>CM062294.1:462111733-464547637 GCA_031216915.1 Pictodentalium vernedei | reverse complement strand
AGTTTACCTACCCTGCAAATATTAGCCACACAAGTGATATAAATAGTCCGCCCTCCTCCACCTATAAGATTGTCTGACATGAGACGACCCTGTCTGTTCAAAGTGTATCGTCAAACCTCAATAATGAATAAAGTTGACATTCATATCGCCTTCAACAGTAATATACCAACTCAGCACTTGATGCTGGTTCACAAGCCATCCACAGTCGAGACCCTTTTGAACAATGGGACCTTTCCAGATTGGACTAGAATCGTGCAGCATTCCTGAGCCACCTTCAATTTCAACCTGTATTCAGTATTTTTTTTCAAAATGGCTTTCTCTTGTGCCTTCTCGTGCGAGCAGTAAATAATGTAAACAGTGACTTCATGTTTTAGGCTCTTGTGTTAATTGAAATTAACAGACTATGTTCTCCTGATTCAGTCTCTGACCAGCAGACTACCACCACCACCACCACCTCCAGTGGTATGATACAATTATCCATTTTTCACAACCATTTTTCTTTTCATTATGTTTTCAGAAAAGCAATTTGTTTACCCCAAAACACCTGTTCAAGGTGTTGAAGATTCCCATGAAACGACAATCTCTTATCTCTTTATCACTATGTACATGTATTTAATATAACTAGAAGACAATATTTATGACAAATTTCTCTCAATCAAAGTAATTATCTAACACACTGATCAAATCACTATCGCTGCCCCGATTAACTGGCCATTCATTTCATTATTTGTACAAATTTTGCAACACAAACGTAGCATCTGATTATGATCTCAACTGTGATGAGCTTACTGAACTAACTGAAGCCGTTCCAACCGGGGGGGGGGGGGGGGGGGGGGGCTCTGTTTTTTTAAGGCAGAAGGTGTTTTCCTCTGCATTATGCAAAGGGTTGATCGATTGCCTCCAAAAAGCAAACCTTACCATCCCCAACCAAAGCTTGTTCAAATGAGGTGCTGGTTGTAGAGTTGTAGTTTTTAAATTTCTTGTTCGGTTTCGGTTTGGGTTTTTCAGGTGGAGTAAAACCTCGGTTCGGTTCGGTTTTCGGTTTGTTCATGAGGCCAAGTAAAATTCAATAAAACTCATTCTTATGTCCGGAGTCATAACCGAATGGTAGTGAAATTGATTGAAACTCAATGAATGCCCGAAATAAGCTATAATACATGAAGAATCAGGAAGGCCAATATAATAATTACCTAAATATACAGAACTTTTATTGTGCTTGGTCATTTTTCGAGGTCTGACACCTACACGCAACTTGAGGAAAGCTGCAAACACAACTCAGCTGAAATGTCGGAAATTCACAGAATGTAGCCTTCCCAGAGTAGTGAGAGTACCCAGACACTGCCATTGGCAGTATTTAAGAGAGTATTTAATTTAAATGAAAAACCTTAGATTATGGGATGTCGACGGTTTCTGTTTTTTAAAAAACTAAAAACCACGGTTCGGTTTCGGTTAACCTACAGCTCTAGTTGGTTGAGGTACAGAAAATGAAAAAAGGAAAACTCTTCAATTAAATGTTTGGAATGGTGCTGCTTTGATATGCCCAGTACATCAAAGTTCCGTGTGGGCACTTTCTGCGACCAAATTAAGGTCCCATTTCCAAAGGGGTATATGCTATAAAATTCGCAATTTCTGGCACAGAACACTATTACCCCTAAACGTATACTGCATTATTATGTTACATAACCATTGTGTTTTTCTGATAGTTGATTCTAATAAACTGATACCCATTTTAATCTGTATTCTCTCTGGAAAAAAAAGCTTCCACGTGGATTTATGTTTAGATGACCAAATGAAGAATTTCCACAAGAACAAGAAAAAATCCCCTTTGCCAATTTACTGGGATCAAATCCTGAACTGTACATGTAGATTAGGTACAGTGCTTTTCAGATCCAGTGCTGGGAATCGTGCATTTGCACTTGCATGTCAGTGTTTTGCTCTATGCATATCATGTAAACTGCTAGTTCCTATAAAATAGAGTTTTTTTGTTGGGGGGGGGGGGGGGGGGGGGGTATAACCTCTCCACACAACCACAAGGATTTATCTTCAGACTGTATTATAATCATATACGGGTTAACCCGGTGCTTCATTACTTCAAATTTGGCTGATGATGATTTGTAGTACCTGGTAAACGCATGTGTGGACATCACTGCCCAGGTGTGGATTACGACCAGTCCACGGCGACTGTACTGTAATCTTCTTGGTGTTTTGGTTAACTAATTACAGTTTTTCAAGTCTGTTTTCTGGATTTTTGATTATTTAGAGTAGTACTGAAATGGTTAACCGGATAACCGTTTTGAAACCGGTTACCCACCTAACCGATAAAAAAACGTCAACCGGTTATCCGAAATATCGATAGTGTTCGTCATTCCACGGTTAAAACGTAGTAAATCTTCCGCTTCTTCTGTGAGATAGATTACACCTCGAAGCAGCGCTGTATATATTGAGAAATAATCGACTTTGGCGTTCAAGACTTCGTTAATGATCGGCAATTTCCGTGAGTACTAAGTAACCGCAGAAACTATTCCGTAGTAGGTATACAAACGAACGTTGTCGAGTACTCGACAACGTTCGTTTGTATACACATTACGGAATAGTTTCTGAGAATACTGCTTTCCAATTCCTGTAGTTTGATCCCAGATTCGGTGAAATAATGGCTACGGTTAACCGGATATTATCCGGTTATAGCACTCGGTTAGTCAGTTGTGTAAAAGAGCCAACCGTTTCAGCCCTAATTTAGAGATCCCATTTGTAACTTTGTGCAAAGTTTTTAGCCTATATTTCGATAAGCCAAAGCGCTAAAAATGACTGAAGCTCTATTATGCTTCACGTGTGTTGGCATACTTCACTTTCGTTGAGAATTTCCATGCAACGACTAGTAAAGAATTTCCTAGAGAAAAATTGCATGTTCATACTTCTACCATTTTTTTTATTAGGGTTTAACGACACATTAACACAAGGACACAACGCGGGAGCACGAATCAGTCGCTGAATTCATACTTCTACCATATTTTGTTTTGTGATTAGGAGGGCTAGTGGGGGGAGGGGGTAAAAGGAAAAAATATTATTTTTCGCACTTTGAACAAGCGTCTTATCAACGCATGTGACTTTCCGACAACAACTTTAGGATCAACAAATACTTGTGAACCTGAGCCAAATAACCCACAGATCATTCGAAATTAGAGGTGATCTTGATAGATCGCAAACGAATATTATCAAATACATCGTTTACAATTATTCGCAACATAAATCACATCAGATCGCGAAAGTAGGACTAGCATTATTTCTGGAACTCACCAAGATCAGGCCGAAACGGAGCCGAACGGCAGGCCAATAAAGTCTTACCATCAATATTACATGATAAACAATAGTTCCCTCGATTTGTGATTAAAAGAAGTGAAGAGTAACCAGTTTACGAATTTTTCAACAACTCAAGAATACAAATGGGTTTGCAATTCCACAATATGTTAAAGCTTGGGTTAATTAAAGATAAATGCAATTTTTGTTCTCTGTTGGTAATTTTGGCGCATGAATACAAACTAATGGCAAGGTAGTTCCATGTAACAAATTGGTTGTTTCGGTTGGTGAGGGAAGAATATTTACAAAAAACGGAAAATCAATGCAACTTGCACATATCAGTTTGTTTCCCATGAAATATTTCGACAATCAGAATTTCAGCAGTGCCATTGCCATGAGAATTCACCGGAACATATGGCGAGATTTTTCGTAGCAACGTTGACTGCAACCAACGTTCAGTGTTATGATTTTCCAACCGTCAACATGGAGGACACTTTTGAGACGGAAACAACCCAGGTTGTAAACGTACCTAGTCTTATGCTCGATGTGTTTTCTTCAAAATTAAGACACAACTACTGCAGTACATTGCTGATAGCTCACGTTGGTTGATCGGTGGAAGGTGAGGTGTCTCCCCATTTATTAAAAACCTGACAATGCCATCTTCGACCTTTTGACAGTACACATTTTCTAATGTCTCCAAGTGACTTGTAAACTTGTGAAACACATATTTTGTGGGTCCCATCACTATGTGACATGACTATTCCCCCAACCCTGTTATCCAAGGGCAAGGGTATTTTATTGCTAAGTTATTGTTCAATGAAATGTTCACATTTTTCTAGGTTTCTAGCTTCCATGTTGGCAACCATGACTTTAGAATCACTTTAAGGTGCTATATAAGTAAGGAAAATTTATTTACTTTGAAATTCCCACCTCTGATATTCCATAAATTCAAATTAAATATACACAAATTATATATCAAAATGAAGGATGTTACGTATAGAACACGAAAAATATATATTCAATCAACCCACAGACTTGACAGAAGGCTCCAATGGTTCCTGGAAGTCTGCTACCGTATTCGTACCAGAACTGGTAATAAAATAATATTTCCGGGGGACAACTCGTGGTCAAATGTTCTTCAGATATCTAAGAGAGAATTATACCGAAAAACGCAAACATGGTACCCAGAGGTTATTTACGTCATATGCTCGGTATCTGACGTATGATTTTCAAAATGTTTTCAGTTTTGTATTTGGAACCACTAGTATCAAGATTTCAAATTCGTGCAGTGGAATTTAATTTATGACGTTTTCCGTCTCAATAGGTATTTACGTCATAGCGTCAACAATGTTTGGGCAATGTGGATAAAAATTGGCAATGATTCACGTCAATAATTCCTCTAGCCACCTGTGATACACATTTAATGCTATGTTTGTAGCTTTGGGGTAGGGGTGTCAGAAAATGGGATGCATGTACCCACGTTGTTGTTTACGTCGCATATCTCCGGTGACTGACGTCTGATTTTTAAAATGTTTTCAACTTTCTGTTTGGGACCATGAATGATAAAAGGTCACAAAGTCAAACCATCTGAAAGTGAAATTTGATTTTTACGTTTTTTTCCACTTCCGTCACATTTGACATCATGGCGTGAAGTTTGTTGCGTCAATGAGCATACGGTTGTGCGTTAACATCCTCCCATCCCCGGCGATGTGTGTTTAACTTTTATATAGGAATATCTTGGGTAGTTTTTGACAGAGTTGTCACAAAATGGGAGGGTGTGTAAAAACATAAAATGACGTAAAAACGTCGAAAATGACGTTACATTGAAAGCTATCTTTTATTTTTTGGGCTAAGACATACTAACATACTAAAATTTCATATAAATCGGAAAAACTTTACGTTTTCGGACGTTGACATCCTGGCGTCACCCCAACGGCAGCTCCAAATGAATTGTTCGCCAACTGAAAAGTGATGAGTGTGAGTTTCAACAATTCGGCAGATATTGAACGCAGATGAAAACACATCAAATTGACGTTATTTGGTATAAAGGGTTAACTTTAAAATTGTAACAAATGCATTTAACCCTTTACCCAACGAATCGACCGCATCCGCCCGCGTAATATGCAAATTCAGCAGTTGAAAAAAATATTGTTTTTCAAAAAATTTCAACAAAACCGTATCATGTGACCCCTCGTTGGAACGAGCTCGTCGAGCTCGTTCCAATGGGGGGGGGGGGGGGGTGTCACATGATATGGTTTTGTTGAAATTTTTTGAAAAATTTCAAAAAATGATATTTAAAATAATAAATTTGGATATCATCTGCGTTGGGTAAATGGTTAATTAATGGAGCCACCGAGAGAGTAAAGGCTTGTGAAATTTCATAACTTTGTGTATGATTTATACTGAGCTCTGCGTTATTGAAAATCAGTGTTTCCAATGAGAAATGTGCAAAATACGCCCCAAATTTGAAGTTACATAAAAACTTCAATAATGGCGATAAATCTAAAATTGAAAACTGACTATCTCCTAATTTTCCGAGCTCTACAGCATACAAATCGTTTTTAAAAATCGGACGCATTCTTAATTTTGTACCCCATGACCCTCTATGACGTCACCCCAGAGTTCGGCCATGAGGGTGGGGAATTTCCCAGGACGGCACCCAATTTTTTGATATGTTTTTTTATTGGAGATCATATTTCCAAAATTGAAAGATACAGATTGATACAGGACGTGATATTAAACTATTAAGTACAAATATTAAATTGGGAATTGTGTTGGATAAAGGTCAAAAATAAAAAAAAACATGGGCTTATCACACTTCAGTCCAGGTTTTCATTAATATTTGTGCCACATTTGGTGAGTGTAGCTTAAAAACAGCGAAATGAGGCGGTGAATAAGAAAAAAAAATTAAAATTAAAAAATGTCCAACGATGTCAATAAGCCATTCCAACTTCCATGTATGACTCAATAATTACAAAATGTTCTCAGGTCAGTTTTTTGACAGCATTATTGTTTCTCATTCTTTTCACTAAGTCCGAAGTTTCCTCTTCTCCTATACCCAGGGACGGTGGAAGCTCGATACAAGTGGAGAGGCGCAAATTTACAATGGTACCGTGGTTCGACCCAGTGTGTGAGAAAGGTTACAATCGCATATCGGTAAATGTACCATGACTCGCCATAGACTCTCGTTTAGATGAAAACGCCACTGTGTTATCACTGTCTTGTCCGTTTCTTCTACTTGAACCATCTTCCATCCCGAAGGCCAGCCTTCGGGATGGAAGATGGATGAAGTTGAAGAAACGGACCGAAGCGACCGAAAGCGGGATTCTTTCGCTTAATGTTTGGATATGCAAATAATGTTACAGGAATGTCTGCATATTGACACGTTTGCATGCGTCCATTTTAACACAAAGTGTAACTGCGAAACTTATCTATGGAAAAAAGAGGATGGGCACGTGCCCCCTGTGCCCCCTGTGCCCCCTGGCTCCACCGCCTCTGCTTATACCCCGTTTATATGACACAATTTGCCAACGTGTATATTGCTTGACAAGGGGTATATCGTTGCGTTATATGAATAAAGGGGACACGGTGGCTCAGCAGGTATACAGAGATTTATTCAAAACGCCATTTGAAAATATCAAGAAATACAGGGATGTGGTAGACATTTTGATCTTGCCTTCACCCGTTGGATCCTCAATATTAAGTTATATCTGGCGTTCGTTCCAAATGTCCAGTAAAGCTGCCGTGTCTGGGTCTGAACACCTGCACTTCTCTGAGTTTCTTGCACATTTTGTTTTTGTATTTTCGACTTTTTGAGTTGGACTTTGGACCCTTTTTCGAGATTATTATTAAAACTTACTTCTTGACAACGTGCAACATCGGCAACGTGTTACTCATGTGATCTTGGAATATTCTGCTGGTGCAGCCTGTGTCGCACAATATCACTCGCAGATCACGCTTCTACGAAATGTACCCATGCAAGCAAATTGAGAATTGCGTTTACATGGCGAAAATTACCACCCCAACTGATTTCACATTGGTAATTTTTTTACCCACGTTGGTATTTGCGTTTATATGACAACATATGCCACCGTGGGTAAATTTGCCCCCGTTGGTATTTCTTGTTATATAACCGGAATCCCAATTCAGCTATATCCAAACATCTCAGCTCTTCGCTGGGGACGTCCAGACGTCCCGATTATCTATTTATTTATTGGTGTTTAAGGTCACATACTCATGCGCAATAGCTAATCTTGACCGTGACAGTTTTACGGGTGGAGGAAGCCGTAGTACCCGGAGAGAACCACCGAGCAACGACGAGCAGCTGCCAGCTCCCCAACATCGTAACTCCGCACTGAGGCACAGGCAGGGTTAGATTGGTTGGTTGAAGACATGCGCACCGTCGATGTGCAGTACGCCTTAGTACACGGTGTCATCGTGCCCCCATGTGGACAATCGGGGTTAAGTGCCTTGCCCAAGGACACAGCGCGGGAGTCCGAATCGATCGCTCAGACGGTCACCCATACAAGGACTAACCGGGCTCGACGTTGCTTAATTTCGGTGATATGACGAGAACCGGTTACCGCAACGCCACCGCGCCCCCAAACGTCCCGATAGCTGAACCATCTAATCTCCGCTTACTGCCCTGAATCTTAGTTGTCTTATCTATACAGCTCTGTTCTTTCTTCTCATCACCAAACCAGGGACGTGGCTAGAGGTTTCCGATTGGGGGGGGGGGGGGGGGGGTGGTTAGTGGTGGTGTAGGGTAGTGGATTTCCAACAAGGGGGAGGGACCGGGAGGGGAACCCCCTCCCGGTCCCTCCCCGTAGCTGAAAATTCATTACCGAGAAAGATTTTGAAAATGAAGCCATGAAAGGGGACATAATATTGATTCTAGCAACTAAAATGCAAACACATTTATGATAGAATTATCAGGTTATTATTATTTGGTATTCTGGGAATTGAATATGTGCTAAACAAATGCTCAAGCTCAAGCTTAGAACTTTGAACAATTCACAATGTCCCACCATTAAATCAGATCTTATGCAGGAATGATCAATTTTCGATGTATCATCATTTTATAACTGTGAATGATGGAATTAACTCAGGAGAACGATTTTACATGATGTGATTTTCTTGAAGTGCATTTCGAAGACTTTTTTTATTACGATAAGTAAACGTACTATAGAAATCTCATACCGATAGACATCATGCATACTTATGAAGCTCGATATTACGTACACTGTAGTTGTAAATAGTAACAGTCAGAATTTTTGCCCAACCAATCCTTAATTGTTGCCGTCAATATTTCCCCTTCATATAAAGACTCGGCTTGAAACCACTCCATCATAGCTGGTAACGCACATTTTCCTGATCGCGTTCGATGAAAAACTATGAACGATTTGTAAACAATTATTTGCGCCTAGTCACGCATCAAGGGGGCCAGGTCTGGCTTGGTTCATATTGGCCGACATCGGAGTCATATCAGCCGAGTTTGTCACCATATAAGTCCGGTTCCTATGGGAATTTAACACTAGCTGCTCCGGCAAAAGTCCGAGTTATGAGGCCCGATTTATCGCTCCCCTACTACTTATTTGAAAAAAATCATTTAAAAGTTATATAATTTTGGAGGGTACTGCGGTTTATTAACGGCCCAAGAGAAATGATAAACAGCCCGGCTGCTTATAAGCGGTCCGAAATGCAGTCGAGAACCGCTAATAAGGTGGATGATTGTTAATCATATTTGGTGGGCCGTTAAAAAACCACAATGACCGACAGTCATGTTACTACTTTCACCACTTCTTCCAGTAAAACACTATACATAACTGAAAATGCCGCCACGGAAATCCCGGGAAGTGGAGCAGTGCCCGTTTACTGTGGTAAACACGCCCTGTTTTACTTGTAAAATAGGATCCAGTCACCAATGCTTGGGGGAAAGTTCTACAAAATGGGAAACATAGGAATAAATTATTGACTAAACTTAACTTTATCCCCTTGTTGCGTTCATGATTAGTCTTTAGCAGAAATATGCGACCTCTAACACCACTAACTAAACAAAGAAACAAACAAACAAACATACAAACTAATAAATAAATAAGTGGGGTGAAATGGAATAGTACAGTCGAAATCAGATGACATAGCATTATTTTTAATAACCTCAAATATGAATGCTGAGCAATCGTCAGTTGAGTGGGGCAGCCACTACGTTTCGACAGCTAAACTACAACTCGTCCCTTGAGATCCAATGTGTTCTATGTGCCAGCAGGCACATAGAACACATTGGATCTCAGTGGACGAACTATCGCTTTGTGGTCAAACAGAAGGTGAACTGTTGCTTGGCTATCACCTAGATGGTCTTCAGAGAATTTAGGAAACTTACAAGTGGTCAAACAATAGTTGGAGCACGCAGTGGCGGATACAGGAATTCTCAAAGTGGGGAGGGGGGGGAGGCGGGGGGGGGGGGGTGTGAATCGTGCAGATGCCTTCGGCATCTGCCGCGAGTGCCAAAGGCACGAGCTTTTGTAGGGGGGTCTGGGAAAATTTTTTGGAAATGAGCGACCAAATGGGGCATTCTGGTGGCTTCTGGGGTGGAGATCCTCTTGAATTTTTGAACGGCTAATTAACACTTTTTAAACAGCATGTTTCAGAATTTCAAATTCTGTCATACGTTCAAGACAGAATTAGAAAATTTGAAATATGCTCTTCAGATCCGTTTACCATAATACTGTATTTTGGACACACTGTTTACAGTCATAACCGACTTAACCTCGGGAGAACATTGCGATCTGCCAGCGTTTGAACGTTTTCAGCAGTCAGCCCTCTAGGCTTACGTACCCCATGACTATGCCAATTAAGATCCTGACCCATAATTGGCATAGCCATGGGGTACCTGAGGCTAGGGGCATGTAACACCTCAAAATCATGCTGTGTCGGTGACGCTATAAATGAAGGCGACCAGTAGATATATTTTGCATAATTTCAACGGAAAATTTGCGAATGATGATGGAGGAAATAAATGTCGTTGTATGTTTTTATTTCAATTCATGTATTTTCCCCAAATGAAAATCCTGGCTACGCCCTACATGCGAGACAAACACGAGCTGAAGGGGGGGGGGGGGGGGGGCGACCGCCTTACCGCCCCCCCCCCCCGCTGCATCCGCCATTGGGAGCACGTAGTTTAGGCGTCCATAATTATGTTTATCAGTGTATCATCCCTCCATAACACGACAAAAACACTCCGAAATAAAACTTGCTTGTACAATGTCAGGGAAAATCGAATTTCGAGCGAAGAGGAACGCTGGGAACTACCAAATCAATTATATGAACTGTTGGGCTGTTATTGAGGGGTTAACGCAGTCACGACCCAACACGTCACGTTGTATGTCGAGCTTTACGCAGTTTTAAAGTTAGAGTGAAATTCCGTTAAATGTATTAAGTGGTAATAATTTAAATTTTGAAACATCAATGTCATTTTGGATGAGCCGGGTTTGCAGTTTATATAAGGAACTAGCGGGTGAATACCCGGCGTTGCACGGGAGAAGATGGTTATATCAGAAGCCTGACGTCATTGACACTCCGATAAAGTCAAAATGATCGAGGGTCAATATACCTGCACATATGAAATTTTAGCCCGATCGGCCCAGCCGTTTTCGAAATAAAAGGCCAAGGTCATAAATTTCAAGGTCAAGGTCACCCCGCACGGGCACCACGATAAAGTCAAAATGATCGATGGGTCAATATACCCGCACATATGAAATTTTAGCCCGATTGGCCCAGCCGTTTTTGAAATAAAAGGTCAAGGTCATCAATTTCAAGGTCAAGTTCACCCCGCACGGGCACCCCGATAAAGTCAAAATGATCGATGGGTCAATATACCCGCACGTATGAAATTTTAGCCCGATCGGCCCTAACGTTTTCGAAATAAAAGGTCAAGGTCATCAATTTCAAGGTCAAGGTCACCCCGCACGGACACGGCAACCACCCCATATTACTCACAGGGACGAATTACCCCAGTGTCCAAAATTTGAGATCGATCGGTCGAGAAACGGAGGAGTTCACCCGGAACAAAGATAGAAAGAGAGATACAGACATTCGCATTTATATATTAGAATGGTCGTTTGTTTCTGTTTATTTCTTGAGTTATGAACCCCCAAAAACAAAGGCCAAACTGTGTAAATGGGCGTAGCCAATTTACACTATGTTTGGCCTTTGTTTTTGGGGGTTTATAACTCAATAAACAGAAACAAACGATCATTCCTTATAATTAAACTTGAGGGGCAATAAATAAAGATTTTAGTGTTATTTTGGGATCAGGGTAGTTTTCGAACAAAGCTGTGAATTCTTATTTCTCTCGGGATAGTTATTAGGTTACAGGCTAGAAAAATCTTTTGGGGGCAATGCCAGTTTTTAAGACCATTTGACAAAGTTTAGACACTTTTCTTAAAAAAAACAAATTTCACATGTTTTCGACTCAACAGATGCCAAAAGTTGAATTCTAATGCAGAAATGGTTCTTTTATCTCATGAAAGTGGTAAAAATGTAACCTTGGTGGGGTTGGGCATGATCATAGGAAATGTTTTTTGCAATTTTGGGATTCCAAACCCGATTTAATTATTATTTTTGGAGCATATTTCATTTAAATGTTCATTGAGGGACCACACACCTTACAACACTGTTTAATTGTTTTGAAAAGTTATATGTTTGACACAGTCAGCAATAAAGGCTATATATTACCAAAATAAGACTGTTAGTACACGCAAATTCATATCTCGAGCAAGTGTTGTCTCCAGTAGCACACTATAACCTCTGGCAACTGCCAACTAACAGCCTATGTTACCCATTTAACATATTTATTAAAACCATGGTTCCTCCTCATAGTACTAGGGGCAGGGGAGTTCCAATCTTCCAACCCCCTCCCAAACCACCATTCAAACACAAAACCTGAAAAACTGTATTGTACTTATTCACTGGTATTTAGAAGTTCTTCGCTATATTATGCTCTTAACTGGTAGAGTCCCCGTGGGAACCCCGGGAAGTAAGCAGCACTTGTTTACTGTGGTAAACCAGTTCCGCTTTACTAGTAAAATAGGACTCAGTCACCAATGCTTGGGGTGAAAGTCCTCTAAAATGGGCAACATGTAGATCAACGATTGACTAAACTTGACTTCATCTCCATGTTGTGTCACGATTAGCCATGGTGCATAAATATGTGACGTTAACTACCAACAAACTGGTAGAGTGCTAAATTATTTTTGGCCACCAAATCTTGTACAGGTGTCTTTGCTTTGTTACAATTTATGGGAGAGTGCCTATTGGCACTCTCCCATAAATTGTAACAAGGCAAAACCTTACAGACTAAATAATATCACTTCGAAAATAATTCAAAGCACACCCACAGAATATAAGCCTTCAAGTTGTGGTACCTTGTACTTCAGAATAAAGCCCAAATATGGGCTTCCATCACTCTACCAGTAAAGGATGTCAGAAAACAATTCCTTCATTGAAAAATTATTTTGGAACAGAAATTTGGGGTGATGCGTGGGGGTGCTACATTGGTAAAAAATAACATAATAAAGTAGTAGCAAATGTGAACGGATGGCATTTGTGCATAGCTACCAATATAGTAGTCTAGTATTTATTATTTATTATGGTTTAAGGTCACATACTTATGCACAATGGCTCATCATGACCGTGACAGTTTTATGGGTGGAGGAAGCCGGAGTACCCGGAGAGAACCACCGAGCAACGACGAGCAACTGTCAGCTCCTCAACATTCTAACTCTGTTCAAGCTCCGCTCAAGCAGGGTTACAGCGGTTGAAGACATGTGCACAATCGACGTGCAGTACGCCTTAGTACACGGCGTCATCGTGCCCCCATAAAGGCAATAGGGATAAAGTGCCTTGCCCAAGGATACAACGCGGGTCGTCCCGGACGGGGATCGAACTCGGGACCTCTAGCATAGAAGTCCAACAGTCTACCACTGAGCCACCGCGCTCCCAGTTGTCTAGTACTAGTGTTGTCATGGTTTGTATGTTACAGCACAATACAACAATGACAGTTGTGAAATATTGGTCGCTGCTTGAACCAAGCCCCCCTCTCACCCATGCTGAACCTCTCAGCTGATGGGAAACATTTGGAAAAGACTGTACAATATGTTTTTGGAGACTGAATTTATTATCATACATTTTCAGTTTCTTATGATTTGCCTTGGGACTGCAGAACTTATGGTCCGCTGAGCTTTGTCTCTTCTCTGTACAGTCTACATGCACATGACTTGTGTAGGGTATTCAGTCTTCATTTCAACACAAACCTTTGTGATGTAATGATTGAATATTGCAAATGTAAATGTAAGAAGACATTTGTCTGAAGCAGAAATGTGGCGGACTGTAGGGATGGTGGAGCAAGGGGCTATCCATCGTCAGGTTGGTGAAGCCCCAGGTGTGCACCATACGGTGATCACCAGAGCCCGGGCAAGATTTCAGCAGTATGGCACACTAGTCAGACGGCATGGTGGTGGCAGAGACAGGATTGCATCTGCAGCTGAAGACCGGTTTTTGATCATCCAGGCCCGTAGGAACCGCTTTGCCACAGCAACCCAGCTTCGCAGTGACCTTCAGAATGCATCCGGGGTAAATGTTTCGACGCAGACTATCCGGGCAAGGTTGCACGAATGTGGTCTCTGATCGAGAAGACCATGTATTCGCATTCCGCTGTCCCAGAACCACCACCGGGCACGATATGAATGGGCCATGTACCACATTGGATGGACCAGAGAAGATTGGCGACCTGTCCTTTTTACAGATGAGTCAAGGTACTGCCTAGGCCACAGAGATAAGCGTTCTAGAGTATCGAGAAGACCAGTAGAGCGTTTCCATGCAGCCAACATTGCTGAGCATGGCCGCTATCGTGGAGGGCCAATCACGGTCTGGATCTGGAGCGTCATCAGCAGGGATGGACGTACAGAGCTATGTGTCCTTGAACGTGGTACATTGACTGCACAGCGGTATATTGATGAGATCCTGGATGCCCACGTCAGATTGTATGCAGGTGCAGTGGGTGATAGATTCATTCTGATGGACGATAATGTCTGTCCTCATGTTGCCCATGCTGTCGGGGAGTACAGACAAAGGGAGGAGTTTGAGCGTATGAACTAGTCAGAAAGATCCCCTGACCTCAATCCAATCGAATATGTCTGGAATGAGTTGCAGCTTGCAATTTCAGCTCGTCCAGTCCAGCCAAGAAGTGTCCAGGAGCTTGGTGCAATGTTGGTCCAAGAATGGAACAACATCCCAGAAAGGACCACAAGGAACCTGATTGGGAGCATGAGAAGGCGTTGTCAAGCTGTAATTAACAGTAATGGGTCTCATACTCGATATTGAACCCATACCACTTCGCTCCGTCAACTTTATGGCAAATTGAAATATTTCCTCTTTTACCAATAATATCCATTTTCCATGGTTATCATATTCAAAAGCTAAAAAATAATGTCAAACACAAATAAAATCTTAGTTTATGTGCTTAAATCATTAAAGATATAATTAAATAAAAAATATATACACTTTTCATTACAATATTTCAACTAAAACGTAAAAACAGGTAGTTGGATATACTTGGTGCTTAGCAAACTTTGAGTAGTATGTATTTATCATTGTCAGTAAAACAGAAATCTTGGCATAGACTTGCGCTCATCTAGGCTTAAATGCGCGTAGGAATTGCGCTCAATTGCCATATGGAATGGCATCCAAAGCACGACAGGTTCTCCTGGATACTCATAGCAAACACAGGCAATGTTTCTGTCAATGGACCTCCGGAGGTCCATTGGCTGAAACATTGCTTGTTCACAGGCCTTATGCACATAATTTGATAGCCTTACTATGATCATAACTCGCAGATCGTCGTGCTGTTTGTGCGCATTTCATAACAAGACTTTTAGTTTCAACTGTATGTCGTTCAGTACTCTCATGCAGACTTCCAAAATATGTGACTGCAAGTCTATCTGTCTGTCTGAGTCTATCTGTCTGTCTGTCTCTCTATCATATAGGGTGTTTTTCTGCTTTTCATTTGCCTGGCTCAACATTTTCTATAACTGGAAATTGACAATCTTTCAGCCCCCCTCCCCCCTCCATCACTCACGCAAATATATTAAATATCAAAGAATACCATTCAAGAACCAAATATCTGATTCATCCTCTTTGGAAATATATTTTCTCCGATTTCACTTTTTTTGTCAGAATGGATACCTGTGGGGCTTAAAACTAAATTAGTGAAAGTGCACTTGTGGGTACTTGCACAAGCATTGCTCTATAGAATCAATAATTGATGGTTTTGGGCATTTTAACAGTGTTGTGAGATACCACAGTAGCAGTGCTGCTCATTCTGTTGGAAAAAAATATGTGTTTTAATGTTTCGTCGGTGCCATACCAATGACTCTAGGTGCCTTAACTGAGAAAACTGAGGCTTTTTTCTTAGAAAAATTGCAGACTATATTTATCAATCACTAGAGCTGTAGGTTAACCGAAACCGAACCGAGGTTTTTTTTTTTTTTTTTTTTTAAACCGAAACCGTCGACATCAGGTAATCTACGGTTTTTCGTTTTTTATTAAAATACTCTCTTGCTGCAGAAATTCACAGAATGTTGTAGCCATCCCAGAGTAGTGAGAGTACCCAGACACTGCCAATGGCAGTGTCTGGGCACTCTCACTACTCTGGGAAGGCTACATTCTGTGGATGTCCGACATTTCAGCTTAGTTGTGTTTGCAGCTTTCCTCAAGTTGCGTGTAGGTGTCGGACCTCGAAAAATGGCCAAGCACAATAAAAGTTCTGTACATTTAGGTAATTATTATATTGGCCTTCCTGATTCTTCATGTACATGTATTATAGCTTATTTCGGGCATTCATTGAGTTTCATTCAATTTCACTGCCATTCAGTTATGATTCCGGATATAAGAATGAGTTTTATTGAATTTTATTTGGCCTCATGAACAAACCGAACAGAGGTTTTACTCCACCTGAAAAACCAAAACCGAAACCGAAAAAGAAATTTAAAAACCTACAGCTCTATCAATCACAATGTGAAAAGTCTTCAGAAGACATAAAGTAATTTATAAATTATCAGAAATGGGGAATGTAATATCACAAGAGGTTTTTTGTCAACATCAATTAATTTATGAATCACATCATAGTTTTTGATGTAAAGGGGCATACCGGGGGCCACATTCAGGGCTATATGTTACCACATCAGTAGGAAGAGGAAAATTTGATATCAGTTGTTGGAATAAAAAGGCACTTCCCTTTGATACTGGTGAAATTTATAGCTTGAATCCCAATTTCTGAAACAAAAAGTACTATTCATATTGTTTTGAGGGGATTATAACACTATTTCTCTTGACGTGTGGTTAAATGGGACACATTTTTACCCAAAATATGATGTGCTGATGCAGATTTTAGTGTTATTTTATGATCACGGTAGTTTTCAAAGAAAGCTTGAATTCTTATCCCTCTCAGCTTACTTATTTGGGGTTGATGCTGTAACAGCGTACCGTCCCATCGGGTGGGGACGTAAATGGCTGTCCTCTGTGCGGAGAGAGACACACTCCATGCAGGCTAAAGATCCCTTCGTAGTATTCGGGAAGAGCTAGGCCACGAAGTTGCCGCTATGAAGGTCATCCCACACATCTACGCCATTGGGCCAAGGAAAGGCGTTAATATAAGTTGCATAACTTGTTCGCCAATCCTTGTAAAACAAATAAGATTAAATAAACAGGCTAGAAAAATCTTTTGCTAGCAATGCCTGTTTTTGAGCCCATTTGACAAAGTTTGGACACTTTTCTTTAAAAGAATAAATTTCTCATGTTTTCGAATCAACAGAAGGCAAAAGTTGAATTCTAAAGCAGAAATGGTTCTTTTATCTTATGAAAGTTATAAAATGTAACTTTGGTATGGCTGGGCATGATTTTAGGTATCGCTGCAGTAAATAGAGATTATTACCATTATGTGGATGTACAAAATATGTATCCGAGTCGAGCTCCGGGTTTTAAGGGTAGATCACGACGAGTCGAAGACGAGTCGTGATCCTACCCTTTGAACCGGGAGCGAGACTCGGATACATATTTTGTACATCTACATAATGGTAATAATAATTTTATCTTACAATACCCCCCCCCCCCCCCACTACAAAAGTTAGCATTGAATATTATTTATATCACAGGCGGCTATAGTATCCACATTGCCGGAAAAATATTGATGCCTATCGAGGGTCGCAAAGCGTCAAAAATAAATGTCACTCTTCGCAGCTGAAATTTTAGAACATTTTTGCACTCGTGGTTCCAAATGCAAAGATGAAAAAGTTTTGCAAATTGAAGTTCAAACACCCGATATATGACGTTAATACAATCGGGCATATTATTTCACCATTTAAGATAATTTTAACACTTTTCATTAAAAACTCTATCTTGTGATTCACGTAATTCCGCATTCATAAATAGCGCAGCAATCAAACTGCACACACGAATTTCGAAGAAATTGCGCAATTTTATTTTCTCATTTGAACTTTACTCACCCGATTCAAGCGATGCGAGTTTTACATATCTTTGTATACCCCTTATTTTCAACCTCATATTCAGCCTCAGCCTTTTCAATTTTTGGAAATATAATCTACACACAAAAAACATATCCAAAATCTAGTGCCTTCCTTGGAAATTTCCAACGGTTATGGACGAACTTGAAAGCCCCTGTGGGAACCCCGGGAAGTGAAGCAGTGCTTGTTTACTGTTGTAAACTAGCTCTGTTTTGCTGGTAAAATAGGATGCAGTCATTAATGCTTGGGGTGCAAGTCGTATAAAATAGGCAGTATGGAGTCTTCAACCAATGCTAATCCTGCTTGTGTGGAGTTAGTATGTTGGGGTGCTGACAGTTGCTCGCAGTTGCTCGGTGGTTCTCTTCGGATACTCCGGCTTCCTCCACCCGTAAAACTGTCGAGGTCATGATTAGCCATTGTGCAGAAATATGAGACCTTAAACACCAATAAATAAATAATACATAATACCTATGTTTTTGAGACAAAAAATGAAAAAATAATGAAAAGTAATTGGCGATGTTTTAGAATAGCGCTGGCCGGTTTTGGCCGTTACGTTGGGTAAAAGTTTTGCAAATTGAAGTTCAAACACCCGATATATGACGTTAATACAATCGGGCATATTATTTCACCATTTAAGATAATTTGAACACTTTTCATTGAAAACTCTCTCTTGTGATTCACGTGATTCCGCATTCATAAATAGCGCAGCAATCAAACTGCACACACGAATTTCTACTTTTTTGAAATTGTGCAGTTTTATTTTCTCATTTAAAATTTACTCACCCGATTCCAGCGACGCGAGTTTTACATTTCTTTATATACCCCTTATTTTCCACCTCATTTTCAGCCTCAGCCTTTTGAAAGTTTGGAAATATAATCTACGCACAAAAAAAATATCTAAAATCTGGTACCTTCCTTGGAAATTCCCAACGGTTATGGACGAACTCGGAAGGTCAAGCCATTGGAGTAATGGGGTTGAAAATTGAATTTTGGGAAATTTTAGTTTGTTTTAGAGCTAAAAAATACAGGCGATAGCTGTTTTTTTCCTCAGTTTTTCGATTTATTAACATTCTTACGTTTTTTAAATCGCTTCAAAGTTTCAGCATTCTTTACATATTTATCAAAAAAAAAAACGTTAAGCTTTTTTAAGGATTAATTATACCTAATATGAAAAGCACACGACACTTGCAAACAAAATTCTTGAATAACTAATTTTTTTCATTTTTTGTCTCAAAAACATAGGTTATGACCCCTCATTGGAACAAGCTCGACGAGCTCGTTCCAGTGAGGGGTCATAACCTATGTTTTTGAGACAAAAAATGAAAAAATAATGAAAAGTAATTGGCAATTTTGTTAGAATAGCGCTGGCCGGTTTTTGCCGTTACGTTGGGTAAAGGGTTGAAGGCATTTTCAGGAGTTGAATATGCAATGACTATGTTCGAGAGATTTCCTACAAATAACACTGAAAATTTTGTAAAGCTGCTCTCAGAAGTTCTGCTGCAGTATATACTATCTACGGGCGGTACTGTTATTCTGGTGTAAGATACTCTCAGCCTTCAAGCTATAGGAAGGTACGTGGGGCGCGTTATCCAGCAGCTTAGTGTGTTAAAAGCAATATACAGGACAGCCGTCGTGGACTGGCCACTTTCCACGGGTAAGCAACGTTTCCACGGAAGTAATAATATACCAATAACATGATTTTGGAGGGCGTTACGGTTTATTAAAGGCCCGACAGGAATGAATAACAGCCAGAGGGTCCATTAACAACCCGAGACGAAGTCGAGGGCTGTTAATCATTCCTGGAGGGCCATTAATAAACAGGGACGCCCAACAAAATTTTGTTATTACTATTATTACCACTTCTGAAATGGTTAAATCCAAAGATTCTTCATCAAGTTCACTTGATTGTGACATCCCAAGTTTTCACAATGACATTTAACCAAAATACATGTGTCGTCTGTTTCTAGATAAACAAAACGTCACGTGATCAATCACATGATAGCTTAATTTAAATATTTTTGTATGCCACCTGGACTCTTCCAAATATATTAATTCATGACCAAATGGTGAAAGTTCACAAATGTGTGATATTCATTACATTTATACGCGCGTTTGAAACTTCAATCGGGGCCGAGGCGTTTTCGAAATATTTATCTGGAGGCGGGCCGTTAACCAGGTTAACACACAACTTCCGGTTTGAGACTGCGCATTATACACTTTTACCGTAAAGGTGAAATCGTTTTAATCTGCTAGAGAACGCCCTGTGAAGTGGTATTAATATTGGATTCCAAGCAATAATTATAGGAATAATCATCAAAAATTTAATTAATGAAGCACCGGGTACAACCCGATGCTTCATCAATGAAAACTGTGCTGCTGATCATTTTTATTTCCTGGTAAAAGCATGCATGGACATCACTGCCCACGCGTGGATTACGAACAGTCCACGGAGACTATACTGAGCTCACGTTGATAGACGTGTTTCGTTGAATGACTTCTGGGAATTAGTTTACGATTTCAAAATAATCAAGTTACTTGTATTGATGTTTTAAACTACATTTGTGTCTGAAGAACCGTCGTCAAATATTTAAGCTGAATTGTCATTGAATAATTGTTCTGAGTTTCTATCCTTTGATGTTCTTTGTGGCTTGCTTTTTTCAAGGGCTGCGTTTACTGGTAAATTCATTATTTTTGCCTCTTTGAAAAAAAAAATCAACTTCTTTTTCACACAAGTACGACTTGTCAACTCGTGGCAGTAAAACCATAATATCAATATCAGTGTTTAACCTGTTAAAACGAAAAGTATATTTAAAATAAAAGTTCTTACAGCCAAAGTGACTTTTGAGAAGAAAATATTCTGAAGAAAAAGTTCAACCACAATTATTTACAAATATTCACCTCGTTCAACTTGATTCAGTGTTGGCTAGAAAATATTTGTAAGCTTTTTAAAAAGTGATTTCTGTAATGTATATTAGGGGCGTACCTAGGATTTCCTATGGGGGGATGCATGATCTTTTTAAGGCTGCCAGGTAGATATATGCCACAGGCATATTCTAAGACCGTAGGCCCGAGGAGGATATGGTTATGGCCCTCATTGGTGGGAATTCTGGGGAGGGGGTCCCCTGACCCTCACCAATGGGAGGACTATATCCACCCCGACCTCGGTCCTACGGTATACTTCTCTCATTGGTGGGGTTCGGAGGCCCCCCCCCTCCCCCCCCCCCCCGGAGAAAATCTTGAAAATTGAAAATGCAATGCCCGGAGAATGATTCTGGGACCCTCTGGTGCTTTAATTTTCCCATTTTTTTTGGAAGGAGCATTATAATTTTTAGGGGGCATGCTCACCCAACCCCCACCCCCTGGCTACGCCAGTGATGTATATATCGAAGAGAAATGCTTCAGAAAAGGTGTGACACGCCTGTTCGTGGGGGAAGTAGAGTACATACATTACCAAACTGAGGTGTTCCTCGACATACAGTCACTATAAACACTGTTAACCCTTTACCTAACATGAGAAGCAGACGACACTTGCAAAAAAATTCTTGAATAATTAATTTTTTTCATTTTTTGTCCCAAAAACATAGGTTATGCTTTTGAGACAAAAAATGAAAAAGTAATGAAAATTAATTGGCGATTTTTGAGAATAGCGCTGGCCGGTTTTGGTCATTACGCTGGGTAAAGGGTTAAACTGTGCTTATCAGATAATCACCATCAAATAGCCCATTACGAAAACTATCATTCACAACACGTCTAATATGGGAATGACGTCAGACGTCGTAACGCTGTGAGTGAGTTGGTTATGGAAGTAGAATTGAATTAATCTTCTACTGTGGGGGCGCGGTGGCTCATTTGATAGAGGTGCAGGCTGCAAGCCGAGAGGTCCTCTGTTCGAATCCCACCTGCGGCAACCGCGTTGTGTCCTTGGGCAAGACACTTCACCCCCATTGCCCACGTGGGGGCACGGTGACGCTGTGTACTAAGGCGTACTGCACGTCAATGGTGCACCTGTCTTCAACCAATGTTAACCCTGCTTGAGTGGAGTTAGTATGTTGAGGAGCTGACAGTTGCTCGCCGTTGCTCGGTGGTTCTCTCCGGGTACTCCGGCTTCCTCCACCCGTAAAACTGTCGTGGTCATGATTAGCCGTTGTGCAGAAATATGTGACCTTAAACACCAATAAATAATAATAATAATAATAATAATAATAATAATCTTCTACTGGTTTCATTAACTGTCTACCTAATACAAATAGCAGACGACTTTTGCAGAAAACATTTCCTGAATAACTGAATAATTCCATCTTGTGTCTCGAAAACATAGTTTATGACCCCTCATTTGAACGATCTCGGCGAACTCGTTCCAATAAGGGCCCATAAGCCGTGTTCTTGAGGCAAAAATGTAAAGAAGACAATTTTGTCGGAGATATTTGTGAACAGCTCTGGTCAATTTTAGTCGTCAAGTTAGTTAGAAAAGTTGAAAACGCGGTAGAGATGGGCGGCATTGGAATTTTGAGTTTGGTATCGGCTTTGGTATTTTTAAAGGGGTGTATCTCGGTATCGGTTCGGGATTCGGTATCTGGACTGACAGAGAGTTACTGATAGTACCAAAAGGGAATTCACATCAGGAAAATACAGAATAAGTTGTTCCGTTTGTCATTCTACAACAGCTCCACAAATGCCACTGCCAATGAGCTCAACAGTGGCATTTTTTATGAACGCAAATTTATTTATTTTTTTATTTTTATTGGTGTTTGAGGTCACATATTTCTGCACAATGGCTAACCGTGACCGTGACAGTTTTACGGGTGGAGAAAGCCGGAGTACCAGGAGAGAACTACCGTGCAACGGCGAGCAACCGCCAGCTCCCCAACATACCAACTCCATACAAGCAGGGTTAGCATTGGTTGAAGACAGGTGCACCATCGACGTGAAGTACGCCTTAGTACACAGCGTCACCGTGCCCTCACGTGGGCAATGGGGGTGAAGTATCTTGCCCAATGACACAACGCGGTTGCCGCAGGTGGGATTCGAACCGAGGACCGCTCGGCTTGCAGCCTGCACCTCTACCAACTCAGCCACCGCGTCCCCTATGAACGCAAATCATATCAACAGTAATTTTATGACTTCTTCTAAACACACCTTAACCTTTAAATGCCTATTTGAGGCGTTTAAAATCCCAGAGCATGTGCCCCAACCATGTCATCATCAGGAGGTCCTGCTGAAAATAAACAGATAGCCTGTGCCGTAATTTCTAGTCAAGTCTTGGCTGTCTGTCAAGGCAGCCAATACTTGACTAGTAATCACTGTTAAGCAGCTGTATGGGGGCGCGGTGGCGTTGCGGTATCCGGTTCTCGTCAGATCACCGAAGTTAAGCAACGTCGAACCCGGTTAGTCCTTGGATGGGTGACCGTCTGAGCGATCGATTCGGGCTCCCGCGTTGTGTCCTTGGGCAAGGCATTTAACTCCGATTGTCCACATCGGGGCACTATGACAGCGTGTACTAAGACGTACTGCTCGTCGATGGTGTGCATGTCTTCAACCAATCTAACCCTGCATGTGCTGCAGTGCGGAGTTACGATGTTGGGGAGTTGGCAGCTGTTCGTCGTTGCTCGGTGGCTCTCTCCGGGTACTCCGGCTTCCTCCACCCGTAAAACTGTCACGGTCATGATTAGCCATTGTGCATAAGTATGTGACCTTAAACACCAATAAATAAATAATTATAAATAAGCAGGTGTAGATATACAGGTTGTAATCTCGTAAGAATTCAAGACAATTACTCGGGCCCCTGAGGGTTAACAAAACTGAAAATAAAAATCAATCACTTCTTTCACGACAATGAACCCTTCGATTGCTATCAAGCCTCAATAAGGCCTTATAAACTGTGAATGCAGAAAAATTTGAACATTCAGACGGTTTCGGTATTCAATGATTTGTTCGGTTCGGTTTTTCGGTATCCCCTTGATATCGGTATCGGTTCGGTTCGGTTTTTCGACATATTGCCCATCTCTAGAGCGCGGTGACTCAGTGGTTACGACATTGAACTTCAAGCCGAGAGGTCCACGCTTTGATCCCCGCCAGGGGTAACTGCGTTGTGTCCTTGGGCAAGGCACTTTATCCCGATTACCCAGGCGGGGGCACGGTGGTGTTGTGTGCTAAGACGTAATGCACGTCGATGATGCACCTGTCTTCAACCAATGCTAACCCTGCTTGTGCAGAGTCAGTACGTTGGAGAGTCAGAGAGTTGTTCTCCATTGCTCGGTGGTTCTCTCCGGGAACTCCGGCTTCCTCCACTCATAAAACTGTCCGACACGAGGTGACCCTGGCTGTTGAAAGTGTCGTTAAACTCTAATAAATAAATAAATAAGTGAAATTACACATCACGTGACAAAAAGAATGTCAAATCCGTCACGATTTGACATAAAATGTTTGAACCTCGTTCACTAAAATTGATTTGAGCCCAGGTAAAACTCTATTTGTTAGATCACGCGCAGAGTATTCCGATAAACAGCGACAAAATTAATGTAAGACCACGAGCAGAGTATTCCGATAAACAGCGACCTATACTTTTGAAACTGAACACAATATGTCACTTCTCAATTATCAGAAATTGCTCGGGATTTGGGGTTCACTGTTCCAGTAGAAATGCCCTAATTGCTGGCCAACTGATGATGGAGTCAAGACCAGCTCTGCATCAGTTACATTGAAAAGAAAACACAAACACAAACAAATCTAACATCCCCATCTGTTACCGTCATCCAAATTAACAACCAACCTCGAATGTTACAGAATTAGATACCAGTTGAAATTAAGGTAGTTCCTCCCAATACTAGACACAAAAATTTAACATTTCCTTGCGTTTTTCAGCTTGAAATATTTGACTTTCAAATCCTCTTGGTGAAAATTCTGCTCCAGCTGCTCTAGATTAATGCATAAGACAATTTTAATTCGTTTTATCTGCAAGATTTTATGGAAATAGAAATGAAGTTAAATTCCTTTTAAATTCCTTAATTTTAAGCTCAATCTTTTTTGGGAATACAATCGCCAGGAAGTGTTTTGAAAACCGGTGATATTATTCTTTATCAATAAACTGCTTGTCTCGGCGCACGTTTTTGTGTGTGTGTGTGTGGAAGGGGGGGGGGGGGGGGGCTCAGTTGGTAGAGGTGCAAGCTGCAAGGCGAGAGGTCCTCGGTTCGAATCACACCTGAGGCAACCGCGTCCTTGGGCAAGACACTTCAACCCCATTGCCCAAGTGGGGGCACGGTGGCACACCGGCGATTTGTTTTTCTGCCAATCGCCATTTTGATGTTCATGTGTGTTTATATTTTCGTTTTGATGGGGGTCCCCCTGTACACTTGATGTGACCGAAGCTGAAAGTCACTGGATTTCCAAAACACAGCCAACTCATCTATTTCCAACACACACACACAAACAATATTTAACCTGATGCTCACTGTAATATACTGATTACAGCTATCCTCAGATTAATTTTTATTCTAAACTCTGAATCGGGTCCTCTACGCCTTTATTTTGGGAATTTGGTTCAATCGGAAGAACTGATTTTTACGGGTGTTTTGTGTCATCAATCTTCCTTATTGTAATTAGAAGCATACTTTGACGTGCACCATCGACGTGCAGTACACCTTAGTACACAACGCCATCATACTTTGCATGCAATAACGAATACATTGTATCAAAATATACATGTAAATACTTTTCGCGTTTGGTGAACACATTCAGATATGCTCAGTTTTTGGAAAAAAATATATAGGTGGACCATTGACGGAAACCTGTCCCGCTATTATATTATTACGGTGTCTTCCCATTTCATCAATTCCCATTTCATCAACTCCCTCTAAAATTATATCTTCCCATTTCATCAATTCCCACTTCATCAACAGATTTTTTTCAGGTGTGTTATAATTACATATACATTTTAAAAATACAATTAGCCAGTTGATAACATTTAAATATCTATCAGAATGTAACATTTAAAGCACAATACTCCAGTAACATATCCTTTGTGTTTTGAAGTAGGAAAGCTTAGTTTTATTGATGATATTAACCCTGATTCAAAATCTGACATAAATTCGGATGGGTTAAAAACTAAGCCCCTACTATCAGTTCCGTGAGCAGTAAAAATGTCTTGTTGTAAATGCTGGCAGTTTTCTCACTCAGTAAACAATAAATTAATGGAAATTGTTGCCCATCAACAAATGCATGTAATGTAAAAATACTAAGTCATTACTATCGAAACACGAATAAGTTAATTGTTGTACAAACACTAGTACAAAACTAAACACTTCTCTCAGTTAAAAGTAAAAATGCACAAAAAAACATAAGCCACCAACAGACATCAAACAGTTGAGATAACAAACAATATTCAAAGCATAATACTTATTTTCATTCAGTTGATGAAGCAGAAAAAAACAAACAACATTCAAAAACACTAGTAAATAATAAAAAATAATTTAATGTGTCAAAGATATATTTCTTAATATAATATATTTCTGTTTAATTTCTGTTTAATTTAATATTTTTTATAATTGGTAAAAAAATGCATTTACATAAGATTAAAACATATTTTCATTCTGTTGATGAAGTCGGAATTGATGAAATGGGAAAATATAATTTTAGAGGCAGTTGATGAAATAGGAATTGATGAAATGGCAATAAACCATAACGACAAACGTCTTCGCACGTGGGAAATCTGCTTGTTGAACGATCAAATTCAAAAATCGCCAACTGAATCGTCTTCTGTGGTGTAAACTAATAATAACCCACGTAGACACAATCTTTATCTTTTCTGAATAAAATCTTCACCTTCTTAAAGAATTTAAAGGTTTAAATGATCGGAGGGGTTTTGTAAATATCGTGTGCCAATCGCCATAATTCATTTTAATATGGCAAATCTCATGTTAGGTGGTGGTGGTTGGGGAGGAGGAGGGGGGGGGGGCACGGTGGCGTTGTGTACTAAGGCGTACTGCACGTCGATGGTGCACCTGTCTTCAATCAATGCTAACCCTGCTTGTGTGGAGTCAGTGTGTTGGGGAGCTGACAGTTGCTCGCCGTTGCTCGGTGGTTCTCTCCGGGTACTCCGGCTTCCTCCACCCATAAAACTGTCGCGGTCATGATTAGCCATTGTGCAGAAATATGTGACCTTAAACACCAATAAATAAATAAATAAATTCCGTGCTTATGACCAGTAGCTAACATATTATTTATTTATTTATTGGTGTTTAAGGTCACACACTTATGCACAGTTTTACGGGTGGAGGAAGCCGGAGTACCCGGAGAGAACCACCGAGCAACGACGAGCAGCTGTCAGCTCTCCAACATCGTAACTCTGAACTCTGCACCGCAGCACAGGCAGGGTTAGATTGGTTGAAGACATGCGCACCATCGACGTGCAGTACGCCTCAGTACACAGCGTCATCGTGCCCCCATGTAGGCAATCGGAGTGAAGTGTCTTGCCCAAGGACACAACGCGGTTGTCGCAGATGGGATTCGAACCGAGGACCTCTCGGCTTGCAGCCTGCACCTCTACCAACTGAGCCACCGCGCCCCCAGCTAACATATTGGAATAGTACATGTTTTATGTGCTTTGTCAGAAACTTGATCAAGTATTGATGACAAACGACAATTTTCTTTACCAGTACCTGGTACCAGTAATAAAATAAGATTTGCAAATATCACCCTGCGTTTTTTCAGCTATTAATTAACATAAAATTGTGCACTTCATGAAAAAATTGTTTTGTTATTACCTGTTAAAAATTACTGTTTCTTGTTTTGCTCTTTTAGAAAAAAAAATCACTCCTTTTCTGGCAGGCATACTAAACACCGAGGCAAACTGAGGGATACCAAGGTGAATCAAAACAGGAGTGAAACGGGTATGGGGTGGTGTGTTCTTTTTATTATTTATTTATTGGTGTTTATGGTTACATTTTCTGCACAACAGCTTATTATGACCATGACAGTTTTACAGATGGAGGAAGCCAGAGTACCCCGAGAGAACCACTGAGCAATGGCAAGTAACTGTGAGCTCCCCAACATACTACACAAGCATGTTAGGGTAAGCCTTGTTCGAAGACAGTGCACCAAGAACATGCAGTATGCCTTAGTACACAGCATACCATGCCCCCACATGGGTAATGTGGGTGAAGTGTCTTGCCCAAAGACACAAAGCTGTTGCCGCAGGTGGGATTCGAACAGAGGATCTCTCGGCTTGCAGCCTGCACCTCTATCTACTGAGCCACTGCACCCCTGGTGGTGTATTCTGATTATGTAAATAGAGTTAAGCAGTATGTGCAAGGTTTTAAAGCCATATTTGAGAATTATGGGTGCTGAAGTAATAAGAGTGCGCTGAAAATTCTTCCCTTTGGTATTTAGTAGGTAGCTTGGTAATGGTAAAGTGACTCCACCTCAGTAAGCAACAGTGTGAACTGTTAATTACATAGTGACTTCTTAATTAGTTTTCTCTGTGGCTGTCGGCAATTGTCTTCTTTGTTATGACAGAAAAATTGTTATGGACCAATATCATGACACGGGAAACAGTATTTTTCGGAAGTGGTAATTTTTCAGTCGCCAACGATAAAAAAAATTGCCGTAAGACTAGAGATATGGTCAGCACTCATGGCTGACCAATAGGACCAACGATTAAAAGGATACTGACTTAATTTTTCTACAATTCTATAAAACGGCGGCAACTGTAAAAAAATGAAAGTGTCAATGACACTGTAGCTCAACTTAAAACATGTACATGTATAGTATGTGACACAGCAATGACAAACATCTAGGTAATGGCCTGCTAACAAAGGTACATATAAAGTATTGTAACGGTCTGTACATAAATACTGACCGTCACCTGTAACAAATGTATAGGTAAAGTATTGTAAAGGTGACTTACAGTCAGATGCTAAACTAGAAAATAAATCTTTGAGTCCCAGAGTGGGTGTGACTAAACCCCAATAGCACAGTGATAACAAAGGCACACAAAACACTCGTTTCTGTCCCAAGGTGATAACAAAGGTACCCAAGAAGTTTCGTGAAGATCGGTTCATAAATACAGCCTCGAGCCTGAGCCGTATAGAAGTTGTGTACAAAAAACTGATTGGACCTAATTTCGGTACAAAATGGCCACTGGCAGCCATGTTGAATTTTGGACCGCACCAAGAATTTATTTATTATTTATTGGTGTTTAAGGTCACATATTTCTGCACAATGGGTAATCATGACCACGATAGTTTTACGGGTGGAGGAAGCTGGAGTACCCGGAGAGAACCACCGAGCAACGGCGAGCAACTGTCAGCTCCCCAACATACTAACTCTACACAAGCAGGGTTAGCATTGATTGAAGACAGGTGCACCATCGACGTGCAGTACGCCCTAGTACACAGCGTCTCCGTGCCCCCACGTGGGCAATGGGGGTGAAGTGTCTTGCCCAAGGACACAACGCGGTTGCCGCAGGTGGGATTCGAACCGAGGACCTCTCGGCTTGCAGCCTGCACCTCTACCAACTGAGCCACAACCCCCCCCCCCCCGCATCCAGAAACACTCGTTCTCGCCCCAAGGGGATAACATAGGTCCCCAAGAAGTTTCGTGGAGATCGGATCACAAATACATCCTCTAGCCCGAGCCGTATTGACAGATGCAGTTACTGTGTATAAGTAGCACTGAATAAATCAAAGTCCATCTAATTTGCATAATTTCTGCACGAGAAAAGACCATGTATTATATGTGATGTATTCCATGTTACTAAACATTCATTCAAACATTTATTCAAATCAGTCCTTCATATAGAAGTTCTGTACCAAAAACTGATTGTACCTAATTTTGGTACAAAACGGCCGCCGGCAGCCATCTTTAATTTCGGACCGCACCCAAAAACACTTGTTCTCGTCCCAAGGTGATAACAAAGGTACGCAAGAAGTTTCATGAAGATCGGTTCATAAATACAGCCTCCAGCCCTAGCTGTATTGACATGTGCACGTACAGTGTATAAGTAGCACTGAATAAATCAAAGTTCATCTAATTTGCATAATTTCTGCACAAGAAAAAAACCCGTATTATATGTGATGTATTCCATGTTACTAAACATTCAATTTATTCAAATCAGAACTTTCATACAGAAGTTCTGTACAAAAAACTGATTGCACTAATTTTGGTACAAACTGGCTGCTGGTGGCCATCTTGAATTTTGGACTGCACCCAAAACACTCGTTCTCGCCCCACAGTGATAACAAAGGTACGCAAGAAGTTTCATAAAGATCGGTTCATAAATACGGCCTCTAGCCCGAGCCGTGTTGAAGTGATGACGGACAGACAGACGACGAACGACGGGCCGTGGCATAACCTCAAATTTGACTTACGTCAAAGTTGAGCTAACGAACTGGTCACATAAAGAAGGTGAAAAGCTTGAAAACAAAAAAGTGTCAACAAATCACCATAAATTAGTGCCGTTATCACAGGCAAAGGGCTGAAAGTATACTATATATATAAGGTGCAGAGTGTATTATCACTAAATCACCCACAGAGTGGAGATTTCATCCAAACAATAATTCCAAATTTGTTGCAAAGCATAACAAGCACAAGGTAAGCTCTGGACAGCAAATGGACCTCTGGGTTAAACCTGGAGGTCCATTGACTCCACTGTCTGAAACATTGCTTGTGTTTTTTGTCCATATGTACAGAATTTGAAAGTGATACTTTGGGTGATAATTTCACTCCACAGGTGATTTTGTTGCAATCCTCTCACCATGTACTGTACATTTACCAAACACATGCTGTGGTCTTGGGTGTACAGCTGAGAGCGATACTTATCACAGTACGCCACAAAATCCTAATAACACGAAGCCAACAATGGCAAAACAATAGACAAAAAAAAAAAAAAAAAAAAAATAAAAATAAATAAATGAAAATTAAAAAAAAAGACTTTAGAGCTGCCGGAACTGAAAAGTTTGGCCGGCCCAAGAACCCAATAAAATCTGATGGGAGGTTTATTTTTGTCAAATATTACAGTGATCTGTTTTAAGATTCCCAGTTACCACTTAAGTGCTTCATCCACGCACAGACATAGCCCATTAATAACCAAGCTACCTACTATATACCAAGGGGTAGTTTTCGGTAACAACTCGGTCAACATGTATATATCTTGCATTTACTTGAATCAATTAAATGTCTGCAGTTATATTTAAACCTTTTTAAACAACCCTGACTTATTTTTTTTTCTTTTCACCTCGGTATCTCTCGGTATACCTCGGTGTTTAGATGCACCCTTTTCTGGGGGTGGGGGTGGGGGTGGGGGGGGGTGGGGGTGGTGGTGGTGGTTTGGTTTGGCTCAAATTGCCATAGGGTGATTTGGGTTAAATTAGCAGCTGGTTTGGGTCAAATTGCTGGAGGACAGTTTGGATGCAATTCTCACTGATGACAGTATATTATAGAACACATGGAACGTGGATTTATTTATTTAATTTTATTTAATTTCTGGAATTTTAACAGTGTCACGAGTCACCACAGTAGCAGGTACTGGTCATTCTGTTGGAAAAAATCACTGTTTTATGCCTCGAGGTGCCTTAGCTGAGAAAACTTAGGCTTTTTCTTACAAAGATTGCAAAATGTCAAACACAATGTGAAATGTCTTCAGACGCCAGAATGTGATTAAAAAACAATGGGAAATTCATATCAACATCAATTTATTTATAAATTAATATAGTTTTTTTAATGGAAAAATGCATACTGGGAGGTGGGGGTGGGGGGGGGGGTGGTGGAGGGTGGTCATCCAGGGCTATAATTTACCCCATTACTAGGTAAAAGAATATTTGACTTCATTTGTTGAGATAAAATGGCACTTTCTATTGATATTGGTGAATTATATAGCCTCAGGCAGGGCTAATAAGAATCTTAGAGTCGATTCCCGTAGAGATCCGTGCAACAAAACCAGTGAGAAACCATGTAGCTTCTCGTAACACTACTGCTAGGATTCACGAACTGAGTCAGTTTAACCCTTTACCTAACATAAAGGCAGCAAATTAACCAATACATCACTAACATGACCTGAAATATTGTGGCACGGGCAATAAAATTTGTACAAATATGACTGTCATTGGAACCAGCTCTCATCAGCCGGTTCCAGTAACATCCATAATTATTACACTTGATGAATATTGTTTATTTTTAGCTCACCTGACTGTAAGTCAGGGGTGCTTACGTGATGACTTTCTGTCTGTCGACCATCCGTCCATCTGTCCGGCGTGAACTTTACATTATCAACCTCTCCCCATAAACAACTGAACCGAATTGAACCAAATTTGATATTCGTGTTCCTTATCATATATGAATTCCAGTTTGTTCAAATAAAGTTGCCACACCCACAGGGGACCCCAAAAGGGACATTTCTCTGATAGCACCCATAAATTCTTTTCCAAAATTGAAAAGAAAATCTTCTCCAGAACCATATATAAGAATCTTATGATACTTGGTATACAGCATCTTTAGAGGAGGAGGGGGTGGGTGTAAGTAGTAGAACATGTATGGATCGTGCCAATTCAGCCGGACCCCGGCCCGGACCCCGGAGGTAGAGCTGTAGGTTACCCGAAACCGAACCGAGGTTTTTATTTTTTTTTTTAAAAAACCGAAACCGAAACCGTCGACATCCCGTAATCTAAGGTTTTTCGTTTTTTATTGAATACTCTCTTGCTGCAGAAATCCACAGAATGTAGCCATTCCAGAGTAGTGAGATTGACAGTGTCTGGGTACTCTCACTACTCTGGGAAGGCTACATTCTGTGAATTTCCCACATTTCAGTTTAGTTGTGTTTGAAGCTTTTCTCAAGTTGCGTGTAGGTGTCAGACCTCGAAAAATCACCAAGCACAATAAAAGTTCTGTATATTTTGGTAATTATTATATAGGCCTTCCTGATTCTTCATGTATTCTAGCTTATTTCGGGCATTCATTGAGTTTCACTCAATTTCACTACCATTCAGTTATGACTCTGGACATAAGAATGAGTTTTATTGAATTTTACTTGGCTTCATGAACAAACCGAAAACCGAACCATACCGAGGTTTTACTCCACCTGAAAAACCAAAACCGAAACCGAACAAGAAATTTAAAAACCTACAGCTCTACCCGGACGTGACGTCATATCACGTGACCTGGTTGCGTGACCACGTGAGCGACCATCTTGTGACGTCATCTCCATAGTGATACGCGGTGTGAGTGTGCATGCGCAGCGCGTGTTGTTAGGGTGATACATGCTTCTGTCGCCCAATTTGTATACTGGAGGCCGCCATCTTAGTTTCTATGGTAGCACGTGGTTGCTATGTGACCCGAAACCTTCTAACAAGACAGGGGTATGTTCGGAGGGTGTGTTCCTTTGTACAAGAGTAATTTCCCGATTTGTAGAATTACCACAAACAACCCGACAATCCCCCCAAATCACCGAAATTGACTTTATTTACTATGGATTCCCCAATTTATCGGCTTAGCACGTAGTGCTATAGTACCAAGGGGTACCGGGGGTGTGTTAGATTGAAAGGGAGTATTTTTCTGACTTACAATCTTCCCCAGAATCCTCGTTTAATTATCTAAATAAATCCCAACAAGTGGTTTTACTATTTCAAATTCCTTTAGAATTCTCTGCTTCTACCTATATATGCAATAGTTTTCGTCTATCTGACCATGTTCCTTTGTTCTAGAGTATACTCCAGTAGCGTAGAAGAGCATATTAGTTGTAACAGCTTTGCTTATTGTTACTATAGTTAACTATTCTGATATATTCTTATTAGTTCTGACCCTATTCCAAGTCCTCTTGTTGTTTCATTTATCTAGATCATTTATATAAATTATAACTAACCAATCAGATTGCTCGATTTCCCATAATCTGTACTTAACCGTACAGAGTTATCTCCCCTTATTACAACGATGTCTATCCGACTCTCATCGAACCCTACATCCAATGGCAATATCCCGGGCACCCCAATTTCGGCACCCCTTTTTTTGAAACATATGACCTTCGGCACCCCTTTTTTGTCATATGTGCTTTTGTGAAAAGGCACAATGTGACACAATGTGCCCTAGCACATAGGCACATGCTTTATGTGCCGATATGTGCTTATGTGAAAAGGCACAATGTGACCCAATGTGCCCTAGCACATAGGCACATACGGGTATTTGAGGAAACCTATGGCCTGGTATTGTATTATTTGAGGATGCCTATCTAGGATACCTTCTGGAGAATCCCTTTTTGTCATATCTGCTTATGTGAAAAAGCACAATGTGACACAATGTGCCCTAGCACATTAGCACGTGCTTTATGTGCCGATATGTGCTTATGTGAAAAGGCACAATGTGGCACAATGTGCCCTAGCACATAAGCACATGCTTTATGTGACGATATGTGCTTATGTGAAAATGCACAATGTGACACAATGTGCCCTAGCACATAGGCACATACGACCAAAAAGGGATTCCAAAGCTACAGGTGTTTTCCAAAAGGGATTCTTAAAAAGGGATTCCATAAAATGGGATTCCTATCCGACTCCGTAAAATGGGATTCCGTGTTTTAACATTGACACTCGAGGGTATTCCCCTTCCTGTTAGAATTCAGTTCAATTGGGTGTTAATACCTTCACTGGGTTATAGTTCATTTTGTCAAGAATAGTTCAAAAGGGAGTGCTAATTATATATATATTGCATAGAGTTCATTCAAACAATTCAAAGGGGCTATAGTTAAAAACTTTCTGGACTTCAAAGGGGTTCACACACTTGTATTTTCATTAGGGGTTATAGTTCATTCAAAGAGTTCAAAGGGTTAACATTGGTTATATTTAGGGGTTATAGTTCAGAATTTTGTTCAGTTTGTTATGGTCAATTCACTTCCATTCCTTCATTGCAACGGTTCTCTCCTATCTGTTCAGTCTGTCGATCAGATCAGTTCGATTGTCTTCACTTTGTTCTGTTCACTTCGATCTTGGTTGTGTTGGATCTTCGTTCACTGCGACTTCAACAGTTCAACTGTAGTTGAGTTGGTTCTATTAAGTTGTTTCCAACCAGTTCATCTTCGTTCATGCTTCGTCTGTTCAGTTAGGTGGTTGTATGTAATATTTAGGGGTTACAGTCCATTCAGGTTAAAAAATTTTTTGTATATATTGGGCGTTAAGATTAAGTCGAAGTTTGTTATGTTATGTTCACTTCGATCTTGATGTTGGTTCTTCGTTCTGTACCTTTGTTGTGTTGTAGTGATTGGGTGTCTCTGTTCAGGGTCTTGTTGTAGTTGTTGAATTAGGCGTTATTAGTCCCTCTCCATACCCTCGAGTGTTGATGTTAAATCACGGAATCCCTTTTTAAGAATCCCTTCTTGGAAAATGCCTGTGTCTATGGAATCCCTTTTTCTGAAAAGAGTCTAAGAGTCGTTCGAAGAGTCACTCGAATGAGCAATTGCTCGTTAGCTCATTTGCTCGATGGGCTTCGAGTCATTCGAGCAGAAGTATGTGCGAGTCACTCGATCCAGCAATTACTCTAAAGCTCATTTGCTCGATGGGCTTCGAGTCATTCGAGCAATGACGCTTCAGTAACTGCTCGATAGCTTATAATGGGTATTTGGGATAGGTATGCCTTGTGATACAGGTAATAGTGTCCTTAGATAAGTATCCTATAAAAGGTATCCTCAAATAATACAATACCGGGCCATTGGTATCCTCAAATACTGAAATGAGTCGAAGAGTCGTTCGAGGAGTCACTCGAACGAGCAATTGCTCTATGGCTCATTTGCTCGATGGGCTTCGAGTTGTTCGAGCAATGACTTTTCAGTAACTGCTCGATAGCTTATTGGTTTTGGGAATGATATAGGCTTTTGTTATACAGAATGGAGATAACCCTGCATGCAGATTATGTGGAATAAAGCAAGCTGATTGGTTAGCAATAATCTATATAAATGATCTAGATAAATGAAACAACAAAGTACACGGAATAGGGTCAGAACTAACAAGAACAGACCAGAATAGCTAAATATAGTAACAATAAGCAAAGCTGTTCCAGTTGATAGGCTCTTCTACGCTACTGGAGTATACTCCGGAACAAAGGAACATGGTCAGGTAGAGGAAAACTATTGCATATATAGATAGAAGCAGAGAATTCTGAAAGAATTCGAAATAATACAACTTGTTGGGGTTTATTTGGGTACTTAAACGAGAATTCTGGGAGAATTGTAAGCCAGAAAAATACTCTTCTACAAAGGAACACACCCCCGGTACCCCCTTGGTACTATAGCACTACGCGCTACACCGATAAAATGGGGAATCCGTAGTAAATTAAGTCAATTTCGGTAATTTGGCGGGATTGTCGGGATTATTTGGGTAATTCTACGAATCGGGAAATTACCCCTGTACAAAGGAACACACCCTCCGAACATACCCCTGTCTTGTTAGGTTTTGGGTCACATAGCAACCACGTGCTACCATAGAAACCAAGATGGCGGCCTCCAGTATGCAAAATGGACGACGGAAACACGTATCACCCTAACAACACGCACTGCGCATGCGCACTCACACCACGTATTACTATGGGGATGACGTCACAAGATGGCCGCTCACGCGGATTACCATGACAACCAAACATGGCGCCACCAGGTCACGTGACATGACGTCACTTCCGGGGTCCGGCCAATGTGGGACGATCAATCGCTCTCCTACTACTGGTGTAGATTCAAGTTTGTTCAAATCGAGTCCCTGAGTTAACATTTGGTCTCCCTATGGGCACCCAAATATCAACAGTGCAATATGAGGAAATTTCTTTGAAAACCTTCAGATCCACCAGTCAGATTGCTTTCATATTTGGAATGCAACATCTCTAGTGGGGGGGGGGGGGGGGGGGGGTCTCTGGGTTAATATTTGGTCTATCTCTTGAAGCCCAAAGTTTCACTTAGTGCAGTATGAGGAAATTTCTTTAGAAATCTATTTCTTCAGATCCACTAGTCAGAATCCTTTCATATTTGACATACAGCATCTCTAAGGGGGTCAGATTTATGTTTGTTCAAGCCAAATCTATGGGTTTATATTTGGGCTCGTTATGGGAGCTCAAATTAACTCAGTGCAACATGAGAAAATTTCTTTAAAAATCTTTTTCTTCAGACCCACCAGTTAGAATGCTTTAATATTTGGTGTACAGCATCTCTGGGGAGGTCAGATGTAAATTTGTTCCAGTTTGGTTCCTGCCAGTCAGAATCCTTTCATATTTGGTATCGCAGGGGGAGGGGGAGGGGGAGTGGTCAGATTTGAGTTTGTTCATTTCGGGTCCCTGGCTTAATATTTGGGCAGGGGTGGGTTAGGTTCGATGTTGTTCAAATCCATTCCTAAGAGTTTTTCCATAAAATTTGCCTTTCGAGTTGCAGTGACACAACAACCCTTGGAAGTTTGGCAGTACTTGTTTACAGCTGCCAGAATTGGAAGCAATCGGGAAGACCTATGCTAATAATCATCTGACATGGACAGTAGAGTTATGAATAATTTCCTAAGATCATTCCTGTGTAGTGTTCATGAACCACGACTAACTGAATGTGACTCAAAATACTTCTCTGAACCACTTCGTCAGGTGAGCAATTAAGGCCCCTGGGGGGGGGGGGGGGGGGGGTAAAAATCAGTAGTTGGTGTTGTAAAAATTAAAAAGCTGCATTGGGTAAAAGATTAACATGTATTATCAGTTTGCAACAGGGGTTCAATCATACTGGCCTAATAGGATCCTGGCCCATAGCAGGTCTGAATTCTCGCAACGATTTCCGCAAGAATCCAAATGGACTCTCCCAAATTTAAGGGAATTATAAGCCCTGCACAACCCCAATTTTGAAACAAAATTGACATATTGTTTCATGGGGGTGGGGCACTATTTATCTTGCTGTATGGTTAATTAAAACAGATTTTGTGTGAATTCTTATCCCTCCCAACTTACTCATTAGGTAACAGAGTAGGAATTCTTTCGGAGGCAATACCAGTTTTTAAGCCATTTGACACAGATTGGACAGTTCTCTTCAAAAGAACAAATTTCCCATGCTTTTGACTAGACAGAAGCCAAAAGTTGAATTCTATTGCAGAAATGTGTCTTTCATCACATGAAAGAGGTAAATGTATCTTTGGTAGGGTTGGGTTTGCTCTTAGGTATAACTGTTGTAAATATTTTAATTAGATTTACCTAGCTCGAAAAGTTGCACTCGGAAAGTATGTAATCCCCAAAACTAAGCAGTCTTGGAAAAATACATTGTTTCAATAAACATTTGAAGAAGTCTACTGACATCTTGCATTACTGTTGAATGTTCCAGATGAATAAAGAGGGTGATTTGAAGACTTTTAGAACCTAACACTTAACGTTGACTATTGGTGTGTTTTGGTTGGGAATTCCCTGAGAAATATGAACATGTGACCAGCACTTCCCTTTCTGTTAGTTTTTCTCTCTTATTTGTTGCATGATCCCCTGTTTAAGAATAAGAAAAAAGTTGTCTGAAGGGCTATACTTGACAAAAGATATTTGAATGCCAAATTTAAAATGACGCGACCATATTTTTTTCGCCTGAACGTTATAATGGTCGCCTATGGGAAATTATTAAGTACTGTGATACGTATTCATGTTTGGCTGAAATTAAACAATTGCAGGAATTCGATTCCATAAACTGTTTTTGGAGTAATGGTTGCGGAATGAAATATTTCAGTATGTTGGTTACTTTGGGGTTCCTTCTTACGCCTTGCGTATTGTCATATTATGTATACATGAGCGGATTCAATTAATAGTCAGGCTGAATGATGTCAGTAAGTACAATTACTGTAGCATGATTAATCGACTAATTACTGCTAATCAGTGGCGTAGCGGCAAATCTTGTGGCCCTCCCGCGAGGTAGAGACGGGAGCCCTTTCATAATGGTGGTTGCCTTTAAAACGGGAGCAAATTTAGCGTTGTTACCGTGCACAGCATACAGGATTTCACGTAGTACATACGCCATAAATTAAATGAAGGTATGGCCTATAAGATCGATTCTAAAAGTACGACTCCGTAGATTTTTTCATTGCATGTTTTAAGTTCCACCCCAACCATCCAACGATACACACATGCACGCCCAACATGTGTGACTTGAGAGGCACCATGTATGTATATTGTTCATTTCTCACCCTTATCAGTTACAATGATGTAGCGTTCACTTAACTCTTTACCTAACCTCAAAAGCAGACGACACTTGCAAAAATAATTCTTGAATAACTAATTTGTTTCATTTTTTGTCTCAAAAACATAGGTTATGACCCCTCGTTGGAACGAGCCCGCCGAGCTCGTCCCAACGAGGGGTCATAACCTATGTTTTTGAGACAAAAAATGAAAAAAATAATGAAAATTAATTGGCGATTTTTGAGAATAGCGCTGGCCGGTTTTGGCCGTTACGTTAGGAAAGGGTTAAAAGAATAATACATAGACTACAAAGAGTACGTCGTGTGGAAGTGAGAGTTTGAAATTATGTGTATTTGGTTATCGTTTATTTATCTCTCTTCCTCTACTCTTTTTACTATCGCCCTCTCTCTCTCTATCTCTCTCTCTCTCCCTTTCCCTCTTTCTTCCAGCGTTGGGACGTCCTTCAAGACGCCCCCCCCCCTTCTAGCCGCCCCCGCAATGCGGGCCCTGCGGGCCCATCCCCTGCGCCACTGCTGCTAATCATTGGACTTAGTACATCGCTTGTCTTTATAAAGCGCAGCAATTAATCAGATCAGTACTTCATATTATCTTTTGCCGTTTGCTGCCTTTTTGTAAAGTTGATAACCTACAATGTTTCATTAAATAAAAACAATGCCTCATTACCACTCACTGACAATTAACATTGAAAGTCTATCCAAACACTATTTCACCTTATTGACGAAATCGGGGCGCGGTGGCGTTGCGGTAACCGGTTCTCGTCAGATCATCGAAGTTAAGCTACGTCGAGCCCGGTTTGTCCTCGGATGGGTGACCGTCTGAGCGATCGATTCGGACTCCCGCGTTGTGTCTTTGGGCAAGGCACTTAACCCCGATTATCCACATGGGGGCACGATGATGCCGTATCCTAAGGCGTACTGCACGTCAACGGTGCGCATGTCTTCAACCAATCTAACCCTGCCTGTGCCACAGTGCGGTGTTACGATGTTGGGGAGCTGGCAGCTGCTTGTCGTTGCTTGGTGGTTCTCTCCGGGTACTCCCGCTTCCTCCACCCGTAAACCTGTCACGGTCATGATTAGCCATTGTGCACAAGTATGTGACCTTAAAGACCAATAAATATATAAATATATTGTCGAAATCACTGAGATTCAGTGTGTATCGTGAAAATAGTTTATTGTTTACGCCTTTATTGCCAGCTCACGATTTCCTTAAAATAGAAATAATAAAATAAGTTTATTTGTTTGTGTCGCCATCGATCGCGCTCTTCACTGCTGTAATGCCCTCCCCCCCCCCCCACCCCCACATGTGAAAGGATCTTTTTTTTCGTAACAAACTGCAGGCAATGAAGATTGTTGGGTGCCAAATCGAAATTTTTAGTGCAGTTGGCTAAATTGGCACCCAATAGCGTAAACAATGTAACCCATCGGAGAAAAGTGCTGTGTGATGCTTTTCTGCCTTCTCTATTATTACTACACCAGTCAAACTGTTAATATCTGAAGGGGAATGTAAACAGAAACAGTGCGAAGAAAATTACTAAATAAAACACGGGGAAATAGGTTATTACAGCGCGGTCGTCGTGGAAAGGTTAAAATTCACGCGTGGGCAATATTTCCACACTTGCGTTAACAGTGAATCTCTAACATAAAACAAAGGAACCGGCCTCCAATGTTCAACGAATGAAGCACCGGGTATCATGCTGCTGGCGGGGACAAAAGGGCCGCTGGGGTTCAAAGAGTTAACATATTCACCAAACTTTAGCTTAAAATTCGGGGTCTGAGCTCATATATACCACAAAACGGAGGAACTGTTGACATTTGTTTTGTTGAGGTTGGACCTCACGACAATGAGAATAAGTGCCTAAAAAGTCTTTAACGGAAAGTTTATTAAATAATCAAACTATTAACTATTTTAAATATAAACTATGAATTTTATAGACCATTTTTTTTGATTAGGGGTTAACGACACATTAACAACCAGAGTCATATCATGTCGGTGACAGTTTGACGGGTGGAGGAAGCCGGAGTACCCGGAGAGAACCACCGAGCAACGACGAGCAGCTGTCAGCTCTCCAACATCGTAACTCTGAACTCTGCACCGCGGCACAGGCAGGGTTAGTTTGGTTGAAGACATGCGCACCACCGACGAGCAGTACGCCTTAGTACACAGCGTCATCGTGCCCCCATGTAGGCAATCGGGGTTAAGTGCCTTGCCCAAGGACACAACGCGGGAGTGCGAATCAGTCGCTGAAATGTCACCCATCCAACTACTGACCGCGCTGTATGAATGCAGAAAGAATAATACCATAAACTATGAATTTTATTCATGACGATTTTTGTCAAACTCTTACTGTTTATATTCACCTAAACAAGATTTTTGCCAAACAGATAGCAACAACTAACGCGCGATCTCGCTTCAGCGAGATCGCGCGTTAGTTTTTGCAATTGAATTTAGCGGAAATGATGTTAAGATGTAAACGGCATCCCACTAGATTCACATGTGGATGAAAAGCGTAACATTTGAGTTGCTTCAGTTCCGAAACATTGCGCAGACTGACTGGCAAAAATGCGGGATTATGAATTTACCTTATGCTGTACTATTTTGTCATAAAATGTAGCTCGTATTTTACAATTCATGTTAACCTTACGTAAACTGAGTGGTTGTTCGCGGGTTATTTTCTGGCGATACCGCTTTTTTGTTGACTGTGTCGTTTCGTTTCTGACTTCCAAATTTTCGTTCACTAACAATATGAATGCGTTCCTTTTAAAAGGGTCAAGTTCTAGAGACGCTCGGTTTACATATGATCGAATACAAAATTTTTTTGTGCCACCAGCATTCAATGCCACCTTCAGCATAAACAACAGCAGTACACGGAGAGTGAATTACCGCAAACACTCCTGTGGAGAGAAGTTTTTACCTGGACAGAAATTCATATTCAGAAACAAAATAGAAGCACAAGCAAAGTTTTTGCCGGTGGTCCTTCTGGAGTGAGGTCCATTGGCTGAGACTGCATTCATTATGCTTTCTTTTTTTCAGATTTTGAGAGATAAGGTTTTGGTGGACATTCCACTCTGTGGGTGCGTTATTGGCAACCCATCCTCCGCTTAGTGCATATTCAGCATTATCACAGTGAATTAAATTTATAGAAAGGACCGGCCTTAGGATGGAGCCCAAGTGTTAACCTCAGGGACTCCGACTATCCGGCCTGGCTGGGGACCAGCAATCCAAGCTGCTCATTGGATTGGAATAAAAACTACCAAATCTTTTATCTATCTAATTTCATTCATTTTGCTCGCGATTTAGTGGAAAATAATTAAAGCACTCCGGGGGCGCGGTGGCGTTGCGGTAACCGGTTCTCGTCAGATCACCGAAGTTAAACAACGTCGAGCCCGGTTAGTCCTTGGATAGGTGACCGTCTGAGGGATCGATTCGGACTCCCGCGTTGTGTCCATGGGCAAGGCACTTCGCCTCAATTGTCCACATGGGGGCACGGCGACGCCGTGTACTAAGGCATACTGCACGTAGATGGTGCGAATGTCTTCAACCAATCCAACCCTACCTGTGCTGCAGTGCGAAGTTACGATGTTGGGGAGCCGGCAGCTGCTCGTCGTTGCTCGGTGGTTCTCTCCGGGTACTCCGGCTTCCTCCACCCGCAAAACTGTCACCGACACGATACGACCTTGACAGTTAATGTGTCGTTAAACCATAATAAAAAAAAAATATAGCACTCTAAATTCGAAATAATTTCGGGACGTGACAGGCCGAGAAATGTTGACGACATAATTTGAGCGTTATAATGTACTTAAACATAAAGAGGCCGCATTGGAAAACGGCTCGTTTTTGCCCCAACCCCCCAAGTATTCTGATTCTGGAGTTATTGAACTTCCTTCACTCTACCCCATCCATCTGTTCATGGGCCTGGTGACAGGGTGTGGTGGCGGGGGATGTGTCACCCCCACTTTCCTATAGTTGGAAATTCGGAGGAGGGGGGGGGGGTGGGGTGGGGTGGGGGGGGGCAAGTTATGAGTAGTTGGAAATTCCATCTATCTGGATTTTAGAGCTTCTTTGGTGATGCTGATGTCTCCTTTACTTTCCAAATCCCAACTCGGTTTCAAATCGGCAAAAATTCCAACTGTTACTATTTACAACTGCAGTGTACGCAATATCGAGCTTCATAAGTATGCATGATGTCAATCGGTACGAGATTTCTATAGTACGTTACTTATCGTAAAAAAAAACCAAAATGCACGAAATGCACTTCAAGAAAATCACATCATATAAAATCGTCACCCTGAGTTAATTCCACCATTCACAGTTACAAAATGATTAAACATCGAAAATTGATCATTCATGCATAAGATCTGATTTAATGTTAGGACAGTGTGAATTGCTCAAACTTCTAAGATTAAGCATTTATTTAGCACATATTCAATTCCCAGAATAATACCATGATAATAACACTTTGGTCGGCCGCTGATTTGTCGCGGTTCTCATATGAGAAGGCCTTGGTTACCCTTGTGCTACCAACTGCCTCCCTGTTCCCACGCTTCTTCTCTCCTCCCAACACTCGGAGACGAACTGCTTGATGACATCCCTTGCCCCATTCTTCCCAATCTCTCCGATTAGCATATTAACCCTCTCCTTTGAGTCGCCCCCTAACCACATGTTCTTCATTCCCCCATCCCACTTCCACATTATGCTCCCAGTGAATCTTGTTCTTTTAGACTGGTATTTTGGGCATTCTAGAAAGTGTTCCAGAGTCTCCACCACGCCCAAATTACACATCTGACATTCCTTTTCACTGTTTTCCCCGATTGTTCCCCTCAGCTCCAGGGACCGCGACCTCCGCTTGAACAACAGTGACCCCCCAAAGGTGCCATCAAGGTACTCTTCAAAACCAGGCTTCTCTTTTTCACGCAGGCCACCCAAAGATCTCTTTGATTTGACCCCCTCTCGCCAATTACGGTTACAATCCTCCATGACCATTTCTCTGACTATCTTTTTACCCTGGTTTGCCCCAACGTCTTGGTCCAAGATCTCCAATGAGTAGTGCTCTACTACTCCCTCACTTGGACCATCCACCCTGTCTTGATATTTGAGTTGAAAGTTCTCAGGAACATTACTTTACACCATCGGCTATCGGGGAGATTTACCAAATAATTAAGATAACCGAGTTTCAATAGGTTTATCCTGTCCTTGAGCTTCATCCACCCAAGCTCACCCCTGATTGCTTCTAGCGCTGCGGCATTACTCGACCCTGTTATCCATCGGCCTGCATCGTTCTGCAGGATTTCCAAGCTCTTAACAGCCGTCTGGTTTAGGGGTGCAACTTCAGTACCGTATGTTATACTTGGCAGACCCACCATTTCCCAAATGGTTCTCACCACGAAAACCTTATTGAAACTGTTTCTCCCTATAAGTTTCATTTGGTTAAGGATTCGCTTCCCCTACAGAATCAATTTATTTGTGTGGTTTCGGTAGATGCCTCTTCCTGTGATGTTTATATTTACCCCAGATACTCGTAGTCACTTGTCTCTCCTACACTAAGAAGTTTGCTGCTACCTTCCGGAATGAAGAACTCCCCTACTCTCCACCTTCGAGTGGGGTCCACTTTGTGCCCCACAGGTATAACTTTGCTCTTGCTTTCATTAGGTTCGAGTCTCCATTTGCTCCCATATTTCCCAACAATTCCCAGCATCTTCGCTAGTCCCTCTTCGCTTTCTGACAATAGCACCATATCGTCTGCAAAAAATAGCCCTGGGATCTTCAAGTCCCCAACTGCAACCCCCTCGTCACTATGCAGGAGTTCATCTCCCAAACCCTTGATGTACAATGCAGAAAGATTTGGCGAAAGGATACACCCCTGTTTTAGGCCTATCTCCATAGGCACACGTTTTGTTGTAATGTTTCCCAGGCTAAGTTCACTCTGTACATCTTTATATAATGCTTTCATAATCCCAACAAACTCGCCTCCCAAGCCCAGAGCCTCCAGCTTGCGCCACAGACCCTCCCTCCATACTCTATCGTATGCCTTTTTAACATCCAAAAAGGCCATAAACATCTTTTTCTTTTTTTGCTTTCGCAGATTCTATCATTTGGGATAGCGTGAAAAGATGGTCAATGACTCTCCTTCCTTTCCTGAAGCTATTCTGGATTTCTCCGCAAAAACCCTTCTCTTCAATCACCTCCTCTAATCTCCCATACAGGACTTTACAAAAGACTTTTCCAATGTTGCTGCTGACAGAGATCCCTCGATAGTTATCCAAGACGTCTTTTCCCCCCTTTTTGTGAATAAATGTCACTTTACTTTCCCTCCACTCCTTTGGGACCTCTTGTTTTTCTATGGATAAATTGAATAGGGAAGTTAGGCTTTCCAAGACTTCCTCTCCCCATTTTTTGATAAACTCTTTATGGAATTTCATCCACCCATCCCGCTTTTCCATTCCTTAATTTTGAGATCACCCTTCGCACCTCCTGCGTTTTGATTTCGCTGTACACGAAGTTCGATAGATTTTCCTCGACCTGGTTCGGACACTCCGGTGGGCTCCACATGCCCCATCGCTTATCGTTTACCTTTTCCCAGTGCTTGACTAGTTCTAATGCGATTTGTTCTCGCTCTTCTGTAACTCTGCCCATCTACTTTAATACTCTGTGGGTTACTTCCTTTGCTACATTTGTTCACCCATTTCCAAAATACGTTCGAACTCGACCCCCCCTGTCGTTCTTATCGTCCTAATAAGACTGCTATTTCGCTCTATCCGATTGTCGTCTTTAATCTTATTTACTTTATTTCATGCTTTTTGGTATTCTTCCTTTGCTACCGTGGCCTCATCGCTTTCCACCCCCTTAAGTTTTCTACTTCTCCTGTATGCAGCACATTTAGCTTTTCTACCCTTCATGTCCCTTTTCAGTTCTTCGTTCACTCTGTACCCAAGTTCCCGTGTTGGCAACCTAATCTTTCCTACACTTTCCTTCCCTGTCTCCACTAGGCTCGCAACTATGGCATCGGCCATCTTCTGGACACTGCCCCCACCCCCCCCCCCTCCCTTGTGTACGGTTGCAAGCTTTGGTTTCAGTTTTTCTTCGAACTTCGCCCAGTCAGCATCCTTTTTGAGTTTCCAAATCTCCTTGAAGATTCCTTTGCTTTCATCTAGGTTTTTGGCCCTGATCGTCACTGTAACCAAGCTGTGATCACTATCCAACTCCATTTTACCCTCATCATCCACTTCTACCCCTATCACCTCCCTCCATAAATTAATATCTGTGAGAATGTAGTCGATTATTGATTTTCTGTCGTTTCTCTCCCAGGTCCATTTCCCCTTACACCTCGCGTCCCTGTTCAGAATCTTCAGACCGAGCTCATTTGTGAAGTTTAACAGCTTCCTTCCATTCCTGTTGACTTTCTTGTCCCCACCCTCTATGCCTTCTTCCTTATCGCATATGTGGCCATTAAAGTCGCCCATCAGAATTATACCGAGCCTCCTGATTTCTAGTTCAGTAATATTTGACCTTAGTGTTGAGTATATTGAGTCATTCCACTCGGGTTTACTCCCCACCACCGCACAGTACACAATCCCAAGGACAATACTTTCGTTTCTCAGATTGATCTTCACCCATCCAATGTCTTTCGATACATCAGCCGAGGTGCTGACATCTTCCAGATCTGTGTCAACGACGGTTTTAAATCCTCTTTAATGTACATGCCTACCCCTCCTCCCTTTTTCTGGCCTTCCGTTCGCCCTACACCAATCCACACGCACCCGCTTACTTGGTCTACCCGTTCCTCGTCTCTTACCTACGTCTCGCTTAAGCTCATGACATCAAACTCCTCTGCCTCGATCAATGTAGCTATTTCACTTACTGGATGTTGCTATAACCCACTTTCAGGGTACCGAGGTTCATTGGCTTCCGCCTACTAGGACCATTGTTTTCTGGATCTAGCCTTGGTAAACTTACTCTGTCCCCCTCGCCCTTGTTCACCCCACCTATGTCCACTCTAGTTATACTTGGCTCTGACCTCCCACCCCGCCCCTCTCCAAAAAAGGCTCTGCTACCCGTAGAATTTTATTCCCCAATACCCGTTTTCCCACCCTGCTAAGATGCAGCCCGTCACGCCTGTACATGCTCCCATTTCCCCAAAACGTGTCCCAATGGTCGATAAAGGATATTCCCAGGTTAACACAGTAGTCCTCCAACTCTTCATTTAGCGCCAAAATCCTTGAGTTCCGTTCTTCCCACCTCCAAGGACAAGAAGGACCCCGGATACAACTACCCTTGCATTCCTACTTAGCAGTTTGCTGACTAAGCATCTATACGACTCCACCAAACTTACTGACCTTCTCTCCCTGATATTGTTGGTCCCCACATGGACAAATAATAATAACCTGATAATTCTATCATAAATGTGCTGGCATTTCTGTTACTGAAATCAATTTTATGCCCCCTTTCATGGCTTCATTTTCAAAATGTTTCTCAGTAGTGAATTTCCAACTATGGGGAGGGATCGGGAGGGGATTGCCCCCTCCCACTCCCTCCCCATAGTTGGAAATTCGCTACCCTAAACCGCCAATTGGAATCCTCTAGCCACGTCCCTGCATATGTTGTTAAATATTCACATAATTCTGCATTCATGAATACAAAGGACAGTAACCTGTATTACAAGGAATATAAATTAAATCCCAGGTTCTGTGAAAAAAGAATTTGTTTCTCTCATGAACAAAAGACAATGGTAAAGGCCACGATGAATTAGAAAGCATGACTGCTGGCGACGATAAGATATTTAATGTCCTTTCTAGCTTGATAATATTTATATACTCGCCCAAAAAAGAAAGTGTGCATTGCAGAAATTGATCAAACTCCAAAAAAATAATTTCGTAAGTGTAAAGAGTGTTAACCTGTTAAAGAATAAGTTATATTGAACACAGAAAAAGCTTTCCCCGTAACAATTGCATTAACGTTAAATGACGTGCTGCACGTTTGTGAAAAGGCATGTTTTGCACGTGGAGAGTCTGAAAATTCATGCAGCAGTGTGAATCCTTGGGTATTTAAACACTAAAGTAAGGCCTTCCTATCGTTCACATTCAAACTTGCGCTGCTGTTAAAGCGACTCCACATTAGCATGCCAAGATTGACAATGAATCAACGTCTCCTTGCCCTGGGTATGATTAGAGCTGGCAGAACACACAGAGAGGTTGCCCAGCATTTGAACTGCCACCGTAACACTGTAGACAGGCTAGTCCGTCGACATGCACAACATGATGACGTTCGAGACCGACCCCGCTCCGGGAGACCTCGAGTTACCAGCCCTGCACAAGATCGGTATATCCGTGTCGTCCATCTCCGGAACCGGCAACAAACGGCAACGACGACAGCCAGAAACATCCCTAACCTGAGACGGATACATCCTCAAACAGTAATCAACCGGCTGAGAGAATACGACTTACGTCCTCGAAGACCTGCAATTCGTCCGATTTTGACGTTACGTCATCGTCGTGCTCGACTGCAGTGGTGTAGACAACACCTCAGGCATCCCTTACACCGGTGGCGACGTGTTTTATTCACAGATGAATGTCGTTTCCATCTTTCATCATCAGATGGCCGCCAGAGAGTGTACAGACGTCGAAACGAACGCTACGCAGATCCATGTGTCGTGGAGCGAAACCGTTATGGGGGAGAGTCTCTCATGGTGTGGGGTGGCATCACTGCCCGTAACAGAACTGAGCTAGTCATTATTGATGGCAATCTCAATGCAGCCAGATATCGTGATGAAGTGCTTACACCTGTTGTTGTCCCATTTCTGCAACGTCACGTCCCCGGCGTCATTCTACAGCAGGACAACGCCCGACCCCACGCAGCTCGTGTTGTTCAACAGTATCGGCAGCAACAACAAGTGGATGTTCTTCCCTGGTCCGCAAATTCGCCCGATATCTCACCCATTGAGCACGTATGGGACGAAATGAAACGTCAGCTACGCCGGCTTCCCCATGCACCGTCAACGCTTGTGGAACTCCAAAGACAGCTTATCAGAATATGGAACAACATCCCACAACACTTCCATGCTAACTTGTTCGCTTCCATGAGGCGCAGATGCACAGCAGTATTCGATGCAGACGGAGGTCATACCAGATATTGAGTGTGTGACTTTTGTGTTTGACCCTTAGTGTCTTTGACTCTCCATGGCACCAAGAGTATTCGTCGTAGCGTAATGAAATTTCTCGTGTTGATCACAAATTGATTCATCTGTGATTGAATAGAATTTCCATGAATGAAAATGATATATATCTTTTTTTAGTGTTATTTTTTAGCATGCACACTTTCTTTTTTGGGAGAGTATATAATTCTTGATCAAGAACAAGGCCAATTCAGTTTAACTTCCACCCAGATATTTACTACGTAGTCTTATTTTACCAGCAATGCGGAACACGCTCATATGAATATGATATTTTTACCCTAAATACCACTACTGTTTGATGATTGTATCCAGACTGTCAGATCACACCAGGTGAGATTTTCCCGGGTCAAAAATCCATATCACACTCATACGGAAATTGCCGAGAATTTCCGTATGAATCACGTCGGACTATTTTTCCGTTATAAATTGAATTCGTAACTTGGGAAGCCGTTGCCGTTGTTTACAAAGTTTCGTCTGCTATTTTTTTGATTCAAGGGAATAAGTAAATCGAGGTAAGCAAATTAAGTTACTGTTAGTGTGTCAGTCATATAATAAACCTATCATCATACAGTATGTTCATCCGTGTCATAGTATCACGTCTCGTTGAGGTGACCAGATTGTCGGACACACTCACTGCCTGCGGCAGTGAGTGTGATCGACAATCTGGTCACCTCAACGAGACGTGATACTACGACACGGATCAACACACTGTTATGATGATATGTGGTTACCACATCAAACAAGCACTGGTCCACATCACCGAAGTCCTGTGGGGACAAATTAAGAACAATACAGAGACGATGGTAAGGACCAGCATATCTCATTTCTGTATGAATCGAATTCGGCAGAATATTTCAATCGAGTCGAACCTCGAATCAAATCTGGCATCTCTTCCAATTGTAAATATTGAACCTTCTTACTGCCAGTCGCCACTCAAGTACTGGATTGTATTCTGCTTAGAAAAGTCGAACAAAAAGCGGAATATTCCAGAATTGGAATCAAAGGAGTTTGTTCCGGAAGTGGAACCTCCTTGAACTCTTCTATCCTCGGGTCTCCTGTATAGGACAACGCCCTCTCTCTACACGGGAGTCCAGATGATAGACGAAGAGTTCAGTAGAACACATTTTGTGTAGGATTTTGAGAACATATTGTTGATCCGAAAATGTCCAAATCAGAGCGAAACGAAGCATCGGTCGATTTCGAATCAAATCGAATTTCCATTTTCGAAGCTTCGTAGAGCACAAGTGGATGTATTACTAAAACAAATCTCGGAGGGAGTGTGTGAGATTGTCGTATTTTTAAATAGCAATTATTTGCCTTTTTTTTTAAAAAAAAAAAAGCTCGAAAGATAGCAACACATTTTCACCTCATAAATCACTTTGTATAATCCGTTGGTTCTGGCCTCCAAACTAACATTATTTAGCGCTGTGAATATCGACACTTATCCGTCTTTACTTCGACGTACATTTCGTTCTCTCTGCCATCAAATTATTCGATCTCTGATGCTCACCAACAAAATAACAATACGGAGTGTGATCCATTGATTTATCTTTTTGTAGGAGCTCTTAGAAACTTCACTTTAACACTTTAAGGCCAAACAAAATTAAATAATTGATTCTCAGGCATTTTTTTTAAAACGAATGAGGGAGGGCGGTTTTTATTTTTATTTTTTTATTGGAATGGTCACCGATGCCTAAAATCCAATAGTGAGAGCCTAAAATTAAATACTAGAGCTTCCATGTTGAGTTCGCTGATGGTTTTTTTTTAAGTAACAGCGATCACACAACACAAAATCAATATAGAAGAACTAAAATGGAGATAAGAAATAATAAGGAGTTTTTTAACTGGTTGAGTACTGGAAGCCACAATCAAGCCTTTCAAAAAATGAGGGTACCAGTGCAAAAGTAACATTTTCCTTGCGTAAGTTTCGTATTCAGTAAAACGTAAATAATAGTTTGTTTATACAAAATTGTTCTATTACAAATTATTGGAGAGTGCCTGTTGGCACTCTCCAATAATTTGTAATAGAACAATATTTGATGAACAAATTCACACCACCAAACATAATCTAGTCCTCAACCAGTTAAATAAATATTTATTTTGTATACATATGAGAATCGTGCCACATTTTGCAAAGAGAATAACTACACTCTTTCAATGTATACGACATAATGCATCGCAAAGCGCGATGTGATACCACTAAAATCACATGGTAGTATTGTACATTTTGAATTTTCCCTCCGAAATAAAGAGGACGAACGCGGGCCGAAAAAACGAATGCGCCGGTGCCTGAGAATCAAAAGACTCATTTTCGTTAGCCTAAATTATAGGAAAATAATTTCAGGAATAAAATATAATTTGAAATGTCGGGAGCCATAGAGTACATGTCAGGCAAATCAAACTGAAAACGTCTGTCCTGATTTGTCTAATTTGAAACTATCGAAGAGCATGGCTGACAATAGAGATTTACGGGAAAGTTAACTCCCCTTAATTTCCTGAAGCTGTCAGTAAATTTACCTCCAAGAGTGTGGGATTTTCATTTAAAAATTGAAATTTCGAAATGTTAGCGAATTTGTATCATCGACGTGCGCATCATTTCATAAACTCCACGCATTTTCCTGTTGGAGAAGTGAACAGATACAGAAGCTGGGTTTTTTGTAGTTTTTCCCAATCAGTTAGAACGTTTTAATATTATTCTCTGTTGAAACCTATTTAAAATAAGAAACATATTTTCACCATCTGTTGATATTCTGTACATCCAATGGTTTTTGCGCGCCGGGACGTCTTGAGCACGGGCGTGGCGACAGAGGGTGTTTGTGTGTGAGGGGGGGGGGGGGGGGTGTCACCCCCTCCCAATCCAGGCCGAAATTTCCTATAGTTGACAATTCGGAGGGCAAGTCACGAGTAGTTGGAAATTCCATCTATCTAGATTTTAGAGCTTCTTTGGTAATGCTGATGTCTCCTTCACTTCCCAAAATTCCATCTCGGTCTCAAATCGGCAAAAATTCTAACTGTTACTATTTACAACTACAGTGTACGCAATATCGAGCTTCATAAGTATGTATGATGTTAAACGGAGCGAGATTTCTATAGTACGTTTACTTATCGTAATTAAAAAAAAATCCTCGAAATGCACTTCAAGAAAATCACATCGTGTAAAATCGTTATTCTGAGTTAATTCCATCATTCACAGTTACAAAATGATGAAACATCGAAAATTGATCATTCCCGCATCTGATCTGATTTAATGTTAGGAGAGTGTAAATTGTTCAATTGAGCATGTCCACAGTCATACAAGGAGGTGGTATTAAGTTTGCCTGTAATTCACAGCATGATAAATGCCCATCTGGTAACACATCGACGGGATACCCCCAGTGAACGCTGCGTTGAGCAAATTCCTTTTGATATCGTCTCTGTGGGTTATCGGGAGGTCCTATCAATTTTCCTGTTAACCCCACATCTTGAGAAATTTACACGAGTACAAATAATCCCGGATTATAATTTAATCGTGGATTACCCCCGCGGGAACCCCGAGAAGTGAAGAAGTGCTTATTAGTCCCCTACCGGCATCGCCGGAGGGGACTATAGGTTTGCACTCTGTCCATCCGTCAGTCTGTCAGTCTGTCAGTCACACTTTAGTTTTCCGAACTTTTTTGGAAATGCATCAACGGAATGATTTCATTTTTGGCACACTACTATAGAACGATGACTTACAGATCAAGTTTGAGTTTCATGCTGATTGCATTATTCTTGTGTGAGTTATGGCCCTGGGAAATATGGAAAAGCGCCAAAATATCAATTCTTCGGACTTTTTTGGGAAATGCTTCAACGGAATGATTTCATTTTTGGTAAACTACTATAGATCGATGACTTACAGGCCAAGTTTGAGTTTCATGCTGATTGCATTATTCTTGTGTGAGTTATGGCCCTTGGAAATATGGAAAAGCGCCAAAATATCAGTTTTCCGTTTTTGGAAACGCTTCAACGGAATGATTTCATTTTTGGTAAGCTACTATAGAACGATGACTTACAGATCAAGTTTGAGTTTCATGCTAATTGCATTACTCTTGTGTGAGTTATGGCCCTTGGAAATATGGAAAAGGGCCAAAATATTAGTTTTCCGGACTTTTTTGGAAACGCATCAACGAAATGATTTAATTTTTGGTAAACTACTATAGAACGATGACTTACAGGTCAAGTTTGAGTTTCATGCTAATTGCATTATTCTTGTGTGAGTTATGGCCCTTGGAAATATGGAAAAGGGCCAAAATATCAGTTTTCCGGACTTTTTTGGAAACGCATCAACGAAATGATTTAATTTTTGGTAAACTACTATAGAACGATGACTTACAGATCAAGTTTGAGTTTCATGCTAATTGCATTATTGTTGTGTGAGTTATGGCCCTTGGAAATAAGGAAAAGGGCCAAAATATCAGTTTTCCGGACTTTTTTGGAAACGCATCAACGAAATGATTTCATTTTTAGTAAACTACTATAGAACGATGACTTACAGATCAAGTTTGAGTTTCATGCTAATTGCATTATTCTTGTGTGAGTTATGGCCCAAGGAGATATGGAAAAGGGCCAAAATATCAGTTTTCCGGACTTTTTTGGAAACGCATCAACGAAGTGATTTCATTTTTGGTAAACTACTATAGAACGATGACTTACAGATCAAGTTTGAGTTTCATGATAATTGCATTATTATTGTGTGAGTTATGGCCCTTGGAAATATGGAAAAGGGCCAAAATATCAGTTTTCCGGACTTTTTTGGAAACGCATCAACGAAATGATTTAATTTTTGGTAAACTACTATAGAACGATGACTTACAGATCAAGTTTGAGTTTCATGCTAATTGCATTATTCTTGTGTGAGTTATGGCCCTTGGAAATATGGAAAAGGGCCAAAATATCAGTTTTCCGGACTTTTTTGGAAACGCATCAACGAAATGATTTCATTTTTGGTAAACTACTATAGAACGATGACTTACAGATCAAGTTTGAGTTTCATGCTGATTGCATTATTCTTGTGTGAGTTATGGCCCTTGGAAATATGGAAAAGGGCCAAAATATCAGTTTTCCGGACTTTTGGGAAAACGCATCAACGGAATGATTTCATTTTTGGTAAACTACTATAGAACGATGACTTACAGGCCAAGTTTGAGTTTCATGCTGATTGCATTATTCTTGTGTATGGAAAAGCGCCAAAATATCAGTTTTTCGAACATTTTTTGGAAACGCTTCAACGGATTGATTTCATTTTTGGTAACCTACTACAGAACGATGACTTACAGATCAAGTTTCATTTGCACTATGTCCAGCAGTCAGTCTGCCAGTCAGTCTGTCAGTCACACTTTAGTTTTCCGGACTTTTTTTGGAAATGCTTCAACCGAATGATTTCATTCTTGGTAACCTACTATAGAACGATGACTTACAGATCAAGTTTGAGTTTCATGCTGATTGTATTATTCTTGTGTGAGTTATAGCCCTTGGAAATTTGGAAAAGCGCCAAAATATCAGTTTTCCGGACTTTTTTGGAAACGCTTCAACGGAATTCATGCTGATCACATCTAGGTTATAACATTTGTATAATTATTAATGCTCATTAGTCCGATAGGGGACATTGAATTGCGTCAGCGATACGTGAGCTCTTGTTTACTATGGTCAACAAGCTCTGTTTCACTAGTAAAATAGGACCTAGTTAGTTACTAATGGCAACATTTGGGGATATAAACGATTGACTGACCTTGACTTTATCTCCCTGTTGTCATGATTAGCCATTGTGCAGAAGTATGTTACCTTAAACACCAATAAATAAATGAATAAATAAATAAATCGTGGAGTAAATTTTAATTCAGGATTATTTGGTATAAAATGATCTGCTTTTACATGTATTTTGAGATGTGGGAGTATTTTCGCTCTCACCATAGGGGCAATACGAGGAACAAAACACTTTCGATCATGCTGGCAACGGCCACGATCTGGTAACTGGTATGAGGATATTGTTAAACTGACATTCCGGGAAAACAGTAGATTAATAACTTTAATATGAAAAAATCAACGTTCGACAAATTGTGCGAAAAATTACATGTGTGCATCCAACTATCAGAGAAATTTATTTGAGATCCAGTTCCAGTTAACAAGCAAGTTGCCATCACTCTATACTGGCTTGCTTCTGATTGCGAGTACAGAATCTTTGGTCATCATGGACGTGGCGAGAGGGGGGTGGGGGTGGGAGTGGTTTTGTCTCACTCCCCCAGCAATCCTGTCCAAATTTCCTACAGTTGGAAATTCGGAGGGCAAGTAATGAGTAGTTGGAAATTCCATCTATCTGGATTTTAGAGCTTCTTTGGTGATGCTGATGTCTCCTTTACTTCCCAAAATTTCAACTCGGTTTCAAATCGCCAAAAATTTCAACTGTTACTATTTACAACTACAGTGTACGCAATATCGAGCTTCATAAGTATGCATGATGTCAATCGGCACGAGATTTCTATAGTACGTTAACTTATCGTAATAAAAAAAATCATCGAAATGCACTTCACGAAAATCACATCATGTAAAATCTTTATCATCCTCAGTTAATTTCATCAATCACAGTTACAAAATGATGAAACATCCAAAATTGATCATTCCTGCATAGATCTGATTTAATGTTTGGACAGTGTGAATTGTTCAAAGTTCTCAGCTTGAACATTTATTTAGCACATATTCAATTCCCAGAATAATATCAAATAATAATAACCTGATAATTTTATCACAAATGTGTTGTCATTTCAGTTACTTGAATCAATTTTATGCCACCTTTCATGGCTTCATTTTCAAAATTTTTCTCGGTAGTGAATTTCCAACTAGGGGGAGGGACCGGGAGGGGAAACCCCCTCCTGGTCCTCCCCCTATTTGGAAATTCACTACCCTACCCCCACCCCATTCCCCGAATCGAAAATCCCTAGCCACGTCCCTGGTTGACAAGCAGGTTGCCATCACTCAATACTGCTTGCTTCTGATTGTGGGTACAGAACCTTTGGTAAATTCTTTGGTGCCTGTATGTGTACTTGCATCGGATTCATAATCACCCATCAACTGTGAGACCCCTAAATTCTTTCCTTACTAAACCAAGGTTGCTTGATTGGTATTTTCTGACTGCAAGGTATGGTATACTTGGGGTGAATCACACTTTGCGTTCTTTCATATCCGGAAACAACAAACGAATGGACAGTTATTTCTCAGCGATATGAGCTGGATTCGTCATGCGCTAGACAGTCATATAACCGCGAGTCGTCGTGCGTTAACGATAGGTGTCAAACAACCAATTTGCTGCTCACGTTGATAGAATTATTGTTTGTGATGATCACAGAGCTGGGGAGTAGATTGCTTTTCTAATGTGGTTGTCAGTTAAAGTAGACCCACACTGAGTTCGAAGTTGTTGACGAATAAATTGTTAAATGATTTCCACCAATTTCTATCAGAGTTCCAAATTCAACAAGAAAATCATTCAGTTCGCGGAATATAAACTTAATTTATGCACGCCCGTCCTTAATATAGAGAATGGTAAAAACATAACTAAAAATGGCAAGTCCGATGCGACAACACCATGTGGTGTTACCATTTAATCTTATATTTAGAATTGTGCAATGATGATAGCACATTGCCTCATGATTATAAATACCACATGGTTTCAAAAGTCATAAATCTACATAACTATCAAAAATTTGTGAAATGTACCCATCACAGTGGGTGTAACCGCCACCATGCCAGCATAGTTGCTGTGCCCGCTGAGCACATCAGCCATGCTGGCATACGCCCACTGAGAAAGCATTAAGGGAGGATGTCTCAAAGTTAGCTTAAACGCTCATTGAATGAAATTGAATATAACACACACACACACACCATATCATTGATATGGGGGCGAGAAATGCATGCCCCTAGTAGAAGGCAATAAGTCCCTTGGCCTCCCTCAAACAGGTAGATCAGTTGGCCGGGATACCAGCACCTGGCTCTGGACGAGTGAAAGGAGAATGTAAATGCAGGTACAACTATTGAAAGAGAGCTATGCAACGGAAAGCCAGGAGGGTAAAAAAATCCACACACAAGGTGACGCCGTTCGCGATCCCTATGAGTGGTACCGCAGATAGGCACGCTGTCACACTCTATGATCAAAAGTTGCACGAACAGAGTTTGGACAAGACGGCAAAGTATTGTACTGGCCCCCTAAGTTGTTAAAATGGAGACTAAAGCCTAAGTTAAGGGAGGCGGCCGTATGTATTTCTTGAAGGCATCAGATTTCCACCTGCCCATCATACGTATCTGCGCATCAGAAAAACCACGCTCCGCAGCCAGCGTGGCCGCCCCTATTCTAAAACTATGACCTTTATAGATATTTGTATCCAAGCGACAGAAGCGGAGTACTGCATGGAGGATTTTGTCGAAAAGCGTCCGATTAATGGGTTCACCAGAGCAGGACATGAATAGAGGCCCCGCTGCAGAGCCCCGAGATGCTAAATATCTGGTAAGCAGGGTGACTGGGCAGGCGCTGTGATTAATTTGTTTGCACAACCTAATAACATGGGGGCGCCCTTGGGTATTATGTTTAAAGCTTCGAAAGGTAATGAGAGCATCATGAGCACATATTTGAACGTCACGATATTGCAGGATGTGCTGTGGGTTTCCTCCATGAATACAGAGCTCTCCAACGCGCGCAAACGCATAAAAGGCCACTGAGAACATTGCCCGAAATAAAACAGTAGTGTACGGATTCGGTGCACACTGAGGAATAGCGGCGAGCAAGCGCGACAACAATGTTTGTGTAATGGGCAGCCTGGTGTCAAGTGAGGGTCGGAGATTCTGGTATCCAGCAAGCAATTTGCGGAGGACAAAGTGATCAGTAGGGTCCGGGAGGCCCCGTATTTTGTGCATGAAATTAATACCTGATAAAAGTGACCGAACTGAAGAAACATTATAATTTTGATGAAACAGGTAGCTGATAAAAAGGCACAAAGTATTGACTGGGAAGGGAGGGGTAGTGTGAAGGCCATAATTGCTACAAAACCCCACTAATAACTCCCAGGAACGATGGTAGCTGGTTTGTGTGGCTGGAGATAGCGAGCAGGCGAAGATATGGTTCATAGTCTCAGTAAGTTGTCTATGGTGAGGTCGGATGGAATCTCTGTTGGCTGTGGATTGGCCCATGGCGCCGACTGTTTGAACTCGTCCACCTGCAAGCGAGAAAGTTGATCCGCTAGAACATTATGTTTACCAGATACATGCTCTGCTTTTGCCAAAATATTAAATTGGAGCATAGACAAAATTAAACGACGCAGAAGGCGCAACATGAACAGATCTTTGGTTGTTTGCCTGTTTATGACCGCGACCACTGCCTCGTTGTCAGAAAAAAGAATTATTCTCTTATTTTTGATGAGAGTACCCCAGGTCTCCAATGCAACAACTATAGGATACAATTCGAGCACTGCAATGTTCAACTTTCTCGCCTGCTCAGACCACTCAGCATAAAACCAGGAACTGCCAAACACTGCCCCATAACCCAAAGTGGAGGATGCATCAGTGTAGAGCTTCAGCGTATCTGCGCTGATCCAAGGCTTTTCTAAAAACATGGTTTTGCCATTATATGAAGTCAAAAACGCCCGCCACAGAGATAGATCGTCTTTCACTTCCTTTGTAAGTCGAATATGATGATAGGGCTTAGTAACTCCAATGGTTAAGTTAATAAGGCGCCGAAGAAAAACTCTGCCCGGTAGCACCACTGAACATGCAAAGTTAAGAATACCTACAACTGACTGAAGTTCACGCAACGTTGCTTTCTTGGCTGCTAAGAGGGTAGTGATTAGGCCAAGACATTTGTCCAATTTATCACGAGGCAAACGGGCCTCCATAGCTAGTGTGTCTAATTCTATTCCCAAAAATTCGATGATTTGTGATGGACCAACAGTTTTATCACATGCAATAGGTACCCCTAATACGTCGCACATATTAAGAAACAGGTGAAGTGCAGAGGCACTTTCTTGTTGGGTTTTGGTCAAAATGAGAAAGTCGTCAAGGACGTGCACCATGTTGGGAATGGAGAACTTGTGAACTGCAATCCATTGTAAGGCGGAGCTAAAACTTTCAAAAATACTACATGATATGGTGCAGCCCATGGGTAAACATTTGTCAAAGAAGAAGTTGTCCCGCCACTTAAAACCCAGCATGTGACGATCCAGGGGGTGGATCGGAACGAGGCGAAACGCAGATTTAATGTCAGTTTTTGCCATGAAGCAACAGGATCCCAATGACTGAATGATGGCAATGGCGTCTTGAATAGTAGCGTACTGAACCGAGGCTAACTCTAGCGGTATTCCATCATTCACTGATGCCCCGTGGGATGAGACAAGTGATGGATGACCCTGAACTCGCCTGGAACTTTCTTAGGTACCACCCCCAGGGGGGAGATATGCAGATTAGGAAATGGAGGGTGACAAAAGGGGCCAGCCACCCTACCCAACGCAATCTCTTTTTGGAGCTTCTGATCCAAGACGAGGGGGTATTCAGCGGCTGACGACAAGTTGCCCGCAAATTGTGAAGGGGATAAACCGGCACACTGCAAGCGGAATCCCTCTGAAAAACCGGAAATTAGGTGCTGTATATCAAGAGGTGCTCCTTGAAGAAGGAACCGAAGAACCTTTGGACGAACAGGCGTAACGATGTCTAATGTGGTTTCATTTATTGGTGGCATTGTTGTTTGGTGGTCCTCTCTTGAATGGTCTGGCCCCATATTTGTGGCCAGACCTCCCATGAAAGGGCGAACGAGGCCATTCCTTGTTGGATGGACATCTGACAAAGGGATGATCACGCTCGCAAACAAAACAAGAATGACTGAATTTACAGATCCCTACACAGGTATTGCCACTGTGATAACGATAACAGTATCCACGGGGATATTGCCCAACACGCGATCCCCCAGCTCCAGAACTTCGTCCTTGTTGCAATGCAGGTGTCTGCTTGGGTTGAGGGACTGAAGCATGCAGGGCTTTAATCCATAGCTCCATGTGGATCGCATCCCACTGGAGGGAGAGGTCAAACTGCTTCAGTGATCTAAACTGGCGATCATAGAAAGCCCAGTTTGCCCTGTCTGAAGCCAGCGTCCGAATCAAGGACTGATATTTGAGCAATGAGGCTGCTCGCTCTGGAAATTTTCTGACGTAGACCGTAATAAAAATTTCAAAAGCTGACAGCCATTGCGATATTCTAGTAATTTGTTTAGGTGGTTTAGGAATACACTGTATTGCAGGAGATGGAGTATCCGGGGCCCCTATTGTGACTGTATACTCCGGAGCGTCAGAATTGTGTGGCAAAAGAGTTGACAACTCGATAAACTCGTCTTCCCAAATCTTTTGCTTAATCGCAGGACTGACCATCCTATCGAGTGGCACCGATGACGAAACAAAATTACCACTGGAATATCCAGGTGGTGGTGGCATCGGAGGTCCAACCGATGGGACTGCCAGGCCAGGTGCAAGATTGGGAGTGGACAATTTGTCCAAACCCAAGACGGGTGAGGCGGATGAAAAAACATGAGGCGTATCATCAATAATCTCACCCAACACATTGTTCACATTCGTTGCGCGAGTCAGTTGGCTGGATTCTTGTGCCCGAAGACGATCAATGGTCTGCTGAAGTTGGTTGATCAATTCCTGATTAGAGGAGGAAAGTGCAAATGCAGAGTGAGCTGCTGGTTGTGATGTATTTACGACAGTCGTAGGCTGAATGTTTGGTGGAAGAGCTGAAGTCCCTGGCACCGCAGGTTGTGTCGATGAAAGTGCTGGCTCTTCGATGATCGAAACATTTGGTAGAACAGTTTGTGGCTGTGGCTGAGTCTGCGAACGGCGAGATCCACGAGTGGAAGTGCTTGGAATTGGTTGCGGTATCTGCGGCATGTCAATAGGTGGACCATCAGAGGGCAGTGAGAACAAGTGCGAGAGCCCATCAGTCAAGCCAGGAACCACGATGTCACTTCTGGCATCCGCTACTGGTTGGGGAATCCTCTGGGTCTTTCTTCTTGCTTTAGGCATTCTGAAACTTGAAATGACAAGATTAGTAACGTCCCCAGGAAAGCAAGGAGCAGGATAGTTTAACCAAAGCGCACACACCCAATCCCGGTAAGGGCTCCAAGACAGCTTACGAAGACAAGTATTTATGTGGTGGAATGGACATCTCAAAGGATAAGCCCAACCAGGGGAGGGGCTTGTAGAATCCTAATTTGCCACTTCATGGGGGTGGGGTGGGTGGGAGACAACCAAATGAGAGTAACTGTATATGACCACCACCCCCCCCCCCCCAGTCCAATTACACTAGAAAAACAGTACCCTAACACGGAGAGAGGAGTATACGGAGAGTCTGGAAACTGCACTTATAGCATTCAGACCCTACTGCAAGGAGTGACATAAGCTGACGGGAGGGGACCCCACCCCTCTCTACTAAATCACAAAGGTCAAGTGGGTGGTGTACTGAAAAAAACGCAAATCACAAACCAACCTTTGCACGGAGAGAGGGCAACCAAATATAGCCAAAACCAAGGAGCCACGGTAGGTCCAGATGGACCAATCCCCCCTCCCTGCTGAATTGTCAGGACCATAAATACCTGTGCACGGAGAGAGGGGGGTAATAAATAAACGGAGTGATCGAGGGCAGAGTAAGCCCCCACCTTGTATCACTACAGAAGCTCCCCCTGGTTCCACCGGCTTAAGAACTCCTCTCTACTATGGGTGGAAGTACCACAAGGGGTAACAGTAATATAATGGGGGTAATAAATAACGGAGTGATCGAGGGCAGAGCAAGCCCCCATCTTGTATCACTACTGAAGTAAGCTCCCAGTGGTTCCACCGGCACAAGAACTCCTCTCTACTACGGGTGGAAGTACCGCAAGGGTTAACAGTAATATAATTATAATGTATAAGTAGTGTATCGGAGCTAGGAGCTTAATGCCGACATGGTACATCCACTTTGACCCATAATTAATTTCCCAGCACAGAATAATAAAATTAATACAAATTAGGCAGCCCAGCTTGAATTACAGCAAGGGTTAACGGGAAGATAAGATATGAACAGTGTAATGAAGCTAAGTGCATGTTTGCATACAAAATAAATGGGCGTGCCCAGAATATAATTCAAAGCACGAAAAATCATAACGCATATCAAAGCGGACACCACTGCAAAAGAAAAATTGAGAAAATGAGAGTCCCGCCATGTTACCCGAAGTTGGCTACGGCCCTCACCGTGGAGCACTAGTACGAACCGGGATACAAATTATTTAGGACTGAATGAATCGATAAGGGTAATTCACCCATTTGGGCCGAGCCGAAGATACAATACATACGACTTCGTTGTAAATACCGCACTCCAAAACAATTTAACTCAAGCACACACAACATGGGAGACGGAATAACAGCAGAAAAATGCGTAGAAAGGGATGCACCTGAAGACTCAGCATCAACCCCGCGGCGACAAAACGTGCAAGTGCGCGACGCAGCCCGTCAACAAAGGAAACCGGAAACACACGAGACCACCCGGAAGACGACGAAACCGAAGCTGAAAAACAAATAGCAATTGATGGAGACACACACGCACTATAATGCCTCATCAGGACAGCCAGACAAAGCCAAACACACCGCTCGTGAAGAGCGATCGAGAACCGACGAACTCGGCCCACGAAATGAAAGTGGGACGAGTTGACCGACGAAACTGGACTGTAACACAAGACCAATGTATGGATGCGCAAACGCGCCACAATTATACATGAGGGTGGCCAAACACGCACTCCAGTGTGCGGGACCCACGAACTCGACCCATGAAACAGTGGGCGAGTTTAACGAGGTGGAAAGTAAGGGACAACCAAACCATGAGAGGAAGAACCAAGAATTCTCCAAAAACCGAACGACCGACTAATCCTCCAGAGCCAGGGAAGTGAGGGACTTAATACCACTCGTTATGGCGGACCGAATATTCCCCCAAAACGCACGCAAACCTTTCTGATTCAAATGGACTCCATCCGAGAGTTTGGGCCGAACAGAGGAGGCCAATCTTTTCTGTCGCCAAAAACGAGTTGTACCTGACGGATTATTAAAATGCGTAGCCACATCGGCGTTCAACTCATCAACTTTACAGTTAAAACGCTCGATCTCGCTGGCATCTGTCGAGAAGACTCTACCGGGTACAGGCAATTTGATGCGAAATCTATGAAGAACCTCACAGACAAAGATTTTCTGAACCGAAACAGTCAGCTCCAAAAAGGAAACAAACGACTGAAGCTGCGAGCTGACTTCCGAGGGTGGCAACACTGACAAATCATTGCCTCCCAATACCAATATAATAATGTCCGGGGAAAAGCGTTGAATTTGCCGACGATGGGAAGCGAGAATTTTACTGAACGTCAAACCGGGAATTCCGAACAACCGCACGTCCACTTCTGCCACCTGAGCACTCAGCGTTAAGGGGTCTGAAAAACTGCAAGCAAATGGCTCCTTTGCACACGGGACGTGCGGTAACAAATATTCAGCAAACCTCACAACAAAACTACTGCCAAAAATTAAAACTTTTAACCCCATATTGAGAGGCAACTACGCAGCAACAGTGGAATTTGAAAATTGAGGAGGATAGTAAATAATATTAAAAATAAGAAGTACTGACCTGTAATGGAGAAAGGAATTACACAAAAAATTGTCTGATGAAGTTCACGTCTATTCGCGATGCTGGAAACAAAGGAATGATTTGATGAGATGACGCTAACTCTTGACCACTTCATTGACCTCCGCGTCTGATTGGCTGAAAACAATAGGCTAGTTAGTTCCTGGAATGACTCAACGCCATCTGCTCTGCATCAACAGGATTAATTACTAATTTGACCTGATTAGACTGGCACTCACTACACCATGCCGGTGCCCTCTACTTTCCAGGCTACAATCAAAACCCAAACGTAATCTTTACACAAGGACTGCCAGCATAAATATTTTTACCAGTAAAATGTATTAAAGTGGTTTTGTCATATCGACTCCTGAATGCAACAGGGCGCCATCTCCGTTGCTTTCAAAGTTGAGTTTGGCGCTTTGTTGGCCTTAATTTAGAGACGATACACAGTTAAACGTGTCAGCTATTTTAATGTCATGCTTCAACACTCAAGCTTTAAATCCTTGTTAACGTTTGGTTCTATGAACTCTATCGCACTGATTGTAAAGCGGATATCTGTTGGGGGCTGGACCATTGTTGGACCATTGTTAGTTTAGGTGGCGTGCTCTTGTAAAATCTTGATTTTACGTTATCAACTCACACTTCATGGAGTATAGTAGGTGTCTGTACACTCTCTCAGGCCAAACTTTTGAAGTATCACGTTACCGGTTAGCGCGTGGCCGATGGGTCGCACGTTGTCCTTCCTATCACCCTTTCGAATAAATATTCTTTCGCGACAGAAGAACTTACCTATTCTCAATTCCATTAACATCTGGCAAGGATGCAGGCTTCAAATTCTCCCCAACTAACGGCGGTAAACGCTGTGCCCAAAATAAGGTAATTGCGCCCAAATTATTCTGAGTTTGAAACTTTTCCCAACGTTTTGCAGAGTTTGGGCAATATACAGCTTAGAGCTTACCCTAGAATCAAACAATGCAACAGATGAATATTTTTTTTAAAAACCCGCAGAGTTCGCCCAAGAAAAGCAATCGACGTCGACAGTGTCGTATACGACACTGTCGATGGCTATTTCTTTTCTGTGGCGAATTCTATATGATCATGCACTTAAAGCTTGAGATCTATAATATTCATGTTTGTGGCATTTCTCAGTAAATGTCATGCGTAATTTACATTCAAATAGACATTTGGCTCGACACTGGGAAACAAACTAAGAAGCCTTCTCGAGTTAGTCGAGTAAACTTACGTCAAAGGGCGGTGAGAGGGAACCAGTGATAATAGTGAAGACCTATAACAAGGGGTTGTAAACTAGCATTTTAAGACGGGGACCCAAAATCTAAAACAGAATCCAAGAAGAAGAAAATACTGGTCCTTTATCTCCAACCATGCAGACTTCATCCACATTTGCCATTGTGCCCAAATTAGACTGATCTAAAGGTCTGCAAGGGTACCACATCTCCCGTGAATCCATTGCAAGCGCGAGGTGATCATCTAACCTCGAAAGTTGTCACAAAACACCCATAACCTGTTCGTCTCATTTGTTGTTCACTCACTAATCTTGCCATTGTTACATTAACCCTTTAAGTACGTGTGTTTGTGTCTATTTTTCCTTCCCTAAATCGACAACAAACCTCTGTTACAGTACATCCGCCATGGGCTAGTCACTTTCCACGGGTAAGCAATATTTCCATGGATGCAATCATATTAGATTCCAAACACTAATTATAGGAATAATCATCAAAAATTTGATTATACAAGGACATAGCAGCCACTAGGTTCTCCACCAAGCTTCTGGTGCGGTCATCTAACAGCGGAGCCAGATGGAGAGGGTCTGCCCCCCCCCCCCCGGGGGGGGGGGGGGGGGGGCGTTGTAGGTGGTATGGTGATATGAGCTGGATTTAAGAGAACACCATCGGTCCGTGTACAGGTTGCCCACGGAGTTCCATGTTCATTATAATGTCATATTACACGACTAGAGCCCCCACTTTGGGGCGGGGGAGGGGGTGGGGGGGGGGTGGGGGTGGTTCCCGGTTAGCTTGTGGTTTCATGTAACCGCGTACTTGTGAAAGGTAGTGTGTTAACGGGATTAGACTATCGATGTATGGTCACCGAAGATGGACCCTAGGTTGGCCCAAACAATTGGATATCCTTATTGAAGAAGGATTTAGCAGGTTTTTGAGGCGTGGGTATAAATTTAAGTCCTTGCCGAGTACAATCTTCTCAGGTATACTGAGGGTGTAGGTTGATAGATTGGTAATATGTTTGCTACCCGAATCAGCAAGTGCGGTAAGTTTGGAATGTCGTTCCATTCGACGTCGTGTATGCTGATTCTGGGTGCGTTTGACATGTGAAGCCGCTCGAGAGGTATTTGCGCGGCGGCGGCGGCGGCGCATAGGTGTATGACGGTCAGTGAATGATCGAGCGTCATTGGTAAGAGTGCAGCGGCCTAATCATGGCTGTTTAGTTTTGAGTATCCTGGCCAGATTTTGTAGTATGCCCTCTCTGGTAAATTTATCAGAAAGCCCAGTAAAGGTGGGTATAGTAGTTGATGTTATATTCCGGTTAGTAGTGGTCACAGACGGGCGATCCATGATTGGAGGTGGAGTGACATTGTTAGAATAGGAGGCCGGTGTATCTTGGAGGCCTGCATTCGGCTCAGACGTTGTGGACAAGGTTCCCTGGTCGTTAGAGGAAACATAAGAAAACTGTATGCTCTCCGAGGAGGAGGTGGTATAACGACCGCTGGCTCCAACGGTAGAAGCCCATATTCCGACGGTAGGAGGTCGGGTTGGGAACCTGAGGGACCACTGTGGTCCCAAGGACTGACGTTAGTGGACGTATCAGTAGGCCCATCGTGTTTCACTGGACCGGATGGAGCTGATACATGATTGGTTGGTGCCGGTTGTATGATGGTGGCAGTCGGTAGGGTATTATTGGTAGTACTGTTAGGCTCATAGTCCGAATCCGGGTGGAGTGGCAGAGTGACTTCCGACCACGGTAGTAGGCTACTACACAGAGCCATTAATGTGTTAAGTATGGCCGAAGTGGAGGTGCACAGAGGTAGACGAGATACAAGTAGTCCCCGTGGTGGGGTAGATCGGTGTGTAGTGGTGCTTTCTTCTGTCCCGTGTGTGACACGGCAGGCGGGTATCACACGCGATGAAGACTCGTTTGGTATGGCCTTTGGAGAAGACTCGGGTATATGGTGTGCCACACTCCAAGATGAAATGCTCGGTGGGAGGATGTTAGTGAGTGTGGTGAGTGTCCACTGGTGAAGCCACCAGATGAGTGGATATAGGGAAGCATATCCCTGGTTGGTCAGAGGCATGACCACTCGGTGAGTGGATAGCGGACCCCTGCGTGGTACGGGAGGTATGGTAGTGTCCACTGGTAAAATCACCCGGTGAGTGGATTCCGGGAAGAAGGTCCCTGCTTGGTCAGGGTTATTGCCACTCGGTGAGTGGATTACGGCCACCTGTGTGTGGAGATCCACCTCACCTACCTAACCTCATTCCACTTCACCTCTCGTGGTGAACATTTGGTACACCAAGGTACTATTGGTATATTCTATATATATTCTTTCAAAGGACCTACAATCTGTTTTTCAAGATGACTTATTATTATCACGTTCTTTTAATCTCCTCCCCACCCATCAATTCCTTGTCTTACTGTTTCACTTTTCCTCCTTCATCCATTCTTATCTGGAGCGTAGGACCCCCCTTCCCCTCCACTAGAGCTGTAGGTTTTTAAATTTCTTGCTCGGTTTCGGTTTTGGTTTTTCAGGTGGAGTAAAACCTTGGTTCGGTTCGGTTTTCGGTTTGTAAATGAGGCCAAGTAAAATTCAATAAAACTCATTCTTATGTCCGGAGTCATAACTGAATGGTAGTGAAATTGAGTGAAACTCAATGAATGCCCGAAATAAGCTATAACACATGAAGAATCAGGAAGGCCAATATAATAATTACCTAAATATACAGAACTTGTATTGTGCTTGGCCATTTCTCGAGGTCTGACACCTACACGCAACTTGAGGAAAGCTGCAAACACAACTAAACTGAAATGTGGGAAATTCACAGAATGTAGCCTTCCCAGAGTAGTGAGAGTCCCCAGACACTGTCATTGGCAATGTCTGGGTACTCTCACTACTCTGGAATGGCTTCATTCTGTGAATTTCTGCAGCAAGAGAGTATTTAATAAATAACGAAAAACCTTAGATTACGGGATGTCGACGGTTTCGGTTTCGGTTTTTTAAAAAAACTAAAAACCTCGGTTCGGTTTCGGTTAACCTACAGCTCTACCCTCCACACACACATTTGCCTTCTTCCGCCGAGTGTGCCATATGCAAATGTTCCAAGCAGAATGTACACAGAAACAGTTATTTTCACAAAGCTTCCTCATTCCGTGACAAGTTTTCATTGCGTCCTACGTCCCTTCTACCTATCTATATTAAACAATTAATATTATATATATTATCTTTATCCATAGTTTAGTTCAAACAATCTTACAATGTTCAAAATTGACTCTTGCCTCCAATTGGTGTAAATCCGTCGTTTATTAGGGAGACAACTATCAAAAGCTCCTGAGCTGACTGTCGAATCCCGACCTTCCAATCCTAGTCTTTGTCCGTTGCACATTTTACATTGCACACAATTAATGTAGATCGTTTTTATTTTTCCATGCGTTTGTTCCATACGATGTGTCCATGTAACATGTTTTTTTTTAAATAAAAATATTTTTTGAACTAAAATTGTTTTGTGTTTATCCCGAACACAAATACGGAGTTTTTTTTACATAAAAAGATTGCAAAAACAGAAATAATTTCATATTTAGGAAACGATGTGTCGTTCAATGATGGAACAACATTCGAAAGATTCTAGTAACATTAACCGCTTTGCTGGACTCGAATTCCAAGCGTTGACAGGTGATCAGGTTTTACCAATGGAACAGAAGTGCGCCACCATAGTGGACAAGCGCCATTCACTTCATTCCGTATCGGAACGACTACCTTGCGATAAGAATCTAACAGAACGAACTGTTGCTATATTTTTATCCCGCGCTGACAGGTGCCCATAACTCCTCGCCGAAAAAACGAACAATTTGCATTGGACAATATAGCGCAGACATGTTTTCAAAGGCCTATAACTTTGCAAGCACGATAGAAGTCAAGCTCACATGCTATCAGTCAAACTCTGTAAGTAATTCAATGCTGTTATGGCCTGGAACCCTAAAACGGCTCATGTAGATTCACTCGTCTGGATTATTTCGGTTGGTTGGAAAAGCATGACACACAATTTGCGTCACTGGAAGAGATTTACAGGAAAGTTAGCTCCCCTTTCAACAGAGAATAACGGTCAAGCGTTCAAATTGATTGGGGAAAAAGTTCTGTATTTTTCTGCAACTCTAAAAATGTCGGAAGTTTGTGAAATAATGCGCACATCGATGATACAACTTCTCTTAACCCTTTACCCAACGAATCGCCTGCGTAATATGCAAATTCAGCAGTTGAAAAAATATTATTTTTCAGAAAATTTCTACAAAACCATATCATGCGACCCCTTGTTGGAACGAGCTCGTCGAGCTCGTTCCAACGAGGGATCACATGATATGGCTTTGTTGAAACTTTTTGAAAATTGTGAAAAATGATATTTAAAATAATAAATTTTAGTATCGTCTGCGTTGGGTAAAGGGTTAAACCTTTCGAAATTTCAATTTTTATATGAAATTCCCATACCGTTGGAGTTAAATTTACTGACAACTTTAGAAAAATTAAGGGGAGCTAACTTTCCTATAACTCTCTTCCCATGATGAAAAATGTCAACCATGCAAGCAATTATCGGTAATCAAAATTTGTTCGTAAAGAATTCAATAGTTATTTTGTCTTCGTAAAAGAACATAGCTGCGGCCCCATACCTTTGACGAAGCCAAAATATAGCTCATTGCTGGGCGCGGTAGAACAAAGGAAAACGTGTGTGTGTGTGTGTGTGTGGGGGGGGGGGGGGGTCGGGGGTGGATAAGTGGTCATTGGTCGAGACGAGGGTATTTGGGTTTGTGAGTATAAAGAGCACGGGTATGAATACACGCCGTCGCGTTTCTTGAACGCTGTGTGCCGCGTAATTCATTAACAGAGAGGCACATTTTATCAATTCTATACCAGAGAATAACATGCCTCAGCAGAATAAATAAAAATGTGACTCGGGTTTAAAATGGAAGAGGGCTTAGTCCACTTCCACACCCCAACCCCCACCCAATTTCGCCGCCATTGGACACTTGCACAGTACTAGTTAACTTTTAGAATAAATTGCACAACGTTTGAAAAATACAAATGTTATATTATTATTGGTATAGTCCGTTTTGAAAAACGACGATATATTTATTCATGAATATAGACAAATATTTTTTTCTTCCGAAGACATTTAGTTTCCTTTAATTCGATTTCTCAGGCTATTGATGGGATATTTATGGAAAATTAACAGCCTGTGTTTGTACGATTCCTATAATAGATAACTTTATGCTTGATAAACATATGCAATTACAGAGGATAGTCATATGTTTGATATTCAACTCAGTGGATCTCTTGACCCCGCCTTGAACTGTGTATGACACACTGTTTGTAAAACCCCGTACTCTAATTTCGGTTTAATAAATACATTATAGAAACAGAGATGGTGAATCAGAAAAAAAGTCAGACAATTAGTTGAGTATATGTCTGGGTGTAAGAAAAATGGAAAAGTAATATATACAGTACATGGAGAGTGGATTGTAACTAAATCACCCGCGGAGTGGAGTTATCGCCCAAAGTATCACTTTCAAATGCTGTACATATGGACAACAAACACAAGCAATGTTTCAGCCAATGGACCTCCGGGTTTAACCCGGAGGTCCATTGGCTGGAACTTTGCTTGTGATGGTCTTCTTTGCAACAAATTTGCAATCATTACTCGGGTGGGATTGCCACTCTGCGGGTGATTTCGTTCACAGTAACAAAATGATGAAACATCGAAAATTGATCATTCCTGCATAAGATCTGATTTAATGTTAGGACAGTGTGAATTGTTCAAAGTTCTCAGCATGAGCTTTTGTTTAGCACATATTCAATTCCCAGAAGAATACCAGATAATAATAACCTGATAATTCTATCATAAATGTGTTGGCATTTTAGTTGCTAGAATCAATTTTATGTCCCCTTTCATGGCTTCATTTTCAAAATGTTTCTCGGTAGTGAATTTCCAACTAGGGGGTGGGACCGGGAGGGAAATTCCCTCCCGGTCCCTCCCCCTTTTTGGAAATACACTAACCTACCCCCCCCCCCCCCCCCAATCAGAAATATCTAACCACGTCCCTGCGAACGTGTGAACAACTTTTAGTATTATATATAATCTTCATCACAAAAGGTACCGATCAATAATGAAGCTGTTTAAATGAATATTCTAGCTCGTAGCGGTAATCATATTTTTATTCCTCAGAAAAGAAAACACAGGAAGAAATTCTGTTAATGTATACCCACAAGCTAATAATTGTGTTCGATGTTTCGGAAATTACCACTGTTCATTACATTTAAAAAAAACTCCCCCAAGTCTGATTGTTTTGGAGAAATACACAAATTGTTTAACATTAAATCACACTTGTCGCGTTTCGAAATAAAATACTCGATTATTTTGAGAACGCAGAGCGAATTTCCTGACGTCATCCAACGAAGCTCGCCGTGACCGATTCGGCTCATCCAACAAATCAATCCAACAAAGAGATTAAGGTTTCTGTATGTTTAATACTATAATGTTATCGAATTTAAAATGTTTGGAATTAAATGTACTTTTTAAGTCTTCTGATTTTCCATCGCGAAGAAGTTGATAGCATTAACAATTTTCCGATAATGTATATGAGAGTGCACACAAGTTGTCCTCACCTATTCTTCTTGCCAAGTTTGATATTATTTTAGCGGTATGGATGTGGTTTGGGGACTAAGGCCGTCACCAGATTGGTGTGAGTAATAATACCCGTCGGTAGTGACGTCATTCATATCTCTGGCGGTTGAGGTCTCATTTAATTTTTTTATCTTTTTATTCGGGTCTTTGAGTATTAAAAGACCCCTGATTTCAACTTTATACACGGGGTGGGGTGGGGTGGGGGTGTAGGGGGTGGGGTGGGGGTGTAGGGGGGGGGTCAGGGAGGTTGTGGGGACGGAAAACAGCTGGCCCAACGTCTCATTTTTTGGTATTGTCATTTTCGGAAACACTCACCCACCCTTACCTGCAATTTTTTCGGACAAATGTTTGACATCCACCCTCCACCCACATAAGAAGCTTAGTTTTGCAGGTAAACAGAATCTGAATGGTTTAGCAAGTCAATACAATAATATGTAATGTGACCGCCTAGCGAATATTACTACATCACGCACACCACTCAGCCATCGACAGACCCGGCGGACCAACCACCCAGCGAAACTATACTGAATCACGCACACCACTCGGCCACCGACAGACCCGGCGGACCAACCGCCTAGCTAAACTATACTAAATCACGCACACTATTCGGTCACCGACAGATCCGGCAGGCCAAACGCCTAGCGAAACTATAAACCACGCGGACACCGACAGATCCGGTAGACCAATCGCCTAGCGAAACTATACTACACCACGCACACCATGCTGACACTGACAGGCCCGGTGGATCAACCGCCTAGCGAAACTACTAAACCACGCACTCCACTCGATCACCGAGACCCGGCGGACCAACCGCCTAGCGAGACTATACTAAACCACGCACACCACTCGGCCACAGACAGACCCGGCGGCACCAATCGCGTAGCAAACCTATACTGAACCACGCGACCACCGATAGACCCGGCGGCACCATCCGTCTAGCGAAACTATACTAAACCACGCACACCCCTCGACCACCGATAGACTCAGCGGCGCCATCCGTCTAGCGAAACTATACTAAGCCACGCACATACTCGACCACCGATAGACCCAGCCGACCAACTCCCTTGAGAAACTATACTAAAACCATGCAGCGTTTTCTAAGTTGGAGGTTGTGATGCATGTTGATTGTTAAAACATTTGTTGAAGGTTAAGGCGGATTACTGCTATAGTGTAGTTCCAATCAGTGTAATAGATTACACGAAGAGACTTCATTGATAAAAGTTTTATTAAAATAGAGAGATACCTTAACTCAACACGCTAAAAACTAAAGTGTTAAAAACTACACTTGAAGTGCTATATTTAACACTTGCTAAGTGCTGAACTAGCACTTTGTTCAAGTGTAGATATCCCAGAACTTGACAGGTGTTGCAATAATACCACTTGACAAGTGTAATGTCGCGGCACTTAAAAGGAAACAACGCAGATGACGCGGATCAGACTCGAACTCTCGAGCCTGATCCGCGTCATCTGCGTTGTGTCCTTTTAATTATGTACCCACCAAGCGCAAATCAAATTATGGACGATTCTGGAAGAACCACCAATGCTAGACACATGGGAAGTGCCATCCAATCAAGTTTCAGATGTCAGACGATTGTAATGTCTAAGTGCTAAAAGCATTGCACTTTGAGTGTTAAAATCAAACCCTAAGAGTTAGAATGGGTTTAACACCTTGAAAGTGTCAGTTTTAACACTTTAGTTTTTAGTGTGAATTTCTAGATGATCATCGGAATTCTTGTTTTTCTTTGGGAGTGGAAGGGACGATTTTATTTTTTATTTATTTGCTCGGAATCAAACGTTGAGCAAAAACAAATAAAAAAAAGACCACCCCATGTGTACATATATATTTATTTCCAAATGGAATGAAATACTGCTTTTTGATTGGCTGAGAGGTACGTTTAACTTTTAGTCCACAGTATCTTTTAATTTTACACCGTGATTAACTACGGTGTAAAAGCAATAATATACAATAACCGGTAAAAGGCTGAAAAAGTCCTGCTTATTAATTTTATTATAAATATTTATTTACCAGCTCATTTATATGTTTGAAAAAATAAAAAAAAATGGTTAATTGAATATTTTTAAGTAAATTATTACACAAAAATTGTAATGAAAATAAAAATACATATGTATCATGTAGGGATTATTTATTTATGGCGCTACTTTTTGGAAGGCGTGTAATGCGTTTTGTTTTGGGGTCTGCTTAATTAAAAATGTCTCGAATTAATTTTAAGAAATGCTTTGCATGTCATACTGAAACTGAAATTTTACAAAAGAGAACAAACGTAATCCCAGTAAATACAGGCAAGTGCAACAAAAAGTGTGCCTATTTACTAAGACCGTATTTATTGGAAAAAGGAGAACATGTTGATTTTGAAAGATTTATTAGCTGTAGGGGTTAAGGTTCCGCTCCACAGTTTTCAAGGCATCTCCTAAAATGACATGCAATACAATCTCTTCAAACGCAAATATTCTGTAACTTAGTTATCTAGCCCATACCATGTATTACATTTCCCAAATCCACTAAAAACAAATAACACTACCTGACTATGTAGAAATAAATAATCTGAATGTGGCTGAAATAATTTATTGTCAAAGGCAACATTTCAACCTGCAAAATTGCATTTCAAAATGGCGATACCAGTCATTTTCAGCCAACAACAACCTCAAAAGAACATTGTATCCACTATATCCCCACTCACCGAACTCTGGAGCATATAATGTTTCTAAAATGTGAAAAAACATTCCATGTTTCCGTCTCATTTTTTAGTTACATGCCTGGTAACAAACCCGTGTAAAAATGCCATTTTAAAAAATAGCCGATTTTTCGAAGCCACCGTTTCCCATAATTCATCTGGTAATTTACACCTTTGTATCAGATTCCAACTTTAAGACCAAAACTTGAAATTCTCATGTCCAACAAATAGCCTAATGTAATCATATATCTGACACTAAAAATATATCTCCAATTGACATGGTATCAGTTTCAACATATGCCCTATGTTTAGAATTTCATCCCAGTGCAATAGTGCGAAACGGCGGAGCGGAACCAAATAAAACAAAAGGATTCGGAAATAAATCCGCTATCCTTGTGTCTTCCGGCGTGCATGGGAATTTACACCGGTCTGAGAGCTCATACACCCTAAGGCTCCGCCTTAGGGTGTATAAGTTCCCAGACCTGTGTAAATTCCCATACACCCCCGAAGATACAAGGATAACTATTAGTATACATAAACTAGCAGGGTGCTAAATTATTCTCTGTTGTCTAAATTTGTTGACTCGTCTTTGTCTTGTTTCAATTTGTCGGAGAGTGCCTTCAGAACCGTTATTGACTTTCAGTTTGGTTGTGAATGACTCTATGGATTGTTGGCATATAACCGAACAGTTATTGACTTTTCATTTCTCTTACGAATGACTCAATGTATTGTTGACTTACAGCGAAAGGGTAATAGGCTTTCAATTTTAAGAATGGCTCTATGGATTGTTGGTATAAAACAAACCGTCGCCTGAGTGCTAGAATGTTCTATGTCCCCTATGGGACATAGAACATTCTAGCACTCAGACGACGAAACGGTTATTGATTCCTATTTGCAGCTGAAAGTGACTCTCCGGATTACTACCATATTACAGAACGGTTATTGGCTTTCATTTTCGGTTACGAATAACACTATGGCTTATTGGCATATCACAGAACGGTTATTGACTTTCATTTTCGGTTATGAATAACACTATGGCTTATTGGTATATCACAGAACGGTTATTGACTTTCATTTTCGGTTATGAATAACACTATGGCTTATTGGTATATCACAGAACGGTTATTGACTTTCATTTTCGGTTATGAATAACACTATGGCTTATTGGTATATCACAGAACGGTTATTGACTTTCATTTTCGGTTATGAATAACACTATGGCTTATTGGTATATCACAGAACGGTTATTGACTTGCATTTTCGGTTATGAATAACACTATGGCTTATTGGTATATCACAGAACGGTTATTGACTTTCATTTTCGTTTTCGAATGACTATGAAATTGTTGACATGAAACAGAACGGTTATTGACTTTCAATTTCGAGAATGACTCCATGGATTGTTGGCATATAATAGAAAGGTTATTGACTTTCAGTTTAGGTTGAGAATGACTGTATAGATTATTAGCATATTACAGGGCGACTTTCTATTTCGATTGGTAATGAAAATACAACTATTGACTTATCACAGAACGGTTACTGGCTTTCATTATCGGTCGGGGATGACTACACGAATAGTTGACATTTAACAGAACGGTTATTGACTTTTATTTTCGGTTGAGAACGATTGTACGGGTGTCTTCCCACTAGACCAATTCCCATTAGACCAATTCCCTTTAGGCCAATTCCCAAAAGACCAACTACATACTGTTGTTGATTAAGGATAATTAGGAAAACATTTATTTATAAAAATCTGCCCAACATCTATAAAATATCGACAAGCCAGAAAATGAGCAGACTATCATCTGAAAAATGAGGTCCCCAGAGGGTGAATTTGGTGATGCTACCCTGCACAGCAGGGTAGCATCACTAAATTTCCCCTCTGTGAACCTCAACCCGAATCAAGGTCTCAAACATAAACAGAAAGAGGTACCCAGAGGATAAACTGGTCTACTGTATGGGATAGCATTATCAAATTCACCCTCTGGGGCCTCATTCTGCAAATGACAGACTGCTTATTTTCAGGCTTGAATATCAATAACATTAAATACATTTATAAATATTTATAAATATATCAAATTATTGACATAGAATTATTTTGAAAGTAGAACACATCAGTTGGTCTAAGGGGAAGTGGTCTTTTGGGAATTGGCCTAGTGGGAATTGGTCTAAAGGGAATTCGTCTAGTGGGAATGAACCATTGTACGGACAGTTGGCTTATAAGAGAATGGTTATTGATTTTCAGTTTCGATTTATGATGACTGTATTTTTGTTCCACAGCAGATTTTATGTTTGTCTCTAGTAAAAAGATGTGACAATCTTTCCTGATCCATCTTTTTTAACCCTTTAGCCAATGTGACGGCCAAAACCGGTCGGCACTATTCACAGAAATTACCATTGGATTTTCATCATTTTTTTCATTTGTTTTCTCAAAAACATAGCTTATGACCCTCATAGTTGAGCTCGTTCCAATGAGGGGTCATAAGCTATGTCTTTGACGCAAAAAATAATTATTTCACGTAACCAGCCCAGTCAAGCGATTACTCTGTTTATTACTTTTCATTATTAACGATAATTATATTATTTGACCCTTTACATTTTGTGAAGGCCAAAACCGGTTAGTGCTATTCTCAAAAATCGCCAATCAATTTTCATTATTTTTTCATTTTTTGTCTCTAAAACATAGGTTATAACCCTTCGTTGGAACGAGCTCGTCGAGCTCGTTCCAATGAGGGGTCATAACCTAAGTTTTTGAGACAAAAAATGAAAATAATAGTTATTCAAGAATTTTGTTGCAAGTGTCGTCTGCCTTTCGTGTTATGTAAAGGGTTAAACCAGCCTCCGTCCTTTGACGACATTACCAAGATATTCAACCAAATAACTAAATACAATCTATAACATTTAATTGTATTAATTATATTATAATTTCTTCTTCTTCCCTTAGGCCAAATAATGGAGGCCATCGAAGAGTGCGAGAATGTAGACTGCAGCCAAGAATTATACGACACACTTATCGGATTGAAAATCAAACTCAACGATACTGCCACGAATGCAATGTCGTACGTGGAGGAGGCAGACAAAGCATATTTTGACCGGTTTTTCTTCACAGTAGACAAGCCGTACGTAATGCCATACACAAGAGTCCGATTTGGCAACATGCATGACGTCTCGGTTGGACACGATACAGATTACAATGAGGAAATAGGGGACGGCTGCTTTTCAAGACTGGCGGGCACATACATAGAAAATAACACGTAAGCGTCATCTACCAATACCATGACCAGAGACGCCGGAAGCACCTCAGGGCGGGCGGGGGGGGGGGGGGAGGGCATTTACTCACACTAGCATGCCGGGGGATGCATGTCTCGAAGGCCAATGACCCGATATTGGGGAGTTTGGAGGTGTATTCTCCCATCGGGATGGGACATCTCCCAAACTACCCAACTCACCGATCGAATTTTGAAAGCTCCCAGAACGGATTTGGGGTGTATTTTAGATTTACTTCAAGAATAAATCATTGAAAAAAAATTGAGTGACGAACCTGGGGAGAGCATTGTCTGCCCCCTCTCGCCCCCGTGAACCTGCGGAATTGAGGGCAGTTGCCCCTTCTGCCCACGTGCTTCTAGCGTCCCTGACCATGGCCGGCAGGTTTCGTCCTTGGAAAAGATTCTTTAGGAATGTTCGCTCCCCTTAATTTCCAAATGCTATTACTGACAAATTTAGCACTAAGGGTATGGGAACTTCAAATAAAAATTTAAATTTCAAAATGTTAGTGAATTTGTTTCATCGATGTGCGCTTCATTCCACAAACTTCACAAACAAATGTCTTTTCCCTTAACATAAAAGACTAGGAGGTGTGATTTGCTATTTGTTTCCTGGGAAGAATAAAAACTTTCAAATTACTGTACAAAGACATTCTCAGTAATTTAAAAAGCCAAAGTGGACACTTCATGTTTGATAGTGATAGATATTCTCAATGACGGATTATCTGTGAACTTTTTGCTTCAACTTGGCTTGCCATAAAAAGACAAATTTCGTTTTGCTACCTTTAATAAACCAAAACAAGAAACAGCTCCGAGGGCTGTCTGTTGGCTTTGGTTTATTAAATGTAAAAAGAGGGAAGGCGTAATGTTCATCGATGGTCCACTTGCGTTCAACGAATTCTAACCCTGCTTGTTCGGAGTTAGTACGTTGTGGAGTCTGACAGTTTCTCGACGTTACCCAGTTGTTCTGTCCGTGGTACTCCGGCTTCATCCACCCGTAAAACTGTCCGACTCGAGGTGACCATGGTGGTCGAAAGTGTCGTTAGACCCCAATAAATAAATAAATGAATAATAATACACGCTAAAAACTAAAGTGTTAAAAACTACACTTGAAGTGCTGTATTTAACACTTACTAAGAGCTGAACTAGCACTTTGTTCAAGTGTAGATGTCCCAGAACTTGACAGGTGTTACAATAATACCACTTGACAAGTGTAATGTCGCGACACTTAAAAGGAAACAACGCAGATGACGCGGATCAGGCTCGAACTCTTGAGCCTGATCCGCGTCATCTGCGCTGTGTCCTTTTAATTATGTACCCACCAAGCGCAAATCAAATTATGGACGATTCTGGAAGAACCACCAATGCTAGACACATGGGAAGTGCCATCCATTCAAGTTTCAGTTGTCTGACGATTGTAATGTCTAAGTGCTTAAAGCATTGTGCTTTGAGTGTTAAAATCAAACCCTAAGAGTTAGAATGGGTTTAACACCTTGAAAGTGTCAGTTTTAACACTTTAGTGTTTAGTGTGTACTTGCTTTACAATTGGACCTTCCTCGCTAGTCCAATAATTTCAAGGGAGATAACTTTATCGATTTTAATCGATTTTCATGACGATGTAAGTCAAGGATGTATTGGTGTCTTCAACTTTAAAGTGGGAAGCGTTACCGAATCCGAATTACTTTCCCCGCGGGAACCCCGGGAAGTGAAGCAATGCCTGTTCACTGCGGTAAACAGGCTCTGTGTTACTGGTAAAATAGGACCCAGTGACCAATGCTTGGGAGGTGCAAACCCTCTCTAAAATGGGCATTGACATGGCTTATTAACACTCACCCCTGGTCTTGAGTTGATACTCATGTTGTGGTCGCGATTATCGATTGTGCAAAAATATGTGACCTTAAACACCAATAAATAAGTAGATAAACAATCCAAATTACTCAGTTATCTTAGCTATCTGAAATATTAGACTGAGGACAAAAACTTATGGTGCATTGACCCCCCCCCCCCCCCCCCCCCATTAGCCCCATTTTCACACAACAAGGGTGCTACTCACAAAAAAACTACCATTCAAATTTTGTTATTTTGAAAAGTTTTGTCTCGAAAACAAAACTAGTGACCTCTCACAAGAGCGAACCCGTTCGGTTCGTTCCAGTGAGGTACCATTAGCTATGTCTTTGGCCATGAACTTGTCGTTATTCAAGACATTTGTTTGTAGGTTTCGTTTTCTATTCGTTTCAGATAAAGTGTTAACTCTTACACTGCCGAAAGCGACTATTGCTGCCAAGGTTATGATGATAACCTGTACGTTCTGGCATGCGCAGATCAAACCTACCATATGATCAATTGTTGGAAAGGGCTCAGAGAGCCCTTTCCAACAATTTATCAGATGACAGAGTTTCAAGTATGTCTTAAATGTTATTGAACTTCCCCTCAAATAGGCGTACATAGAGGTTCTCCATATATGGCTAAAGTAAACCTTTGATAGAGAAACATCTTGGCAAATTTATTTATTTATTCATTATGTTCGACACTCAGGGTCGCCTCTGGACAGTTTTACTGGCGAAGGAAACCGGCAAACAACTTTTGCACCCTCCAAATTACTAGCCCGGCACGAGACGGGTAAGCAACGCTTGAAGGCTTGTGTACCATCATCGACATATAGTACGCCCTAGCATGCACAATGCACCACGTGCACCCATTGTCTTGGTGACAATAAGAGCAAACTTGAAATGATATTGTTTTTCTTTACAGACGTATACCCAAATGCAACATCACTGATGCATGCTGGGATATGATGACTCAATATGGAAAGGCAAGATATACCTTGACACATCAGCTTCTATATTTCATCATGATTGGACATGTAAGTTTAGAGTACATGCAAATGGTTTTATTGCCAGTTCCAACTCGTGTTCTTTTTCAATAGCTGCAGAAAAAGAAACTTCACCTCCACCTACAGTACAGTCGCCGTGGACAGTGATGTCCACACATGCGTTTACCAGGTAATAAAAATCATCAGCAAAAGTTTAATTAAGGTTATACCCGGCGATTCATTAATTAAATTTGTAATGAGTATTCCTATAACTAGTGTTTGGAATCTAATATTATTGCGTGCGTGGAAATATTGCCCACCTGTAGAAAGTGATCAAACCACGACGTCCATAACGAACGTCTGCCGAAAAGTCGGTACCCAAGTAGTGTTCCGCTGACCAGTTTTGACAGGTTGTCAGCTTCATTTTGTATTTTTTCCGCCCATTGTTATAAATTAGCAGCGTCAACTTAACAACTTATGTCCCGAAAGCAACCGCAATACCTTGCAGTGATTGGTCAATGCCTCGTTGATTTTATTTTATGTCTACTGTCAGCGATTCTTTTGTCCACTGTCAAGGGAAGCGTCACGTTGCCATGAGCAACGGTTCATCGCATTGTCTTTTTTGTCACTTGATATCAGCTGAGACAAATACATTTTACTGAAGTAAAATACATACAAAAGTACCGTTATTACGTACAAAAAGATTAGTTATGTAAACATGGGTAATTATTTATGAAACCGATTAGATTATAAGGTCTCTTTTCATTAATTTACTGTAACATAAAGACTCATAAACTGAAACGAATTAACACCTTACCGAAACAACGTCTGCTTTCTAATATTCGCTGTTCACAAACGAAGAGGCTCACGGCGGTGTTTTTTTTGTTATTTAAGATTACAATAAAATAAAAGATTTTTTTTCCAATTCAATTTTACTTGTCTAAGAACGGGACATATACGTTATTCTATTTGTTGACAGGGGACATGGTCTCACGTTCCCTGCATGAAACATACACTCAACCTCGGCTGACGCCTCGGTTGAATATACATTTCATGCAGGGAACGTGAGACCATGTCCTCTGTCAACAGACAGAATAACTTATAATGTTCCAATAAGACTAAAATTCTCCTCCTCTGATTGGACGAGAGCTCGCTTAGTATATTCTATGTTTACGGCTCAAGTGGCAAATGTTACCCCCTGACGTCACAACGCGAAATATTTGAAATGACGTCGCCCGTTTCGTAATAGCTTCACCAACGGAGTGACTGGCAAGCCGCTTCATTTTTGTAGATTTTTCACTCGGGCAGTGTACGGTGTTCCAGATGAAGTACTGTTTGAATTACAAAACCGATTTACGATTTGAACTGAGATGGAATGAGTTTATCTGGTTTATTGATTATTTATCCAGTGTCGCCGTGGGTACACGAAAGGTTTATTTACTAAACCTGTGATCGTTAAAAGTTGCCTTTAACAAGGCAACTTTTAACGATCACAAGTTTAGTAAACAAGCCTGACGTGTTTCAGGATGTAGGTTTTGGGCTATAGGTAGTGTCTTATTGGAACATATATGTTATTGTGATGAGTTGACGGTAACATGGTCTGAGGTTTGCGGCTCGGAGCATATGTTCAACCTCGACGCTTCTCGTCTCGGCTGAACATAACTTATAATATGCATTATTTAACTAATAAAATATCGTAATATTACGTAAGTCCATACGCAAAAAAAAGATTCTCAGGCATTGTTTTTAAACGAATGAGAGAGGGTGGATTTTATTTTTTTTTTTTTAAATATTCAATCGTCTCTCATTACTTCCTATGAAGATTTAATACATGCGAGTATCGAGAATGAGTGAAATACTCCTTAAATGTCTTTATTTTTTCTGCTCAAATAACAAGATTTATTATTTGATTTTTTTTATTTCTGCCCACTAACTTTTGAATTACCATCCTGAATCATTTCACGCCCCCCCCCCCCCACCCCTCATAGTGACTAAGTTCCACTAATTTGGATACACCGTGCCAAGCACATGTGAGCCGGGTCGACCATAATTTTTTTAATTTGGCATTAAAAGGAACAATTTCTGAAGGATCAATTCCTACTTCAACATACCCCAAAATTTTGCATTAAAAGGTGCAATTTCCTGTCTTCCGAAGGATCAATTCCTACTTCACCATACCCCAAAAAGTTTTATTTTTTCTGCACAAATAACAAGATTCATTATTTGATTTTTTTTTCTGTCCACTTACTTCTGAACGACCATCCAGAATCATTTACCCCCCCCCCCCCCCACACACACACACATAATAGTGACTAAATTCCACTAATTTGGATACCCCGTGCCAAGCACATGTGTGCCGGGTCGACCATGGTTCAACCTGGCATGGAAAATTTTAAAATTTGGCATTAAAAGGAGCAATTTCCTGTCTTCTGAAGGATCAATTCCTACTTCAACATACCCCAAAAAGTTTAATTTTTTTCTGCTCAAATAACAAGATTCATTATTTGATTTTTTTTTATATCTGTCCAGTAACTTTTGAAGGACCATTCAGAATCATTTTATCCTCTTACCCCCTCCACCTCCTCAAAGTGACAAAATTCCACTAATTTGGATACTCTTTGCCAAGCACATGCGCCCCGAGCTGACCATGGTTCCACCCGGCGTGTAAAAATTTAAAAATTTGGCATTAAAAGGAGTAATTTCCTGTCATTGTCCCATGGAAAGCCTCTGTTTGCGAGAGCATTTCTCCTACTTTCAATTACCAGTAACCACTCATCACTTGAAATTTAACCTGCTATTGAAGACAGATAATCTCTTCTGTTAATTAGTTAATGTTTCGTATTGTCATAGTTGTGTATAATCTGTGTGTTGCATAAACACCTCAAATATAACAATAGAGACTCAGTCTTGGGATTGCATTCAATGTAATTACAGGTGTAAATTGACAACTCTGAGTTAATTCAATGGTAGATAAAATGGATCAAAATGGTGAAAATTGAAAAACTTGAAATTTTTCTCGGGGTTGCGAAAAAGTTTCCAGGGGGTAAGGGGCCGCCGCCCCCTTGCTCCCCTCCCCCACCCCGTGGTTGCAGGCCTGCTTTTCCTTGCACTCGTCAAAAACAACGGTACAAGCGGAGGCTGCTTTTCAAAATTGTAATTATCGTGATGGTTATTCATTTCCATCGGACGATGTATCTTTTTTGTCGTTATACACACTTCTTTCCGGAGTACACGCGCCAGAAGCCTACTTATTTACTTAAATTTATTCCAAATATTCTGAGCAGGTTTTCCCCAACAATCTAGACAAAGAAATGACACTTCACAACAAAGACAGCTTCACAATATCGGTTAAGTGATCCAGTGGCTAATAACAGTTCCAGAATAGCGGCCATTTTGAAATCCAAGATGGCGGCCGAAAATGAGCTTCGAAAAAATGTTATCATCCATTTCAGATTCAACATGTACTAATTAATACAATTACCCCCAAAAATTCATTTTGGCACAAAATTCCAGCAGGACCAACAATTTCGACACAGCATACTCATCTAACATGGCTGCAAAGCTTTTATTTTGCAGTTATGTATTGTTTAGGACACTATTTAACCCTTGTAAATAAATTAGCGTTTAGATCAGAATTGTAGCTTTCCGTCCTATTGCAGTGCAGTTAATTGTTCATATAATGTAATGAGCTGTTATCACTTCTTGTCTTGGTATAGTTGGTTTGTTTTCAATCTTTCTAACATTTATCATCCAAAATGATTAACTTTCTAGTTGTGAGAATCTATGTTTATTACTTCTATTTACTTTTATAGCCTTTGTATGGATGGTTTTTCTCAATTTATTTTAACATTTTTGTACTAAAAACATCTTAGTTTCTAGTTGTAAGAATTTAGGGCACTCGTTGTATATTTTTTGAGAGTTTATGTTTGGATAATAATAATAATAATAATAATAATAATAATAATAATAATAATAATAATAATAATAATAATAAATCTTCGCCCATCCGCTGATTTGTTGCGGTCCTCTAACGAGGAGGCCAACATTAACCCAGTGTCCCGACGGGGTATTCCTCCCCCACTCCCCCTCCTAATCTCCCAGGTTTCAGACACAAACTGTTTCATAACTCCCCCATTGGCGCCTTCACGATCTCCCCAACTATAATACTCACCGACTTATTTTGAATCCTAGCAAAGCTTTCTTATTGCAGTTATAGAAACAAGCGAAAAAAGAAACGCAAGTTTTTTTTCTGTGGTAAATATTTCAAATATGTTATGGATGATTATTTCATTGTTTGGATTTATTTCTTCATCACTGATTAAATGTTGACGAGTTTTGTTGTTTTAACACTGGCGGCGTTTGATTGGATAATGTTCAAACGTAGGTACCCTATGCCATTTCCTGATCAACGCGAACCGAGACTCGTCATTGAATAACACACGTCTCCAGTGGGCCAAGTGAAACCGATTTGGTGCATCTGCCCACAGCCATTGCAATCGACGTTCACGTTGACTGGTGTATGTTGCGGACCAATAAAGGGACGTCGTGGCCTTAAATTGAACTCCCGCAACCGATCCCTAACTGTTTTTAGACGCATTCGGTGACCACGAGTACCAACATTCTGACTCGGCGCCTCTGTCGCCGTCTGAAATCGATTGCGGAGGTGCGAGAGACGTGTGCCTCAATTTTGACGTGGCGACGTAACGCGTGGACGTCCGCTCCTCGGACGGTCAGCTAATCTTCCTGTGGCTATTGAGCCGCCCAACTAAACGAGCTATCGTTGATTCGTTGACCCCAAATTACTGGGCGACGAGACCCGTTCGGATTGGCCCTGCATAATTAGAGCAATAGCCCTACCTATCAACTTCAGACATTCGCGGCATTTTGCTTTTCAATCGAGTTGAAACGAAATGTTGTGCAATCGACGTGTCCTGTTCAAAACTTCGATTTTGTATGGTTTTCAAGCCCACAGCACGTGGGTGTGCCCCGGATACACGCTTTGCCGAAAAATCTGTTGAAAGCATGCAACGTCACACGTGGTCTTGGTTGACCGAATTTTAACCAAAGACCCTTCAGACAGAACACTGAGGTAGTTATGTGTCAAATTTTATTGCATCTGGTCTGTGGATAAAAACATTATATTACCAAAACTGAACTTACTTTTCTTTTTTACGTCAGTGTATTTTTATGACTATCCCAACACTGTTTAGCCGTTGCACTGTGTATATTTTGCTGCGATTTATTTAAGGGTAGATGTTAGTCATTTCAGTTGTCGGGATTTGCATTTAGGTCTGTAATGTAGCTTCAAGTCCTTCTTCAGTTAAAACTAGAAGTCCTGTCATGAAATGCGCACAAATAGCACGTCGATCTGCGCATTAATCTACGCGTTATGACCATAGTAAGGCTACCAAATTCTGTTCATACGGCCTGTGCACAAGTAATGTTTCATCCTATGGACCTTCGGGTAACCTGGAGGTCCATTGGAAGAAACATTGCCCGTGTTTGCTTCGAGTAACCAGGAGAACCTGTCGTGCTTTGGATGCCATTCGATATGGCAATTGCGCGCAATTAAGCCCAGAAAAGCGCACAGTTCATGACAGGACTTCTAGTTTTAACTGTATTACAGGGCAATTAATTTTTGTAGATTTTGTTGTAGGCCATGATCACTTCTATTAACCGTCTTAGTCTAGGTATGGACTGTTTTGTCGATATTTCAAAAAACATTTTCTGCCAAAATGACTCAGTTTTTATTTGTAATTCTAAGTCAGTTTCTGTGAACCACATGGTCACATGGCTTTCATATTGCATTTGTGCCTTCTGTGTTTTTTTAAATTTTTTAGTGAAAAATTCGTTATGTGCAGATCTAATTTATTATGTTTTGGAAGTGGTGTGGAAATCTGGGAATTTATCGAAAAACTTTATCAAAGCGGTATGTAGGTCGGCGATGTGGCGTTAGCATCCCGCTTGCGTTTGTGTGATGTTCTTACAGGTAGTAAGTGGAGATTCTGTCAGCAGGAGGGATCGCCAAGTGTATTCTGAATAAATGTATGCGAGAGACATTGCAGTGTGTTACAGAACACAGTCACATTTTTGGAATATTTCATGTCAATCTTGCAGTTTAGTGATAAATTGTCATTTTATTACCAAAAATCCCATTATTAAGCGACATATTCTGGCTAATAAAATAGAATAAAATAAAATAAAAATTGGAACACACATTTTAGCACAATTTTAGCTGGAAATAGATCTCCCAATGAACATCTATTCGCAGAATGAGACGCCGTTGATGTTGATATGATACCAGTCATGTCAAACACGACGGAAATGGGCGATATGGCAAATTATATTGCACACCAGACACCACCCCAGTTGCAAAAGGCAACTTTTGCGGCGAAATCTCACATCGACTGGTATGGCGAGTGACACAGTGAGTACAAAACTTATATACTTTGTCGAGTAGCGAATTCGCAAGTAGTGAAAATATATTTCACCATCGCCCCGTTGAATGAAATAATTCTAGTATGCAACCAAAATATTATTTGTCTCGCAATCAGCTTTGTGTTATGTACAGGGTGAATCAAGGTCCTTCCTCTTTATTATCTCTAGTTTGTGAGACATTTTCGATGGGGCGTCCGGTTGAAAGTTTTGTTGATAACAGGCACACACTGCACGCTAAAAACTAAAGTGTTAAAAACTACACTTGAAGTGCTGTATTTAACACTTACTTAGTGCTGAACTAGCACTTTGTTCAAGTGCAGATATCCCAGAACTTGACAGGTGTCGACAATAATACCACTTGACAAGTGTAATGTCGCGACACTTAAAAGGACACAACGCAGATGACGCGGATCAGGCTCGAGCCTGATCCGCGTGATCTGCGTTGTGTCCTTTTAATTATGTACCCACCAAGCGCAACTCAAATTATGGACGATTCTGGAAGAACCACAAATGCTAGACACATGGGAAGTGCCACCCATTCAAGTTTCAGATGTCTGACGATTGTGATGTCTAAGTGCTTAAAGCATTGCACTTTGAGTGTTAAAATCAAACCCTAAGAGTTAGAATGGGTTTAACACCTTGAAAGTGTCAGTTTTAACACTTTAGTTTTTAGTGTGTGGCACAGCTGCTGTCTTCTCATCGTTGATAAGAAATTTCGTAATATCCCCTAAAACCTCTCAAAATATGCAACCTTTACCTATTAAAATATGATTTTCTTTCCCAGAATAGCTCACTATCGAGATCTTCTGACATGACTCCAAACTCGGCTGATATCACGCCGTTCTCTGCCGATATGAACCAAGCTAGAGGTGTCCTCCCGATGCTTTACTAGGAGCAGCCATATTGTTTACGGGGGCGCGGTGGCGTCGCGGTAACCGGTTCTCGTCAGATCACCGAAGTTAAGCAACGTCGTGCGCGGTTAGTAGTTGTATGGGTGACCATTTCAGCGACTGATTCGCGTTCCCGCGTTGTGTCCTTTGGCAAGGCACTTGACCCCGATTGCCCTCATTGAGCGCGATGACGCCGTGTACGAAGGCGTACTGCACGTCGAAGGTGCGCATGTCTTCAACCAATCTAACCCTGCCTGTGCAGCGGTGCAGAGTTCAGACTTACGATGTTGGAGAGCTGACAGCTGCTCGTCGTTGTTCGGTGGTTCTCTCCGGGTACTCCGGCTTCCTCCACCCGTAAGACTGTCAGCGACATAATATGACCCTGGCTGTTAATGTGTCGTTAAATCCTAATAAAAAAAAAAATGTTGACTGCGAAATCGTTCCTCGTTATTCGTTGAAAGCAATCAATCAATGCCATAACTTCCGAGTCACAGCACTCCCATTCCTTCGTAACTGACGGCAAGTATTTCACATTATATTTGAACTCACAACGTACAGAATGTGGAAAGTGAATTGTAACTAAATCACCATAGAGTGGAGTTATCACCAAAGTATCATTTTCAAATTCTGTACATATGACCGGGGGTGGGGTGGGGCTTAGTAGGTAGAGGTGCAGGCTGCAAGCCGAGAGGTCCTCGGTTCGAATCCTACCGGCGGCAACCGCGTTGTGTCCTTGGGCAAGACACTTCACCCCAATGTCCATGTGGGGGCACGGTGACGCTGTGCACTAAGGCGTACTGCACGTCAATGGTGCACCTGCCTTCCGCCAATGCTAAACAAGCTTGTGTGGAGTTAGTATGTTGGGGAGCTGACAGTTGCTCGCCGTTGCTCGGTGGTTCTCTCCGGATACTCCGGCTTCCTCCACCCGTAAAACTGTCGTGGTCATGATTAGCCATTGCTCGGAAATATGTGACCATAAACACCAATAAATAAATAAATACAAATCGAGAAATCCACGGTTCAGTCCCCGCCAGGGGTAAGGCACTTAATCCCAATTGCCCGCGTGGGGTACGGTGGAGCTGTGTACTAAGGCGTAATGCACGTCGATGGTGTAAAATTAGTATGTTGGGGAGTCTGACAGTTGGTCGCCGATGCCCTGTGGTTCTGTCTGGGTATTCCATCGGTAAAACTGTCCGACACGACCTATATGGACAAAAACACAAGCAATCTTTCAGCCAATGGACCTCCGGGTTCAAACCGGAGGTCCATTGGCTGAAACTTTGCTTGTAGTTGTTATGTTTTACAACAAATTTGCAATTATTGCTTGGGTGAAATCTCCACTCTGCAGGTGATTTAGTGATAATACACCCTCCACGTACTGTGCGTTAAAAATAAGATTAAATGGACATCCATATTTAAAGTTGTTAACCCCGTAAGATCCAAATATTTGAAGCAAAAAACTATCATACGTGTCATAAAAATGATCCTTTTGTATTATAAACAGTTCACCTTTATAGGTCAGTGGGGCAAAGGTCAAGGTCATAGAATGAAAAAGTTTTGTTTTAACATTGAGCCATTTGGCGGTGATCTCAACAATACATTTTAAATATCCCAAGTGGTGGCGAAAGCCCAATCTATTAATCCAAGTCACTGTGAATTAAGTCACAGAATAACGATAGGTCTGTCTGTCTGTTCGGGAACTTGTTTCACTGTGTATGTGAATTAATGTCTGCTCCATATCACTACAACTGCTTAAGCTATGGTTGCGTAACGTGGAACACATGCTTGTCCAAATGTGTATACATGTTGTATTACAAAATAAAATCATTCATTCATTCATTCATTCATTCATTCTGGTCAGGTTTGAATTTACAGTTTACGTGGCCAGTGGGGATTTTTGTATTATTGTTTGCAGTTCTACCAATGCTCCCGAACATTTTTCAGCAGTATTTGATGTGGAAATGGGAACACTATGACATATCACACGTCCATGTGAACTGGCTCATAGATTTTTATGGGAAAATGACTACTGAAGTTTTGCTATACCAGTATGCATGGGGGGTGGGAGGGGGGGGGGGTGGGTAAGTGGGACGAAAATACCTCTCTGTAGGTCTCTTGATGCGAAATCCCAGGAATCTGAAGCGATAGTGGTCACCTTTGATACATATTTTGAGTATACAAGCCAATAGGTCAAAGGTCAATGTCAGTTGACCAATAAGTATACTATTTACCAGAGGCGACGGAAGCTCTAAAAAAGTGGAGGGGGGTCACACCTTTCTAGGTACCGCAAGGGTGTAGAATGGAAATAATTTTTCTTCGGGGTGTGTTAATGGTGGTGGGGCGGTGTATTCATTCAAAATATGTACATTTATATACACTACCCCTCACCCCTGAACCCACTCTATTTAAGACACTAACCTCAGCGTATTTATTTTGTTTTGTTTTTACTTAAGCATTGTAACCCTGGTGGTATCTTCCATATCAATTCAATGGCAGCAATTGCAAGAGGCCATATTCATTATTTGTGGGCAGACCAATTAATATTTTCAACGTGCAGCCTCAAGCCTCAAGGCTGCACGTTGGAAATATTGATTGGTCTTCACCACACATTCACTTAACAGCTATAATACTTAATGAATTTATACAGTATCATGTTCATGGACCGGAAAAGCGGCCTCTCGGGTTCAAAGGGCTAATCATAACTTTGAAACCGTCCTTTGAAATATTACACTCCATTTGGAGCTTTCTATTTTTATTCAATAAAATCTTGAAAATCAATATGGGCATATATGTATAGGTAAGGTGTAGTGACCATAGGGATTGTGTATGTTATGTCGAAAAATGCCGTTCGGGTACCTATAATTGGTGAAAAGGGTGTGTATGTGTGTATGGGAGGGGGGGGGGCTGGGGCACGGCCTATTTACAGCCGTAGTTGAAAGACAAGTATCCTCAAAATATGGCTTAAATGTTTTAGGTGAAGGTGAAAACACCACCAAATAACCCAAGTCAATGGGAATTGGGTGACAGTATAGCGATAGGTGCATTTACAAAATTATGCGATAGGCGTGGGTTGTCCTCTGCCGAGAGCTTCTCTGGTTTTCAACTACGGTACAAATTTTCACTTGATAACTGGAAAATAATCTGCAATGCTTCATGTATCCAATCCAGACGTAATGACAGCTTTCACATAACTATGTATCAGGACATGCTGGTTGTCCACGTAGAGATATATTTGTGGTTATCAGATGGAATGTATTCTCTTTTGACATAAATCCAATTTAGTCACCCTACAATACAATGAATTGTTCGAATCCCACCTGCGGCAACCGCGTTGTGTCCTTGGGCAAGACACTTCACCCCCATTGCCCACGTGGGGGCACGGTGACGCTGTGTACTAAGGCATACTGCACGTCGATGGTGCACCTGTCTCCAACCAATGCTAACGCTGCTTGTGTGGATTTGGTATGTTGGGGACAGTTTTTTTTTTTTTTTTAATTTTTTTTATTCAGATAAAAAGTGATAAACATATATCTATACATATAGTCTGAGTGTACATTGAATTCCATTTTATACAGAATATAATATATAACTTTTTCTACTCTAAGTTTAATCGATGCACAGAAATAAGATTGTTATTGTTTTATCCGACTTGTGTTGCATGTAGCCTTCTAATGAGAATGGAGAGAGAAAAAAGCAAAACAAAAACGTCGAGGGCTATTGTCCAGGAGATCGAGGGCTATTGTCCAGGCGATGTGTGGTGTTAAGTCGAAGGATAAAATAGGGCTTTTAGAGATTCCCACCTGGTATTTATTTGGTCGTTTTTTTTGTTAGAGAACAGGTGACGGGAGTATAGCTCGATGTCACGGTATTGCCGGAATATTTCGACGAATCCGTGGAAACTAGGTTGACATTTTCTCACTTTGCAAGAATAAATGAACTTTTTAAATATAAGGATTACTAAGGTGAGGGTATATTCATGTGTATTATTATTATTATTATTATTATTATTATTATTATTATTATTATTATTATTAGAATTAATATAGCCAATGAGGGTAAAGTGCGGTGTCAGTGGTAATAGAATACCACATTTCTCCTGCAATCTATCTGCAAGTTGTAACAGGATTGTCTTTGACACTGAACATTCGAAGAATAAATGTTGCACTAATTTACGTTTGAAAAGGCGAGCATTCGTAAATAAAGCTCCGTGTATGATTTTATATTGCAAAGTTTGGAGATAGGTGTCATCAGTAATTACAAACGGACTCTTGTATATCGGTCTCCAGGCATCGCAATCGAGACTGAGATGCAAACGCTCGTTCCATTTCTTCTGAGACTGAGCTGGGTACGAGGCCGCATGCTGCAGGAATAATGGGTAAAAAGATTTGTTTACGGTTTTTGTTACTTTTAATTTTTCTATCAACGGACTTATGATAAAGTCGGATTTTTTTTTACTGTTTATTTCATTTTGCCATCGTTTTGAAATCGCCTTTCGTAACCCCTGGAAGACGGTGAAGGGAGTTTTGATATCAAATTTTGCAGAGAAGGCTTCAAAAGTCAGAAAGCCCCCGCTCTCACTCAAGAGGTCGTTAAGAAAAAATATACCTCTGTCGCACCATCTTTGATTGAAAAATAGTTTGTTGTTAATTTTTATATTTTTGTTGTAGAAAATAGGTTGAGAAAAAATTTCTTCAGGTACAGTTGAAGATTTGTTGTCTAAAAGAGCCCAGGCGTTAAGGACATTTTTCCAAAAACTGTTTGAGTGCTCCCCAACCTTTGTTAATCCCTCTTTGTGTAAAAACCAAGTTTTGTAACCTCCAAATTTTTCGAAGTTGTCCAAAATAAGAGTTTTCCAGGATGCTATTATGCCGGGATCCATTAATTTCTTAATCCAAACCATTTTTAAAGAATAACTGTATGACCGAATGTTAGGAAATTTAAGACCCCCGCCGTCCGTTTCGTTAATAAGAACATTACGTTTGATCTTTTCACGCTTCCCGCCCCACAGGCATTGGAATAAACGCGATTGTATAGAATCCAACATACTGTCAGGTGGATTTGGGAGAACCGATAGACAGTGTATCAGTATTGGAAGGGCCAGTGTTTTTACAACAGTAGTTTTTTCCAATTAGGCTAAGGTTTCTAAACGACCAGTCATTCAGAAGTTTTTCCATTTTTTTTCATTTTTTCGACGTAATTATTCATTATGTAGTTCTCACTGAACAGATCATACGTGATACCTAGGATAGTAAATTTACCATTATTGTTCCACTGAACATTACGATTTGTAGCTACCTTTTCACTCGACCCCTGTTTCGACCCAATCCATATAACCTGTGTTTTCTCAAAATTTACTTTCAGGCCTGACTGTTCAGCGAAAGAATCCACAGTTTCCAAGGCTGTGTGAGATATTCCGAGTTGTTTATTTTAATACCATCAATATCGGAGTTGTACTTAAGTGTGGCACTTAATATTTCTACACATAAATTAAAAAGATAAGGGGAGAGTGGGTCACCTTGCCGTACCTCTCTCTGTAGGTTAAATTTTTCGGAACAGTGCCCGTTATTTAAGATGTAACTGAAAATATTGCAATAGAAAGTATTAAACCAGTTTATAACAGAAGGTCCGAAATTAAGGAACTTCAATGTTTTTTCTATGAAGGACCATTCAAGAGAGTCAAAGGCTTTTTCGAAATCTAACAAAACAAGAGCTGCAGCAATATTTTCTTTCTCACATTTTTCTATCAGGTCAAATGTAAGTCTAGTGGACTCTCCGATGTATCTTCCTTTCATGAACCCAAGCTGAGTTTCTGAAATTAGTTTTGGTATGACCGTTTTAATTCGATTTGCAATAGCCGTTGAAGCAATTTTTGTGTCGACATTGATAAGTGAGATAGGTCGCCAATTTTTTATAAATTCCTTGGGTTTATTTTGCTTTGGAATGCAGGTAATAATACCCGTTCGTTGTGGATTAGACAGCTGTTTAACGGTATATCCGTAATTCAGAGAATTGATCAGGAATGTACCAATATCTTTCCAAAAGAATTTATAAAATTCTACAGTAAAACCGTCAGACCCAGGCGTTTTATTATTTTTCATTGGTTTCAAGGCTCTTAAACATTCGGAGCTTGTTAGAAGACCCTCCAATGAATTACTTTCCTCTTGATCTAAAAACTGTAAAAATGGATTAGTATCATCAAAAAATGGGTTATTGTCGATTGAAACATTTGCTGGGTTTAGTTTAGTGGAGTACAGGCTTTCAAAGAACAACTTTTGTTCGTTTAATATTTCAGATAAATTTTCCATCGTATTACCGCTAGAAGTCACCAGTTTGGGTATTATTTTTTCTGTGTAATGTCTTTTCTCTAGGTTACAAAAATATTTAGTGGGGTTTTCTCCTTCTACTTTCCATTTTGCTTTTGCTCTTAGAATTATACCATTAATTTTTTTGTTTCTGATAGTTTGGAATTCAGTTTCGAGAGACTCAATTTCGGGACTTACTGACAAATCGCCATCGTCCAGTCGGGAATTTAATACCTCTAGTTTCTCCTCAATTTTCGCCAAACGTTTGTCAGCTCTGCGTTTTACCTGGGCCGAGTATTCAATGGTTTTTCCTCTAATCATTAATTTTAAAGTTTCCCAAAACAGCTGGTCATCAATAGTGAATGATTGTTGACAATTATTATTATTATTATTATTATTATTATTATTATTATTATTATTATTAGTAGTAGTAGTAGTATTGTTATTATTATTATTAATATTATTATTATTTGGAGTGGAATATTGACGAGCTGTCTCTGCAATTATGGATTTTACTGCTGATATATATTCTGGGTCGTTCAAAAGACTGTTGTTGAATTTCCAGAAGCCTCTTCCTCTTGGTTGACTGATGAAGGACAAGGTTATGGCTACAGGGTTGTGATCAGATCTGTAGCGTATGTGAATGTCTGACGTTTTGTGAAAAATTTGTAAATCTGTGGACAGGAGAAAATAGTCTAATCTAGCCATTTTATTATTGGGGCCTTTCCATGTATATCGCCTTAGGTTTGTGTTCTCCATCCTCCAAACATCACATAAGTCGAATTTTTCCATTAGCCAGTGAATCTTTTCGTTTGACTTTACGTTATTTTTGTGTAAGTAGTTTAATGTGTCAAGGTTATAGTTTTGGGGTACATTCCAATCGCCTCCGACCAGAACTGAGCCGTTTCCGATGTTCTCAATTTGGTTGAAGAGGTTATCAAAAAAGATTGGGTTATCATCATTGGGGCCATAGACCACCGAAAGTGTAAGTCTTTGGTTTTGAATTGTGATGTCAAGAATAATCCAGTTACCTCCTACATCTTTTATTGTATTATGAATATGATACAAAAAATTGTTCTTGAATAGGATAGCTACTCCCCTACTTGCACGTGAGTGAGAGCAGAAGATAGCTTCGTTACCCTATTCACATTTCCACGTATTTTCTATTTCCTCACATGAGTGAGTATCGACCAAAAGGGTTATATCGAATTTATCCCTACAACGTGAGAAAATGTCCCTTCGCTTATTTGTATCTGATGACAATCCTCGACAATTTAGGCTTCCAATTACGATATTATTCATAAAATAATTTAAGCGATCTCTTCTCATTTATGCAACAGTTTATTAATGTAGTAGCTGGACACCAAGGGTAGCGAAATATTAAGTAAATTGTCTGTAGAAAAGCATAGAGTTTGATTATCTGAATTTTTAATTTTTTAAAAACTAATAACAATATTACCAATTTTCCGAACGGAAACATTGATATGGGGTCAGTGAAGATCGGGTCTACCTACTGGGGACCTACGCGTATGGAGTAAAAACAATGACTTAGGGTAAAGAAGACAAATGAATAGGCAGTATTTATATGTTTTCTCTCTCACACCAATCCATCCACTCGCCTATTCAATCCCAAATAAGTGACTGGATGGAAACTTCGTTTGAGCTTTGAACACGACTGTATGAATGAATAACCGATCACAATCCACAGAGATTGAATGCGTCTATGAATCAACGAACGAATGGATGAATAAATACACAAATGAATCAATAAACATATGACAGAATGAACAAACAAAAGAAATGAACAAACAAAAGAAATGAACAAACAAATGAATGAATGAATGAATGAATGAATGAATGAATGAATGAATGAATGAATGAATGAATCCACTCATCCATCCATCCATTGATCCATCCATCCATCCATCCATCCATCCATCCATCCATCCATCCATCCATCCATCCATCCATCCATCCATCCATCCATCCATCCATCCAATGAATGAATGAATGGACGAAAGAATGATTAAACGAATGAACGCATGAGTGAACACACGGACGAGTGAATGAACGAATGAATGCAAACATATCACATCAGGAGTGATAGAAATTAGTACATAAATGAATGTTAAAGATTAGCATGGCGGATGAATGGAAGAACTAATGAAAATTTTCGCAATGCGCAGATTATTGTCACCAATAATCAATACACTCATTTCGTTCACCCCTCCGCCCATCCATCCACCCACCCACCCACCCAAATTGTTGGTGGATAAAAGAGCAGAAAAGAGCAGACGAGCGAACGATTAAATGAATGGGAGAGTGGGCGAAATCTACAACAGATCGCTGTTTTGTGACGGTATTTGTTCCTTCGATTGATATTATCATTTAAAAGTGCAGATGAGCGAACGATCAAATGGATGGGAGAGGAGTGGGCGAAATCTCTAACTGATCGCTGTCTTGTGACGGTATTTGATCCTTCGATATTGATATTATCATTTATCAACCCAATGTTGGGGACAGTTGCTCGCTGTTGCCCGGTGGTTCTCTCCGGGTACTCCGGCTTCCTCCACCCGTAAAACTGTCACGGTCATGGTTAGCCATTGTGCAGAAATATGTGACCTTAAACACCAATAAATAAATAAATAAATACAATGAATTATTGATTCCGTTAATCTTCAGAAACTAACGAAATATTCTGTTTTTAATTTAGGTTCTGACAAAACTCCTATAGAAAATGGTAAACGTAACTTCTTTACAAAATCGCAGTACAGTAGAGTCCACTTAATTGGATATCTCTTAATTGTATATCCCTGTTAATTGAATATAATTTTTAAACACAAAACCATTTACCATACCCTCAGTACAAATTTGATCTGTTAATTGCATATGGGTTGTAGAGTAAACTCCTGTTAATTGTATATAAATTTTTATAATATGTCGAAAAAATTACTGTGACACGCACCAAATTCCCCTTATTTATCAACCTTTTTGGCCTCACTACATCCAATGCAGGCATTTATTCTATTATATCTTGTTTGACAGAGCTCTGTCAAACAAGATATAATAGAATAAATGCTCAGTTTACCACCAGAACACAGGAAACTGACCAAATACCTGTTAATTGTATACTCCTGTTAATTGAATAATTTTCAGTGGCAAAATGGATATTCAATTAAGAGGATTCTACTGTAATACAAATCTGCTCTCCACTGAGACAATATTTTACGGTTGATTCAGGTTGATTAGCTGTTTTCAGTTATCTTTAAATATTTATTGGATTGTGCCACAGGGAGGGCGGTGTCACAGTGGTACGGCATTGGATTTCAAATCGAAAGGTCAACGGTTCGCTCCCCATCTGTTCAAAGTACCTACCTTCCGGATCTGCCGTCCATGTGGTGGCTTTTTGCATCAATCAGAGTTTGTCGTTGAAAATGGCACCTCCTAATTGTTTATGTAGAATGCTAAATACGAAGGATGATGAACCAAATGGTCAAGTTTTCAGCAGATTGTTCGCAACACTCTATTGGAGAGGTTCTAAAATATAGATCAAACACTGTCACGAAAGTACGGAAACGTATTTAGGACATGTGTGAAATGCTTTTCTAAATCGTTATGACGAGTTAAGTAAGTGGTTCTAACGACTTTCTAAATCATTATAACGATTTAGTGTCGTTGTAGCGAGTTACTAAGTCGTTATAATGAGTTTGCTAAATCGCTACAATGAGTTAGTAAGTCGTTATAACGAGTTTTCTAAGTCGCTATAACGAGTTTGTAAGTTGTTATAACAAGTTACGTAATTCATCATAATGAGTTAGTAAGTCTTTATAACGACTTAGTAAGTCATTATAACGAGTTTCGCAAGTCGTTATAACGAGCTTCGCAAGACGTTATAACGAGTTACGCAAGTCTTTATAACTAGTTTCGCAAGTCGTTATATCGATTTACGTAAGTCGTTATAACGAGTTACCAAAGTCGTTATAACGAGTTACGTAGGTCGTTTTATCGAGTTTTGTAAGTCGTTATAACCACTTAGAAAAACATTTCACACATGTTCTAAAAACAGTTCCGTACGAAAGTCATTTACCATATTTTCTTTTCAGAAATGTCATCATATGTGGCATCGTTAAAATGATTTTTTTTTTGTGGGGGAAACTCGACTACTTAACTTGTCACTGTAAAGCTTTTTTGAATGATAGGAGAAACTGTATATAGACATCACATTTTAAAAGTTATTTTTAAAAATCGATACCAGTCTATCCATGAAATACTTTGAAACTAGAAGTTCTTTCTCAATTAGCGCAGAACATGCTTTTTAGTTAATGCACTCCTTAATGCAGACGAATGAAGTAGTCTAACTGAAATACGCCAGGGAGTTGGCGCTTTGCAATGCAAAAAATACTGAGTCAAAAAAGAAAGTATAATAAACTTTGAGGGCCAAATTTTTGTTAGTATCATCAATTTTGTTCCCAAACAAATTATTGTAAATTCATATTTCGAGTCTAGCCGTATGAATTTGCATACATATTTTTTTGTTCTTAGTGTTGCTAGCGTCAACAGGTTTCACCTGGCGGTCCATATGATGAACGTTTGCAAGTGTTTCTTGAGCTATTATGGAAAATAAAATGTACTTTTGGAGTGGAGAATATTATTAGTTACACAGTTTGTTAGTGGCCTAATATGGTGTATATGGTGTCAGTTAATGTCATATTGGACGAGAGCGAAGAAGCTCTCGTCCAATATGACATTAACTGACACCTATACCATATTAGGCCACTAACAAACTGCGTAACGAATATATCTTACTGACTGCTGCATCGATGCACAGAAATAATAACAACAGCGATCAAAATTAAATGAGAGAATTCTCACAATGTGTTCACATGTCTTTGCCTTGTTACAATTTATGGGAGAGTGCCTACATGCACTCTCCCATAAATTGTAACAAGGCAAATTCATACACACCAAACAGTTTCATTTCGAAGGTAATATGACACACATCAACAGAATATGAAGCCTTTTAAGTTGCCGAACCTGCACTTCAGACCAAACATGGGCTTCCAACACTCAATCTTTCAACTTGAAGCGTTTATCGGCTGCCACCATTTTGAATAATCAATGACCAAAGGGGAGATTACCCATAGCTGTCAGCGTATATTGATGTTGACAGGCAGTATATGGTTTCATATGCAATCTGCATGTGACGTCTTTGAACCAATGAAATTCCCAGATACTTGTAGGAGGTAAGATATATGGTGTTGCGAGGCAGTAGTAATCCACTCTCTTCATTCTGTTCATACAGTCAAATTTTAATATCCGTTTACTTTATTACATGTACATGTATCCCATTAGAGGTTAGGAATGATGTTAATAATCACTATTTACAAGCATTGTATTGAGCAGTGTTGGGCACGCTGTTTTCTACGGGAATTGAGGTACGTGAATGGTGCCTTTTGATAGAGACAAAAGTGCACTTATTCATCATGCTATTACTTCAAAATAATGAGCAATACAGTGACAGGACTTCTGGTTCCAACTGTACGCTTGCCTATAAAGTACTGGGAAGTGTAGGTGTACCTTTAAAGCATTCCCACCACTGGAAGGTAAAGAACACAACAGCAGGAGTGGATCCGGAATTCTGATTAGAAGGGGCGTAGACGTCCAACGCCCATCGTTGAAGGGTCGGCGGCCGTTAGTGTCCCCCGGTAGCTGGAGGAATCCAGGGGCGTCGCGAAGCTGATCGATTGACGGGAGCAAATCTTATTTCATCCGATCGTTGTTGCACTAGTCCCGACCGATAAAATATGTTCACCACATCATGGTCGAAGGCATGCCTTCATGTGAATGCAATATTAAGCTGTTCTTGAAAATTTATTTGTGGATAAATACATTTATTATATGCTAGCCTGTAGTGGCGGCGCCATGGAGGGGTATGTGGGAGTACTTACCCCTCCACGTTTTTCGCCAAGCGTAGTAAAACAATACTATCATTTTAATTTTTCTTGTATTGAACGTTGCGGTGTAATGGTCGGTATGCTTAATCCCATATTCCCAGGTGCACTAAATCTTTTGAAATTATTCCCCCCCCCCACCCATCCGCCCCCCCCCCCCCCCACACACACACGCTAGCAGCAAACAACAAACAAGAGTCGAGGGGCCAAATTGCAACAGGGCATGCCGCGTTTAAACGGACTGAAACATAGTGCTTAAGAGTATTCGACGGATGCTAGAATCGAGAGCGTGCAAGGCATCCGTTTGGAATTCAGCCTACAGCAATTTTAAAAAATAAATAAAATTTAATATTTTAGAAAAATTCTCAAAGGTATAACTCAATGAAATCATGCAAATATGAATATCATTGGAACCGGCTTGTTCAGCCGATTCCAATGATATCCATATTCGCATGATTTTGTTGCAAAACAGTTATAACTTTTCTCAACTTAGGGAGAGAACTCCCCCCCCCCCGAAACCCACCCCAGCTCGGCGCTGCACAATCCCCAACTGTACCTCCTCACTTTTATAACTCTGGCGCCGCCACTGCTAGCCTGTGAATTATCGCAAATTATCTAAAAGATATTTCCCGATATCCATCGACTCGATAGATATCGAGAAATAATCCCCAGTAGCTTCCTAAATGACATCACGCTTCGGCGCCTAACATCGCATTGAAGGAACGATCAGCTGATCTTTGTTATTGTTTTGAAACGTACGCACTTGGAGTCGAATTGGGCTGAATATTGTGCAATAAAATGTCTCGTAGCATATAATAAAAAAGAAAATGTACTTTATTTTAGTCAGTATTTGGAATTATCTCATGAGTGAGGACCGGAAAGTTTTATTTTTCGCGAGCGCTTGCGCGAGTGAAAAATGATACTTTCAGGCCCACACGATGATTTTTTTTCTGTTGCTTCGTAAATGACGTTACTCTTCGGTCATGACGTCTCCTTGAACGTCGCCTTGAAGGAACTATCAGCAGCGTTTTGTTATTGTCTTGAAACTGTTTGCAGTCGAATTGGGCTGAATATTGCGCATTAAAATGTCATGTAGCATACAATAAAAAGAACATCTACGCTGTTTTAGTGAATATCTGGAATTACCTCATTCGTGTAGATCTGAAAGGATTATTTTTCACGCTCGTGAAAAATAAAACATCCAGGTCCACACTCATGAAATAATTCCCGATATTCACTAAACAGCGTAGATATCCGCTTTGTATTTATTAGATATGATTATCTTTCCCAGAATTACCCATTATCAAATTCGGCAGATATGACTTCAAACTCGGATGATATGGCGCCGATCTTGGCTGATATGAACCAAGGTTGAGTTGCCCCACCAGATGCATTGCTGAGCATATCCAATTTGTTTACAACGAAATCATTTACAGTTATCCATCGACCTCAGTTGGGAAAATTGACATTACCGGACATGGTGAAATAGTTTAAAGACGAGTTTTTGTATGATGAGGTATTGATGATGGCAAAAAGTAAGGATTAGGCATGGAAAGAGAAGAAAGAAGATAACTGAACAGAAAAGTCAACACAAACTAAGATTTAGAGTCTTGGGCAGAAATTCGTCGAAGTGGGATAAAATATAGTTCTGCTGTCCAAACGTAGCGGTTTCCTCAGTGGGGAATTTATTTATTTATAAGGTCACATATTTCTGCACAATGGCTGACCATGACCGTGACAGTTTTACGGGTAGAGGAAGCCGGAGTACCCGGCGAGAACCACCGAGCAACGGCGAGCAACTGTCGGCTCCCCAACATACCAACTCCACACAAGCAAGGTTAGCATTGGTTGAAGACAGGTGCACCATCGACGTGCAGTACGCCTTAGTACACAGCGACACCATGCCCCCACGTGGACAATGGGGGCGATGTGTCTTGCCCACGGACACAACGCGGTTGCCGCAGGTGGGATTCGAACCGAGGACCTCTCGGCTTGCAGCCTGCACCTCTACCTACTAAGCCACCACACCCTCTGGCGTTCGGATAATTGAACTTGAATGGGAAACTTCGGACTTTTGAAAAGAATGAGAAACAATAACACTGTAAGAAAACTCTAAACAATCTGAGAACATTTTCTAATTATCTGTTTTGCCTTAATAAATAAACAGGTTATTACTTTGTTAGTTTCACATCGGCTGATATGAAGTAACGGCATCAGGCTGATATGAAGTTATCGTGGGCTTATATCTCGGCCGACATGAAACTAACCGTATAATAACCTCTGAGCATACAGTTAAAACTAGAAGTCCAGTCATGAAATGCGCACAAATAGCACGTTGATCTGCGCGTTAATCCACGCGTTATAACCATAGTAAGGCTATCAAATTCTGTACATATGGCCAATGCACAAGCAATGTTTCAGCCAATGGACCTCCGGGTAACCCGGAGGTCCATTGACAGAAACATTTCCTGTATTTGCTATGAGTAACCTGCCGTGCTTTGGATGTCCTTCGATATGGCAATTGCGCGCAATTAAGCCAAGACAAGCGCACTGTTCGTGACAGGACTTCTAGTTTTAACTGTAGTAGTCGTAACGTACAGGCCTTCCAGCTTCTTATCAACGCGCAATTAAGCCAAGATAAGCGCACTGTTCGTGACAGGACTTCTAGTTTTAACTGTAGTAGTCGTGACATCCAGGCCTTCCAGCTTCTTATCAAACCTCGAAATAAACACTGTCATCTGCAGAATGAGGGGTCCCTAGAGGGTGAATTTAGTGATGCTACCCTGCACAGCAGGGTAGCATTACTAAATTTACCTCTGTGAACCTCAAACTGAATCAAGGTCTCAGGCCTAAACAGAAAGAGGTATCCAAGGGATAAAGAGGAGGATTCTAGCCCATTGTATGTGACAGCACCAGCAAATTCACCCTCTGGGAACCTCATTCTACAAATGACAGATACCAGCTTACTTCCAGGCTTGCTTCTTAATGATTTTCATTTTGTGTGTCGTCGACAGCCCTAATATGACACTACAGACCTCAATTTGTATGACCGACATTGTATGACATAGGCCCAAGTATGAAATCTAGTCTCGTAAAAAGTATGTTTACTGGCAAAAACGAATCGATATTTAAGACTTCCAGACAAAAATGTCCCGACTGGGGAAATTATTGTGGTGACATTAGAAACCATAAATATCCATTTTTGCGAAAATATATTTGGCGTTTGTCTTCCACTGATTACTGTCGAACAATACAGCAAATTAAACTGAATCACATTCCCTGTGAGAACCCCGGGAAGTGAAACAGTGTTTGTTTTCTGTGATAAACAAGCTCTGATTTGCTGTAAAATAGGACCTGTTGACCACTTCCTGGAGTGGAAGTCCTCTAAAATAGGCAACATGGGTATAAACGAAAATAAATAAAATAAAATAAAATAAATGAATATATAAATAAATAAACTTAGTTACATCCAAAAGTGCAACAATCCGTGTATTCTCAAGATGATAGAGAGACTTAAACACATATCTCTGAAATCGCAGGCGGAGATAAAAAAAAAAGCCTCTCTTTGAATGTGACGTTAAAGTAAAAAGGTAATCACGTATTTTTTGTTTTCATTTTAATTTGCAACGTTTGATCTTTAATTCTTTTGATGTCCGGCTAGGTTTTTGCTCCGACCTTAAATATAATAATTTAAGTTTCTACAAGGCTCGGGAAGCCGGTTTCTTTTAGCAAAAGTGATTTTATTACCAAGTGCACTTCGCTGATAGTAAAACCACAAACCATACTGTCTGGAAAGTGAAGAAGATTTTGCTGATTGTATAGTGCTTTATGGGAGAAATGATTAAAACTGTCCCACCCCTGACCTATACTCTTCAAAAAAGTTGGGGATATCCAAACTGATGTTGATATTTTCGGAAAATGGTATTGGATACGCGTGATTGGTCACATCAATATGTTGCCAAGGTTAGTGTGGATCATGAATGTCACCAGCCAACGAAAACTTCGTGCAAGTTTTTTACACGAGCACCGCGTTAATGTCTGGGGGTACGTTTCGAAATTTTCATTTGTTCTGGACGGACTTTTTCTGGTCGAAACGTAACTTTTGAGGTATGCGAAGACTGACACGTGACGAACGTTTACGTGCCGTTGGCATGTTGGAGGATGGCAACAGACAGACTGCAGTGGCTCAAATCCTCAACGTTACTCAATCGGTGATTAGAAGGTTGCGGTCACGCTACTGTCAGACAGGCAATGTTGATGACAGACGTCGATCAGGTCGCCCAAGGGCGACAACTGCTAACCGGGATCGTTTCATACGAACCACCGCATTACGCAACCGCCCTCAAAGTGCCTCAGAAATTGGACAGCAGCTGCATCGAGCGACATATGTGCGAGTCAGTGGTCAGCCTATCCGAAATCGCCCACACAGCTGAAATTTGTACTCTCGCGACCTCGAATAATTCCACGTTTGACTGAACGTCACATGGCAGCAAGGCGTAATTGGTGTGGAGCACGACAGCGCTGGGACAATCATTGGTTGAGCAACGTCATGTTTTCCGATGAATCGAGGTTCACTCTCGACTTCCACGACAGGCGAAACAGAGTGTGGCGGCGGCGGAACGACCGATACCATGACGTTGCCGTTAGGCAGCACGATCGTTTTGGTGGTGGATCGGTTATGGTGTTGGGAGGCATAACCATGACAAGCAGAACAGCATTATATGTCACCCAAGTGCGTGTCACAGGGCAATACTACCGTGACAACATGTTAGCAGCTCATTGGTGCCATTTGCGCGACGTCTTGGCCGTCGATTCATTTTCCACGATGACAGTGCAAGAGCACACAGGGCTCGTGTCGCTGCAGAGTTCCTCCAGGAGCAGAACATCACAACACTGTCTTGGCCAGCACTAAGTCCAGACTTTTCACCAATCGAGCACGACTGGGATATGCTTGTCACAACACAATACAACATCTCCCTACCAATGCCCAGGAACTCGCCGGTGCACTGCAGGAAGAATGGAATAACATCAGTGAATCTTATATTGGACGTTTGGTGAGGAGTATGCCACGTCGGATCCGCGCTTGTCTCGTGAACCGAGGAGGAGTTACAAGGTATTGAGGTCTTGGATTGAATGTGGTAAATCCGTTGACTGACCGTCCATGTCTTCCACAGCACAGTGCGTGGAACGTGTGCTTGTCAGACACCCAACTATCTCTGAAATCATTCATCAGATGTCGCAGTGAAATGCCTCAACTGTCTTGTTGATGGAAATAAAAATATATTTCTTCATATACCTCACTTTTATCAAATATCCCCTACTTTTTTTTAATAGTATATATTGTCATGAAAAATAATAGTTGAGAAAAAACCTGCGTCCTATGACATCAGTGGAAAATAAAGCCAAGTTTCCTTCTGTTACGTTTAATAAATGAAAACAACAGACAGCTCACGGAGCTGTCTGTTGTTTTCGTATATTAAAAGTAACAGAAGGAAACTTGTTTTTTTGGCAAGCTAATAAGAAGCAAATGGTTCGGAGATTGTCCATCATTAAGAATATCTATCAATATTTCTCCTACCAACATTAACCCTTTACCCAACGCAGACGATTTCAAAATTTATTATTTTAAATATCATTTTTTAAATTTTTTCCAAAAATTTAAATTTCAACAAAACCATATCATGTGACCCCTCTTTGGAACGAGGGTCACATGATACGGTTTTGTTGAAATTTTTCGAAAAATAATATTTTTTCAGCTGCTGAATTTGCATGTTACGTGGGCGGATGCGGGCGATTCTTTGGGTAAAGGGTTAAATCCACTTTAACGCTTTGTTTAGCAAATATGTGGGGAGCGCGGTGGCTCAGTAGGTAGATGTGCAGGCTGCAAGCCGAGAGGTCCTCGGTTCGAATCCCACCTGCGGCAACCGCGTTGTGTCCTTAGGCAAGACACTTCATCTCCATTGGACGCGTGTGGGCACGGTGGCTTTGTGTACTATGCCGTACTGCACGTCGATGGTGCACTTGTCTTCAACCAATGCTAACCCTGCTTATGTGGAGTTACTATGTTGGGGAGCTGACAGTTGCTCGCCGTTGCTCGGTGGTTCTCTCCGGGTACTCCGGCTTCCTCCACCCGTAAAACTGTCACGGTCATGATTAGCCATTGTGCATAAATATGTGACCTTAAAACACCAATAAATAAATAAATAGCAAATATGTTTTTACAGTAATTTCCGAGTTTTTATTATTCTCAGGAAATATTACAACCTCACTTCCTATATTAATGAAAAGGACAGTGTCTGTATTTGTATGTCAGGATACGCGCACTGTGGATATAATGAACAGAAGAAAGTTACGAACATCAAAAGATGAAAACATCGGCTTCTTATTTTCAAAAGGGGTTTCAATAGAGAATAATAGTCGAACGCTCAAGTTAACTGGGGAAAAATTGTAAAATGCAAGTTTCTATATTTTATGTTCTAATTCGCCAAACTCAACCGAACATAAATAATTTACAACAAGGAAGGACAATACACTTGTGTAACTGAGGAATGTGCTCGTCATGACGAGTGTAGCAGATTCGAATTTATTTTGAACATACACTGTACACTATAATCATCAAGATTTCATAACAAGTAAATGATCTTTGTCCTATAATAACGACATACGTCTGAATTACAACTCCGTAAGCACGAAGGCGGGTGGGCGTGTGGGCGCCCAGTGGTGGGCTGTACGCTTTCACCATTCATCAGTGCACAGCTAATCACACAATACCCGCATTTTTTTTTACGAACTGAAGAGAACATTCCACTGGAATGTTAGCAACAGGTGAATACGCCTAGATCCTCACAAGCGTGTTAACCCTCCCTGCGATAAATAAATTTATCACATGACTCGTCCGTTTTGTTCACTTTAAAACATTTGATATTTCGTTTTCATATTAATCAGTGATAAATAAAGCCTTCAATTTCATTGGTCAATTTCAAAACTAGACAATTTGATTGGCTGAACAAAATAAAACTGGGCCACATTTTCATAATTTGCATAATTAGAGTTGGGAGCTTTCGTTGGTCAATTTCAAAACTGGACAATTTGATTGGCTAAACAAAATACAACTGGTGACATTTGCATAATTTCAGTAGGGAGAATTTACGTTATCTGTCCTATTTAGGGTGGGTTAGGTTATATTGTATTAATCTTTTACCTATAAGAAAAACGCCATTAATTTTTTTTTATATTTTCACTTTTTGCTTCCAAAACATAGGTTATGACCCGTCATTGGAACGAGCTCGACGAGCTCGTTCCAATGAGGGGTCATAACCTATGTTTTGGAAGCAAAAAATGAACAGTTTTAGTTATACGAGGATGTTTTTTTCCAAGTGCCGTCTGCAACTCAAGTTAGGTGATCGGTTAAAAAGTCATACTAAGTGCCTAATTTGTGCGTGTGTGTGTCATATGATAAATATAATATGAAATGAGTGTTTTTCTCATATAATATTTAGGAAACTCGTCCGAATTGTCCGTTTGGGCTCGCCAGAGGCTCGCCCAAACGGAAAATTCTTAGACTCGTTTCATAAATATTATATGAGAAAAACACTCATTCCATATATTCTATTTATGCTGCTCTTCGGGAAAATGTCTGTAGTCAGAGAAATGATGCGCAATCGATGATACAAATTCTCTAACTCTTCGAAATTTCAATCTTTCTACGAAATTCCCATACCCTTAGTGTAAAATTTTCTTGCCTTCTTCAAGAATTAAGGGAGGCTAACTTCCCCGATAATCTCTTCCAATGACGAAAATTGTCAGCTAATTTAACCCTTTACCTAACGTAAAGGCCAAAACCGGCCAGCGCTATTCTCAAAAATCGCCAATTAATTTTCATTATTTTTTCATTTTTTGTCTCCAAAACATAGGTTATGACCCCTCGTTGGAACGAGCTCGTCGAGCTCGTTCCAACGAGGGGTCATAACCTATGTTTTTAAGACGAAAAATGAAAAAAAATAGTTATTCAAAAATTATTTTTGCAAGTGTCGTCTGCTTTTCAGGTTAGGTAAAGGGCGGAGTCGCCTTCATAGACAAAATCATTCTTATTTGGGGCAGGGGAGGGATGACAATCTTGAGAAAGTACCATCTTTTGCAACACATTTAAAAACCAGTTACGTTGCGACGTAATTTGACAAAAAGATTCAGATAAGACGAAACATATCCTTAAAAGTTAATGCGACTTGAGAAATCTCGAGGCCCTTGTCTGTGGTTGAGTGGGATTAGGGTATGCGTGTTTGACTTTGCTTATGTGCGGACGAGAGTGTAGGTTAGTTTGCATGTTTGTTCGTGTTTTGGTCGGAAAATGGTTGAGAGAATGGTCAGGTGGTTGCTCCCTGAGATAACATATATGAGACTTCGCAACGTGTAACAGAAAATGAGTTGTCGTTCTTGGTAAACTAATTGCGGTTGGTATTTGTGGGATTGCAAACACTATGACTCCGTTTGACAGCACACTTCCAGTTACTTTCCTGGGGTGGGGGCAATCTGAGCCCCCCTCCACTAACCCTCCGCAAACGGGATGGGTTGGTGGAAGGAGATCCGGGGGGGGGGGGGGGGGGGTCTCCTCTTGGAAAATTGAGCATGTGAATCAACTTGACAATCAACATCGGCTAGTGCATTGAACATCATGCACACAAGGCGATGACCTTCCTGTTGACAACTTTACCAGTTTAATTGTGACACCTCGCCACGATATAGCCTTAGCTGCTAGTGTTAAACACCAATAAATAAATAAATAAATAAATAAATAAATAAATAAATAAATAAATAAATTGTGACACCCAGTTATACAGCAACAGAGCTTGTGATCCTATATAAAAGAAAGTAATTTGTTGCAGGTGACTTAACGCGCTCTTGTTTTCCAGGTGGGTTGCACTGATGCTGCAGAGAAATGGAGAAGCCACATCGATGTACATCAAAAAGAAACTCACTTTTGTAAACAAATTCTAAAGGAAGCATCGGATTTAATAGAAAACGGGGACGTCCGACAAGATAACCGAGATTTATTTCTTGAACAATGTAAGTGACTATGCTTCGCTATTTGGTATATATCAACTCAATAGGGTTGGTGCCGATGATATCAACACAGGAGAGCAGCTGGAGGTTTTAGTTTAAAAGGAAGGCGAAATTGTCAATGACGTGTGCGAGTTCCAAATGGTCGGGGGGGGGGGGGGGGGGGGGGCTGAAAGCATACGAAGATAGATTTAGAATAAACGTATAGTGTTTTCAAGTAAAAAAAATATTCTACGAGTAGCATTAAGAATGAAACCGACAAGCCTCTGGCGAGTCGGTTTCATTCTTAATTCTACGAGTTGAATAATTCTTTTACTTGAAAACACTATACGTTTATTTTGTTTATCCCATAAATCTTTTACAGGGCAGTCGTGCTGTTACTCGCTACAAAACACAGCGAGAAGTGAGGGTGGTCCAATTCGATGACAAGCAAAATTGTCAAACATAAAAAAAGGTGCAGTAATACATTTCTGTCTAAAAATACTTCCCCTACAAACTTGAGCTAAACTTGCAAAAATACTTTATTAAATGACCAATGTGCAGTGTTTTCTACTGGCATTGTGTAATACTTTCAAAAATGTTTAAAGAAAATAACAATTGAACTGTTAATTATGCTGCACGAATGCGGTAGAGGTCAGAGGTCAACTAATTCTTTCGGTGTTAAATTTATTGAGAAAACTGATCACCCTACTAGGTGAATAAAGGAAAAATTTACCCAAGGTTTTTATTGTTCAAATAAACAGCCATCTATGGGATAAAATAGATTATCTCTAAGAGACTATCAGAGAGGAGTTTCCGTCCGAGGAATAAACCTCATTCTGTGAGCATTCAACATGCAAGTTTTCAGATTAATGGCCTTGACAAGAAATCGTGAATAACTAATTAGGTGATTTTAATTTTTTTCCACAAAACATAGCTTAAGATCCATCATTGGATCGAGCCCATTGTGCTCGTTCCGTGTGCTCGTTCCAATGATAATTTATCAGCTGTATTTACAAGGCGAAAATTGAAAATAATAAAACTTGGAAGTAGGGTTTACTATATTCCCTGATTTTCTAGGAACCAGGAACGGGAATAAAATTACTCGCAGAACCAGGAATCGGGAAATTTCTCGGGTAATATCAAGCAAATTTACGAGGGTAACATGACACATTTATTTTAATGATAATGAGCATATATCATTGGCAATCTCCCATCTCCAAACGGAAAAATTGTATTTTCTAGAATTGTATTTTCTAGTTAAGACTTTAAATGGGTTGAATGAACCATTAGCATATTCAAAAATGTGGCAATTTGCCAGTTGGAAAATTGCCATATCTTTTAAAATGCTAATAATTCATTTTTGTCAGTTATATTAATAGGAAGAAAATGCAATTCTAGAAAATACTATTGTAAAAGTTTTATAGTTTTGGCTCCTATTCTCGTTTGAATCTAGTCCCGTTGCTAAGATAGCTGTGGGGTGATTTTTCACCTCTAGAATATTAACTAGAAGAGTGATGGAAACCCATATTTGGTCTTTATTCTAAAGTCCAGGTAACACAACTTAAATTCTGTGTATGTGCTTCCTATTGACTTTTAAGTGAAATTATTTAGTCTGTGTACATTTGCATTGTTACAAATCATTGGAGAGTACCTCACTCTCCTATAAATTATAACAATGCAAAGCCATGTGAACAAATTTTGACGCCAAAAAATAATTTAGCACTCTACCATTTAAAATAGAAAATGCCCGTTATTCAAAGACAAATAAAATCGAGTGATTGGAATGTCAATGCGTGAAATGTCTATCCTATATGATTCTAGTCAAGAATGTATGCAGGGACGTGGCTTGAGTTTTCCGAATGGGGGGTGTAGGGTAGTGAATTTCCAACCCGGTCCCTCCCCATAGTTGGAGATTCACTACCGAGAAACATTTTGAAAATGAAGCCATGAAAGGGGGGCATAAAATAGATTCCAGTAACTGAAATGCCAACACATTTACCAGGTTAGTATTATTTGGTATTATTCTGGGAATTGAATATGAGTAGCATGTGGAGATCGACCCCCATTGGGTCGTGACCTGGTGGCGCCATGTTGTGTTGCCATGGTAACGCTCGTGAGCGGCCATCTTGTGACGTCATCCCCATAGTGGTACGTGGTCCTAGTGCGCATGCGCGGCGCGGCGCGGCGCGTGTTGTCAGTGTGATACGTGTTTCCGTCGTCCATTTTGTATATCGGAGGCACCCATCTTGGTTTCTATGGTAGCACGTGGTTGCTATGTTACCCAAGACCTTCCAATAGGACGGGGTATGTTCTGAGGATATGTTCGATTGAATAGGAGTATCACGAATTACCACAAACAACCCGACAATCCCCCCAAATCACCGAAAACGACTTTATTTACTACGGATTCCCCATTTTATCGGCTTAGCAGATAGTGCTATAGTACCAAGGGGCGCAGGGGGTGAGTTCCATTGAATAGGAGTAATTTTCTGGCTTGGATTTTCCTTAAACCCTCGTTTAATTCGTAGAATTACCACAAACAACCCGACAAGTTGTACTATTTCGAATTCCTTCAGAAGTCTCTGCTTCTATCTATCTATGCAATAGGGGGCGCGGTGGCTCAGTTGGCAGAGGTGCAGGCTGCAAGCCGAGAGGTCCTCGGTTCGAATCCCACCTGCGGCAACCGCGTTGTGTCCTTGGGCAAGACACTTCACTCCCATTGCCCACGTGGGGGCACGGTGACGTTGTGTACTAAGGCGTACTGCACGTCGATGGTGCACCTGTCTTCAACCAATGCTAACCCTGCTTGTGTGGAGTTGGTATGTTGGGGAGCTGACAGTTGCTCGGTGGTTCTCTCCGGGTACTCCGGCTTCCTCCACCCGTAAAACTGTCACGGTCATGGTTAGCCATTGTGCTGAAATATATGACCTTAAACACCAATAAATAAATAAATAAATCTATGCAATAGTTTTTGTCTTCCCGACTATGTTCGTTTGTCCTGGAGTATAATCCAGTAGAGTAGACGAGTCTATTAACTGGAACAGCTTTGCTTATTATTGCTATATTTAGCTGTTCTGGTCTGTTCTTGTTAGTTCTGACCCTATTCCGAGTACTCTTGTTGTTTCATTTTTCTAGATCATTTATGTAGATTATAACTAACCAATCAGATTGCTTGATTTTCCTTAATCTGTATGCAGATTTATCTCCCTTCTGTATAACAAAAGTCTATATCATCCCCAAAGCCAATAAGCTATCGAGCAGTTACTGATAAACCATTGCTCGTCATAAATGATGACTGGGACCCCCTCTGCCAACGATCCTCATTTGATGTTGATTGGGTTACACACACGGCCGCAATTGCGGCTTATAATTACTGTAGAAACCCTATGGGAAATCACATTTTCCTCTTTTTCTCTGGAAAAACCGAGGCGATGTGAAAACAAACCTGGCAGGGATAGTCTATGGGAGGTCCTCTACAAACGATCCTCATTTTGTTCTCGTGGGTTGAAAAACATGGCCGCCAGGGGCATTCTTTGGTTCTGATTGGTAGGTTTTCAAAAATCTTCTCTGAAACTGCCAGGCGAAATGTTTTGATACTTCACATAAATGATGGCTGGGACCCCCTCTACCAACGATCCTCATTTAATGTTGATCGGGTTGCAAACAGGGCCACAGTTGTGACTCATATTTACTATAGAAACCCTATGGGAGATCACATTTTCATCTTCTTCTCTGGAACTACTGAGTCGGCGTGAACCAAACCTTGCAGGGATGGTCTATCGGAGGTCCTCTACAAAGGGTCCTCATTTTGTTCCAGTGGGTTGAAAAACATGGCCGTCAGAGGCATTCTTTGATTCCGATTGGTGGATTTTCAAAAATCTTCTTCTCTGAAACTACCAAGCCAAATGTTTTTATACTTCACATAAGTGATGACTGGGACCCTCTCTACCAACAATCCTCATTTAATGTTGATCGGGTCGTAAACATGGCCACTATTGCGGCTTATAGTTACAATAGAAACCCGATGGGAAATCACATTTTCATCTTCTTCTCTGGAACTACTGAGCCGACGTGAACCAAACTTCGCAGGAATGGTCTATGAGAGGATGGAAATATGAGGCCACCAGAGGCTATATTCAAATGCTTAACCCAGTGCCTCTCCTGTCTGCAAGAAGATCAGTACTGTCAGCAAAATACTTGTTTTTGAGATTCTGGTAAGGGATGGTTCCAGTTTTCTCCACTGTGAACTGGAAAAAAACCAAATATTGTGTATACAGACAAGTCAAAATAAGCTGTAACACAACTGCAATGCATTAAGTAAACTGCTGCTCCTGCCCTGACAAGATCAGAATCTGACATTTTCTGGAAAGCTATCAGTGAGAGCTTTCCAGAAAATGATGTCAGCTTCTGGTCTTATAAGTGTAGGAAGAGAAAGATACATAGTTTATATGATTTTCCCACACAGCTTATTTTGACTTGTACAACTGTAAACAATCGCAACTGTATGTTGATTATTAGTCTCATGTTACTTATCAGTAAATCTTGATTGGTGACAGGTGCTTGGAACACCAGAAAAGTTTTCATTTATATTCACTTCTCATCATGTCAGCTTAGATGACAGTAATTATTGTTTATCTTTTAAGATGTGACAAAATTGGAGTAAAATGTGTTTGACTGTAACCCTTTATCTATCCAAAGCTATTTTGAAAGAGAATACTGACTGAGAAAATTCTAATTTTCAAAATATTTACCCATCTTTTACTGATTTATTTTGTTGAAACAGAATTCATAAATGTGTGTATTTTCAAAAAAATCTTCTTTGAAACTACAAGGCCAAATGGTTTGAAAACTTAGTGTGACCGATGACTGTAACCCCCTCTACCAATGATCCTCATTTTAATCTTCATCGAGTTGCAATTATGGCTGCAATTGTGGCTTATAGTGACCATAGAAACCCAAAAGGAAATAACATTTTCATCATCTTCACTGAAAGCACTGAGCCAATGTGAACCAGACTTGGCAGGCATTGTCTATGAGAGGTTATCTACAACTGTTACTCATTTTATTCCTGTTGAGTGAAAAAACGTGGCCGCCAGAAGCATTCTCATTCTTTGATCCTGATTGGTCATTTTTGAAAACGCTTCTCCTCTGAAACCACAGGGACAAATGTTTTGAAACTTTGCATGGTTGATAACCGGGACACCCTCCACCAACGTTGGTCATTTTAATGTTGATCGTATTGCAAACATGGTTACAATTGCGGTTTATAGTTACTATAGAAAACACCTATGGGAAATCACATTTTCATCTTCTCTCTGGAACTACTGAGCTGACGTGAACCAAAACTTGGCAAGAATGGTCTACAGGAGGCCCTCTACAAACGATCCTCTTTTGGTTCCCGTTGATTGGAAAATATGGCCACCAGAGACATTCTATAATTCTGTTTGATGGATTCAATTGTTTTGAAACTTCACGTGATTGAAGACTGGGACGCCTTCCACCAATGATCCTCATGTAATGTTGATGTAATGTTGCAAACATGGCCACATTTGCAGCTCACAGTTACCATGGAAAGCCTATGGGAAATCACATTTTTATATGTAGTTTCAGGTGAGAGATTACAGGCTCTGTATAGCCTCTAGTTTGTCATATGTGCTTATGTGAAAAGGCACAATGTGGCACATTGTGCACAGGCACAACGGCACATGCTGGATGTGCCGATATGTGCTTATGTGAAAAGGCACAATGTGACACATTGTGCCGTAGCACGTAGGCACATACAGGTATTTGAGGATACCTATAACCGGTATTGTATTATTTGTCACCCATTCAACTACTAACCGCGTTCGACGTTGCTTAACTTCGGTGATCTGACGAGAACCGGTTACCGCGACGCAACCGCGCCCCCACATCCCCTGTCGCCACGTCCCTGAATGTATGTTACACATCGGATCTTTGTACTTGTCCATATCGAAATGTCTACACGGAATACCTTTGCTTGAAATATGAATAAATTACCCAGCCTTTCAAAACAAGTGATAGGTCCACCCACTTGTATTTGTGGTTCCATTATACGAAATCGTTTAACCATTAGGCCAAACAAAATTAAATAATTGATTCATTTCTTTTAAAACGAATGAGGGAGGGAGGAAGGTTTTTATTTTTGTTTTTTATTTCTGATGGAATAGTGACCGATGCCTAAAATCCAATTGTGAGAGCCTAAAATTAAATACTAGAGCTTCCATGTTGATTTCGCTGATAGCTTTTTTTTTGTAACAGCGATCATACAACACAAAATCAATATGGAACAACTCAAATAGAGATAAAAAATAATAAAGAGTTTTTTAACTGGTTGAGTGCTAGAAGCCATGCACAATCAGACCATTCAAAAAATGAGGGTACCAGTGCAAAAGCTAACATTTTCCTTACCCATCTTTAGTATTCAGTTAAAACGTAAATATTAGTTTGTTTTTACAAATTTGTTCTATTACAAATTATTGGAGAGTGCCTGTCGGCACTCTCCAATAATTTGTATAGGACAATTTTTGATGAACAAATTCACACCACCAAAAATAATCTAGTCCTCAACCAGTTAAATAAATATTTATTTTGTATACATATGAAATTTATTTATTTATTTATTGGGGTTTAAGGTCACATATTTTTGCACAATGGCTAATCATGACCGTGACAGTTTTGCGGGTGGAGGAAGCCGGAGTACCCGGAGAGAACCACCGAGCAACGGCGAGCAACTGTCAGCTCCCCAACATACGAACTCCACACAAGCAGGGTTAGCATTGGTTGAAGACAAGTGCACCATCGACGTGCAGTACGCCTTAGTACACGACGTCATCGTGCCCCCACGCGGGCAATGGAGATGAAGTGTCTTGCCCAAGGACTCAACGCGGTTGCCGCAGTTGGGATTCGAACCGATGACCTCTCGGCAGGCAGCCTGCACTTCTACCTACTGAGCCACCGCGCCCCCGAAAACATATGAAAAATCGTGTCGGATTTCGCGAAGAGAATAACAATACTGTATCAATGTATACGACATAATGCATCGAAAATCGCGATGTGATACCGCTAAAATCACATGGTAGTTTTGTATATTTTGAATTTTGCCTCGGAAATAAAATTGACGAGAGCGGGCCGAAAAAACAAATACGCAGGTGCCCGTGAACCAAAATATTAGTTTTCTTCAGCATTACGCATAATGATACTGAGTGCACATGGGAGATATACAATACTAGTGAGACAGCCATAATATCGTAACAACTGGGAAGTGGATTCGAATCGAGACTCGATTCGTGTTCGATCGTTTTGCCTGATTCGATAAGAGTAAAATGTCGTTATTTGCGCACTGGATTTCACATCGAAAAGTCCGCTGTGAGATCCTGACAAGCGTCATTTGTATCGTGTCCATGCCAACACATGGCAACTCGGATGATTTCGTTTCTCAAACATTACCTCGGATGTATGACCGACGTCAACAGTTTGCCAAACAATTCCCAATTTCTATTTATAGCTTTCATCAACAAACACAAAAAGTAAATTCGCCATTGCAACTGATGGCGAGCACATGATAGCTACTATGACGGTTCACAAGAAAATGGAAGCACCAATTCGGCTGATTATTTTTGGATGTCTGAATTTGTTATACAAAATTTATTTTGTTACAAATTAATGGAGAGTGGCTGTTAAAGTGTCGTTAAACCCTAATAAATAAATAAATAAATACGTAAATGGAGAGTGCCTGCAACAAAATATCATTTGTGTTTGACTGAATATGAAACATGAGCAAGGAACATATTAGCTTTTACACTGGGTCCTTCGTTTTTTCGAAAACCCTGATAGTGGCTTCTAGCACTCAACCAGTTAAAGACGGGGCCTGCCGTCCAAACTCAGCTTGAATTCGTAATTGAAAAATTCGAGGCGAGGCAAAAGATAATATTTTTCACTTCCTGACCACTTTGTTGGGCATAGATAATTGTAATTGAAAATTCGGCCTTCAAATTCTGTCCCGCTCCAGATCACTGCATTATTTAAACTTTCTCATCTTCGTTGACAGTAAAATAAATCTCCCCGGTCACCCGAATTGAACTCCTTCATGGAATACTGCATTAAACGAAGTTTCAAAAAGTTTAATTCTGCCTTTCCAATTTTCGTCACACCAAACTCAAAATACATCCCCCAACTAAGGTAAAGTTGAAGAATGCAGAGGTTGAGGAACTTTAAAAAAAAATACTGTATCCTGCTAAACAGCGCTATATTCCAGTCCACTTTCTCTTTATATTTATTTATTTATTTATTTATTTATTTATTTATTTGTTTGCGAATTTTCTTTTACAACTAAAATACTTAAAAGTGCCTGGTAGTAGTAGGAGAGGGATGAAACGACCCCCATTGGGGAACCCCGCAGAAGACCCCGGAAGTGACGTCATGTCACGTGACCTGGTGGCGCCATGCTTGGTTGTCATGGTAACCCGCGTGAGCGGCCATCTTGTGACGTCATCTTCATAGTGATAAGAGGTGAGAGCGCGCATGCGCAGCGCGTGTTGTTAGGGTGATACGTGTTTCTGTCGTCCATTTTGTATCCTGGAGGCCGCCATCTTGGTTTCTATGGTAGTACGTGGTTGCTATGTGACCCAAAACCTTCTAACAAGACAGGGGTATGTTCGGAGGGTGTGTTAGATTGAATCGGAGTATCACGAATTACCACAAACAACACGACAATCCCTCCAAATCACCGAAATTGGCTTTATTTACTGTGGATTCCCCAATTTATCGGTGTAGCACGTAGTGCTATAGTACCAAGGGACATGGGGGGTATGTTCCTTTGTAGAAGAGTAATTTTCCCCAGAATCCTCGTTTAATTCGAAGAATTACCACAAACAACCCGACAAGTTTTACTGTTTCGAATTCTTTCAGAATTCTCTGTTTCTATCTATATATGCAATAGTTTTCGTCTATCTGACCGTGTTCTTTTGTCCTGGAGTATACTCCAGTATGGTAGAAGAGCCTATCAGTTGGAACAGCTTTGCTTATGATTACTATATTTAGCTATTCTAGTCTATTCTTGTTAGTTCTGATCCTATTCCGAATACTCTTGTTGTTTCATTTAACTAGATCATTTATATAACTAAACAATCAGATTGCTTGATTTTCTATAATCTGTATGCAGAGTTATCTCCCCTTATTACAAGGAAGTTCTATCCGAGTCTCATCACCTCTATATCCAATGGTCATATTCCCAGGCACCCCAATTTCGGCACCCCCTTTTTGGACGACATACGGCCTTCGGCACCCCTTTTTTGGCGTATGAGGCCATAAGGGCTACGTAAAAGCCCTCAATGAGTCCTCATTTATTATCCCTCATAGCCTCATTGAATTTTGAGGTTATGAGGCCCGTGAAAAATCCCTCACTGAGGTATAATTTACTACGACTCTTAGCCTCATTTCAGTATTTAACAGCCATATCCCAGCACCCCAATTTTGGCACCCCTTTTTGGAAAACATATAGCCTTCGGCACCCCTTTTTGTCGTATGAGGCCATGAGGGCTATGTAAAAGCCCTCAGTGAGTCCTCATTTATTATCCCTCATAGCCTCATTGAATTTTGAGGTTATGAGGCCCGTGAAAAATCCCTCACTGAGGTATAATTTACTACGACTCTTAGCCTCATTTCAGTATTTAACAGCCATATCCCAGCACCCCAATTTTGGCACCCCTTTTTGGAAAACATATAGCCTTCGGCACCCCTTTTTGTCGTATGAGGCCATGAGGGCTATGTAAAAGCCCTCAATGAGTCCTCATTTATTATCCCTCATAGCCTCATTGAATTTTGAGGTTATGAGGCCCGTGAAAAATCCCTCACTGAGGTATAATTTGCTACGACTCTTAGCCTCATTTCAGTATTTAACAGCCATATCCCAGCACCCCAATTTTGGCACCCCTTTTTGGAAAACATATAGCCTTCGGCACCCCTTTTTGTCGTATGAGGCCATGAGGGCTATGTAAAAGCCCTCAATGAGTCCTCATTTATTATCCCTCATAGCCTCATTGAATTTTGAGGTTATGAGGCCCGTGAAAAATCCCTCACTGAGGTATAATTTTCTACGACTCTTAGCCTCATTTCAGTATTTAACAGCCATATCCCAGCACCCCAATTTTGGCACCCCTTTTTGGAAAACATATAGCCTTCGGCACCCCTTTTTGTCGTATGAGGCCATGAGGGCTATGTAAAAGCCCTCAATGAGTCCTCATTTATTATCCCTCATAGCCTCATTGAATTTTGAGGTTATGAGGACCATGAAAAATCCCTCAATGAGGTATAATTTACTACGACTCTTAGCCTCATTTTAGTATTTAACAGCCATATCCCAGGCACCCCAATTTCGGCATCCCTTTTTGGAAAACATATGGCCTTCGGCACCCCTTTTTGTTGTATGAGGCCATGAGGGCTATGTAAAAGCCCTCAGTGAATCCTCATTTATTATCCCTCATAGCCTCATTAAATTTTGAGGTTAGGAGGACCATGTACAATCCCTCAATGAGGTATTTTATACAGCGTTCAATGTAAAATATCTATAAACAGGCTATACAAGAGATTCCGTAATTGAGATTCCTATCCGACTCCGTAAAGTTGGATTCCGTATTTTTACATAAACACCCGATGGTATAAATAGGGGTGAAACATCCGAATTACATTATTTCACTTCTGTCCAGAAATGGGTGAAATCACCCTAACAACACGCGCTGCGCATGCGCACTCACACCACGTATCACTATGGAGATGGCGTCACAAGATGGCCGCTCACGCGGGTTACCATGACAACCAAGCATGGCGCCACCAGGTCACGTGACATGACGTCACTTCCGGGGTCCCCTGCGGGGTCCCCCAATGGGGGTCGTTTCATCCCTCTCCTAGTACTCCTGGTAATACAAAATTAAAATATAGTACTTTGGGTGCAACAGGGCGCCATCTGCAATGCTTAAGCATTGCAGACGGCGCATGATTACACTCAAAGTACGATATGTGGTTAATTTATCAAGCAGATTCCATTTGGCACTAAAATCCTTCATTTGGCACCAAAAATGATTTGGCACCAAACAAAAATTCCTCTTGGCACCAAAAGAAAAAATTAAAATCAGACCAGTGTAAACAATGGAGACCGTGTGGACAATCCCAAGGTGTCAAGGATTTTCAAATCTGGACCTTTCTAATTTCAGGTGTGCTCTGTGGAACTCTTGGATTTGAAGACTTTTTAAATACTGATTGGATGAAAATTGTTTTAAAATGGCAGACCCACGAGGGTTGCTTCAGAAACGATGCGCTGATTGACGAAACATCGTTCAAAAAGGAAATGCAAAAGTGAGTATATGCAGAATAGGTACTGTCGGCTAACATTAAAGGAGCGTCAAGTCAGAAGTAAGGTTAACAAAAGTAAAATCATGGGTAGAATCATCCCGGAAGTGATGTCATAGAAGCAGGGTATCTATTTTGACCATCAAACATGATGTAATGAACTAATTTTGCGCATGTGTCTGTGGGTGCTTCTTACCCATAATAGGAACTTTGTTAGGATTACATAATCCTTTCGTTCATGGAAGATCGTTTATGGAGATTGTGACTTTATGAAGGTGGATTAAATATAAACACGTATTGCCTTACACGGGCGGTGCATGCGACCTTTGGTCGTCGAACATATCTATAAAGGGGGTAGTTTTATTTTTTACACGCAATTGACTGGAAAGAAATGGGAAACCTTTATCTGCTTTGTATATTATTGATGAAAATCCAACCCTAAAGTATCTCATTATAAGCGTTTTTTTTTTTAAACAATATTTTATTCTCTTGAAATGGTTCGGTAAACAGGCTATAAGCATATATAAATACCTTACCGTTACATATACAGTACGTGGAGAGTGGATTGTAACTAAATCACCCGTACAGTGGAGTTATCACCCAAACAAAAAGTTTCAAATTTTGTACATATCTTCTAAAAACTCAAGCAATGTTTCAGCCAATGGACCTCTGGGTTTAACCCGGAGGTCCATTGGCTGAAACTTTGCTTGTGCTTGTTATGCTTTGCAACAAATTTGCAATTATTGCTTGGGTGGAATCTCCACTCTGCGGGTGATTTAGTGATAATACACTCTCCACGTACTGTAAATACTTTTCTGAATTACAAACGATGGTGCATGAAAAAGTCTGGAAATCTGAGTAGAGTCATAGTTTACGCTGGCGTCTCATAAGGTTTGGTATTGAATCTGAACGTCTGTGACATTACTTCAATAATTCGTGCAAGTGGATATTGAACAAGCTATGTTTGGGAACAAAACTAATATCAATATGAAGGAAAATGAAAAATAATAATCATTGCCATAACAATAATAATAAGCGTTTTTTTCAGTAAGCTGGTGGAATGTTATTACTATTAGGAATGCTATTACGTATCAAACTGCTGGGAAGTGTTCAGATACTCCTTCCCAACCAAGCTGGTTAAAACAGCTCACTACAAGAAGTCAGAATCGCCCCCCCCCCTCCAAAAAAAAGGAAAGCATGGCTGACAATTTTCGTCATTGGAAGAGAGTTACGGGAAAGTTAGCTCCTCTTAATTTTCTAAAGTTGTCAGTAAATTTAATACTAATGGTGTAAGGGGCGCGGTGGCGTCGCAGTAACCGGTTCTCGTCAAATCACCGAAGTTAAGCAACGTCGAGCGCGGTTAGTGGTTGGATGGGTGACCATTTCACTGATTCGCGCTCCCGCGTTGTGTCCTTGGGCAAGGCTCTTAACCCCGATTGCCTACATGGGGGCACGATGACGTTGTTTACTAATGCGTACTGCACGTCGATGATGCACATGTCTTCAACCAATCTAACCCTGCCTGTGCCGCGGTGCAGAGTTGAGAATTACGATGTTGGGGAGTTGACAGCTGCTCGTCGTTGCTCGATGGTCATCTCCGGGTACTCCAGCTTCCTCCACCAGTAACACTGTCACCGACATGCTATGACCCTGGCTGTTAATGTGTCGTTAAACCCTAATAAATAAATAAATAAATAAATAAATAAATGAATAAATAAACGAATAAATAAACAAATAATACTAATAGTGTAGGAATTTCAAATAAAATTGAAATTTCGAATTGTTATCGGAGTTGTGTCAACGATGTGACCATCATTTCACAAACTTCGGGCATTTTGTTCTGAAGTAGTATTAAAATACAGACGCTGGCTTTTCACAAATCTTTTCCCCATAAATTATCGAAGAAATTGCGGAAAGATAGAAATCGTATCCCCCCACTGGGAAGATATAGCAATTTTCACTTTCACGTTATCAATCAAAATGACGGCTTTCAGATCATCACTTCAAGGTGAATACGAGTCAAATTATCACTGGAAATGATGAATGTGTTCTAGAAACGTATATTTAAATTTTTTTTAGTGTTTTTGAGTGGATACGGATCATTTCCAGCAATAATGAAACACGTAATCACGTTGAATTGATGCATGAAACCCGCTAGTCCAAACATGGCCTGACAATCCGTAATATAATTTTTTGGTTTGGTACGTCCTTTCAAAGGACGTACCAAACCAAAAACTTCTATTACGGACTTTCAGGTCTTGTTTGGACTTGGAACCTGCAAGACGCTATCTGTTCCGAGTATCGAACAAATCATTTTCGCGTGTCAATGATTCAATGCGCTGTTTACTTTCATGCATCAATTCATGGTTGAAACGAGTGGAATTATCAGGTTCTGATAAAAAGCATATAATAAAAAGAAAATCTATATATAGTGTTTTTGAGTGGATACCGAAAATTATCTCACTTGTGACCGAGACAAATGGTTATTTTCGCGCGCGCAAGGGCTCGCGAAAAATAAACATTTGTATCGGTCACTCATGAAATAATTTTTGGTATCAACTCAAAAAAAACACTAGATATTCTCTATCTATTTCAACCCTTTAAAGATAAGATAACGGCGCTTTCACCATCTTATGATGATGACATTTTTTCAGTTCGTTATATCCACAGTGTGCGCATCATGACATACAGTACGTGGAGAGTGGACTGTAACGAAATCACCCGTGGGGTGGAGTTATCACCCAGGGTATAACTTTCAAATTTTGCACATATCGACAAAAAACAAAAGCAGTGTTTAAGCCAATGGACCTTTGTGGGTGATTTAGTGATAATACACTCTCCACGTACTGTATAATTCAGACATGATTGTCACCTGTTTTATAATGATTATCTGTAGTGTATATAGAATTAATAGATGAAATTTTATCATGAATAAATGAAAAATTGAATATTCCCTGTGTTCAGTACTGACCTCGTGGTTAACTAGCATTCCCTTAAATGCCAATAACGGGTCTGTCGGTTACCGAGTGGTGTGCGTGCTTTAGTATAGTTTCGCTAGACGGTTGGTGCCGAAAGGAAACCATCTCTCTCTCTCGGCGTGGGTTCGAAACCCCGGTAGGCACGCGGGGAATTTGAAAAAAGAAACGTTCTCGCTGATTCCCATGTAGACCAGTATGTAGATGAAACTGTTAGTTTACATTTACAACCCGCTCAGAGTCTGAAATTGCAGAATTGACAATTACTGAATATACAGGAATTGTTTTCAGCGTTGACCCCTTAGGTCTACAAGTGATCTGTATATTATTGAGAGATTTTCCAGTGGATTGTTTGCCTTAGCATTCGACGCAGCTGTAACACATTTCTGTTATATTGGTCTAAGGTCTAAGGTCCCAGATTTTAACACCTTCGCTGCCGAAAGCAACTATGGTCACCTATTTTATAATGATTATCTATACATTCTGGTGTGCGAAGATCAAACCTATCACCTAATTAATTGTTGGAAAGGGCTCAAAGAGAAAGTTTGATAACATTTTTGACATACTGCAAGCCGAGAGGTCCTCGGTTCGAATCCCACCTGCGGTAACCGCGTTGTGTCCTTGGGCAAGACACTTCACCCCCATTGCCCACGTGGGGACACGGTGACGTTGTGTACTAAGGCGTACTGCACGTCGATGGTGCACGTGTCTTCAACCAATGCTAACCCTGCTTGTGTGGAGTTGGTATGTTGGGGAGCTGACAGTTGCTCGCCGTTGCTCGGTGGTTCTCTCCGGGTACTCCGGCTTCCTCCACCCGTAAAACTGTCACGGTCATGGTTAGCCATTGTGCAGAAATATGTGACCTTAAACACCACTAAATAAATAAATAATAAATAATCAGATGATGGAGAATCAAGTATGTCAAAAATGTTATCAAACTTTCTCGCATACATGCATACATAGAACTACTCCATATATGGATAAAGTGGGCGTGGCAGTGAAAGGGTACAACATTGGGATCTCAATTAATGAAAGATCTGTGAAGATCTTGAAATTTAATTCGATAACTGTTTGAATTTAATTTTATATCCCCAATGTAAAGCGTGAATTCCACCAGGCATAGATAATTGAGATTCCTGTAGTGTCTTCCAGGTACGGCTCTACTAAGAAGTTAACCATTAATATAATAAACTATTAAAATAATGGACTAGGAAGTAAGATTTGCTAATTATTTTCCTGGGAGGAATGAAAACTTTCAAATTAGTGTAAAACGCTGAACAAAGAGCCAAAGTGGACTGTTACTTAGTTGCTTCTAATTAGCTTACCATAAAAATCCAAGTTTCCGTTTGTAACTTTTAATAAACCAAGACAACGGACATTTCCGAGTGCTGTCTGTTGTTTTCGTTTATTAAACGTAACAAAAGGAAACTTCGCTTTGTTTTCTACTGATGTCATAGTTGTTTTTCAAACAATTACATCCTTATTAATTGGGCCTTCCTCGATCGTCTAATAATTTCAGTGGAGATAACTTTATGGGAAGTTGATTTTCGTGACGAGATTAGTGAGACAAAAACGAATAAAAGAAAGACAGAAAAGCAACAATAAATTTCCTGCACATTTAACCCTTTCTACTTGCAAACGGCACTTGCAATACCTCTTCCTCCATCAATAATTGGAAAAAAGACTTCTTTCCAAAACAGCTTGTATTGCCTTCTGTCGGCAGGACCGCGACGGGCTTGTTGAAGTAAGGAAGGGGTTGTTATAAGCAATAAAAATAAACAAAATGTGAATGCCAGACTTCTGTGCATAGCGCTGTGTGCTTTTAGTGATTTTTCGTTAGTTTGAAAATTAAAACTGACGACAGTATTGGAAAAACTGAAAAGATCGTCAGAGAAAGGGTCATGGAGGATTGTTACCGTAATTGGCGAGAGGGGGTCAAATCAAAGAGATCTTTGGGTGGCCTGCGTGATAAAGAACAGCCTGGTTTTGAAGAGTACCTTGATGGCACCTTTGGGGGGTCACTGTTGTTCAAGCTGAGGCGCGGTCCCTGGAGATGAGGGAAAAAATTGTGAAAAACAGTGAAAAGGAGTGCCAGATGTGTAACCTGGGCGTGGTGGAGACCCTGGAACACTTTCTTATAGAATGCCCAAAATACCAGTATAAAAGAACAAGATTCACGGGGAGTATAATGGGGAAGTGGGAAGGGAGAATGAAGGACATGTGGTTAGGGGGCGACTCAAAGGAGAGGGTTAATATACTAATCGAAGAGATTGGGAAGAATGGGGCAACGGATGTCATCAAGCAGTTCGTCTCCGAGTGTTGGGAGGAGAGAAGAAGCGCGGGAATAGGGAGGCTGTTGGTAGAACATGGGTAACCAAGGCCTTCTCATACGAGAACCGCGACAAATCAGCGGCCGGCCGAAGTGTTATTATTATTATTGATAGTCATTTTGTTTTCATTTTTTATCATTTGTAGGATGTTACATGGCAGGACAAAGGGATCAAGCCGGCGATTATTGAGAGAACAATTTATGAAAGGTAATAACTAAATTGTAAATGTTATTTCCTCTGCACACTGTTGTCAAAATACCGAAATTTCAAATAGCATTTCTTTGCCACAATAAAACTAGAAATTTAACCAATTCAATCTTGTTTGACACAGCTAATTGAGCTCAGTCAAAGGAGTTTGAATTGGTTAAATTTTTAGTGGCACCGTAACTGGAAGACATCACAGGAATCTCATTTATCTATGCCTAGTGGAATTCATGCTTGCCATTGGGGATATAAAATTAATTATTAAATTTATGCAGTTGCATCTTCACAGGTCTTCCATTAACTGAAATCCCAATGTTTAACCTTTTCACTGCCACGCCCACTTTATCCATATATGGAGTATCTCTATGTATGCACGTATGCGAGAAAGTTTGATAACATTTATAGCATACTTGATTCTCTATCATCTGATTAATTGTTGGAAAGGGCTCTTTGAGCCCTTTCCAACAATTAATCAGGTGATAGGTTTGATCTTCGCACACCGGAATTATAAAATAGGTGACCATAGTCGCTTTCGGCAGCGAAGGTGTTAAAACCTGGGACCAATATAACAAAAGTGTGCTACAGTTGCGTCGAATGCTAAGGCAAACAATCCTCTGGAAAATCTTGCAATAATGTACAGGTCACTTGTAGACAATTTTGAGTCAACGCTGAAAATAATTCCTATATTCAGTAATTGTCAATTCTGGAATTTCAGATTCTGAGCGGGTTGTAAATGTAAACTAACAGTTTCATCTACATACTGGACTACGTGGGAATCAGCGAGAACGTTTCTTTTTCAAATTTCCCGCGTGCCTACCGGGGTTTCGAACCCACGCCGAGAGAGAGAGAGAGAGACAGAGAGTTTTCTTTCGGCACCAACCGCCTAGCGAAACTATACTAAAGCACACACACCACCCGGCCACCGACAGGCCCGTTATTGGCCTTTAAGGGAATGCTAGTTAACCACGAGGTCAGTACTCAACACACGGAATATTCAATTTTTCATTTATTCATGATAAAATTTCATCTATTAATTCTATATACACTACAAGGAAATCACTGATAAGTCTCATTTTCCAATTTCCTGCGTGCATAGCGGGGGTTCGAACCAACACCGGGAGAGAGAGAATTCCTTACATTAACCCTTTGATACTTTAATTATCCTGGTGTTCAAACGTCACTGGAAATTCAGTTTCTTCAACGTTTTTCAAAATGCGACGTCAAATGCCGGAAATTACAAATAACAAGATATTTTTCACATTTGTGATTATCTGGTTGAGGGCAAGTTCATTTTTGGTGGTCTGAATTTGTTATTCAAAACTTGTTTTATTACAAATTATTGGAGAGTGCCCAGAGGCACTCTCCAATAATTTGTAATAAAACAAATTTATGTAAACAAAATATTATTTGTGTTTGCCTGAATATGAAATACAAGCAAGGAACGCTTTTGCTCGGGTATCCTCATTTTTTGAAAGTTCTGATAGTGGCTTCTCCTCAACCAATGAAAAAGTCTTTACAGCAGGATTATATTAGTATTTTAAGCTGCGATAACATTTGGCTCAACGGTTGTCACTGAACACTATTCCGGAGAAAATAGGAATTGAGGTTAAAACTTTAAAAAATCGAAAAATAATAACAAAACAAATGACCGTAAAGCATTAACGCGCTGTTTGATTTTGTACATCATAAGACGTACAGAAGTATAATAGGGTAAAGTATACATACACTGAGTATTCAGTGTGTCTGTACTGGAGTCGTATATCCTTGGTTAACTGGCATTCCCATTTTAGGTCTGTCGGTGGCCGAGTGGTGTGCGTGGTTCAGTATAATTTCGCTAGGCCGTAGGTGCCGAAAGGAAATCTGTAAAAAATCGACGATGTTGATTGTAAGTATCGAACACAACGGATATATCGAACATCAATAATCGTATATTGAAGGGTTTTTTTTACCGATTGTGTCCCACAAATAATTTCGTTTTTTTTATCTCCGATTATCTATTTGGTGCCAGACGGCCTGAACGGTCTTAATTTCTCATGGTTACTTTAAGAGAGATCGAGAAAAGTCTCTACTTTGTATGGCAACTATCGAAATGCCCTCTTTGCTTATACAAAAAATTCTTTTTATGCTTCTTTCAAGCGATTCTCCCAATATTTACTTAGGCCAGAAAGAGGATAGCTTAGTTATAGACGCGTAGTCAGTCGAGATGCAGCGGGTGTGAACGCTTCCCCACGAACTGGAGTTGCACCGGAGGGACTATCTCCCATTTGTGATTTGAAAACTTTCATAAAAGGGGCGACCTCACTTACCCTGATGCATCGTAATACTCTATGCGGCTTAGCCACAGAGCGTACGATATATCGGGGTAAGTTGCTTTAAAACATAAATGTTCCTGTTTGCATGTAGTTTCTGGAAACGCCCAGACACTCACTTCTTTGATACCTTTTTTATAGCCTCGGCTATCAACAAGCATCAAAGTGCCAAGGCATTGCACGGATACTAGTTTCATGGTCATGAGTCTCTATGTGTTACGCCGAGCTTATCGCTGTTTAAGTATTCGTCTGAATCATATATTAACACTTTACCCAACGTAACTGCCAAAACCGGCCAGCGCCATTCTCAAAAGTCTCCAATTAATTTTCACTATTTTTTCATGTTTGTCTCAAAAGCTTAGGTTATGACCCCTCGTTGGAACGAGCTCGTTGAGCTCGTTCCGATGACGGGTCATAACTTATGTTTTTGAGACAGAAAGTGAAAAAAATTAGTTATTCAAAAATTTTTCTTTACAAGTGTCGTCTGCTTTTCATGGTAGGTAAAGGGTTAACAGAATTACATATATAGATATAATGTATATCCGGAATAAAGCTAGCTTGCAGATCAACTTTATCCACCTAGTTTGTATGTAATTTTTTCAGATGCAAGAGGGCGCAAGTGTGTGTATGTTAGAGGCCAAATTTCTCATAATAATATTTTCCCAGCTGCTACCACAGTGCTCCGTGTGAAACTCATCCTTCTCCTCCCTAATAAAATAGCTGGCTACCCGTTCGAGTTATTTTTAGGCCATGACTAGGGATCACGGGGCTCATTGCTTAGTGCATTTGACTTCAGATGGAAAGATTGTACTTTCGATCCAGATCCGGGTCATCCGTGTGGCGTCCTTCAGATGGAACACATACCTTCAATATTGCTAACTTTGAATCTGCCGAGTTAATAAGTTGGGCTGTCTGTCATTTACTCGTCGCTGTTTGGTCGTTCACTCTGGGTACTCTGGCTCTTCCGCCCGTAAATCTGTCTCTTCCATCCGTAAATCTGTCTATTCCATCCGTAAATCTGTCCTCCGTGATAAGGCTCTGGCTTTTAAAATGCCGTTAATATTCCAATAACATGATTTTGGAGGGCGTTACGGTTTATTAACGGTCCGACAGGAATGATTAACAGCTAAAGGGTCCATTAACAGCCCGATACGAAGTCGATGGCTTTTAACGGCCCGAGGGCTTTTAATCATTCCTGGAGAGCTATTAATGAACAGGGACGCCCAACAAAATCTTGTTATTACTATTATTATCAATTCTAAAATGGTTAAATCCAAAGAATCTTCACCAAGTTCACTCTCAAAATTGATCGTGACATCCTGAGTTTTCACACTGACATTTAACCAAAACACATGGGGCGTCTGTTTCTCGACAATCAAAACACCACGTGGTCAATCACATGACAGCTTAATTTAAATATTTTTGTTTGCCAGCAAAATATGACACGAAAAATTGGCCTTCTCCCGAAATCTATTAACAAAAACATACCGTAATGAATTAATTACACTCACCTTGACAATTCGAATGCTTCATCACCGAAGTAATGGGGAAATCACACAAATTTCATGTGTTTTTTAACATTCATTGCAGTTAAGTGCGTTTCTTCATCTCGGAACCAGTGGCGCGTTTGGTATGACGGATTACATAAACTGTAACCGGAGCCGGGCTGTTAACGAAACATTCAGCCGAAAGTGGGCGGTTAACCACGTTAACACACAACTTCCGGTTTGAGTCTGTGCATTATGCACTTTTACCGTAAAGGTAAAATTGTGTTAATATACTAGAGAACGCACGCTAAAGTGGTAATAATACCCAATGAACAAACAAACATACCCATACCCGACTATTGAAGATTAACCCTTTACCGAAATTACCGTCAAACCGATTAGTATTTTCACAAAATTTTACCGTTCAATTTTCATTATTTTTTGTCACAAAAACATAATTTATGACCCATCATTGGAAGGAGCTCATTGAACGCGTTCCAACGAATGTCATAAGCTATGTTTTTGCACACAAAAATAAAAATAAGAAAAAATGAGTTAATGAAGATGTTTGTTTGCAAGTGTCGTCTGCCTTTGGTGTTAGCTCAAGTGTTAAATTATGTTCTACACCTTCCTGTACAGGGATTTCCCACCACCTGTTTCCAATTTCAACTTTGAAGGTTGTTGTTTACTGCATGAAATTTTCAGATGCAGGAGGATTATTATTTATCCGTGAGCGTTGTGGGGTGGGGTGGGGATGGCTTTCGGGGATGGCCCCCCTCCCCCCAAAAAAATGACGTCATCGAAATCAAAGTACTGATGATGCGATGAAAATTTACTGTTTTACTGATTGACCATGGCGCGCGGTGTGTCAGTGGTTACGGCATTGGACTTCAAACCAAAAGGTCCACGGTTCGATCCCCGACAGGGATAACTGAGTTGTGTCTTTGGGCAAGGCATTTCATCCCGATTGCTCACGTCGGGGCACGGTAGCGCCGTGTACTAAGGTGTACGTCACGCCGATGGTGCACTTGTCTTCAACCAATACTAACCCTACTTGTGTGCAATTAGTACGTTGAGGAGTCTGACAGTTGCTCGGTGGTTCTATCCGGGTACTCCGGCTTCCTTCACCCGTAAAACTGCCCGACACGAGGTGACCCAGGCTGTCGAAAGTGTCGTTAAACCCCAATAAATAAATACTGAATGATCGTAGAGAAAAACGAATTGTATATTCGTTAAGATCGCCCAAAGGTTTTGTGCACGAAAAACAACGTTAGCTCACGACAGCGATGGGTTAATGTATTGAAACAAGTTATGAAACAGTTCGTCCCCTGAGTTCCAATGTGTTCTATGTGCCAGTAGGCACATAGAACATATTGGAACTCAGGGGACGAGTTGACATTCTAGTGACATAACTTTTGAATGTATTGATTTAGACGACGTCACGTGGCGTGTGGTGGGAGAAAATTCATCTTCGGTTGATGTTGTGTGGGTTTGGTATCTCTGTCAATTGAATCGAATTGAGACGCCATGTTTAATTAAAAATGCAGACGATGATGAAATCATTAGATTTTCAAATGAGGAAGGTCACGTAGAGTGGGTAAAAATAGATCAGTCTTACCTAGATATATCAAAGGCACACGCGTATCGAAATAGGCAGGTGGTAGAAGAAAAACTGATACGGTGAGACCTTACCCAATACATTCTATTCTCATTATTCCCACCTACAAACAATGAAATCGAGATTAATCTCCCGTGATCAGGCTGCAGAAAGCACTTCAGGGCAGGGTGTCAGACCCCGGGAAAAGGGCATTTTTTGGTGTGGGTGTTGGCGCTTGTCATTGACAAAACGAGCATGCGACGTATTGTATTCTTTATCGTGATATATAGGCGAAATTGGCTGGGTATAAAAGATAAATATATATTGTTTAATGTCAGCTGTAAAAGATACACATATCACGTTAATAAAGATATACTTACTTACTCCTACTAGCATGCCGAAGCATGCATGTCTTGAAGGCCGAAGGTCAGAGATTGGGAAGTTTAAGAGGAGGTACCCCCCTCCCATCTGGAGGGATTCACCTCCTCCCAACCCCCCCAACACCCCCGTTGAATTTTGAAAGCTCCCAGAACGGATGTGGGGTGTATTTTAGCTTTACTTCGAGAATAAATCATTGAAAAAAATTGAGTGACGAACCTGGGAAGGACATTGTCTGCCCCTCTCGCCCCCGTATTCCGAAGGCAGGGAGGGCAACTGCCCCCGTGCTTCCGGCCTCCCTGCCCGTGATGTCATACATGTACTACGCCACTGACCATGCTTCTACGCGTTGAGTCATTTCAAATATCTCCCGTCTACTGTAATTTATATTTGCTTTCTAAACAAGGCTTTGACCCTCTCTCCGGAACGAGTTTGACTTTTGTGAGCTTGTTTCAGCAAGAAACCATAAGCATTAGCTGGAAAACAATGAATTTATACAAAACATATTTGGCCAGCTTTTGCACATTCTGTGGAGAAAAAATGAGAAAATTGTTTGGTAAAGGATTGACAAGAGATGTGTTGGTGAATCAGTGGACACGATGGAACTTTTATCTCTGTGAAGTACTAAGAATAATAATAACATTGGCACCCGTGATGTTGTGAGGTCATTGGGAGATAGCAATTGAGATAATAATCTGAATGATCTTCGACAAGAAACAGCAAGAAACATTTTAATGACAGGACAACTATATACGCACTCATTCATTCATTATCCACGCTTCTGTTTGATTTCCGTTCATCCTGATTGGTTCCAACTGATACTCATAATATGGAAGGGGGTACAGTGGAGGTCACAAAAGGATTAAGTACAACCAATAAAAAAGTGTCAATCATCACCGATCACATCTACATACACTTACCCACACACTCATGCAAACACGCACTTACGCACGCAGGCACTTACGCACGCAGGCACTTACGCAGGCACTTACGCATGCAGGCACTTACGCACGCACTTACGCACGCACTTACGCACTTACGCACGCACTTACGCACTTACGCACTTACGCACGCATGCACTTACGCACTTACGCACGCACGCACGCACGCACGCACGCACGCACGCACGCACGCACGCACGCACGCACGCACGCACGCACGCACGCACGCACGCACGCACGCACGCACGCACGCACGCACGCACGCACGCACGCACGCACGCACGCATTTATGCAATTACACACACATGTACGCACTTAAGCAATCATACACACATGTACGCATTTACGCACGCACGTACCACTCTCTTATGCACCTACGCACGCACTTACACACGCTCATACGCCCGGACATACGCAGTTACGTATGCACTTACGCAGTTACGTACGCACTAAAGTACGCATTTACGCACTACCGCTCTTACGCACGCACGCACTTAGAGACGCACGCACATACTTACAGACGCACGCACACCTTACGCACTTTCGCGCGTACTTACGCACTGATACACTTACGCACTTATGCACTTACACACGTACGCACTTACACTTACCCACTTACGCCCTTACGCACGCACGTGCGCACCTACGCACTTACACACTTACGCACTTACGCACGTACTTACGCACGCACATACGCACGCACTTATGCACGCACTTACGCACGCACTTACGCACTTACACACGCACTGTGATATTGTGCTTTCTCCAATGTGGAGGAATTCCTGTGGTTGTCCATACTCCAAATTTTAAAATCGTTATTTTATTTCTATTTCAGATGGCTGTTTATCGCATATGTCTGGTCTGGGATTTTCATTAGTGTGTACATACTTAAAATATCTCGTACTATATTTATAGATCACGTGATCAATATTAAATAGTAGACTTGATATCAACATTAACTATTTTTATTGTTCATTTATATTGTTTAGCTGCATCCGATATGCGATCAGCAAAGCACAAAAAGGTACCAGTGTTAGTTTGTCCGTTTTTCTGTTCGTAATTAAACGTTCAACGTGGCCAAAGATCTGTAACGAACATTTTCATACAAGACGATCACAGTTTCCCAAGCAGTCGCACTTGTTTTCTGTATAAGAACAAGTGCAAGAGATGATAAATACCGAAGTAACCCTTTCAACTCGGTATTGTAGAAGAAAAAACGGACATGCAACGAGTTTGTTAATTCTTATTTAAGGTCACTTGTAGCATCTGTGGCTACATTAGGGCTGATAGGTTGAAAGGCGACTGGATGATTGTTCATGTTTATTGGAGTTTAGCGTCAACAGCCACGTTCATATTTTACGGATGGACGAAACCGATTCGCCTGGATTGAACCTCCGAGCGGCTGCGAGAAACTGCCGCAGCTTTCTAATTCTGCTCAAATAGAGTTAGCAGCAATTGAACGTAGGTCACCATCGCGTTCTGTGTGCCTTTGCACAGCGTCACAGTAGCTCCACAAAGATGAGCTGCATTAAGGGTCAAACTCGACTTGAGGATCCTGAAGTCGGTAGGGAGAATCAATATAATTTATTCTTACAGCAACATTGGTCTGTAGGATTATATTTTATCATCTTTTTGCCATCAAATAGGTCATTACCGAAAATATCCTTTACAACACGTATAATACGGAAATGACGTCAGAAGTCAGCGTCGACATGGTAACGTTGTAAGTGAGTTAGTTTCGGAAGTAGAATTGAATTAATCTTCTCTTATCGTTCATTAACTGTCTACCTAATGCAAATAGCAGACGATATTTGCAGACAACATTTTCTGAATAACTAAATATTTTAAATTTTTGTCTCAAAAGCACAGCTTATGACCCCTTATTGGAACGATCTCGACGAGCTAAAATATTAGTCAAATCAATCGGAAAACGTTTGTTGATTAATTAAGGCCCTTAACTCTGCAACAAAAAATCAGGTCAGACCAGTTTGCGGACTCATTTGAGATTGCAACAGACCTGTTTGGCAAATATTAGTCAAATCGGAGAACGTTTGTTCACGTTATTGCGCTAACAGTGTGAGAACGCCCGGACGCCCGCGGACAACCTGGCGCCCGTACGCACACGGACCGTCGCCAAACCGTAGGTAGCGGTTGTTAACCCTTTACCTAACATGAAAAGCAGACGACACTTGCAAACCAAATTATTGAATAGCTAACTTTTTTTCAATTTTTGTCTCAAAAACATAGGTTATGACCCCTCATTGGAACGAGCTCGGCGAGCTCGTTCCAAAGAGGGGTCATAACCTATGTTTTTGCGACAACAAAATAAAAAAAATAATGAAAATTAATTGGCGACTTTTGTGAATAGCGCTGGCCGGCTTTGGCCGTCACGTTGCGTAAAGGGTTAACAGAAATCGACCAAAAATACTAAAATCTGGCTGGCAATTTTGGTGAACAGCGCTGGCCATCTTTAGTTGTTACGTCAGCTAAAAGTTTAAATTACTCATTATGTAATTATAAAAAGAATCTCAAATTCGTCACGATTTGATATAAAATCGCGACTCATTAGAGATGCTCGAATTCTGAGCATCCCTTCAAATGTAAAATGGAAGCGTACGGCGACTCCATTCTCAAAACGTTAACGTGCGAATACAAATTATAATTGTAATTCTCCATAGAAGCCCCGCGTGAAAAATTAACGCTTGAAAACGCTATTCATAGTTTTTTTTGCATAAAGGACAAAGTGCGGTCGACGAGGAAACACCGTAATGGACAGCTAAATGATGATTTGAATTTATAATTTTGGTTGGGCAAGTGTTAGAAGCCATTATCATGGTTTTTATTGAATAGTGCTAAAAGCTACTTTAATGGATTAACACTGAATTCATAAGTTCGCTGTTTCTTCCGGTAAAATAGGACCAAATGACCAACCGCAAAGTGGAAGTCATCTAAAGTGGGAAGCATAAGTATAACGATTGGCTAAACTTTTTTTCAAACCTATATTGGGAGCGCGATGGCTCAGTGGTTATGACAGTGGACTTAAAAACGAAAGGTCCACGGTTAGATCCTCGCCAGGGGTAAATGAGTTGTGTCCTTGGGCAAGGCACTTCATCCCAATTGCCCATGTGGAGGCACGGTGGCGCTGTGTCAAAGGCGTATTGCACATCGATGGTGCACTTGTCTTCAACCAATCGTCCCCCGAGTGCCAATGTGTTCTGTGTGCCAGTAGGCACATAGAAAACATTGGAACTCAGGGGACGCTATGCTAACCCTGCTTGTGTGGAGTTGGTACGTTGTGGAATCTGACACTTGCTCGCTGTTGCCCAGGGGTTATCTTCGGGAACTCCGGCTTCCTCCACCCGTAAAACTGTGCGCTGTTGAAAGTGTCGTTACACCCCAGTAAATAAATAAATCATATCTCTATTGCGATCATATCATAGCTATACAGCGGAGGACGTGGACTGGTCACTGTCCACGGGTGGGCAATTTTTCCACGGACACAGTAATATTAGATTGCAAACACTAATTATAGGAATAATCATCGCAAATTTAATAAATGAAGCCGGGTACAACCCGGTGCTTCATTAATTAAAATTTATTGATGATTTATTACCTGGTAAACGCATGCGTGGACGTTACTGCCCACGCGCGGATTACGACTAATCCAAGGCGGTTGTACTGTAGCTACTGAAAGTGACTATAAATACCGATAAATCTCCAGTAAACTGAAACAAAATGATTATTAAAAAACAAAATCTTGCTAAACTAATGCTCCTCTTACTGAAAGCATGACATCTTCGAAAAAAGAAACCCAACTCATGTCACGAATCATGTTTGGAAAATAATACAGAACTGCACTAGTTAAAAAACTGTGGGTCACCAAACCTTTCTACAAATCCCAAATTGTCTTGGCTGTTTTAATCAATTGACATTATGTAGGACGAAGGACTTCTGAGAATGCGGTATTTAGAAGGTGATGTCAGACTTCCATAGGCTATGCCCTGACGTACTCTTGCCAGTGGTGGCGCAACGGGGGCGGGGGTGGGGGAGGGGGTACGTTTCTCTAGCCCCCCCCCCCCCCTATCAAACTTCAGTTTACTATCTAACCGTGGTTTTCCGACCCAATATCACACTCGCAAACGGCACACAACAATACACATCATGTCAGGTGTTGTATAAACGCTCAGTTATCGCTCCCAGGGCGTCCAAATATGAACATTTTTCCTGGGGAGATCCCCCAGATACCCCCCCCCCCCCTCCCCACACACACACACTCACACACATACAAACGGGAGGGCGACATCCTCCTGCCTAGTTCAGCGATCTGAACGTAGTGGATACTCCCTTACAGGGGGTAGGCAGTAGGTTCATATCGCTGAACTACCTCCTCCCCATCCTCCTCTAGTCAGGCCTGCGGCGTTCGGGAGATGCCTTCAGCATCTCGACCTTGGACCCCCCCCCCCCATATCTTACCACCCCCCTTAAATTGAGATCCCGGCGCCGCCTATGACTCTTGCTAACAAAAGGAGAAAGAAGGTTTTGTGGGATGTATGCCGCGTGGAACGATGTGGGCAAGGTCCCTTGCTTAATGGCACGACGCAAGCTGCGCGGATGAGTTCTGAATCTCCATACAACCTTCCGATCACCAGTCCAATATACTAACCACATTAGCCACTGTGCCCTCATTTCTAACATAATTTACAAAAGCAATCACAAAGTCATTCAACGAAGCTAAAATGACTTTTTGGGATCGTTAGTCCCTTTTTTTTTGTTCACACAAAGATTTAAGGTACCTCTCCTTCATCCATACGCCTGACATTTGATACACTAGAAGATAGTTAGCATAATTCTAGATGACTTTTTAACCCTTTACCTAACCTGAAAAGCAGACGACACTTGCAAAAATAATTCTTGAATAACTAATTTTTTTCATTTTTTGTCTCAAAAACATAGGTTATGACCCCTCGTTGGAACGAGCTCGACGAGCTCGTTCCAACGAGGGGCCATAACCTATGTTTTTGAGACAAAAAATAATGAAAATTAATTGGCAATTTTTGAGAATAGCGCTGATCGGTTTTGGCCGTTACGTTAGGTAAAGGGTTAACTTTTTCTAAAATTCAATCCCCGATGCCATCGATGCGAATGTTAAGTTTTTCTCTTGATCTTTCACATGCTAAAAACTAAAGTGTTAAAAACTACACTTGAAGTGCTTTATTTAACACTAACTAAGTGCTGACCTAGCACTTTGTTCAAGTGTAGATATCCCAGAACTTGACATGTGTTACAATAATACCACTTGACAAGTGTAATGTCGCGACAATTAAAAGGAAACAACGCAGATGACGCGGATCAGGCTCGAACAGATGACGCGGATCATCCTCGACGATTCTGGAAGAACCACCAATGCTAGATACATGGGAAGTGCCATCCATTCAAGTTTCAGATGTCTGACGATTGTAATGTCTAAGTGCTTAAAGCATTGCACATTGAGTGTTAAAATCAAACCCTAAGAGTTAGAATGGGTTTAACACCTTGAAAGTGTCAGTTTTAACACTTTAGTTTTTAGTGTGCTTTTACGTCCAATCTCATTTTGAGCATCAGCCCTTCGAAATTTTGGCAATTTTATGCCATAACGTATCTAAAAATGTGGGAGCCGTTGTAGGAATTTCCTAACCGTTATGGTCGAACTCTCAAGTGACGTCATAAAGGGCCATAGGGTCAAAAATTAAAATACGTCGGATTTTTTAAAATTTTTAGTGTGTTGTAGAGCTTCAAAATTTAATTTTTTCTAATTTATTGACATTTTTTACGTCAATTCAAAATTTAGGCCATTTTTGACATTTCTCCAGTTAGAATGCTACTTTTGTTGGTCCAGTAGCTCCGTATAACATTTTAACATTTTAACATTTATTTATTAGCATAAAACATCCTATACAGGACAGTATGCGATAATCTACAAGTAACATGAACAAAAGTAGTACTCAAAATGTTACAATTTCATCCACCAATTTTCCATGATCAAAGTACTATATTTTTCCAATACACATCGCTAAACATATCATAATCGTCAGGCGAAAAAATCCCGGATCACGCTGCAGATTTTATGGCATAAACTGGGGGTTCTATTTTCAAATATTAATTTGAATTTCTCAAATATACTCAGATCAATAAAACCGTCAATCTCACTGTTCATCAGAACAAACAGTTCTGATCGAAGCTCTGAATAATGTGTACATTCCATAAGAAAATGGTATTCGTTTTCTATTTCCCCGGAGTTTGCTTCACAGTGAGTACATATCCTGTCGATAACAGGCTTCGGCGGTTGAAAATGTCGCCCTTTTTCAATAGCTAACTTATGATTGCTGATACGAAGCTTAGTGAAAATTTCCCGGTCTTCCGCCGTGTTCGTTTCCACTAAGTACATTTCTATTGAATAGTCATTTTCAAAGAACCTGTAAGTTGTCAGTTTATTATCTCCATTATTTTTGCAGTCCTCAAACATTGACTTCTTGAACGTGTTTACATGCTGCAAGCGCAAATTATACTTGAGCTTACCTATAACATTAGTGTTAGTGATAATTGGATGTTGAGGGATAGCGAGACCGTATCTTTCCAGTAATTTGAAAGGGGATTCCGGTTTGCCTTTACGATTTCTTTGTTCAGCTACCACATTCCACATCAGGTCATTATGATTCTCAGATATTTTGATTGCGAAAGAAGCCATCCTACTTACCGTCTCGATATATAGCGGATATCGACCAAGTTCTGCGCGGACCGCATGGTTGGAGGAAAACTTCCCAACGCCCAAGACTTTTTTACAAAAGGAAGTGTGTAATTTTTCACTTCACAGGCTATGTTGTAACGCTCACCGTACGTTATTTCTGATTCCCAAACTTCACACACGTATAAGGCTATAGGTTGAATTAATTTGTCAAACAGCTTTGACAATGTCTTGATTGGAACCCGTGAAGTTTCATTAAATGCGCGAAAAAGTGAGTATAAAGCTTTTTGGGTTTTAACAACCAAATCATTTTGGGCTTTAGAGAATGTACCATCTTTTGAGAATTTTATTCCTAGATATGTAAATTCGTCAGCCATATCAATACGCTTGTCTCCGATGAAAAATATTGGTTGCTTTTGTGCTCCATTAACTGACGCAGATCCAAATCTTAAACATTTTGTTTTTCCAACGTTTATTTTCAGCATATTAGTTTCAGTATAATTGTGGAGCTACTTGAGACACCGTTGAAGCCCTTTCTGGCTATCAGATATCATTACAAGATCATCTCCAAAAAGAAGATGATTTAATTTGTAACCATGAATCCACACCGGATCACACAAATTGTCGAAAATGTCTTTTATGTCTTCAATAAAAACTCTAAATAGAGAGAGAGATAAGATGCACCCTTGACGGACACCTACAGAAGAGAGGGAGGCTGGTCCCAACCCAATAGACGTTTTTGTCAAATAAAAGCTAGATTCATACATAGATTTGATCACGTTGAATACTTCACCACTCACACCTATATGTTGAAGTTTCAACATGAGCAATCCCCTGTTCATCGAATCAAATGTTTTGCGAAAATCAACAAAAGCAACATACAGTGTTTTTTTTGAAAATTTGTATTTGTCAATAACCGTTTTGAAAACAAAGGCACTATCTGTGGTCCCTTTTCCTTTGCAAAATCCAAACTGGTTTTCGCCAATAATATTGTTATCATCTATAAAATCAGATAATCTTTGGTTGATAATTTTGTTGAACAATTTTCCGACAGCGGAACTTACTGCAATGGCCCTATAATTGTTTGGAACATTGCGATCATCCTTCTTATATATTAAGGAAAGGACAGACTTACTCCAATCTTCCGGATAACAACCAGAAGTTAAAACTTGGTTGAAGAGTTTTGATAAACTATCTGCCATGCATGGACCAACTGCTTTCAGCAAACTGATACTAATATTGTCAAGACCGGATGGTTTCCCACTTTTCAATTCGCGCAACTTTGAAAGTATTTCCGATGGTGTGATAGGAGTATTGTTCAACTTTATTTTTATTTCCGGACAATAAAACAAATTATCATCATTAATAACGCCAGTATCTCCATTTTTAGAGTACAATTTGGAGAAAAATTCTACTGCGGTGTCGGGATTAAGTTGATTGTCACAATTCTTCTTTTGTCGCAGTTTGTTAATAAGGTCCCAGTATTGTTTTGGGTCGCTAGATTCCAAATCATGCAATTGTTTGTACAACGCACAAAAAAATTGTTTCTTTTTAAACTTTGTTTCCTTTTTGTATGCCTTCCGTATTGTAAAATACTTGATTCGTAAACCATCACTGAATGGATCATGCCGCATTTGATTTATAACTTTGTTTAAATCATTTTTGCATCTATCATCAAACCACCGCCGTTTACGCATTGTGTTACCCTTACGGACCGGTAATCTCATGCACGCAGAATTGTTGATTGATTTCAAGATTGACATGAAATCTTGCACAGCTTCAGATGCACCCTTACAATCAATGCTGTAATAATTTCTTTGGAATTTGTTATGTTCAAGTTTAACCTTACTGTTAGTAAGACGTTGAAAAGCTTTCTATCCAATGTCCATCTCAGTTTAGTTTGTTTTGAGTATTTATATTTGTATTTTCCCTCCGTTGACAGGTTGCCTTTAACATCATATTTGAAGTGCAATCAACATATTGGTTATGAATGTTCTGCTGCTCAAATATAAGATATTCTGTATACAGTGTATACCTATATATACGGTATATCAGAATGAAGTGTGAACAAATATCTATCACAGAACCATTCCCGCGACACTACAGGTACTACATTTGATAAAACTGCACGTAATTCAGAGATATCCCTCTGCATTGAAAACATCATTTTGTGTACATCAACTGCCATCTCCCTTCCTGGTATCGCTGAACGATCTATGTATGAATTATATTTCTGAAAGTTACCAACAAATGATTCACGTCCTCCCTGTGTCACAAATCTATTGTTATACAAACACTCTTGATTTTTTGGGGTACCATACATTTTTTCTCTCCCAATAACTTCGAGACCCTGGTCACTGGGATGCCAATTATCGTAAAAGTTTGACCGACCGACAAAACCCCCGCGACTTGAAAAGCTTGGCGCGTGATCAATAAATATACATGCATTTTGTCACAAACACTGCGAAAACATTCATTTGTCTCAAATATAACTCTATTCGCCCCAGCGCCACTTGGCGTTGGTAGCACTGACGAAACTCTGATTGATGCATCGGGATATATTCCCCGAATCAATGCAAGCACACCTGTTAATTCCCTGACATCCGTCCGAATTCCGTGCCGACAAGAATTAATGCCTACGTGAATTGTAATTTTATGCACATTTTCAAAAGGATCTGTTGACTCAAACCAATCACGGAGGCCTTCTAATCTAAGACCTCCAATCTAAACTTTCCTAACAAATTCACCATCAACTGCCAATCGACGAGCATTCAGATAGTGCAAAACAGAATCCCCAACGACAAGATGAACTTTTTTCACCAATCCATGTCGCTCATTTCGTTGAAACTCAGATTCGATACGCGACGGTCGTTTCTTCTCATCACGTGTACATGGCAGATCATTTTCACCGACTAAATTTTCTAAAATGTCAAATCTGTTGGATGTTTCAACATTGGAAATAATATTTTCAGCTACGAATGACTTACTATAGTTTGGGCATACCTGTGAAGCACCGTTGTTCTGACTGACATTACGATCGAGTGGATTGTGCTTGAAACTATGAGACTGCGTATTTTTTTTCTTTTTAGAGGAACTAACATTATTCTTCGTTTTACACTGAAGTTCGCTTCTTAAAATTTGCTGTGAATTTAAATCGTTCATTTTAAGTTCAACATTTTCTTTCTTCAACTTCAACCTCCAAATTGCGTATACGTTGATTGAATACATCCTCCATTTTTAACTGCTCCATTCTGATATCTTCAATGTGAGACTGGAGCTCCGTTATTGTCATACTCATCCTGAAGGAAGATGATGCTGCACTATAGGTGAGCCTTTTTCGCGACTTCTGAGTTTCTCTGAGAGTTGGTGTGACGAAACTAGCATTATGTTTATTGTGTTTATTGCCTGTACTATGATAAATAGAAGATGGAGTTTTTAATCTTTTTAATGAGATGTTCTCGTTGTTTGGGGAATCGTACCCTGCAGTGCTGTGTGAAAACTCTGACAACGAATTTGATGTTGAAATTTCAAGTCCAGTTATATCACCATTATATTCCTCGTTGAATCCTAGTTGATGTACAATTGGGAGTTCTGATTCAAGCCACCAGTCTATACTTGTTCTCGTACCTTGTATCATTATTTTATTGTTAGTTCTGTAAATGTGAAAAGTCGCCTTCCTCTTCGACTTTCTTTTGGAAATAACAATAACATCCCCGACAACTCCCCTTTTTGGTCAGAAATTATTTTCCATACTGCACCATTTTTCTCAGTTTTCTTTGCCGCGTTCCAGTATCGAGACACAAATCCGCCATTGTATTTCTCAAAACGATTACTATCAAACTTGATGGTGACACATTTTCCTCGATCTTTAGTTTCTGAACACTCAGTGTCGTTAACATCGTTCTTTTTCCTCAAAACCCTGTTAACGTTCAGTTCATATGGGAAAACATCCATGGACACAGATCCTTTCGGCAAACCTTTAACAGCCAATTCCGGGGTAGGCATTATAAAGAATTAATTCCTGATGATCACATTTATCAGACACAACAATAAAACTGGCAGATCACTTACAAATATCGAATACATAGTCCCATCACCGCTCACTTCCGTCTTCAATAGTTACAAATAACTCTATACCATTATAATAAATAATATCGGAGCAGGAGCAATTTCTGTTGCGGCCATATCGCACGACGTCATGACGTATATGTAAATTACACAGCTTTGAATGTTCACACAATGTTTTGAGATCATTTGAAGTTATCCACCTCTATTTTTTTTAATTTAAATTTCCACCCCGATGCCCATTTTACGTTTACGTTATGTTCTTGACTGTTTTGTTTCAATCTTATTTTTTTAAGTTCAGCCGTTCGAAATTTTGGAAATATAATATCTATAAAAATACATATCTAAAATTCTTCATTTTTAGCAGACGAAAATTTAGTCTGGGGTTGCTGTTTTTGTCCAGTTTTCATTACAAACGCTACTCTTGTGATTCCGGTAGCTCCGTATTTTTAATGACACAGTTATGAAATTTCACATACTGTTTTTCAGTTATCTGAAATTGTGCATTTTTTCTTTTTCACTTCCCATTTACGCACCCGATTCCTACCGGTGTAAATTTTACTTTTGTCTATGCCTTTTATTTTTAACCTTGTTTTTAACCCTTTACCTAACATGAAAAGCAGACGACACTTGCCAAAAAAATTCTTGAATAACTAATCTTTTTTTATTTTTTGTCTCAAAAACATAGGTTATGACCCCTCATTGGAACGAGCTCGACGAGCTCGTTCCAACGAGGGGTCATAACCTATGTTTTTGAGACGGAAATGTAAAAAATAATGGCAATTAATTGACGATTTTTGAGAACAGCGCAGGCCGGTTTTGGCCGTTACGTTAGGTAAAGGGTTAATCTGAACCTTTCGAAATTTTGGAAATATAATTTCCACTAAAACCCATATCTAAAACTGTTGTGCCGTCCTAGGAAATTTCCAACCGTTATGGTCGAACTCGAAGGGTGACGTCAAAGGGGTCATAGTGTCAAAAATGAAAATGCGTCGGAAATTTTGGAATTTTTTTTTGTCGTGGAGCTCAGAAAATTAGGAGATAAGATCCTCTTTTTTTTATTTATCTCCATTTTGACGTTTTTACGTCATTTTAAAATTTAGGCTGTTTTGGTTACAGTCTAGCCGTCGTGCAACCATCATAATAGGCAGTGATGTCCACGCATGCGTTTACCAGGTAATTAAAAAGATCATTAACAAAATTTGAATTAATAAAGCACCGGGTTGTATCCAGTGCTTCATTAATTAATTTTTTTTGGTGGTGGGGGGGGGGGGGGGGCATGGTGGCACTGTATACTAAGGCGTACTGCACGTCGATGGTACACTTGCCTTTAACCAATGCTAACCCTGCTTGTGTGGTGTTAGTATGTTGGGAAGCTTACAGTTGCTCGCCGTTGCCCGGTGGTTCTCTCCGGTACTCCGGCTTCCTCCACCCATAAAACTGTCATGGTCATGATTAGCCATTGTGCAGAAATATGTGACCTTAAACACAATAAATAAATAAATAAATAAATAAATAAATAAATAAATTTTTTTGATGATAATCAATAATTAGTGTTTGTAATCTAATATTATTGCGTCCGTGGAAATACTGCCCACCCGTGGAAAGTGACCAGTCCCCGACGGTCATACTGTATATATCAGTAAGAACTCTATATTTGTAATTCTAGCAGCACGCCTATATCAATTGCACATCTATGAAACTTCACGCATGCCGTCTTCTAGTCATTTAAAATTGTAAACTCCCATTTTGGAATTAAAATTTTGACACCCAAATGCCAGCAGTTTTGTGTTTACCTTCTCTTTTCAACCTCATTTTTAACATTTCCCTTTCGAAATTTTGGAAATAAAAATACTATAAACATCAAACTTGGAAGCCAAAGCGTTGGCTGCAAATCGCATTGGTCGTGCTTCGTTGAAAAACTTCTAAAAATTGGCTTTGAGTTTTCAAAACCATTTTGTATTTCATTGATTTTGACCGTCATTTTATCGTTAATTCTAGAAGTCCTGTCATGAAATGCGCACAAATAGCACGTCGATCTGCGCGTTAATCTACGCGTTATGGCCATAATAAGGCTATCAAATTCTGTTCATATGACCTGTGCACAGGCAATGTTTCAGCCAATGGACCTCCGGGTAACCCGGAGGTCCATTGGCAGAAATATTGCCTGTGTTTGCTCTGAGTGACCAGGAGGACCCGCCGTGCTTTGGATGCCATTCGATATGGCAATTGTGCGCTATTCCTACGCGCAGTTAAGCCTAGATAAGCGCACAGTTCGTGGCGGGACTTCTAGTTTTAACTGTATGTATGCGCTAAAATTACATTTCTGTGTCCAATAGAAATTTACGTTGCGGCCTATGTATGTAAAGTAACTCAATATCTAACCGCCATAGAACTACATTCAATGGAGGGGACAGAGACGGTTGCAGGCAAGTTCTCATAGCACCAGTCCCGGTCTGCAAGGAATTCGACGCTCTTATGGGCTAGAACCAGACTTGCCATTAAATATTCCATCGCCTATGTTTAGATTGGGAGCGAGGTGTCTCAGTGATAGACCGTTGGACTTCTCTGCTAGAGGTCCCGAGTTCGATCCCCGTCCGGGACGACCCACGTTGTGTCCTTGAGCAAGGCACTTATCCCAGATGCTTACGTGAAGGCACGACGACGCCGTGACCTAAGGCGTACTGCACGTCGATTGTGCACATGTCTTCAACCGCTGTGACCCTTCCTGAGCGGAGCTTGAACAGAGTTAGAATGTCGAGGAGCTGACAGTTGCTCGTCGATGTTCGGTAGTACTCTCCGAGTACTCCGGCTTCCTCCACCCGTAAACTGTCACGGTCACGATTAGCCATTGTGCATAAGTATGTGACCTTAAACACTAATAAATAAATAAAATAACATTTAGATTCACTCGTCTGGAATATTTCAGTTGGTCGAAAAAGCGAACGTACCGTTCGCATTTCCAACCAACTGATATATTCCAGCTGTTTGAATATAAAACCATACCATAAGCAATCATTTTCTATGAGTCAACAGCGGAAAAGACTTGATTTTACCGAATTTGTGATAATATTCTCATCAGGAATGAAGACTCACCATAGCCGTAGTTTTTTTTTATTTCGCTGCGGAAATCCACTAATTGTTTTTTTTATGCTTTCAATGTGAAGTAAATACTTATTGATGGTTTTATGCTAGCCATTGGTACTGTTCATCCACCAGACGGCGCTATTTTGTGGTTCGAAAGAGCATCAAGCGTGGTATCTGTAATTTCATTTGATAACTACGGCGGCGTATTAGCGCCATTTGTTTTTTTTTGCGTAACTTATGTTAAATTGTAATTACAATTTAGCTAAATTGTAATTACAACTTAATAAATTGTAATTACAACTGAGCTTAAATTGTAATTACAAGCTTTCTTAAATTGTAATTACAATATAGCTTAAATTGTAATTACAACTTATTTATATTGTAATTACAACTTATTTATATTGTAATTACAACTTAATAAATTGTAATTACAACTTAGCTTAAATTGTAATTACAATATAGCTTAAATTGTAATTACAACTTATTTATACTAAGTTGTAATTACAATATAACTAAATTGTAATTAATAAATTGTAATTACAATTTAGTTATATTGTAATTACAACTTAATATAAATAAGTTGTAATTACAATTTAAGCTATATTGTAATTACAATTTAAGCTATATTGTAATTACAATTTAAGCTATATTATAATTACAAGTTAAGCTAAGTTGTAATTACAATTTATTAAGAAGTTGTAATTACAATTTATTAAGTTGTAATTACAATTTAAGCTATATTGTAATTACAATTTAAGCTATATTGTAATTGCAAGTTAAGCCAAGTTGTAATTACAATTTATTAAGTTGTAATTACAATTTATTAAGTTGTAATTACAATTTAAGTTATATTGTAATTACAATTTAAGCTAAGTTGTAATAACAATTTATTAAGTTGTAATTACAATTTATTAAGTTGTATTTACAATTTAGCTAAATTGTAATTACAATTTAAGAATTTAACATAAGTTACGCTAGAAAAACGAAGTGGCGCTAATAAGCTGCCGTAGATAACGCACCTTGCGGATTATAGAATTCAGAATTTTAGGGGACGGAGGCGGTGGGGATATTGGGAGGGCTAACGATCCTTGGGCCCCTCCATGGCTGTGCCACAGCTCATTCGTTTCTGAATTTAAATACTGGATGGGTGTCATGCAAAAACTTACACGTATAAGACGACGTAAATACAATGTTGTCAAGCCAAATCAGATACAGACAGTTTCCACAAGCTAATTGGACACATTCGGCACCCACGTGCTGCTACTTAGAATGTTGGTTTATCCGATGACAAACGTTGTTCAGATAAATAGCACATTTGTTTAAATATGATGACATTTATCTGCATGGAAAATCGAGTGAACTAATTCAAATACCAAGCAGCAATTAATGCCTCTGAGAATGATAGACAGTTGCCAGGTGAGTCCTGCATATTCTTGCCTAAATTTAGATTTATGACATCCCCAGCCAGGCATGCGGCTAGAGGCTGTGGTGTGGAGGAGGAGACTGAACAGGGTTGAATTTTCACCTGGGGTGGGTTATGGAGCACAGTACAAAACAAGACAGGACCGACCCAACAAAATTGCAATGGAAGAGTCCGCATTTTTTAGTAGTATTGAAGAAATGGAGGACGACCATAGTTCGGCTCAGTGTGAGAAAATTTTAATTTTCTGGACTGAAAAAAAACACGCCCAACCCTTGCATCTGAGACATTTGTAGCTACCCGGAGGTGTATGTTGTAACGAGAGAATTTCAATGGCATGGATCCCACGAGGGCGGCGATGGTTCGGTTCTATGTGAGACAATTTTGATTATCCGGCACGAAGAGATGAAAAATGCTCGCACTGAGCAATTGTCGATGCCCCAAGGGTGTATTCTCACTTTGTCAGCCTGGCTGGGGTAAGAAATTTTCACACCTCTTCTATAGTCTGTATTATTATTAGTGACAGATATTCACAGTCGTGGGCCTCCGTTTCTTAGCAGCGTTTTACTACGAATCAGCGATAATGAGTTGACGATCACAAATGAGACAACTAACTTAAATTTAAATTTCAGCTGTGCAAACTCTTGCGTCGGTCAAAAATGGAATGCATTGGTTAAATTTCCAACTGCGTTAGGGGAAAAAGTTGACTTTTTTAAAAATTCAACAATATATTGTCTCTTGAGTACAACAAGGCGCTATCTGCAATGCCTTCGCATTGCAGATGGCGCCTTGTTGCACTCAATGGACGATATTTATAAATAAATATATATATTAATTAGTAATTCATGTATATAAGTGCATATAAATTAGTAATTCATGTATATAAGTGCAAAAATGTATGTAAAAAGTTATCCACAGTCTAATAAGACAAATAGCCACCTACACAAATACTTCTGTCTGCAAAGTTGTTTAAAACCAGGTACCCTGTCGAATAAAGATTGATTGATTAATATTGACATAACCACACCTATAAATGTCTAAAATGTATATAATTTAATTTATTTTAATGATTTAATTTAACTCTAAATTGTCAAACACAATAATCATTTAAACATATTTTCAAATCTGTCATTATCCGTGTTAGTTGAAAAAACATCCTCGTATAACTAAAAATTTTCATTTTTTGCTTCCAAAACATAGGTTATGACCCCGCATTGGAACGAGTGCGACACGCTAGTTCCAATGATGGGTCATAACCTATGTTTTGGAAGCAAAAAGTGAAAATATAAAAAAAAAATGAATGGCGTTTTTCTTGTATTGCGCGAGACGGTTTTTTCCGTTACGTTAGGTAAAAGATTAATACAATATAACCCACCCTAAATAGGACAGATAACGTAAATTCTCCCTACTGAAATTATGCAAATGTGACCCAGTTGTATTTTGTTTAGCCAATCAAATTGTCCAGTGTTGAAATTGACCAATACAAGCTCCCAACTCTAATTATGCAAATTATGAAAATGTGGCCCAGTTGTATTTTGTTCAGCCAATCAAATTGTCTAGTTTTGAAATTGACCAATGAAATTGACGGAAGGCTTTATTTATCACTGATGAATATGAAAACAAAATATCAAATGTTTTAAAGTGAACAAAACGGACGAGTCATATGATAAATATTTTTAATAAATCAAGTACCAAGAAATATAATACAGACTATACTTCAGATCTCTGTTGTATAAGTTATTAACACGTTTCACGAGAACAATACCTGCTGGTAAAGTGAGAACACCCCACCCCAAGTAGTGTGTGATAATGAAAGAATTGTACCGGTGTCGTGGAAGAAAATTCTGATTTTTCGGCCTGGAAGAAGGGAATATCCTAGGTCCTGAGGTAGTGATCGGCACGGAATCTTTGTTGTAGACGGACGGTATACCGAAAATAGCGTCGAGACAATACCGATTTACCATACCGAGGAAATCTCAAAGTACCGAAATTTCGGAACTGAAAAATATTCCCGACATTTGTTAAAACCTAAAAGGATATACAACAGGCTGTTACGCAACTTTCTTGACTAGAAGGGCCCATGGGCTGTGTATTTCTAAAGCAATCGCCACCGGTCATTTGATGTAACAACAAAACTGAGAGAAATACCCAGGTATCAACCTTACATTTGAAAGGTATGTCGATGTCTCATGTTCTATGGTATAACGAAATAATTTCCATGGCATCGAACCCACGGTCCAAGCCAACGATATCCCCATGGTGGAACATTTTGGTTTTCAGGACAAAAGATGCAAAATCCTCGCATTTGTGACATTTGTCGACGCACCCAGTAGTGTGTTATTTATAACAGAATTTTAGCGGAGATTGCATTAAGGTCCCAGGGGCTCTCAAAAGATTATGGTCCATCAAGACTTTTTCAAGTGGAAAACACGGACAGTCAACCTGTGGTATAAAATCGTCGCCTGAGTGCTAGAATGTTCTATGTCCCATAGGGGACATAGAACATTCTAGCACTCAGGCGACGAAATAAGTAGAAACTATCAATGCCAGGAAACCCGCTGATGTGGAAGAAATAAGACGTTCTTCCACATGCAAGGCACTTTGCTGAAAGGTGGAACACCAAGAGGTTGTGGGATTTTTCAAAACTAGACATGCAAATAGCACATTTTAGTACTCATTAGACTTGCTGTTGGATTAATTTATGTATAGCAGATTGCATACAACGTCCAGATTGTCCACACAAGAAGTCTGATTCATCCAATGTTCGCAAGTTATGAAGATAAGAGGTGTGAGTTAAGAAATATAAGAAGAACTGGAATGCAGATGATTCTCTGCAGTCTGAACTGTCAGAGACACCTCCTAACCAGACTAAAGCAGCGTTCACTCTATAGATTTCTGTCGTGCGTTTTTGCAAGTTATCGATAAAGCTGAGGTCGTTAGACACAATTCCATAGTGAGAACATCCAAGAATGACGGCTTTCTATTGACTTTTGTCTGATGCAATTTTTTGTCGATAAAATAAAACGTGTTTGACCTGTATTTTTTGTATATGCTTCTCTGTGCTTTTCAAAGGGATAACTGCTGCTGATTGGTTCTCGTGTGATGATCAAGGGATCAGTCTGCAGTTTTCAAAACCTTAATGTGTGATGTAGATTTTTTTCAGCCATAGTTGAACAGCCTTCGTATCTTAGGCGAATCCTGACCGTGGCAGTTTTACGGGTGGAGGAAGCCGGAGTACCTGGAGAGAACCACCGAGTAACGGCGAGCAACTGTCAGCTCCCCAACATACTAACTCCACAGAAGCAGGGTTAGCATTGGTTGAAGACAAGTGAGACAAGTGCACCATCGACGTGCAGTACGCCTTAGTACACAACGCCACAGTGCCCCCACGCGGGCAATGGAGATGAAGTGTCTTGCCCAAGTACACAACGAGGTTGCTGCAAGTGGGATTCGAACCGAGGACCTCTCGGCTTGCAGCCTACACCTCGACTTACTGAGCCACCGCGCTCCCCTCCTGATTATTAATTATCGGAGTAGAAAACTGGATTAAAAGTCGTGTATCTGGGAACCTATGACTACAATTCGATTATTTAGTTAGAAATTCTATTCGGACCCTTGTTCAGAGGTGAATTTACAGTGCTGGTTGACTGTATTCCTAACTCCCCAATTATTTGACCACCTAACTAATTGGTCCTCTGAGTAGGGATGGGGTCGGGGAGACATATCCATGTGTTGAAGACAAACTCCTTGGAAATCATTGATAAGAAACGTTCAAGTTCAAATCCGTTTTTCTCTCGAATTCCAAGGGCTCAACTAATGATAAATTGACATTTCTCAATGTTTGATTTATCGGTCTCTTTGGTAGTTGTATTAGACCAATGCAAATCATAAATATTACTCGGCTTGCAGGTGACTATGCACTGAAAGTACATCAATAACCCACGCAATTATTCCAAAGGCTCTTCGGCTCAGTCGATGAAATCATCGTCCACGTTTTTGGCACCCCACTTTCAGAATCCCTTTTAGACTATAAAACCTCTTTTTATAAAATGAGTCGCAAAAGCATTTGCTCATTGAGCAATTACTCTCATGGCTCTTTAGCGCATTCGATGAAAACACCATCCATGTCTTTCGGTACTTCACTTGCAGATAGTGTTCAACTGATGATCGGAACCGGCCACCACAATCGGCCGATGACAATCGGATGGCAACGGCTCCTGGAACACCGATTCAACCGATTGTTGCCAAGCTTTTTGTCATGATTCATAAACCGTATTTTATAATCTTCTGTGATTGTTCAATTGTTAATGTAAAATGATGTCAATGATATCATTCATTAAAGTTGAAAAAAACAACTACAATTTGTTCCCCGTGGGAACCCCGGGAAGTAAGCAGCACTTGTTTACTGTGGTAAACCTGTTCAGCTTTACTAGTAAAATAGGACCCAGTCACCAATGCTTGGGGTGAAAGTCCTCTAAAATGGGCAACATGTAGATCAACGATTGACTAAACTTGACTTCATCTCCATGTTGTGTCACGATTAGCCATGGTGCATACATATGTGACGTTAACCACCAACAAACTACAATTTGTATTCTTAATCTCTCTAGACACACCTTTACGGGATATACAAGTTAAACGACATGTAAAGCTTACAACTGAGCGTACTTGCGGCAATCGATCGCTAGTTCATACCCGAAAAGTGAAAGTTGCACTCCATTGACTCAGGTCGCAGTAAAACAAATTATCAGTTGCGCGCATTTGGGTGGTAAACGTGGCTCTGAGAGCCACGTTTACCGCCCAAGTGTGCGCGACTGGTAATTTATTTATTTAGTTATTGGTGTTTAAGGTCACATATTTTTGCACAATGGCTAATCATGACCACGACAGTTTTACGGGTGAAGGGAGCCGGAGTACCCGGAGAGAACCACCGAGCAACAGCGAGCAACTGTCAGCTCCCCATCATACTAACTCCACACAAGCAGGGTTAGCATTGGTTGAAGACGGGTGCATCATCGACCAGCAAGTACGCCTTAGTACACAGCGTCACCGTGCCCCCAAGTGGACAATGGGGGTGAAGTGTCTTGCCCAAGGACACAACGCGGCTGCCGCAGGTTGATTCGAACCGAGGACCTCTCGGCTTGCAGCCCGCACCTCTACCAACTGAGCCACCGCGCCCCCTTACGCGACTGGTAATTTTACTTTAACATTGTTAGATATGTTTAATTTAATGTAGTTCTTTGCGATCCTCGACTTATCTAGTAGTGCACGGTATTACAACTGGAATCGGCCGATTGTGAGCTCAAATAACCAGTAATCGGTCGGCGGCCATTTTTGGTAATCGGTTCAACACTACTTACAGAATCCCATTTAGGACAAAGCGTTCCTTTTTTCTGAAATGAGTCGAAGAGTCACAAGAGCATTTGTTCATTCGACTAGTTGAAAACCACATGTATCACCAAATGGTGATGCCTGCGTGTGGACCAAGAGTGGATTTAAAGGTTTGGAGTGATCTAATTGGTTAGTTACACTCTAAAAACTAAAGTGCTGTATTTAACACTTACTAAGTGCTGAACTAGCACTTTGCTCAAGTGTAGATATCCCAGAACTTGATAGGTGTTGACAATAATACCACTTGACAAGTGTAATGTCGCGACACTTAAAAGGAAACAACGCAGATGACGCGGATCAGGCTCGAGAGTTCGATCCTGATCCGCGTCATCTGCGTTGTGTCCTTTTAATTATGTACCCACCAAGCGCAAATCAAATTATGGACGATTCTGGAAGAACCACCAATGCTGGATAAATGGGAAGTGCCATCCATTCAAGTTTCAGATGTCGGACGATTGTAATGTCTAAGTGTTAAAGCATTGCACGTTGAATGTTAAAATCAAACCCTAAGAGTTAGAATGGGTTTAACACCTTAAAAGTGTCAGTTTTAACACTTTAGTTTTTAGTGTGTAGTTTCAGAAAAGTGGATGATCTGGATAAACGAACCATGACTTATGCTGTTCGAAACAAGAACAGGGGTACTCGGAATAGGATTAAAAATAGTCAGAACAGACCAAAAATCTATAAAAATTGACAATATGCGAAAACTGTTCCGACTGAAAGACTCTTCTATGCTACTGAAGTATACTCCGAACAAACCAATAGGGTTTTGTGGACACAAACAATAACATAGCTTGTAGATACATAGATAGAAGCTGAAGATTCAGAAGGAGCACGAACTAAATCAACAGATTGTTGAAGAATGATTACCCGGAAATCATCGATAACTAACGTTCAAGTTCAAATCCATTTTCTCTCGAGTTCCAAGGTCTCAACTAATGGTAACTTGATATTTCTCACCCACCTTACCCAATGTTTCACTAATCGGTCTTTGGTAGCTTTATTAGACCAACGTTAACCATAAATATTACACGACATGCGGCTGATTATGCTAGGAAAGTGGACCTTGATGAAGAATAATTCACCTGCCGAGTGTTGGGGGGGGGGGGGAGTGGACCATTCTTCTCAGAGGTCCACTCTTTTTGCATATTCACGCCATGTGGTGCAATAAGAGAGATACGGACAATTGCCTCTCGGATATTGTCTCCGATAGCAGAGGGGACATTTGCTCCGGTTGCTAAATTCTAGACGGACATTTGCCCGGTAAGATAATAAACAGGTCTCGCGTTTTCAGGAGAGCGATTTATTCGCTCACCTACTACTCGCCTTAAAAAAATTAAGGAGGGCGAAAACTAGCCCTCCTATCCTTAGTACCATAACAGTCTGTTCCCAAAAACCACAATTTTACGGCCTCTCCTTTGTTAGTGGTCTCTGTAGAACGGCCACACTGCCCTTCCCGCACATCCGGGCATTGCTTAGTCCCGAAGGTGTTGGATGGGCAGTGTAGCCGTCTCACAGAGACTACCTTGTTACCAGCACCAAATAAAATGTACAAAGCCCACTAGGCAGAATTCATTGATAGTGCAACTTTTGCCACTTTTAGCTTTTGTAGTTTGGGGAGGAGAGCTATTCGCTCCCCCAGGCCATGCGAGGAGAGCGATTGTTAGCTCTCCTGAATATATAAGAATGCCAGGCCTCAATAAAGTCCAGTAGATACAAATAATGTCACCTTGTTAGGCTTGAAAAGCATAAATACACAGATGGCTTCTTAGATGGATATCTCAAAACAGACAGCCATTACATGCTAAAAACTAAAGTGTTAAAAACTACACTTGAAGTGCTGTATTTAACACTTACTGAGTGCTGAACTAGCACTTTGTTCACATGTAGATATCCCAGAACTTGACATGTGTTGACAATAATACCACTTGACAAGTGTAATGTCGCGACACTTAAAAGGAAACAAAACAGATGACGCGGATCAGGCTCGAACTCTCAAGCCTGATCCGCGTCATCTGCGTTGTGTCCTTTTAATTATGTACCCACCAAGCGCAAATCAAATTATGGACGATTCTGGAAGAACCACCAATGCTAGACACATGGGAAGTGCCATCCATTCAAGTTTCAGATGTCTGACGATTGTAATGTCTAAGTGCTTGAAGCATTGCAGTTTGAGTGTTAAAATCAAACCCTAAGAGTTAGAATGGGTTTAACACCTAGAAAGTGTCAGTTTTAACACTTTAGTTTTTAGTGTGATGTACCCCGGTAATATAGCGAAACCTACTGAAGAATACTGACATAACCGTCATCTTTCATGCTAAAGTAAACAATAAACAGTTTCTTTCACATTACTGACAATGTTCATGTTTACATAAACAGTTTCACTATTTAATTGCACCCGTTTATTATCACCCATTTTCAACCGATAAATCTATTCGTCTGTCCTCCTCTGATTTATATACCGATCCAAATGTATGAGGAGCAAATGTACGTCGGGGGAAAATGTCCGTTTTCTTGAAAAAATGCATCCGGGGCAAATGTCGGTGGGGCAAATGGCCAGGACTCCCAATAAGAATTACATTATATCGAAAAAACCGAGGAAGAGTCTTGCTATCCGTCAGGATTCCAATCCTAAGTTCATTGCCTATTATTAAGGACTTGTCAAGACGAGCATTAGCACCGTTTAATTAAGCGAAAACGAAATAGAATTCCGAAAAAGCTCTTTGAAGAACGCCTTGTGTTCCATCTCAGAATAATTACATCATTAATGTAGTTATACGTTTTGGGTCCAAATACTCATTTCCCATTGGTCAGCTGGATGAAAGCGTCATGGCCAAATGTAATTCATTTTCCAATGAATACATTTGGTCGAACTTTGACCGCATTTACGGTAGAGCGCACTTGACAGAATGTAATTTGGGCGGTGTTTGGACGGGTTTTTAACTTTTAGCGCCTCTCGCAGTGATCAACTCCGCTGCTGTTTCTTTGGTGACATTTCCCAACTGCGGCATAAAGCCCGTTACTAAAATACTCGTTTCCATTTCTAGTGTTGTGAAATTTAAAAGTCAGAGTTGTGCGCTTTGTCTTTTGTGTGAGGGGGGTTTTTCGCCTCGTTCGTTCGTACATGTTTCATTTCGTCTTTCTGCTTTGTTGTTTGGCAAAAAGGAGTTTAAACAGTTACGGGATGTAAGTATAAGAATTGAATGTAATTTTAATAATCTTTATTGGAGTATGAACGTGTGGGAATAGGTACAAATTGTATGAATCCCTTCGGGATTCATACATAATTTGTACCCATTTCCACACGTTCATACTCCAATAAAGATTATAAAAAGTGCATTCAATTCTTAAATATTCCTGTTATTCTTGGAAAGTGTATAATTCACGCTAACGGTGCGCGGTTATGTATTGAACCGCCAAAAGGTCAAACTCTCGAAAATTGTACAATACCTCTAAGCCAATTCGAAGGGAATGTGACTTGACAAACAGGACAACTGTTACTTTTTCCCATTTTCTGATTCAATATTCTTTATCAACCGATTTTACTGGTTGATAAACGATTGCCGAATAAGGAACTTAGAATAAGTAACGGTTTTCACCGATTTTATCGGCTGACGAATGTCGAATAAAGAACTAGAAATAAGTAACCGTTGTCACATCCCCACTGACGTGAGATTTAATATAACAGAACAATACATTTTAGTTGATTCACTTCCTCTCAATTTTATTTTTCCGGGCCACATTTTAGTACAAATAAGACAGACTGAACGTTATATTTTACGTGTGAGGAGCCTGACTAATTTAATCATCTTTTTTCTTCCCGATCTCGTCATTTGATTTATCTGGTGTTTGTATTTAATAATTTATTAGTATTCCTTAAAATTTTGAAATGTTTTATGGTGGTCTTTGTTAAATTTTATCCGAAGACTAAAGCCTTAATCAGCGGTTTCTTTTTCAAATTGAGACTAGCAGTACTTATGCATGCACGGGTGGTAAATAAAAATCACATTGACATAAGGAGTTTCGGAATCATGTTAAAAATATACTATTCACAAAAAGTAGGAGATATTTGATAAAAGTGTGATATATGAAGAAATATAGTTATATTTTCATCAAAAAGACAGTTGAGACATTGCATTGTAACATCTGGTGAATGATTTCAGCGATAGTTGGGTGTCTGACAAGCACACATTCCAAACACTGAGCTGCAGAAGACATGGACGGGCAGTCAGAGAATTTACCACATTCAGTCCAAGACCTCAATACCTTGTAAATCGTCCTCGGTTCGCGAGACAAGCGCGAATCCGACGTGGCATACTCCCCACCAAACGACCAACTGATGTTATTCCATTCTTCCTGCGGTGCAGCGGCGAGTTCCTGGACATTGGTAGGGGGCTGTTGGGGTTGTCGTAGGCGCTTGCTAAGCATATCCCAGACGTGCTCGATTGGTGAAAGGTCTGGACTTAGTGCTGGCCAAGGCAGTGTAGTGACGTTCTGCTCCTGGGGGAACTCTGTAGCGACACGGGCCCTGTGTGCTCTTACATTGTCATCTTGTAAAATGAATCGACGGCCGTGACGTCGCGCAAATGGCATCACGTGTGCTGCCAACATGTTGTCACGATAATACTGCCCTGTGACACGCCCTTGGATGACATGTAATGCTGTTCTGCTTGTCATGGTTATGCCTCCCCCACACCATAACCGACCCACCACCAAAAGCTGCCTAATGGTTACGTCATGGTGTCGTTCGTTCCGTCACCGCCACACACTGTTTCGCCTGTCATGGAAGTCGAGAGTGAACCTCGATTCATCGGAAAACATGACGTTGCTCCACCGACGATTGTCCCAGCGCTGTAGTGCACCACACCAATTACCCATTACTGCGATGTGACGTTCAGTCAAACGTGGAATTATTCGAGGTCGTCGAGCACACAAATTCCAGCTGTGTTGGATATTTCGGATAGTCTGGCCACTGACTCGCACATCTGTCGCTCGGTGCAGCTGCTGTCCAATTTCTGAGGCACTTCGATGGCGATTACGTAATGTTGTGATGCGAATGAAACAATCCTGGTCAGCAGTTGTCGCCTTTGGACGACCTGACCGACATCTGTCATCAACATTGCCTGTCTGACTGTAGCTTGACCACAACGTGCTAATCACTGATTGAGTAACGTTGAGAATTTGAGCCACTGCAGTCTGTCTGTTGCCAGCTTTCAACATGCCAACGGCGTAAACATTCGTCGTGTGTCAGTCTTCGCATTCTTCAAAAGTTACGTTTCGACCAGAAACCTCCTAAAAAGCCCGTCCTGTACAAAAATGAACATTTCAAAACGTACCCCACAGACATTAACGCGGCGCTCTTCGGAAAAACCTGCACGAAGTTTTCGTGGGCCTGTGACATTCATGATCCACACTAAACTTGGTAACATATTGATGTGTCCAATCACGCGTATCCAATACCATTTTCCGAAAATATCAACATCAGTTTGGAAATATACTTTTAACTTTTTGTTAATAGTATATTTCGCGTGGTTGACAATTTTCGTCTTGGGAAGTGATTTTCGGGAAAGTTAGCTACCCTTAATTTGCTAAAGCTGTCAGTAAATTTAACACCACACGTATGGACATTTTATTTAAAAACTGAAATTTCGAAATGTTAGCGAATTTGTATCATCGATGTGCGCATCATTTCACAAACTTAAGGCATTTTTATGAAGAGTGGTACAAAAATACAGAAGCCGGCTTTTTACGACGCTTTCTCGATCAGTTTGAACGTTTCACTGTGTTTCACTGCTAAACCGCATTTAAAAAATACGAAAATGGCGTTTTCACCATCTTTTGATGCTCTGTAATTTATTTCTGTTCATTATATCAACAGTGTGAGCATCATGACATATAATACAGACACTGTCCTTTCCATAAATATAAAAGACCAGGAGGTGAGATTTACTATTTTTTTTCCTATGAAGAATAAATATTTGCAAATCAACGAAGAAATACATTCGCCAAACAATGAGCCAAAGTGGACGCTTTAGTGTTAGTAGGTGAAATACTAATGTATATTCTTAAGGGGACGTCCAACCTCACTTTGGTCAAATTTCATGTAATTTTCTTTCAAGTCTACAAAAGGCTCAAAATGAATAACCCCAATAAATTATATATCAAAATGCTTGGAATGACACAGAACATGTGGAAACTGAAATTGGCCATGGGACTGCTGCCATGTGTAAATAGCACCACCTGAAAGTCTGCTATGGCATAAGTAAGAGAACAAAATTTTTACAATAAAATACCTCAAAATAAAATAACAGCTGTATTCTATAAACATTGAAGTACATACTCGAAGAAATCTTTTCCTAATTCATGAAAGTAATAAAGATTGAGACCAAATGTTATAAGTGGAGTGCTCACTGATTGAAGGCAGACATTTTCTTTTGTTTTTGTTTTGATTTGGGGAGTTCAACAAAGGTCAACTTGAAGGAGTCCACCAGAAGAAGTATGGAAGGACAAAAGAGTGTCTCCCAATATAAAGATGTATGTGTCACTGTGGTGGTTTGAAAAGAAACTATGATATTCTCCTATGTAGAATGCACTGCAAAGTCATACATTGTTGTTGAATAAATATATTTACAAACCCCTTGCACTGTAACCCCTTTTATCCCATGCATCAATTTGATAGTGATTAAATTGTTAAATTTGTCTGGTTTATCAATAAGTATATCAGCTCTGTTTACTCTTGGACACCAATACTCTCATGATATCTGTTGGAGAAGAAATAAGGGTAACTGTAACCTGTCACTGCAATAAACCATCTAATGTACTTAAAAGTACATTGTTATTCAAAACACATCAAATCAACCTTACATAACCATTATTGCATGTACTTTCCCCAGAGGGTCTCACAGATTTGTTTCAAGAACGCAGTACACAAAGCAATCCCCAAAAGGTGACAAGTGAGCTCCATTTGACACAAAAAAATTACCGTGGAGGGGCTCTCTAACTTGTATGACTCTACCTCTGGCACTGAAGGCAAATGCCTTTTTCTCAAAGTTTAACTCTTTTTTTTTCTTTTTGAAGATCCTGGCCGCACATGTTCCAAACACTATCAGACAGGTAACCCTCCAAATAAGTGTACCTGCAAAAATCATGTTACACTGCAAAACATTCTTTTTAGACTTTTAGTTCTGGACCTTTCATGCTTCTTACTTCCAACTATAACAATTAATTTATTGATTAATGGGTGAATAGAAAAGTCCTGCCATAATCAACATTTTGAGTTACATAAGCCTTCAAAACCGCTCTGATAAAAGTGTCAAACATCAGATTGGTGGCTTTATACAGAATATTCATTAGGTTGTTGCTTGATAATAGGAACAGAATCTTCACCAGAAATATTTTGTAGCAATACATTTGAGGGTATCAGCAGGCACTTTGCAACAAATTGTAACAAATCAATTAGTTATAAACAAAATTTTTTAACTCAAAAGAGTGAAAAAGTACCACAACTTTGAAAAAATGTGGGAAGAAACACATGCTACAGCAGCTACACAGGCATCGTTTCCCCATGATGCTCGATCACAACACCAAATATCCTTCAAATTGGAGTAGCAATGGTTGAGATACAGGGGAGAATGTTGGTACATGTAATGATGAATGTGTAAGAGGACAGAGGTCACCATTGTCACTGCACAGCCCTAGATGCACCTTTGATTTTCCAACTTCCAGGTCTGGGGTATAATAATCGCAACACACCCACCTTATCAATTCATAATTTCAGTAAAATAAATAGAATTTTAATTAATTTATAGATGATGCTATTGATGGGAAGTATTTGGCTTCTTTCGCCTTCTTGTACTATTAATTACCACAAACAATATCAGTTTGATGCCGTCAAACGAAACTGTACGCATGTGGTCTGGTTAAAAAGTTACTCGGCATGGATAATGAAGAAATTGCGAATATTTCGTGTATTTCATTTCTTTCAAAGCCAATTGTAGCTAATTTTGGCCGTGGATTCGATAATTCGTTTCGGTTTTGACCACACGGCCATGCTGACAGCGGTTATGTTTATTGTGATATGCAAATTGGGAGATAAGTTTCCGGTGAAGGAGATTTGTCACATTTGCCAGTGTTAAACGATGACAAAAGACACTAATCGACGCTTGTGTTAGTATGGTTGGTTGCAAGAAAAAACTAAATTCTCAGCATCGTCCAAGCGCACCTTATTTAAAAGCACGAATGCATCATTTTCACCCCATCTTCAATCGGTCCTTTGCAGACATCAAACACACCCGCCTCAAATTCCATGTTTACTAGGAAGTAAATAACCTCACACCACCAGGGGAAATCAACACGCTCAATATAGTTCCAGGTCACTTGGAATATACTTCGTGAAAAAGTGATTTCTGAAGCATTTTGCTTACTTTGTTATGAATATTGCCTTATTTTATGTGTATCGTCCCGATTTTATACACTCGGTTATTTCTTTACAAGTGGTTCATGTTATCTTTCTAGTGTGCAATAATTCAGATTTTTTGTAAACAAAAAAGTTCAGACGGCCTGTAAACCCGAGAAGGAATTTCGAACCATATTTTGCAGTTATGACATTAACAGCTCAAGTATTTGCTGTCACCTGTTTGCAAATCCGCTCATACATTGTCTCGGACAAATAAAGGGCGTGATCACGTCCGTGCATTCTTACGATTGCCCAAATTGAGTATTTCTGCAAGAACCACATCGTAATCACATGACCGGAGTAAACATCATTGAAACATGGCCACACCCGGAACATCAAAAATTTGTGTTGGTGTTATTACATTCAAGCGTCAAAACCCACCAGAGTGTGTGTCAAAAAAATGCTTTCTCCGAGTCTGTAGTATGTTATCATTATATTGAGGACAAGGCTTTCGAATTACCGATTATTTTGTGGTTTTACCGGTTCGTTACTTATGCCATTTGCAAATTAATTTTCTTCAAAATCATAAAATTCACTTTTTTCCCTGAAAAAAGTTATATGTACCTTTTCTATGCACTTTACTCATTATTTTGATATATAATTTGCTTTCCTTACTTCTCTTATCTGTTTCTGAGGCATTGGGAAAAATGTCAAAAAATTGACCAAAGTTAGGTTGGACGATCCCTTAACCCATTGAACCTCAGTGGCCTTTTTTCCGGACAGGAACATGAAACGTCATAACGTCATTAAATTGGAGTATTGTTCAGCAAGTGTGTGGGATAGACCAATCAATACTTTTAACGTACAGCCTGGAGGCTGCACGTTGAATATATTGCTTGGTCTATCCAGTGGCGTAGATAAAGGGGGGGGGGGGGGGGGGGGGGGGCGGAGGCCCCCACCAGAAGTTTTGTCGGAAATTTTTGGGACCATTTTTAGGCGAATTTATGCCTAATAACATTACAATGCTGGCTTTGGGGATAAAAACACGCCATTTTGGGTTAATTTTTGGTTAAAAAGACCAATTTTCAGTACATTTGCAGTAAACAACAGATTCTTTCTGTTTGTTTGGGTTTTTGTTGTTGTGACACTGTCGGAAAATTTTCGGTCTGTCGGAAAATTTTGGGCTTGCCCCTCCGCCAGCGAAAAGCTATCTACGCCATTGGGTCTATCCCAACATAATGAATATGGACTCTTCTAACTGCTACCATTGAACGGGTATGGAAGATACCATTAAAGTTCAACGGGTTAATGGCGGATTAGACGTGAACTAGTTGCTTATAATTAGCTCGCTATAAAAAAGCCAACTTTTTCTGTTGTTACTTTTAATAAAAGGAAAGTTGACTTTATTTTTCTTCTGATGTCGTATGGGTTTTCTCAACAATTACTTCCTTCTTAATGCCACCTTCGACGAGCGATTGTCTTATAATTTCAAGGGAGATAACTTTTTCAAAAGTCGATGTTCATGACGATATTAGTCAGGTATGAGCCATGTGGAAGTTTGTGGACTGCCAGTCAACCCAAAATCGACCATGCTGAGGTCAATATGTACATTGGTTGATCCAGATACTGTCATGTGACTCAGCCTGGATGATATTTGTTAATTAAAAATAAATTGAGAATATCAAGTGTTTTTGAGTGGATACCGAACTGTATTTCTCGGGTGATAGAGACAAATGTTTATTGTTCGCGACTAGCATGTTCGTGCTTATCCCCTACCCCGATAGTGGTACATCACATTGAGCTCTCCCACAACGACATGTCCCGTCAGTCATAGCTGACGATTACATTGAAAATGTAATGATAACCAGGTCTGTGGTTATCATCAAAAATGCAATGATTACCAGGCATGTGATGGTTACATCCAAAATGTGTTGATTGCCAGCACTGTGACGATTACATTTGAAATGTCATGATTACCAGACCTGTGCCAATTACATTAAAATGTAATGATTACCAGGCATATGACGATTACAATTAAAATGTAATGAATACCGGCCTGTGCCGATTACATTGAATATGTAATGAATACGATTACCATTACGTTTATGATTACAATTACTCCATTTCTGAAAGTAATGATTTCGATTACAAAACTGTTACATTCTTTCCTTCATTTCAATGTGAGGTAGTTTATTGCTGAACTACTGACATTAAACAATCTGTAGGATAACCACAAGAAAATCTGTTGCATATTTCGTTTGTTAATGCTTGCAGTGTTTTCGTGGGAAGTTAATTAAGTGCCTCTCAAGAAAATATTGCCGGTGTGAGAAATAAATAGACAAAACGCGATGTGTGTTTGAATCGGTGGGTGTTTTACATAACTCGTTGGAATGGCGTAGTCATATTTCGCGAGAGCCGTATTCCGTGTTTATTACACAACCCATACATTAAAATTTATTTAAATAAACAAATTTTAATTCCGATGTTTAAACCCAAATGTGAAGAGTCCGTTTATTTTGACTGAAGCTGTACTGATAAATTGGATCGATAAAAAATCAAAACAACCTTTTCGGAACCAGTATTTGTTGAAATTTGTATCGCTGTTTCTCTTCGACTGATGCCCATTCACGCCTAACCATTTGGTGGATATTACTGTTAGTAAAACTATTAGTACAAATTTGTGCAGATTTGCAAAACAACTGGGAGAAACATTTTCAAAAGAAGTTCGAAGCATGTCAAGATGTACGAAGATTTACCGAAATAAAGTTGACCAATTTAGATATAACGGAATTCACAAAACGAGACGGCCACTGGACCGGGTTAATGTTCTGGTTGGAAATAATTGGGTATACAGCATGATACATTCGGGATAATTTGGTACTCAAACGCCTAGTGGGTGAACACAGCCCTTAGTAATTTTACCAACCAGATGCCAATAATATAAAACCTTTACAGTTGTATTTTCCAGAATTGTATTTTCTACCTATGACCTCAAATGGGTTGAAATGAACAATTAACATTTTTCAAAGATGTGGCAATTTACTAACTTGGAATTTGCCACATCTTTGAAAATGCTAATGATTCAGTTTAGTCAGCTTTATTAAAAGATAGAAAATACAATTCTAGAAAATACAATTGTAAACTTTATAGTATTGGCTCCTTGTCTGGGGTAATAGTAATCAGTAATCGTTATCATTGTAATTGATTATAATTTCTCATGTAATCGTGTATTCAGTAATCATGAGATTTTTCGATTACAGGCAATCGAAAATACTCAAATAAATTTTATAAATTGACAGTAACCGTGATTACTTTTATGTTTACTTTAAGATTACTTTCCTTAAATGATGTTTAAATGTTTTAAAAGTTCGCTAAATATGTCTTCAGTAGTATGTCATGTTCCCCTACAGGTACAGGTTGGATGACACCGGTGGATGACCCCGGAAGTGACGTCATTTGACGTGACCCAGTGCCGCCATGTTGTATTGTCATGGTAACTCGCGCGAGCGGCCACCTTGTGACGTCATCCCCATAGTGATACGTGGTGTTAGTGCGCATGCGCAGCGCGTGTTGTTAGGGTGATACGTGTTTCCGTCGACCATTTTGTATACTGGAGGCCGCCATCTTGGTTTCTATGGTAGCACGTGGTTGCTATGTAACCCAATTTTTCTGCAATAAGGCGCGGTATGTTCGGAGGGTGTGTTCTATTGTAGAAGAGTAAATCTAATTACCACAAACAACCCGACAATCCTTCCAAATCACCAAAATCCACCCAACTTTTACTATTTCGAATTCTTCCAGAATTCTCTGCTTCTATCTATATATGTAATAGTTTTTCTCTACCTGGACATGTTCCTTTGTCCTGGAGTATACTCCAGTAGCGTAGAAGAGCCTATTAGTTGGTACAGCTTTGCTTATTATTACTATGTTTAGCAATTTCTTGTCTATTCTTGTTAGTTCTGACCCTATTCCAAGTACTCTTGTTGTTTCATTTATCTAGATCATTTATATAAATTATAACTAACCAATCAGATTGCTTGATTTCCCATAACCTGTATGCAGAGTTATCTCCCTTCTGTATAATAAAAGCCTATATCCAATGGCCATATCCAATGGAATCCCATTTTTGGGAAACACCTGTGGCTGTGGAATCCCTTTTCTGTCATATGTGCTTATGTGAAAAGGCACAATGTGCCCTAGCACATAGGCACATACGTGTATTTCAGGATACCTATGTCCTGGTATTGTTTTATTCGAGGATACCTACTGGAGAATCCCTTTTTTGTCATATGTGCTTATGTGAAAAAGCACAATGTGACACAATGTGCCCTAGCACAAAGGCACATGCTTTATGTGCTTATATGTGCTTATGTGAAAAGGCACAATATGACAAAATGTGCCCTAGCACATAGGCACATACAGGTATTTTAGGATACCTGGTATTTTATTATTTGAGGATACTAGTTGGACATTACATCCGGGTACGTCATGCTACATCCGGGTACTTCTGTTGGGAAAGGTATAAAAGGGGTGTTGGTACGCAAATAAATTCATTTGTGTCCAGACCGTCGTAGAGTGAAGACATGTTACCAGTTCGATGCAGATACTGTTCCAAGTTATTTTTGAGATCGGATAATGCTAGAAGACACGAGAAGACCCATCATCAGTTCCTCTGCAGATATTGTACTAAGTTGTTCGCCCAACCATACAATATGAAGAGACATGAAGAACATAACTGTGCAAGAAGAACAGAAGAGGAGAGAGATGCTGGACTGACTGACCAGAATAAAGAACTTTTAGAATTTTTGCGGGATGCTGACAAGGTGGAAATCGATGCCGTTCTACGCGCTGCTGATGAAGATTTGATTACCTGTTTATGCAAATGTGCTACCAACATCCTCGAAGATAAGATACCACTGAATTTAGCTGAATTTGATGACCTGCGAAAATACGAACATGTATTGAAGCTGCTAACAAATGATGGAATTTCTCCAGATATCAAAAGATGTATACTACGGAAGAGTTGCTTTCTCTCGGCACTTATCAACCCAGTCCTAGCTCTGAAAAAGTATAAAAGGAGTGTTGGTGTGAAAATAAACTCATTTGTTCTACGACCACCAAAGAGTAAAGTCATGAAAGTCCATTGCTGCAGATATTGTGATAAAGAATTCTCCAGGAGATTCACACGTAAGAGACATGGAGATGATTACTGTCCCATGAGGAAATCGGAAACATCGAGCAACACTACAAGATTAGAAAGAAATTTAGATACACTGCGAATCCTATCTGATGCGGATAGATATGAAGCCAGGAGTATGCTGAAGATGGCCAGTGATGATTTAATTTTAATAGAATGTATATGTGATTGTGCCTCAAACATCTTGCAGGGCGCAGTACCTATAACCAAATCTGAGAGAGCTAAGTTGATTCCACACAAGTACGAAATAAGGAGAATTGCCTCACCAAAGAGAGAACTATCTTATCGGAAAAGAAGTCGCATCATACAGAAGGGAGGATTTTTAGGAAAGTTGATCAAACCCGTCATCAATGCTCTGTCCGATATCCTATAAACGGGTCGTGCTCATAAGAAATTTGTTATTTGTAATCTGACCTTCGAAGAGAGCGGACACAATGCAATCCAGCTGTGCACCAAAAAATTGGTCAAGAGATTCGGACTCTGATGAATCGTCGAATATGAAGAAGAAGACGAAGAAGAAGACGTTTCTATGATGGGGGGTATCGTTCAAAGTTCCTTTGACAAATACCAAAACGATTTTGACAACCTCAAAATAATGTTAGAGAAGCCATTAGTGAGAAATACATTCATACCCTTGAGTACATTCGAAATTTTTGCAACGACGCAATTCTCAAGAAAATTCAAGAAACAGCCAAGCGTCTTCGTGAAGAAGAGGATTTTGACTTTGAAGAATCACAGAAATATGCCTTGGAAAAGCGAAGATTTCTGTTCGACAACCTCATGACAAACTACTCATTCCGAGTGGATGATGATGAAGAAGAAGAAGACGATTAGAAAAAAGTATAAAAGGAGTGTTGGTATAAAAATAAATTCATTTCCGTTTTGAACGGCGAAGAGTGAAGATGTCTGTGTCAACAACAGTGCTCAGATTCAAAGATGACTTACCTTTACAGATCTTCAAGAATGATGCTGGATTAAAGCTGACTTCCCAAGACCTGGCTCAAGTGAATCGTGTGGTAAATGCAGCTAAGAGAAAAAATCTAGACATGGATTCTGGTGGAAAGAAACAAAGATGTGTGGATACTGGCCGATCAGTAAACAAGAGAAAAAAGACAGAAGAACTGATTGATGCTTCCAGTACCAACAAGAACGAAGTAACCACTATGAACAAAGTTTCTACAGAAACAAAGAAAGATGTTTCCATTAAGGACGAAGTTACTACTGAAGGCAAGAAAAAGATGCCAGCTCCCATAAAGAAAGAAGTTTCCACTAAGAAAGAAGTTTCTACTGAAGACAAGAAAAAGATGCCAGCTCCCATAAAGAATGAAGTTACCACTACGAATGAAGTTACTACTGAAGCTAAGAAAAGCTAAGAAGGATGTTTCCACTCAAACTACAAATGAATTTACTACTAAGAAGACTGAAGTTACTACTATGAAACAGCTAGAGAAAGAGGAACCCAAAGATGCCAGACAGGAAATTAAAGCAACCAACAAAGCCAAGTTATCAAATGAGAGAATGTGTTTTATCAAGAACCTAGCCATGCAATGGGAAGAAGCTCCAACCCACAAGAAGATGAAATGGTTAGCCCATGCAAGAAGAACTACAAAGAGAAATGCCTTGAGAAATTGAATTGTATACTTGAATAAAAATGAAATGTTATATATATTGTTGTGCCTTTTTCACATAAGCACATATCGGCACATAAAGCATGTGCCTTTGTGCTAGGGCAGATTGTGTCACATTGTGCCTTTTCACATAAGCACATATGACAAAAAAGGGATTCCACAGCCACAGGTGTTTCCCAAAAATGGGATTGCATTGGATATGGTCATTGGATATAGGCTTTTATTATACAGAAGGGAGATAACTCTGCATACAGGTTATGGGAAATCAAGCAATCTGATTGGTTAGTTATAATTTATATAAATGATCTAGATAAATGAAACAACAAGAGTACTTGGAATAGGGTTAGAACTAACAAGAATAGACCAGAAATTGCTAAATATAGTAATAATAAGCAACTAATAGGCTCTTCTACGCTACTGGAATATACTCCAGGGCAAAGGAACATGCCAAGGTAGAGGAAAACTATTACATATATATATAGAAGCAGAGAATTCTGAAAGAATTCGAAATAGTAAAAGTTGGGTGGATTTTGGTGATTTGGAAGGATTGTCGGGTTGTTTGTGGTAATTAGATTTACTCTTCTACAATAGAACACACCCTCCGAACATACCCCGCCTTATTGCAGAAAAATTGGGTTACATAGCAACCACGTGCTACCATAGAAACCAAGATGGCGGCCCCCAGTATACAAAATGGACGACGGAAACACGTATCACCCTAACAACACGCGCTGCGCATGCGCACTAGCACCACATATCACTATGGGGATGACGTCACAAGATGGCCGCTCACGCGGGTTACCATGACAACACAACATGGCGGCACTGGGTTACGTGACATGACGTCACTTCCGGGGTCATCCACCGGGGTCATCCAACCTACCTGTAGGGGAACATGACATACTACTGTCTTCTGAGAAACAAATTACCCCTACTATGATATGATATGATATGATATGATATGATATGATATGATATATATGATATGATATGATATGATATGATATGGTGTTCCAAAGAATGTCAGGATGGCCTGGTGGTATACAATGTTATCAATAAATTAACCATTTTTATTTGTCCATATGAAAATGTCTGATTATTTTACCACTGACTGCTATAAAAAAGTTATACATGAAGTCACCTCTTAGAGGTGACTTCATGTATTAATCTTCTTTATAGCAGTATTTTTATTTTGATATAAAAGTAGTAGGAAATGTTATAAAGGGGTCCTATTGGGAGGACCTAGTGGGGGACCTAGAATGCGACGTCATAGTCTCGTGACCCAGTTACATCACGTTTCGTTGCCAAGGCAGTCTGCGTGAGCGGCCATCTTGTGACGTCATTCCCTTAGTGATACGTGGTCCTACTCTGCATGCGCAGCGTGTGTTGTTAGGGTGATACGTGTTTTCGTTGTCCAGTTTGTGTACTGGAGACCGCCATCTTGGTTTCTATGGTAGCAGGTGGTTGCTATATGACCCAAAACCCTCTAATACGACAGGGGTGTGTTCGATTGAAATAAAGTAAATCTAATTACCACACACAACCCGAAAACACCTCCAAACCAACAAAAGCAACTTTATTTGGCACGGATTCAACCATTTTGGCATATAAGAGTAGCACATAGTGCTATAAGACGCGTTCCTTTGTATAAGAGTAACTTTATATATTCGTTTACTTTGTAGAATTATCACAAACAGCCCAACAATTGTTTTACTAGTTCGGATTCTTTCGGAATTCTCTGTTTCTATCTGATTTGCTATTAACTGCTGACTTTCCTGGCAGTCAACCTAGTGTTACCTATTACTGGTTCTGAACTCTATTCTGGTCTAAGTCTTAAGATCTGCTTTGCCTATAAGTATTTTATTTACCAAAAATAAGCGTGCCATTTGGCTCTTTGTTAAGCGAATGTAGTTTTACAGTAATCCGCGGGTTTTTAGCAAATCTCACCTTATAGACTTTTAAATTAATGGAAAGGGCAATGTCTGTATTATATGTCACGATGTGCAAAATGTTGATATACTGAACAGAAAAAATACAGAGCATCAAAAGATGGGAAAAACGCCGTTTTCGGGGGGGGGGGGGGGGGGGGAGGGGCGGTGGCTCAGTAGGTAGAGGTGCAGGCTGCAAGCCGAGAGGTCCTCGGTTCGAATCCGACAACTGTATCGTGTCCTTGGGCAAGACACTTCACCCTCACTGCCCACGCGGGGGCACGGTGGCGCTGTGTACTAAGGTGTACTGCACGTCAATTGCGTACTGCACGTCGATGGTGCACCTGTCTTCAACCAATGCTAACCCTCCACCCGTAAAACTGTCGTGGTCATGATTAGCCATTGTGCAGAAATATGTGACCTTAAACACCAATAAATAATAAATAACGCCGTTTTCTTATTTTTAAATGTGTTTCAACCGAGAATAATAGTGGAATGTTTAAACTGATTGGGGAAAAAATGTTAAAAGCCTGCTTTTGTATTTTTATACCATTCCACAGAAAATGCCTTAAGTTTGTGAAACGATGCGCACATCGATGATACAAATTGGCTAAATTTCAATTTAAATAAGGAATGATCGATTGTTTCTGTCTATTTCTTGAGTTAGGAACCCCCAAAAAACAAAGGCCAAACTGTGTAAATGGGCGCTTTTACCCTATGTTTGGCCTTTGTTTTTTGGGGGGGTTCATAACTCAAGAAATAGACAGAAACAAACGATCATTCCTTATAATTAAACCTCAGGAGCAATAAATTTAAACACTCTCTACTTTGTGGAGTTATAATAAAACAAGGTCGCATCATGCTTCCTATTGAGAACTGAATAAAAAAGGCATAGTTTTCTAAAATTCTGTTTGAAATGGCGACACATTTCGCTAAAAGATGTTCTTGTGTCATTAAAAATTTTATTGACCAATGAATTGCGTAAGTTAAAGGAACTCCATAGGCCACGCCCACACAAAACTTCAATTTTCTTTTCCCCTGATGATTTGACGGGAAGGTGATGTCATTCAAAGCAAAGCTGGGTTAATTTTAAATCTGATTTTGATCATTTCCTGAGAAATTGAAAACACAGTTGTTAAATGTGGAGTTCCATATCAACCCAGATGACATGAAGTTGGCTGAACTTTGTCTCAAAAAAGAGTGAATTCATGTTATTTGGAAATTGGAATGTTTTGATTCCGCGAGTTTCCTTTGTGGATGCCATCGACGTCAGTGATGTTGCGTTTTGTTCATGTTGACACATTATTGCCCAGGAGGCTGAATTGTCACGGAGGACAGTATTTGGCTGATATTTTGTTTCTTTAAAGCGGGACATTCCCTATTGGAACCGTGGATGGAACATTCATTTCGATGTCCAATCACGTGCATAATATGTCTTAGTTTAACCCTTTACCCAACGAATCGCCCGCATCCGCCCGCATAATATGCAAATTCAGCAGTTGAAAAAATATTATTTTTCAAAAATTTTTAATAAAATCATATCATGTGACCCCTCGTTGGAACGAGCTCGTCGAGCTCGTTCCAACGAGGGTCACATGATATGGTTTTGTTGAAATGTTTTGAAAAATTTGAAAAAATGATATTTAAAATAATACATTTTGATGTCGTCTGCGTTGGGTAAAGGGTTAAATCCAACATCACGCATTCTCTGGATACCAGTTGCACGTAAATAGTGTGTTGTGAATGTTGTGCTACAATGCCTACATTTTACATTTCGTGAAATGTCAGGCATAACTTTTGAGAATTGATATTCTTTTACAAATTGCACTATTGTCAGTGAACCACATACATTGAATTGATGTTGACAGGGGAGCAATGTGGAGTGCAGGTAGGTGGCAGTTTTATTTAAATCAGTCGGATCAATATATATTTATGACAGGTTGGCCATTGTTTACGTTTGATTTGGGTAAAACGATGAACGCAGACGATCATCTATTAATTTTAATTGCGTATAAAAAAAATAAACACGGAATAAAAAGCATGAAAAGGATTTCATTGTTTATTTGATTTTGTGTTGAAAGTATTTTTTAAATGGTGAGATAAATATTAATTACTTTTCATTTTGAAACAATATGAACGTGCAGAGGTTCTTTTCAAAATTCACACTGTGCAGTGTGATTTTAACGACTAGCATTGGGCGTGGTTTAGGGCGTGCCTAAATGCGGTTGTTTCGGTTCATTGTGATATGAACAGAAAAAAAGAAATCATTTAACCAATCATTTTACATGAATATGCATGAATACAAAACAAGTTTAATTATATTACTGATACATATTCTTGATGATGGATTATCTGAGAACTAGTTGCTTAAGAAGCGTGTGATAAAAAGACAAGTTTCCTTTGTTACTTTTAAAAAACGAAAACAACAGACAGCTCAGAGAGCTGTCTATTGTTTTCGTTTATTAAAAGTAACGAAAGGAAACGTAAATTTGTCTCGAGAACCTTATTAGTTTGAATATATCTGTATTAACGCATACATTTACCTTTGTGGCTGCTGAAAACAACATAGTGTGTGATATTTACCTTTTCGATGAAAAATTATGAAACCACAAAATATTCTCAACCTTTCTACGGCAGCGTATTAGCGCCATTTCGTCTTTTTGCGTAACTTATGTTAAATTGTAATTACAATTTAGCTAAGTTGTAATTACAATTTGAGCTAAGTTGTAATTACAATTTAAGCTATATTGTAATTACAATTTGAGCTAAGTTATAATTACAATTTATTAAGTTGTAATTACAATTTAGCTAAGTTGTAATTACAATTTATTAAGTTTAAGCTATATTGTAATTACAATTTATTAAGTTGTAATTACAATTTAGTTAAATTTTAATTACAATTTAGCTAAGTTGTAATTACAATTCAAGCTATATTGTAATTACAATTTACGATAAGCTGTAATTACAATTTATTAAGTTGTAATTACAATTTATTAAGTTGTAATTACAATTCAGCTAAGTTGTAATTACAATTTAAGCTATATTGTAATTACAATTTAAGCTGAGTTGTAATTACAATTTATTAAGTTGTAATTACAATTTATCAAGTTGTAATTACAATTTAGCTAAATTGTAATTACAATTTAACATAAGTTACACAAAACACGAAATGGCGCTAATACGCTGCCGTACCTTTCTATGTTCATTACATTTCATATCGGTAAGTAGAAGTCAAAGAATAAGTCAAAGAATGTAAGATTTCAAAACACTATGTTTTGGAGACCCGTCGTTGCAAAAATAGTATTTCATTATAAACGCAAGCAGTTGTTACGGCCATATATTAATATCGATTGGGAACTAGAATGGTGTATCTCGAGAAACCCGTCTTCAAAAGAGATTTTAACGGAAAAGCTGAGACAATAGGGCATAAAATTGATTTATATCTAAACATATATACGGCATCATCGAAAATTTGTCAATATTTTTTCAACAAGAAAACACGATGTCAGAGGCAAATTAAGTAAGACTTCTGTCTGCCTCTAGTAAAGTGCTTATTTGATGTTTTAACTATTGAAGATCTAAGCTTTCCAGCGTAACATATGATCATGGTGAAAATAAAGAACTCCAGCGAAACAGATAAATACTTTGGGGACAACATATGGTCATGGTGAAATTAAAGAACTCGAGCGAAACAGATAAATACTTAGGGGATTGGATGAAAACGAGGAATAACAGGGTATAAGCACAAACGAAGATAAAAAGTAGATAAGTGAAGGAATATACCAGAAGAATTAGTCAAATATTGCGCACCGAGGTGATTGCCAAGAACAAAATAATAGCTTTGAATACCATAGCAATACCATCTGTGCCATATAGTTACGGGGTAGTTGATTAGAACCTATCCGAACCGAGAAAGAAGGACAGGAAAACCCGAAAATTACTAACAACACGTGGTAGTAAAGCAGACGTCCAGCGTGCTTGCATGCCCAGAAATGAAGGTGATGGAGGCTAGCAGAAATAGAAACATCATATAAATATGCGATTAAAGAACTAGATGAATACATCAGGAATAATAAAGATAGAAATATCCAGCTCAATTAAAGTAGCAAAGCTAGGTATAGTCAAGCCTGGAAATAAACATACTGTCACCTCCAGAATGAGGTCCCCAGAGGGTGAATTTGGCGATGCTTCCCTCCACAGCAGAGTATCATCACTAAATGTACCCTCTGTGAACATCAATCTGCATCAAGGTTTCAGGTCAAAACAGAAAAGGGAAGCCAGAGGATATATTAGATAATTCTAACCCATTGTATGGGATACCATCAGCAAATTCACCCTCCATCGCAAAATAACAGATTGCTTATTTCCAGGCCTGGGTATAGTGTAGTAAAATGGGTCAGAATGTTCAAAGAAGAATGTAATACAGAGAGCACACACAGTTAGAACTGAAACGGTTAACCGATTAATCGATTAATCAATGATCAACATCTTGATCGATCCAAAAAAGTAATTGATCGATTAATGGTTACTTTTAAACTACTGTATCATATGGATTAACAAAGGAACAAACTTGCTCCAAAACAGGCTCGTTCCAGTGAGGGGTCACATGATATGGTTTTACTGAACGTTTTTGAAAAATTAAAAAAAATGACATTTAAAATAATAAATTTTGATATCGTCTGCGTTGGGTAAAGGGTTAAATAATATGCTTTAATTTTTGGTGATGTCCATAATTTTTTGCGGCAATACAAACTGAGTATTTTCAACATATTTGAGTTATCATTGATAAAAAACAAGTGCCAATGTTGGAAAGTTAATTCCGTGTCACTTGCGAGGATTCCATATGATGTTTGATGATTTGAAAGCTGTTACGCTGTGACTACAGCCACAGCGTAACAGCTTTCACGTCATCAAACGTCCGTGATGGGAGAAATTATTGCGGTGATTGAGCTGACGCCATTTTGAGGGATTCAGATTCTGTTGCGAGGTTTTTCACGGACGTCGCAGAAATCCATTTGTATAGAGATCAGTGGTTTAGAGCGAACCGTTGGCTAATTTACTGGACAAGTTTCATAAAGTTCACGAACGAGTTGAAAATGTTATTGCTCACTTCATTCAAATCCAGTTGCGGCGCTTCCGAGAGTCGGGGAGGGCATCCTGCACCCCTACGCATAGACTCGACTCCCCATTTGGCCCATCCACCACACACCCACATGCACCACCCCCGCCACATCCCCATACACACGCTGCACATCTCGTTTAACAAGCTCTAATCCAGTGGTGTGTATATACTGTAGAATGGAATATATAGCAGAACGACCATATATTAGGCAATATCAAATTCTTTCCATATTTATGTCCTCATACATATGATATAATTGGGCTAATCGTGGTTCTAACTCTGGCAGCCCATGAGGTCTACCAATTGAAGCCAGGGAGGGGGGGAATCCATTATCATTCTCACGTCTTTTTCATGGCGTGAATAGCGGAAATCTCGCTCAAATGCATGTCCCTTATGTCTTTTTCCATGTTTATCATCTCAGTGAGGCAATACTTGGGCGACTCACAGTTTGTGCCCTATGTGTGGATAATAACGAGTCATCGCTGAATTACAGCGTAAAAAACTATTTACCTTGATCCCAACGAAAAAAAAGTGTCTCCTGATTCCACTACCACAACTCGAAGTAACTCCTGTTACAATTTCAAACTGTTAAAGAATACTGAACTTTCCCAGATGGTCAGACACTTGGTCACATCTTGTTTACAAAGCTATTAAAAGCACGAAGTTGACTGAACGTGCCAGAGAAAAAATGTCCTTACCACAGTCGTTTTGATATGGATAGGGCATCATAATTAAATAAAAGCACAAGGAAGAGTCATCACATCACATAAAATGCTACAGGAAATACCAGTTATTGTTAAATTATAAACGTTCTTGACAATCATTGTTTGTTTTTCCATAAATATTTTCTAATATTGATGTCTCTGGCTTTAAAGTGACATTTTCTCCCACAGAAATTGAAAAAAGGTGTAATGTTGACAAGGTATTGTGTGTGTGTGTGTGAAATGTTATTTTTGTTACATGATATACAATATCTGTTACAGAACTAACAGGATTAAGATACATTTTTATACCGGCGTGGGAAATGGGCTCTGTGGTGACAGATATTATATTATATTATATTATATTATAATATATTATATTATATTATATTATATTATATTATATTATATTATATTATATTATATTATATTATATTATATTATATTAAACTATATTATATTATATTATATCAATTATGGACTTTTGTGGTGGTGAATATGATGTAATATGAACCTAGAAAACTGATATTGATTGAGGCTAACGCCTCGGTCAATATAAGTTTTTTAGGTTCATATCACATCATATTCACCATCACAAAAGTCCATAACTGCTTTATTATAAACACCATCTTAAAAAACAGTTTTCTATTTGTCAATTAAAAGTTCAATTATATCAACCAGAAATACTTTTATTTAACAATAAAATAGTTATCATCCGCAGAATAACATTAAAATGAGACGGAAGTCAGGTTGACTGCGCATGCACGTCGATTGAAATAGAACAAGAGAGGGGATTTCCAAAAGCTATATCTAGAAAGTTGATATTCACTGAAAAACAGGTGTACATGGATTTTTGAGTACCAGTCACGTGTATAAGATCCAGCCAATATAAATGTGGTTATTTATATTATATTATATTTATTACATTACATTATATTACATTTATTACATTACATTATATTATATTATATTATATTTATTATATTATATTATATTTATTATATTATATTATATTATATATTATATTATATTATATTATATTATATTATATTATATTATATTATATTTTAGTAGGTGATAAGTGGGGATACACGACCACTTTGTACATGTACGTGTACAAAATACGTGCACGATGCGTTTACCAACGTGGGATTCAGTGTTAAATCGCACGCTTGTTCACAAAAATGTTCAGTGGTCTTTGAATCCCCTGTTTTTTGTGACTCCTAGATCGCACTTTTAACGTTCAAACACTCGTGGTGAACGTTGAATGTCACGCGTTTTTAAAAAAAAGGTGAAATTGTACAATTTCACCTTTTTTTTACTTTAAAAGTTTTGTCAACGTTCCCATCGCAGATCAGACCATTGATCCATCGTTGGTGAACGCGAGCAAAAATTCTGGGCTAGTATCAAAAAACGGTTTGGGGATTCTGGACCAGGTCCAGAATCCCCAATTGTTTTGAGGCGGTGGGTTTTTCCATTTATGACGTAAGTAGGGGAATTTCCATAGTGGGATTTTTCAAACTCAGCTAATCAAACAATCAGATTGCTTGATTCTCCGCTAATTGACCAATCAGATTGCTCGATTCTCATAAACTTGATCATACAGAGTTATCTCCCCTCGTCGTAGGGTGGGGGGAATACCCGGATTTTTTTTTCCAAAAAAACTTAACAGACAACTGTTGAACGCTTCCATTTCTGACGTGAGTGGGGGGAATACCCGAGGAAATAAAAAAAAAGTGATCGATATATATAGGAGAGAGAAAAAAAAACATAAACATAAAAATAATTATACATTTAATTTTGAAAATTATAAAATAACTCGCATTAGCATACTTAAAGGAACATTAACAATTAAAAACGAAAAATGTTTTTACAGGTGGATTCTAGACGTCGAGATCGAATTTTTGGAGAGTATGAACGTGCTAAGAAGGGCATTCAGTCGGCTGACAGAAGCAGACGTCTTGGTGAGATGGAACTCAAACGCGAAGCCACAAAAATATTTAAACCCGTGACGGAGGGTCAAGAGCGAAGCAAGAAGGAGATTGTCGAAGAATTGAGACCCATAAAAGAGAGTTCTTTGAGAATGGGTTCGTTGCCTCTTAGTTTTGGAAATCGGCATTCCGTTCAATCTACACCGGATTACGTTCCCACGGGAATTCAAACAGAGAGCGAGAGCGACACGATACAGCTTCAACTATCACCACTAGTAGCGTCGCATCGTCTGATGATGATGGCGGTAAGAGAGATCTGTTGTATGGATTTTATAAGGATTCGGAGGGAAGAATTTTTGTAGGAGACACATAAGTAGATATTGGCGATGATGAATTGATCGTGGGTTCGAACAGATACGAATTGACTGATGGGCTGCGCAGATTGCTCCTTTACGACAAGCCTAGCGATTACACGGATCAGGATTTCGGCAATTACGGCGACATTCTGGTTCAGACCCACGCCATGAAGAGAAATAACGATGCCAGAGAGACGAGACCCAAAGCCAACGGAGGTTACAAGTGGACGAAAGTGGTGAAACCCATATGGGATATGAACAAGAAGTTCATCGAATCGGTGACTGGCAAAGGGGTGAAAACCACTTTTCTTCCGAGCGATTCTGACGCTCTGTCTCAGAGATTGAGTTTGTTGATGGCGAGCAGACGGGCTGGAACACAGGATTAGATAATCAGATAGTTACTATATCTGACGAATTGTTAAGACAGAAGGTTTTGAATAAAAACCATTATAAAAGGCTGATGAACGAATTGAAGGATTGATGTGTATATAATAAGTAGAGAGAAACAAACAAACAAACAAAAATAAAACAGTAAATTTTTACACTAGAATAATAAAAGTATTTAAAAACAACAAAACGATTTACCAGTGAAAAAAACAAAAATATATTATAAAAATAAAATATGTTGGTGATAAAGAACAGGGGATACGTCAGAACTTACGTTCAAGGCGGTTCTGGCATCGTCGATTCTATAATGCGAGCGTTCATGAGCGATGCGGGTAGAAAACTCGCATCGACCGCGTTTGAGGTCGGTAAGAAGACGGCTTTGGATGCTGGTAAGAAAGCCGCTTCCGAAGCCAGTGGTAGGATAGCTTCTGTGGCTGGCAAGAGGGCAGCCGACGCATTGATCGACAAGCTGATCAGTCCGCCGGCGAAGCGAGCTGCGTTAGAGCAAACGCCGAAAAGTTGGAAAGATTTTAAGGATGCTGTGGTGCCCATATAAGATTTAGCCAAAATGACGAGTGGATCTGGATTGAAGAGAACTCACAACGGTGTGATATAAATAAATAATAATATTAAAAACTGAGTTTGAAAAACATAAAAAATTTGCGTTTGAAAAGAATCTAAAATAACAAAAAAAAAAAAAAAATAAAACAAAGATGAACATTAAAGATATGTCTTGGAACGACGCCGCGACCAAGAGGTCGAATAACGAGTTCTTTCCCAAAAGCATAAGAGGCTTTATAGTGGGAAAATCGAATTGTGGAAAGACCAATCTGTTGATGAATCTGTTGTCCCGACCTGACTGGTGGGATTACGACAGATTGTTTGTGTTTGGCAAGAGCTTGTTTCAACCCGAATACAGATTGCTTCGAGAGTGCATGGATCGTAGATTGCCTAAGGACGTCATAGCCAGAATCTTTGACAGTAGGGAGGAATTCGACAAGAGTGAAGCTCCACTTTCGACCATTTTGGACGGTGCGGCGATGGAGCTGATGAAGAGAAATGCATCTTCGAACGTCGAGTGTCGATTTTATGAGAACGGTAGCGACGTTCCGGATCCTAGAGAACTGAAATCGGAAGATAAGAATCTCATGATTTTCGACGATCTGCTTTTGGAGAGACAGAACCGATGCGAATCGTATTACGTTAGGGGTCGACACAGCAACGTGGACTGTTTCTACCTGTCGCAGAATTATTTTCGATTGCCCAGACAGACGATAAGGGGGAACGCTAATTTTCTATGTCTCTTTCGCCAAGATCTCAAGAATCTCAATCACATCTACGGCGATCACGTCGCAAACGACATGAGCGCGACGGAATTCAGGAGATTCTGCAAGAGGGTTTGGGATGGTGGACTTTACAATTTCGTCGTGATCGATTTGACAAGCGAATTTAATCGCGGAAAATATCGGTGCGGATTCGACAAGTTTTATGTTTCTGATGATAATAAGATAGAGCGTGAAAATAAAATTTAGAAAATAATAAATCTTCAAATAATTAGTTTTGAATAAAAAAAAATAAAATTAAATATAATGTTCGAACATGGAGAATTGTTAGAACGGATAGCCGAGAATACGGCTGCAAAACAATCCATTCAAATCGTGGTGAGTGGCGATTCGACTCGATTCGCTACGAAATTCGAACCTTCCATCGAATTGAATAGAGAGAAAAGATACGAGATGGCGTTGGTGAATCTGGAGACTTATTATTCCTTTCCCAACGTCACCGAAAAGAATAACTCGTTCAAGTATTCCGACGGAGTGGATTGGTTGGAGATTCGAATTCCCAAAGGGAGTTACGACATAGACGATTTGAACAATTATATTCAGACGCGAATGAAGACGGATGGAAAGGGAAGCAACAAGATTCAGACTCGCCCCCAATCCTAATACCTTACAGACGATGTTGGATTTGGAAGATAATTTTCGAGTGGATTTCAACACGGACGATTCTATAGGCAAGATGTTGGGATTCGATCGAAAGATGTATCGAGGCCACGCGGCATCTGAAAATACGGTCGACATTCTCGCAGTCAATAGCATTCTGGTGAACGTGGACGTGATTGCTGGAAGCTACGTGAATGGTAGCGCTCAACCGACGATCTATTCCTTCTTTCCAAACGTGTCGCCGGGTTATAAGATCATGGAGCGACCTCGAAATTTAGTTTATCTACCAGTGATTTTAGACACGTTGTATAGTCTCAAATCCACGTTGACGGATCAAAATGGTGAACTGTTAGATCTTCGCGGAGAGAGGGTGACGATACGATTTCACATAAGAGAAATATAAAAGCAAAAAAAAATATTGTGTATATATATAGATAACAAAAATAAAATAAACGCAATATTAATTTTACAAAATTATTTTAATATAATTATTAAACAAGAAACAATTGAAGTAAATAATTTAAAAAAAAACAGAATTATGATAGAATACGTGATTAAAAACGTGAACATATCCGCAGGACAGAGGAAGAAACTTAAGAGAGCGTTAACAACTCGTTAACAACAAATTCACTCACGAAGATCTGACGAGAGGCGGTCAGGATTCGATCGCCTGGACCAGAAGTCAAATCAAAAGGATGGAGAAAATGATTCGCGATGGAAGAGGGTTGATGGTGAGATTGAGTCCCACTCAACTGAGATACAATTTGAGAATGAAAGGTGGTTTCCTACTGCTATTGGCAGGAATTGCCGCAAAAGCATTACCCTTCGCCGCAAAGGCACTACCCTTTCTCGGAAAGACTCTCGGCGTGGAAGCTCTCACGGGACTCGCTAGTTCGGCAGTTGATAAATTAATGGGTGGCAGTGGACTGTTCTTGAAGAAGGGAGGAGCCGTGTGTCGCGTCCACGTAGACGACAGCGGTAAAGGATTGTATCTAGCACCCGTTAGAGGTGGCAACTCTCTGAGAGGAAACGGTCTCTATCTGAAGAGTGGACAGAACGTTGAGCGACTCGGCAAGGGTTTGTTGCTCGGTGAGAATTCGCCGTTTAAGAATATACCGATTTTGAATATGTTATTATAATATAAAATTATATAAAATATAAATCATAGAAAGTATAAAATAATATATTTAAAATGGATAAAAAGGTGGAGAAACAATTAGACGATAATGACGAATATCGCGAGACAGAGTGCAAAGAAACAAAAAAAAATGAGATCAAAAGATGATCTCATTACTTTTTTTTCCTTCTTCTTCGCTAAAAAATCAATCTCTCTATTGTTTATATTTCCAAGTCTGTTATTTGCATGTTGACACTTGTGTTTTCTCCTTTTTCGAAAACGTGTTGAATGTTTATCTTTACTCTTTTGAGTTTTTTTACATCAGTGAACTCGCTCTCACCACCCGATTTCTCCATGAGTTCGCGTGAGATGTTTGGAAATATGTAATTTCCATAGGGCAAGGACAAATCGTCCTTGTCAAATTCTCTATCTTCGGCGATGACGATGTTCTGCAGATCGCTTTGGTACTCGTAAATCAAATCGAGCGCGGCTTCGTCCAATTTCAAAGGCATCTTATATCTGTCGTATTTATGCTCTAAGCCCTTCATCTCGACCTCGTTCAATTCGATGGGATCGTGTCGTTGTAATCTATAGGTTTATGACCGAATTTCTTATACGTTTCGACTTGTTTCAATTTCAATTCGCATCTTTTAGGTGTTGCTGTCTTCATGATCGATTATTTAGTTTTTTTTGTTTTACGAATTCTTGCAAATAATGTATATTTTAAATTTTGTATTTTAATAATTTGTTTAAAAAAAGTTTTGGTTTTTTTGCTCCTTATATATATAAAAAAAAAGTTTTTTAAATTTTAATTTTCTTTAATGTGAAAATTTTTTTGTAAAAAGTAATGAGATCATCTTTAGATCTCATTACTTTTTTTTTCCTTCTTCTTCGCTAAAAATCAATCTCTCTATTGTTTATATTTCCAAGTCCATTATTAGCATGTTGACATTCGTCATTTTCCCACTTACGAAAATGTTTTGAATGTTTATCTTTACTCTTTTGAGTTTTTTTACATCGGTGAATGCGCTCTCACCACCTGATTTGTCCACAAGTTCGAGTGAGATTATTGGATATATGTAACTTCCATAGAACAACAACAAATCGCCCTTGTCGAATTCTCTGTCTTCGGCGACGATGATAGTATTCAGCAGATTGCTTTGGTACTCGTAAAACAAATCGAGCATGGCTTCGACCAATTTCAAACACATCCGATATTTGTTGTAGTAGTGCTCTAACTCCTCCATCTCAACCTCATTCAATTCGATGGGATCGTGTTGTTGTAATGTATAGATATTAAAACTGAATTTCTTGTACGCTTCGTCTCGTTTCAATTTTAATTCGCATCTTTTAGGTGTTGTTGTCATGATTGATTATTTGGTTTTTATGAATTCTTGCAAATAATGTATATTTTAAATTTTGTATTAAAGAAAAAAAAGATGTTAAAATTTAACTTTTTTTATATATATAAAAAGAGTAAAAAAGCAAAACTTTTTTAACAAATTATTTAATACAAAATTAAAAAAAAATATTCTTACAAATGAAGCAAACAGATAAAACAATGGTAAATTTAAATGAGAAAACCGTACCTCAGTTAAACGAGATTTGTAAACTATTACAAATTTCACATTTCAGAAATCATAGAACTAAATCAAAAAAAATTGAAGTCATACAAGAATATTTGCGAAACGCTAGAAAGGCAAATGAAATGTCGATAGCAACGACATCAAAAGATGCATCGATTGTGAAAAATGAGAAGATAGTAAAAGGAATCGAAATGCCGACGTCAAAAAAAACCAAAAACGTTTCGATTGTGAAAAATAAGAAGACGACTAAACGAAAAGCCATTGAAGAACATCAAGTTTCCAAAGAAAAGAAAAGAAAAACTAAAACGAAAACGAGTGATGCACTTCAGATTCTAGACAAACGAGATATATCAAGCGAAATTCAATGAGCAATCGACGAAGGGAAAGGAGAAGAATATGTAACACGACTCATTGCAGAACTATTCCAATCGAAACCCATAGAACGGGAGAGTGCGATCAAAGGCATTTTTGAAACTTTTGATATGGTTCCCTCGTTCAAGAAAATCGATCCGAAATTGTTCATGGAACGGGTGAAGAAAAAGTAATGGATTTGTTTCACGAATACATGAACGTGGGACTAAAAATTAAGATGATACTCCATTGCGTGATGAATAAAATCGACGTGAAGTCCGGTGAGAGCATCGTGAAAAATGGATATTTCAGATCTAACGTCAAACCTGTATTTCGAGGTTTAGATTTATCGAATGTTTTCGAAAAGATGAAAGACAAGATGTTGACGTCTCTTGCAAATTATCAACATGAAGGTAGTAATTGGACGTTTGATGAGGTGTTGAAACTCGAAATTCACATAACTAAAAACGATTCGTTGAAAGGATCTTCATACTTGGAATTACCGTATTACTCAGCTAAGAAACACGCCATTGTCAATGTGAGAAATAAAGATGATCAGTGTTTTAAATGGGCAGTCACCTCCGCTTTATACCCTGTCGAAATACACTCCGATAGAGTTTCTCGTTACGTGGAAACTTCTAAAAATCTCGATTGGACCGGAGTGACTTTTCCAACAGAGTTAAAACACATCGAACATTTTGAGGCTCAAAATCCCACCGTAGCAGTGAACGTCTTTGGATACGACAACGAAAAACAAAAGATCTATCCTCTCAGACAGACTTCGTATCGCGGAAGAGAAAAGACGATTATTTTATTATTGATTTCAAATGGTGACAATCGTCATTATTGTTGGGTTAAACATCTGAGCCGATTACTGTGGAAACAAAATAGTAAACATAAAGCAAAGATATCTTTATGTTTCAATTGCATGAACGCGTTTCACAGCGAAGACTCGTTGGCGAAACATCAGGAATATTGCAACGAAAATCAAGGTAGAAAATCAAATAGATACGTTCAGAAAACGATGCACTCGGAATTGAACGCCAATTCTAACAAGATAACGAACGTGGCCGCTCCCACGAATCCCAAGGACGTGGCGACCAAACACTATGTAGATCTGGAACAGAGAAAGTCTGACAGACGAGAAATGAAATTGGATCTGAATGCGGGATTCAACAAGATATTGAATCTGTCGGAGATCAACGACACGGATGCAGACTCAACCATGGTCAACAAGGGCTATGTAGATTCTGCCTTGATACAATCACAAGAATACCTAGAATCGCAAGTGGACGATCTCTACCTGAACAAACAATCTGGCGGAACCATGGAGAGTGGCATCAACATGAATGGTCACAATTTATTCGGTCTCGATCACGATCCTGAATTCGATTCCAACGCGGTCAGCAGAAAGTATGTGGACGACAACTCGGTCTGTAGAAAGGGTGACATCATGGAAGGTAAACTAGACATGGGTGGACATGCGCTCACGAATCTACCGGATCCCGTGAACATGACGGATGCCTGCACCCTGATTTTGGTGGTGGAGAAAGTCAAATATGCTAGACAATTGATCACTGTGTGGGCCGAGGAGGCCGGCACATTAGATGAAGGAAAAGCTGAGTGGTCTTTCGTAAATGGAGGTAGCGGATCAAAACATGGTCAGGTGGGATATCCTATGCCGCTGGGAGGTGAAATCCTTCGAATGAGTCTGGCTTCCTCGGATTTGAATAACAGAGCGGCCGTCAATCTCGTGGTGAATGGAGTAGAGAGCGATAAGAGATACAGCGTCAAAAAGACTGAGAATCAACAGGCGAATGTTAGCACATTTGGCACGCCTCTCAAAGTGAACGCCGGAGACAGGATTAATTTCGTTACGAAAACCAATAATCCCGAAGCCGCCACTTCCGTGGTGAGTCTACTGATCAATCTAGTTCCTTTGAACAAACAGTGAACGCGTGGAAAATAATGAATTAAAAAAATAATGTGTGATTATTAAAAACAAAGAAGACAAAAAAAGTAATGAGATCATCTTTAGATTTCATTTTTTTTTTGTTTTCCTTCTTCTTCACTATTACCATATATTATAATAACGTTTCCTTTTTTCTCAATTTTCAGCGTCGATTCTTCTTTTTCTTTTTTTTTGTGATATGATACGTTTATAACAACATTTTTGTTTATCCGAATCATAATTATGAACGAATGTTGTGCATCTCTTGGTAACACTCGCATCATCACCATTCTCTTCAGAAGGTAGTGGTGACGGTGGAAAGCGTCTCATTCTTTTCATTTCCAACCGTCTATCCTGCTGTTTATCTAACCATTTTTCCACATCTTTTTTTTGTTTTTGTTTGGCTTGCAACACAGGATGGAACATCTGACGGAAACGGAGAGACGATCGCACAGAATCGAACAATCTAAGATCTGTTCGAGTTTTAATATCTTCGTCATGAAATATCCTTTGTGTTCCTCTCGAGTGAATAGCACGCGATCTCTCAAGTAATTCAGAACGTAATCGTAGAAATCTTTTTTTCTCAAACGCGAAAATGGAACGTTTATTTCATTTTCTATGTGACTACTTACAAATTGTAACATTTTGTACGTCGAGAATGTTAAAAAAAGACGATTTTTTTCTTGGATGAAACTATTTTTTTTGTTAAAAAAATATCATTAAAAACGAATTTATTTTTTTTTACGATTTTTTTGCGTTATTTTTTTTTAATGATGCAAAAATAAGTAAAAAAAAACTCAAAAATATAATCCAAAATCGCGAAAGAAAAAATACCAAATAAACGATGCCACTAATATATCAATCTCCAGAAAAGTATTCGATCTGAAATGTTTTTTCTCTTTAGTAAAAGAATTTTGTCACTTATAACGATGATTAAAATTGCATCCTTTTTTTAATTTTCTATCCATTTATGATCACAATTTATACACTTTGTGAATATGGTTGTTGGTTCATCACTAGATCTAGTTTGTTGAGATTCGATTTTTATTTGATGTTTCTTACATTTGAGACATTTTAAAATTGTATTTTTTATAATTTCTTTGTTAGATCTTATGAGATCAAACTCTTCTTTTTCTTTTAAACGATATTCATCAAAATCACAACTATTCCATCCTCTTTTTGTGTTACGTTCTTCATATTCAATTTGAATCCATTTTTCCAAGTATTTTTTTTAACGTCGTAGTAATCTTTTCTGAACAGACGATTTGTTGTTTTCGTGTCAAAAACATCCATTTTGGTTTTTAATTAATCTTACATCCACATTTTTAACGTTTATTAATTTTTTTCACACACTCGTCTCTCATCGAATGATCGACATCTTATTTCCGTCTGATTCGAATTGTAATTCTCTATCCGACAGGACCAGGGCTAAGGCTTCGGTTTTTCTCGGAACGTTCCTATCGAATTGCATCTTGATCTGAATGTCTAAGACGCTACTCTTGAGTCGTTCACTCTGTTTACAGATGTCAAATACGAACATGGGATACATCGACTTGTATTCGCCGGGAGACATGTTAGGGTTGCTCATCACTTCGTCTAGACCGGGATACTTCTTTCTAAAATCAGTGGCGTCGCCGTACAGTCTGCAGAAATCGTTCTTGTCGAACGACGCGTTGTAATCGATTGCTGGATATCTCGTGGCGTTCAGAAACACGTGCATGTTTCTCAAATGGCAGTGATCGAACAGCGACGCATTCTTTTCCTGAGACCCGTCCCTATCGGTCTGAAATGCAACCACGATGAAACGCGGTCTCTCGGAAACAGATTTCACCATCATTCTCCAATCGAAATGATTCGTGGAGGGAGGAGTGCTAGCTGTGTCGCACTGTCTCATTCTAAATCCCACGGGTAATTTACTCTTGGATTCTATGATCTTGTAGAGACGCGCTTTCTCCACGATCGAAGGCTCCACGTGCGGAACGAACCACGATATCTTGTGTAGAGTTATCTTACCCGCATCAGTCGCAGTGAGTCTCACTATTGCATCGTCATTTCCTTTTCCAATCAACGTCAGATTGTGTTTGAATCCGTACATGATCTTGTTGTAATCGTCCGCAAATCCGAAGATGTGTTTCAAAGATATCCTGAACGAAAACGTTCCTTTAGGTCTGGACGTCTTGACGACGTAGTCGAATATCAAGGCGGCGCCGGCGCTAGCAGGGCCAACGGTGTCTTTCACCCACAACTGATTAAGTCCTCTGGATTTCGAAAAATCATCAGGATACGTCAAGAGTCCGAACATCGTGGTGGCCTGACCGGGATGAAAAACAGATTCTATCTCTTGTCCGGATAGCATGTATTTTATATTACTGAATAGATGCATGATGCCATTATTGGCTAGAGTAACCATGTCGTCGTCGGCGTAGTCGCTCCCATCTTCCTTGGTGAGACGTCCCTGCACCACTATGTAACTCTCGCTAGGATGTACGAATAGATCTTGAGTTTCGATATTGATTCTTATCTCTCCCGCATTGTTCAAACTCGTTCCGGTTACCGGTTCATATTCGTGAACCTCATATTCTTGAATACTTTCATCTTTCACTATGCTTTGTGCTATATCTAGTATATTTGTCATTTTAAAGGATTTTTAGTTTTTTGCTTATTAATTAACTTGCTTTTTTTATCTAAAAATAGTTTTAATTATTTTTTATTATTATTTTTTTCTCTCTTATATATATGTGTGTAAACAAGAAAATGTTAAAGAAAGTAAATAAAAAAATTTTGTTTTCTTTATCAAAAATTTGTCTTCTGTAATTGTTGTTCGTAAAACTTTCTGATGATCTCTTCTCCATCCAAAGCTTCGATTTCATAAGTCACCGGATCGGTGTGAAATATTTTGATTATCATGAAGATTTCCGAGGTCCATCGAGGAGTATAACCCTTTTCGAAGTGCTTCTTATAAGCGTAAATTCTCACTCGATCACCGACCGCAAATGTCGGCGTTCTAGACTTCTTCCTGATCTTAGATCTCTCAGGATATAGATTCGCGTAGACCCGTTCTTCGTTTCGCGGATCGCTAGCTTCCGTTGGAGTCATCTTGATCGATCTGTGTCGGGTGTTGTTGTAATCTTTAACTAGACCGTTCAGAGCGTATATGTATTTCTTGGTCGAATTCGCCGTGAAGTATCTGTGCATCTTTTCCTTCATCATTTGATTCCAACGTTCCACCACGCTGGCTTTTTCTTCGTTTTCGATCGAGTAGAGGTCGACCAATCGATGAACGTGCTTGTTGTAGAATTACTTTCCCTTATCCACCCACAATTTACTCGGTTTTCGAGAAGACGAGTCGAACACGCTCTTCAGAGCCTCGGCGACGCAAGGTCCCGATTTATTCTTCAAAGCTCTGATCCAACCGTATTTAGAAAACACGTCGATGACCGTCAATAGATATTTGACGCCCTCGTTCCACCTCGAAAATGATCTCATGTCGACCAAGTCGGCAGACCAAATATCATGCAAACCCTTCACGAACACCCTTCTCTTTCGAAATTTACGCACTATGGGTTTGTGTAACTCCTCGGCCAATTCGCTCGTCAATAATCGTTTCTTCTTCTTTTCAGATGCGCTTTTTTTTTGAATGCCCCATCCGAATCGACGTTTCGCACCGATCAGATTGCCGACCAGCGAACGTTCTATCTTCTCTCTCCTGGTCGGATTCGATATGCCTCTCAATTTCCCCAACATGTTTTTATCGCAGACGTCGTTGCGAGTCTTGGTGTCGGGATGTCCGGCGTAGCACAGATCGTGATCATACGCGGCCGCGTCCACCCTATTCACAGGTTTGCTCCAAGATTTGGGTGTCAGATCGGCGTTGAGTCTCTTGTTCAATTTCGTTCCGGGTCCAGTGAAACTGTGACCGGATAGATGCATTTCAAAAGGTAGATTATTGATCATATTATTCACGATGCCTTTACCTTTGCTCACGTTCTTTTTTTTTGACGAATCTAGTCTTGATAGAACCACACACGTCGCAAATTCCGTGAAGCATCTGTCTGTCGTTTTTAGTTCGCACTTCTCTAGAATTACTCGTCTCGGTAACTCCCTTACACTTTACGCAATACATTTTTTAAGAGTTATTTAAATTAATTTTGTTTTTTTATTTTATATATAAATTTAATAATTAATTAATTCTGTTCTTATATATATATATTTTTTTTTTCAATCGCTTCGCTTGAGTTCTATCATCTTACTGAATTCCTCCCTGGCCTCTTTCCTCTCCTTTTCCACGAGAGAATCCTTCATCTCTTCCTTGATGATCTGACGAGTCTTGATTCTCACGGCTTCTTTCATGGCATCGTATTTCGTTTTCTCGCTCAATATCGCGAAGTATTCTCCGTCCGATATCCTACCGTCTTTCAACGCCATAGAGATCATTTTGGATATCGTGTCGATCTTGGAGTCGGCCAAGACGCGAATCTTGTCGTGTTTCCTTGCCTTCAGATATAATTTCCTACTCAAAAAGTTTCCGAGCGTGCTAAACAATCCGGCGGCGAGAGCCACTCCTTCTATGGTCAACACGATCGGAATGCCGACCGCGGTCGACAACAATCCGATGGCGGCCGCGTGTAAACCCATGGAAATTGTGATGAGTGTCGTGTCGATCGCGTTGACAAATTTCACGAAACGCGAATACTTCTTCTTGAGAGAACAACGAGAATATCTCTCTCGAGTTAGATACTCTTGGATTCTATTGATTTGATCGATGCGATACCTCTCTCCTCTTTCTCTTTCTTCTAGCGACGGTGCCGTCAGCAAAACGTCGATCGGCTTCTCATCCTCGTCGTCCACTAATGTCGGATACAATTTATTTCTGGTTCTCATTTTTGTATTTTTTTGCTTTCTAATATTAGATAAAAAATTTTATGTGTGTATTTATTTTTATTTTCTATTCTCCCTTATTTTAAATCAACGAGAAAACTTAGACGTATGCTTCATTGAACAATAATTTCATGACGCATCCCTTGTCTTCTAAAGTCAGACTTCTACGCGCCAGTTTCAGTTCTTCCGAAACTGTAGGCTTGTCTTGATTCTTACAGAAGACTAATCTCTTCCAAAGCGTGATCACATCGTTGAATCTAACGCGTTCGAACGCCGGATCGAAATACTTGACGACCATATCTTCCCTTTTCATCGTCAGACACGAATGATTCTCGTGATTGAAGTCTAGATGATCCCGACATCCGACGCATCGTTCTAACAAGATGGGACGTAGTTCTTTGTTCACGCAGATTGCGTATGCTCTCATCAGCATGTTTAAAAGAAACCTCGCTCTAATAGTCTGGGAAGCGCACATGATTTACGTTTTTTATTATCTATTTGATTTGATATATTTATTTTTCCAAATAACTATTATTTATATATTTTTTTTCTCTCTCCTATATATATCGATAACTTTTTTTTTTATTTCCTCGGGTATTCCCTTCCACTCACATCAGAAATGGAAGAGTTCAACAGTTGTTTGTTAAGTTTTTTTTGGAAAAAAAAATCCGGGTATTCCCCCCACCCTACGACGAGGGGAGATAACTCTGTATGATCAAGTGTATGAGAATCGAGAAATCTGATTGGTCAGTTAGCGGAGAATCAAGCAATCTGATTGGTTGATTAGCTGAGTTTGAAAAATCCCACTATGGGAATTTCCCTACTTACGTCATAAATGGGAAAAACCCACCGCCTCAAAACAATTGGGGATTCTGGACCTGGTCCAGAATCCCCAAACCGTTTTTTGATACTAGCCCAGAATTTTTGCTCGCGTTCACCAACGATGGATCGATGGTCTGATCTGCGATGGGAACGTTGACAAAATTTTTAAAGTAAAAAAAAGGTGAAATTGTACAATTTCACCTTTTTTTTAAAAACGCGTGACATTCAACGTTCACCACGAGTATTTGAACGTTAAAAGTGCGATCTAGGAGTCACAAAAAAACAGGGGATTCAAAGACCATTGAACATTTTTGTGAACAAGCGTGCAATTTAACACCGAATCCCACGTTGGTAAACGCATCGTGTACGTATTTTGTACACGTACATGTACAAAGTGGTCGTGTATCCCCACTTATCACCTACTTATTTTATTATATTATACGAGGATATCCTAGCTGTCATCCCAGACCTCAAGCTTATCCAGGATACAGATTACCATTTTGAAGTGTATCCTCCATTTTGGAAAATCCATTGATTAACAAGATCAAGCATTAAGAAACTACAGTTTTTCAAGCAACTCTCAGATTAGTTTGACTATGTGAAGTTTTTCTTGGTGCATTAGACACTTTGTTTTTTTTTCTCATTTCAAAGAATTATTTTTTAATCGTTAAAGCGAGAGATTCTCGACTTTTTTGTTTCAAGTGTTCAACTTATTATCTTAAAGATGAAAATATAAAAGAAACTAAATCCACAGTATAGCCACCGTTGATTGTATGTAACAAATCCAAGGACGGGCAAAATTTCCACAGATACATTAAAATTTGAATTCTAACATAAGACATCGGAATCAACAGCAAACGTTGAATTTATGAATCACTGGGTGTAACCTGGTGCCTCATAATTTCAATGCTTGCTGTGCTTTACTGTCAGTAGTCTTTAAGTTTCATGTGTGGACAATATTTAAGGAATAGTGCATGGCTTGTAGTTTACTACGCCCATATAGTGCCCAGTGAGGTTGTGTAGTTCCCTCCGCGGAGGGAACTGCACCACCTCACTGGGCACTATATGGGAGTAGTCAACGACAAGACATGCACTAATCCTTATATTATATCGAACATATCCTTATATTATATCGTTTTTTTACTCAGGAAATTTTGCTCAATAAACTCCTCCTACTCATAATCGCCAAATCGATTGTAGTTTAAATCACAATTTGAAGCTGTCATTCTCGGTACGAAACACTAACTTGGATTATTGATATAAGCAGAAGACAAATTTTGAATCGGTCGGCAAGGGTAAACAAAACATTTCCCCCAAACGGAACTGTGTATTCTAGAATCGCGCAACTTGCGAATGAAAGCGAAAATTTTCGAAATTTGACAACGCAGTTTGATAATTTCCACACATTTGTCACACATATACATTACCAAATGGGTCAGTACGGGATACAAAACTCCGAAGATTCAAATGAATTCCATTATTTATTCGTTTACTACCAAAAACATACAATTAAATAGCGAAATAATATGAGCAGCGAAACAAACGATTTTTCATATCCGGACGCGTTCTCATGAAAGTTGTACCCAGGTATGGATCATTCTCTTCGAAACGAGATATGGATCATCTTCTCAAGGAATAAAATGAACGTCTCGGAAAATCTGACTTCAACAATGGAAAAGCGATACATTTTTCCACAATGATTTCTTTCCGGGTCGTTTTGTGGATGTTGTGCCTCTCTGAATCGATATTTAAATTTAGCCTGATTAGTTTTATTCGCCCAGTATGAAAAGAAAAATGATATAGTAGTGTGCTAAAAATAGAAAACGTGTAGTGCCTGGGTGTAGTGCCTCAATTCTGTGGATGGAAATTACACGAAATAGGGGTGCAGCATTCGTCCAATCAGGAGCTTAGAAGGTCACGTGAGATATAATATTGCCCACCAATGGATTTGTGGCTGTCATGATGACTGTACTGTATATTCACTTAACTTCCTAGTTATAGTTTGATCAGCCGATATGCATCAAAACAGTCGTCCGTCAATGTAGGTAATGTTTATAAATAAATGTATGCTTGATAAAAAGCAACATGAATTATAGTAGTTTGGAAGAGCGGGCTCTTGTGTGTTTCTTTTCCTAAGAAGGTTGTTGATTATGATATAATTTTGGTGAAGTTTGTTAACATCGTTTTCGAATGTCCTTCCAGTAATAGAACTGTTTGTTCATGAATGTCCTAATGTTGGAGGATAAAACCTCTTTATTCAGCTGCAAAGGTATTGCTTCATTCTAAAAATTAATTTCATTCATATTTGTTCAAGTACCATCTCGCGAATAAAAAAGATGCACCTATGAGTTCTACTAAAATCACCCTCCACGATTTTACCTGACTTCCAATGTCTTTTGTTCGCTACAATACAGTATTTTCGTCCCAATCATTCGATGACTGAATACAGTTAAAACTAGAAGTCCTGTCACGACCTATGCACTTATCTAGGTTTAGTTTCGCGTTGGAATTACGCGCAATTACCATATCGAATGGAATCCAAAGCACGGCAGGTTTTCCTGGTTACTCATAGCAAACACGGGCAATGTTTCTGGCAATGGACCTCCGGGTGACCCGGAGGTCCATTGGCAGAAATATTGCTTGTGCAGAGGCCATATGTACAGAATTCGACAGCCTTACTATGGTCATAACGCGTAGATTAACGTGCAGATCGACGTGCCATTTGTGCACGTTTCATGGCAGGTCTTCTAGTTTTAACTGCATTTTATAAATATCTGGTTCCTGTCTTCTCTTCCGACCTCATATACTTATTACTCGTGTCTATATGTAAAACATACCTAAGTATGTCCACAATGTAACAAGGATGTCCCTGCTGCCACATGTTACCTATAGGGTCATTTGTTAATTCCGATAATTTCCCCATAATTTTTGAGCATACAGTCTCTTTTATTTGTAAAAACCATCGGGAGCTTCATTGCATAATTTAGCAACGGATTAGTCGAGGACCACCATGGCTGCAATGATATCTGGTCTTAAAAATCTCTTGTGTAACGAGCTTTGTCTATCGTGTAACGAGCATGTATCCCATGTAACAGTTGGAAAATTTACAGTTTTTGGACAATGAATGCCTATATTGCTAACTGAGTATTTTTGAATGTTAAATGTTTGGTCTGAACCAACGGAATTGGCGGTTTGAAATCCTTATCCTGATGCGTATAATTTTCTTAGCTGGAATGTATATTATATACTTTAAAACAAATTTTGCCAAAAAAAAATTGTTGAAGATCAGTACTCTTGAGGAAAGATAGAATTGCCAGAAAAATGATACTTATCATGTTGTCCTTTGTACATTGCTACTAGACCGTATCAAAAGAAAAAGTTGCTGCTACATCCATTTTTTGAACATGGATTGATGATTTGAATTATTGTTACAGTAAATACATTTCAACTGCATTTCTGACACTGTAAGCCAGACAAAAATTTTCGCGTGAATGACTGAGCCTGCATATTTATTTTTTATTACATACAAGGTAGGCCCTCAAAAACAAACAAATATCATATTATGAAAAGATTTTTTTTCAGTTTTCAGCTCCCTGAAATATGGACAAAATTTGATATCGCCTCATATACGCGCCATTGTTAGGGAACCCGTCACTCCTACCAAAGTCGCCAACGGTAACCATGCAATACACTGGAGGAATACTTAACAACCAGTGAAATATATCTAAAGCCTGAACATTAACCAGTGCACTGCTACAGATTTATAAATTGAGAACAAATTTGTATTGTTGTAAGAATAACTCCCCCAACACACTGAGCACATTGAGCCTACATGGATCCCTGCTGTGCTTCATACCTTCAGACAGATCTTCATGTGAAAGTTGTACGATCATACACGCACTTTTCCTTCATGGGTAACCCGACCCCTTCTGTTCCCCCACATCCGCCGTGAATTTTTTTTTTGGCGCAGCCAGTGTCCAAGGCCCGGCAAAAAATGCCTAAATAGATCGAGAAACAATCAGCCTTTGCCGAAGTTCATCAGATTATGTGGTTTAAAATAGTGTTTGGCAAAACATCCGGTCAAAAAAGCTGGTCTCTAGTGACGAAGATATTTTTGAGCACCCAGTAATAAAATTTTATTGCAACAACAGGTAACCCTAAAAATTCGACAAAACCATATCATGTGACCCCTCGTTGGAACGAGCTCGACGAGGGGGCACATATTATGGTTTTGTCGAAATTGTTTGAAGAATAATATTTTTTCAACTGCTGAATTTGCATATTACGCAGGCGGATGCGGGCGATTCGTTAGATAAAGGGTTAAAAAAAGCCATATCTTTTTTCAAAACGTTCCACACAAAATGTAAACAATCGACCAGATTTAAAGTTTCAGCCCAAAATACAACTGCGTACGATCGGCAATATTGTTGAGTGATCGTGTTTTATCGTTTTAAAGTATGACTTTCATGTAGGGTCCTGCGAATATCAAATTTCAGGTTGAATCGAAACAAGCAGAGGATTTCGAATTGGATCGAATCAAGAATCGATTCTCAACGATTTTTAACCCGTAGACATTGAATTTTCTTACAACCGTAAATATTGTGAGTCTTTACTCAATTATTGTATGTTAAGTTATCTGTTTGGTCAAATGAAGCAAAAAGGCGGAATATTCCACAACGGAATCAAGATAGTGTGTCGGAAACGGATTCTTCTGCACTTTTCTTTTATCATCGGGTTAGGAGACGCGATGCCACACACTAAAAACTAAAGTGTTAAAACTGACACTTTCAAGGTGTTAAACCCATTCTAACTCTTAGAGTTTGATTTTAACACTCAAAGTACAATGCTTTAAGCACTTAGACATTACAATCGCCAGGCATCTGAAACCTGAATGGATGGCACTTCCCATGTGTCTAGCATTGGTGGTTCTTCCAGAATCGTCCATAATTTGATTTGCGCTTGGTGGGTACATAATTAAAAGGACACAACGCAGATGACGCGGATCAGGCTCGAGAGTTCGAGCCTGACCCGCGTCATCTGCGTTGTTTCCTTTTAAGTTTCGCGACATTACACTTGTCAAGTGGTATTATTGTAACACCTGTCAAGTTCTGGGATATCTACACTTGGACAAAGTGCAAGTTCATCACTTAGTAAGTGTTAAATACCGCACCTCAAGGGTAGTTTTTAACACTTTAGTTTTTAGCGTGCGGAAGAGTTCAAGGGGAGACATTTGGTAGGATTTTGAGAACATCACGACAATTCGAAAATTTTCTAATCACCTCGACTGGAATCGAATCGAGCTGAATCACCGGGTCGATTTAGAATCTAATCGAATTTCGGTGTTTCGTAAGCCCTAGTTTAGTTCACGGAAAGGGGTCAAGTCAGGTGATAAAATAATTTATGACTGCCACAAATCGACCCTCACCATGGTCTCCCCATTAATTCTGGCTCGATGGGAAATTGTGAACATCCGACGTCAGCTACCGGTAATATGACTTAAACGGACGTCGGGAGTAAATCCTCCCATTTTGTGAACACCCCCACCCCACAAGCTCCAATAAATTCGCTACAATATTTTACATACAATAACATGAATAGCTGCAGTCATGTGTCGTACCATTTTTCATCACATTGTCAGACCTAATTTTACGCTACACCGTAAAATCGCACAGATGGTCGGAAAATGTCAAACTGATACTTCACTGAGCGAAGTTGAAATCATGAGAATTCTAGAACACGTGGTCCAAAATACAAAGGTGAAAAAATTAAAAAATCAGACGTCAAATACCAGAGATATGTCGTAAACAATGTCGGGATACATCCTCTCATTCTAGGAACACCACCACTCCCACAAACTCAAACAGGCACCACTCATATATTTTACATGCACCTAAATTCATAGCTGAAGTGACGTCTCGTGCCATTTTTATTGTCTCATAATATTTAACCCTTAACCCAACGAATCGGCCGCATCCACTCGCATAATTTACAAATTAAGCAGTTAATAAAAATGTACTTTTCAAAAAAATTCAACAAAACCATATCATGTGAACCTGATTGGAACGAGGTCGACGAGCTCATTCCAATGAGGGATCACATGATATGGTTTCGTTGAAATTGTTTGAAACATTTGAAAAGGCAATAATTAAAATAATAAATTTTTGATATCATGTGTTGGTTAAAGGGTTAGTGCCACGTCGTAAAATCCCACCGAGTGTCAGAAAACGTCAACATTAAATTTTGCGTCAGGAACGTGAAATCAAGGGACATTTTGTTACTTGCGGCTCCAAATATAAAGTTGAAAAAAAAATCGAAAATGCATCAGCAGATGTGACGTAAACAACATTTGGGGTATACCGTTCAACTTTGTGAATACTCCCCCTCCCACCCCATTACAACAGATATCGCTATAATATTTTACATACACCTAAAAGAACAGTTAAAGTGAAGTCTCGTCGCATTTTTATTCACATACACCTTCCAATTCAATTCAATTCAATTCAAATTTATTCACCCATCAACCCGACATGGGTACATGAGGTACAAATAACATATCTACATAAAGATACTGGTGGTTTCATAATTTAGATATAAGTATAGAAATGACACTGTACATTGTGATAATTAAATTGCTTGAAGATAGAAATACGAGTTGTGCATACCAAGATATCATATTGTCCCTTGTGAGGAAACGGGTGCCCACTGCAATGCTAAAACATTGCAACAGTCACCCGTTCCCTATCAACGGGCGTGGTGTTAGTCTGAGGCTTGAGTTAATTCCCCTCCTACCCGCGCAACAACTCCGTGGCACGATATGACCATGATTTCTTTATTGGGGGTTACTTATTGGGGGTTACTCTGTTGCAATGCTGGACCCCTCTTTCCCAGGATACGTCGAAAGGGGGTAAAGGTGAGCAAGACATAGAGAACAGTAATAGTTTTCCTTTTTTGCCCCGAAAGAGGGAAAGATGGGGGTGTGCAAAGCTGGTACAAGACAGGCAGTGTCCTTGTATTTCATATATAGTGGAACTTGATGTGAGGCGCCCTAGCGTTGGCCGTGCTTCGTTGAATGACTTCTGGAAACTCGATTGGCAATTCTAAACTGATCCAGTATTATTTTATTCTTGTTTATATATCAGGCGTCCTGTTTACTCTTTAAACAATCACTGTAATATAATAAACAAATTGTTACAACGATCAATCAATCTGAATTGTCACACTCTGTTTCGTTGACGATACTAAGTTAGCCGGACCAGGCAAGAAGCCTACGGTATCTTGTTTGATATGGCTGATCTAATCTTGTCCACTCAGTCGTATGTGTGTATGGAGAGTTTGTGTATATGTGGGTTTGTGTATATGTTGATGAATGGCTGATTTGGATTAATGTGTGTATGGCTGATCTGGTCTTGTTAACTCAGTCGTATGTGTGTGTAGAGTTTGTGTATATGTGGGTATGTGTATATGTTGATGGATGGCTGTTTTGGATTAATGTATGTTTGGCTGATCTGGTCTTGTTAACTCAGTCGTATGTGTGCATGTAGAGTTTGTGTATATGTGGGTATGTGTATATGTTGATGGATGGCTGAGTTGGATTAATGTGCGTTTGGCTGATCTGGTCTTGTTAACTCAGTCGTAGAGGAGAGAGAGAGAGAAAGAGAGAGAGGGGAGAGGGCGAGAGACACAGATAGAGAGACAGACAGGCAGGCACAGTGGGAGAGACAGACAGACAGAGGGAGAGAGAGAGAGAGAGAGAGAGAGGGTGGGGGGGGGGGGGAGAGCGCTGTGCTGCGAGGGCGGTAATGCGCATGTGTTTGTCTGCAAGTAAATATATTGGTTCTGAAGTGTCTCAAATGACTCCACAGGCTGGATTTCATAAATTGTGTCCAAATATGTTTTGGTACTTCTGAAAAGATGTAACGAAATATGATACTTTAGTAAAAAATATATACCACTACTATTAATTCTGATTAGCCGAGTGGTATTGGCAGTCTTCAAAAGTCTTTCGCAAACAGTAATCCACGCAAAGAAAAACCCGTACAGCTTCGGGCGCATTAAGAGGTTTTATAGGTTATCGTTGGTGTGATTTTATGAAAGCTAACTCTTTCTGTTATCGTATTTCAGCCTTCTAACTAAGCTTAATAAACACGGCTCAAAGAAGGAGGATGAAGATGAAGTGTGTGGGGCTTCCTTACCCTTTAAAACATTGCACATTGATGTCAAAATACCAAGGTTTTAAGGTTTCGGGCAACAAAGTTTACCCATAATGCAACTAGAAAGTTAATCAATTCAGTCTTGTTTTGCAGAGCTCATGTAGTGAACTGAAACAGGTGAACTGAAACAACCTGCATGATTATTTCCACATGATAAGCATAAACATGTTCTCACCCCTCCCCCCCCCCCCCATCCCCGGAGAAAACTCCAAAACATTGGAGAACGAAATAGACCAGACCACAGACTGCTGCTCCCGGATATTTGACGAAATAAAATGCTGAGAAAAAATATATCCCCTCCCTATACGTGTATATTTAATATGTAGGGAGGGGATATATTTTTCTGGGCTTTTTATTTCGTCAAATGCCCGGGAGCATGTACCCGTGACCAGAACTCATAATAACAACGCTAATCATATGAACATGACAATATTTTCATTTAGCCACCAACAAATTCTGAAATTTTACATCACTGTCGCCTGAACACCTGCATACCAATGGCCATATTTTAAAAATAGATCAAGAATTCAGTACAATTCAAGTAAGTTTTGAGTTAACCCACATGAAGCAAATTTCTGTTGTTGCCAATGTTTTCGTACCATACCGATGTTCATCTCTTCCTCGTGTTTTTCTGTCACTGGTGGAAGAACAGGTATGGCCGTACCGATATTTTGAGCAACAACATTTTTTTTTAATTACTGCCTGAACATAGAAATTGTTAGGTAGAACGGATTGTAACCTCTCTGGGGTAAGTGCACATCCCATATATTTATTATATTGTTAACCCTTTACCCAACGCAAACGATATCAAAATTTATTATTTTAAATATCATTTTTTTCAAATTTTTCAAAACATTTCAACAAAACCATATCATGTGACCCCCTCGTTGGAACGAGATCGTTCCAACGAGGGGTCACATGATATGGTTTTGTTGAAATGTTTTGAAATATAATATTTTTTCAACTGCTGAATTTGCATATTACGTGTGCGGATGCGGCCGATTCGTTGGGTAAAGGGTTAAATGAAGTTTATGTTAGACTTACATATCGCGTTATCGCTTCATGCACTTTCTCGCAAGCAAACTATAAACAAACCTGACGCCAGGTTGCGCTGGATTGCTTCATTGTAGGAGTTATTTTCAAAACAATTTCTCTTCTGGAAAGGGGAAACCCCTCCCTCATTCCACTCCATCCTCCGGTGGCGTAGATATAGGGGCGAGGGCGCCTCCCCCACCCCCCATAAAAAAAAATTGTCAAAAAATATTTGTCAGATTTAGTTCGGGCGGGAGCGATGTTCTGTCCTATGCAGAATATTGTGGCTGTTGATGAGTGAAAAACAAAATTCTGTTAGAAAAATTCACGTCCACCACCAGGCGTCCCCTCCCCTCATTCTAGCTCCATATCTTCCAGCATTCAGACACATACTGTTTTGTCATATCCCTTATTGTCGGCTTCCGAACTTCCCAAATTAAAATACGGATCCTTTCCGTAATGTGCTCCCTCGTCCATCTAGCCCATCTCTCGTGTTTTCATCCATTCTTCTATTAGTTTCTCAAAGAGTCGTATTCTGTTGGGCAAGTATTTCTGGGGCTCTAAAAGGAAACGTTCTAGGATATCTGTTTCTTCAAAGCTGCTCATATGCACCTTCTTTCGTCGCACTCCCCCCCCCCACCCCCCACAGCTCCAGTGACTTTGATCTCATTTTGAACAACAACACCCCACAAATGAATTCGACAGCACATTTCAAATTTCAAAAAAAAAATCCAGGGTGGGGGGAACCACCCCCCCCCCGCCCAATATGTGCGATTGCCACCGCCATCTGCGTTCTATTATCAGAAAGACATTTTTGAGTCTGTCGGAAAATTTGTAGCCAGTTGTACCTCGCCAGCAGAACCTCGATGAACACAAACCTGATAATTTAGCACTAAATGAAACTAAACTCACAACAAAAAGTTTGCACGTTAGGGTTCCCAACTACTATCCCATAAGGCGTGACAGATCAGACCGACCAGGGGGAGGTGTAGCCCTCCTAATAAAACAGGATTTAAAATATAAAAACATCCCCACAGACCACTTTGGAGAAAAAATATTAGCCATTGAAATAACTCTTAACGAGGGGCCAGCCAGTCATCCCTGCAGTTACAAATACTAGTTCTCAACAATGCATGCATTACACCCAGCATGCCACAACCTTTGACTTGATAGGTATTATTAATAACGGGATAGAAAAATAACGTCACTCTATTAATCCTTTACCTAACCTGAAAAGCAGACGACACTTGCAAAAATAATTTTTGAATAACTAATTTTTTTCATTTTTTGTCTCAAAAACATAGGTTATGACCCCTCGTAGGAACGAGCTCGATGAGCTCGTTCCAACGAGGGGTCATAACCTATGTTTTTGAGACAAAAAGTGGAAAAAATAATGAAAATTAATTGGCGAGTTTTGAGAATAGCGCTGGCCGGTTTTGGCCGTTACGTTAGGTAAAGGGTTAAGTAAAATGTTCTTGGCACTTCTAAGCTGCCGTAGTCACTTTGAGTACTTTGAAATACTGAGTACAAACTAATTTTCTGGACTTGAATGTCCTGGAATTTTCAAGCTGTCCACTCCATTCCCAACGTTCACAGCTGACGCGAGATCCAATGTCGCAGAGTCACACACTGAAATTTCGCTGATCGCACACCAGCCATTCTATGACCGGTGTGCCACTTTTAAATTCTGGTCATTTTATGCTGTCCCAAACTCATGTCTTTGCTCCTCAAACTGATCCTAAACAGGGATAGCCCAGCATCTTTATATGTATGTCATTCCACTATTATCGCGGAATACGGTGATGTAATATATGCTAACCCATCATTTGTCTATTATGCGATCTAGGATTTCAAAAATTACCACGTTTGGCGCCCATTTTGGACACATTGTGGATAAAATTGATATTTATTTTGCATTTATGGTAATAATACATTACATTCTTAATATTCAATCCATTACTGGTGTTCTGATAATTCACAGTGCCGAGATTGTAGGCCAAAATGTCCGATTTTCAAGCCTAATTTTGATGTTTTGGAAAATTTTGGCGGAAAAAATAATTTTGGTAAACTTTTGTTACCAGTTGTTATGGAAAAGTATATTTATGACAAATCTGTGAAAATTTCAGGTCATTAGCCCCATTCGGACGGGGAGATATTGGTCAATAAAAATTTGGGAGGTTTGGGGGCATTAAGAGTGCTTAGTCGAAGGTGAAAAGCTTATCAGAACTACAACTGATATCCGTCTATGAAAAATCAGTGAGAGAGCCTTCGAGAAATCGTCTTCTCCAAAGTGTTGAGAATAAAAATACCGGACTTGATGGCAAACGTTAAGGGACCAGCGTCTAGCAGCACTGACGGAATAAATAAATAAATAAATAAATAAATAAATAAATAAATAAATAAATAAAAGCGGCGAGCACTTGCATAAACATGCGAGACAACTTTGATTTCAACGAACAATCATTGACAAACGTTTGTTTTCAAGTTGGAAAGGTGTGTGGTATATCCAGTAAGTTTTCTACAATCTTTTAGCACAAATATTATATATACTGGGTAGAACTGTTAAATCACAGAGGCAAAACAGGAGCATATGATTTCGGCAGCGTAGCCAAAGAGGGTGGGTTGGTAGCAGGTGGAGGGACTCGTTCCCACACTTTTCCTAAAATTGTGAATCTTATGTACATTCATATCTGAAACCCTTAAGCTGTATTCTCACTCAGATAATTGTTGTGTAATTTCTCTATAGTTATTCACTCTCCGGGTACTTAAGCTTTAAGGGAGTACTCAGATGCTCCAGTTTGTATAAAAACTTAATTCTGTTACCCAGCGAAAACCCTGGAACTTCACGTATGGGAATACTCTGCACCCAGCATGAGGTAAAAATCCTCCCACTCCCACTTCATTTACTCCGGTCATGCCCCTCTATGATTCCAAAGAAGCCGACAGCTGTTGCTTCGATTTTAGTCTCAATAAGTTTGAAACTTATGGGAAACGGATAATCGCTTTGGTACTCCTAAACGCGGCCCAGTACCGTTTAAAGTTCGTTTCACCATCGCCCAAATTTCCTTCCGGTGCCTCCCCCCCCCCCCCCCACTCACGACCTCTCGATCAGAAGTCTAGTCGTGCAGGGCGCCCCAGTCATTTCTGCTAGTTTTAGTCTTGGTACTGAGAGCAATTACTAAAGTTCTTTCTTGTAACTATGTTTTGCTTTCAGTGACTGCGAAATTGCATTTAACCTTTAGAGACTGATTCCGACTTTGATTACTTTTAGTGCAACAAAACAGGTGCCGCAACATGCAAAGTTGCATGGGTAAACTTGCATTCCAAGTACTTTTTCTGTTGTTCTAGGCATGTCTTGGTTGCCTGCATACGCAGCCAAGAATTGTATTGAACGACTGCAACGCCACAAGATGTATATTGTCAAAGTGTAACAAAAACGTATAAAAGTCACCAAACCTTGAAGAGTTAATTAAAATTGATCACAGACGTATTTTTGAGTTGGTGAACTCTTTGAAGATTTCCAAATAAGTCTCGGTCAATGCAGGCGCGCTCAAAGAATCTCTTTCATTCAATATAATTCATAAAAAAGGAGACGAAGAATTAAGAATCATCCTTTTCAGATGTTTTCTTTGCTAATGTAAACGCGTGCACGTTTGTGGCGAGAATGTCATTTTTTCTCGAAAGTTTTACAGTTACCAGTTCTCATCATCAATATGTTTACAATTTGTGGTTACTGCTGACAAAATATACACAGAACGACACACGCGAGTGAATGGGTTAATCCATGTGGCACTTGTGCCATCGCGGAAGGATAAAACTCGAGGCCGCGCGTGTGTCGTTCTGTGTTTATTACACGCCTTCACGTCTTTTAAAACAATTATTGGAAAGACACTTAGCAATTCATTTGACAACTATCAACAAAAACAACACATTTTATCGCCAATCAAATATGCGAGGAGAACTTGTGTTACTATTTCGTCCCCTGGGTTCCAATGTGTTCTATGTGCCTACTATGTGCCAGGGGACGATTTTCAGCTATCGCTAGCGATTCAACTTATAATCGTGTTGCACGATTTCTAGAAAATTTCAGTGAAATTTCGCTTCTATTTAAAAATAATTCGACAACGATTTCCAATTCACATCATCAATATGTTTACAATTTGTTGTTACCATTGACAAAATAATTCGAAGGCCTTCTATGTCCCTTGATTAAAAAAAAATGTAGTAGTCAGTTGTAAAATATTTTATTAAAGTCTCACATTTTGATCCATAAAAAGTTATGTAGAGTTGTAATATACTGAAGTAGTAGTGTTCGCATGTTTCACCCCCAGGTTGGGGGATCTCATGTGACGTCATAGTCACGTGACCCAGTGGCGCCATGTTGTGTTGTCATGGTAACCCGCGTGAGCGGCCATGTTGTGACGTCATCTCCATGGTGATACGTGGTGTGAGTGCGCATGCGCAGCACGTGTTGTTAAGGTGATACGTGTTTCCGTCGTCCATTTTGTATACTAGAGGCCGCCATCTTTGTTTCTATGGTAGCACGTGATTGCTATGTTACCTAAACCCTTCTTATAGGACAGGGGTATGTTCGGAGGGTATGTTCCTTTGTACAGGTGTATTTTCTGGAGCGACTTCCCTGGATAATTACCACAAACAACCCGACAAGTTTTACTATTTCGAATTCTTCCAGAATTCTCCGCTTCTATATATATATGTAATAGTTATTGTTTATCTGGCCATGTTCCTTTATTCTAGAGTATACTCCAGTAGCGTAGAAGAGCCTATCAGTTGGAACAGCTTTGCTTATTGTTACTATATTTAGCTATTTCTGGTCTATTCTTGTTAGTTCTGTCCCTATTCTAAGTACTCTTGTTGTTTCATTTATCTAGAACATTTATAACCAGTCAGATTGCTTGATTTCCCATAACCTGTACTTAATCGTATAGAGTTATCTCCCCTTATTACAACGAAGTTGTATCCGACTCTCATCACATCTATATCCAATGGCAATATCCCCGGGCACCCCAATTTCGGTACCCCCTTTTTGGAAAAACATATGACCTTCGGCACCCCTTTTCGTCATATATGCTTATGTGAAAAAGCACAATGTGACACAATGTGCCCTAGCACAAAGGCACATGCTTTATGTGCCGATATGTGCTTATGTGAAAAGGCACAATGTGACTCAATGTGCCCTAGCACAAAGGCACATACGGGTATTTGAGGATACCTATGACCTGATATTGTATTATTTGAGGACACCTATTGAGGATACCTATCGAGGATACCTTTTATAGGATACTTATTTGAGGATACTATACTGTCTGTACATATCCCTGTAGGTCTCTTGCTGGTCCTTAGTACTATTAATCCACCTGATGCTTCATGTTATCATACTACATACAGATACAGAAAATTGTATGTTTCTTGCCAAAAAGGCATACGAGATAACATTAATCTTTTATACATTTCTGCACTAATTATATATAAGTAATCTACCCCAATCCCATCCCATAGGTACTGACATAACCAAACCTCTATCATGCTTTGAACATACGCCCTCTTGTTCCACTCTTACGAAGTTTAACCATTACTATCAACATAATTCTCGCTCTCCCCCCCCCCCCCCCCCCCACTCTCTCTCTCTACAAATTTACGTGACGCCGCTAATTGGGTACACCAACGGATGAAAGGATAACACACTTTCCAGTGTTGACTTCTCTCTCCCGCATTTCAAACACACAAAATTAATTTTTCGTTCAGGCCGCTCCCTATACCTCTATCGTCAACCCCCTCTCTCCCCTCTCTATCACAATCTCTCCCCCCCCCCCTCTCAGTATATATATCTCTCTCAATCTCTCTCAATATATACATATATCTCTCCCTCGTTCTGTTTCCCTCTCTAAGAAACTTTACACATCAATAACCATACCCCCCGCCACTCTTCCATTAATTGTGACAAGCTAAAGATATGTAAACAAATCTTCACAACTAAAAATAATTCAGCACTCTAAAAGTTAATAAACAGGAATTTGGTCAGAGATAACCTGAACATTTAATCTATTATATCTTGTTGGACAGAACTCCAATAACTATATTGAACGGACTGAGGCCAAAAACAAATGAAATGTGTTGATTGCCAGGGTAAATTCTCGATATATTAAAAGAGTTTTTTTATTCAATTAATAGGAGTTTACTCTTTAACCTATATGTAAGTAACAGGTCAAATTGGTACTGAAAGTATGGTAGATCATTTTTTGTTTGGAAGTTATTTCTATACTAATTTTTTACTAGGAATCTAATCGTGAGGTTTAAAAAAGTGCCGGGGTGGGGATGTAGAGGGGCACCAACAGTTATGACCAAAATTTTTATCACCGATATAGGTCTTTAAAGGGTTCTACTTGGGGTAATTTTAATACTCTCCTCAGCCCGAGCAACACCGACTAACCCTGCTAGTATTCAATAAGCAGGGTTATTCAATATTTATTTATTTATTTATTGGTGTTTAAGGTCACATATTTCTGCACAATGGTTATCATGACCACGACAGTTTTACGGGTGGAGGAAGCCGGAGTACCCGGAGAGAACCAGCGAGCAACGGCGAGCAACTGTCAGCTCCCCAACATACTAACTCCACACAAGCAGGGTTAGCATTGGTTGAAGACAGGTGCACCATCGACGTGCAGTACGCCTTAGTACACAGCGTCACCGTACCCCCACGTAGGCAATGGGGGTGAAGTGTCTTGCAGGGTTATTCAATAAAGCGATAACAAGTGGGTTTCAGTATACTACAACACGCCGGTTGTTTTGAGAAGACATTCCTCTCAACAAATTGCCATACTGAAATATGTGACTGTGCGAAAATACCCAAAGCTGGATAATTTGGCCCTATCAGATCCTGCCTTGCACTGGAAGAGTCTTGTGCTATCAATGACAGGATATAAAATTCATAAAAGTGTAAGGTGTAAACATTTAACAACATCAATGACGTTACAATAATCTCTAGATAATACAATGATAATACATTATTTCCGTTTCTTTGTCAAAATAAGATCAGGCTGTCTGATGTTTTGTCTGGTGAAATCAGATTTAAGCCCAAGTTTTAGCTGTTCATTTATTTCTTTTCCGTAATTTATTTCCACTTTACACCATACACATACCAGACAGAAAAAACAGAACTCACAATGCTTTCTAATTAGATTAACTGGTTGACCGCGAGATTATTTTGGGTGGTCTGAATTTGTTATTCAAAATGTTTTATTACAAATTATGGGAGAGTGCCCATGGGCACTCTCCAATAATTTGTAATAGAACAAATTTATAAAAACAAAATGTTATTTGCGTTTGACTGAATATCAAACATGAACAAGAAAACTGCTGGCTTTTGCTCTAATAATAATAATAATACTTTGGCCGGCCACTGATTTGTCGCTGTTCTCGTCCTTGGTTACCCCTGTTCTACCAACTACCTCCCTATTCCCACGCTTCTTCTCTCCTCCCAACACTCGGAGACGAACTGCTTGATGACATCCCTTGCTCCATGCTTCCCAATCTCTCCGATTAGCATATTAACCCTCTCCTTTGAGTCGCCCCCTAACCACATGTTCTTCATTCTCCCATCCCACTTCCCCATTATACTCCCCGTGAATCTTATTCTTTCAGACTGGTATTTTGGGCATTCTAGAAGAAAGTGTTCCAGGGTATCCACCACGCCCAAGTTACACATCTGGCACTCCTTTTCACTGTTTTTCCCAATTTTCCCCCTCAGCTCTCGTACCCTCATTTTTTCTGTAAGCCCTAGTAGTGGCTTCCAGCACTCAACCAGTTAACTATTTATGAAACTTTAATTTTTTTCAACACAACTGGCAATGGATTTTGCAGAACAATAACACGGAATGATTATATACGGCTGGGAATTGTTGGTTTTTATCTCCTTACAACCATGACCGACATATTTTAACACTTGGGCAGTGCAGACATGCTTAGCGATGTTCCCATCCCTTTTCAGTAAGTTGAAAAGTAACATTTCTTGCAAAGCGTAAAGGAGGCATTCAGAAATTAGAAATCAAGGCAACCCGTAAAATGCCTTTAGGGGAATGTAAACAGAACCAATATGAGTGGGTGGGTGGGTGGGTGGGTGGGTGGGTGGGCGAATCACCAAATAGCACAGTGCGGAAAAAGGAGTTATTAATTCAGGTTTGTGATATATTTTTAGTTCATTTGCATCATATGCAATAAATAACATATCCTTTTAAAGAATATTTTATTAGGCACTCATTCTTATCTTGATGAGGTCCAACGTCGACAAAACCAATACCAAGGGTTCTGTACTGTTGTGGAACATATGCACTGAGGCCTGAACATTCGATATATTGTGCCGAAAAGAAATAAAGATAAAAAGTTTTCTGAAAATGTGTTAATGAAGCTGAGGTAAACAAAACTCGCTAGGCGAACAGTGTTTGTTTTGTCTAGAAAGTATAGTGGGTCATTCCAATCAATAATATTACCGTGACAGTATTTAACTCTGTACAAGCACCATTATGTTAAAAACGAGAAACACTCAGATATGACCCAGGAATGTGATATGAATAAGCTTCATTTTTTTAGGCAGGATGGGGTTAGTGTACACGAAAATTTCATTTAAATGTACCAGTTGCATTGAAACAGAAGAGTTGCCTAATATTGTTATATTTCTAGCTCATCAGAGTCTAACATTATATACTCGAGCTGACACTTCTTTTTAATATGATTATAACTCTATCAGTTTCATCACATGTGGACAAGGCGAGAGTCTCCCGAAAGCAATCACTGAGAGTAGGATATCAAGGATGACACGGGTCTCATCAACAAGACCCCGCGCAGAACCGCGGAAGTGACATCATGTCACGTGACCCAATGGCGTTATGTTGTGCTGTGACGGTAGGCCACGTGAGCAGCCATGTTGTAACGTCATTATCATAGTGACTCGTGGTATTAGTGTGCATGCACAACACGTGTTGTTAGGGTGATACGTGTTTCCGTCGTCCGTTTTGTATATTGGAGGCCGCCATCTTGGTTTTTATGGTGGCATGTGGTTACTATGAGCCTGAAAGGCCTAGCACAGGACAGGGGTAAGCTCGATTGAATAAAAGTAAACATAACAACCAAAATACAGCCGACAATCCGCCAAATCACCAAATGCCATCCAAAACTACCGAAACGGACTTGGAGAAGACCTATTTTGGGTTTGTAAGAGTATCACGTAGTGCTATAGGACCACAACGGCTTCTAATATCACTTTAGTTGGCACGGCTTCCACCATTTTAGGTTTATAAGAGTAGTGCTACAAGGCGCGTTCCACTGAACTGGAGTACTAGATCGGATTTCCCAATTTTACAGGTTCGGATTCTTTCAGAATCCACTGTTTCTACCCATGATATAGTTTCTGTCTATACAACCCTGTTCGTTTGGTCTGGAGTATACTCAAGGCGGCTAATGATGAGTTGATACAATGCTTATGCGATTATGCCAAGAACGTATTGGATTATAATGTGCCAATGACCAAATCATCATTAGCCGTCTTAATCATAGTCTTGGCTTTATTTCGGTCAGCATTAGATACGAAATGTACTTGTTTCTATTTTTGTTTTGTCTTGCAGTGTTGTTCGATTTTTCCAATTTTCTCATGGGACAGTAATCCCCATCGTGTCTGTGCACGTTGTCTGATCTGGACGTGGCTTTTCCGCAATAGCGATGGACGTTCATGCCCTTACCCTTTCGTGGTCGCAGAACAAATAAGTATTTGGTGTCGATACATCACTTGTATACCTTTTCCAGGGCTAGGACTGATGTGATGGGTGACGGAAGAAAGCAACTCCTTCGTAATATACTTATTTTTATATCTAGTGATACATTTTGTAGGTAAGCAGCTTCAATATTTTAATCATGTTTTTGAGAACATCTCGACGATTCTAAAATTTCAGAATCTGCTCGACTGGAATCTCTTATCGAATTTCGATGTTTCGAAGGGTTCTAGTTTCGTGGTTGGAAAAGGGACAGGTTAAGTGATTAAATAATTTATCACGACCACAAATGGACCCCCCCCCCCCCCCCATGTTCTCCCCATCAATTGTGGCTCGATGGGAAACGGGAGTCTCAGCTGTTCCAAATCCATGTCATTCATGTCTCACTAGAGGCTCTCGAGACGAGTGCAAAATTAAGAGACGAAAGTTATCAAACGTGAAAAAAAACTCGAGTTTACGCTGAACAGTACTGACATACACTCCATTCGATCTACAGATGAAAATGCCTGAATTCAACAATTCACGAGAGGTTGATCCACCAAGAGCTTAAAGAGAAGTTCTGCCGTTTTAAAAATGATTCCGAATAAGGTTGAATAATAAGACAGAACACAACGAGGGCGTAGTACAGGGGACTGTTGGCAACAACCTGCGTTGGAGTTTTTCTTGTATTTCACGCGCGACGTCGACGTCGCGTGTAAAATACAGGAAAGTCTCCAACAAGCTGGTTCCTGTCCTCCGCACTCTACACTACTTGTATTCTGTATTTATGACACCACTCCATTTGAATTAAGTAAATAAGGTTGGACTTTTTGAAGCCAAATAACACTTTCGGCAGTCTGTTTACATTCTTGCTTGATACCGTTTGTGTCGAAGCATTTCATTCACGTCATAACACTATTCAGGTGCGTAATAACCAATGAGATGCGTTCGTACATGAGCGTCAGGTGTGTCCGCGGAATTATAGTCCTAGAAATGTTAGACCTAGGACTATAATTCCGCGGAATAATAGTCCAGAGGGACTACTTTTCCTACGGACTTCCATTCCTGTCACACCGAATTCCTCGTGTGTTGTACCTAGCATATTTCGCACTCTCTGTATTGTATCTGGTAACGTTGAATACACACTGCAATCGTGGTATAAAAAGTTTCGAGGGCATGGGTAAGATATTTCAACGAGACTGATATTTTTAATTTCAAAATTAAATAAAATAAAGAATATATCTACACTATTTTAGTGAATATATTCTGGACCTGAAAATATTATTTTTCACTCGCACAAGCGCTCGTGAAAAATAAAACTTCCAGGTCCACACTCATGAGATAATTCCCGATATTCACTAAAATAGCGTACATTTTTTATTATATGCTAAGTGACATTTTACTGCGCAATATTCAACCCAGTTCGACTGCGAACACGGACGTTTCGAAACAATAACAAAGATCAGCTCATCGTTTTGTTAAGCCTGTACTAGCCAAATCACTCAAATATAAAAACGTAGTACCACTTTACCAGGATAATTTAACCAACTAATTGTTCAACTCACAGATGCAATTTAATAATTATAATACTACAAATGAGAATATTCTCATATTTTTAATTACTGTTAAGTTTTAGAACATTTCAAGTGTCAATTTATAACAAGGAATTTGGAATTGAGGACGCATCGATCAACAAGGTTTTTTGGAAAAGTTACCCAGTTCAAGGCTTATTTATTTATTTATTGGTGTTTAAGGCCACATATTTATGCACAATGGCTAATCATGACCGCGACAGTTTAACGGGTGGAGGAAGCCGGAGTACCCGGAGAGAACCACCGAGCAACGGCGAGCAACTGTCAGCTCCCCAACACAAGCAGGGTTAGCATTGGTTGAAGACACGTGCACCATCGACGTGCAGTACGCCTTAGTACACAGCGCCACCGTGCCCCCACGCGGGCAATGGAGCTGAGTTCAAGGCTTAATATCACTTTCGGTGTCACTTTCTATACATGTAATTATTTTATTTTATCAGTATTATACATCTAATGTTTCAGTCATAGAATCACCAGAACGGAATGGAAAATCACGAACGTCAGGTACTGCTGGTAAAGTCGGCACTGAATCGCTTGTAACACCATCGAAGGCGAAGCGATAGGCTGAAGTGTGACGTTATTGTGGAAGCTACTAAGGGATATTCCTCGTTATCCACAGAGATATCTTTTAAATAATTTAAATAATTTGCGAAGATTCATGAAGATTCACAAGTTAGCGTATAATAAAAAAATCATACTAGATCAGTTTGCCTCATATGTCTTCACATGCTGGATTACATAAATTTTGTCCATTTTTTGAAATTTGGAAAAGATGTAACAAAACATGACACTTTAATAAAAAGATATATACCATTGATACTAATTCGCCGCATTATACGAGTGGTATTGGCGGTGTTCAAAAGTCTTACGCAAACAATAATCCAAGCAAAGAAAAACTCGTACAGCTTCAAGCGCATTATGGTGTGTTATAGGTAACCGTTGGTGTAATTTTATGGAAGCTAACTCTTTCTGATATCGTATTTGAGCCTTCTGACTGGGATTAATGAACACGGCTCAAAGAAAGAGGATGAAGATGAAGTGTGTGGGGCTTCCTTGTCCCTTAACACATTGCACATTCATGTCAAAATAACAAAATTTAAGGCTTCGGGCATCAAAGTTTACCCATAATGAAACTAGAAGTTTAATCAATTCCACTTTGTTTGACAGAGCTCCATGAGCTCTGTCAAACAAAGTGGAATTGATTAATTTTTAGTTAGTTTAGGGAAAACAAAATGCTGCTTCAGGCTTTTAATTTTTCAACATCAGTATTAACGGTTAATGTTATTTTCGTGTTGAGTTAAAAGTTTGACAAAAGTAAAAAAAATAAAATAACGGACTTGATGGCAAACGTTAAGCGACCAGCGTCTAATGACCCTGACGACAAAGATCAGTAAATAAATAAATGAAAGTGTCAATGACACTGTAGCTCAACTTGTTAAGACATGTACATGCATAGTATGTGACACAGCAATGACAAACATCTAGGTAATGACCTGATAACAAAGGTACATATAAAGTATTGTAATGGTCTGTACATAAATACTGACCGTAGCCTGTAACAAATGTATAGGTAAAGTATTGTAAAGGTGGGTGACAGTCAGATGCTAAACTAGAAAAGAAATCTTTGAGTCCCAGAGTGGGTCTGACTGAACCCCAAAATATTTGTTCTCATAGCACAGTGATAAGAAAGCCACTCAAAACACACTCGTTCCTGTCCCAAGGTGATAACAAAGGTACCCAAGAAATTTCGTGAAGATCCGTTCATAAATACGAGCCGTATAGAAGTTGTGACAAAAAACTGATTGGACCTAATTTTGGTACAAAATGGCCACTGGCAGCCATCTTGAATTTTGGACCGCACCCAGAAACACTCGTTCTCGTCCCAAGGTGATAACAAAGATACCCAAGAAGTTTCGTGAAGATCGGTTCATAAATACAGCCTCTAACCCGAGCCGTATTGACATGTGCACTTACTGTGTACAAGTAGCACTGAATAAATCAAAGTTCATCTAATTTGCATAATTTCTGCACGAGAACAAAACCCGTACTATATATGTGATGTATTCCATGTTACTAAACATTCATACAAAAAATTATTCAAATCAGAACTTTCATACAGCAGTTCTGTACAAAAAACTGATTGCACTAATTTTGGTACAAAATGGCTGCTGGTAGCCATCTGGAATTTCGGACCACACCTCAAAACACTCGCTCTCATCCCACGGTGATAACAAAGGTACCTAAGTAGTTTCGTAAAGATTGGTTCATAAATACGGCCTCTAGCCTGAGCCGTATAGAAGTTGTGTACAAAAAACTGATTAGACCTAATTTCGGTACAATATAGCCACTGGCAGCCATCTTGAATTTTAGACCGCACCCAGAAACACTCGTTCTCGTCCCAAGGTGATAACAAAGGTACCCAAGATGTTTCGTGAAGATCGGTTCATAAATACAGACTCTAGCCCGAGTCATATTGACATGTGTACTTACTATGTGTAAGTATCACTGAAAAAAATCAAACTTCATCTAATTTGCATAATTTCTGCACGAGAAAAAAACCCGTATTATATGTGATGTATCCCATGGTACTAAAGTTTCGTGAAGATCGGTTCATAAATACGGCCTCTAGCCCGAGCCGTATTGGGATTTGCACTCACAGTGCTGAAAGTAACACTAAATAAATCAAAGTTAGCCTAATTTGCATAATTTACGCACAAGAAAAAAACCTGTAATATATGTAATGTATCCCATGGTACTAAACATTCACACAAAAAATTATTCAAATCAGCGCTTTCATATGGAAGTTCTCCGCAAAAATCTGATTGCACCTAATTTTGTACAAAATGGCTGCCATCGGCCATCTTGAATATCGGACCGGACCCCAAAACACTCGTTCTCGTCCCAAGGTACGCAAAAAGTTTCGTAAAGATCGGTTCATAAATACGGCCTCTAGTCCGAGCCGTATTGGCGTTTGCACTTACAGTGCTGAAAGTAACACTAAATACATCAAAGTTAGTCTAATTTGCATAATTTAGGCACGAGAAAAAAACCCCGTATTATATGTGATGTATCCCTTGGTACTAAACATTCATACAGAAAATTATTCAAATCAGAGCTTTCATATGGAAGTTCTGCGCAAAAATCTGATTGCACCTAATTTTGTACAAAATGGCTGCCAGCAGCCAACTTGAATTTCGGATCGGACCCAAAAACACTCGTTCTCGTTCCACGGTCATAACAAAGGTACCCAAGAAGTTTCGTAAAGATCGGTTCATAAATACGGCCTCTAGCCCGAGCCGTATTGAATTGTTGACGGACATTAGGACTGACGGACGGACGGTCGACGGACGACTGGCCATGGCATAAGCTCAAATTTGACTTACGTCAAAGTTGAGCTAATAAATAAATAAATAAATAAATAAATAAATAAAGGCAGGCGGTGAGTACTTGAATAAACATGCGAGACAACTTTGATTTCAACGAACAATCATTGACAAACGTTTGTTGTCCCCTTTGAGAAGGGTGTGGTGTATCCAGTGAGTTTTCCACTTTCTTTACTTCTATTTTACCACAATCGTTTTACGTAAATATTTTTATTTACTTGATACAATGGTTAAACCGCAAAGGTAAATTCGGTGGCGTTGCCACAGGGGGTGGCGTTGCCACAGGGGGTGTTCTGACACGTCCCCACACTTTTCCTAAAAGTGTCAACCTTATGTATATTCACGTCTGAATTCCCTAAAACTAGTTCATGTTCTCCCACTCTGATAATTGTTGTGCAATTTCTCTTTTGTTATTCCTTCTCTCTCCCGGTACGTAAGCTTTAAGAGAGTACTCAGATGCTCCAGATTGTATGAAAACCTGATTCTGTTACCCAGGAAAACCGTGGATCTTCACATATGGGGATACGCTTAACCCAGCACAATGTGAAATGAAGTGGGGAAAATATTTTGCCCACCCCAACCTCATTTACCCCAGGTATGCCCCTATATGATTTCAAAGAAGTCGACAGATGTTGCTTCGATTTTAGTCTCAATCAGTTTGAAACTAGTTGGAAAAGGAGAGTCGCTTCAGGCTTCAGGACCCATAAACTTGATCCTTACTCCTTTAAAGTTCATTCCATCATCGCCAAAATTTGTTTCCGGTGCCCCACTCGCAACCTCTCGGTCTGAAGTCTATATACAACGTGCAGGCCGCCCAAAGTATTTCTGCCAGTTGTATTCTTGGAACTAAAAAAAATTACTTGGAAAAGCTCTTTCTTGTTACTGTGAAAAAGCTAAAAAAGCTCTTTCTTGTTACTGTGTTTTGCTCTCTAGGACTGCGAAATTACATTTAACCCCTAAGGCTTATTCTAACTTTGATTACTTTTAGTTCAACAAAACAGCTGCCGCAACATGCAAAGTCTTATTGGTAAACTCGCAAGTTGCATTCCAAATACTTTGGCTATTATTCTATGCAAGTCTTGTCTGTCTACAAAGGCAGCCAATAATTGTTTTGAACAACTGCAAAGCTGCAGGATATATATTGTCAAAGTGTAACAAAAACGTTTAAAAATCACTAGGCCTTTAACCCTTTACCTAACATGAAAAGCAGACGACACTTGCAAAAAAAATTCTTGAATAACTTATTTTTTTCATTTTTTGTCTCAAAAACATAGGTTATGACCCCTCATTGGAACGAGCTCGACGAGCTCGTTCCAATGAGGGGTCATAACCTATGTTTTTGAGACAAAAAATGAAAAAAAATAATGAAAATTAATTGGCGATTTCTGAGAATAGCGCTGGCCGGTTTTGGCTGTTACGTTGGGTAAAGGGTTAAGAGTTAATTAAAATTGATCGCAAACGTATTTTTGAGTTGCCAGGGTAGTGAACTCTTTGAAGATTTCCAAATAAGTCTCCATCAATGCAGGCGCGCTCAAAGAATCTCTTTTATTCATTATAATTCATAAAAAAACACGAAGAATTAAAAATCACCCTTTTCAGTTGTTTTCTTGGCTAATATAAACGTGTGCACGTTTGTGACGAGAATGTCAATTTATCTCGAAGTTTTGCAGTTGCCAATTCAATTCCATCATCAATAATTTTACAATTTGTAGTTACTGCTGACAAAATAATTCGATTTGATACAGTTTGGTAAGCGTCGAAGATATGATAGTACCGAGTTTATCATATAATTAGATAAATCCTTAGGTCTTGTATGTCACTTGATTAAATTAAAAATGTAATATTCAGTAGAAAAATATTTTATTAAATAAAGTGCCTCATTTCGATCCATAAAATAAGTTATACAGAGTTGTAACATACAGAAAATTGTATGCATCTACACGCTAAAAAGTAAAGTGTTAAAAACTACACTTGAAGTGCTGAACTAGCACTTTGTTCAAGTGTAGATATCCCAGAACTTGACAGGTGTTACAATAATTCCACTTGACAAGTGTAATGTCGCGACACTTAAAAGGAAACAACGTAGATGACGCGGATCAGGCTCGAACTCTCGAGCCTGATCCGCGTCATCTGCGTTGCGTCCTTTTAATTATGTACCCACCAAGCGCAAATCAAATTATGGACGATTCTGGAAGAACCACCAATGCTAGACACATGGGAAGTGCCATCCATTCAAGTTTCAGATGTCTGACGAGTGTAATGTCTAAGTGCTTAAAGCATTGCACTTTGAGTGTTAAAATCAAACCCTAAGAGTTAGAAAGGGTTTAACACCTTGAAAGTTGCAGTTTTAACACTTTAGTGTTTAGTGTGTAGCCAAAAAGGTATACGAGATACTATTAATCTTTTGTACATTTGTACACTGACTAATTATATGTAAGTAATCCATACCAATCTCATCCCACACACACTAACAAAACCAACCATCTTTCATGCTTTGAACACACGCCCTCTTGTTCCACTCTTACGAGGTTTGACCATCACTATCAACATAATTATCTCTCTCTCACTCCCTCTCTCTCCCTCCACTAATTAATTATTTACTCAACGAATTTACGCGACACCGCTAGGGTTAGCCAGCACATTCTGATGAAAACATCACACACTTTCCAATGCGGACCTCCTCTCTCTCTCTCTCTTTCTCTCACATTTTAATCACGCAGAGTTAAGTAAATGTTGAGACCGCCCGCTAAAGCGCCATCGTCACCACCACCCCCAATCTCTCCCCACAAATTAATTATTTTCTCTGAGAATTTACGTAACGCCGCTAACTGGGGTACACCAGCACATGCTGTTAATATGAATAAAACTTACAAATGATATTGTTTGAAAAAAGAATAATGAAAATTATACCTGTGCTCGTGTGTTATCCTTGGCAGAAATAATAATTCAGAAATCAAAATCATTCCCTATTAACCCTTTACCCAACGTAACGGTCAAAACCGGCCAGCGCTATTCACAAAAATCGCCAATTAATTTTTATTATTTTTTCATTTTTGTCTCAAAAACATAGGTTATGACCCCTCGTTGGAACGAGCTCGACGAGCTCGTTCCAATGAGGGGTCATAACCTATGTTTTTGAGACAAAAAATGAAAAAAATAGTTATTCAAGAATTTTCTTTGCAAGTGTCGTCTGCTTTTCATGTTAGGTAAAGGGTTAATCTGCAACAGCATACCTATACGATGTACATAAAGCAATAAAGATAACTATACATGCCACAGCATACTACAGTATACACGCAGTACATATACTACTTATCGGATCCAGTTGGATGGAGCAGAAACGTCTGGAAAGTCCGGTAAATGGGGAGGATTATGTCTGCTATACTACTGATAAGGCGCTGACCCACGAAAGTGTGTTTGAATAGAACTGAGCAGACCAACCTCACCTTACAGTGGGACCTATTAACTGAATAGCATTTTTGCCAACGAAAATTATTCAATGGACTTTCAACTGGTAGAGTGCTGGAATCCCAGATTTAGCCTTTCTTCTGAAATGCGGGTACCACAACTTAAAGACTTAATATTATGTGGATGCGGTTCATGTTTCTTTGAAGTGAAATTATTTTGTCTGTTTTGGCTTTGCCTTGTTACAATTTATGGTGCAGGGCCTCCAGACATTCTCCCATTAATTGTGACAAGGTAAAGAGACGTGAACAAATCATGAAAACCAAAGTAATTCAGCACTCTACCAGTACACTGACGGAAACTTGGTCACTTTCCTGTATTCTAGAGATAAACTGAATACTTAATCTATTATATCTTGTTTGGTAGAGCTCTATCAAACAACATATAATAGATTAAATACCTATATTGGATGAAGTATGGCCAAATTGGCCCCTAAACAAAATATGTTGATTTCCGGGATAAATTCGCGACAGTAGTATAGCATGTACCCAAACGACCCCTATTACTATGACTTTTGACGGTGCAGCCAGTGTTAAATTCCCATAGAACCAGTGGGGGGGGGGGGGGGGGGGGGGGGTTCTGTCAAGAAATTCCAGACACAGGGTAGGGGTGGGTGGGTCCAGTGGCCCGGATAAAACGTGGAAATGACACAAATTGCAAATTTTTCCTGCATTTGAATTCATTCAAAGAATGATGTTCTTATACCTTTAAGATGATTCAGGGTGGTGAATAGAGTATTTTAAACATGCTTTGGAGAGAAAGTAGGGCATAGACAAGCTCAAATGAGTCAAAATGTTCTCAGTGAAGATTCGCAAATTCGACAAATGAAATGGACATTAGAAACATTAACATACGCTGATCAAATTTGAATAATTTGCAATTGAGCTTTGTTATGAACACTTTTTTTCAATTCAACCAAACTGACTCGTGTTACCCTATTGAATTCAGCTATTAATATACTTTAACAAAATATGTCTTTGTTATATAGTCTTTAGAACCAACTCATTTGAGTTTGCCTAATCCAACAGCTCATCTCTCCACATGTAAAAAGCAAAAACTATCATATTCATTTTGATTAGTTTATATAAAATGTAAACTTAACTAAAATCAACAAAAACATCTTCATAATAATAACACTTTGGCCAGCCACTGTTTTGTCGCGGTTCTCGGACGAGAAGGCCATGGTTACCTCTGAACTCCCAACTGCCTCCCTATTCCCACGCTTCCTCTCTCCTCCCAACACTCGGAGACGAACTGCTTGATGACATTCCTTGCCCCATTCTTCCCAATCTCACCGATTAGCATATCAACCCTCTCCTTTGAGTCTCCCCCTAACCACATGTCATTCATTCTCCCATCCCACTTCCCCATTATACTCCCAGTGAATCTCATTCTTTTAGACTGATACTTTGGGCATTCTAGAAGAAAGTGTTCCAGGGTCTCCACCACGCCCAAGTTACACTCTCCAATGAGTAGTTTTCTACTAGCTCCCTCACTTGGACCATCCACCCCGTCTTGATATTTGAGTTGAAAGTTCTCAGGAACATTACTTTACACCATCGGCTATCGGGGAGATTTACCAAATAATTAAGATAACCGAGTTTCAATAGGTCTATCCTGTCCTTGATCCTCATCCACCCAAGCTCACCCCTGATCGCTTTTAGCGCTGCGGCATTACTCGTGCCTGTTATCCATCGGCTTGCATCGTTCTGCAGGATTTCCAAGCTCTTTACGGCTGTGTTGGTTAGGGGTACAACTTCCGAACCGTATGTTATACTTGGCAGACCCACCATTTCCCAAATAGTTTCCCCCACGAAAACCTTATTGAAACTGTTTCTCCCTATAAGTTTCATTTGGTTAGGGATTCGCTTACCCTTCAGAATCAATTTATTTGTGTGGTTTCGGTAGATGCCTCTTCCTGTGATGTTTATATTTACCCCCAAATACTCGTAATCGCTAATCTCTTCTACACTAAGAAGTCTACTGCTACCTTCCGGAATACAGAACTCCCCCACTCTCCACCTTCGAGTGGGGTCCACTTTGCGGCCCACGGGTATAACTTTGCTCTTGCTTTCATTAAGTTCGAGTCTCCATTTGCTCCCATATTTCCCAACAATTCCCAGCATCTTCGCTAGCCCCTTCAACTATTTGGTTAAGAAGTTAACTCTATGAAAAAATTAAGATATTTGTGAATCGAAAATGTTGTGATAAAATAAAACCTTGAATATAAAATAAAACATGGAAAAATAAACTGAATCTCTTCAAAATCTACAAAAATGAAACAATCGTATATCTCAAACAGTTTATATAGCACTGAGGGAACATGCGTCCTTATGAGTTTCATCACAATAGCATAGGAAACGGACTATTGATAATTGGCCAGGTTTCAACAGTGCTTTGAGCTCCGGAATGAAATGTGGGGGTGGGTCCCCTCGGGAGGGGTGGAAAAAATTTACAGGTTTGGGGTGGTGAGTCCCAGGCAGGCGGAACATTTTTTTCAGAGCCCGTGTCTGCAAATTTTTTCCAGACCCCCCCCCCTCCCCCTCCCATTGAACCAGCACTTTTGCAGGTGAAAGTTTTTCGGTGCAAAACGTCGGCTCCATCCAGCTAGATCCGACAAGTGGTGTACTTACTAGAGCTGTAGGTTTTTAAATTTCTTGTTCGGTTTCGGTTTTGGTTTTTCAGGTGGAGTTAAACCTCGGTTCTGTTCGGTTTTCGATTTGTTCATGAGGCCAAATAAAATTCAATAAAACTCATTCTTATGTCCGGAATCATAACTGAATGGCAGTGAAATTGAATGAAACTCAATGAATGCCCGAAATAAGCTATAATACATGTACATGAAGAATCAGGAAGGCCAATATAATAATTACCTAAATATACAGAACTTTTATTGTGCTTGGCCATTTTTCGAGGTCTGACACCTACACGCAACTTGAGGAAGGCTGCAAACACAACTAAGCTGAAGTGTCGGAAATCCACAGCATGTAGCCTTCCCAGAGTAGTGAGAGTACCCAGACACTGCCATTGGCAGTGTCTGGGTACTCTCATTACTCTGGGATGGCTACAACATTCTGTGAATTTCTGCAGCAAGAGAGTATTTTAATAAAAAACGAAAAACCGTAGATTACCTGATGTCGACGGTTTCGGTTTAAAAAAACCCCAAAACCTCGGTTCGGTTTCGGTTAACCTACAGCTCTAGTACTTACTGCATATATATATCCTAAGGTATGTATAGTGATATATGTAACCATAGGGCTATGGGTATATAGTATGGGTCTGTGATGGAAAATTTATGGGATTGGTGAGATATTTTGTTGAAAATTGATAGGAATGGTGAGATTTTTGTTGAAAGTTGTCCACTGAAACGATTCGGCGGCCATTTTCTATCGTATGAGGCCATGAGCGGCATGACCAACTCCCTGAATGGGGAATAATCCATCATCCTTCTTCTCGCGTTATTTAAAAAAGCGGTATTACATTAAGTGGGTTCCAGCATACTACAACACGCCGGTTGCTTTAAGAAGACATTCCGCTCAACAAATTACTGAAATATGTGCCTTTGTGGAAATACCCAAAGCTGTATAATGTGGTCTGATCAGTCCCTTCTTCGGACTGAAACGGTATTGTGCCATCAATGACAGGATATTAAATTCTTAAAAAAGTGTTAACATTTAACAACATCTATGACATTACAATAATCTCTAGAGAATATAATCATAGATATTGTTTCCGTTTGTATGTCTAAAGAATGTGACACTGTCTGATGTTTTGTCTGGTGAAATCAGATTTAAGCCTGAGTTTTTGCTGTTCATTTCTTTTCCGTAATTTATTTTCCATTTTACATCGCGCGCGTACCAGACAGAAAACAACAGAACTCACTATGCTTTCTATTTTGATTAACTATTCGTGAAACTCTCATCAGATTTTTTTTCACAGCAATTGACGATGAACTTTTGGAGAACAATAACACGTCGTGTTCATATACGGTTAGGTTTTGTTGGTTTTTACCTGGTTACAGCTAGAATCAACATATTTTAACACTTGGACGTAGACATGCTCAACGGTTTCTCCACCCATTTTCAGTAAGTTTAACCATTTGAACACGCAAAACCGAGTTTCCGGTCCAAGGCATAATTCCGTCCCATTTTATCTTATTATAAGGGGTCTATGCACGGGGCATTGATGATAAAATAATAACTGCAGTCTGCAACCGAACGGAATTGAGTGCGCCGACTCGTCCAAAATAAAACTTCCGGGCCGCATCGATCAACAAGGTTTTTGGGAAAGGTTACCCAGTTCAAGGCTTAATATCACTTTCGGGGTCACTTTCTATACATCTAATTATTTTATTTTATCAGTATTATACATCTAATTTTTCAGTCATAGAATCACCAGAACGGCATGAAAAAGCACGAACTTCAGGTACTGCTGGTAAAGTCGGTAGAGCTGTAGGTTTTTAAATTTCTTGTTCGGTTTCGGTTTTGGTTTTTCAGGTGGAGTAAAACCTCGGTTCGGTTTGGTTTTCGGTTTGTTCATGAGGCCAAATAAAATTCAATAAAACTCATTCTTATGTCCGGAATCATAACTGAATGGCAGTGAAATTGAATGAAACTCAATGAATGCCCGAAATAAGCTATAATACATGTACATGAAGAATCAGGAAGGCCAATATAATAATTACCTAAATATACATAACTTTTATTGTGCTTGGCCATTTTTCGAGTTCTGACACCTGCACGCAACTTGAGGAAAGCTGCAAACACAACTAAGCTGAAATGTCGGAAATCCACAGCATGTAGCCTTCCCAGAGTAGTGAGAGTACCCAGACACTGCCATTGTCAGTGTCTGGGTACTCTCACTACTCTGGGATGGCTACAACATTCTGTGAATTTCTGCAGCAAGAGAGTATTTTAATAAAAAACGAAAAACCGTAGATTACCTGATGTCGACGGTTTCGGTTTCGGTTTAAAAAAACCAAAAAACCTCGGTTCGGTTTCGGTTAACCTACAGCTCTAAAAGTCGGCACTGGATCGTTTGTAACACCATCGAAGGCGAAGCGATACGCTGAAGTGTGACGTCATTTTGGAAGCTAATATAACAATAACATGATTTTGGAGGGCATTATGGTTCATTAGCAGCCCTGCAGCAATGATGAAAGCCCGAGGGTTTATTAAAGCCGTTAATAAGCCCAAGGGCTGTTCATCATTGCTGCAGGGCCGCTAATCATGATGCCTGACAACAATCATGTTATTACTATTATTACCACTCCCTGTTACAGCTAACTCGATTCAAAAAATAGCCGGGCCGCGGGCCGCTAATGGCTATTTATACCATAATCGCACGCGGACCGACTCCCTCGAATGACGTCACTGGAATTAAGGAGTTTTAACGGGCCTCCAAACTTATGTTAATCGACTAGTAACTTATAGATTGAGTGGTAATAATAAGTAATATTCCTCGTTATCCATAACGTCGATGGATATCGAGAAATATCTTTTAGATAATTTGCGAAGATTCACAAGTTAGCGTATAATGAAAAATTTGGTTTCCTCTCATTCTGCCTACAGCTCATTCTGCCTACACCCAATCTGCCTGCAATTTTCAATAAATAATCTAATTACTTCTACTCTGATAAAAGCTAATCTCCCTTGTAATAAATAGACTGCTCCTATTTTCATAACCACTTTTGTTATGTTATGTCATAATACCCAGATATCAGTCGGCTAATGTTTCCTAAGTTGATTTAGTATAAATTACCCTGAAGGGAAAATTTGCTTTCTGAAATTTCGGTATTTTAACATGAAAGAGCAAGGTGTGTTTCTGTAATGACAAGGAATCTTAAATCTGAATAAAATAAAATAAAATTACATAAATTTACGATAAAAATCACTGAATGGGTGACTTTAGTCCTTGTCTGGGTTGCTCCTTGAGGCGAATAAACCGAGAGTCTATTTCTCTGTATATGCGTTTTCTGGCTGCTGGAGCAGCGCCATGGTCAAGCTGAGCCCTTGACTTTCTATCCCTGTCTTCAGTTGTCTTCAATTGTGTTATAAACTCATACATATTTGGATGCGTTTTAGACAGTGATCGATTCAGTTTTGAGTGCCAGCCCTCCAGATCGTTATTAGTCCGCGTTCCTACATTACCATGCTGATTCCACATTGGAAGTCTAAACACTGCATCATCATCTACCCAGGTAGAAATGACATAATCAATAAACTCTATAATTTGCGAGGTGTGATCAGGTCATTCATTACATCAATCCACACATCCTGTACCTGGTCTACAGGCAACAGTGGCAAACACGCTGCTCGTCTTACTAAACATTGCACACCTTCATTGGTCCGATATAATTGCGCAAGCCAAAGTCCCTGCACCATCCTCAGTATACACTGACAGAAATGAAACATGCACCCACGTGTTTCTGTGTCCAGAAATACTTCCCCAATGGCCTTTATCACTGCCCCTTCAAAGTCTGTTTGAAAAGTTTCTGGAGATAAAACAGAGCCAGTCTTTTCATTCACAACAGCACACGGTTCATTAAAAAGACGTACAATAATAATAATAATAATAATAATAACACTTTGGCCAGCCGCTGATTTGTCGCGGTTCTCGGACGAGAAGGCCATGGTTACTCCTGAACTCCCAACTGCCTCCCTATTCCCACGCTTCTCCTCTCCTCCCGACACTCGGAGACGAACTGCTTGATGACACCCCTTGCCCCATTTTTCCCAATCTCTCCGATTAGCATATTAACCCCTCCTTTCAGTCTCCCCCAACCACATGTCCTTCATTCTCCCATCCCACTTCCCCATTATACTCCCAGTGAATCTCATTCTTTTAGATTGATACTTTGGGCATTCTAGAAGAAAGTGTTCCAGGGTCTCCACCATACCCAAGTTACACATCTGGCACTCCCTTTCATCGTCTTTCCCAATTTTTCCCCTCAGATCCAGGGATCGCGACCTCAGCTTGAACAAAAGTGACCCCCCAAAGGTGCCATCAAGGTACCCTTCAAAACCTGGCCTCTCTTTATCACGCAGGCCACCCAAAGACCTCTTCGATTTGACCCCTCTCGCCAATTACGGTTACAATCTTCCAGGACCCTTTCTCTGACGATTTTTTTACCCTGGTTTGCCCCAACGTCCAGGTCCGAGATCTCCAATGAGTAGTTCTCTACTAGCTCCCTCACTTGGACCATCCACCCCGTTTTGATATTTGAGTTGAAAATTCTCAGGAACATTACTTTACACCATCGGCTGTCGGCGATACCAAACAATTAAGATAACCGAGTTTCAACAGGTCTATCCTGTCCTTGATCCTCATCCACCCAAGCTCACCCCTGATTGCTTCTAGCGCTGTGGCATTGCTCGACCCCGTTATCCATCAGCCTGCGTCGTTCTGCCAGATTTCCAAGCTCTTTACGGCCGTCTGGTTTAGGGGTACCACTTTCGTACCGTATGTTATACTTGGCAGCCCCACCATTTCCCAAATGGTTTTCCCCACGAAAACCTTATTGAAACTGTTTCTCCCTATAAGTTTCATTTGGTTAAGGATTCGCTTCCCCTTCAGAATCAATTTACTTGTGTGGTTTCGGTAGATGCCTCTTCCTGTAATGTTTATATTTACCCCCAAATACTCGTAATCACCTGTCTCTCCTACACTGAGAAGTTTGCTGCTCCCTTCCGGAATGCAGAACTCACCCACTTCCACCTTCGAGTGGGGTCCACTTTGCGGCCCACAGGTATAACTTTGCTCTTGCTTTCATTAAGTTCGAGTGTCCATTTGCTCCCATATTTTCCAACAATTCCCAGCATTTTCGTTAGCCCCTCTTCGCTTTCTGACACTAGAACCATATCGTCTGCAAAAAATAGCCCTGGGATCTTCAAGTCCCCAACTGCTACCCCCTCGTCGTTACGCGGGAGTTCATCTCCTAAAACTTTGATTTTCAATGCAAACAGGATTGGCGAAAGCATACACCCCTATACCCCTGTGTTAGGCCTATCTCCATAGGCACACGTTTTGTTGTAATGTTTCCCAGGCTAAGTTCACTCTGTACATCTTTATATAATGCTTTCATAATTCCAACAAACTCGCCTCCTAATCCCAGAGCCTCCAGCTTGCGCCACATACCCTCCCTCCATACTCTATCGTATGCCTTTTTGACATCCAAAAAGGCCATAAACATCTTTTTCTTTTTTGCTTTCTCGGATTCTATCATTTGGGATAGCGTGAAAAGATGGTCAGTTACTCTCCTTCCCTTTCTGAAGCCATTCTGGATTTCTCCCCTAAAAACCTTGTCTTCAATCACCTCCTCTAGTCTCCCATAAAGGACAGTACAGAAAACCTTTCCAATGTTGCTACTGACAGAGATCCCTCGATAGTTATCCAAAACGTCTTTTCCCCCCTTTTTGTGAATAAATGTCACTTTGCTTTCTCTCCACTCCTTTGGGACCTCTTGATTTTGTATGGCTAGATTGAATAGGGCAGTTAGGCTTTCCACGAGTTCCTCACCCCCTTCTTGATAAACTCGTTAGGAATTTCATCCGCACCTCCCGCTTTTCCACCCTTTAATTTTGATATCACCTTTCGCACCTCCACCGTTTTAATTTCGCTGCACATGAAGTTCGATAGGTTTTCCTCGACCTGATTCGGACACTCAGGTGGGTTCCCCATGCCCCATCGCTTATCGTTTACCTTTTCCCAGTGCTTGACTAGTTCTTGATCTTGCTCGTCTGTAACTCTGCCATCTACTTTAATACTCCGTGGGTTACTTCCTTTGTTACGTTTATTCATCCATTTCCAAAATACGTTCGAAAGCGACCCCCCTGACGTTTTTATCGTCCTAATAAGACTGCTGTTTCGTAATCTCCGATTATCGTCTTTAATCTTATTTACTTTATTTCGTGCTTGGTGGTAATCTTCCTTTTCTACTGTGGCCTCGTTGCTTTCCGCCCCTTAACTTTTCTACTTCTCCTGTATGCAGCACATTTAGCTTTTCTTCCCTTTATGGCCCTTTTCAGTTCTTCATTCACTCTGTACCCAAGTTCCCGTGTTGGCACCCTGACCTTTCCTACACTTTCATTTCCTGCCTCCACCAGGCTCGCAACTATGACGTCGGTCATCTTCTGGACACTACCCCTCTTGGGTACGGTTGCAAGCTTTGGTTTCAGTTTTTCATTGAACTTCGCCCAGTCAGCATCTTTTTTGAGTTCCCAAATCTCCTTAGAGCTTCCTTTGCTTTTTACTAGAGTTTTGGCCCTGATCGTCACTGTAATCAAGTTGTGGTCACTATCCACCTCCACTTTACCCTCATCATCCACTTCTACCCCTATCACCTCCCTCCATAAATTAATATCTGTGAGGATGTAGTCGATTATTGATTTTCTGTCGTTCCTCTCCCAGGTCCATTTCCCCTTACACCTCGCGTCCCTGTTCAGAATCTTCAGACCGAGCTCGCTTGTGAAGTTCAACAGCTTCCTTCCATTCCTGTTGACTTTATTGTCCCCACCTTCTATGCCTTCTTCATCATTACCTATGTGGCCATTAAAGTCACCCATCAAAATTATACCGAGCCCCTTGTTTTGTAGTTCGGTGATATTGGACCTTAGTGTTGAGTATATCGAATCATTCCATTCGGGTTTGCTTCCCTCCACCGCACAATACACAACCCCAAGGGCAATACTTTTGTTTTTCAGACTGATCCTTACCCATCCAATTTCTTTCGATACCTCAGCCGGGGTGCTGATGTTTTCCAGGTCTGCGATCAGCGACGGTTTTAAATCCTCTTTAATGTACATGCCTACCCCTCCCCCTTTTTTCTGGCCTTCCGTTCGCCCTGCACCAATCCATACGTACCCCCTTACTTCGTCTACCCGTTCCTCGTGTCTTACCCACGTTTCGCTTAAGCACATGACGTCAAACTCCTCTGCCTCGATCAATGTAGCAATTCCACTTACTTTCCGGTGGAGACCCTGGATGTTGCTATAACCCACTTTCAGGGTATCAAGGTTCATTGGCTTCCGCCTATTGGTCCCATTATTATCTAGTCCCTGTATGTTTGTATATCCTACTTTGTGTACCTGTGCTTTCCTTGGGAGGCTATTCTTATTGGTTTGGATTTTTGGTCCTTTTTCCTTATCCCCCTTGTCCCATTTTTTACACCTATGGTTCGTGAAACATTTCCTGTGTTCATTCCCCCTTCGCTGATCCCCCTCCCCTCCCTATACCAAAAAGGCTCCACCTCCTGCGACATATTTCTTCCTAAAACCTCTATACCCCTTGGGCTAAGATGGAGACCATCCCTTCCATATAGGTCCTTTCTGCCCCAAAACGATCCCCAATTGTCTACAAAGGGTATCCCAAGTTCCTTACAATACTCCCCCAATTCCTCGTTGGTCCCAATGATCCGCGAATTACGCTCGCCTCCACCACCTAGTACTGGGAGAAGCCCCGAAACCACTACCTGTGCATTCTTGGCATTCAGTTGAGTTATTAAGTCCTTGTAAGTCTCAATAAGCTGAACTGATTTTCTCTCCCTGATGTTGTTAATCCCCACGTGTACAACAACCACTGGGTCTGGGCCTGACCCCTTTACTAATCCACCCACTTTGTCCCTTAGGTCCTCCATCCTAGCCCCCGGAAAGCACAAATTGGTCCTGTTGACACTGTCGGGCCCACACACCACCCTATCTAACGCCCGCACTATACTACTCCCTGCAACCACCAACTGCCTCTTTCCTGTCCTCTTTCCTGTCCTACTACCCCTGTTACCACCTCTGTTCCCACTGGACCAGCTCGCAATCTTGCACTCCACCACACTAACCTCCATGCCTACCTCCACCTCCACCTCTTCAGACCCAACCTGCTCCTCAGAATTCTCGAAATTACCTAACACACTGAATCTATTTTGGACACTGCACTCCACCTTCTGCTACATAAGTCACTTTCTGCCTATTGGGCATCAGAGCGACAGCTACAGGGAACATTGCATTACCAGACACGCAATGTATTGCATATAGTTGATTCCACAGGCTAGGGCATGAATAAAATGTTCCATCCAGAAATAAACCTGAAGCTTCCTGCATCGTACACAACATCTCATCTATAGCAAAAAAAAAACCCAGAATTTTGTCACCAGACCCATTATCAATAGCAAGAAATCTTCTTCCATTCTTTGTGAGACTCCATTCATCTAGTAAGTTCACTTCTGTCAGAGTTGCTGAAAGTTTTGGTATCTTTTTTCGGCGATGTCTATAAAGACCAGAGTCTATACTTGTGAAAGAAGGTGTAATAGCAGCTTCGTCTTCTGTCATGTTGTCCAATTCTTCTCTGTAAATTTAATGCATTGGTGTTACCTCTTCACGGGCACGGCTTCTCATGTTACTCATAAGTCTCAAAACATGAGGCATTTCCATTCAAGGATGTTTTTGCTCTGTTACGTTTTTCACAAAATCATCAACTGTACTGAGTCGACCTTTGCAATGATCAAATACACATTTCCAGTGAGTTGTTGACTTTCGGTGTACATTTAAACGATACCTAAACCCATCAAAAAGAAACTGTTGACCACCAGCTTGGGAGGTTATAAATTCTACTCTGTGTATTCCTGCCATAGTGCAAAGATTACTGATGAACCGAATCAAATAGTTTTGCGCGCCGAAGGCGCGCAGGGACGATTTGCGGAGCAAGCCCCTTTCGACCCTCATTACCTGTAGAATTTTGAAGTGTCGGACCGTGGTAAAGGAGGAGAAGTTGTGGGCTGTTAGCGGCGCTTGTGTCTTTTCTGCTTCTTTTTCAGAGGTGGAGGTTTGGAAGGAGAGACAGTAGTAGTTGGTGTTGTTGGTGGGCTGCCTGATGGTGGTTCCTGAGTTTTGTAGGGTCTGGTCTTAGCCGAGTCTGGAGTGGTTGTGGGTGATTGCTGAGTCTTTTGTTGTTGTAGGTTTCTGGCATCTATTAGTTTATTGGCTTCTTCGATTTGTTGGAGGAGTAGTTGGTACTTCCTGTCCATCTCTTGCCTGTGAAGGTCCCCTTGTATTTTGTTTTCCCGTAAGATGTTATCCAGCCTGTCGTCCGCGTCCTGGCATTCTGGTTTAGAAGGAAGAGGCGAGTGGGGATCAAGAAGAGGCGAGAAGGCACCTTCCATTTCCACCTCAGTCTCCACAGACTCTTCCACATCCGACAATACCGGCTGGGAAGCCGGCATTTGGATGGGGCTGTCTGTGGGAGTGGGAGGGGAAGTGGTGGCCGCCTCTGGCTCTTTCTTTTTCTCACCGTTCTCTTTCTTCATCTCCAAGAATGCCTCCAAGCGTCGGGAATCCCTCCGCTTGGTGGACGGGCTCTTCTTTCTTCTTTTTCTCTTTTCAGGGCCCCCTGACCTACTCGGGTGAGGACCAGTGTGAGAGGGGATCCTCCCATCAAAGGTACTACCTCTCCCCGAGGAGGGTGGTAATTCTTTCTCTTCTTCAACCTTGAATTCAAGGTTCAGATGAACGCTCTTGCCTACCTCCTGGACAGTCCAGGTGATAGGGCAAGAGACGCTCAGAGCTGCTATCATTCTCTTCAATCGCCCTGGTAGTTCCAGTGTTTCCATAATTAAGATTGTAATTAGGATGCTCGCACTCTGAGTTCAGAGGTGCGAATGATGTGTTCCAATGACAATCAATGCCCAAACGTTTTACAAAGAGGATAGCATGTGAATCTGATGGACCTTGTCTAGTAATCTTATATATATGCTAAGAATATGAAGCTAGTTTTTAGTAATTTTGCTTTTTTTCTAAAAACATGCATTCAGTATTACTTTGTTTGCAGTCAGTTATTTATTCAAACACTGAAACAATTAATTCACTCTTGAGTCCTGAAAATCTGTTTTTTTATTCTACATATCAAAAGAAAAAACTACAAACAAAATACAAAGAAACAATGAAATAATAGTACAATAAGCAATTAAACTCATGCACAATCATTACAGTAATTAGTGTTTTGATTAACTGACTTGCAATCAGTGATCAGTGTCTTGATTTGTGGTCCAATCCATTTTATCACTGGATATGTATGTGTTTTGTTAATCCCCTAGAAAGGAGTTAATTGGTTTTAGAAAAGTATAGGCAGAATGAGCTATTGGCGGAATGAGAGGTAACCAAAAATTATACTAGATCAGTTTGCCTCATATGACTTCACATGATGGATTATATAAATTTTGTCCATTTTTTTGGTAATCTGGAAAAGATGCAACAAAATATAACACTTTAATAAAAGATATATACCATTGATACTAATTCACATTATACGAGTGGTATTGGCGGTGTTCAAAAGTCTTACGTAAACAATAATCCACGCAAAGAAAAACTCCTACAGCTTCAAGTGCATTATGGGGTGTTATAGGTAATCGTTGGTGTAATTTTATGGAAGCTAACCCTTTCTGATATCATATTTTAGCCTCCTAACTGGGATTAATGAACGCAGCTCAAAGAAAGAGGATGGAGATGAAGTGTGTGGGGCTTCCTTGTCCCTTAACACATTGCACATGCATGTCAAAATACCAAAATTTAAGGCTTTGGGCATCAACGTTTATACATAATGAAACTAGAAGTTTAATCAATTCCACTTTGTTTGACAGAGCTCCATGAGCTCTGTCAAACAAAGTGGAATTGATTAATTTTTAGTTAGTTTAGAGAAAACAAAATGCTGCTTCAGGCTTTTAATTTTTCAACGTCAGTATTAACGGTTAATGTTATTTTCGTGTTGAGTTAAAAGTTTGACAAAAGTAAAAAAAATAAAATAACGGACTTGATGGCAAACGTTAAGCGACCAGCGTCTAACGACCCTGACGACAAACGTCAATAAATAAATAAATAAATAAATAAATAAATAAATAAATAAATAAATAAATAAATAAATAAATAAATAAAGGCGGTGAGTACTTGAATAAACATGCGAGACAACTTTGATTTCAACGAACAATCATTGACAAACGTTTGTTGTCCCCTTTGAGAAGGGTGTGGTGTATCCAGTAAGTTTTCCACTTTCTTTACTTCTATTTTACCACAATCGGTTTACGTAAATATTTGTATTTACTTGATAGAATGGATAAATCACAGAGGTAAAACAGGTACATATGAATTCGATGGCGTAGCCACAGTGGGTGGCGTGACACGACACATACCCACACTTTTCCTAAAAGTGTCAACCTTTATATTATATTCACGTCTGAATTCCCTTAAACTGGTTCATGTTCTCCCACTCTGATAATTGTTGTGTGATTTCTCTTTTGTTATTCAGGCCTGCAACCACGGGGGGGGGGGGGGGGGGGGGTCAGTGGGGGGTGGGGGCGGCGCCCCCCCTAGAAAAATTTCAGACACTGTTTTTCAATTTTCACCATTTTGATCCATTTTATATTCCAGTGAATTAACTCAAGAATGGTCAATTTGCACCTGTACTTACATTGAATATAATCCCATGACTGAGTCTCTATTGTTATATTTGATATGTTTATTCAACACACAGGGTTTATTCCATGTAGACCAATTCCACTTAGACCAATTCCAGGTAGACCAACGGTTGGTCTTTCTGGAATTGGTCTACATGGAATGATTATTTTTTTAAAAAATAAACTTTTTTTATTTTCAGTTTTGTTAAGGATTGCTGTTGATTACAAAGAAACTTGATAAATATAAAACTTTTGTTGAGGACTGCTGTTGATTTCAGGGGAACTTAATAAATAAAAACAGTTTCAAATTATTTGATGAATCTTTATTGAATATTATTTTAAAAAAATTAACAAATAATTTTACAGAACATGATGGCTTAGAGAGGTTTCAATGAGCCATTCTTGAAAAGGATTAAGAAAAGTAATAGCCTCACTAGTCACAGGATTAGCATAGCATTGATATGCAATTTATTTATTGCTTTGGTAATTGTTGTTTGTGAGTGCCATTTACTTGGTGTTTAGATAACAATATGGAGAATGGCAATTAAATAAAAGTTGCAATAAAAACCTTGATTAAGTGGCTGACATCACAAAAAGAAAAACACTTTAAGCAATAAAATCATACAGATGTGGATATTAGTGGAACATGCTCATGAAGATTGTTTCAGGGGTAACAGGACAAAACCCCCTCAAGACAACCCACATTTTCATAATTTTATCTACAAAATTGAAATTCTTAAGCACTAAAATAATTCTTTGGCAGAATTTATTTTGGTAGAAACACACACAATTCTATAATTTTACTGACAAAAAAATACTTTAAGCACTAAAATAATTCTATGAGAAATTCAATTCTGCTAATAAAGTTGCAGAAATGTACATATGACTGAAACAAGCTCACGGAGCTTGTTTCAAGCACACACACACTGCCATAATTTTATTGACAAAAAGAATTTCTTGAGCACTAAAATAAATGAGAGGCCATTTTATACACTTGAGCACCAACATTAAATCAAACATCACTTTACACAGAACACATGTATTTTGCTTGGTCAAGGAATGTCTCGGCATTGATAGTACCCTCTATTAGTTTAGTCTTTAACATATTCAGTCTCTTATCTACTTCCACACACTTCTTCCTTCTTTTTTGGGTGCTACACCGCTTTCCAGTTGGATAATATTAATTTTTGTCATAGTGTCCTCCCGTTTAAACACATCTACCAGCTCATAAATATTGGGATGGGCCTTCCCCACAACTCTGTTTAACTTATTATGCCACCCTTCAAAATTATTGTTTGTACGATGGGATTCCGTGGTGTGGTGGTTCCAAAGTCTGACTGGAAATTTTGCGTCCCTACTGATCCAAGTTCTTTCCATGTAACTGATAAAAGTTAAGATCTCGGGAAACCCAAAACCTTCAAGTTCTGTTTTGAGCTCCTCCCATGTTGTTCTCACACACAGGACAGGAAGAAAAGCAATAGCCAGAACCTTTCTGATACAATCACGAAATGTGGCGTCCTCTGAATTTGAATAGGCAGTTTGTAAGCCACACGTCTGCACCTGGCGTCAGATACTCTGGGAATAGTGATAGTAACAGCCTTTATGTTTGGCTGTTGGAAAACTAACTTTTACAGAAGCTATGAGACCTGTCTCAAAATCTGACATAATTTCTGGTGGGTTGAATAGTAGTCCTTGATTATTAGCAGCTTCTTTTAAGAGAAGAAAGGTTCGATTGTATGTAGTAGCATCTTTTTTGGATAAAAGGCAGTAAACAAGTGGGAACTGTTGACCACTGACAAAAGCGTGCAAGGTAAATATTTGATAAAATATACTCGGGCATGAGTAAAAAGTTCCATCAATAAATATAGTGTCAGCTTCCCACAGAGTTCTGAGCCCGAGTTCTGATCCAAATATCAGAATGTCCTTGTTGTCTGTCTTAGAAAGTAGGAAGTTGTCACCTTCAGATGTTTTTTAACCAGTCGCCATCTAGTTGGATGTCAGATTTTTCCTTAGGAAGTGTTGGTTATTTCTTATGTCTATGATTATATAGAGAGGTTTTCACAGCAGCAAAGGATGGTAAGGCAGTAGCGAATCCATGTAAGTCATTATTGGAGGCAATTTCCTCTACAACTGATTCATAAACTTTTGGCATTGCTGTTGTTTCTTGAATAGCCTTTCTCTTCATTGTGGAGATTGCAGTGTCCACCAGATTTTTGGCAATATCTGGAGGGTGATTATGATAGCCAGTAATGGACTCCAGTTGGTCATTGTCAGTAATAGCTTTAACATTGCACCTCGAAGCTTTGTACTGAGAGCATCTCCAATAGATTCGACTATCTTTTGAGCGTGTCTTGATGAACCTAAAACTTTGAGCTATTAGGGCCTTAGCCCCCTTGGCAGTGTCTATGAAATGTATCTCCTTATCCATGATTTCATGATTTGCCATTTGGGTGGCCAGGGTATCATATATACCAAAATGTGGACTGATAAAAATCTTTGATGTGTTACTGAATAAAACAATGGTCATTGTTTGGTCCTATTCTCCAGTACCCCAAGTGTAGTGTAAACACCCAAAATGGGGACTGATAAAAATCTTTGATGTGGGTGATGTGTTACTGAATAAAACAATGGTCATTGTCTGATCCCATTCTCCAGTACCCCAAGTGTAGTGTAAACACCCAAACTGTGACAAACTGTTATGGATTCACAGTGGAAACAAAATAACACTTCAAACAACATGTTAGCTTGTTAACAAACAAAGTATATACAAAAATATTTTTATGCAAATTCCCCCCCCCCACCCACCCATTGAAAAAATACAAAATAATATCTGAAAAAATGACAATAGAAAAATTCCAAGTAGACCAACTCTGAATTACTCTTTATATCAAATTGGTTTACCTGGAATTGGTCTACTTGGAATTAATCTAAATTAATTTAAATTGAGTTGGTCTACCTGGAATTGGTCTAAGTGGAATTGGTCTACCCGGAAGACACCACACACAGATTATACACAACTACGACAATACGAAACATTAACTCATTAACAGAAGAGATTATCTGTCTTCAATAGCAGGTTAAATTTCAAGTGATGAGTGAATACTGGTAATTGAAAGTAGGAGAAATGCTCTCGCAAACAGAAGCTTTCCATGGGACAAAGACAGGAAATTGCTTCTTTTAATGCCAAATCTTTAAATTGTTACACGCCGGGTGGAACCATGGTCGACCCGGGGCACATGTGCTTGGCAAAGCGTATCCAAATTAGTGGAATTTAGTCACTTTGAGGAGGTGGAGGGGGTGTTGGGGGATAAAATGATTCTGAATGTCCTTCAAAAGTTAGTGGACAAATATAAAAAATTGCAAATAATGAATCTTGTTATTTGAGCAGAAAAAATAAAACTTTTTGGGGTATGTTGAAGCAGGAATTGATCCTTCAGAAGACATGAAATTGCTCCTTTTAATGCCAAATTTTAAAATTTTTCCATGCCGAGTTGAACCATAGTCGACCCGGCGGCACACATGTGCTTGGCACGGTGTATCCAAATTAGTGGAATTTAGTCACTATTGTGGGGGGGGGGGGGGGGGCGTGTAAGGGGGGGGGGGGAGGTGGTAAAATGATTCTGGATGGTCGTTCAAAAGTTAGTGGACAGAAATAAAAAAAAAGATCAAATAATGAATCTTGTTATTTGTGCAGAAAAAATTAAACTTTTTGGGGTATGTTGAAATAGGAATTGATCCTTCGGAAGACAAGAAATTGCACCTTTCAATGCAAAATTTTGGCCGGGGTATGTTGAAGTAGGAATTGCTCCTTCAGAAGACAGGAAATTGCTCCTTTTGATGCCAAATTAAAAAAATTTCCCATGCCGCGTCGAACTATGGTCGACCCGGGGCACATGTGCTTGGCACGGTGCATCCAAATTAGTGGAACTTGCAAATTAATGAATCATTTCACGCCCCCTCCCCCTCATAGTGACTAAGTTCCACTAATTTGGATGCACCGTGCCAAGCACATGTGCGCCGGTCGACCATAGTTCGACCCGGCATGGGAAAATTTTTTAATTTGGCATTAAAAGGAGCATTTTCCTGTCTTCTGAAGGATCAATTCCTACTTCAACATACCTCATGTCCAGAAATGTGTATGGTTGGCTAAGTTCGATAACTCATTATCGGAGGGGTTCATTCCCTTCACCATACAGAAAATTGTATGCATCTAGCCAAAAAGGTATACGAGATACTATTAATCTTTTGTACACTTATTAATTATATGTAAGTAATCCACACCAATCTCATCCCACATACACTAACAAAACCAACCATCTTTCATGCTTTGAACACACGCCCTCTTGTTCCACTCTTACGAGGTTTGACCATCACTATCAACATAATTATCTCTCTCTCACTCACTCTATCTCTCCCTCCCCTAATTAATTATTTACTCTACGAATTTACGTGACACCGCTAACGGGGGTTCACCAGCACATTCTGTTGAAAAGATCAAACACTTTCCAATGTAGACCTCCTCTCTCTCTCTCGCATTTTAAACACACAGAGTTAAGTAAATTTTGAGACCGCCCGCTAGAGCGCCATCGTCACACCCCCCTCTCTCTCCCCACTAATTAATTATTTTCTCTGAGAAGTTACGTGACGCCGCTGACTGGGGTACACTTTCACATGTTGTTAATATGAATAAAACTTACAAATGCTATTTGTTGAAAAAGAGAATAAAAATTATACCTGTGCTCGTGTGTTATCCTTGGCAGAAATAATAATTCACTTTCATCGTCAAAAATCAAGAGAACTCTATCATTCCCTATTAACCCTTTACCCAACGCAGACGATATCAAAATTTATTATTTTAAATATCATTTTTAAAAATTTTTCAAAACCTTTCAACAAAACCATATCATGTGACCCATCGTTGGAACGAGCTCGTTCCAACGAGGGGTCACATGATATGGTTTTGTTGAAATTTTTTGAAAAATAATATTTTTTCAACTGCTGAATTTGCATATTACGCGGACGATGCGGGCGATTCGTTAGGTAAAGGGTTAATCTGTAATAGCATACCCATGCAATGTACATTATTTATTTATTGGTGTTTTAAGGTCACACATTTCTGCACAATGGCTAATCATGACCATGACAGTTTTACGGGTGGGGGAAGACGGAGTACCCGGAGAGAACCACCGCGCTCCCCAACATTCCAACTCCACACAAGCAGTGTTAGCATTGGTTGAAGACAGGTGCACCATCGACCAGCAAGTACGCCTTAGCACACAACGCCACCGTGCCCCCACGTGGGCAATGGGGGTGAAGTGTCTTGCACAGGGACACAACGCGGTTGCCGCAGGTGGGATTCGAACCGAGGACCTCTCGGTTTGCATCCTGCATCTCTACCTACTGAGCCACCGCGCCCCTAATACAATGTACATAAAGCCATAAAGATAACTATACATGCCACAGCATACTGCAGTATACACGCAGTACATATACTACTTGTCGGATCCAGTTGGATGGAGCCAAAACGTCTGGAAAGTCCAGTAAAGGGGGACGATTATGTCTGCTATACTACTGATAAGGCGCTGACCCATGACAGTGTGTTTGAATAGGACTGAACAGACCAAATCCACCTTACAGTGGGGCCTATTAATTGAACAGCATTTTTGCCAACAAAAATTATTTAATGGACTTTCAACTGGTAGAGTGCTGGAATCCCAGATTTAGCCTTTCTTCTGAAATGCAGAAACCACAACTTAAAGATTTAATATTTTTATGGATGCGCTTCTTATTATCTTTGAAGTGAAATTATTTTGTCTGTTTGGCTTTGCCTTGTTACAATTTATGGGGCAGGGCCTTCAGAAACTCTCCCATTAATTACGACAAGGTAAAGAGACGTTAACAAATCATGAAAACCAAAACAATTCACCACTCTACCAGTACATTAACGGGAACTTTGTCATTTTCCTGTATTCTTGAGATAAACTGAATATTTAATCTATTATATCTTGTTTGACAGATCTCTGTCAAACAAGATATAATAGATTAAATACCTATATTGGATGGACTGGGGCCAAATGGGCCCCTAAACAAAATTTCTTGATTTCCGGGATAAATTCTCGACAGTAGTATACCATGTACCCAAACGACCCCTATTAGCGGGACTTTTGCCGATGCAGCCAGTGTTAAATTCCCACAGAACCCGTACTTTTGCTGGTGCAAGTGTTTCGGTGCAAAACTCCGGCTCCATCCAGCTAGATCCGACAAGTGGTGTACGAACTGCATATATAGTATGCTGAGGTATGTATAGTGATATATGAAACCACAGGGCTATAGGTATATTATGGGTATGTGATGGAAAATTGATGGGATTGGTGAGATGTTGTGTTGAAAACTGATAGGAATGGTGAGATTTTTGTTGAAACTTTTCCACGGAAACGATCCAGCAGCCGTTTTCTATCGTATGAAGCCATGAGCGACATGAGGAATTCCCTAAATGAGGTATAATCCATCATCCTTCTTCTTGGGTTATTCAAAAAAGTGATATTACATAAAGTGGGTTCCAGTATACTACAACACGTCTGTTGCTTTAAGAAGACATTCCACTCAACAAATTACCTTACTGAAATATGTGCCTGTGTGGAAATACCCAAAGCTGTATAATGTAGTCCGATCAGTCCCTTCTTCGCACTGAAACAGTATTGTGCCATCAAGGACAGGATATTAAATTCTTTAAAAGTGTTAACATTTAACAACATCTATGACAATACAAGAATCCCTAGAGAATATAATCATAGATATTGTTTCCGTTTGTATGTCTAAAGAATGTCACACTGTCTGATGTTTTGTCTGGTGAAATCAGATTTAAGCCTAAGTTTTAGCTGTTCATTTATTTCTTTTCCGTAATTTATTTTCCATTTTTACACAGCGCGTACCAGACAGAAAAAAAAATACAGAACTCAAAATGCTTTCTCATTTGATTAACTTGATCATATTTTTTATCAAAGCAATTGACGATGAACTTTTGGAGAACAATAACACGCCATGCTTATATACAGTTAGATTTGTTGGTTTTTAACTGCTTACAAACAGAACCAACATATTTTAACACTTGGACGTAGACATGCTTAGCGGTTTCTCCCATCCTTTTTCAATAAGTTTAACCCTTTGAACACACAAGACCGATTTTTCCGTCCAAGGCATAATTCCGTCCCATTTTTGTCTTATTATAAGAGGTCCATACACGGGGCATTGATGGTAAATATTAACTGCATTCTGCAGCCGGACGGCTGCAGATTGCAGTTATTATTTTATCCTCCCTGTATATTGACACTGAACTGATCCATCTCAATGTAAGTGTATACAAAGGCGATACCATTATAGGAAACGAGGTTTCAAAGGGTTAAAAGTAACATTTCTTCCAAAGCATAAAGCTGGTCTGCAGAAATTAGAAATCAATACAACCCGTAAAAATGCCTTTAGGGGAATGTCAACAGAACCACTATAGGGGAAGTCACCAAATAGCACAGAGGGGAAAAAGGGGTTATTAATTCCGGTTTGTAATGTACTTTAGGTCATCTGCATTCTATACAACAAATAACATATCCTGAGAGTTACAATTTTGTTTTTAACAATTTAAATGTTTTGAGCAATTCACTTTTAAAGAATATTTTATCTTGGCACTCATTTTTATCGTGGCGAAGTCCAACGTCGACACAACCAACATCAATGGTTCTGTATTGTTGTGGTACTTATGCGCTGAGGCCTGAAAATTTGATATATTATTCCACAAAGAAATACAGATAAAACGTTTTCCGGAAGTATGTTAATGAAGCTGATGTAAACAAACCCCACCAGGCGAACAGTTTTTGTCTAGAGAGTATAGTGGGCCATTCCAGTCAATAATGTTTCCATGACAGTATTTAACTCTGTACAAACACCATTATGATATGACCCAGGAATGTGATCTGAATAAACATTATTTTTTAGACAGCCTGGCGTTAGTGTACACGTAAATACCATTTCTGGCGTTGGTGTACACGTAAATACCATTTAAATGTTCCAGTTGCATTGAAAGAGAAGTATTACTGAATATTTTTAAATTTCTAGCTGATTATTTTTATATTTCTAATCAAACATGTACTCGAGCTGCTACCCCCTTCATATTTACCACCACTAAAGTCCATACCAGTTTTATTATATACACCATCCTCAAAAATTGTTTTCTATATGTCAATTAAAAGTTCAATTATATCAACCAGAAATACTTTTATTTAATAATCAGCAGAATAACACTAAAATTAGACGGAAGTTAGGTTGACTGCGCATGCACGTCGATTGAAATAGAACTAGAGAGGGGATTTCCAAAAGCTATATTTAGAAAGTTGGTATGGACTTTTGAGTAATAGTCACGTGTATAAGATCCAGCCAATAGAAATTTGGTTATATATCATAAATACCAATATACCACCGAAGAGGGAACTGTTAACATTGATTTTGTAGTGGCTTTGCCGCACAACACTGAGAATAAATTCCTGAAAAATATTCTTTAAAAGCGATTTTATTGAATATGTAAATTTTAAAACAATGTTCTGAAGTCCTCCGCATTTCTTATATGTGGGTCAAAATTCAACTGCACCAAAAGTGCATCACAAAATATGAAGAGAAAATTCTGTCCACGGCGATTTTCATCAAATTGTTTGTGTTTAAAATTTCCCTTCATTGGTTAATCCAAACCAGTTTAAGTAACCTTTTTGAGATTCTTAGCAAGACACATATTTTTGATAAACTTTGATTTATTTATTTATTTATTGGCGTTTAAGATCATATACTTATGCACAATTGCTAATCATGACAGTGACAGTTTTACGGTGGAGGAAGCCGGAGTACCCGGAGAGCAACGACGAGCAGCTGTCAGCTCCCCAACATCGTAACTCCGCACAGCAGCACAGGCAGGGTTAGATTGTTTGAAGGCATGCGTACCATCGACGTGCAGTACGCCTTAGTACACGGCGTCATCGTGCCCCCATGTGGATAATTGGGGTTAAGTGCCTTGCCCAAGGACACAAAGCGGGAGTCCGAATTAATCGCTCAGACCGTCATCCATCCAATGATAAACCGGGCTCGACGTTGCTTAACTTCGGTGATCTGACGAGAACCGGTTGATACACTTTGATAAAGGCGAGAATGGAAACGCAGAGTACAGCTGCTTATTTCAAGGCTTTATCTCATCAATCCAATATACTGTGTTGTCATACACTGTGTATTATATCACTTTTTAACCCTTTACCCAACTCAGACGATATCAAAATTTATTATTTTAAATATCATTTTTTTAAATTTTAAAAAAAAATTTCAACAAAACCATATCATGTGACCCTCGTTGGAACGAGCTCGACGAGACAAACCAGACAAATTTAGAGCCAGCATGAACACTGCTGAGCCGGGCGAAGTGGCGGGGCGAGGATTTCCGCGGGTGGGGTGGCGCACGTTCCCAAGAAGGGGAGGGGTTAGAGTATTTCACGGCAACACCATAATAAATGCGGCAGCTTCCCAGACGGAGAGGGGGGGGGGGGGGGGTGGTCGTTCCATAGAGGAGGACTGTAGGCCTCCTCCCTAGGATTGTGCCGGCCTGATTAAGTAACGCTAACATATTTTAGAGCTGTAGGTTTTTAAATTTCTTGTTCGGTTTCGGTTTTGGTTTTTCAGGTGGAGTAAAACCTCGATTCGGTTTTCGGTTTGTTCATGAGGCCAAGTAAAATTGAATAAAACTCATTCTTATGTCCGGAGTCATAACTGAATGGTAGTGAAATGGAGTGAAACTCAATGAATGCCCGAAATAAGCTATAACACATGAAGAATCAGGAAGGCCAATATAATAATTACTTAAATATACAGAACTTTTATTGTGCTTGGCCATTTTTAGAGGTCTGACACCTACACGCAACTTGAGGAAAGCTGCAAACACAACTAAACTGAAATGTGGGAAATTTACAGAATGTAGCCTTCCCAGAGCAGTGAGAGTACCCAGACACTGCCACTGGCAGTGTCTGGGTACTCTCACTACTCTGGAATGGCTACATTCTGTGAATTTCTGCAGGAAGAGAGTATTTAATAAAAAACAAAAAACCTTAGATTACAGGATGTCGACGGTTTCGGTTTCGGTTTTTTTAAAAAAAACTAAAAACCTCGGTTCGGTTTCGGTTAACCTACAGCTCTAACATATTTTAGGCAAAACTACTTTCTTATGATATTAGGCTGATATTTGACTAATAAAGACATATTTTACATCAGTAAGGCCTAAAAAGTAAAAAAAAATCTGTTTCTCAGGCCCTCCCGCATGGTCCTTTTGGCTGCCGCATGCTCTCTTTTTATAGCCAATATAACCTCAAAAAGAAATTAAATGGTTTATGACTGATATTATACCCAAGTTAATAAAAGTTATAAATTTGTCCATTGAGTTCAACAAGGTTTTACAATGCTTTAGGATTGCAAAGCCTTCTTGCACTCAAGGGACGAAATACACCACCACCCATGGTATTCTGCAGATTATGATGCCTAAAACATAAAACAAACCAAGAACATGAACTTTTGATGACAAATAATTATAAGAATAAAAAATAAAAATAAATCCCGCCCTCCCACATACAATTTTACAAAAATGGCCTGAGAAACAGAAGATCTACTTTGTGGGCCTAAAAGAGAGCGTTGTATAGAACTCGAACGAACGCGCGTCTACAACTGAACTAATCAGTGGTACATCGCTGAGAGCATTGGATCGATAAGACGACGTTCGATCCTGACCCGCTCCATATGCACCGTGTCCTTGGGCAAGACTCTTAGTCTCAGTTGCTCATGTGAGGTCACGGTGCCGCTGAGTACTAATCCGTATTGCATGTCGATAGGGCACTTGCCTTCAGCAGCTGTTAACTCTGCTTGTACCGGGTTAGAAGGTTGGAGACTCTGACAGTTGCTCGCCAGTGCTTGGTGGCCCTCTCCGGGTATTCGAACAAACAAACAGCAGCGGATTTAAGAGATTCCAGAAAGTCCGGTATTGCATTCTCACTTGACCATTAAGCGGAACCGCATTAGTTAGGGAGGGCCATTGGGCGAACTGATTTAACTCTGAAATTCCCACAGACATTTGTTCGTCAGAGAAAATTCAGACCTGGAGGCCATTGGGCGTAAAAAATGAACATTGAAAACTCCCATAGGATTTTGAATTTGTAAAAAAATTATGTCCATGGTATTTATAGTGAACTGATTCAACACTGGCAATTCCCATAGACATTTTTTACGCCAGAGTGCCATCGGCAGATGGCACTCTGACGAACAAATGTCTATGGGAATTTCGGTATTAAATCAGTTCGCCCAATGGCCCTCCCTAACTACGAACCGCATTACATCGTCTTCATCTACGGTTGAAGGTGTCCATGCCCCGTGCAACGAAGCTTGTACAACAGGCCAGTTATCATGGCAAGAAACGTTTCATGCATAACGAAACTATTGCAGTGCCGGAAGTGTGTTCAAGGGACACTCCTCTCGGTTGTTTTGTTGGTGTCCAACTAAGGTCACTTGTAATGTAATATTTTTTGAGTCACAACACAATGTACAGCATACAGCACGCCTTCAGAAAACAAAATCTGATATTACGAATTGGATCGTCAAGTGCAATATTAACCACTAATACACACAAATACTTTGTCAGTGAATGACGAAAACAAAATCCGTTTTACGCTATCCCAAATACCCCCATCCAATTTCGGATACCATATTATGTTCATCTATGATGCATCTTGATATCTTCTGAATTCGGTATGAGGACTGGTCTAACTCGAATTCGGATAGGGGTATTTCCGAAACCGATCTGCGTGCATCATTGCTTTTGCGGCTTCCGGTTTCAGCACTATTTCCATGATCGCCACTGAATCGAATTGAGCTCGCTATTCAAATGACTTTTTTTAAATGAAAAAGCAAAAAAAAAACTATCGTAATTTTGCATATCTCTGTATCAATGTGACCAAATCGTTATCATTTCTGACTAATTGCGGCAGAAATATATTTTTAATCATGTTTCTTTTCATAATCTTTGAATACGAACAACACTTGTAATCACTGTCGAATATTTTGCATTTTTGTTGCGAGAGAATATACCTGTCACGTGGGATATATTGTTATCGCCATAAAGGAAACCGTATTTTTAGCGTACAAACGTCTATGGTTTCGTATGCACACTAGTACTGAAATGGTTAACCGGATAACCGATTTGAAACCGGCTACCTACCTAACCGATTTGAAAAAACGTCAACAGGTTATCCAAAATTTCGATAGTGATCACCATTCCACTGTTGAAACGTTGTAAATCTGCCGCTTCTCCTTTGGGATAGATACACCTCGAAGCCGCGTTGTATTTATTGCGAAATATTCGACTTTGGCTTCAAGACTTCGTTAATAATCGGCAATTTTCGTGAGTATTGAGTAACCGCAGAATCTATTCTGTAGTATGTATACAAACGAACGTTGTCGAGTACTCGACAACGTTCGTTTGTATTCACACTACAGAATAGTTTCTGAGAATACTGCTTTCCAATTCCTATAGTTTTGATCCCAGATTTGGTGAAATAATGGCTACAGATAACCGTATATTAACCGGTTATAGCTCTCGGTTGGTCAGTTGTGAAAATGAGCTAACCGTTTTAGCCCTAATGCACACAGTACACCAACACGTCTACCACTAAGTCAACTAGGGGTCTCGTTGGCTCAGTGGTTGCAGCATTGGACTTCGAGCCGAAAGATACACGGTTCGATCCCCGCCAGGCACGGTGTTGTATCCTTCGGCGAGGCACTTAATCCCGATTGCCCACGTGGGGGGAACGGTGGCGATGTGTACTAAGGCGTTCTGCACGTCGATGGTGCGCTTGCCTTTAACCAATGCTAACCCTGCTTGCGCGGAGTTGGTATGTTGAGGAGTCTGACATTACTCGCTGTTGCTAGGTGGTTCTCTCCGGGTATTCCGTCTTCCCCCACCCGTAAAACAAGGTTACCCTGGCTGTCAAAAGCGTCGTTAAATCACAATAAATAAATAAATAGTAAGTCAAAGTAGAAAATTTCGTGTCCTAATCGACCGATCGCTGAGTTAAAAAATGGACGACATGCGAATAGAAAACGTGTATGTTTCAAATTCTAACAAGTTATAAAAATGGAACTAAAATTCTTTTAGGACTCTCACTTATACTTTTGGAACAGTTATATCCATTTTGATGTCAAACCACATGCTTAAGTTCATGTTTGAATATCGTTCAAGTTACCCATTGAGTTACTGGAGCAGGCACGTATTTTACTCTTTACCGAAGGAATCGTCGTATTCCTCCACATAACTTACATATTGGGCAGTTGAAAAGATATTATTTTTCAAAAACTTTCCCCAAAACCATATCATGTGACCCTCGTTGGAACGAGCTCGTAGAGCACGTTCCAATGAGGGGTCACAGGATATGGTTTTGTTGAAATTTTGTGCAAACTTTGAACAAAATGTAATTAAAATAACAAATTTGGATAGCGTGTACGTCCGTTAAAGGTTTAACGACAGTTTTAACAGCCAGAGTCATAGTCGTGGCGACCGTTTACGAATGGGGGAATCCGGACTACTTAGGACCTGAGCTTTCAAGCAGGGTCAAATCAGGTCTACAGCAAGAGTTATAATCGTGGCGGAGAGTTTTACGGGTGGAGGAATCCAGCTACTTGGGACCTGAGCTATCACAATAGGGTCAAATCTTGTCTACAGCAATGATCATAATCGTGGCGGACAATTTTACAGGTTGAGGAGCCCGGACTACTTGGAATCTGAGCTATCACAGTAGAGTCAAATCAGATCTACACCCGTCCTCTCCAACCAATCGGTCACATTCGCGACGCCCCTGGTTTTATCCTTTCGCGTAGTATATATACTATACAGATAATGTTACATTACTGGACAAAATCATCCGTGATTTATTTATTTATTGGGATTTAACGACACTTTCGACAGCCAGGGTTAGCTCATGTCGGACAGTTTTGCAGGTGGAGGAAGCCGGAGTACCTGGAGAGAACCACCGAGCAACGACCAGACTCCCCAACGTACTACCTCCGCGCAAGCAGTGTTAGCAATGGTTGAAGACAAGTGAACATCGACGTGTAGTACGCATTAGTACACAGCGCCGTCGTGCCCCACGTGGACAATGGGGGTGGGGGCTGGGGGCTGGGGGCGAAGTATTTTGTCCAAGGACACAACGCGGTTACCACAGGTGGGATTCGAACCGAGGACCTCTCGGCTTGCAGTCTGCACCTCTACCTAAGGCCCAGTTAAGAACCAAGTAATTGTTGAGAAAACACCTACGACATCAGTGGAAAATAAAGCCCGATTTCCTTTTGTTACTTTTAATAAACGAAAACAACAGACAGCTCCCCGAGCTGTCTGTTGTTTTCGTGTATTAAAAGTAACAAATGGAAACTTGGCTTTTTATAGTATTTAAATAGAAGCAACTAGTCCACAGATAGTCCAGTCCCTCTGTCATTAAGAATAGCTATTAGTCTTCCACCTCCCAAAACTAAGTGACCCTCACTTTGGCTCTTTGTTTAGAGAATCTGTGTTTACAGTAATTTGCAAGTTTAATTCTTCCCGGGAAAAAATTAGCAAATCTCTCCTCCTATTTATTTATTTATTTATTTGGTGTTTAAGGTCACCCGTGACGGGGATCAAACCGGAGCACCTGGAGTTAAGAACCAAGTAATTGTTGAGAAAACACCTATGGGCTTTAGGTAGAGGCACAGACTGCAAGCCGAGAGGTCCTCGATTCGAATCCCACCTGTGGTTCAATGTCGTAACCACTGAGCCACCGCGATCCCTTCCGAATACTATATATGCTATACAGATATTAATGTAAGAATACTGAACAAAATCATTATACACGATTATTTTAATGTTACTAATTACATTTAATTGAAATCATTAATCACATTTTAAATTGGATTGGACGCTTTTATTATTAAGTGAATTCATTACCTATAGGATTCGTAGGAGAGGTGCACTTATCAGTTCGATAATGTTCTTTCCTGTGAACTGAACAGGTGCACGTCAGTGGAAATCGTTCAAATAAATCGAGTTACTTCCACGAACGAAATTAAATTCACCATTCACATTAACAGATAAATAACTCAGGAAGGAATAATGAACGCAAATTGAAAATAATTGTTTGTCGAAGAAATGTTTTTATTCTCTGTGGTACTATTTGCAAATTTAGACTTGAAGGTGTCGAGTGCATTTTCAAAAAGGCGAAGACTTCCGCCATCATTGATGGCAATGATGTCGGTGCATGGTGATGTTGGTGGTGGTGGGAGGGGGTGGTCATGAGTGGCCTTGTCAATAAGGGATACGGGGAGTCTCTCGCGCCGACACCAGCGTGACGCGGGTACTCTGAATATGAAACGTGCTAGACCGCCAATAATATCTTTTGTCGGTAGCCTTTTCTCTGAGCTCAGATGGCCTGCCCACTTATCAAATCTAAGCAAAGGACCCTTATTTGGAGAAAAAAATAATTTCACACTTAAGATTCCTGGCTTATTATTATTTATTATTTATTTATTGATGTTTAAGGTCATATAATTATGCACAATGGCTAATCATGAACGTGACAGTTTTACGGGTGGAGGAAGCCGGAGTACCAGGAGAGAACCACCGAGCAACGACGAGCAGTTGCCAGCTCCCCAACATCATAACTCCGCACTGCAGCACAGGCAGGGTTAGATTGGTTGAAGACATGCGTACCATCGACGTGCAGTACGCGGCGTCATCGTGCCCCCACGCGGGCAATGGAGATGAAGTATCTTGCCCAAGGACACAACGCGGTTGCCGCAGGTGGGATTCGAACCGAGGACCACTCGGCTTGCAGCCTGCACCTCTACCTACTGAGCCACCGTGCTCCCAGATTCCTGGCTTAAACCTTTACCCAATGAATCGGAGCATCCACCGGCGTAATATACAAAATGAGCATTTGAATAAATATTATTTTTCAAAAATACTAAACAAAACCATTCATGTGACCCCTCATTGGAACGAGCTCGTCGAGCTCGTTCCAATGAGGGTTCACATTATATGGTTTTGTAAAAAAAAATTGAAAGATTTGAAAAATACACTTGAAAAATAATAAATTTTGGTATCGTCTGCGTTGGATAGAGGGTTGGACACTTACTTGCTTTTAAGTTGACCTTAAGCCTCAAACGGCACTCATAATTTTTCTGCGTTGAGAGAATGCATCGATCGGTTATGAAATAGCATATAACATCAAACAGCTACAGAGGCTCAGTAAAATTGAATCCCACAGCCCTATGGGGGATGTTAGATTACATTTTCACTTAATCTCTCAAGTATAACATAAATTAAAAACTCTCCAACTTCAGTAGAACTCCGTCTCGAGTCGACATTGAAGTTGAGTCAGATATGAGGCTTTTCGAAAAGGCGGACCTTTTTCAGGCCATACTGGTAGGGCTGCACGGTATTTCGATAAACCGATATATACCGGTATTCAAACCAATATCGATTGAATACCGGTGTAATTACAAAAATATCGGTTTATCGTCATTATTTATTTACCCACAATTTAATTTTCAAGATGTCTTGAGTTTTTTAACTGTAGTTCAGAATGAATAATATTATCGCTTTACCCAAGGAATCGTCCGCATGTGCCCCCGTAATATACAAATTCAGCAGTTCTAAAAATAATTTTCAAAAATTTCAACAAATCTATATCATGTGACCCCATCATTGGAACGAGCTCAACGAGCTCGTTCCAATGAGGGGGTCACATGATATTGTTTTGTAGAATTTTTTGGAAAAATTTGTTTTAAAAAAATAAATTTTGATATCGTCTTCGTTGTGTAAACGTTTTTCGAACCGCATCATCAAGGCATGCTGATTCGTTCCGACTTTGATGGCTCAAGTCTCAATTGTGGTATTTATGTTCAGATATCTGAACATTTTTCGATATACCGGTATATCGCGATATTTTTTTTAGAATCCCGATACCGATGTTCTGTTTTTAATATCGTGCAGCCCTACATACTGGTCAGGTGGTAGAGATCTGTGAGGCAGATGTGGTGACGATGGTCTAGCGCACGTATTTAGTGCATTAGAATATCTAATAGACCGCTCCCCAGATAATGTAGGTTTCAGTGGAATGAGTGAGAAATTCTCGTTCTGAAACACAAAGGTATTCATTCTGTCCGAAGCCTGGGGAATGTATATCCAATTTTCACTGATGTAATACAGAAAATATAGACAAGTATGGTTTTAACATACTTGATTGCAGAAAATATCATCTAACTGAGTTCTCGAACAGTATTCAAACTAAAGAATGGACATTTCTCAATATATTTTGGATCGACGCATGTAAATGTTCTAAAATTTGCATAAATTTCAATGAGATTACAAAAGGTTTTCCCCGAAGAATCCATATAAAATCGAAAGAGTAGCGCTCTGCGATAAAGAAAAAAAATTTGTATTTTAAATGAACTGATTTTAGGATCATAAAAATCAGTTCACAATAGGTAGAGATATTAGCCAAAACTTAACCCTTTCCCAAAAAGTGAATTTCTATCAGAAATTACCTGCCTTGCCACTATTGGTCGCTTTTCTAGCTTTTTATGAAACTCTTTATACTCTAACAGTGTCATTAGTTTGTCGCGTGTCCCTGGTGTTTTTTTAGTGAAGTAACAGTTTTGTTCAAAATTTTCGGAAAACTCTCAAACAATTAACTCAGAGTAGTATGTCAGGGTTCAGACGCCCTCATTAGATGGCTCCGCAAGTGACGTCACACCGCAATGCATTGTGATTGTCGCATGAGTTGTGGTAGTCTACGTATACGGCAATTTTGTGACGTCATTACTATTATAATACGTGGTGTTGCAGCGCATCCGCAGCGCGAGTTGCTAAGATCACACGTGTTTCTGTGGTACATTACGTTTACTGGCGACTGGCATACTAGTTCCAATATTGGCAGGTGCTTACTATGGGACGCATAGGTTTGTGATAAAATGGGTGGGATGGTTGGAGAGTGTTGGAATGGATGGAAGCACTTCTATTTTATGATAACAACCACCTGCGTTTACCCAAATGAACTTAAAATTTCACCCGAAAAGTCAAAGTATACCTCTGACCTCTATTGTCCATTCTTATCTACTTAAGTCTACTTATACCTGTCGACTCTCATGCTAGTATTCTATCTTTTCCCAGCTACTGATCAACCCTCTCTCGACCTTTGTTATCGACTGAAGCCTCATATCTTAGCCGATATCGTTCTGTAAAGTTCTATGACGAAATTTATGCGAGTGTTTGCCAACTAACTACTTACGCAACACTGCACATGAAACACATGGTCACAAACCAGAAGTGCGAATGTGTATCTATGTACTAGTACACGTGACGTCCTATTTTTTATTCGGCTCCTTTTTACACCCACCCACCCACTACGTGCAAATTTTCTACTACCGTTCTCAGACACCCACCACCCACTCTCCTATTAAAATCCAAAATAAGCTTATAAACTTAGTAGACAAAGCTGTCTTTAGGAGGTTTTCATAATGTTCTTAACCCTTTACCCAACGTAACGGACCAAACCGGCCAGCGCTCTTCTCAAAAATCGCCAATTAATTTTTATTATTTTTTGTCTCAAAAACATAGGTTATGACTCCTCTTTGGAACGAGCTCGTCGAGCTCGTTCCAATGAGGGGTCATAACCTATGTTTTTGAGACAAAAAATGAAAAAAAATAGTTATTCAGTCATTTTTGGCAAGTGTCGTCTGCTTTTCATGTTAGGTAAAGGGTTAAACTGGTACCACCAATTTAAACCACTGTGGGCTGCTGTGGGCCCCAATCTACAAATGACAAGCTGTTCATTATAGGCTTGGCCAGAGCAGGTGTACATATACGTCTAAGACGAGTCGTGATCTACCCTTAGAACCCGGAGTGAGACATTGGCAGAGGCGAGGAATAGTATCATTGTGTCGAACAATTATCAATATCCACACATTATTCTCATTTCTCCTTTATTGTTTAAAATAAAAACATCATTACATGTTTACAATTTGGATTGTAGATTATTTGGTTAATTTGCATATTCGGGTTGTTCGATATAATATAAGGACTAGTGCATGGCTTGTCGTTGACTACGCCCATATAGTGCCCAGTGAGGTGGTGTAGTTCCCTTCGCTTCGCGCCGGGAACTACACCACCTCACTTGACACTATATGGGCGTATTCAACTCCAAGCCATGCACTATTCCTTAAATAGGTACTATGGCCGGTAATAAACTACGAGTAGGATAAGGGTTTTAACCACTTAAAATTCTTATTCAACGAGTGGTTTAAATCTGATTACCGGCACAAGTACCTGTTTGTTTTATTTATACCATGCTTTTAATAAATAATATTATATCTCACGTGACCTTCTAGGCGCCTGATTGGACGAATGCTGCACCCTATTTCGTGTAGTTTGCATCCACAGAACTGATCAGGCACTACACCCAGGCACTACACGTTTTCTATTTTTAGCACACTACTATATCAGTTTTCTCATACTGGGCGAATAAAACTAATCAGGCTAAATTTAAATATCGATTCACAGAGGCACAACATCCACAAAACGACCGGGAATTTTAGCTTTCATTCGCGAGTTGCGCAATTCTAGAATACACAGTTCCGCTTGGGGGAAATGTTTTGTTTACCCTTGCCGACCGATTCAAAATTAGCTTATACTCCCTCATTGCAATGAGTGTGTTATTCTCCTTCCGATGAGGGGTCATAAGCTGTGTTTTGGAAGAAGAAAATATTTTTTGAAAACTACATTGTATTTTTTTCTGTATAACGCTGGTTGGTAGGTCTGCTACCTTGGTAATAGATTAACAAATCGGACAGATGTTTTTCTTGATGGGTGTTCGATATAATATAAGGATTAGTGCATGTCTTGTCGTTGACTACGCCCATATAGTGACCAGTGGGGTGATGTAGTTCCCTCCGCTTCGCGGCGGGAACTACACCACCTCACTGGGTGAGGTGGTCGCGACGTCGCGACGTGTGAATGGTTCGAAGTCGACAAATTGCGTCATGCCAAAGGTCAAGTTGAACGAACTTCCGTCTATAAGTGTAAATTTTCTTTTTAACCGCAGTAGGGTTAAAACCTAAAATTTAACATACAGGATTTTCACAGGTAGTAATATAGGCGAGCGTGGAATAAAAATCGTTTTTTTTCGCATTTTCAACGTTTTTAACCCTCAATTTCAATTCTAACCTATTTGATTTTAAAATATACATGGAGGCGTATATCACATTTAACCTATTGTAAAGTGTATAGCCTTTACTTCCATCACTACTGCCGTTGCATAACAAGTACTGACCTACTATTTGCTAAACCAATAAGGAGTATCTGTAACTCCGACAACAGCTAGGTGCCTAGGTTATAACAGTCAAATGCTTGGCACCCTTTGAACACAATTGCGAACACCACAAGCAGATTCACGACATCGACTGGGAGTCTTACTTACGAATTCTATTATGTAGTTTTTCTATGCTTCTAGATTCCATTTTTATCGTACTGAGGCGTGTTGTAAGAAAATATCACATTGAGGTATTACCTTATGGCCATCATGTCATCATCTGGGTATTGGAAGGTCACAGTCTGTGAAATCCCACCAAAGTGAAGTACTGGATTTGTTTTCCTCGTTTTTATAGGGGTTTAACGACACTTTCGGCAGCCAGGGTCACATCGTGTCGGGCAGTTTTAAGGGCGGAGAAAGCCAAACTACTGGCGAGAACCGCAGAGCAGCGTCGGGGCACTGACAGATTTCCTAACGTACTAACAGGACTAACAGAAGCAGAGTGAGCAACGGGTGAAGGCAAGTGCACCGTGGACGTGCAACACGCTTCAATGTACAGCGCTCCGTGTCCCACTATGGGCAGTCTAAATTGAACTACCGCTGGGTCGAATTTTCGACTGTTCAGTCTGAACTTCAATGCCCTAATCACTGAGCCACCGTGCTAACTGGAGCGCGCAGGCCCAGTGGTTACGGCATTGGACTTCAACCCGAAAAGTCCACTGTTCCCCGCCTGGGGCAACTGCGCTGTGTACTTGGGCAAGGCACTTAATCCCGATTGCCCACGTGGGGCATCGTGGCGCTGTGTATTAAGGCGCACTGCACGTCGATGATGCACTGGTCTTCAACAAGTGCTAACTCTGCTTGTGTGGAGTTAGTGAGTTCGGGAGTCGGACACTGCTTGGGCAAGGCACTTAATCTCGATTGCCCACTTTCGGTACGGTAACGCTGTGTATTAAGGCGCACTGCATGTCGTTGATGCACTTGTCTTCAACCAATGATAACCCTGCTTGTGTGGAGTTAGTGAGTTCGGGAGTCTGGCAGTTGCTCGCCGCTGTTCGGTGGTTCTCTCCAGGCACTCCAGTTTCCCCAACCCGTAAAACTGCCCGACACAAGGCGGCCTTGGCTGTCGAAAGTGTCGTTAAACCCCAATAAATAAAAAACAATAAATAAATAAAAACATAAATAAGTACCTGCGCTCACTGTAGTACTGGTAGAAGATAGTGGTAGTGGAAGTCGATCACAGAACAGACAGGGTGGCTGTGGTACAAGCCAGAAAGGGTGGTATAGCAGACAAGAGTACTGAGAGAAAACAGTAGACACTGCTCAGGAGAGATGGCGGTGACCGTGAGAAAGTCCATAATAGTGACATAGGAGTCATGGTCTAGGAGAAAGGAGCCACATAGGAGCCAGTGACGTCATGAGATGATCTAGGTTTGGAGCCAATAACAAAAGTCCACCTCAGTCCACAAAACCCAACATAGTCCACATTAATGACAACTGTCCACACCAGTCCACAAACAATACTCCCCCTGAGTTCCAATGTGTCCTATGTACCAGTAGGCACATAGAACACATTGGAACTCAGGGGACGAATGGTTGCCATTAGTCCACAAATATCCCTATGTGTTCCTATGATATATGTTTTTTGGTGCATATTGTGTAATAGCAAACAAGCACATTTTGGCACTTCTGAATTGTGGCCATGCACTGCAAAATATATAGGTTCTCTTTAGAACCAAAACTGGATCTAATCTTGTCCCTGAGATGGAACCAGATCTGTTTAAACAGTATTTATTTCAAATCAAATAAATTTACCAAGATTAGCATTCAATTTTAACAAAAAATTACATGAACTGAAGTAGATTCAGCACTAAACTTGGAGCTTATTCAACGCAGTCGCCAGACATTTTGAAACAAAGGAGATATGAACAGTTGGCATATCGAACCAGTTTTGGTTCTGTAAAGAACCAAAACTGGTTCGATATGCCAACTGTTCATATCTCCTTTGCTTAATAATGATTTGAGACAACCTCGTATAAGCTCTGAACTTACGGCTGAAACCCCCTCAATTTATGTTTAGCCCTGTTAATATTTAATGTTAATGTTTATAAATGTATTTGATTTGAAATAAATACTGTTTAAACAGAGCTGGTTCCATCTCAGGGACAAGATTAGAACCAGTTTTGGTTCTAAAGAAACCCTATATTTTTTGCAGTGTGTGCTACACGTGGAGAGCTGGATAGACAGCTCGTTGGCAAAGATTACACTTGTCAACTTGGTCACGAAACATCTGGGCAGATGGGTTTAAGGAGAATGGAGAAGTCTGACTTCTGGAATGCTAGGGTGAGGGTAACCAGGCAGTAGATGTATTGGAAACGAGGATTCATAAAAGTTAGGGGACCATTTTGATACTTTTAAGGTAGTTATAGATTTGTTCCCGGTAATAAGATATACTCCCGTCCAATCTAACCCACCTTTTGAGGTCTTATAACCTCACATGTAACCCCAGATGGTACGTTTCTAGACGTTTGGGGTCTATTTCCAAAATTTGGGGTACTTGTCAAACTGGTTTCTGGGAATTTGATATTAGATATGCTCCCATCCTATCGAACATTCCCCCAAAACACACCCCACTATACCAGAGGACTTGGAGTCCAATAGTAATCACGTTGTCACTTCTCGGGTCATCCACCGCCTCTTCCAAATGAGGGTGGTCTGGACTTTGACATGTTACGCTGAGCTACTTTTTAAGAGCTTTCCAAAAGGTTTGCACAAAATTATATTATCTTACAATAAAAACCACAAGAGATACACTATAAACTAATAATACAAATTAATAATAACTGTTAAAGATTCAGAAGTTTCATAAACAGCTAGCAACACATCACCCGGGCAGAAATTCACTTTCAACCCTTTACCCAACGTAACGGTAAAAACTGGTCAGAGTTATATGCAAAAATCGCCAATTAATTTTCATTATTTCATTATTTTTTCATTTTTTGTCTTAAACACATAGGTTATGACCCCTCTTTGAAACGAGCTCGTCGAGATCGTTCCAATGAGGGGTCATAACCTATGTTTGTGAGACAAAAATTAAAAAAAAATAGTTTTTTAAGACTTTTGTTTGCAAGTGTCGTCTGCTATTCATGTTAGGTAAAGGGTTAAGGGACTGTTTTGGGATTATCTCAAGCCACGATAATCCTTACTTTAGTTTATTTGAAATACAATACTGCAAATTTTGATCCATATTGCAGGGCTCTACTTCTGAAATTGACGATCTTATAGGAATTCTTCAGGGATTTTTTTCATAACATTTACATGCATCGTTCAAGAGTACACTGATGAATGTCAGTTCATGAACGTGAAGAGCGTTCAGGAACTCGGATTTATTTATTTATTGGTGTTTAAGGTCACATATTTCTGCACAATGGCTAATCATGACCGTGACAGTTTTACGGGTGGAGGAAGCCGGAGTACCCGGAGAGAACCACCGAGCAACTGTCAGCTCCCCAACATACCAACTCCACACAAGCAGGGTTAGCATTGGTTGAAGACATATGCACCATCGACGTGCAGTACGCCCTAGTACACAGCGTCACCGTGCCCCCACGTGGGCAATGGGGGTGAAGAGTCTTGCCCAAGGACACAACGCGGTTGCCGCAGGTGGGATTCGAACCGAGGACCTCTCGGCTTGCAGCCTGCATCTCTACCAACTGAGCCACCGCGCCCCCAGGAACTCGGATAGATGATATATTTACGGAAGTGTATTAGGTACATGGTATGAAAAACAAAAAATCAAAATTTTACTTTAAATCTCAACATTTTGACCTTTAAACTCAAAATTTTGTCTTGTTATCTCAAAATTGGGACTTTTAAAAATCAAAATTTGGACTTTTAGTCTCAATATTTGGATTTTTGATCTCAAAATTTTAAAATCCAAAAATTTTGAGTTTATTTTTTTCATATCATGTCCCTAATGCGCTTCCGTATATATTCTACAATCGAGTAGGTTAAAATTGAAAATGAGGGTCAAAAACGTTGAAAATGTGGAGAAAAATCATTCCACCGGTTCGGCCTGGATACCTCAGCGTTTCGAGACTCTCAAAGGACAAAGATAACTCGATATAGCATAAGAATATCTCACACTTCCGGTAACACCTGCCTCATCTTGGAGCCGGTCTGTGAAGCCCGATATTTAGTCCAGGTATGATCATTAACCCAACGAATCGGCAGCATCCGCCTGGGGGTAATTTAACCCTTTACCTAACATGAAAAGCAGACTACATTTGTCTGTAAATAACATTTTTAAATATCTAATTTTTTCCATTTCTTGTCTCAAAAACATAGTTATGACCCTCATTGGAACGAGCTCGGCGAGCTCGTTCCAACGAGGGGTCATAACCTATGCTTTTGAGACAAAAAATGAAAAAAATAATGAAAATTAATTGGCGATTTTTGTGAATAGCACTGGTCGGTTTTGGCCGTTACTTTGGGTAAAGGGTTAAACGTAACAAAATGAAACTTGGTTTTTATGGCAAGCTAATTAGAAGCAAATAGTTCACAGATAATTCGTTATTAAGAATGTCTATCTCTGTATCACACCTACCGTCACTTAGTAAACGTTCACTTTGGCACTTTGTTTAGCGAATGTGTTTTACAGTAATTTGCGAGTTTTTACTGTTCCCAACAGGGGGTGGGGGGGGGGGGGGGGGGGGCACTAAAAATTTGCAAGACGTGACGTCCTATTTTTTATTCGGCTCCTCTTTACACCCACCCACCTACCCACTACGTGCAAATTTTCTACTACCGTTCTCAGACACCCACCCCCCACTCTCCCATTAAAATCCAAAATAAACTTACCCCAGTTGCCCACGTGGGGGCACGATGACGCTGTGTGCTGAGACGTACTGCACGCCGAGGTGCACATGTCTTCAGCCAATCTAACCCTGGCTGTGCTGTGTAGTACGCAGTACCGCTGTGTAGTGTGTAGTACAGTCGTGGGTTATGATGTTGAAGAGCTGACAGCTGCTCGTCGTAGCTCGATGGTTCTCTCCGGGTACTGTGGATTCCTCCACCCGTAAACCTCTCATCGACACGATATGACCCTGGTTGTTAAAGTGTCGTTAAACACCAATAAATAAATAAATCAATTAATAAATAAATAACTTGAGTTGAACTTAGTGCATCAGAGAGAATTTTCCCAAAATATTGTCTGCACATTTTCTACATTTCGAACAAGACACCCACCCCCTACTAACGTGTGACATTTTCCCAGATTAAGCCCAATATTCTCACATATAAAGCCTCCTGAGCTTATTTATGTTAAAAGTGTGATGTACAACATCATCTTTAAGGTTTGAAACACAAATTCAAAAAATTGCACAAGTTGGAAATGCACATTTTTGGCGCACTCAACAGACCAACCCACCCCCACGTCACGTCTTGCAAATTTTTGGTGCCCCCCCCCCCCCACACACACACGCCCGTTCCCAACAAAAGAATTAGCAAATCTCACCGCAGACTTTGATATTAATCGAGGGGACAATGTCTGTATTATATGTCAAGATGAGCACACGGTTAAACCTTTACCTAACGTAACGGCCAAATCTGGCCAGCGCTATTCTCAAAAATTGTCAATTAATTTTCATTATTTTTTTCATTTTTTGTCTCAAAAACATAGGTTATGACCCCTCGTTGGAACGAGCTCGTCGAGCTCGTTCCAACGAGGGGCCATAACCTATGTTTTTGAGACAAAAAATGAAAAAAATTAGTTATTCAAGAATTTTTTTTGCAAGTGTCGTCTGCTTTTCACGTTAGGTAAAGGGTTAATATAATGAATATAAAAAAGGTACAGAACATTAAAAGATGGTGAAAGCACTGTTTTCTTATTTTTAAAGTGAGTTTGAATACAGAATCATCGTCAATCGTTTAAACTGTTCTAGAAAAAAATTCTAAAATGTCAGCTTCCCTATTATCATATTATTCTACATGAAAATGCCTGAAATTTGTAAAATAATGCGCGCATCGATGATACATATTCCCTATTATTTCGAAATTTCAATCTTAAAAAGAAATTTCTATTCCGTTAGTGTTAAATTTTCGGACAGCTTAAACCCTTTACCCAACTTAACGACCAAATCCGACAGCGCTATTCACAAAAATCACCCTTCAATTTTTTATATTTTTTTGTCTTAAAAACAAAGCTTATGGCCCCTCACTGGAACGGACACGTTGAGGTCGTTCCATAGAGGGGTCATAATCTATGTTTTGACGTAACAAATAACAAAAAATGAGCTATTCAAGAATTTTATTTCCATTTGTCGTCTGCCTTTCGTGATAGGTAAAGAATAAAGAAATTAAGGGGAGCTAATTTTCCCATGAATCTCTTCCAATGAGGAAATTTGTCAGCCATGTTGAGTGAACAGCACAATAACCATCTATTTGGAAATGAAGAGCAGCGCTTATTTAATTCACCCCATAGAGACTTTGGATTAAATTATTGCTAAACCTCCAAGATGGACTCGTCCATTGGTTATTAACAGTAACATAAAGGGCGATACCATTCAGTGCATGATGGATGAAAGAGTAAAAGGTAGTCATATGTCAGCCATTAAAAAAATAACCACAGAAGTCTAGTTTTTGCAGCTCACTTCAGCTTCAGTTACTAACGAGGAAATGCCTTAACTCGCCGCTTGCTTCAATTTTATAACATTGCCTGACCTTGTAATCCACCAAGCCGTGTTAATCTGCAGAGTTTCCAATGCTTAATCGTCGATTGGTTAATTCGGGTTACATGTATTCCTGCTGAGAAGCTGCGCACATCCGCCTTCTCACAGTTTGGTTTTCTGACAAAAAAAACATTTTCGAAGTCTTGTGCTCCCAGTTACTTCACCTCCATGTCCAAATTGTGGTACTTGAAGTGAAAGGCATCTCAACGGGAAATGATCAGAACACATCAATTCTGAACTTTCTCTTAACTGGTCACACAAATGCTCCCTCTTCCAAAGACCGTTACACAATCGACGTAATGCTAGCGACGTAAGACAATAGGGCCTACTGGGCATTAAATTAACACTTTGTCTAATTGATTATTCGGTTGGAGTATTATGGGTAATACCCTTCGTTTTGGTGACAGCCCATTGCCCTTTCACAGAAAAAAACCTGGAGGCTCACTACAAAACGAAGCCTCCTGGTGGTATATTGACGCGCTCAGATACAAAACAAATATGTCAGTGGTAACGCATATTTTCATAAATGACAACAAACTATTTTTGTACCTGATAATGGCGGTCATTTTCCTGACACATGCTTTTGTATATTAGTCATAATTGAACCTCATTTTGATGTGTATACTTATTATAATAAATGATACGTCACAACCAGTTTGTCACATTTGGTTGATTATTAACCCATTAATTACATGTAACGCAGCAGCTATAGCCGTCAAGCCCAAATCTCAAAAATCACCATTCAACTAGTATTGAGCGCATCAGAAATACTCATTATCCAAATAATTAGGGACAATATAGGGTGCGGGGAATCAGTGGTTACGGCATTGGACTTCAAACCGAAAGGTCCGCTGTTCGATCCCCAGCAGAGGAAACTGCTCTGTGTCCTTGGGACAAGGCACTTAATCCCGGTTGCCCACATGGGGGCAGGGTGACGCTGTGTACTGAGGCGTACTGCACGTCGATGGTGTACTTGTCTTTAACCAATGCTAACCCTGCTTGTGCGCAGTTAGTACGTTGGGGGAGTCTGACAGTTGCTCGCCGTTGCTAGGTGCCTCTCTCCCCCACCTGTAAAACTGTCCAACACGAGGTGACAATGGCTGTCGAAAGTGTCGTTAAACACCAATAAATAAAGACACTATCCACAACAGTTTGTAAGACACTGTTCTCCACAAAACTCTGTCTGTAAGTATCGCCATAGTGCTTCGCCTAACTTCCCTTTAATCACTCTTAGGGGTTATATCGGAAAGGTTACTAAGCCTATTCATTCCGAAAAGTAAATTAAGGTAACAAATGAATAAATTTAATCTATATTTATTTATTTATTTAAGAAATAACTGTTGTTTTCCTTCGGTTTATGCGATATAAACCGAAAATTTTTCAGCACAAGCTTCATAACTCGCGTAGCGAGTTATGATTAAGCTTGTGCTGAAAATTTTCGGTTTATATCGCATAAACCGAAGAAAAACAACAGTTATTTCTTATAATTTAATTCGGCTGCATTATTAAAATATTAAAACGATGTGTATGTGAACGAAACACTTTTTAATTTTCGCAAAAGACAACAGTCAAACTCAGGAAAGTGTGCCACAAACAGGTCACGTCAATCATTGTCAAATTGTTAGTTGTTTTGATTTTCGATCGCAGACGACAGATATTTAGCATGTCACGTAACAATATCATTAAAAACATTTTTTTTAAAGTTGCCCCAAAATCATGTTTGGATGTATGATCTTTTATTCGTCTCCCACTTCGGTATATTTTATTAAATTCAATTGTTCCCGAGAAATTATCATTATATTCTCGCTGACTGGAGGCGATGAAAAATCGATCATTGATCTTTGTCTATCAGTCTGCCGTCACGCCCTTGCGGTGACAATTGGATAGAGTGGGCGGAGCTTCCAGAGTCTTCAAAGTCACGTAATGATTTGGAATCGGATGTGCGAACGTGTAGACATTCCAAATCATTACGTGATTTGGTTTATACGATTTAGACGACTTTCACACTGCATGCTTTCAACCAATCAAACGCAGAGGCGGGGCAAATGATTAAATTATTGAGATATAACGACACTGTCGATAGCCACGGTCACCTCGTGTCGGACAGTTTTACTGGTAGAGCAAGTCGGAGTACCCGGAGACACCCACCGAGCAACGGCGAGCAACTGTCAGGCCCCCGAACATACTAACTCCACACAAGCAGGGTTAGCATTCGTTGAAGACAAGTGCACGATCGACGTGAAGTACACCTTAGTACACAACGCGCCCCCCGTGGGCAATGGGGATGAAATATCTTATCCAAGGACACAAAGCGTTTGCTGTGGGTAGGATTCGAACCTAGGACCTCTCGGCTTGCAGCCTGCACCTCTAAAAACTGAACCATCGCGCCCCCAATAAAGTTCATCTAATTTATGCTGTGTTCTCATTGGCACATTTTCTCCCTTATTGACTCGTCCGACGGACGAGTCAATAAGGGGGGAATATGCGACAATGGGAACGCGACGTATTTGCCCCTTTGCCGGATAGACAATGTGACGAGAGTTCAGAGGGGTCACTAGTCCAGTTCTCTTCCAATAAGATAGTTTTGATAAGTTCACTCACAAACCATGTAAAACCGTTCCACCGGCTTTTGTTGCAAAACTGCCACCTCTTGCTTCCGAGCTGAGGGCGGAAGCTCGACAACATTAACTGGGTGATTATATTGGATCACATTGGGGATGACATTTTGTGCATGTCGTTCTCGAACCTGTATTGAATTTGTCTTCTTCGGAAGAGGTTTGGCGTCCTCGGCGGTAAAGATGAGCGTTAATTTCTGAATTAAAATTTAGAGTTACCCCCCTTATAACGTAATCAACATCTTTTGAGATTGTTTTCGACTGACAACAGACAAAACGGAAGCTGAATCGGGTTGAATGTGAATAATTCTATGTGGAAATTGGTGTATATTTTGCGAGATTGTATGGAGAAAGACGGCACACTTTACTATTACTCGAAAACTACTCAGGGAGTTTTGTGTCTTCCCAGCTCGAGCGCTCATCTTCACCAACATTCAAGTCTGGGAATATGAATGAATTATTGAATATCATATGTTTCTTGAGATGCACACTCGATGTCAAACGAGTGTTTCTGGTCAAGTGTCAACTAGACTCCACTGCATTATTCTGGGTGTTAAATAGGCTTATAAAAGATAATGGGCTTAATTAATTCACAAGACAGTGGGCCCTATGGACATTAAATTAACATTTTCTCTCAGTTAACAACCAGAAACGGCCAACTCACAAAAATATCCATTGAATTCTTTAATTTCTTTAGTTTTTCATTTTTTCCTGAACAATTTAACTTAGAAACCATCATTGGTACACGTTCGTTGAGCACATTCTAGTGAGAGGTCATAAGCTATGATAACAAATAAATGATTTCCAGACACAAAAGAAAAACATCATTGATTATTACTGAACATTAGATAACACATTACCCTACCCGAGTCGAATAACATAAAAAATGAAACCGAAAGAAGGCACTTGACGCTACGAGATTTTTTTTCAATTTCATTTGTAATTCAAACTTTCAGAGGTGGTGAAATTTGAAAATAAGGAAATAGAAAAATCTCATAGAAGGCTCTCACAGAACACTGGCAATGCATACATTTAATTTCAAACAGTTTTGAGATTAATATTTGATATTTAAGGGTTTCACAGATCCCAATCAGAAAATCAGCAGTTGTACCTAGCGCCGTGCCCCTTCCCCGGCCACCATCGAAAACAACCAGGAAGCTGAGTGCTTTCAAGCAATAATACAGAAATACACAATGGCCATCTACATGTTTCAGAGACGACGCCATGCACACCCATATTAAATGAATAAAACTGTTATCGGTTAACCGTCGTGACTATATTATTACTGTATTATTGTATTAGAAAATATACACATGCTAATATGTCGTATCACGATGAATCAGTCAAACCTTGGGCAGAAATATTTCATACTGACTGATTCATACAACGAGAAAAATGCGGAATTAGGCCTAGAAAAGTTAAAAATCTGTTCCTCGGGCCCTCCCACATGCTTCTTTGGCTGCCGCGTGTTTTTTTTATAGCCAATGTAAACTTAAAGAAATAATAATTAAATGGTTTATGACTGATATTTTATCCAAGTTAATAAAATTGATAAATTTTTCCCTTGTGTGCAAGAAGGCTTTGCAATGCTAAAGCATTGCAAAGCCTTCTTGCATTCAAGGGACGACATACACCACACCCATGCTATCCAGTAGATTATGAGGTAAAAAACACACCAAGAACATGAATTTTTGATGCAAAGAAATAATTACAAAAATAACAAAAACGCCCGGCCATATACAATTTTGCAAAAAATGGCCGGAGAAACAGAAGATCTACTTTGTGGGACAATTACGGTAAATTTTGCATAAAATAATTGGGTCTAATGACCAGGCCCGCGTAGTTTATGCGACATTTGCATACGCCACATTCTAACCAATGAAAGCAAATTCTCACATACAATACTCGGGCCCGATGACCTGAGCCGAGTATTTTATGCTATGCATTTACATAAGATACATTCTAACTAATGCAAGCAAATTCTCATATGCAATACTCGGGACTGATGACCAGACCCGAGTATTTTAGGCGATTTCATAAGTTACATTCTAACTAATGCAAGCAAATTCTTCACATACAATACTCGGGCCCGATGACCAGGCCCGAGTATATTATGCTACATTTACATAAGCTACACGCTAAAAACTAAAGTGTTAAAAACTACACTTGAAGTGCTGTATTTAACACTTACTAAGTGCTGAACTAGCACTTTGTTCAAGTGCAGATATCCCAGAACTTGACAGGTGTTACAATAATACTACTTGACAAGTGTAATGTCGCGACACTTAAAAAAAAACAACGCAGATGACGCGGATCAGGCTCGAACTCTCGAGCCTGATCCGCGTCATCTGCGTTGTGTCCTTTTAATTATGTACCCACCAAGCGCAAATCAAATTATGGACGATTCTGGAAGAACCACCAATGCTAGACACATGGGAAGTGCCATCCATTCAAGTTTCAGATGTCTGACGATTGTAATGTCTAAGTGCTTAAAGCATTGCACTTTGAGTGTTAAAATCAAACCCTAAGAGTTAGAATGGGTTTAACACCTTGAAAGTGTCAGTTTTAACACTTTAGTTTTTAGTGTGTAATGCAAGCAAATTCTCATATAAATTACTCTGACCTGATTACCAGACCCGAGCATTTTATGCGAAATCTGCACAAGTTTCACATTCTGTATTTCCTGATAGATTAACTCACCAATAAGAATTTCTATCATAGAGTGAGCGTTTAAGTGGCGCTTAACCGACAGCAAACGGCGTAGTCCGACAAAACTTGTAACCGTTGAGGTATGAGTTAATCGATTAATTGTCCAAACATTATATGAGATTTCAATTTGAGATTTGGGATTGAATACCGAAGGTATAAAGTAGGATTAGGACACCTGTGACTGTTCATACGTGAAGAAAAATGTTAAATTCTATCAGTTTTGTTGTGGAGGAATTGGAACGATCTCCTTATCGGCGGTTCAGTGTAAAATGCCGATAGTGCAACAATCGTTGGTGTCGTGAAGACGACCGACTGAGTGAGAGGTTGGGGATGAGGGTGTGCAATTTGTCCCAACTGTCATGACTCAAGTCACAGTTGAAGCAATATTCCAATATTCGAAGGAATGCCTTGATCATGTGCACCCTAAAATCTGTTGGGTTAAATAACAACCCAAATCAACTGGGTGGAGTGAATATGAAGTCAATTGGAATGCCTTGATGATGTACACTCTAAAATCAGTTGGGTTATTTATTTATTTATAATAAATAAATAAATAAATAAATAAATAAATAAATAAATAAATAAATAAATAAATAAATAATTTATTTATTTATTTATTTATTTATTTATTTATTTATTTATTTATTTATTTATTTATTGGGTTTTAACGACACCTTCGACAGTCTGAAGCACCTCGTTTTACGAGTGGGGGAAGCCGGAATACCCTGGAAAAATTGACCGAGCAAAGGTGAACAACTGTCAGACTCCCAAACATACTAACTCCATACAAGCAGGGTTAGCATTAGTTGAAACAAGTGCACCATCGACGTGCAGTACGCCTTAGTACACGGGGTCGCCGTGCCCCACGTGGGCAATCGAGGTTAAGTGCCTTGTCCAAGGACACAACGCTGTTACCTCTGGAGGGGATCGAACTGTGGACCTTTCGGTTTGAAGTACAATGTCGTAAATTTTGAGTCAGCATGCCCCCTATCATTTGGGTTCAACTGGGTTCAGTGAATATGAACCTAAATGGGCTGTGTTTTTAACCCAACTGATTTTAGAGTGTAGTTTGAATATTTGTCAACGGGGTTATAGTTATAAAAGCTTCCAACTTCTTATTTAATTAGCAACAACCGGACTCAGAATTGGTCACGTTTGGACCAAAAACATCTCAGCCACAGACCTCCATCTGCATGAGGCCTACTGCGTGTGTGACAAAAGTCCAAGAAGCAAATCTTGTCCCTTGAGAATTGATATAACAGACTCCAATTCAGATGGAAATGTCTCGACTGGAAAGGAGTTATTGATAAGGAGGAATGGGCTGGGACACACGCCCTACAATTCCTCCAAACCATGATGGTTTCCTTCGAAATACACACACAGACCCGAGCCAATCTTTGTCTGAGGCCGACCACAGCAGTACTAAGGGAAGGCACTCTGGCGTAAACATTTAACACTGACATCTCCATAGACATTGCGTCCAATGTGTTCTGTGTGCCTACTGGCACATAGAACACATTGGAACTCAGGGGACGATTGGTTCGCCAGAGACAATTTTCGTCTGGAAGGAAACGGACGTAAAAATTTAACACTGAAAATTTCCATGGGGTATTGAATTTGGCATAAAAATGGACGTAAAAGGAAACAGGAGAAAAATTCCATTGACATTTTCGCCAGAGTGCCATCGCCCGTTTCCTTCTAGACGAAAATTGTCTCTGGCGAACCAATGTCTATGGAGATTTTTTACGCTAGAGTGCCTTCCCTTACTACTCACAACACGTCTTACTGTAAAGGAAACTGAACCAAGTAATCATGCCATCGTTTTGTGACGTTGTACAATGGTCCTGATTAACTGATGGGATCACCGCGAGATTCCTGGCAGGGGATCCGAAACCAACATTTTACATTCCTTCAAAATATAATTGTGGCCTTCCGAAATACACCCCATAGTTACGCCCCTGAAAACGACTCCAACACAATCCTGGCTGGCTGCACCGTACTGGTCATGTACGCCTCTGGCTTAAAAATATGACCCACGGGCCGTGGCGGACTGCTTGGGTATTTTAATTTAACAAGTGGTTACGACAATAGACAAAACTATACAATTAATAACAAACGACAAGTTTAATTAGATTAATAAAGAACATTAATTACAAAACATCATTTTACATCCAACAATAAAGTGACATCTTTTATATTAAAATAATTTTCTATATTTAACTATTTAATAATTAACATTATAATCATCTTATTACAACGAATCAATTCTCATTTGTTTTTAAAAATATTAATTATATTAAAAGAGCAGGTGGTACATACAGTACAGTCGCTGTGGACTTGTTGTAATCCACACGTGGACAGTGATGTCCATGCATGCGTTCACCAGGTAATAAAAATTATCATCAGCAAAATTTTAATTAATGAAGCACCGGATTGAACACAGTGCTTCATTAATTAAATTTTTGATGATTATCCCTATAATTGGTGTTTGGAATGTTATTGCGTCCGTAGAAATATTGCCCACCCGTGGAAAGTGACGCATCCACGGCGGCTGTACTGTTGGATGATGAGGAGGGATTTTATGATAGTTACGGTTGCATTATTCTGAAATCATAACCACACAGAAACACATGGTGCTTGCGCAAAGTTTACATCATAGACCACCCGGTTGTTCATGAGCTGAAAGTTTACACGCGCTCCACTGTAGTTTATTAAATCATCCGAAATTTTCTTTCCTCTTTTCCCCGCACCCCGCAAAAGAATCTCATCCGTGGAAAGAGAAACGCGAGATACCATTTTCGTTTGTTTTTTAAATTCGGTCCTTGATTTATCGATATATATTAGACATCTTTCGTGCCGCAGTAGGTAGATGTGCAGGCTGCAAGTCAGTCGAGAGGTCCTCGGAAGAACGCAAACTCCAGTGACGTAGTAATACCCCATTTGTAATTCTCACCAGTCGTCGTTCATTGTGCGAAAGGTCTCTATTTATGAAATCTCGCCCAACGTCGTGTAAGTATGCCCCCACTCAGTTGCGATCTAATCGAGAAAAATACCACTTTTCATTGCAGTACTGTGAGTTTCCACCCATGCATAAGCCCATTCTGTAAAGGACACACACGCACTGTATCTGGAAATGGGCTATATATATTTTCAACTATAAAGGTTGAACCCTGAAGTCCGTCGACAGAAACTTTATATGGGTTGCTTTTTCAATCACGGGGTATTTTAGATTGTAATCCGTTGGACCCAGTATATGTACCCAGAACGTGATATTATCTATTGACTAAAGTGAATTTTTTGATTTGATTGGTTGATAGATACGTGATATGAGACCATATTCATTGAAACCCACGATACGTCCGCCCAGCCACTGACAAATTTCCCATACCCAGTGGAAGCCTCGTTCCGAAATCTACAAATTGTCCATACCCCGTAGAAGACGCGTCATTCCAGTTTTACAGTGTACATGTATTATATTTTTTTTTTTATCTCCAAAATATAGCTCATGACCCCTTATTGGAAATCGGGTACCCTCCAATGTGGGGTTCATAAGCTATGTTTTTGAGACAAAAAAAAAGAAAAAAAGAAATTCAATAATTTTTTTTATACTAGTCATATCGGCATATTTTCACAAAAACTCTTTTGCACAAAAATTCCACAGAAACCTGTATGGCTCAACAATGGAAGATAAAAGATCTCATGCTGTGTGTGTTCACATATTGTACTTCTAAAACGAAAAGTCAATAGATAAATTCGTTACCCCGTGTCTGATCACGTGGTACGCGTTTTTACCTACCCGAAGCCAGCAGGATCTCATTCGGCCTTCGGCCTCATGGGATACGGCTGGCTTCGGGTAGGTAAAAACCCGTACCACGTGATCAGACACGGGGTAACTAATAATATATACCACTTACCTGTCGTAAATATCCGATCAATTTTGGTCTCGAAAACACATCTTATGATCCCGCGTGGGAATGAACTTGCTACAACGAGGGGTCATAAGCTATGTTTTCGAGTCAAAAGGATTAACTAATCAGATTCCTAACATATCCCCTATTGTTGTCTCCGGTCAAAACAGAGGAAGTGTCCTTTACTTGGACGCTCTCGGTACTCGATCAAAGTTCACGGGCTCTTCAGTCCAACAAAAATTGTTTCAATTCATGGTCAGAGGTGTATTTTGGAAAAGCGAAGTAGGAGACATTTTTGATTTTTCAGCTGCCAAAGGCAGTGATAAGAGAAGGAAAGGTAATTAAGAAATCGTGAGCCCAAGCATAATTTTTATTTGACACCTGAATGGACCTCCAGTTAAACCCGAAGGTCCATTGGTTGAAACTTTGCTTGTGCTTCTTTAGTTTCTGTAAAAAATTTGAGAGTAGTACATTGGGTGATACCTCCACTCCATGGGTGATTTGGTGACAATCCACCCTTCACGTACTGTAGTTGTGCCATGCTAATGAAACCACTGCCAATTTGAGGTATTGTGGTCTCAAAAGGCGGATACGTATTTCGACCGGATCGCGACTGGAAAAGATTATAGTTCCCACCCATACAACGAGACATTACGTGTATGGTAACCCATTGGACTCAGTATACGCACCGAGAAACATGTTTACCCTCATTTAATTTCACCTCGTTCTAGGTTAAGGATGTGTATCCCAAATAGATGAAAGTGCATTCCTTGGTAAAACAATTTTTGATGCCAAACCCAGAGTAATTTTGGAACTTAAGTATACAACTCACATTTTGCTAAGCGCCACTCATTATTAATCGACATAATTTGTACATGAAAAAAAATTGTGTTTTATTTGTTTATTGGGGACCAATGGCACTTTTAACTGATAGACTGATGGAAGCCCATATTTGGTCTTTAATCACAAGTCAAGGCACCACAGGCTTCATATAAGTGGATTTGCTTCATTTTATCTTTTGAAGTGAAATTTCTTTGTATGTATGGATTCGCCTTGTTATAATTTATGGGAGAATGCCTGCACTCTCCCATACATTATAACAAGGCAAAGACATGATGACCAAAAATAATTTAGCACTCTACCAATTAACACATAGGGTCATATCATGTTGTACAAATTTGCGGATAGAGGAAGCCAGAGAACCCATAGAGAAACACTCAGCAATGTTGAATAAGTGTCGCACTCTCTAATTTATCATTCTGGTACAAGTAGAGTTAGCAGCAGCTGAAAGCAAGTGAACCGTGGGCATACAGCGCGTCGAGCATAGATGTACAACATGTCAACGTAACACTTACCTCCAACCAGTACTAACTGCTTTTGTCCGAATGGTAGAGAAGAGAGCCCGGAGGTTACTCACTATTGAACAGTGGTTCTCTCCGGGTACATCGACTCTTTCCACCCGTAGAATTGTCCGACAAGATATGAGCCAACGTTGAACGTGTCGTTAAACCCTCATGACCAAATAAACAAACGAACCTGTTATGGATCAAATATGTAGACGGAAGGCGTGATCCTTAGAAAAATATGAGTAATATAAAAAAAAATGATGGTCAGAGTACATGAACAAGGTTTAGCGATTTCAGGCGGGTTTCAAGAAAGGTGTGGAGGGGCTACTACCCCCCCCCCCCCCCCCCCCAGCTACGCCGCTGATCCATCAAGTCGAAAATACAATATGAACATGAAAATAGCTAACTATCTTTATCGTTCGACGTACAACAGTGAATAATAGCCATGAGTAGTAGTTGTAAAATGTCATCTAATGAACCTTCACATTCAATATCAATGTCCACGGGGAGATTATTAACATTTATTACTTTCCAAAGTGTGATTTACTGGGATTTCCGGGCTTGATTATAAACGATAACTTTACAAGTGAATTATGCAATTAACAATTGTGTCATGTATCCGTCCGCGCAAACGAAGACACTTTGCCGTGGGTGTAATGGGAACTCCATTGTTTTTTTAACATGAAAAGCAGACGACACTTGCAAAAAAAATTCTTGAATAACTATTATTTTCATTTTTTGTCTCAAAAACATAGGTTATGACCCCTCATTGGAACGAGCTCGTTCCAATGAGGGGTCATAACCTATGTTTTGAGACAAAAAATGAAAAGATAATGAAAATTAATTGTCGATTTTTGAGAATAGCGCTGGCCGGTTTGGATCGTTACATTAGGTAAAGGGTTAAATAATATAATTATCGTTAATAATGAAAAGTAATAAACAGAGTAATCGCTTTCCTGGACTGGCTACGTGAAATAATTCATTCGAGGCGAGGGACTATATTGTAAAACACTCGTGCGCATTCGCGCACTTGTGTTTTTACCACGCCACTCACCTCTCATGAATTATTTCACGTAACCAGTCCAGTCAAGCGATTACTCTCTATTTCTCCAACGAAATGGCCACGCCCTCCTCATTAATTTACAAATTAGACAGTTGAAAAAAATTCTCAAAAAATGTCAACAAAACCATATCATGTTACCCCTCATTGGAACGAGCTCAATGGGCCCGTTCCAATGAAGGGGTCCATAATATGGTTGTGTTGAAACCTTTTTAAAAATAATAACTGGTAGTCGGACCGTTTCAATTAGGGGGTTACGCGATATGGTTTTGTTAACATATTTTTAGAAAAAAAAGAAAAAAACATAAATTAAAATAAATACATTTTGATATCCTGTGCGTAAAGGGAATGTTGTTCTTCAACAATTGCAAGTGCAATCTTTTATTCGTGTCCAGGTACAAGATTAACAATATTAAACTCTCTACTTGCTGCATCTCTATGCACTGGATTTACCTATAGAGTAGGGAGTGAATTAACACCAAAGCGCCCGCAAAGTCCAGATCCTACTCAGGCGATACGTAAACGCTTTATAACAAGCTACAAATGGCACAAATACCTCAAAAATTCTGTTTACTAATAGCACGACATGCCAAATAAGCACTTGCGTTGAGTCCTGTATTCAATGGGCAGTACTTGATTGTATGTGAATCGTCACCAGTTTTACTGCAGATGGGACATACGTAACGCCTTAAAATTGGGCACCTAGTGCGGCCCTCGATGTCCTTCAAAACATGACCAGAATAAACAACTTCTGGTTCTCCATTATAAGAACAGAAGACGCAAACCTCTTTCCTTTTCTTTGCTTTGTTCTTCTTAAACATGAGATATTCTGTAAGAACCGAATTTGCACATTCGGGGATGGAATCTTCTACTCTATCATTTGGTGTGTAAATATCCGATAATCTAGCTCTCTTTAAAGAAACAATTTCACCTTTTCTGAATGTTTTTGATGCTTGATCACTGTTACTGTCTGACTTCGTAAATCTTTCAGTTGGTGGACATACATCTGAGACTCTTGGTCTCTTCAGAGACAGTTCTTCTTTTCTCTGCATATTTGTTCCACTGCTAGCGTGATCTTCCGTACCATTAATCACCTTATTCTATAATTTCTGAAGGGGTTTGTTTGGTTCTTTCCGGACTTCACTTTCACCTTTCAAAGACGTGGTCTCTCTTGTTTGAAAATAGTCCTGAAACGGCTGATAACTGTCAAATAAACAATATTGAGTAAAGGGTAGTTTCTGAATATCCATCTTTTACAAAATATCCCAATATATCTTGTGACGTTTTGTTGCTACTCAAAGATTTCAAACTGAACTGATAAAAATTTCCAGAACAGCGTCTGTATAAAGACTGAAAATCTAGCAACTGACCAATCACTTTTTACTTCTATTGCGTTGGAATTAAGGGGGCGGTATGTTTTTGTTAAGAAAATTCCTGCTAATTAAAAACAAAATAGCCACCGTGTAAAAACAAACATTGACAGTTTTATGGGTGGAGCAAATTACCTTTTCAACTATCATTCCTCGCTACCAATTTAGCAGCCGAGGGGTAATCAGACGGTGGTTATCAAATGAATACGGCTTGTTCTTGCATCTTTTGTAACATGGGACAAACCAAGCTAAAATGTTACGCTGATTCCCACATGGCTTTTAATTCTTACAGACCTGAAACACTGCGCTTTTGAAAGAAACGTTGACTATAGACTTTGATTTTTTGAAGCGTTAGAAAACTAATATTAACCCTTTACCCAACGAATCGCCCACACCCGCCCGCGTAATATGCAAATTCAGCAGTTGAAAAAATATTATTTTTCAAAAAATTTCAACAAAACCATATCATGTGACCCCTCGTTGGAACGAGCTCGTCGAGCTCGTTCCAACGAGGGGTCACATGATATGGTTTTGTTGAATTTTTTTGAAAAATTTGAAAAAATGATATAAAAAATATCGTGTACGTTGGGTAAAGGGTTAGTAATGAAACATAACATTATGAAACACTGGTAACCAATTGAAGCTCAAAGGGATCGGCACCTCAATGGCAGTTCTTTAATTCTCTCTCTCTCCGTAGTTTTTCTTCTGTGAAATGACCGCGTCGGATTCGACGGTAAGTAATAGCTTTTACAAGGTTGTTTCCACAGCTGAAACAAACACTCCAAAATCAGTTGGGTTAAGTATCAACCAAATTAATTGGCTTGAGTAAATATGAACCCAATTGGTTTCATATTCGCTCAACCCAGTTGATTGAGTTGTAAAATATGTAAAAAAAATAAAAATAGCACATTTTGTTTAATACAGTCATTAAACAAAATGTTCTATGTTAATGACCTCAACTTCTCAGAGGATCGTGTTCAAGTCTCCCAATTCGCGGATGATAAGGGCCTCTGGGACTCTAACAATACGGCCAATCTGCTCCAAAACCCCCTGCAACGCGCTCTCGATGACCTAGAACTATGGTGTGCCAAATGGAGAATTAAGCTAAACGCCAATAAAACCCAACGAATCACATTTACTCGCAAGAAAAATAAACGGGATTTTGACCTAAAACTTATGGATAACACCCTCCCAGAATGCAAAGATGCGAAATTCCTGGGCATCACCATTGATCAAAAATTATCCTTTAACAAACACGTCGACGACATGGCGAAAAAAGCCACCAAACGCATTAACTTACTGAAAATGCTTAAGGGAACTTCATGGGGGGCCAACCAGTCCACCCTAATCAAACTATACAAAGCCTTTGTGCGCCCAGTACTCGAATACGGTGCAATCATATTAACTGACCTCAAACAAACTAATATGGGAAAACTCCAGAAGGTCCAAAATCACGCGCTTAGACTTGCCTTCCGCGCCCCATGGGACACACCCATCATAACACTCCACGACAGGGCCGATATCCCCACCACTAAAGACCGCCTAGCCACCCTGGCCGCAAAAAATCATGACCGGTTAGCCGACAGCAAACTAATCTCCGAACTTGGAGCAATTTGCGAAAGCCGACAAAAGCCCAAAAATTGAAATCAAAACTAAGACCGCTCGAATAAAACTAGGGAACGAGAAGGTGAACTAACAGGCAGAAAAACAGCTTAACTGTGGCCTTCTACCAGAAAGGGCTGCCTTCAGCGACTCAAGTAAAATTACATCAGGATTAAATATTGTTAAAAACTAAATAAATGGGGAATGAGAAGGTGAATAAACAGGAAGAAAAACAGCTTAGCTGTGGCCTTCTACCAGAAAGGGCTGCCTTCACCGACTCAACTAAAAATTACATCATGATTAAATACTGTTATAAAAACTAAATAATAAATAGGGAACGAGAAGGTGAATAAACAGGCAGAAAAGCAGCTTAACTGTGGCCTTCTACCAGAAAGGGCTGCCTTCACCGACTCAGCTAAAGATTAAACCTTAAGATTGAACAAGATGTACTACTTTTATCTTTACAGTTTATATACTTTAATGAAAACTAATTCTACCTTCTTCTTTTAAACAGGTACACAGAAGATGCTTTTTGACCAGCACCCCAATAACCGCTACAGACAGTCCAACCGTTATGGAAACAGTCACCCCCACGGTTCCTGGACATCCTCCGCTCCATCCCTAAAAGTGGTCGACCACTTTAAGGGAGGCGAGCGTTGGTCCTGCGTCCCGCCTCTGCCCCTTTTTGTAAGCGCATTGCGCATCTTTTTGTCCCAACCCAATAGAGTTACAGTGCAGGCCTGCCCCCGAACCTGGGAAGTTCGGGTCTTCTTCTTCTTGGTGGTCCCCGAAAGGGGTCGTTGTTGTTTTCCTTCAAGAGTCCAACCAAACAGAGACAGCCTGAGGCAGATTATACTTGCCAGTGATGGCCATCACTCATAATCATCCTCGAAACGGCAGACTATACTTGCCCGAAAATCCAGACCGACTGCACCCTCGGGGAGAGGTAGTACCTTTGTGAGAGGACCCACCTCCCAACCTCTCACACTGGTCTCACCCGAGGGTTCAACCGACATCAGCCAAGAGACCTTCACGACGCAACTGGTGACGCCGGCCGAGCACCTGAAGCAGTTCCTCCTCCAACACTCCTAGACATGTGAGAATGAATCACCTAGTGATGAGGGTCGAAAGGGGCTTGTCCTCCATACCGCCCCTGCGCGCCTTCGGCGCGCGAAACCATTCCTTTCGGTGTTTTGCACATGGCTTTTAATTCTTACAGACCTGAAACACTGCGCTTCTGAAAGAAACGTTGACTATAGACTTTCATTTTTTTGAAGCGTTAGTGTTATTAATGAAACATAAAATTATGAAACATTAGTAACCGATTGAAGCTCAAAGGGATCGGCACCTCAACAGCAGTTCTTTAATTCTCTCTTTCTCCCTCTCCGTAGTTTTTCTTCTGTGAAATGACCGCGTCGGATTCGACAGAAAGTAATAGCTTTTACAAGGTTGTTTCCACAGCTGAAACAAACACTCCAAAATCATTTGGGTTAAGTATCAACCAAATTAATTGGGTTGAGTAAATATGAACCCAATTGGGTTCATATTCGCTCAACCCAGTTGATTGAGTTGATTTTTAACCCAATTGATTTTAGAGTGAAGGTTACATAAAACAGGGAGGTATGGTAGTAACTATAAAACATTTTATTCCACCATAGTGTTTCCTGTTAAATATTCTAAGCAAAATGTGGAAATAACACTGTTTTAACCTTTTACCCAACGTAACTGCCAAAAACAGGCCAGCGCTATTCTCAAAAATCGCCAATTAATTTTCATTTTTTGGTCTCAAAAACATAGGTTATGACCCCTCGTTGGAACGAGCTCGTCGAGCTCGTTCCAACGAGAGGTCATAACCTATGTTTTTGAGACCAAAAATTAGATATTCAAGAATTTGTTTTGCAAGTGACGTCTGCTTTTCATGTTAGGTAAAGGGTTAATTCAGCAGTTGTAAGTAATTATTGTCAGTAACAAAGTTTAAAAGAGGGATGAATACTGCGTTGCATTTCCATTTAGTTTAAACAGTATTTATTTCTAGTTCTCAAATATATACAATTATATCAGTTGTACTAAGTATGGATCCAACAGTGAGCTGTAAGCTGACACGAGGTTGTTTTCACCAGTAGAATACTTGAATATAATACAGTCGGGAAGACAGGTACAGATACAATCATGATTACCGTCCAAACCCTATAATGGTTAATTATTCATGACACTTTCAAGTTGTAGCTACGATTTGATAGTAGGTTTAGTACAGAGGGAAATAAGAGATAATTGTATACGTTTATAGGGCTTATTCCGTTTATAACTTCAATAATGAAGATAAGAAGAAAATGGGAAGAAATGGAAGAAAAGAGATTGGGATTAAATGTGTATAAATAAATGCATGTTGCTGAACCACCTCTGTTCCGTACTTTGTTTCAATTGAGGTATTTGGATAATTGTCGGTTTTTACGGTAGTTTATCTTCGGTGAGTAACTTTCATTAATGTTTAATCAAGAAGTAATTATTGTCAGTAACTGCTGACTCAGGACAGAAACATTAGAAAAAGAATGTCCGAACGAGACAATAGTATTCAAATTGGCAAGTATATTTACATAGAAGGGAAATGACACCAATTTCAAAAGGCTAAATGTGATTTTCTACCATTTGCAGTGGTAGACAAGAACTGCAATCCAACCAGCACAGGTACAGAAGCAGGTACAAGGCATTTCCATTTAGAACATTTCCGCAGGACACTTGTCCCTATGGACATTTCCCCATCGTTAACTGGTTTATTGCTAGCGGACCAAGTTCATAATTTGAATTAAACATATTTTTTTACAATCAAGAAATAATGAACAGTCTACAGCCTATATTAACATATATCCTGTATTGGAACATTTTTCAAGAGAATTTGAACACATGTGCAAGTGCAGGTGCATGGTGGTTTGGTTTGAGCGCATTTCTGTCTAACTAGAATCTTGGCCTCACTAGCCAAAGGAGTTCTCAAACCTGAATTAGCTTCCCACATGTGAATAATAAAAAGGGTAGGTGTCATGAATGAATGAATGAAAGGTTTCACTAAGGCGCATAGGGACGATGTAGGATTGAAGAGTGTAGGAAAAAAACCCTTGGGAAAAAACCTCCTTAGGAAAAAAGCCCCTTGATAAAAAAAACCTTGGAAGAAACCCCCTCGAGAAAAGAAAAACCATGGAGAAAAACCCTTCATATTGACAACAGAAAAACGTTTTCTTTAGTGACTTTATTTTTGTATGACAACATGTTCATTTGTGAAAAATACATTAACATAATATTATCTGTATGTTCTATAGTACAAAATATCAAGGGGTTTTTTTCCTAAGGAGTTTTTTTCCCAGGGCTTTTCTTCCGTACCCCAGGATTGAAATCCCTTGCGACCTGAATAACTTTATTAGCTTATGAATCCACGAGATGAGTGCATTGGATGGTTTCGCGCGCAGGGACGGTTTAAGAAGCAAGCCCCTTTCGACCCTCTTTGGCAATTTAGCGCCGTTTATGCCGTTTGCTTTTATTTTTGGGTGGAGGTGACTGGGAAGGAGACACAGTAGTGGTTGTTGGTGTAGTTGGACTCTTGATGGTGGAGGACTGACTATGGTGGAATGGTCTAGTCCTGGCTGCTTCAGGAGTGCAGGCTGCTTCAGGAGTGCTGTGGCTGGCGCGCTGTTCCAGGAGTGCTGTAGCGTTCTTGGTGCGTTCAGCTGATTTTTTCTTTGTTTCTCTGATTTCATCCCGTATTTGCTATAACAGTATCCATGCCTGATCCTGATCCGGAAGGAGGGTTGAGATTGGAGAGGGAGACTTCAGAGAGCCCGTTTCCATTTCCGTCTCCGACTCGCTGGTGACATCGCCATCCTCCAGGTTGCCACTCAAAGAAGAGGCAGCTGGGGAGCGGATGGGAGTTACAGGAGTTGGGGAGGGAATAGTAGTGGCCTCCTCCGTCTTCTCTTCCGCCTTCTCTTCCTTCTTCCTTTTCAGGAACGATTCCCGGCGCCTGGTGGATGGGCTCTTTTTCTTCTTGTTCTTCTTTTCAAGTCCAGGCTTCTTCGGGTGAGGGCCAGTGCGAGAGGGGATTCTCTCAGCAAAGGTGGTACCTCTCCCCGAAGAAGGTGTGGTGGTGTTCTCCTCCGAGACAAACCCCAGCGTCAGGTGGACACTCTTGCCTCTTGTTTGGAGAGTCCAGTTGAGAGGGCAAGAGGCGCCCAGAGCTGACAAAGCTTTCTGTAGGTTGGTTGGTAAATCCAAAGTAGCCATCGTGAATGCTTTGTGATTGTTCAGGTGGTGTTCACTCTCTGAAGTCAGGGGTGCTGGGCCAGGTAGAGTGGTCCGTGTAGTAAGCCGTATATATCAACTGCGAGATTCGACAGTATCCACGAGATTCGGAAGCGAGGGCCAATTATCCTATTTGGTTTGAGTATGCGCACTAGCAGCAGGGTATTGGGGTCAGACCCTTGAGATCCTCGAACTGGAAGTTGACTAGGAGTTATGCAAACTACAAGAATTCTGCTCTGTGTTTTACTTAGAAACATGGGCATATTTATGATAATACTGAAACCTCAATTTCATAGTTGTTTTAGAAAAAAAATCCCCAAACAGTCGCTTGTTCGGAAGCAGCCCCAGCATATTATCCATAACGGTTATAAAAAAAGAAATAATCCACAGATATGTGTTTCTGAAATCTAGGAGTCATCCAACAACCTATAAGGGAGAGTAGATGCTGAGCCTTGGCTATCTGGTCTGCCTTCAGGGGAACAGATAACGGGGTGATGGGAATGGAAAAAAACCCCCAAAACCCAAAACAAATTCCCCACCAAAAAAACCCCACTCTCACAGACATACACCCCAAAGCTCCTAGAAGGGCTGTTATATCTTTATTCATAAGTTTATTTATTTAAAATGTACACTGGTCCCAGGCAGGCTAGCTTGTTTCAATCCTTGCTTGGTGTTTGGTTACCTGTGTATGGTAACAAACGCTTGTACCAATCCCTTCTGCACTTCGTCTACTTTTTCCTGGTGTCATCTTGGTTTGAGTGGTTCAAGGAAATTTGAGAGTGTTCAATTAGAAAAGTTATAGTTAGAGAGATATAGAAATCCGCTACTGTATTGTGACTATTGTGTGATTGTTGATATTGATGCGTCGGTGGGTGGGTTTCTTCGTAGCCAACTCCCCACACGCAGAGTTGCGAGACAATCCTCACAGACTCAATCCTAAAGTTTTCAATGAGTAGCGAGGCATTCCTCGCTGACTACACTCCTCTAATTCTTTATTACAGAGAGATAGAAATCCGCTAATGTATATTGTGACTGTGTGATTGTTGCTGTTAACCCTTTACCTAACCTGAAAAGCAGACGACACTTGCAAAAATAATTCTTGAATAACTAATCTTTTTCATTTTTTGTCTCAAAAACACAGGTTATGACCCCTCGTTGGAACGAGCTCGACGAGCTCGTTCCAACGAGGGGTCATAACCTATGTTTTTGAGACAAAAAATGAAAACAATAATGAAAATTAATTGGCGATTTTTGAGAATAGCGCAGGTCGGTTTTGACCGTTACGTTAGGTAAAGTGTTAATAGGGCGAGTGGTGGGTTTCTTTCGTAGCCCATTCCCCACACGCAGAGTTGCGAGGCAATCCTCACAGACTCAATCCTAAAGTTTTTAATGAATAGTGGGTCAGTCCTCGCTGACTCCACTCCTCCAATTCTTTATTTTCGAGAGATAGAAATCCGCTATTGTATATTGTGACTGTGTGATTGTTACTGTTCATAGGGCGAGGGTGGGTTTCTTCGTAGCCCACACCCCGCACGCAGAGTTGCGAGACAGTCCTCACAGACTCACTCCCAAAGTCCTCAATGAGTAGCGAGGAAATCCTCATTGGCTCTAGGCACTTCAATTCTATTGTATGATTTTAATTTTCTGTGACTTATTTTATTTTTCTGTTAAGGGTTCGGTGCTCGTTTAGCTCTAACATTAATTCACTATGTTGGAGTCTGTTGTGGGTGTTTTGTTTTGTATCTCTTTTAATCGCGTTTCAGTAGTTCCTATTTTTAGTTTAAACAATATTTATTCATGAATTATAATATTATACATACAGGTAAATGATAATTACATAATGTCCATGGAGACTTGTAATACAGGTGTATGCATAATGGTATTTCAACATAGTTGATATACAAGTTGTATGGGTGGGATTCAGCAGTAAGCTATAAGCTTACGTTAAGCTGTCTCTTTCTATTTTTGCTAGCTTATTAAGTTCCTTTTAGTATCATGAGAAAGTGTTCGTGTTTTTGTAGCACGTATTGGAAAACAAGTTACCATCAGCTGTAAGCATCCGATACATCTCTCTCTCTCTCCCTCTCTATCTCCCCCTCTCTTTCTTGTGTTTAGCAGTATACAACATAGCACGTACTGGAAAGCAAGTCTCTGTCAGCTGTTAGCATCAGATAATCTCTTTCTCTCCTCTCATTCTCTCTACTTCACTCTTTTTCTCTTGTATTTGGCAAGTACACAACGTAGTACGTATTCCAAAGCAATTCGCTGTCAGCTGTTGGCAGCATATACATCTCTCTCACCCCTCTCTATCTCTCACTCTCTCTCCCTCTCTCTTGTATTTAGTAAGTGTACAACGTTGCACGTATTGGAAAGCAAGTTAGTGTCATTAATGTTTGTTAACCCCCTGCACACTGATGTTGATATGTCCAAATTTTCAGGTGCAAAATTTTCCCATAATGCAACTAGGAAGTTAGCAAATTCAATCTTGTTTGACAGAGCTCATTGAGCTCTGTCAAACAAGATTGAATTGGCTAAATTTCTAGATGCATTATGGGAAATATGGCAACTTAAAATTTTGGTATTTTGACATCAGAGTGCAGGGGGTGAAGTGGCCAACCAGTTCATAACATTGTAACAATTTTATATATTGCTTTTTCTGGTTTGTGCTTACTATGACCTTACTCTCGGATCCATCAAAGTTTGTACTCGAACAATTCTTCTGCTTATATGACTATTCCAATGGAGTTATGTGATTCTGGACCTCATTAGTTTAAACAATATTTATTGACATTTTCCCCAATTTCCTAGATGGAATGTAAGTATGCTTATTTGGGAAATTGGCAAAATGAGATACATGATATCATCAAACAGGTTGTTCGCGAATGTTGGGAGGAGAGAAGAAGCATCGGGACTGGCGGCATGTTGGAGAGTAAGTGTTCTCATCTAGGAAATTTGGGCGAGTAAATATGTGGGAGGGTATGTATGCTTATTTGGGAATTTTGGAAAAATGAGGTAAAGGATATCATTAAACATGTCGTTTTCGGATGCTTGGAGGAGACAAGAAGCGTTGGGAGGGGCAGCATTTCGGAGAGTAAGTACGCTTATCTAGGAAATTATGGAGGGTAAGTATGTGGGAGGGTAAGTATGCTTATCTGGGAAATTGGGAATATGAAGTACAGGATATCATCAAACAGGTCATTTTCGGATGTTGGGAGGAGAGAGGAAGCGTTGGAAGGGGCGGAATTTCAGGGCACGTGGGTAATCAAGACCCCCCCCCCCCCACCTGAGATACGCGACAAATCAGCGGCTGGCCGAAGTGTTGTTATTTATATGATAAAAAACATTTCAATGCTATTTCAAGTAAATATCACAAAAAAGTTTACATAATTCAAAAAAGGGTGGATTCGACATCAATCTAATATACTTGTGTCGCCTTCATTAATTTGTGGCGAGAGGATTATTTGGTATTTTAAATCTGCCGCGATGAGGCACCTAAACACACGTTTTTGAAAGATTGTTAATATTTCCACCTTGTTATTTGTATATCTGCTTACATGAAAATAAAATAATGTTTAGTAAGAACTTGAGAGAAAGAATGTGTGTGAGATAGAGGGAGGGAGGGAGGGAGGGGAGGGAGGGAGGGAGGGGGAGGGAGCGAGGGGGGGAGGGGGGAGGGAGGGAGGGAGGGAGAGGAGTTGGTACTAACATGGCATATTTTAATGGAGTTTAGCAGTTCATGGCACACCCGATGTGCATAAACTCGTAAGACTTGTCTATGTTTGTTCGACGGTGAGTGGAATTATGACTGGTGGCGTGTGTGTGTTTAGGTGCGTGTGTTATTGTGATTGTACATTTTCTAACTGTCTGCGATGATGTGTTCTCTGAGTTTAAAGTAAAGATGAGAGAGAAAGAGAGAGAAAACTTCTTGCAGGTTTCAACGGGAGCATTTCCCAGACATTAAAAGAATGACATAGACGGCTGGTAATAATATTATATCGCTACATCCATAAGCTCTGTTAGTTCGGACATGTAGCGGCCAAGTTATGAAGTTTATAATTTTTCAACTTTACCTCACAGAAGCCAAAAATGTCTTGTTTCTTTGCGCTTCTTCTCTAGTGGTATGGAGGCTGATTTTGCACGTTGGCAAAGTTGCCCCTCTTTGGCAAGTAACAGTGTCAACCTTATTCCGCATCAGGAGCGTAGACAGGCTAAATGAAGTGGGTGGGTGTAATGGCAGCAAAAATATATTTTCTACTCAACTTTAATTATTTGTTTATTTATGTTATATTATTTTTTTATTGTGGTTCAACGACACTTTCGACAGCTAGGGGTACTTCGTGTCAGACAATTTTACGGGTGGGGAAAACCGGGATACTGTCAGACTCCCCAACGTACTAACTGCACACAGGCAGGGTTAGAATTGGTTGAACACAAGTGCAGCATCGACATGCTGTACGCCTTAGTACACAACTCCATCGTGCTCCAACGAGGGGTTGTGGAAACGGCCTTGTATAAGCTTATAGCTTCCTGCCGAATCCACATCAATGTATAGAGCAATTTTCTTTTATTATATGATTTTGTACTCTTAAAAAAAATAATGTTTAAACTACCTGAGATTAAGTGCCTTGCCCAATGACACAATGTAGTTACCTCTGGTAGGGATCGAACCATGAACCTTTCGGTTTGAAGTCCAGTGTCATAACACTTACGGACCCACCGCCCATTTATCCTTGATTTGGTATCGTGCTAGGTTAAGAGTGTGTGGCCTCCATCGATGAAGTTCCAGATCTTCCCTACAGACAAAATCAACTTCTGGTCTGGTCTGGCCGTGGTAAAGGAGGAAAGTGTTAAGATGCTTAGCGGCGTCTATGATTTCGTCTGCTTTTCTTGGGAGGAGGTGGCTGAGTTGGTGATACCCCCTTTGGTGGTGTTGAAGGAGTGGTGGAGGGCTGACTCGGTTGGTAAGGTCTGGCCCTCGCAGCTGCCGGTAGTGAAGAGCTTTTTGGTGTTGTTCTCAGGTAGTGGTTGCTGAGACTCTCTAATCCTATTCTGAGCATGTTGCCTTTGCACCCGCGATCTCTCAAGGCCTTAATATGGCTTGTAGAAATATAAGGTGGTCGTCGTCTCTGGCCTTTTCTCATAGGATACTTTCCACGGACTCCGCGGTGTTTGCTTCCTGGATGTTGTCCCGGTCAGAAAAAGCAGGAAGAGCAAGAGTGGGTTTAGCGACATGTGCGATGTTATACACCTATAGGACACATCTAATAATAAAAACTAAAACTGTCAAAAAAGTGTCAATGTGATATATTTCCATAACACAATTGTCTCAAATAACAACAATAACATACAGGTACATAATCTTGAGCAATAAAGCAGTTACATATAATACATTGAGTGTGAATTAACTGAATTAGATTCTAAAATTTAACACCATATTTCTTACATTATTACTCTATTCTGTTTGCCAAATTGATTTATTGCTAAGAAGTGTTTTATTTGAGTAATAAATAGAATAAATAGAAACATCAATACAATACAAACCCATTTAATCTCAATTTAATACCACTCAAGTATATCCCCACCATTGCACATAGTTTTTTTTCTATAAGATTCATATGAATTTGTTTTGAAATAAGTAGAAAATCTATTTTTCCAACTTTATAAAGGCCAAGCAGTCGAAAATGTGTCGACAATTTCAATGATAAATGTTGTTCATTATATTCTATTCCCCACTGGATAAAACCTAAAAATATATTGCGTTTTCCACAGTAAAAAGCCTGCTCATATCAATAAGTTACTATAACATTTTTTGTTAGAAAACAGGCCATGTGTCCTATAGGTGTATAAACCAGCAGGGGGCAGGTGTCCACGGTATACAAATTAGCTGGGGGGCAGGTGTCCTGTTAATAAAATTTAGTAGGGGGGGGGGGGGCAGGTGTCCATCTCTGGAAAATCATGAAAGGGGGGGAGGGGGCAGGTATCCTCTTCTATCAATTTTGACAGGGGGGGGGGGGGCAGACAGCCGGGGGGGGGGGGCAGATGTCAGGGATTCGACGAATCCATCAGTTCCCATTGTCTGTGCCGTGCTGTTACTCGTGCCACTTTCTCTCCATCTCTTAATCCACATCTTCCATCTGTTTTGTGTTTGACAAAAACTATAATCTCATTGGGGTGAGATGAATGTGAGTAAGCACTTAATAAGCTTAAAACTACCCGTAATTTTTTTTCCTCATTGGTTTTAATTACGGAGTGACAATTATAATAATAATAAAACATAACCACATATTAATCTGTAATCATTGAAGAAGAGCTTGACTTTCGTCAAAACAAATAATGAACAATATGTCGCGACAGAGATTAAAGTTGGATTTCACTAAAAACAAATTACTTCCAGCGATAGTTTTAAATCAATCAGTGATGAAGTAAATTATACTGTGAGATTTAACACTGTAACCCTTAGACGACACTTGCAAACAAAATTATTGATTAACTATTTTTTGCGTCAAAAACTTAGCGCAACGAGCTCGTCCCAATGAGGGATCATAAGCTATATTTTTAAAACAAAAAAAAAAAAAAAGAAAATTCAATGACAATTCTTGGTAACAGCGCTGGCCGTTTTTTGCCGTTACTTTTGGTAAAGGGTAACCCTTTGCCTAATGAATCGGCGGCATTCGCCCAAGTAAAATACAAATTGTGGAACATTATGGAAAGAAATATGGCGTTGTTGTGGCAACAGTGACCTCACTAACTCTTCACTCTGCTTCGGGTTTAACTGCAAGAGTATTCTCCCTCTGACAGGTCATATCCTGAGACTGATTATTTAGGCCATAGCCTGCGATTGGCCTTGACACGCTGGGTTGAATAGTTGCCTTGATCAGCAGTAAAGCTTCAATGAAGGTCCACAAGGAATGACTGGTTTCCGCTACTTATCAAACATCCATCATACCTTTCAGCAATCACGCCTTCTACATATAAAAAGGAAAGCTGCCACATTGGAGGGGATTTTGGAACTGTTTCATGCGGGTCAGCGATAAGTTAAGGTCTTGCTTGGGCTTGTAGCCACTTATGGGATCCTGTATCTCTCCGTCAACTTTCGTGAAATGGATCTGGTATTAGTGTAGCAATCAACACTATCCTTTACACATCGTCATCAGCCAATAAGTTCTCGTTGATTCTGCTGTCCATGAGAGTGTAACAGTATTGTCATCTGACTATTATTATAATAGTAATGATTAATCCTTGGACATCAGTTGTTCCGGTTGGTAGTGTGATACGATACAGTACATAACTTCTATAGTATCTACCTATATCCCCCATATAGTACAATCGTCGTGAACTGGTCGTAATCCACGAGTGGGAAGTGAGATCCACGCATGCGTTTACCAGATAATAAAGAACATCACCAGTAAAATTTTAATTAATGAAGCACCGGGTTGTACCCGGTGCTTCATTATTTAAATGTTTGATGATTTTGCCTGTAAGTAATGTTTGGAATTTAATATTATTGCGTCCGTGGAAATATTGCACACCAGTGGAAAGGGTACCATCCCATAAGTTACACATCCCATTTGTCACACAGTCTAAATGACTATATAAAGACCACCCTTGCACACCTATCACCATAAATATGCAACATGGCAGATAAATAAATGAAGAAAATAATAATGAAATGACACGAGGGTCGAAAGGGGCTTGTCCCCCATATCGTCCCTGCGCGCCTTCGGCGCGTTAAACCATTCCATTCGGGATCATTACAAATGACACACACTTGGTAATCCAGGTGTACAGACGCATACTCGAAAGCTCATAATTAGCAACCACACTAATTATTGGAGATGGATTTCCTGCCTTCGCAAATCAAAGAAACATTGATGGGATTGAACGCCAGCTCTCAAATTAACTGGTCTGTCCAAGTTAATGGGGGCCACGATCACTGGTCCACATCCGGGGAAGGAACTGATACACACCACCACGTCCAACAAGGAAAGTGGAACTGAAAAGGGCCTGAAGAAGAAGAGGAAGAAGACTCCACCAACCAGACGCCGGGACGCCAGGCGTATGGAAGCTTGGCTGAAACGGAGAAGAACGGCGGAGAACCAGGAGAACGATCAAGTGGCAACTGTCAAACCACCACCAACATATTCGTCTCCCTTGCCAACCTGTACCTCTTCACCTAAGAGGTCGGAAGGTAGGGAGGTGGACATGGAGGTGGAAGGGGCGAAGGTAGTCGCCCAATCCGAACCTGGATCTCCCATCCGCTCGGATCTATCCAGCCTCAGCTCCTCTCTCAACACCACGGATAATGACTCGGACTCTGATAGCGACTCGGAATGGGGTGACTTCATCGATGACATGGATCAAAGATGCATCGCAGCCCACGGCAGCCTCAAACTTGATTTCACATGAACCATGGACCAGTATATGCAATTCGTCCTAACAAAATTAGACAAGGAATGCCAAAAGATAGCTCTGGAGCAACGCACATACCGACAACTTGAGGCCATGAAAATTTTTTATAGCCAATGTAAACTTAAAAAAATAATAATTAAATGATTTATGTCTGATATTTTATCCAAGTTAATAAAATTGATAAATTTGTCCATTGTGTGCAAGAAGGCTTTGCAATGCTAAAGCATTGCAAAGCCTTCTTGCACTCAAGGGACGACATACACCACACCCATGTTGTCCCGTAGATTATGAGGTAAAAAACACACAAAGAACATGAATTTTTGATGCAAAGAAATAATTACAAAAATGAAAAAAACGCCCGGCCATATACAATTTTGCAAAAAATGGCCGGAGAAACGGAAGATCTACTTTGTGGGACCACAACGGTAAATTTTGCATAAAATAATTGGGTCTAATGACCAGGCCCGAGTAGTTTATGCGATATTTGCATACGCCACATTCTAACTAATGAAAGCAAATTCTCACACACAATACTCGGGCCCGATGACCCGAGCCGAGTATTTTATGCTATGCATTTACATAAGTTAAATTCTAACTTATGCAAGCAAATTCTCATATACAATACTCGGACCCGAGTATTTTAGGCAATTTCATAAGTTACATTCTAACTAATGCAAGCAAATTCTTCGCATACAATACTCGGGCCCGATGACCAGGCCCGAGTATCTTATGCTACATTTACATAAGCTACACTCTAACCAATGAAAGCAAATTCTCACATACAGTACTCGGCCCCTGTTGACCAGACCCGAGTATTTTATGCGACATTTGCATAAGTTACTTTCTAACTAATGCATGCAAATTCTCGTATAAATTACTCTGGCTTGATTACCAGACCCGAACATTTTATGCGAAATCTGCACAAGTTTCACATTCTATATTTCCTGATAGATTAAATCACCAATAAGAATTTCTATCATAGAGTGAGCGTTTAAGTGGCGCTTAACCGACAGCAAACGCCGTAGTCCGACAAAACTTGTAACCGTTGAGGTATAAGTTAATCGATTAATTGTCCAAACATTACAAGAGATCTCAATTTGAGATTTGTGATTGAATACCGAAGGCATAAAGTAGGACATCTGTGACTGCTTATACGTGAAGAAAAATGTTAAATTTTATCAGTTTTGCTGTGGAGGAATTGGAACGATCTCCTTATCGGCGGTTCAGTGTAAAATGCCGATAGTGCACAATCGTTGGTGTCGTGAAGATGACCGACTGAGTGAGGGGTGGGGATGGGTGTGTGCAATTTGCCCCAACTGTCATGACTCAAGTCACACTTGAAGCAATATTCCAATAATCGAAGGAATGCCTTGATCATGTGCACTCTAAAAAACCTACATCAACTGGGTGGAGTGAATATGAAATTAATTGGAATGCCTTGATGATGTACACTCTAAAATCAGTTAGGTTATTTATTTATAATAAATAAATAAATAAAATAAATAAATAAATAAATAAATAAATAAATAAATAAATAAATAAATAAATAAATAAATAAATAAATAAATAAATAAATAAATATTATTTATTTATTTATTTATTTATTTATTTATTGGGTTTTAACGGGTGGAGGAAGCCGGAATACCCTGGAAAAAATGACCGAGCAAAGGCGAACAACTGTAAGACTCCCAAACATACTAACTCCACACAAGCAGGGTTAGCATTAGATGAAAACAAGTACACCATCGACGTGCAGTACGCCTTAGTACACAGCGTCACCGTGCCCCACGTGGGCAATCGAGTTTAAGTGCCTTGTCCAAGGACACAACGCTGTTACCCCTGGAGGGGATCGAACTGTGGTCCATTCGGTTTGAAGTCCAATGCCGTAAATTTTGAGCCAGCATGCCCCCTATCATTTGGGTTCAAAAATCAACTGGGTTGAGTGAATATGAACCTAAATGGGCTGTTTTTTTAAACCAACTGATTTTAGAGTGTAGTTTCAATATTTGTCAACGGGGTTATAGTTATAAAAGCTTAAAACTCAGAATTGGTCACGTTGGGACCAACAACATCTCAGCCACAGACCTCCATCTGCATGAGGCCCACTGCGTGTGTGACAAAAGTCCAAGAAGCAAATCTTGTCCCTTGAGAAAGTACATGATTGCCAGCAACAGACTCCAATTCAGATGGAAATGTCTCGACTGGAAAGGAATTATTGATAAGGAGAAAGGGGTTGGGACACACGACCTACACATTCCTCCAAAACATGATGGTTTCCTTCGAAATACACACACAGACCCGTGCCAATCTTTGTCTGAGGCCGACCACAGCAGTACTAAGGGAAGGCACTCAGGCGTAAAAAATTAACACTGACATCTCCATAGACATTGCGTCCAATGTGTTCTATCTGCCTACTGGCACATAAAACAAATTAGAACTCAGGGGGCGATTGGTTCGCTAGAGACAAGTTTCGTCTGGAAGGAAACGGACGTAAAAAATTAACACTGAAAATTACCATGGGGTATTGAATTTGGCATAAAAATGGACGTAAAAGGAAACGGGAGAAAAAATTTAACACTGAAAATTCCCATAGACATTTTTTTCGCCAGAGTGCCGTCGCCAGTTTCCTTCTAGACGAAAATTGTCTCTGGCGAACCAATGTCTATGGAGATTTCAGTGTTAAATTTTTACGCTAGAGTGCCTTCCCTTACTACTCACAACACGTCTTACTGTAAAGAAAAGTGAAACAAGTAATCATGCCATCGTTTTGTAACGTTGTACAATGGTCCCGATTAACGGATGGGATCACCGCGAGATTCCTGGCAGGGGATCCGAAAACAACATTTTACATTCCTTCAAAACATAATTGTGGCCTTCCGAAATACACCCCTATAGTTACGCCCCTGAAAACGACTCCAACACAATCCTGGCTGGCTGCACCGTACTGGTCATGTACGCCCCTGGCTTTAAAATATGACCCACGGCCCGTGGCGGACTGCTTGGGTATTTTAATTTAACAAGTGGTTACGACAATAGACAAAACTATACAATTAATAACAAACGACAAGTTTAATTAGATTAATAAAGAAAATTAATTACAAAACATCATTTTATATCCAACAATAAAGTGACATCTTTAATATCAGAATAATTTTCTATATTTAACTATTTAATAATTAACATTATAATCATCTTATTGCAAAGAATCAATTCTCATTTGTTTTTAAAAATATTAATTATATTAAAAGAGCAGGTGGTACATGCAGTACAATCGCTGTGGACTGGTTGTAATCCGCGCGTGGTCAGTGATGTCCATGCATGCGTTCACCAGGTAATAAAAATCATCATCAGCAAAATTTTAATTAATGAAGCACCGGGTTATACCCGGTGCTTCATTAATTAATTTTTGATGATTATCCCTATAATTGGTGTTTGGAATCTAATGTTATTGCGTCATTAGAACTATTGCCCACTCGTAGAAAGTGACGCGTCCACGCCGGCTGAACTGTTGGATGATGAGGAGGGATTTTATGATAGTTACGGTTGCATTATTATGAAATCATAACCACACAGAAACACATGGTGCTTGCGCAAAGTTTACATCATGGACCACCCGGTTGTTCATGAGCTGAAAGTTTACACGCGCTTGACTGTAGTTTATTAAATCATCCGAAATTTTCTTTCCTCTTTTCCCCGCACCCCGCTATAGAATCTCATCCGTGGAAAGAGAAATGCGAGATACCATTTTCTTTTGTTTTTTTTTTAAATTCGGTCCTTGATGTATCGATATATATTAGACATCTTTCCTGCCGCAGTAGGTAGATGTGCAGGCTGCAAGTCGAGAGGTCCTCGGAAGAACGCAAACTCCAGTGACGTAGTAATACCCCATTTGTAATTCTCACCAGTCGTCGTTCATTGTGCGAAAGGTCTCTATTTATGAAATCTCGCCCAACGTCGTGTAAGTATGCCCCCACTCAGTTGCGATCTAAACGAGAAAAATACCACTTTTCATTACAGTACTGTGAGTTTCCACCCATGCATAAGCCCATTCTGTAAAGGACACACACGCACTGTATTTGAAAATGGGCTATATATATTTTCAACTATAAAGGTTGAACCCTGAAGTCCGTCGACAGAAACTTTATATGAGTTGTTTTTTTCAATCACGGGGTATTTTAGATTGTAATCCGTTGGATCCAGTATATGTACCCAGAACGTGATATTATCTATTGACTAAAGTGAATATTTTGATTTGATTGGTTGATAGATACGTGGTATGAGACCATATTCATTGAAACCCACGATACGTCCGCCCAGCCACTGACAAATTTCCCATACCCAGTGGAAGCCTCGTTCCGAAATCTACAAATTGTCCATATCCCGTAGAAGACGCGTCATTCCAGTTTTACAGTGTACATGTATTATATTTTAATTTTTTTCTCTCCCAAATATAGCTCATGGCCCCTTATTGGAAGTCGAGTACCCTCCAATGTGGGGTTCATAAGCTATGTTTTTGAGACAAAAAAAGAAAAAAAGAAATTCAATAATTTTTTTTTATGCTAGTCATATCGGCATATTTTCACAAAAACTCTTTTGCACAAAAATTCCACAGAAACCTGTATGGCTCAACAATGGAAGATAAAAGATCTCATGCTGTGTGTGTTCACAGACTGTACTTCTAAAACGGAAAGTCAGTAGATAAATTCGTTACCCCGTGTCTGATCACGTGGTACGCGTTTTTACCTACTCGAAGCCAGCCGTATCTCATTCGGCCTTCGGCCTCATGGGATACGGCTGGCTTCGGATAGGTAAAAACCCGTACCACGTGATCAGACACGGAGTAACTAATAATATATACCACTTACCTAACGTAAATATCCGATCAATTTAGGTCTCGAAAACACATCTTATGATCCCGCATGGGAACGAACTTGCTACAACGAGGAGGTCATAAACTATGTTTTCGAGTCAAAAGGATTAACTAATCAGATTCCTAACATATCCCCTATTGTTGTCTCCGGTCAAAACAGAGGAAGTGTCCTTTACTTGGAAGCTCTCGGTACTCGATCAAAGTTCACGGGCTCTTCAGTCCAACAAAAATTGTTTCAATTCATGGTCAGAGGTGTATTTTGGAAAACCGAAGTAGGAGACATTTTTGATTTTTCAGCTGCCAAAGACAGTGATTTATTTATTATTATTTATTTATTGGTGTTTAAGGTCGCATATTTCTGCACAATGGCTAATCATGACCGCGACAGTTTTATGGGTGGAGGAAGCCGGAGTACCAGGAGAGAACCACCGAGCAACGGCGAGCAACTGTCAGCTCCCCAACATACTAACTCCACACAAGCAGGGTTAGCATTGGTTGAAGACAGGTGCACCATCGACGTGCAGTACGCATTAGTACACAGCGTCACCGTGCCCCCACGTGGGCAATGGGGGTGAAGTGTCTTGCCCAAGGACACAACGCAATTGCCGCAGGTGGGATTCGAACCGAGGACCTCTCGGCTTGCAGCCTGCACCTCTACCTACTGAACCACCGCGCCCCCAAAGGCAGTGATAAGAGAAGGAAAGGTAATTAAAAAATCGTGAGCCCAAGTATAATTTTTATTTGACACCTGAAGCCTCTGCATTATTAGAGAATTTTCCATCTGGAAGCTCAGAATCAGTTTTTTTCTATACAGAATCAACGACCTTGGTGCAAGGTCATAACCAACCTTCCTTTTCGGTTTACCTCAATACATCCAGTACATGGAGAGTGTATTATCAATAAATCACCCGTGGAGTGATGATTTCTCTCAAGCAATAAATGTTAATTTGTTGCAATGCGTAATTAGCATAAGCAAAGTTTCAGCCAATGGTCCTCCAGTTAAACCCGGAAGTCCATTGGTTGAAACTTTGCTTGTGCTTCTTTAGTTTCTGTACAAAATTTGAGTAGTACATTGGGTGATACCTTCACTCCATGGGTGATTTGGTGACAATCCACCCTCCACGTACCGTAGTTGTACCATACTAATGAAACCACTGCCAATTTGAGGTATTGTGGTCTCAAAAGGCGGATACGTATTTCGACCGGATCGCGACTGGAAAAGATTATAGTTCGCACCCATACAACGAGACATTACGTGGATGGTAACCCACTGGACTCAGTATCCTCATTTCATTTCACCTCGTTCTAGGTTAAGGATGTGTATCCCAAATAGATGAAAGTGCATTCCTTGGTAAAACAATTTTTGATGCCAAACCCAGAGTAATTTTGGAACTTAAGTATACAACTCACATTTTGCTAAGCGTCACTCATTATTCATCGACATAATTTGTACATGAAAAAAAAATTGTGTTTTATTTGTTTATTGGGGACTGATAGACAGATAGAAGCCCATATTTGAGCTTTAATCACAAGTCAAGGCACCATAGGCTTCATATAAGTGGATTTGCTTCATTTTTTCTTTTGAAGTGAAATTTCTTTGTATGGATTTGCGTTGTTGTAATTTATGGGAGAATGCCTGCACTCTCCCATACATTATAACAAGGCAAAGACATGATGAACAAAAATAATTTAGCGCTCTACCAATTAACACATTGGGTCATATCATGTTGTACAAATTTGCGGATAGAGGAAGCAAGAGAACCCATAGAGAAACACTCAGCAATGTTGAATAAGTGACGCACTCTCTAATTTATCATCCTGGTACAAGTAGAGTTAGCAGTGGCTGAAAGCTAGTGAACCGTGGGCATACAGCGTGTCGGCCATAGATGTACAACTGCTTTTGTCAGAATGGTAGGTAAGAGAGCCCGAAGGTTACTCACCATTGTACAGTGGTTCTCTCCAGGTACATCGACTCTTTCCACCCGTAGAATTGTCCGACATGATATGAGCCAACGTTGAACGTGTCGTTAAACCCTCATGAACAAACGAACACACTTAAAACACGTGGCTATTTCGTCATGAGAAATAGAGAGTAATCGCTTGACTCGATTGGCTACGTGAAATAATTCATTCGAGGAGAGGGACTATATTGTAAAACCCTCGTGCGCATTCGCGCACTTGTGTTTTTACCACGTCCCTCACCTCTCATGAATTATTTCGCGTAACCAGTCCAGTCAAGCGATTACTCTCTTTTTCTCATAACGAAATAGCCACGCCTACCTCAGAAATTTACAAGTTAGACAGTTGAAAAAAATGTCAGCAAAACCATATCATGTAAGCTCTCATTGAAACAGGCTCAATGATCTCGTTCCAGTGAGGGGGTCCACAATATGGTTGTGTTGAAACCTTTTTACAAATAATAATTGGTCGTCGGACCGTTTCATTGTGGGGGTCACGCGATATGGTTTTGTTGACATATTTTGGAAAATTAAGAAAAAAACATAAATTAAAATAAATACATTTTGATATCCTGAGCGTAAAGGAATGTTGTTGTTCAACAATTACAAGTGCAATCTTTCATTCCTGTCGAGGTACAAGATGAAGAAGATTACACTCTCTTCTTGCTGCATCTCTATGCACTGGATTTACCTATAGGATAGGGAGTGAATTAACACCAAAGCACCAGCAAAGTGGAGAACCTACTCAGGCGATACGTAAACGCTTTATAACAAGCCACAAATGGCACAAATGTTTCAACATACATGTACAAACGAAATACAAAAATTACTGAATACCTCAAAATGTTCAAAAATTCTGTTCACTAATAGCACGACATGCCAAATAAGCACTTGCGTTGAGTCCTGGATTCAATGGGCAGTACTTGATTGTATGTGAATCGTCACCAGTTTTACTGCAGATGGGACAAACGTAACGCCTTAGAATTGGGCACTTCGTGCGGCCCTGGATATCTTTCACAACGTGACTGGAATAAATTACTTCAGGTTCCCCATTGTTTTTACAGAAGACACAAACCTCTTTAATTTTCCTTGCTTTGTTCTTCTTAAACATGAGATATTCTGCAAGAACCGAATCAGCACATTCAGTGATGGAATCCTCTGAACTCTCATTTGATGTGTAAATATCCGATAATCTAGCTCTCTTTAAAGAAATGATTTCGCCTTTTCTGAATGTTTTTGATGTTTGATCACTGTTACTTTCTGACTTCGTAAATCTTTCAGTTGGTGGACATACGTCTGAGACTCTTGGTCTCTTTAGAGACAGTTCTTCTTTTCTCTGTATATTTGTTCCACTGATAGCGTGATCTTCCGTACCATTAATCACCTTATTCCATAATTTCTGAAAGGGTTTGTTTGGTTCTTTCTGGACTTCACTTTCACTTTTCAAAGTCGTGGTCTCTCTTGTTTGAAAATAGTCCTGAAACGGCTGATAACTGTTAAATAAACAATATTGAGTAAAGGGTAGTTTCTGAATATCCATCTTTTACAAAATATCCCAATATATCTTGTGACGTTTTGTTGCTACTGAAAGATTTCAAACTGAACTGATAAAAATTTCCAGAACAGCGTCTGTATAAAGATTGAAAATCTAGCAACTGACCAATCGCTGTTTACTGCTATTGTGTTGGAATTATGGGGGCGGTATTTTTTTGTTAAGAAAATTCCTGCTAATTAAAAACAAAATAGCCACCGTGTAAAAACAAACATTGACAGTTTTATGGGTGGAGCAAATTACCTTTTCAACTATCATTCCTCGCTACCAATTTAGCAGCCGAGGGGTAATCAGACGGTGGTTATCAAATGAATACGGCCTGTTCTTGCATCTTTTGTAACATGGGACAAACCAAGCTAAAATGTTATGCTGATTCCCACATGGCTTTTAATTCTTACAGACCTGAAACACTGCGCTTTTGAAAGAAACGTTGACTATAGACTTTGATTTTTTGAAGCGTTAGAAAACTAATGCTATTAATGAAACATAACATTATGAAACATTGGTAACCGATTGAAGCTCAAAGGGATCGGCACCTCAGCAGCAGTTCTTTAATTCTCTCTCTCTCTCTCTCTCTCTCTCTCTCTCTCTCTCTCTCTGTCTGGGAGCGCTGTGGCTCAGTAGGTAGAGGTGCAGGCTGCAAGCCGAGAGGTCCTCGGTTCGAATCCCTCCTGCGGCAACCGCGTTGTGTCCTTCACGACACTTCATCTCCATTGCCCACGTGGGGGCACGATGACGCCGTGTACTAAGGCGTACTGCACGTCGATGGTACGCATGTCTTCAACCAATCTAACCCTGTCTGTACTGCAGTGCGGAGTTACGATGTTGGGCAGCTGGCAGCTGCTCGTCGTTGCTCGGTGGTTCTCTGCGGGTACTCCGGCTTCCTCCACCCGTAAAACTGCCACGGCCATGATTAGCCATTGTGCATAAATATGTGACCTTAAACATCAATAAATCTCCGTAGTTTTTCTTTTGTGAGATGACCGCGTCGGATTCGACAGAAAGTAATAGTTTTTACAAGGTTGTTTCCACAGCTGAAACAAACACTCCAAAATCGGTTGGGTTAAGTATGAACTAAATTAATTGGGTTGAGTAAATATGAACCCAAATGGGTTCATATTCGCTCAGCCCAGTTGATTGAGTCGATTTTTAACCCAACTGATTTTAGAGTGAAGGTTACATAAAACAGGGAGGTATGGTAGTAACTATAAAACATTTCATTTCACTATAGTGTTTCCTGTTAAATATTCTAAGCAAAATGTGGAAATAACACTGTTTTAACCCTTTACCCAACGTAACTGCCAAAAACAGGCCAGCGCTATTCTCAAAAATCGCCAATTAATTTTCATTTTTTGGTCTCAAAAAACGAGGGGTCATAACCTATGTTTTTGAGGTAAAAAATGAGTTATTCAAGAATTTGTTTTGCAAGTGACGTCTGCTTTTCATGTTAGGTAAAGGGTTAATTAAGCAGTTGTAAGTAATTATTGCCAGTAACGAAGTTTAAAAGAGGGATGAATATTGCGGTGCATTTCCATTTAGTTTAAACAGTATTTATTTCCAGTTCTCAAATATATACAGTTATATCAGTTACGGTAAGTATGGATCCAACAGTAAGCCGTAAGCTGATACGAAGTTCTTTCCACCAGTAGAACACTTGAACATAATACAGGCGAGAAAACAGGTACACATAGCGACGAGGGGGTTGCAGTTGGTGACTTGAAGATCCCAGGCTATTTTTACAGACGATATGGTGCTAGTATCAGAAAGCGTAGAGGGTCTAGCGAAGATGCTGTGAATTGTTGGGAAATATGGGAGCAAATGGAGACTCGAACTTAATGAAAGCAAGAGCAAAGTTATACCGTGGGCTGCAAAGTGGACCCCACTCGAAGGTGGAGAGTGGGGGAGATCTGCATTCCAGAAGGTAGCAGTAGACTTCTTAGTGTAGGAGAGACTAGCGATTACGAGTATTTGGGGGTTAATATAAACATCACAGGAAGAGGCATCTACCGAAACCACACAAATAAATTGATTCTGAAGGGGAAGCGAATCCTTAACCAAATGAATCTTATAGGGAGAAACAGTTTCAATAAGGTTTTCGTGGGGAAAACTATTTGGGAAATGGTGGGTCTGCCAAGTATAACATACGGTACGGAAGTTGTACCCCTAAACAACACAGCCGTAAAGAGCTTGGAAATCCTGCAGAACGATGCAGGCCGATGGATAACAGGCACGAGTAATGCCGCAGCGCTAGAAGCGATCAGGGGTGAGCTTGGGTGGATGAGGATCAAGGACAGGATAGACCTATTGAAACTCGGTTATCTTAATTATTTGGTAAATCTCTCCGATAGCCGATGGTGTAAAGTAATGTTCCTGAGAACTTTCAACTCAAATATTAAGACGGGGTGGATGGTCCAAGTGAGGGAGCTAGTAGAAAACTACTCATTGGAGATCTCGGACCTAGACGTTGGGGCAAACCAGGGCAAAAAGATCGTAAGAGAAAGGGTCATGGAGGATTGTAACCGTAATTGGCGAGAGGGGGTCAATTCAAAGAGGTCTTTGGGTGGCCTGCGTGATAAAGAGAAGCCTGGTTTTGAAGAGTACCTTGATGGCATCTTTGGGGGGTCACTGTTGTTCAAGCTGAGGTCTCGGTCCCTGGAGCTGAGGGGAAAAATAGTGAAAAGGAGTGCCAGATGTGTAACTTGGGCGTGGTGGAGACCCTGGAACACTTTCTTCTAGAATGCCCAAAGTATCAGTCTAAAAGAATGAGATTCACTGGGAGTATAATGGGAAAGTGGGATGGGAGAATGAAGGACACGTGGTTAGGGGGAGACTCAAAGGAGAGGGTTGATATGCTAATCGGTGAGATTGGGAAGAATGGGGCAAGGGATGTCATCAAGCAGTTCGTCTCCGAGTGTTGGGAGGAGAGGAGAAGCGTGGGAATAGGGAGGCAGTTGGGAGTTCAGGGGTAACCATGGCCTTCTCGTCCGAGAACCGCGACAAAACAGCGGCTGGCCAAAGTGTTATTATTATTATTACATACAATCAAGATTACTGTCCAAACCCTATAATAATGAATTATTCATTACACTTTCAAGTTATAGTTATGATTTGATAGTAGGTTTGGTGCAGGAGGAAATAAGAGATAATTGTATATGTTGAGAACTTAAATAATGAACATAAGAAGAAATGGGACGAAATGGAAGAAAAGAGTTTTTGATTAAATGTGTACAAATAGATGCATATTGCTGAACCAACTCCATTCCGTATTTTGTTTCAGTTGAGGTGTCTGGATAATTGTCGGTTTTTACGGTAGTTTATCTTAGGTGAGTAACTTTCATTAATGTTTATCAAGAAGTATTGACTGCTGACTCAGGACAAAAACATAAGAAAAAGAATGTCCGAACGAGACAATAGTATTCAAATTGGCACGTATATTTACATAGAAGGGAAATGCCACCAATTTCAGCGCGATTGAAACGCGTTTAATAAGATCTATATAACAAAACCCTCCACATACTCCAGGATAGTGAATCAATGGTGAAGCTGAACGAACACCGAACCCTAAACAGAAAAACAAAATAATCCACAGTAAATTAAAATTACTCAATAGAATTAAACTGCGTGGAGTCAGTGAGGATTGCCTCGCTACTCATTGAGATCTTTAGGATTGAGTCTGTGAGGATTGCCTCGCAACTCTGCGTGTGGGGAGTGGGCTCCGAAGAAACACACCCCCTACCCCATCCATAGCAACAATCACACAGCAGGCACAATATACAATAGCGGATACCTATCTTTCTCTCTACCTATAACTTTTCTAACTGAACATTCTCAAATTTTCTTGCAACACTCTTATCAAGAAGACGCATGGAAATGGTAGACAAAGCGTAGGAGGAATTGGTGCAACCTACCTTTCTGCAAAATACAAGAAACCACCAAACGCTAGGCAAGGATTGAAACAAGCTTGTCTGGCTGGGAACGAGTGTACATTTGATATAAATAAACATTTGAATAAAGATTTAACAGCCCTTTTAAGGGCTTGAGGGTGTGTGTCAGTGAGAGTTTTTTTTTTTTTTTTTTGGGGGGGGGGGTGGAGGAGGTCATTTGGAATTCCCGAAGGGTAACCAGATACCTCAAAATAAAATCACATACGGCATCCTATCTCCCAGAAGGCTTGGTGGATGACTCCCGGTTTTTTAAAACTAAACTGTTGGAGCTTTCTCCACTTCTTTTTTGTAACCGCTATGGTCAGATACCGGGGCCGCTACCAATCCGGCGTTGCTGTTTGGTTTTCTTTTCTCTTCTTCCCTTAAACTTGCCATCGCACAACATTACATTCTGGCTCGTCACCATGGTGGGACTCAAACCTCTACCATCGCCGAACTGGAACCGAATAGAGCTCGCTATCTAATAGTTTTAAAGGCGTTGAGGGATTGAGTATTGACCATCTAACACTCCAACGTAAACTGCCGGGTATTCTAACCGCGTGCATAACCCCCCTCAGACTCCATTTTGGTCAATAGGAAAGATAGGCCTGTGTGATCCAAGGGAAAAAAATAAGGTTAACCGGGTCGCAAGGGATTTGTAAATCCCACATCGTCCCTGCGCGCCTTCGGCGCGCTAAAACCTTTCATTCATTCATTCATTCATTCATTCATTCACCAATTTCAAAAGGCTAAATGTGCTTTTCTACCATTTGCAGTGATAGACAAGAACCTCAATCCAACCAGCGCAGGTACAAAAGCAGATACAAGGCATTTCCGTTTAGAACATTTCCACAGGACACTTGCCCCTATGGACATTTCCCCATCGTTAACTGGTTTATTGCTAGCGGACCATGTTAATAATTTGAATTAAACATATTTTTTTACAATCAAGAAATAATGAACAGGCTACAGCCTATATTAACATCTCTCATGTATTGGAACATTTTTCAAGAGAATTTGAACACATGTCCAAGTGCAGGTGCATGGTGGTTTGGTTTGAGCGCTTTTCTGTCCAACTTGGATCTTGCTCTCACTAGCCAAAGGAGTTCTCAAATCTGAATTAGCTTCCCACATGTGAATAATAAAAAGGGTAGGTGTCATGAATGAATGGATGAAAAGTTTCAGCGCACCGAAGGCGCATAGGGACGATGTAGGATTGAAATCCCTTGCGACCTGAATAACTTTATTAGCTTATGAATCCACGAGATTCGGAAGCGAGGGCCAATTATCTTATTTGGTTTGAGTATACGCACTGGCAGCAGGGTATTGGGGTCAGACCCTCGAGAACTTCGAACTGGAAGTTGACTAGGAGTTATGCAAACTACAAGAATTCTGCTCTGTATTTTACTTAGAAACATGGGCATATTTATGGTAATACTGGAACCTCAATTTCATGGTTGTTTTAGCAAAAAGAAACCCAAACAGTCGCTTGTTTGGAAGCAGCCCCAGCATATTATCCATAACGGTTATAAAAAAGAAAAAATCCACAGATATGTGTTTCTGAAATCTAGGTGTCATCCAACAGCCTATAAGGGAGAGTGGAAGCTGAGCCTTGGCCATCTGGTCTGCCTTCAGGGGAACAGATGACGGGGTGATGGGAGGGAAACAAAAACAAAATGAAATTACTTATGTCATTCTCGCGTGTAGTAAATGCACCATGTATTCAAGCTGGCCGAGATTTGTTTCTTATCTTATTATTTATTATCGTTCTCATCTTGTCTAACTTGTAGTCTCAATATTCCGAGACATCGTCGTCCGGTGGTCCCTGCCTCTGCCTCACATGACGGCCAGGATTGGGTGGTCCTATTAACAAAAACTCCCATTCAAATTTTATTTCCTTTACAATTTTGGACTCGGAAACATGGCTCGAGGCCCTCCACTGGAGTTAGCTTGTTGAGCCCGCTCCGGTGTGTGTGTGTGTGTGTGGGGGGGGGGGGGGGGGGGGGGGGGGGGGGGGGGAGGAGAGCTGTGTTTTTGTGTTTTGGAAACAGAAGATAAATAATGTCTAGTGGTTCAAGACGTCTTTTGTGCAACTGCCGTACTCTATCCGTGTTTTGGGTAAGGGGTTAATCTGGAGTACGGGGCGGGGGCCCCCGGACGACGATGTGTGAGCTCGACTACTGACACTTGTGTAATGCATATAAATACTGTTTCAACTAAAGAACTAAAGTCACTCACACCTGCTATTGACATTGGAAACTATTTGTAATCTTGTGTTGGGTGGAAACGGCCTTGTATAAGCTTATAGCTTCCTGCCGAATCCACATCAATGTATGTAACAATTTTTATTATGTATTCTTGAAATAAATATTGTTTAAACTAAACAAAAAAAAAATACAAAACCAAAACATACTTCCCACCAAAAAAAAACATTCTCACAGATATACGCCCCAAAGCTCCTAAAAGGGCTGTTATATCTTTATTCACAAGTTTATTTATTTAAAATGTACACTGGTCCCAGGCAGGCTTGTTTGTTTCTGTCCTTGCTTGATGTTTGGTTTTCTGTGTATGGTAACAAAACGCTTGTACCAATCCCTTCTGCACTTCGTTTACTTTTTCCTGTTGTCATCTTGGTTTGAGTGGTTCAAGGAAATTTGAGAGTGTTCAATTAGAAAAGTTATAGTTAGAGAGAGATAGAAATCCGCTACTGTATTGTGACTATTGTGTGATTGTTGATATTGATATGTCGGTGGGTGGGTTTCTTCGTAGCCCATTCCCCACATGCAGAGTTGCGAAGCAATCCTCAGACTCAATCCTAAAGTTTTCAATGAGTAGTGGGTCAATCCTCGCTGACTCCACCCCTCCAATTCTTTATTATAGAGAGACAGAAATCCGCTATTGTATATTGTGACTGTGTGATTGTTGCTATTGATAGGGCGAGGGGTGGGTGTCTTCGTATTCCACACCCCGCACGCAGAGTTGCGAGACAATCCTCACAGACTCACTCCCAAAGTTCTCAATGAGTAGCGAGGAAATCCTCATTGGCTCTAGGTACTTTAATTCTATTGTATGATTTTAATTTTTTTTGACTTATTTTGTTTTTCTGTTAAGGGTTCGGTGCTCGTTGAGCTCTAACATTAATTCACTATGTTGGAGTCTGTTGTGGCTGTTTTGTTTTGTAGGTCTTTTAATCGCTTTTCAGTAGTTTCTATATTTTGCTAGCTCATTAAGTTCCTTTTAGTATCATGATAAAGTGTTCGTGTTTTTGTAGCACGTATTGGAAAACAAGTTACCATCAGCTGTAAGCATCCGATACACCTCTCTCTCTCTCTCTCTCCCACTCTATCTCCCCCTCCCCCTCTCTCCCTCTCTCTTGTGTTTAGCAGTATACAACATAGCACGTACTGGAAAGCAAGTTTCTGTCAGCTCTTAGCATCAGATAATCTCTCTTCTCTCCTCTCCTTCTCTCTACTTCACTCTCTTTCTCTTGTATTTGGCAAGTACACAACGTAGTACGTATTCCAAAGCAATTCGCTGTCAGCTGTTAGCAGCATATACATCTCTCTCACCCCTCTCTATCTCTCTCTCTCTCTCCCTCTCTCTTGTATTTAGTAAGTGTACAACGTTGCACGTATTGGAAAGCAAGTTAGTGTCATTAATGTTTGTTATCCCCCTGCACATGTTGATATGTCCAAATTTTTAGGTGCAAAATTTTCCCTTAATGCAACTAGGAATTTAGCAAATTCAATCTTGTTTGACAGAGCTCATTGAGCTCTGTCAAACAAGATTGAATTGGCTAAATTTCTAGATGCATTATGCGAAATATGGCAACTTAAAATTTTGGTATTTTGACATCAGAGTGCAGGGGGTTAAGCGGCCAACCAGTTCATAACATTGTAACAATTTTATATATTGCTTTTTCTGGTTTGTGCTTACTATGACCTTACTCTCGGATCCATCAAAGTTTGTACTCGAACAGTTCTTCTGCTTATATGACTATTCCAATGGAGTTATGTGATTCTGGACCTCATTAGTTTAAACAATATTTATTGACATTTTCCCCAATTTCCTAGATGGAGTGTAAGTACGCTTATTTGGGAAATTGGCGAAATGAGATACATGATATCATCAAACAGGTTGTTCGCGAATGTTGGGAGTAGAGAAGAAGCATTGGGACTGGCGGCATGTTGGAGAGTAAGTGTGCTCATCTAGGAAATTTGGGCGAGTAAATATGTGGGAGGGTATGTATGCTTATTTGGGAATTTTGGAAAAATGAGGTAAAGGATATCATTAAACATGTCATTTTCGGATGCTTGGAGGAGACAAGAAGCGTTGGGAGGGGCAGCATTATCTAGGAAATTATGGAGGGTAAGTATGTGGGAGGGTAAGTATGCTTATCTGGGAAATTGGGAATATGAAGTACAGGATATCATCAAACAGGTCATTTTCGGATGTTGGGAGGAGAGAGGAAGCGTTGGAAGGGGCGGAATTTCAGGGCACGTGGGTAATCAAGACCCACCTCACCTGAGATACGCGACAAATCAGCGGCTGGCCGAAGTGTTGTTATTTATATGATGCAAAAAATTTCAATGCTATTTCAAGAAAATATCACAAAAAAAGTTTACATAATTCAAAAAAGGGTGGATTCGACATCAATCTAATATACTTGTGTCGTCTTCATTAATTTGTGGTGAGAGGATTATTTGGTATTTTAAATCTGCCACGATGAGGCACCTAAACGCACGTTTTTGAAAGATTGTTAATATTTCCACCTTGTTATTTGTATATCTGCTTACATGAAAATAAAATAATGTTTAGTAAGAACTTGAGAGAAAGAATGTGTGTGAGATAGAGGGAGGGAGGGAGGGAGGGAGGGGGAGGGAGGGAGTGGAGTTGGTACAAAAATGGCATCTTTTAATGGAGTTTAGCAGTTCATGGCACACCCGATGTGCATAAACTCGTAAGACTTGTCTATGTTTGTTCAACGGTGAGTGGAATTATGACTGGTGGCGTGTGTGTTTAGGTGCGTGTGTTATTGTGGTTGTACATTTTCTAACTGTCTGCGATGATGTGTTCTCTGAGTTTAAAGTAAAGATGAGAGAGAAAGAGAGAGAAAACTTCTTGCAGGTTTCAACGGGAGCATTTTCCAGACATTAAAAGAATGACATAGACGGCTGGTAATAATATTATACCGCTACATCCATAAGCTCTGTTAGTTCGGACATGTAGCGGCCAAGTTATGAAGTTTATAATTTTTCAACTTTACCTCACAGAAGCCAAAAAAGTCTTATGTTTCTTTGCGCTTCTTTTCTAGTGGTATGGAGGCTGATTTTGCACGTTGGCAAAGTTGCCCCTCTTTGGCAAGTAACGGTGTCAACCTTATTCCGCATCAGGAGCGTAGACAGGCTAAATGAAGTGGGTGGGTGTGTGAAATATTTTTCTGCTGCCAATGGCAGCAAAAATATTTTCTACTCAACTTTACTTATTTATTTATTTATGTTATATTATTTTTTTATTGGGGTTCAACGACACTTTCGACAGCTAGGGGCACTTTGTGTCAGACAATTTTACGGGTGGGGGAAACCGGGATACTGTCAGACTCCCCAACGTACTAACTGCACACAGGCAGGGTTAGAATTGGTTGAACACAAGTGCAGCATCGACATGCTGTACGCCCTAGTAGACAACTCCACCGTGCTCCAACGAGGGGTTGTGGAAAAGGCCTTCTATGAGCTTATAGATTCCTGCCGAATCCACATGAATGTATGGGGCAATTTTCTTTTATTATATGATTTTGTACTCTTAAAATAAATAATGTTTAAACTACCTGAGATTAAGTGCCTTGACCAATGACACAATGTAGTTACCTCTGGTAGGGATCGAACCTTGAACCTTTCGGTTTGAAGTCCAGTGTCATAACACTTACGGACCCACCGCCCACTTATCCTTGATTTGGTATCGTGCTAGGTTAAGAGTGTGTGGCCTCCATCGATGAAGTTCCAGATCTTCCCTACAGACAAAATCAACTTCTGGTCTGGTCTGGCGGTGGTAAAGGAGGGAAGTGTTAAGATGCGTCTATGATTTCGTCTGCTTTTCTTGGGAGGAGGTGGCTGAGTTGGTGATACCCCCTTTGGTGGTGTTGAAGGAGTGGTGGAGGGCTGACTCGGATGGTAAGGTCTGGCCCTCGCAGCTGCCGGTAGTGAAGAGCTTTTTGGTGTTGTTCTCAGGTAGTGGTTGCTGAGACTCTCTAATCCTATTCTGAGCATGTTGCCTTTGCACCCGCGATATCTCAAGGCCTTAATATGGCTTGTAGAAATATAAGGTGGTCGTCGTCTAGGGGCCTTTTCTCCTAGGATACTTTCCACGGACTCCGCGGTGTTTGCTTCCTGGATGGTGTCCCGGTCAGAAAAAGCAGGAAGAGCAAGAGTGGGTTTAGCGACATGTGCGATGTTATACACCTATAGGACACATCTAATAATAAAAACTAAAACTGTCAAAAAAGTGTCAATGTGATATATTTCCATAACACAATTGTCTCAAATAACAACAATAACATACAGGTACATAATCTTGAGCAATAAAGCAGTTACATATAATACATTGAGTGTGAATTAACTGAATTAGACTCTAAAATTTAACACCATATTTCTTATATCATTACTCTATTCTGTTTGCCAAATTGATTTATTGCTAAGAAGTGTTTTATTTGAGTAATAAATAGAAACATCAATACAATACAAACCCATTTAATCTCAATTTAATACCACTCAAGTATATCCCCACCATTGCACATAGTTTTTTTTCTATAAGATTCATATGAATTTGTTTTGAAATAAGTAGAAAATCTATTTTTCCAATTTTATAAAGGCCAAGCAGTCGAAAATGTGTCGACAATTTCAATGATAAATGTTGTTCATTATATTCTATTCCCCACTGGATAAAACCTAAAAATATATTGCGTTTTCCACAGTAAAAAGCCTGCTCATATCAATAAGTTACTATAACATTTTTTGTTAGAAAACAGGCCATATGTCCTATAGGTGTATAAATCAGCAGGGGGGCAGGTGTCCTCTTCTATCAATTTTGACAGGGGGGGGGGGGGGGGGGGAGGGCAGACAGCCGGGAGGGCAGATGTCAGGGATTCGACGAATCCATCAGTTCCCATTGTTTGTGCCGCGCTGTTACTCGTGCCACTTTCTCTCCATCTCTTAATCCACATCTTCCATCTGTTTTGTGTTTGACAAAAACTATAATCTCGTTGGGGTGAGATGAATGTGAGTAAGCACTTAATAAGCTTAAAACTACCCGTAATGTTTTTTTCTCATTGGTTTTAATTACGGAGTGACAATTATAATAATAATAACACATAACCACATATTAATCTGTAATCATTGAAGAAGAGCTTGACTTTCGTCAAAACAAATAATGAACAATATGTCACGACAGAGATTAAAGTTGGATTTCACTAAAAACAAATTACTTCCAGCGATAGTTTTAAATCAATCAGTGATGAAGTAAATTATACTGTGAAATTTAACACTGTAACCCTTAGACAACACTTGCAAACAAAATTATTGATTAACTATTTTTTGCGTCAAAAACTTAGCACAACGAGCTCGTCCCAATGAGGGATCATAAGCTATATTTTTAAAACCAAAAAAATGAAAATTCAATGACAATTCTTGGTAACAGCGCTGGCCGTTTTTTGCCGTTACATTGGGTAAAGGGTAACCCTTTGTCTAACGAATCGGCGGCATTCGCCCAAGTAAAATACAAATTGTGGAACATTATGGAAAGAAATATAGCGTTGTTGTGGCAACAGTTACCTCACTAACTCTTCACTCTGCTTCGGGCTTAACTGCAAGAGTATTCTCCCTCTGACAGGTCATATCTTGAGACTGATTATTTAGGCCATAGCCTGCGATTGGCTTTGACACGCTGGGTTGAATAGTTGCCTTGATCAGCAGTAAGGCGTCAATGAAGGTCCACAAGGAATGACTGGTTTCCGCTACTTATCAAACATCCATCATACCTTTCAGCAATCACGCCTTCTGCATATAAAAAGGAAAGCTGCCACATTGGAGGGGATTCTGGAACTGTTTCATGCGGGTCGGCGATAAGTTAAGGTCTTGCTTGGGCTTGTAGCCACTTATGGGCTCCTGTATCTCTCCGTCAACTTTCGTGAAATGGATCTGGTATTAGTGTAGCAATCAACACTATCCTTTACACATTGTCATCAGCCAATAAGTTCTCGTTGATTCTGCTGTCCATGAGAGTGTAACAGTATTGTCATCTGACTATTATTATAATAGTAATGATTAATCCTTGGACATCAGTTGTTCCGGTTGGTAGTGTGATACGGTACAGTACGTAACTTCTATAGTATCTACCTATATCCCCCATATAGTACAGTCGTCATGGACTAGTCGTAATCCACGAGTGGGAAGTGAGATCCACGCATGCGTTTACCAGGTAATAAAGAACATCACCAGTAAAATTTTAATTAATGAAGCACCCGGTTGTACCCGGTGTTTCATTATTTAAATGTTTGATGATTTTGCCTGTAAGTAATGTTTGGAATTTAATATTTTTGCGCCCGTGGAAATATTGCACACCAGTGGAAAGGGTACCATCCCATAAGTTACACATCCCATTTGTCACACAGTCTAAATGACTATATAAACACCACCACATGAACTTTTGATGCAAAGAAATAATTACAAAAATGAAAAAACGCCCGGCCATATACAAGTTTGCAAAAAATGGCCGGAGAAACAGAAGATCTACTTTGTGGGACCACAACGGTAAATTTTGCATAAAATAATTGGGTCTAATGACCAGGCCCGAGTAGTTTATGCGATATTTGCATACGCCACATTCTAACTAATGAAAGCAAATTCTCACATACAATACTCGGGCCCGATGACCTGAGCCGAGTATTTTATGCTATGCATTTACATAAGTTAAATTCTAACTTATGCAAGCAAATTCTCATATACAATACTCGGACCCGAGTATTTTAGGCAATTTCATAAGTTACATTCTAACTAATGCAAGCAAATTCTTCACATACAATACTCGGGCCCAATGACCAGGCCCGAGTATATTATGCTACATTTACATAAGCTACACTCTAACCAATGAAAGCAAATTCTCACATACAGTACTCGGCCCCTGTTGATCAGACCCGAGTATTTTATGCGACATTTGCATAAGTTACTTTCTAACTAATGCAAGCAAATTCTCATATAAATTACTCTGGCTTGATTACCAGACCCGAACATTTTATGCGAAGTCTGCACAAGTTTCACATTCTGTATTTCCTGATAGATTAACTCACCAATAAGAATTTCTATCATAGAATGAGCGTTTAAGTGGCGCTTAACCGACAGCAAACGCCGTAGTCCGACAAAACTTGTAACCGTTGAGGTACAAGTTATTCGATTAATTGTCCAAACATTATATGAGATTTCAATTTGAGATTTGTGATTGAATACCGAAGGCATAAAGTAGGACATCTGTGACTGCTTATACGTGAAGAAAAATGTTAAATTTTATCAGTTTTGCTGTGGAGGAATTGGAACCATCTCCTTATCGGCGGTTCAGTGTAAAATGCCGATAGTGCAACAATCGTTGGTGTCGTGAAGATGACCGACTGAGTGAGGGGTGGGGGTGGGTGTGTGCAGTTTGCCCCAACTATCATGACTCAAGTCACACTTGAAGCAATATTCCAATATTCGAAGGAATGCCTTGATCATGTGCACTCTAAAAAACCCACATCAACTGGGTGGAGTGAATATGAAATTAATTGGAATGCCTTGATGATGTACACTCTAAAATCAGTTAGGTTTTTTATTTATAATAAATAAATAAACAAATAAATAAGTAAATAAATATTATTTATTTATTTATTTATTTATTTATTTATTTATTTATTTATTTATTGGGTTTTAACGGGTGGAGGAAGCCGGAATACCCTGGAAAAAATGACCGAGCAAAGGCGAACAACTGTAAGACTCCCAAACATACTAACTCCACACAAGCAGGGTTAGCATTAGATGAAAACAAGTACACCATCGACGTGCAGTACGCCTTAGTACACAGCGTCACTGTGCCCCACGTGGGCAATCGAGATTAAGTGCCTTGTCCAAGGACACAACGCTGTTACCCCTGGAGGGGATCGAACTGTGGACCATTCGGTTTGAAGTCCAATGCCGTAAATTTTGAGCCAGCATGCCCCCTATCATTTGGGTTGAGTGAATATGAACCTAAATGGGCTGCTTTTTTAAACCAACTGATTTTAGAGTGTAGTTTGAATATTTGTCAACGGGGTTATAGTTATAAAAGCTTAAAACTCAGAATTGGTCACGTTGGGACCAACAACATCTCAGCCACAGACCTCCATCTGCATGAGGCCCACTGCGTGTGTGACAAAGTCCAAGAAGCAAATCTTGTCCCTTGAGAAAGTACATGATTGCCAGCAACAGCGAATTGATATAACAGACTCCAATTCAGATGGAAATGTCTCGACTGGAAAGGAATTATTGATAAGGAGGAAGGGGTTGGGACACACGACCTACACATTCCTCCAAAACATGATGGTTTCCTTCGAAATACACACACAGACCCGTGCTAATCTTTGTCTGAGGCCGACAGGGACGTTCCGACGGGGTGGGGGGGGGGGGGGGTCTCACCCCCCCCCCCAATAAAGAGCCTGATTTTCAAAAGTTGGAAATTTTGTGGGTCAAATCAAAAGTTGGAAAAAAATTAATAAAATTTTAAAATTTTCAAGTCGATTTTTGCTATTTGCCAAAACTATCATTTCATGTGCTGGCTGTTTTTGTTTTCCAAATTTTAGATTTAAAATCTCTTCAACAGTTTCCTATTTTTCCATATTTTTTGGTGTTACGTTGTTACTTGAACCTACAGCCTGTTTTAACAGGATCGTACCAGGCCTCCAGAAACTGGTGGCACACCTTGGTGTGAACATTTAAAATTCTCCAAATCTTGAAAGAGACTCAATAGCTTAATTTTCTCAAACCCCCCCAAAAAACAAAAACTGGAGTGGGCACGCCCCCCCCCCCCCCACGGCCTCTATGGGCGCTACGGCACTGTGTTACAGTTTCCTAACTTAACCGCTGGTGGCGGCGGGTCTCCTGGGAGTTGAGACTCCCTTTCGGTAACAATTTTTCGCATTGAACTTTCAGTTATCATTTGCTTATCAATAAATTTATAGTCACCAATGACTATTTAAATTGAAATACTGAAATAAATTTAAATAATGTCTCTAATATGTTTCGTGGGGCGTGTAGCAAATTGCCATAGGTGCTGGAAAATGGTGAGAATCACCAATTATTTTAGAAATATTTCCTGTCTAGACATTTTGTGAAAAAGTGGACTAAATCAGTTTTTTTTTTCAATGATTTGTAATGATTACTAATGAACAGTCGATGTGGTGTAATTGGTGTCGTGTTTCAGAACGGTCACTTTTTTCTTACTCGGTAAAATATCCTTTCTTAAACTCTCATGTACCCACTAACTGCCACGTTTTAGGCCCCCTGTGCTTTGCTTTTAAACAATCCTAAACCAAAAAACAAACAAACAAACAAAAATTGGAAAATACAGGACCTCACACCCCCACCCCCCCCCCCCAATCGAAACCTCTTCGGAACGTCCCTGGAGGCCGACCACAGCAGTACTAAGGGAAGGCACTCAGGCGTATAAAATTAACACTGACATCTCCATAGACATTGCGTCCAATGTGTTCTATGTGCCTACTGGCACATAAAACACATTGGAACTCAGGGGGCGATTGTTTCGCTAGAGACAATTTTCGTCTGGAAGGAAACGGACGTAAAAATGTAACACTGAAAATTACCATGGGGTATTGAATTTGGCATAAAAATGGACGTAAAAGGAAACGGGAGAAAAAATTTAACACTGAAAATTCCCATAGACATTTTTTTTCGCCAGAGTGCCGTCGCCCGATTCCTTCTAGACAAAAATTGTCTCTGGCGAACCAATGTCTATGGAGATTTCAGTGTTAAATTTTTACGCTAGAGTGCCTTCCCTTACTACTCACAACACGTCTTACTGTGAAGGAAAGTGAACCAAGTAATCATTCCATCGTTTTGTGACGTTGTACAATGGTCCTGATTAACGGATGGGATCACCGCGAGATTCCTGGCAGGGGATCCGAAAACAACATTTTACATTCCTTCAAAACATAATTGTGGCCTTCCGAAATACACCCCCATAGTTACGCCCCTGAAAACGACTCCAACACAATCCTGGCTGGCTGCACCGTACTGGTCATGTACGCCTCTGTCTTTAAAATATGACCCACGGGCCGTGGCGGACTGCTTGGGTATTTTAATTTAACAAGTGGTTACGACAATAGACAAAACTATACAATTAATAACAAACGACAAGTTTAATTAGATTAATAAAGAACATTAATTACAAAATATCATTTTACATCCAACAATAAAGTGACATCTTTAATATGAGAATAATTTTCTATATTTAACTATTTAATAATTAACATTATAATCATTGTATTGCAACGAATCAATTCTCATTTGTTTTTAAAAATATTAATTATATTAAAAGATCAGGTGGTACATACAGTAGAGTCGCTGTGGACTGGTTGTACTCCACGCCTGGGATAGTGATATCCATGCATGTGTTCACCAGGTAATACAAATCATCATCAGCAAAATTTTAATTGATGAAGCACGGCGTTGTACCCGGTGCTTCATTAATTAATTTTTTGATGATTATCTCTATAATTGGTGTTTGGAATCTAATGATATTGCGTCCGTAGAAATATTGCCCACTCGTGGAATGTGACGCGTCCACGGCGGTGGTGCTGTAGAATGATGAGGATGGATTTTATGATATTTACGGTTGCATTATTATGAAACAATAACTTCACAGAAGCACAAGAAGCACGCGCAAACTTTACATCATGGACCACCCGGTGGTTCATGAGCTGAAATTTTACACCCGCACGACTGTAGTTTATTAAATTCTCCAAAATCTTATTTTGTATCACTGTTGATTGGAATTACTAAAATGTTCTATGACACACAATTAGACTGGATGGGAAATAAAACTTGGAGAACGATATCTGGGTTAAATGTTCAAGAAATTGTAAGGCAATCGCGAATGAGTAAATCGCATATTAAGCCGAACTAGCATCCCTTTTTTTCAAAACAGAACTACAAAAACTATTTGAGGCCTTCAATATATTTCACAGTTGCTGGAGGTTACAAGCTGCTGGAAAGAGGACTGCTAATTAAACCCTTTATGTCTAAACTGCACTAATCGTGTATTATAATAGCACCAGAAAGCAATTCTACTACGCACTAATATCTTTTTTACAATTTTTCTACTAGAAATTTCTGGCTCCTCTTAAGGTAGCCTCGATGAAAGGGGCAGAAAATGATAGATTTGGAGGCGGTTGGTAAAGTCGTGAACTCGCGTATAATTGCCACTTTACATGTGAATCGCAGTGCTATATTCTGGAGTTTCGAAATCAGCTCTTTCTGAACAGGATCAGCGAGCTCTGGACATGAAAAGGTCAAAACCAACCTTGCGGGAAACGAACTAAAAACGTTGTTTTCGGTTTATTCCGTTACCCAGTTTTGAGATTATCGTGCTGTGATCACAAATGTGGACAGAGAATTTCGTTCGGATCGCGACTATGTCGCGATCCGGTCGAAATTTTCTTTCCTCTTTTCTCCGCACAGCGCTACAGAATCTCATCCGTGGAAAGAGAAATGCGAGACACCATTTTCGTTATTTTTTTTTTAATTCGGTCCTTGATTTATCGATCTATATTAGACATCTTTCACATAATGAAGACTACTGGTAAAAATTACGAATGGTTAATTGTCGTAAATTCGTCGAGCGGACAAAAAACCATCTCGCCGAATTGACGACTGCGTGAGAGTCCGTCTGTGTTTCGCAATTTTCTCGTGTTGCACGGCGACGAATGATTTATTTGTCAGAGATGAAAATTTAGGCCACATGGCGATTACACTTAAAGGACATAATCTTATAGTGAACGACCGTGGAGAAGCGCTTTGAAACTTTTTGCATATGAAATACCTGCGTGTTTTAACCCTTTACCCAACGCTGACGATATCAAAATTTATTATTTTAAATATCATTTTTTCAAATTTTTCAACAAATGTTAACAAAACCATATCATGTGACCTCTCGTTGGAACGAGCTCGACGAGCTCGTTCCAACGAGGGGTCACATGATATGGATTTGTTAAAATTTTTTGAAAAATATTTTTTTTCAACTGCTGAATTTGCATATTACGCGGGCGGATGCGGCCGATTCGTTGGGTAAAGAGTTAATGAGCTATCGTAATCGTAACTTTGGATTTGGGAAAACGACAGCTGACAGGAAGAACGCAAATTCCAGTGACGTAGTAATACCCCATTTGTAATTCTCACAAGTCGTCGTTCATTGGGCGAAAGGTCTCTACTTATGAAATCTCGCCCTCCGTCGTGTAAGTATCTCCCCATCCAGTTGCGATCTAATCGAGAAAAATACCACTTTTGATTACAGTACTGTGAGTTTCCACCCATGCATAAGCCCATTCTGTAAAGGACACACATGCACTGTATCTGGAAATGGACTATATATATTTTAAGCTATAAAGGTTGAACCCTGAAGTCCGTCGACAGAAACTTTATATGGGGGTCATAAACTATGTTTTCGAGTCAAAAGGATTAACTAATCAGATTCCTAACATATCCCCTACTGTTGTCTCTGATCACAAAGGAAGTGTCCTCTACTTGGAAGTTCTCGGTACTCGATCAAAGTTCACGGGCTCTTCAGTCCAACAAAAATTGTTTCAATTCATGGTCAGAGGTGTATTTAGAAAAAAGCGAAGTGGGAGGCAGTTTTGATTTTTTAGCTGCCAATGGCAGTGATAAGAGAAGGAAAGGTAATTAACAAATCGTGAGCCCAAGTATAATTGTTATTTGACACGTGTAGCCTCTGCATTATTAGAGAATTTTCCATCTAGAAGCTCAGAATCAGTTTTTTTTCTAAACAGAATGAACGACCTTGGTGCAAGGTTATAACCAACCTTCCTTTTCGGTTTACCTCATTACCTACAGTACATGGAGAGTGTATTATCAATAAATCACCCGTGGAGTGATGATTTCTCTCAAGAAATAAATGTTAATTTGTTGCAAAGCGTAATTAGCATAAGCAAAGTTTCAGCCAATAGACCTCCGGGTTAACCCGGAAGTCCATTGGTTGAAACTTTGCTTGTGCTTCTTAAGTTTCTGTACAAAATTTGAGAGTAATACCTTGGGTGATACCTCCACTCCATGGGTGATTTTGTGGCAATCCACCCTCCACTTAATGTAGTTGTGCAATGCTAATGAAACCACTGCCAATTTGCGGTATTGTGGTCTCAAAAGGCGGATACGTATTTTCTACTGGATCGCGACTGGATAGGATTAAAGTTCCCACCCATGCAGCGAGACATTACGTAGATGGTAACCCAGTGGACTCAGTATACGCACCCAGAAAAACATGTTTACCCTCATTTCATTTCATCTCGTTCTAGGTTAAGGATATGTATCCCAAAAAAAATGAAAGTGCATTCCTTGGTAAAACAATTTTTGCTGCCACACCCTGAGTACTACTCACATTTTGCAAAGCATCACTCATTATTCATCGACATAATTTGTACAAGAAATCAAAAAGTGTGCATTATTTGTTTATTGTGGACCAATGGCACATTTAACTGATAGACTGATAGAAGCCCATATTTGGGCTTTAATCACAAGTCCAGGTACCACAAGGCTTCATATCAGTGGATTTGCTTCATTTTATCTTTTAAAGTGAAATTTCTTTGTCTGTATGGATTTGCCTTGTTATAATTCATGGGAGAGTGCCTGCACTCTCCCATACATTATAACAAGACAAGGACATGTGAACAAATTTGGGTGACCAAAAATAATTTAGCACTCTACCAGTCAACAGATTGGGTTATATCATGTTGTACAAATTTGCGGATAGAGGAAGCCAGAGAACCCATAGGGAAACAAACACTCAGCAATGTTGAATAACTGTCGCACTCTCCAATTTATCACGCTGGTACAAGTAGAGTTAGCACTGGCTGAAAACAAGTGAACCGTGGGCATACACCGTGTCGACCATAGATGTACAACATGTCAACGTAACACTTGCCTCCAACCAGTACTAAATGCTTTTGTCCGAATGGTAGAGAAGAGAGCCCGAAAGTTACTCACCATTGTAAACTTAAAACTACACACATTTGACCTGTTGTGGATCAAATATGTAGACGGGTAGGCGTGATCCTACATGTAGCAGAATAATGAGAGTACGTGAACCAGGTTTAGTGATTTCAGGCGGGTTTCAAGAAAGGTGTGGAGGCGCCGCTACCCCTCCCCCACCCAACTAGGCCGCTTATCAATCAAGTCGAAAATACAATATGATAATGAAAGTAGCTATCTTTTATCGAAAGGCGTACAAGAGTGAATAATAGCCACGCGAAGTAGTTGTAAAATGTCATCTAATGGCTCTCCACATTCAATATAGATATCCACGTGGAGATTACTAACGGTTTTTACTTTCCAAAGTGTGATTTACTGGGATTTCCGGGTTTGATTATAAACGATAACTTCACAAGTGGACTATGCAGTCAACAATTGGGTCATGTATCCGTGCGCGCAAACGAAGACACTTTGCCGTGGGTGTAATGGGGACTTCATTGTTTTTTTAACATGAAAAGCAGACGACACTTGCAAAACAAATTCTTGAATAACTATTATTTTCATTTTGTCTCAAAAACATAGGTTATGACCCCTCATTTGAACGATCCCGACGAGCTCTTTCCAATGAGGGGTTATAACCTACGTTTTAGAGACAAAAAATAAAAAAAATAATGAAAATTAATTGGCAATTTTTGAGAATAGCGCTGACGGTTTTTGCCGTTTCGTTAGGTAAAGGGTTAAATAATATAATTATCGTTAATAATGAAAAGTAATAAACAGAGTAATCGCTTGACTGGACTGGCTACATGAAATAATTCATTCGAGGCGAGGGACTATATTGTAAAACACTCGTGCGCATTCGCACAATTGTGTTTTTACAACGTCCTTCACCTCTGATGAATTATTTCACGTAACCAGTCCAGTCAAGCGATTATTCTCTATTTCTCCTAACGAAATAGCCACGCCCACCTCAGAAATTTACAAATTACATAGTTGAAAAAAATTCGCAAAAAATGTCAACAAAACCATATCATGTAACCCGTCATTGGAACGAGCTCAATGAGCTCGTTCCAGTGAGGGGGGGGGGGGGTCCACAATATGGTTGTGTTGAAACCTTTTTACAAATAATAATTGGTCGTCGGACCGTTTCAATGAGAGGGTCACGCGATATGGTTTTGTTAACATATTTTGGAAAATTAAGAAAAAAAAACATAAATTAAAATAAATACATTTTGCTATCATGTGCGTAAAGGGAATGTTGTTGTTCAACAATTGCAAGTGCAATCTTTCATTCGTGTTGAGGTATAAGATTAAGAAGATTACACTCTCTTCTTGCCGCATCTCTATGCACTGGATTTACCTATAAGATAGGGAGTGAATTAACACCAAAGCACCAGTAAAGTGGAGAACCTACTCAGGCGATACATAAACGCTTCATAACAAGCTACAAATGGCACAAATGCTTCAACATATATGTACAAACGAAATACAAAAATTATTGAATACCTCAAAATGTTCAATAATTCTGTTTACTAATAGCACGATATGCCAAATAAGCACTTGCGTTGAGTCCTGTATTCAATGGGCAGTACTTGATTGTATGTGAATCGTCACCAGTTTTACTACAGATGGGACAAACGTAACGCCTTAAAATTGGGCACTTCGAGCGGCCCTGGATATCTTTCACAACGTGACTGGAATAAATTACTTCAGGTTCCCCATTGTTTTTACAGAAGACACAAACCTCTTTAATTTTCCTTGCTTTGTTCTTCTTAAACATGAGATATTCTGCAAGAACCGAATCAGCACATTCAGGGATGGAATCGTCTGAACTCTCATTTGATGTGTAAATATCCGATAATCTAGCTCTCTTTAAAGAAACAATTTCACCTTTTCTGAATGTTTTTGATGTTTGATCACTGTTACTTTCTGACTTCGTAAATCTTTCAGTTGGTGGACATACATCTGAGACTCTTGGTCTCTTCAGAGACAGTTCTTCTTTTCTCTGCGTATTTGTTCCACTGCTAGCGTGATCTTCCGTACCATTAATCACCTTATTCCATAATTTCTGAAAGGGTTTGTTTGGTTCTTTCTGGACTTCACTTTCACCTTTCAAAGACGTGGTCTCTCTTGTTTGAAAATAGTCCTGAAACGGCTGATAACTGTCAAATAAACAATATTGAGTAAAGGGTAGTTTCTGAATATCCATCTTTTACAAAATATCCCAATATATCTTGTGACGTTTTGTTGCTACTCAAAGATTTCAAACTGAACTGATAAAAATTTCCAGAACAGCGTCTGTATAAAGACTGAAAATCTAGCAACTGACCAATCACTTTTTACTTCTATTGCGTTGGAATTAAGGGGGCGGTATTTTTTTGTTAAGAAAATTCCTGCTAATTAAAAACAAAATAGCCACCGTGTAAAAACAAACATTGACAGTTTTATGGGTGGAGCAAATTACCTTTTCAACTATCATTCCTCGCTACCAATTTAGCAGCCGAGGGGTAATCAGACGGTGGTTATCAAATGAATACGGCTTGTTCTTGCATCTTTTGTAACATGGGACAAACCAAGCTAAAATGTAACGCTGATTCCCACATGGCTTTTAATTCTTACAGACCTGAAACACTGCGCTTTTGAAAGAAACGTTGACTATAGACTTTGATTTTTTGAAGCGTTAGAAAACTAATATTAACCCTTTACCCAACGAATCGCCCACACCCGCCCGCGTAATATGCAAATTCAGCAGTTGAAAAAATATTATTTTTCAAAAAATTTCAACAAAACCATATCATGTGACCCCTCGTTGGAACGAGCTCGTCGAGCTCGTTCCAACGAGGGGTCACATGATATGGTTTTGTTGAAATTTTTTGAAAAATTTGAAAAAATGATATTTAAAATAATAATTTTTGATATCGTGTACGTTGGGTAAAGGGTTAATAATGAAACATAACATTATGAAACACTGGTAACCAATTGAAGCTCAAAGGGATCGGCACCTCAATGGCAGTTCTTTAATTCTCTCTCTCTCCGTAGTTTTTCTTCTGTGAAATGACCGCGTCGGATTCGACGGTAAGTAATATCTTTTACAAGGTTGTTTCCACAGCTGAAACAAACACTCCAAAATCATTTGGGTTAAGTATCAACCAAATTAATTGGGTTGAGTAAATATGAACCCAATTGGTTTCATATTCGCTCAACCCAGTTGATTGAGTTGTAAAATATGTAAAAAAAATAAAAATAGCACATTTTGTTTAGTACAGTCATTAAACAAAATGTTCTATGTTAATGACCTCAACTTCTCAGAGGATCGTGTTCAAGTCTCCCAATTCGCGGATGATAAGGGCCTCTGGGACTCTAACAATACGGCCAATCTGCTCCAAAAACCCCTGCAACGCGCTCTCGATGACCTAGAACTATGGTGTGCCAAATGGAGAATTAAGCTAAACGCCAATAAAACCCAACGAATCACCTTTACTCGCAAGAAAAATAAACGGGATTTTGATCTAAAACTTATGGATAACACCCTCCCAGAATGCAAAGAGTCGAAATTCCTGGGCATCACCATTGATCAAATATTGTCCTTTAACAAACACATCGACGACATGGCGAAAAAAGCCACCAAACGCATTAACTTACTGAAAATGCTTAAGGGAACTTCATGGGGGGGGCCAACCAGTCCACCCTACTCAAACTATACAAAGCCTTTGTGCGCCCAGTACTCGAATACGGTGCAATCATATTAACTGACCTCAAACAAACTAATATGGGAAAACTCCAGAAGGTCCAAAATCACGCGCTTAGAGTTGCCCTCCGCGCCCCATGGGACACACCCATCATAACACTCCACGACAGGGCCGATATCCCCACCACTAAAGACAGCCTAGCCACCCTGGCCGCGAAAAATCATGACCGGTTAGCCGACAGCGAACTAATCTCCGAACTTGGAGCAATTTGCGAAAGCCGACAAAAGCCCAAAAATTGCAATCAAAACTAAGACCGCCCGAATAAAAATAGGGAACGAGAAGGTGAACTAACAGGCAGAAAAACAGCTTAACTGTGGCCTTCTACCAGAAAGGGCTGCCTTCAGCGACTCAAGTAAAATTACACCAGGATTAAATATTGTTAAAAACTAAATAAATGGGGAATGAGAAGGTGAATAAACACGAAGAAAAACAGCTTAACTGTGGCCTTCTACCAGAAAGGGCTGCCTTCATCGACTCAACTAAAAATTACATCAGGATTAAATACTGTTATAAAAACTAAATAATAAATAGGGAACGAGAAGGTGAATAAACAGGCAGAAAAACAGCTTAGCTGTGGCCTTCTACCAGAAAGGGCTGCCTTCACCGACTCAACTAAAAATTACATCATGATTAAATACTGTTATAAAAACTAAATAATAAATAGGGAACGAGAAGGTGAATAAACAGGCAGAAAAACAGCTTAACTGTGGCCTTCTACCAGAAGGGGCTGCCTTCACCGACTCAGCTAAAGATTAAACCTTAAGATTGAACAGATGTGCTACTTTTATCTTTACAGTTTATATACTTTAATGAAACCTAATTCTACCTTCTTCTTTTAAGCAGGTACACAGAAGATGCTTTTTGACCAGCACCCCAATAACTGCTACAGACAGTCCAACCGTTATGGAAACAGTCACCCCCCACGGTTCCTGAACATCCTCCGCTCCATCCCTAAAAGTGGTCGACCACTTTAAGGGAGGCGAGCGTTGGTCCTGCGTCCCGCCTCTGCCCCTTTTTGTAAGCGCATTGCGCATCTTTTTGTCCCAACCCAATAGGGTTACAGTGTAGGCCTGCCCCCGAACCAGGGAAGTTCGGGTCTTCTTCTTTTTGGTGGTCCCCGAAAGGGGTCGTTGTTGTTTTCCTTCAAAGAGTCCAACCAAACAGAGACAGCCTGAGGCAGATTATACTTGCCAGTGATGGCCACCACTCATAATCATCCTCGAAGCGGCAGACTATACTTGCCCGAAAATCCAGACCGACTGCACCTCGGGGAGAGGTAGTACCTTTGTGAGAGGACCCACCTCCCAACCTCTCACACTGGTCCTCACCCGAGGGTTCAACCGACATCAGCCAAGAGACCGGTGTCCTCCCATAACTTAGACATCCCATCACTTAGACACCTTAAAACAACATTTAATGGAAAACACTAACTCTAATTTACTTGTGAAACTTTTTATTGCAATTTTTAAAGGCAGTAATTAAGAAAAATTTATCACAAAAACAAAGTCAACATTAATACACAAAAATACACAATTCAAACATTACTCATACACACAAATTAACACACAAAAACACAACATGAAGCATGACATACACAAAAATAATTATTAGACAAGAATACATAAAATGGAACAATATACAAACACAAAATAAAATATATGATAATACAATTCAGGCAAGTCTGAGGAGATGTCCGACTGCATCAAGAAATGACAGTTTGATAAATAATAATGATAAATAATAACAATGTTTTGTTTGTTTTGTTTGTGTGAACTATTTAGATTAATAATAATAATTAACAAAATAAATGATTGTTTGTGTATAGAGTTCAAAGGTTCAAATATAATTAACATTTTCATAAATAATAATGATAATGTTTTGTTTTTTTGTGATCATAAACATGACACATCATAACAATGATAAGAATAGTAAGCAAACTATCTGAAGTTTAGCCTATTTTGAACAGAATTAACAAACAAATTAATTTGAGGGAATATTCTCTTGTCTGCATAAATGCTCTTTACCAGTATCAGGCTATTCCATTTTAATAGTAGGTAAATGTAATTAACACCTTCTCCTAAGTTTTGGGGTGTCTAAGTTATGGGGTGTCTAAGTTTTGGGAGATAACCAAGAGACCATCACGACGCAACTGGTGACACCGGCCGAGCACCTGAAGCAGTTCCTCCTTCAACACGCCTAGACATGTGAGAATGAATCACCTAGTCAATGAGGGTCGAAAGGGGCTTGTCCCCCATACCGTCCCTGCGCGCTTTCGGCGCGCGAAACCATTCCTTTCGGTGTTTTGCACATGGCTTTTAATTCTTACAGACCTGAAACACTGCGCTTCTGAAAGAAACGTTGACTATAGACTTTCATTTTTTGAAGCGTTAGTGTTATTAATGAAACATAAAATTATGAAACATTGGTAACCGATTGAAGCTCAAAGGGATCGGCACCTCAACAGCAGTTCTTTAATTCTCTCTCTCTCCGTAGTTTTTCTTCTGTGAAATGACCGCGTCGGATTCGACAGAAAGTAATAGCTTTTACAAGGTTGTTTCCACATCTGAAACAGACACTCCAAAATCAGTTGGGTTAAGTATCAACCAAATTAATTGGGTTGAGTAAATATGAACCCAATTGGGTTCATATTCGCTCAACCTAGTTGATTGAATTGATTTTTAACCCAATTGATTTTAGAGTGAAGGTTACATAAAACAGGGAGGTATGGTCGTAACTATAAAACATTTTATTTCACCATAGTGTTTCCTGTTAAATATTCTAAGCAAAATGTAGAAATAACATTGTTTTAATCTTTTACCCAACGTAACTGCCAAAAACAGGCCAGCGCTATTCTCAAAAATCGCCAATTATTTTTCATTTTTTGGTCTCAAAAACATAGGTTATGACACCTCGTTGGAACGAGCTCGTCGAGCTCGTTCCAACAAGGGGTCATAACCTACGTTTTTGAGACAAAAAATGGGTTATTCAAGAATTTGTTTTGCAAGTGACGTCTGCTTTTCATGTTAGGTAAAGGGTTAATTCAGCAGTTGTAAGTAATTATTGTCAGTAACAAAGTTTAAAAGAGGGATGAATATTGCGGTGCATTTCCATTTAGTTTAAACAGTATTTATTTCTAGTTCTCAAATATATACAATTATATCAGTTGTACTAAGTATGGATCCAACAGTGAGCTGTAAGCTGACACGAGGTTGTTTTCACCAGTAGAATACTTGAATATAATACAGTCGGGAAGACAGGTACAGATACAATCATGATTACCGTCCAAACCCTATAATGGTTAATTATTCATGACACTTTCAAGTTGTAGCTATGATTTGATAGTAGGTTTAGTACAGAGGGAAATAAGAGACAATTGTATACGTTTATAAGGTTTATTCCATTTATAACTTCAATAATGAAGATAAGAAGAAAATGGGTAGAAATGGAAGAAAAGAGTTTGGGATTAAATGTGTATAAATAAATGCATGTTGCTGAACCACCTCTGTTCCGTACTTTGTTTCAATTGAGGTATTTGGATAATTGTCGGTTTTTACGGTAGTTTATCTTCGGTGAGTAACTTTCATTAATGTTTAATCAAGAAGTAATTATTGTCAGTAACTGCTGACTCAGGACAGAAACATTAGAAAAAGAATGTCCGAACGAGACAATAGTATTCAAATTGGCAAGTATATTTACATAGAAGGGAAATGACACCAATTTCAAAAGGCTAAATGTGATTTTCTACCATTTGCAGTGATAGACAAGAACCGCAATCCAACCAGCACAGGTACAAAAGCAGGTACAAGGCATTTCCATTTAGAACATTTCCGCAGGACACTTGTCCCTATGGACATTTCCCCATCGTTAACTGGTTTATTGCTAGCGGACCAAGTTCATAATTTGAATTAAACATATTTTTTTACAATCAAGAAATAATGAACAGTCTACAGCCTATATTAACATATATCCTGTATTGGAACATTTTTCAAGAGAATTTGAACACATGTGCAAGTGCAGGTGCATGGTGGTTTGGTTTGAGCGCATTTCTGTCTAACTAGGATCTTGGCCTCACTAGCCAAAGGAGTTCTCAAACCTGAATTAGCTTCCCACATGTGAATAATAAAAAGGGTAGGTGTCATGAATGAATGGATGAAAGGTTTCAGCGCGCACCGAAGGCGCATAGGGACGATGTAGGATTGAAGAGTGTAGGAAAAAAACCCTTGGGAAAAAACCTCCTTAGGAAAAAAGCCCCTTGGTAAAAAAAACCCTTGGAAGAAACCCCCTCGAGAAAAGAAAAACCATGGAGAAAAACCCTTCATATTGGCAACGTTTTCTTTAGTGACTTTATTTTTGTATGACAACATGTTCATTTGTGAAAAATACATTAACATAATATTATCTGTATGTTCTATAATACAAAATATCTGTATGTTCTATTGTAAAAAATACATTCCAATGATATTCAAATTTGCATATTTTCACCTGTTAATCACTTCATATACAGCACTAATACATTAAATATGTCTAACATTTAATTTGTAAGGCAAGATGCCCTACAACACTGAATACGTTAAATAACCCTTTACCCAATGCAGCTTTTTTTGAAAGTATGCAAATATGGATAACATTGGAACTGGCTGAAGAAGCTAATTCCAATGATTTTCATATTTGCATACTTTCAATCGGTAATTACTTTATATAGACCCCACAACATTAAATACAGCACTAAATACATTAAATATGTCTAACATTTAATTTGTAAGGCAAGATGCCCTACAGCACTGAATACGTTAAATAATCCTTTACCCGATGCAGCTTTTTTGAAAGTATGCAAATATGGATACCATTGGAACTGGCTGAAACAGCTAATTCCAATGATATTCATATTTGCATACTTTTTTTTACTCTAGAACATACAGATATTTTGTACTATAGAACATACAGATAATATTATGTTAATGTATTTTTCACTAATGAACATGTTGTCATACAAAAATAAAGTCTCTAAAGAAAACGTTTTTCTGTTGTCAATATGAAGGGTTTTTTTCCAAGGTTTTTCTTCTCTCGAGGGGGTTTCTTCCAAGGGTTTTTTTACCGAGAGGCTTTTTTCCTAAGGAGTTTTTTTCCCAGGGCTTTTTTTCCGTACCCCAGGATTGAAATCCCTTGCGACCTGAATAACTTTATTAGCTTACGAATCCACGAGATGAGTGCATTGGATGGTTTCGCGCGCCAAAGGCGCGCAGGGACGGTTTGAGAAGCAAGCCCCTTTCGACCCTCTTTGGCAGTTCAGCGCCGTTTATGCCGTTTGCTTTTATTTTTGGGTGGAGGTGACTGGGAAGGAGACACAGTAGTGGTTGTTGGTGTAGTTGGACTCTTGATGGTGGGGGACTGACTATGGTGGAATGGTCTAGTCCTGGCTGCTTCAGGAGTGCAGGCTGCTTCAGGAGTGCTGTGGCTGGCGCGCTGTTCCAGGAGTGCTGTAGCGTTCTTGGTGCGTTCAGCTGATTTTTTCTTTGTTTCTCTGATTTCATCCCGTATTTGCTATAACAGTATCCATGCCTGATCCTGATCCGGAAGGAGGGTTGAGATTGGAGATGGAGACTTCAGAGAGCCAGTTTCCATTTCCGTCTCCGACTCGCTGGTGACATCGTCATCCTCCAGGTTGCCACTCAAAGGAGAGGCAGCTGGGGAACGGATGGGAGTTACAGGAGTTGGGGGGGGGAATAGTAGTGGCCTCCTCCGTCTTCTCTTCCGCCTTCTCTCCCTTCTTCCTTTTCAGGAACGATTCCAGCCGCCGGGCATTCCGGCGCCTGGTGGATGGGCTCTTTTTCTTCTTGTTCTTCTTTTCAGGTCCAGGCTTCTTCGGGTGAGGACCAGTGTGAGAGGGGTTCCTCTCAGCAAAGGTGCTACCTCTCCCCGAAGAAGGTGTGGTGGTGTTCTCCTACGAGACAAACCCCAGCGTCAGGTGGACACTCTTGCCTCTTGAGAGGGCAAGAGGCGCCCAGAGCTGACAAAGCTTTCTGTAGGTTGGTTGGTAAATCCAAAGTAGCCATCGTAAATGCTTTGTGATTGTTCAGGTGGTGTTCACACTCTGAAGTCAGAGGTGCTGGGCCAGGTAGAGTGGTCTGTGTAGTAAGCCGTATATATCAACTGCGAGATTCGACAGTATCCACGAGATTCGGAAGCGAGGGCCAATTATCTTATTTGGTTTGAGTATGCGCACTAGCAGCATGGTATTGGGGTCAGACCCTCGAGATCCTCGAACTGGAAGTTGACTAGGAGTTATGCAAACTACAAGAATTCTGCTCTGTGTTTTACTTAGAAACATGGGCATATTTATGATAATACTGAAACCTCAATTTCATGGTTGTTTTAGAAAAAAAAACCCAAACAGTCGCTTGTTTGGAAGCAGCCCCAGCATATTATCCATAACGGTTATAAAAAAAAAAAATCCACAGATATGTGTTTCTGAAATCTAGGAGTCATCCAACAACCTATAAGGGAGAGTAGATGCTGAGCCTTGGCTATCTGGTCTGCCTTCAGGGGAACAGATAACGGGGTGATGGGAATGGAAAAAAAACCCAAAACCCAAAACCCAAAACAAATTCCCCACCAAAAAAACCCACTCTCACAGACATACACCCCAAAGCTCCTAGAAGGACTGTTATATCTTTATTCATAAGTTTATTTATTTAAAATGTACACTGGTCCCAGGCAGGCTAGCTTGTTTCAATCCTTGCTTGGTGTTTTCCTGTGAATGGTAACAAAACGCTTGTACCAATCCCTTCTGCACTTCGTCTACTTTTTCCTGGTGTCATCTTGGTTTGAGTGGTTCAAGGAAATTTGAGTGTGTTCAATTAGAAAAGTTATAGTTAGAGAGAGAGATAGAAATCCGCTACTGTATTGTGACTATTGTGTGATTGTTGATATTGATACGTCGGTGGGTGGGTTTCTTCGTAGCCAACTTCCCACTCGCAGAGTTGCGAGACAATCCTCACAGACTCAATCCTAAAGTTTTCAATGAGTAGCGAGGCATTTCTCGCTGACTACACTTCTCCAGTTCTTTATTACATAGAGGTGGAAATCCGCTATTGTATATTGTGACTGTGTGATTGTTGCTGTTAGCCCTTTACCTAACCTGAAAAGCAGACGACACTTGCAAAAATAATTCTTGAATAACTAATCTTTTTCATTTTTTGTCTCAAAAACATAGGTTATGACCCCTCGTTGGAACGAGCTCGACGAGCTCGTTCCAACGAGGGGTCATAACCTATGTTTTTGAGACAAAAAATGAAAACAATAATGAAAATTAATTGGCGATTTTTGAGAATAGCGCAGGCCGGTTTTGACCGTTACGTTAGGTAAAGGGTTAATAGAGCGAGTGGTGGGTTTCTTTCGTAGCCCATTCCCCACACGCAGAGTTGCGAGGCAATCCTCACAGACTCAATCCTAAAGTTTTCTCTGAGTAGCGAGTCAATCCTCGCTGACTCCACTCCTCTAATTCTTTATTTTCGAGAGATAGAAATCCGCTGTTGTATATTGTGACTGTGTGATTGTTGCTATTGATAGGGCGAGGGGTGGGTTTCTTCGTAGCCCACACCCCGCACGCAGAGTTGCGAGGCAATCCCCACAGACTCAATCCTAAAGTTTTCTCTGAGTAGCGAGTCAATCCTCGCTGACTCCACTCCTCCAATTCTTTATTTTCGAGAGATAGAAATCCGCTGTTGTATATTGTGACTGTGTGATTGTTGCTATTGATAGGGCGAGGGGTGGGTTTCTTCGTAGCCCACACCCCGCACGCAGAGTTGCGAGACAGTCCTCACAGACTCACTCCCAAAGTCCTCAATGAGTAGCGAGGAAATCCGCATTGGCTCTAGGCACTTCACTTCTATTGTATGATTTTAATTTTTTGCGACTTATTTTATTTTTCTGTTAAGGGTTCGGTGCTCGTTTAGCTCTAACATTAATTCACTATGTTGGAGTCTGTTGTGGCTGTTTTGTTTTGTATCTCTTTTAATCGCGTTTCAGTAGTTTCTATTTTTAGTTTAAACAATATTTATTCATGAATTATAATATTATACATACAGGTAAATGATAATTACATAATGTTCATGGAGACTTGTAATACAGGTGTATGCATAATGGTATTTCAACATAGTTGATATACAAGTTGTATGGGTGGGATTCAGCAGTAAGCTATAAGCTTATGTTAAGCTGTCTCTTTCTATTTTTGCTAGCTCATTAAGTTCCTTTTAGTTTCATGATAAAGTGTTCGTGTTTTTGTAGCACGTATTGGAAAACAAGTTACCATCAGCTGTAAGCATCCGATACATCTCTCTCTCCCTCTCTATCTCCCCCTCTCTTTCTTGTGTTTAGCAGTATACAACATAGCACGTACTGGAAAGCAAGTCTCTGTCAGCTGTTAGCATCAGATAATCTCTTTCTCTCCTCTCATTCTCTCTACTTCACTCTTTTTCTCTTGTATTTGGCAAGTACACAACGTAGTACGTATTCCAAAGCAATTCGCTGTCAGCTGTTAGCAGCATATACATCTCTCTCTCACCCCTCTCTCTATCTCTCTCTCTCTCTCTCTCTCTTGTATTTAGTAAGTGTACAACGTTGCACGTATTGGAAAGCAAGTTAGTGTCATTAATGTTTGTTAACCCCCTGCACACTGATGTTGATATGTCCAAATTTTCAGGTGCAAAATTTTCCCATAATGCAACTAGGAAGTTAGCAAATTCAATCTTGTTTGACAGAGCTCATTGAGCTCTGTCAAACACGATTGAATTGGCTAAATTTCTAGATGCATTATGGGAAATATGGCAACTTAAAATTTTGGTATTTTGACATCAGAGTGCAGGGGTTGAAGTGACCAACCAGTTCATAACATTGTAACAATTTTAAATATTGCTTTTTCTGGTTTGTGCTTACTATGACCTTACTCTGGGATCCATCAAAGTTTGTACTCGAACAATTCTTCTGCTTATATGACTATTCCAATGGAGTTATGTGATTCTGGACCTCATTAGTTTAAACAATATTTATTGACATTTTCCCCAATTTCCTAGATGGAGTGTAAGTATGCTTATTTGGGAAATTGGCAAAATGAGATACATGATATCATCAAACAGGTTGTTCGCGAATGTTGGGAGGAAAGAAGAAGCATTGGGACTGGCGGCATGTTGGAGAGTAAGTGTGCTCATCTAGGAAATTTGGGCGAGTAAATATGTGGGAGGGTATGTATGCTTATCTGGGAATTTTGGAAAAATGAGGTAAAGGATATCATTAAACATGTCATTTTCGGATGCTTGGAGGAGACAAGAAGCGTTGGGAAGGGCAGCATTTCGGAGAGTAAGTACACTTATCTAGGAAATTATGGAGGGTAAGTATGCTTATCTGGGAAATTGGGAATATGAAGTACAGGATATCATCAAACAGGTCATTTGTGGATGTTGGGAGGAGTGAGGAAGCGTTGGAAGGGGCGGAATTTCAGGGCACGTGGGTAATCAAGGCCCCCTCACCTGAGATACGCGACAAATCAGCGGCTGGCCGAAGTGTTGTTATTGATATGATGCAAAACATTTCAATGCTATTCCAAGAAAATATCACGATAAAAAAGTTTACACAATTCAAAAAAGGGTGGATTCGACATCAATCTAATTTACTTGTGTCGTCTTCATTAATTTGTGGCGAGAGGATTATTTGGTATTTTAAATCTGCCGCGATGAGGCACCTAAACACACGATTTTGAAAGATTGTTAATATTTCCACCTTGTTATTTGTATATCTGCTTACATGAAAATAAAATAATGTTTAGTAAGAACTTGAGAGAAAGAATGTGTGTGGGATAGAGGGAGGGAGGGAGGGAGGGAGGGAGGGAGAGGAGTCGGTACTAACATGGCATCTTTTAATAGAGTTTAGCAGTTCATGGCACACCCGATGTGCATAAACTCGTAAGACTTGTCTATGTTTGTTCGAGGGTGAGTGGAATTATGACTGGTGGAGTGTGTGTGTTTAGGTGCGTGTGTTATTGTGGTTGTACATTTTTTAACTGTCTGCGATGATGTCTTCTCTGAGTTTAAAGTAAAGATGAGAGAGAAAGAGAGAGAAAACTTCTTGCAGGTTTCAACGGGAGCATTTTCCAGACATTAAAAGAATGACATAGACGACTGGTAATAATATTATAACGCGACATCCATAAGCTCTGTTAGTTCGGACATGTAGCGGCCAAGTTATGAAGTTTATAATTTTTCAACTTTACCTCACAGAAGCCAAAAAAGTCTTATGTTTCTTTGCGCTTCTTCTCTAGTGGTATGGAGGCTGATTTTGCACGTTGGCAAAGTTGCCCCTCTTTGGCAAGTAACAGTGTCAACCTTATTCCGCATCAGGAGCGTAGACAGGCTAAATGAAGTGGGTGGGTGTGTGAAATATTTTTCTGCTGCCAATGGCAGCAAAAATATATTTTCTACTCAACTTTAATTATTTATTTATTTATGTTATATTATTTTTTATTGGGGTTCAACGACACTTTCGACAGCTAGGGGCACTTCGTGTCAGACAATTTTACGGGTGGGGGAAAACGGGATACCGCGCATCGACAAACAAGTGCCAGACTCCCCAACGTACTAACTGCACACAGGCAGGGTTAGAATTGGTTGAACACAAGTGCAGCATCGACATGCTGTACGCCCTAGTACACAACTCCACCGTGCTCCAACGAGGGTTTGTGGAAACGGCCTTGTATGAGCTTATAGATTCCTGCCGAATCCACATCAATGTATGGAACAATTTTCTTTTATTATATGATTTTGTACTCTTAAAATAAATAATGTTTAAACTACCTGAGATTAAGTGCCTTGACCAATGACACAATGTAGTTACCTCTGGTAGGGATCGAACCTTCAATCTTTCGGTTTGAAGTCCAGTGTCATAACACTTACGGACCCACCGCCCACTTATCCTTCATTTGGTATCGTGCTAGGTTAAGAGTGCGTGGCCTCCATCGATGAAGTTCCAGATCTTCCCTACAGACAACATTAACTTCTGGTCTGGTCTGGCCATGGTAAAGGAGGAAAGTGTTAAGATGCTTAGCGGCGTCTATGATTTCGTCTGCTTTTCTTGGGAGGAGGTGGCTGAGTTGGTGATACCCCCTTTGGTGGTGTTGAAGGAGTGGTGGAGGGCTGACTCGGTTGGTAAGGTCTGGCCCTCGCAGCTGCCGGTAGTGAAGAGCTTTTTGGTGTTGTTCTCAGGTAGTGGTTGCTGAGATTCTCTAATCCTATTCTAAGCATGTTGCCTTTGCACCCGCGATCTCTCAAGGCCTTAATATGGGCTTGTAGAAATATAAGGTGGTCGTCGTCTCTGGCCTTTTCTCCTAGGATACTTTCCACGGACTCCGCGGTGTTTGCTTCCTGGATGGTGTCCCGGTCAGAAAAAGCAGGAAGAGCAAGAGTGGGTTTAGCGACATGTGCGATGTTATACACCTATAGGACACATCTAATAATAAAAACTAAAACTGTCAAAAAAGTGTCAATGTGATATATTTCCATAACACAATTGTCTCAAATAACAACAATAACATACAGGTACATAATCTTGAGCAATAAAGCAGTTACATATAATACATTGAGTGTGAATTAACTGAATTAGACTCTAAAATTTAACACCATATTTCTTATATTATTACTCTATTCTGTATGCCAAATTGATTTATTGTTAAAAAGTGTTTTATTTGAGTAATAAATAGAATAAATAGAAACATCAATACAATACAAACCCATTTAATCTCATTTTAATACCACTCAAGTTTATCCCCACCATTGCACATAGTTTTTTTTCTATAAGATTCATATGAATTTGTTTTGGAATAAGTAGAAAATCTATTTTTCCCACTTTATAAAGGCCAAGCAGTCGAAAATGTGTCGACAATTTCAATGATAAATGTTGTTCATTATATTCTATTCCCCACTGGATAAAACCTAAAAATATATTGCGTTTTCTACAGTAAAAAGCCTGCTCATATCAATAAGTTACTATAACATTTTTTGTTAGAAAACAGGCCATATGTCCTATAGGTGTATAAACCAGCAGGGGGGCAGGTGTCCACGGTATACAAATTAGCTGGGGGCAGGTGTCCTGTTAATAAAATTTAGTAGGGGGGCAGGTGTCCATCTCTGGAAAATCATGAGGGGGGGGGGGGGGCAGGTGTCCTCTTCTATCAATTTTGACAGGGGGGGGGGGGGGGGCAGACAGCCGGGGGGGGGGCAGATGTCAGGGATTCGACGAATCCATCAGTTCCCATTGTCTGTGCCGCGCTGTTACTCGTGCCACTTTCTCTCCATTTCTTAATCCACATCTTCCTTCTGTTTTGTGTTTGACAAAAACTATAATCTCAGGGGAAAGCAAACAAATCACTGTAGGAGAAACGGGAGAGTATGAGTATCTAGGGGTAAGCATAAATATAACGGGAAGAGGGGTGTACAGAAATTACTCAGCCAAACTGATTCTGAAGGGGAAAAGAATTCTGAACCAGCTAAAACTTTTAGGGAAAAATAGTTTCAATAAGGTCTTTGTGGGGAAAACACTGTGGGAGAGGGTGGGTTTACCAAGTATAACGTATGGCACGGACGTGATTCCATTAAACCAAACCGTTATTAAGAAGTTGGAAAGTACTCAGAATGATGCCGGCAGATGGATAACAGGGTCGAGTAATGCTGCAGCTTTGGAAGCAGTAAGGGGGGAGCTTGGGTGGATGAAAATCAAGGACAGGGTAGATTTGGGAAAACTGTGTTACTTTAACTACTTGAGAAACCTGCCTGACAACCGGTGGTGCAAATTGATGCTCGATACCATTTGGAATTCTAATATAGAAACGGGGTGGTCAAAACATGTGAGGGAACTAATGGACAATTACTCTATAGAGGTCACAAACATAGAAGTAGGAATGAAAGAAGGCAAAAGGTTTGTCAAAGAGAGAGTCATGGAAGATTGCAATCGAAACTGGCGAGCAGGGATTAGCGTGAAAAGATCACTGCAGGGGTTACAATATAAAGAAAAGCCAGCTTTTGAGAAGTACCTAGATGGCACCTTTGGAGGGTCACTGCTCTTCAAACTGAGATCAAGATCACTGGAGCTTCGGGGAAAAATTGGGAGAGATGGGGAAAAGGGATGCCAAATGTGCCACTCTGGAGTAGTGGAGACCCTGGAACATTTTCTCTTGGAATGCCCTCAGTATATACCTCATAGAATAAAATTTACTGGAAGAATAATGCAGAAGTGGGGTGAAGAAACAAAGGATAGATGGCTGAAGGGGGACACGAGGGAGAGGGTAGGAATGCTTATTGAAGAAATTGAAAAAGAGGAAGTGAGGGACACTATTAAGCAGTTTATATCTGAATGCTGGGAGGAGAGGAGGGGAAGAGGGGCTGGGGTGCAGGGGGAATGATGGCCTTCTCTTATGAGGACCGCGACAAATCAGCGGCTGGCCAAAGAGTTATTATTATTATTGGGGTGAGATGAATGTGTGTAAGCACTAAGCACGTAATAAGCTTAAAACTACCCGTAATGTTTTTTTTTTGTCATTGGTTTTACTTACGGAGTGACAATTATAATAATAATAACACATAACCACATATTAATCTGTAATCATTGACTTTCGTCAAAACAAATAATGAACAATATGTCGCGACAGAGATTAAAGTTGGATTTCACTAAAAACAAATTACTTTCAGCGATAGTTTTATATCAATCAGTGATGAAGTAAATTATACTGTGAAATTTAACACTGTAACCCTAAGACGACCCTTGCAAACAAAATTATTGATTAACTATTTTTTGCGTCAAAAACTTAGCACAACGAGCTCGTCCCAATGAGGGATCATAAGCTATATTTTTAAAACCAAAAAAAAATGAAAATTCAATGACAATTTTTGGTAACAGCGCTGGTCGTTTTTTTGCCGTTACGTTGGGTAAAGGGTAACCCTTTGCCTAACGAATCGGCGGCATTCGCCCAAGTAAAATACAAATTGTGGAACATTATGGAAAGAAATATGGCGTTGTTGTGGCAACAGTGACCTCACTAACTCTTCACTCTGCTTCGGGCTTAACTGCAAGAGTATTCTCCCTCTGACAGGTCATATCCTGAGACTGATTATTTAGGCCATAGCCTGCGATTGGCCTTGACACGCTGGGTTGAATAGTTGCCTTGATCAGCAGTAAGGCTTCAATGAAGGTCCACAAGGAATGACTGGTTTCCGCTACTTATCAAACATCCATCATACCTTTCAGCAATCACGCCTTCTACATATAAAAAGGAAAGCTGCCACATTGGAGGGGATTTTGGAACTGTTTCATGCGGGTCAGCGATAAGTTAAGGTCTTGCTTGGGCTTGTAGCCACTTATGGGATCCTGTATCTCTCCGTCAACTTTCGTGAAATGGATCTGGTATTAGTGTAGCAATCAACACTATCCTTTACACATTGTCATCAGCCAATAAGTTCTCGTTGATTCTGCTGTCCATGAGAGTGTAACAGTATTGTCATCTGACTATTATTATAATAGTAATGATTAATCCTTGGACATCAGTTGTTCCGGTTGGTAGTGTGATACGATACAGTACATAACTTCTATAGTATCTGCCTATACTTCTATAGTATCTACCTATATCCCCCATATAGTACAATCGTCGTGAACTGGTCGTAATCCACGAGTGGGAAGTGAGATCCACGCATGCGTTTACCAGATAATAAAGAACATCACCAGTAAAATTTTAATTAATGAAGCACCGGGTTGTACCCGGTGCTTCATTATTTAAATGTTTGATGATTTTGCCTGTAAGTAATGTTTGGAATTTAATATTATTGCGTCCGTGGAAATATTGCACACCAGTGGAAAGGGTACCATCCCATAAGTTACACATCCCATTTGTCACACAGTCTAAATGACTATATAAAGACCACCCTTGCACACCTATCACCATAAATATGCAACATGGCAGATAAATAAATGAAGAAAATAATAATGAAATGACACGAGGGTCGAAAGGGGCTTGTCCCCCATATCGTCCCTGCGCGCCTTCGGCGCGTTAAACCATTCCATTCGGGATCATTACAAATGACACACACTTGGTAATCCAGGTGTACAGACGCATACTCGAAAGCTCATAATTAGCAACCACAATACTTAGTGGAGATGGATTTCCTGCCTTCGCAAATCAAAGAAACATTGATGGGATTGAACGCCAGCTCTCAAATTAACTGGTCTGTCCAAGTTAATGGGGGCCACGATCAAATCTCCATCAAATTTAACCAAGAACCCTCCCCAGGTAGTGGTAGTACCTTTCGTGGGGCTTCCCGCACTGGTCCACATCCGGGAAAGGAACTGATACACACCACCACGTCCAACAACTGAAAAGGGCCTGAAGAAGAAGAGGAAGAAGACTCCACCAACCAGACGCCGGGACGCCAGGCGTATGGAAGCTTGGCTGAAACGGAGAAGAACGGCGGAGAACCAGGAGAAGGATCAAGTGGCAACTGTCAAACCACCACCAACATATTCGTCTCCCTTGCCAACCTGTACCTCTTCACCTAAGAGGTCGGAAGGTAGGGAGGTGGACATGGAGGTGGAAGGGGAGAAGGTAGTCGCCCAATCCGAACCTGGATCTCCCATCCGCTCGGATCTATCCAGCCTCAGCTCCTCTCTCAACACCACGGATAATGACTCGGACTCTGATAGCGACTCGGAATGGGGTGACTTCATCGATGACATGGATCAAAGATGCATCGCAGCCCACGGCAGCCTCAAACTTGATTTCACATGAACCATGGACCAGTATATGCAATTCGTCCTAACAAAATTAGACAAGGAATGCCAAAAGATAGCTCTGGAGCAACGCACATACCGACAACTTGAGGCCATGAAAATTTTTTATAGCCAATGTAAACTTAAAAAAATAATAATTAAATGATTTATGTCTGATATTTTATCCAAGTTAATAAAATTGATAAATTTGTCCCTTGTGTGCAAGAAGGCTTTGCAATGCTAAAGCATTGCAAAGCCTTCTTGCACTCAAGGGACGACATACACCACACCCATGTTGTCCCGTAGATTATGAGGTAAAAAACACACAAAGAACATGAATTTTTGATGCAAAGAAATAATTACAAAAATGAAAAAAACGCCCGGCCATATACAATTTTGCAAAAAATGGCAGGAGAAACAGAAGATCTACTTTGTGGGACCACAACGGTAAATTTTGCATAAAATAATTGGGTCTAATGACCAGGCCCGAGTAGTTTATGCGATATTTGCATACGCCACATTCTAACTAATGAAAGCAAATTCTCACACACAGTACTCGGGCCCGATGACCCGAGCCGAGTATTTTATGCTATGCATTTACATAAGTTAAATTCTAACTTATGCAAGCAAATTCTCATATACAATACTCGGACCCGAGTATTTTAGGCAATTTCATAAGTTACATTCTAACTAATGCAAGCAAATTCTTCACATACAATACTCGGGCCCGATGACCAGGCCCGAGTATCTTATGCTACATTTACATAAGCTACACTCTAACCAATGAAAGCAAATTCTCACATACAGTACTCGGCCCCTGTTGACCAGACCCGAGTATTTTATGCGACATTTGCATAAGTTACTTTCTAACTAATGCATGCAAATTCTCGTATAAATTACTCTGGCTTGATTACCAGACACGAACATTTTATGCGAAATCTGCACAAGTTTCACATTCTATATTTCCTGATAGATTAAATCACCAATAAGAATTTCTATCATAGAGTGAGCGTTTAAGTGGCGCTTAACCGACAGCAAACGCCGTAGTCCGACAAAACTTGTAACCGTTGAGGTATAAGTTAATCGATTAATTGTCCAAACATTACATGAGATCTCAATTTGAGATTTGTGATTGAATACCGAAGGCATAAAGTAGGACATCTGTGACTGCTTATACGTGAAGAAAAATGTTAAATTTTATCAGTTTTGCTGTGGAGGAATTGGAACGATCTCCTTATCGGCGGTTCAGTGTAAAATGCCGATAGTGCAACAATCGTTGGTGTCGTGAAGGTGACCGACTGAGTGAGGGGTGGGGGTGGGTGTGTGCAATTTGCCCCAACTGTCATGACTCAAGTCACACTTGAAGCAATATTCCAATAATCGAAGGAATGCCTTGATCATGTGCACTCTAAAAAACCTACATCAACTGGGTGGAGTGAATATGAAATTAATTGGAATGCCTTGATGATGTACACTCTAAAATCAGTTAGGTTATTTATTTATAATAAATAAATAAATAAAATAAATAAATAAATAAATAAATAAATATTATTTATTTATTTATTTATTTATTTATTTATTTATTTATTTATTTATTTATTTATTGGGTTTTAACGGGTGGAGGAAGCCGGAATACCCTGGAAAATATGACCGAGCAAAGGCGAACAACTGTAAGACTCCCAAACATACTAACTCCACACAAGCAGGGTTAGCATTAGATGAAAACAAGTACACCATCGACGTGCAGTACGCCTTAGTACACAGCGTCACCGTGCCCCACGTGGGCAATCGAGATTAAGTGCCTTGTCCAAGGACACAACGCTGTTACCCCTGGAGGGGATCGAACTGTGGTCCATTCGGTTTGAAGTCCAATGCCGTAAATTTTGAGCCAGCATGCCCCCTATCATTTGGGTTCAAAAATCAACTGGGTTGAGTGAATATGAACCTAAATGGGCTGTTTTTTTAAACCAACTGATTTTAGAGTGTAGTTTCAATATTTGTCAACGGGGTTATAGTTATAAAAGCTTAAAACTCAGAATTGGTCACGTTGGGACCAACAACATCTCAGCCACAGACCTCCATCTGCATGAGGCCCACTGCGTGTGTGACAAAAGTCCAAGAAGCAAATCTTGTCCCTTGAGAAAGTACATGATTGCCAGCAACAGACTCCAATTCAGATGGAAATGTCTCGACTGGAAAGGAATTATTGATAAGGAGAAAGGGGTTGGGACACAGGACCTACACATTCCTCCAAAACATGATGGTTTCCTTCGAAATACACACACAGACCCGTGCCAATCTTTGTCTGAGGCCGACCACAGCAGTACTAAGGGAAGGCACTCAGGCGTAAAAAATTAACACTGACATCTCCATAGACATTGCGTCCAATGTGTTCTATCTGCCTACTGGCACATAAAACACATTGGAACTCAGGGGGCGATTGGTTCGCTAGAGACAAATTTCGTCTGGAAGGAAACGGACGTAAAAAATTAACACTGAAAATTACCATGGGGTATTGAATTTGGCATAAAAATGGACGTAAAAGGAAACGGGAGAAAAAATTTAACACTGAAAATTCCCATAGACATTTTTTTCGCCAGAGTGCCGTCGCCAGTTTCCTTCTAGACGAAAATTGTCTCTGGCGAACCAATGTCTATGGAGATTCAGTGTGAAATTTTTACCCTAGAGTGCCTTCCCTTACTACTCACAGCACGTCTTACTGTAAAGAAAAGTGAAACAAGTAATCATGCCATCGTTTTGTAACGTTGTACAATGGTCCTGATTAACGGATGGGATCACCACGAGATTCCTGGCAGGGGATCCGAAAACAACATTTTACATTCCTTCAAAACATAATTGTGGCCTTCCGAAATACACCCCTATAGTTACGCCCCTGAAAACGACTCCAACACAATCCTGGCTGGCTGCACCGTACTGGTCATGTACGCCCCTGGCTTTAAAATATGACCCACGGCCCGTGGCGGACTGCTTGGGTATTTTAATTTAACAAGTGGTTACGACAATAGACAAAACTATACAATTAATAACAAACGACAAGTTTAATTAGATTAATAAAGAAAATTAATTACAAAATATCATTTTACATCCAACAATAAAGTGACATCTTTTATATTAGAATAATTTTCTATATTTAACTATTTAATAATTAACATTATAATCATTTTATTACAACGAATCAATTCTCATTTGTTTTTTATAAAAAATATTAATTATATTAAAAGAGCAGGTGATACATACAGTAGAGTCGCTGTGGACTGGTTGTAATCCACACGAGGACAGTGATGTCCATGCATGGGTTCACCAGGTAATAAAAATCATCATCAGCAAAATTTTAATTGATGAAGCACGGGGTTGTACCCGGTGCTTCATTAATTAATTTTTTGATGATTATCCCTATAAAAGGTGTTTGGAATCTAATGTTATTGCGTCCGTAGAACTATTGCCCACTCGTGGAAAGTGACGCGCCCACGCCGACCGTACTGTTGGATGATGAGGATGGATTTTATGATAGTTGCGGTTGCATTATTATGAAATCATAACCACACAGAAACACATGGAGCTTGCGCAAAGTTTACATCATGGACCACCCGGTGGTTCATGAGCTGAAAGTTTACACGCGCTCGACTGTAGTTTATTAAATCATCCGAAATTTTCTTTCCTCTTTTTTCCGCACCCCGCTATAGAATCTAATCCGTGGAAAGAGAAATGCGAGATACCATTTTCGTTATTTTTTTTTTAAATTCGGTCCTTGATTTATCGATATATATTAGACACCTTTCACATAATGAAGACGACTGGTAAAAATTACGAATGGTTAATTGTCGTAAATTCGTCGGGCGGTCAAAAAAACATTTCGCCGAATTGACGACTGCGAACGAGTCCGTCTGTGTTTCGCAATTTTCTCGTGTTGCGCGGCCACGAATGATTTGTTTGCCAGAGATGGAAATTTAGGCCACATAGCGATTACACTTAAAGGACATAATCTTAGAGTTAACGACCACGGAGAAACGCTTTCAAACTTTTTGCATGATATACCTGCGTGCAGTGGCGTAGCTAGCCCAAAGCAACTGGGGAAGGGGTGACAAACTCGCAGAGCCTGTCTTAGCTCCATGTTAATGGGGGGAGGGGGGAGTGGGGAGGGTGGTGTGTGCGGGAAAAGCTTTCCAAGCCTTCTCATCTCAGAATTTTGCGTCCTTAAAGTTTGAGCTAGATAACAAAGGTAACAATAATCAAGGTTTCTACTGGAGGGAATAAATGTGACCGATATGGGGCGGTCAAGAGTCGTCGATGGGGGGGGGGGGGGGGGGGGGGGGGGGGGGGGGGGGGGTTGGGGCTTGGGTTGAACCCTGGAATTCAAAAATTTTGAATACCAGGGTTCAAAAAACCCCATCTCCTTGCATCTGAGCGGATATTTTGAGATTTTTCATGTACTGACGACTGTCTACCTTTTCACCGACACAGATATTAGGACAAGCAATCTACAAATCTACAACCACACCCCCATGGACCTTACCCCCCCCCCACACACACACGACTTTTATGCCATTTTTGGACATATTTCGAGGACCAACTTTGAAGAGTGGGGGGACGCGTCCCACCTAACCCCCCCCCCCCCCTCGTGGACACGTCACTGCCTGCGTGTTTTAATGAGCAATCGTAATCGTAACTACGGATATGGGAAAACACAGCTGACAGGAAGAACGCAAACTCCAGTGACGTAGTAATACCCCATTTGTAATTCTCACAAGTCGTTGTTCATTGTGCGAAAGGTCTCTATTTATGAAATCTCGCCCTCCGTCGTTTAAGTATGCCCCACCCAGTTGCGATCTAATCGAGAAAATATCACTTTTCATTACAGTACTGTAAGTTTCCACCCACGCATAAGCCCATTCTGTAAAGGACACACACGCACTGTATCTGGAAATGGACTATTTATTTTTTCAACTGTAAAGGTTGAACCTTGAAGTCCGTCGATAGAAACTTTATATGGGTTGCTTTTTCAATCACGGTAAATTTTAGATTGTAATCCATTGGACCCAGTAAATGTACCCAGAACGTGATAATACAGTACGTGGAGAATGTATCACCACTAAATCACCCACAGAGTGGAGATTCCACCCAGGTAATAATTGCGAATTTGTTGCAAAGCAAAGTTCCGGCCAATGGACCTCCGGGTTAAACCCGGAGGTCCATTGGCTGAAACATTGCTAGTGTTTTTGCCCATATGTACATAATTTTAAAGTGATACTTTGGGTGATAACTCCACTCTGCGGGTGATTTTGTTACAATCCACTCTCCACGTACTGTATATACCACTTACCTAACGTAAATATCCGATCAATTTTAGTCTCGAAAACACATCTATGTTCCCGCATGGGAACGAACCTGCTACAATGAGGGGTCCTAAGCTATGTTTTCGAGTCAAAAGGATTAACTAATCCGATTCCTAACATATCCACTATTGTTGTCTCCGGTCACAGAGGAAGTCTCCTTTACTTGGAAGCTCTCGGTACTCAATCAAAGTTCACGGGCTCTTCAGTCCAACAAAAATTGTTTCAATTCATGGTCAGAGATGTATTTAGAAAAAGCGAAGTAGGAGACTTTTTAATTTTTCAGCTGCCAATGGCAGTGATAAGAGAAGGAAAGTTAATTAACTAATCGTGAACCCAAGTATAATTGTTATTTGACACGAATAGCCTCTGCATTATTAGAGAACCTAGAAGCTCAGAATCAGTTTTTACTGAATCAACGACCTTGGTGCAAGGTCATAACCAACCTTCCTTTTCGGTTTACCTCATTACCTACAGTACATGGAGAGTGTATTATCAATAAATCACTCGTGGAGTGATGATTTCTCTCAAGCAATAAATGTTAATTTGTTGCAAAGCGTAATTAAACCCGGAGGTCCATTGGCTGAAACTTTGCTTGTACTTTTTGAATTCCTGTACAAAATTTGAGAGTAGTGCCTTGGGTGATACCTCCACTCCATGGGTGATTTTGTAGCAATCCACCCTCCACTTACTGTAGTTGTGCCATACTAATGAAACCATAACCAATTTGCGGTATTGTGGTCTCAAAAGGCTGGTAAGTATTTTCGATTGGATCGCTACTGGATAAGATTATATTTCCCACCCATGCAACGAGACATTACGTGGATGGTAACCCACTGGACACAGTATACGCACCCAGAAAAAAACATGTTTACCCTCATTTCATTTCACCTCGTTCTAGGTTAAGGATGTGTATCCCAAATAGATGAAAGTGCATTCCTTGGTAAAACAATTTTTGATGCCACACCTTGAGTACATTTGGAACTTAGGTATACTACTAACATTTTGCTAAGCGTCACTCATTATTCATCGACATAATTTGTACAAGAAATCAAAATGTGTGCATTATTTGTTTATTGTGGACCACAAGGCTTCATATCAGTGGATTTGCTTCATTTCATCTTTTGAAGTGAAATTTCTTTGTCTGTATGGATTTGCCTTGTTATAATTCATGGGGAGTGCCTGCACTCTCCCATACATTATAACAAGGTAAAGGCATGTGAACAAATTTGGGTGACCAAAAATAATTTAGAACTCTACCAGTCAACAGATTGGGTCATATCATATACAAATTTGCGGATAGAGGAAGCCAGAGAACCCATAGAGAAACACTCAGCAATGTTGAATAACTGTCGCACTCTCCAATTTATCACCCTGGTACAAGTAGAGTTAGTATTGGCTGAAAGCTAGTGAACCGTGGGCATGCAGCGTGTCGATCATAGATGTACAACATGTCAACGTAACACTTACCTCCAACCAGTACTAACTGCTTTTGTCCGAATGGTAGATAAGAGAGCCCGAAAGTTACTCACCATTGTGAACTTAAAACTATACACATTTGACCTGTTATGGATCAAATATGTAGACGGGTAGGCGTGATCCTACATGTAGCAGAATAATGAGAGTACGTGAACCAGGTTTAGTGATTTCAGGCGGGTTTCTAGAAAGGTGTGGAGGCGCCGCTACCCCCCCTCCCTCCCCCACCCAGCTAGGCCTCTCATCAATCAAGTCGAAAATACAATATGAAAATGAAAGTAGCTATCTTTTATCGAAAGGCGTACAAGAGTGAATAATAGCCATGCGAAGTAGTTGTAAAATGTCATCTAATGGCTCTTCACATTCAATATAGATATCCACGTGGAGATTACTAACGGTTTTTACTTTCCAAAGTGTGATTTACTGGGATTTCCGGGTTTGATTATAAACGATAACTTCACAAGTGGACTATGCAATCACCAATTGGGTCATGTATCCGTGCGCGCAAACCAATACACTTTGCCGTGGGTGTAATGGGGACTTCATTGTTTTTTTAACATGAAAAGCAGACGACACTTGCAAAACAAATTCTTGAATAACTATTATTTTCATTTTGTCTCAAAAACATAGGTTATGACCCCTCATTTGAACGATCCCAACGAGCTATTTCCAATGAGGGGTCATAACCTATGTTTTAGGGACAAAAAATAAAAAAAATAATGAAAATTAATTGGCAATTTTTGAGAATAGCGCTGACGGTTTTTGCCGTTTCGTTAGGTAAAGGGTTAAATAATATAATTATCGTTAATAATGAAAAGTAATAAACAGAGTAATCGCTTGACTGGACTGGCTACATGAAATAATTCATTCGAGGCGAGGGACTATATTGTAAAACACTCGTGCGCATTCGCGCAATTGTGTTTTTACAACGTCCTTCACCTCTGATGAATTATTTCACGTAACCAGTCCAGTCAAGCGATTATTCTCTATTTCTCCTAACGAAATAGCCACGCCCACCTCAGAAATTTACAAATTAGATAGTTGAAAAAAATTCCCCAAAAATGTCAACAAAACCATATCATGTAACCCCTCATTGGAACGAGCTCAATGAGCTCGTTCCAGTGAGGGGGTCCACAATATGGTTGTGTTGAAACCTTTTTACAAATAATAATTGGTCGTCGGACCGTTTCAATGAGGGGGTCACGCGATGTGGTTTTGTTAACATATTTTGGAAAATTAAGAAAAAAAACATAAATTAAAATAAATACATTTTGATATCCTGTGCGTAAAGTGGATGTTGTTGTTCAACAATTGCAAGTGCAATCTTTCATTCGTGTTGAGGTACAAGATTAAGAAGATTACACTCTCTTCTTGCTGCATCTCTATGCACTGGATTTACCTATAGGATAGAGGGTGAATTAACACCAAAGCACCAGTAAAGTGGAGATCCCACTCAGGCGATACGTAAACGCTTTATAACAAGCTACAAATGCTTCAACATACATGTACAAACGAAATACAAAAATTATTGAACAAAATGTTCAAAAATTCTGTTTACTAATAGCACGACATGCCAAATAAGTACTTGCGTTGAGTCCTGTATTCAATGGGCAGTACTTGATTGTATGTGAATCGTCACCAGTTTTACTGCAGATGGGACATACGTAACGCCTTAGAATTGGGCACTTCGTGTGGCCCTGGATATCTTTCACAACGTGACTGGAATAAATTACTTCAGGTTCCCCATTGTTTTTACAGAAGACACAAACCTCTTTAATTTTCCTTGCTTTGTTCTTCTTAAACATGAGATATTCTGCAAGAACCGAATCAGCACATTCAGGGATGGAATCCTCTGAACTCTCATTTGATGTGTAAATATCCGATAATCTAGCTCTCTTAAAAGAGACAATTTCGCCTTTTCTGAATGTTTTTGATGTTTGATCACTGTTACTTTCTGACTTCGTAAATCTTTCAGTTGGTGGACATACGTCTGAGGCTCTTGGTCTCTTCAGAAACAGTTCTTCTTTTCTCTGTATATTTGTTCCACTGCTAGTGTGATCTTCCGTACCATTAATCACCTTATTCCATAATTTCTGAAAGGGTTTGTTTTGTTCTTTCTGGACTTCACTTTCACCTTTCAAAGACGTGGTCTCTCTTGTTTGAAAATAGTCCTGAAATGGCTGATAATTGTCAAATAAACAATATTGAGTAAAAGGTAGTTTCTGAATATCCATCTTTTACAAAATATCCCAATATTTCTTGTGACGTTTTGTTGCTACTCAAAGATTTCAAACTGAACTGATAAAAATTTTCAGAACAGCGTCTGTATAAAGACTGAAAATCTAGCAACTGACCAATCGCTGTTACTGCTATTGTGTTGGAATTAAGGGGGCGGTATTTTTTTGTTAAGAAAATTCCTGCTAATTAAAAACAAAATAGCCACCGTGTAAAAACAAACATTGACAGTTTTATGGGTGGAGCAAATTACCTTTTCAACTATCATTCCTCGCTACCAATTTAGCAGCCGAGGAGTAATCAGACGGTGGTTATCAAATGAATACGGCTTGTTCTTGCATCTTTTGTAACATGGGACAAACCAAGCTAAAATGTTACGCTGATTCCCACATGGCTTTTAATTCTTACAGACCTGAAACACTGCGCTTTTGAAAGAAACGTTGACTATAGACTTTGATTTTTTGAAGCGTTAGAAAACTAATGTTATTAATGAAACATAAAATTATGAAACATTGGTAACCGATTGAAGCTCAAAGGGATCGGCGCCTCAACGGCAGTTCTTTAATTCTCTCCCTCTCTCTGGGAGCGCGGTGGCTCAGTAGGTAGAGGTGCAAGCTGCAAGCCGAGAGGTCCGCGGTTCGAATCCCACCTGCGGCAACCGCGTCGTGTCCTTGGGCACGACACTTCATCTCCATTGCCCACGTGGGGGCACGATGACGCCGTGTACTAAGGCGTACTGCACGTCGATGGTACGCATGTCTTCAACCAATCTAACCCTGTCTGTGCCGCAGTGCGGAGTTACGATGTTGGGGAGCTGGCAGTTGCTCGTCGTTGCTCGGTGGTTCTCTCCGGGTACTCCGGCTTCCTCCACCCGTAAAACTGCCACGGTCATGATTAGCCATTGTGCATAAATATGTGACCTTAAACATCAATAAATAAATAAATAACTCTCTCTCTCCGTAGTTTTTCTTTTGTGAGATGACCGCGTCGGATTCGACAGAAAGTAATATCTTTTACAAGGTTGTTTCCACAGCTGAAACAAACACTCCAAAATCAGTTGGGTTAAGTATCAACTAAATTAATTGGGTTGAGTAAATATGAACCCAATTGGGTTCATATTCGCTCAACCCAGTTGATTGAGTCGATTTTTAACCCAATTGATTTTAGAGTGAAGGTTACATAAAACAGGGAGGTATGATCGTAATTATAAAACATTTTATTTCGCCATAGTGTTTCCTGTTAAATATTCTAAGCAAAATGTGGAAATAACATTGTTTTAATCTTTTACCCAACGTAACTGCCAAAAACAGGCCAGCGCTATTCTCAAAAATCGCCAATTTATTTTCATTATTTTTTCATTTTTTGGTCTCAAAAACATAGGTTATGACCCCTCGTTGGAACGAGTTCGTTCCAACGAGGGGTCATAACCTATGTTTTTGAGATAAAAAAATTAGTTATTCAAGAATTTGTTTTGCAAGTGACGTCTGCTTTTCATGTTAGGTAAAGGGTTAATTCAGCAGTTGTAAGTAATTATTGTCAGTAACGAAGTTTAAAAGAGGGATGAATATTGCGGTTCATTTCCATTTAGTTTAAACAGTATTTATTTCCAGTTCTCACATATATACAGTTATATCAGTTACGGTAAGTATGGATCCAACAGTAAGCCGTAAGCTGATACGAAGTTCTTTCCACCAGTAGAACACTTGAACATAATACAGGCGAGAAAACAGGTACACATAGCGACGAGGGGGTTGCAGTTGGTGACTTGAAGATCCCAGGGCTATTTTTTGCAGACGATATGGTGCTAGTGTCAGAAAGCGAGGAGGGGCTAGCGAAGATGCTGGGAATTGTTGGGAAATATGGGAGCAAATGGAGACTCGAACTTAATGAAAGCAAGAGCAAAGTTATACCCGTGGGCCGCAAAGTGGACCCCACTCGAAGGTGGAGAGTGGGGGAGATCGGCATTCCAGAAGGTAGCAGTAGACTTCTTAGTGTAGGAGAGACTAGCGATTACGAGTATTTGGGGGTAAATATAAACATCACAGGAAGAGGCATCTACCGAAACCACACAAATAAATTGATTCTGAAGGGGAAGCGAATCCTTAACCAAATGAAACTTATAGGGAGAAACAGTTTCAATTAGGTTTTCGTGGGGAAAACTATTTGGGAAATGGTGGGTCTGCCAAGTATAACATACGGTACGGAAGTTGTACCCCTAAACAACACAGCCATAAAGAGCTTGGAAATCCTGCAGAACGATGCAGGCCGATGGATAACAGGCACGAGTAATGCCGCAGCGCTAGAAGCGATCAGGGGTGAGCTTGGGTGGATGAGGATCAAGGACAGGATAGACCTATTGAAACTCGGTTATCTTAATTATTTGGTAAATCTTTCCGATAGCCGATGGTGTAAAGTAATGTTCCTGAGAACTTTCAACTCAAATATCAAGACGGGGTGGATGGTCCAAGTGAGGGAGCTAGTAGAAAACTACTCATTGGAGATCTCGGACCTAGACGTTGGGGGAAACCAGGGCAAAAAGATCGTCAGAGAAAGGGTCATGGAGGATTGTAACCGTAATTGGCGAGAGGGGGGTCAATTCAAAGAGGTCTTTGGGTGGCCTGCGTGATAAAGAGAAGCCTGGTTTTGAAGAGTACCTTGATAGCACCTTTGGGGGGGGGGGGGGGTCACTGTTGTTCAAGCTGAGGTCTCGGTCCCTGGAGCTGAGGGGAAAAATTGGGAAAATAGTGAAAAGGAGTGCCAGATGTGTAACTTGGGCGTGGTGGAGACCCTGGAACACTTTCTTCTAGAATGCCCAAAGTATCAGTCTAAAAGAATGAGATTCACTGGGAGTATAATGGGGAAGTGGGATGGGAGAATGAAGGACACGTGGTTAGGGGGAGACTCAAAGGAGAGGGTTGATATGCTAATCGGTGAGATTGGGAAGAATGGGGCAAGGGATGTCATCAAGCAGTTCGTCTCCGAGTGTTGGGAGGAGAGGAGAAGCGTGGGAATAGGGAGGCAGTTGGGAGTTCAGGGGTAACCATGGCCTTCTCGTCCGAGAACCGCGACAAAACAGCGGCTGGCCAAAGTGTTATTATTATTACATACAATCAAGATTACCGTCCAAACCCTATAATAATGAATTATTCATTACACTTTCAAGTTATAGTTATGATTTGATAGTAGGTTTGGTACATGAGGAAATAAGAGATAATTGTATAGGTTGAGAACTTAAATAATGAAGATAAGAAGAAATGGGATGAAATGGAAGAAAAGAGTTTTTGATTAAATGTTTACAAATAGATGCATATTGCTGAACCAACTCCATTCCGTATTTTGTTTCAATTGAAGTGTCTGGATAATTGTCGGTTTTTACGGTAGTTTATCTTAGGTGAGTAACTTTCATTAATGTTCATCAAGAAGTATTGACTGCTGACTCAGGACAGAAACATAAGAACAAGAATGTCCGAACGAGACAATAGTATTCAAATTGGCACGTATATTTACATAGAAGGGAAATGCCACCAATTTCAAAAGGATAAATGTGCTTTTCTACCATTTGCAGTGATAGACAAGAACTACAATCCAACCAGCGCAGGTACAAAAGCAGATACAAGGCATTTCCGTTTAGAACATTTCCCCAGGACACTTCCCCCTATGGACATTTCCCCATCGTTAACTGGTTTTTTGCTAGCGGACCATGTTAATAATTTGAATTAAACATATTTTTTTACAATCAAGAAATAATGAACAGGCTACAGCCTATATTAACATCTCTCATGTATTGGAACATTTTTCAAGAGAATTTGAACACATGTCCAAGTGCAGGTGCATGGTGGTTTGGTTTGAGCGCTTTTCTGTCTAACTTGGATCTTGCTCTCACTAGCCAAAGGAGTTCTCAAATCTGAATTAGCTTCCCACATGTGAATAATAAAAAGGGTAGGTGTCATGAATGAATGGATGAAAAGTTTCAGCGCCCCGAAGGCGCCTAGGGACGATGTAGGATTGAAATCCCTTGCGACCTGAATAACTTTATTAGCTTATGAATCCACGAGATTCGGAGCGAGGGCCAATTATCTTATTTGGTTTGAGTATGCGCACTGGCAGCAGGGTATTGGGGTCAGACCCTCGAGAACTTCGAACTGGAAGTTGACTATGAGTTATGCAAACTACAAGAATTCTGCTCTGTGTTTTACTTAGAAACATGGGCATATTTATGGTAATACTGAAACCTCAATTTCATGGTTGTTTTAGCAAAAAGAAGCCCAAACAGTCGCTTGTTTGGAAGCAGCCCCAGCATATTATCCATAACGGTTATAAAAAAAGAAAAAATCCACAGATATGTGTTTCTGAAATCTAGGAGTCATCCAACAGCCTATAAGGGAGAGTGGATGCTGAGCCTTGGCCATCTGGTCTGCCTTCAGGGGAACAGATGACGGGGTGATGGGAGGGAAACAAAAACAAAATGAAATTACTTATGTCATTCTCGCGCGTAGTAAATGCACCATGTATTCAAGCTGGCCGAGATTTGTTTCTTATCTTATTATTTATTATCGTTCTCATCTTGTCTAACTTGTAGTCTCAATATTCCGACACATCGTCGTCCGGTGGTCCCTGCCTCTGCCTCACATGACGGCCAGGATTGGGTGGTCCTATTAACAAAAACTCCCATTCAAATTTTATATCCTTTACAATTTTGGACTCGGAAACATGGCTCGAGGCCTTCCACTGGAGTTAGCTTGTTGAGCCCGCTCCGGTGTGTGTGTGTGTGTGGGGGGGGGGGGGGGTGGGGGTCAAGAGCTGTGTTTTGGAAACAGAAGATAAATAATGTCTAGTGGTTCAAGACGTCTTTTGTGCAACTGCCGTACTCTATCCGTGTTGGGTAAGGGGTTAATCTGGAGTACGGGGCGGGGGCCCCCGGACGACGATGTGTGAGCTCGACTACTAACACTTGTGTAATGCATATAAATACTGTTTCAACTAAAGAACTAAAGTCACTCACACCTGCTGTTGACATTGGAAACTATTTGTAATCTTGTGTTGGGTGGAAAAGGCCTTGTATAAGCTTATAGCTTCCTGCCGAATCCACATCAATGTATGTAACAAAGCTCCTAAAAGGGCTGTTATATCTTTATTCATAAGTTTATTTATTTAAAATGTACACTGGTCCCAGGCAGGCTAGCTTGTTTCAGTCCTTGCTTGATGTTTGGTTTTCTGTGTATGGTAACAAAACGCTTGTACCAATCCCTTCTGCACTTCGTCTACTTTTTCCTGGTGTCATCTTGGTTTGATTGGTTCAAGGAAATTTGAGAGTGTTCAATTAGAAAAGTTATAGTTAGAGAGAGATAGAAATCCGCTATTGTATATTGTGACTATTTGTGATTGTTGCTATTGATGCGTCGATGGGTGTGTTTCTTCATAGCCAACTCCCCACACGCAGAGTTGCGAGACAATCCTCACAGACTCAATCCTAAAGTTTTCAATGAGTAGCGAGGCATTCCTCGCTGACTCCACTCCTCCAATTCTTTTTTTTCAGAGAGGTGGAAATCCGCTATTGTATATTGTGACTGTGTAATTGTTGCTGTTAACCCTTTACCTAACCTGAAAAGCAGACGACACTTGCAAAAATAATTCTTGAATAACTAATCTTTTTCATTTTTTGTCTCAAAAACATAGGTTATGACCCCTCGTTGGAACGAGCTCGAAGAGCTCGTTCCAACGAGGGGTCATAACCTATGTTTTTGAGACAAAAAATGAAAACAATAATGAAAATTAATTGGCGATTTTTGAGAATAGCGCTGGCCGGTTTTGGCCGTTACGTTAGGTAAAGGGTTAATAAGGCGAGTGGTGGGTTTCTTCCGTAGCCCATTCCCCACACGCAGAGTTGCGAGACAATCCTCACAGACTCAATCCTAAAGTTTTTAATGAATAGTGGGTCAGTCCTCACTGACTCCACTCCTCCAATTCTTTATTTTCGAGAGATAGAAATCCGCTATTGTATATGGTGACTGTGTGATTGTTGCTATTGATAGGGCGAGGGGTGGGTTTCTTCGTAGCCCACACCCCGCACGCAGAGTTGCGAGACAGTCCTCACAGACTCACTCCCAAAGTTCTCAATGAGTAGCGAGGAAATCCTCATTGCTCTACGCACTTTAATTCTATTGTAATAATAACTCTTTGGCCAGCCGCTGATTTGTCGCGGTCCTCATAAGAGAAGGCCATCATTCCCACTGCACCCCACCCCCTCTTCCCCTCCTCTCCTCCCAGCATTCAGATATAAACTGCTTAATAGTGTCCCTCACTTCCTCTTTTTCAATTTCTTCAATAAGCATTCCTACCCTCTCCCTCGTGTCCCCCTTCAGCCATCTATCCTTTGTTTCTTCACCCCACTTCTGCATTATTCTTCCAGTAAATTTTATTCTATGAGGTATATACTGTGGGCATTCCAAGAGAAAATGTTCCAGGGTCTCCACTACTCCAGAGTGGCACATTTGGCATCCCTTTTCTCCATCTCTCCCAATTTTCCCCCGAAGCTCCAGTGATCTTGATCTCAGTTTGAACAGCAGTGACCCTCCAAAGGTGCCATCTAGGTACTTCTCAAAAGCTGGCTTTTCTTTATATTGTAACCCCTGCAGTGATCTTTTCACGCTAACCCCTGCTCGCCAGTTTCGATTGCAATCTTCCATGACTCTCTCTTTGACAAACCTTTTGCCTTCTTTCATTCCTACTTCTATGTTTGTGACCTCTATAGAGTAATTGTCCATTAGTTCCCTCACATGTTTTGACCACCCCGTATCTATATTAGAATTCCAAATGGTATCGAGCATCAGTTTGCACCACCGGTTGTCAGGCAGGTTTCTCAAGTAGTTAAAGTAACACAGTTTTCCCAAATCTACCCTGTCCTTGATTTTCATCCACCCAAGCTCCCCCCTTACTGCTTCCAAAGCTGCAGCATTACTCGACCCTGTTATCCATCTGCCGGCATCATACTGAGTACTTTCCAACTTCTTAATAACGGTTTGGTTTAATGGAATCACGTCCGTGCCATACGTTATACTTGGTAAACCCACCCTCTCCCACAGTGTTTTCCCCACAAAGACCTTGTTGAAACTATTTTTCCCTAAAAGTTTTAGTTGGTTCAGAATTCTTTTCCCCTTCAGAATCAGTTTGGCTGAGTAATTTCTGTACACCCCTCTTCCCGTTATATTTATGCTTACCCCTAGATACTCATACTCTCCCGTTTCTCCTACAGTGATTTGTTTGCTTTCCCCTTCGGGGATTGAGAACTCCCCCACTCTCCATCTCTTCGTCATATCTACCTTGCGTCCAACGGGTATTACCTTGCTTTTATTTTCATTTAGTTCGAGCCGCCAAGTGTTCCCATATCTACCAACAATTTCCAGCAGTTTCTCTAGCCCCTGTTCAGTTCTAGACATTAACACCATGTCGTCCGCAAAGAATAAGCCTGGTACCTTTATGTCTCCAACATTTACCCCCTCCGCACTCTGAATTAGTTCGTCCCCTAAATCTTTAACATACAATGCAAACAAAATCGGTGAAAAGATACACCCCTGCTTGAGGCCTATATCCATAGGGACTCGTTTTGTAGTGATACTCCCTAGACTGAGTTGGCTTTGCACATCTGTATACAGTGCTTTCATGATTCCCACAAAGTCACCCCCCAGTCCGATGCCCTCGAGCTTTCGCCACATACCTGCCCTCCACACCCGGTCGTACGCTTTTTTCACCTCTAGAAATGCCAGAAACATCTTTTTCTTTTCAGCCTTTGTTGATTCTATCAGTTGGGTGAGTGTAAATAGGTGATCAGTGACTCTTCGACCTTTCCTGAAACCATTTTGAATTTCTAAAAAACCTTTCTTTTCAATAACTTCCTCAAGTCTACCGTATATGACCTTACAGAATACTTTTCCGATGTTACTACTAACTGATATCCCCCTATAGTTATCTAGAACTTCCTTATCCCCCTTTTTTGTGTATGAACATTGTATGATTGTAATTTTCTGTGACTTATTTTATTTTTCTGTTAAGGGTTCGGTGCTCGTTGAGCCCTAACATTAATTCACTATGTTGGAGTCTGTTGTGGGTGTTTTGTTTTGAAGCTATTTTAATCGCGTTTCAGTAGTTTCTATTTTTGCTAGCTCATTAAGTTCCTTTTAGTATCATGATAAAGTGTTCGTGTTTTTGTAGCACGTATTGGAAAACCAGTTACCATCAGCTGTAAGCATCCGATTCATCTCTCTCTCTCTCCCTCTATATCTCACCCCCCCTCTCTGTCTTCTGTTTAGCAATATGCAACATAGCACGTATTGGAAAGCAAGTTTCTGCCAGCTGTTAGCATCAGATAATCTCTTTCTCTCCTCTCATTCTCTCTACTTCACTCTTTTTCTCTTGTATTTGGCAAGTACACAACGTAGTACGTATTCCAAAGCAATTCGCTGTCAGCTGTTAGCAGCATATACATCTCTCTCTCTCACCCCTCTCTATCTCTCACTCTCCCTCTCTCTCTCCCTCTCTCTCTTGTATTTAGTAAGCGTACAACGTTGCACGTATTGGAAAGCAAGTTAGTGTCATTAATGTTTGTTAACCCCCTGCACACTGATGTTGATATGTCCAAATTTTCAGGTGCAAAATTTTCCCATAATGCAACTAGGAATTTAGCAAATTCAATCTTGTTTGACAGAGCTCATCAGAGCTCATCTGTTTCCCATAATGCAACTTGGAATTTAGCAAATTCAATCTTGTTTGACAGAGCTCATTGAGCTCTGTCAAACAAGATTGAATTGACTAAATTTCTAGATGCATTATGGGAAATATGGCAACTTAAAATTTTGGTATTTTGACATCAGAGTGCAGGTGGTTAAGCGGCCAACCAGTTCATAACTTTGTAACAATTTTATGTGTTAATTTTTCTGGTTTGTGCTTACTATGACCTTACTCTCGGATCCATCAAATTTTGTACTCGAACAATTCTTCTACTTTTTGACTGTTCCAATGGAGTTATGTAATTCTAGACCTCATTAGTTTAAACAATATTTATTGACATTTTTCCCAATTTCCTGGATAAGCATATTTACCCTCCCAAATGGAGGGTAAATATGCTTATTTGGTAAATTGGCAAAATGAGATACATGATATCATCAAACAGGTCGTTCGCGAATGCTGGGAGGAGAGAAGAAGCATTGGGACTGGCGGCATGTTGGAGAGTAAGTGTGCTCATCTAGGAAATTTGGGCGAATAAATATGTGGGAGGGTATGTTTGCTTATCTGGGAATTTTGAAAAAATGAGGTACAGGATATCATTAAACATGTCTTTTTCGGATGTTTGGAGGAGACAAGAAGCGTTGGGAGGGGCAGCATTTCGGAGAGTAAGTACGCTTATCTAGGAAATTATGGAAGGTAAGTATGTGGGAGGGTAAGTATGCTTATCTGAGAAATTGGGAATATGAAGTACAGGATATCATCAAACAGGTCATTTTCGGATGTTGGGAGGAGAGAGGAAGCGTTGGAAGGGGCGGAATTTCAGGGCACGTGGGTAATCAAGGCCCCCTCACCTGAGGTACGCAACAAATTAGCGGCGAGGCCGAAGTGTTGTTATTGATATGATGCAAAACATTTCAATGCTATTTCAAAAAAATATCACGATAAAAAAAGTTTACGTAATTCAAAAAAGGGTGGATTCGACATCAATCTAATTTACTTGTATCGTCTTCATTAATTTGTAGCGAGAGGATTATTTGGTATTTTAAATCTGCCGCGATGAGGCACCTAAACACATGTTTTTGAAAGATTGTTAATATTTCCACCTTGTTATTTGTATATCTGCTTACATGGAAATAAAATAATGTTTAGTAAGAACTTGAGAGAAAGAATGTGTGTGAGAGGAAGGAAGGAAGGAAGGAAGAAAGAAAGAAAGAAAGAAAGAAAGAAAGAAAGAAAGAAAGAAAGAAAGAAATAAAGAAAGAAAGGAAGGAAGGAAGGAAGGAAGGAAGGAAGGAAGGAAGGAAGGAAGGAAGGAAGGAAGGAAGGAAGGAAGGAAGGAAGGAAGGAAGGAAGGAAGGAAGGAAGGAAGGAAGGAAGGAAGGAAGGAAGGAAGGAAGGAAGGAAGGAAGGAAGGAATGAAGGAAGGAAGGAAGGAAGGGAGGGAGGAAGGAAGGAAGGAAGGAAGGAAGGAAGGAAGGAAGGAAGGAAGGAAGGAAGGAAGGAAGGAAGGAAGGAAGGAAGGAAGGAAGGAAGGAAGGAAGGAAGGAAGGAAGGAAGGAAGGAAGGAAGGAAGGAAGGAAGGAGTTCATGGCACACCCGATGTGCATAAACTCGTATATAAGACTTGTCTATGTTTGTCCGACGGTGACCATCACGCCGCAACCGGTGACACCTACCATCATGCCGCATCCGGTGACACCTGCCGAGTACCTGAACCTGTTCCTCCTTCAACACGAGTAGACATGTGGAAATTAGTCATTTACAGTCAATGAGGGTCGAAAGGGGCTTGTTCCCCATACCGTCCCTGCGCGCCTTCGGCGCGTTAAACCATTCCATTCGTCCGACGGTGAGTGGAATTATGACTGGTGGAGTGTGTGTTTAGGTTCGTGTGTTATTGTGGTTGTACATTTTCTAACTGTCTGCGATGATGTCTTCTCTGAGTTTAAAGTAAAGATGAGAGAGAAAGAGAGAGAAAAACTTCTTGCAGGTATAAACGAGAGCATTTTCTCGACATTAAAAGAATGACATAGACGATTGGTAATAATATTATATCACTACACCCATAAGCTCTGTTAGTTCGGACATGTAGCGGTCAAGTTATGAAGTTTATAATTTTTCAACTTTACCTCACAGAAGCCAAAAAAGTCTTATGTTTCTTTGCGCTTCTTCTCTAGTGGTATGGAGGCTGATTTTGTAGGTTGGCAAAGTTGCCCCTCTTTGGCAAGTAACAGTGTCAACCTTATTCCGTATCAGGAGCGTTGACAGGCTAAATGAAGTGGGTGGGTGTGTGAAATATCTTTCTGCTGCCAATGGCAGCAAAAATATATTTTCTACTCAACTTTAATTATTTATTTATTTATTCTATATTATTTTTTTATTGGGGTTCAACGACACTTTAGATAGCTAGGGGCACTTCGTGTCAGACAGTTTTACGGTGGAGGAAACCGGGATACCCGGAGAGAACCACCGCGCATTGACAAGCAACTGCCAGACTCCCCAGGCACGGTTAGAATTGGTTAGTGCACCATCGACATGCTGTACGCCTTAGTACACAACTCCATCGTGCTCCAACGAGGGGTTGTGGAAACGGCCTTGTATAAGCTTATAGCTTCCTGCCGAATCCACATCAATGTATAGAGCAATTTTCTTTTATTATATGATTTTGTACTCTTAAAATAAATAATGTTTAAACTACCTGAGATTAAGTGCCTTGCCCAATGACACAATGTAGTTACCTCTGGTAGGGATCGAACCATGAACCTTTCGGTTTGAAGTCCAGTGTCATAACACTTACGGACCCACCGCCCATTTATCCTTGATTTGGTATCGTGCTAGGTTAAGAGTGTGTGGCCTCCATCGATGAAGTTCCAGGTCTTCCCTACAGACAAAATTAACTTTACATGTAATTTGGAATACTCATGAGTACTCTGTTAAGTTTTAATTATCCAGAAAGTGGAGGTATAACAATAGAAAAGTGACGACTATATCAGGGCGAGACAACACGAACCACAGAACATTTTAGAGATTTCAGGCATGAATGTATATGGGGTTGACATATTTCAGTTCAAGTTTGGGGTAGGGATGGGGTGACGAATCCATCAGTTCCCATTGTCAATGTCGCGCTGTTACTCATGCCACTTTCTCTCCATCTCTTAATCCACATCTTCCTTCTGTTTTGTGTTTGACAAAAACTATAATCTCATTGGTGTGAGATGAATGTGAGTAAGCACTTAATAAGCTTAAAACTACCCGTAATGTTTTTTTTTCTCATTGGTTTTACTTACGGCGTGACAATTATTATAATAATAACACATAACCACATATTAATCTGTAATCATTGAAGAAGAGCTTTGACTTTCGTCAAAACAAATAATGAACAATATGTCGCGACAGAGATTAAAGTTGGATTTCACTAAAACAAATTACTTCCAGCGATAGTTTTAAATCAATCAGTGATGAAGTAAATTATACTGTGAGATTTAACACTGTAACCCTTAGACGACACTTGCAAACAAAATTATTGATTAACTATTTCTGCGTCAAAAACTTAGCACAATGAGCTCGTCTCAATGAGGGATCATAAGCTATATTTTTTAACCCCCCCCCAAAAAAAATGAAAATTCAATGACAATTTTTGGTAATGGCGCCTTCCGTTTTTTTTGCCGTTACATTGGGTAAAGGGTAACACTTTGCTTGAAGAATCGGCGGCATTCGCCCAAGTAAAATACAAATTGTGAGTAGTAGCGCTCGCACGTTTCACCCCTCATTGGCGGGACCTCGTTGCCGGACCTCGGAAGTCCGAGGCTCCGATGGCTCATTTGCTCGATGGGATTCGAGTCGTTTGAGCAATATGCCGAGTCACTCGATCGAGCAATTACTCTAAAGCTCATTTGCTCGGTGGGATTCGAGTCATTCTAGCAATGGTTTATCAGTAACTGCTCGATTGCTTATTGGCTTTGGGAATACTTTTGATATACACAAGGGAGATAACTGCATTATGGGAAATCAAGCACTGGTAATTATAAGACCTGGACGAGAGAACCAGAGATAGTTTGGACTGGATAGACTGTTAGTGATAGAGAAACATATGCAGTAGGCATTAAAATGGGATTCTGGGAAAATCAGGCCCTGTACTCCTATTCAATAGAACATACCCCTGTACCCCTTGGTACTATAGCATAACGTGTTATTTTTATATGCCCAAAATGGGGCTTCACATGTCCGTTTGGGTGGTTTGGTGGAGATTTTGGTGGTTTGTAAGGGTGATCGGGTCTATTTGGGTAATTCTACAAAGTAAATGAGGATTTGAGAAAAATCCGAACCAGAAAAATACTCTAGTTCAATCGAACACACACCCAGGGGACCCCTTGGTACTATAGCACTACATGCTAGACCGATAAATTGGGGAAATAAAGTCAATTTCGGTGATTTTGGGTGGATTTTGGTGATTTGGAGGGATTGTCGGGTTGTTTGTGGTAATTAGATTTACTCTTCTACAATCGAACATACCTTCCGAACATACCCCGTCCCATTGCTGAAAAATTGGGTAACATAGCAACCACGTGCTACCATAGAAACCAAGATGGCGGCCTCCAGTATACAAAATGGACGACGGAAACACGTATCACCTTGACAACACGTGCTGCGCATGCGCACTCACACTACGTATCACTATGGAGATGACGTCACAACATGGCCGCTCATGTGGGTTACCATGACAACACAACATGGCGCCACTAGGTCACGTGACATGACGTCACTTCCGAGGTCCGACACCGAGGTCCGGCCAATGAGGGGTGAAACGTGCGAGCACTACTACTATTGTGGAACATTATGGAAAAAATATGGCGTTGTTGTGGCAACAGTTACCTCACTAACTCTTCACTCTGCTTCGGGCTCAACTGCAAGAGTATTCTCCCTCTGACAGGTCATATCTTGAGACTGATTATTTAGGCCATAGCCTGTGATTGGCCTTGACACGCTGGGATGAATAGTTGCCTTGATCAGCAGTAAGGCGTCAATGAAGGTCCACAAGGAATGACTGGTTTCCGCTACTTATCAAACATCCATCATACCTTTCAGCAATCGCGCCTTCTACATACAAAAAGGAAAGCTGCCATATTAGAGGAGGTTCTGGAACTGTTTCATGAGGGCCGGCGATGAGTTAAGGTCTTGCTTTGGCTTGTAGCCACTGATGGGCTCCTGTATCTCTCCGTCAACTTTCGTGAAATGGGTCTGGTATTAGTTTAAACAATATTTATTTGTTCAACATTTCTAGAGATACAAAGTACAACATTGTTGATGGTGGATCCGACAGAAAGCTAAAGAGCTTATACAAGGTCGTTTCCACGTTTGACATTTACAATATAACGATATAATCGGATTAATGACACTCATACAGTTACGTTTATATTGTTTAAACCATGGAAATTAAGATGAGAGGTACCGTAGGAAAAAAGAGAATATTGGAATGAAGAAAGAAAGCAAGAAGCCAACCTGGGTGCAAACTGATCCGGTAACTCATCTAGTATTACAGAGAATACAAGTAGACTGTAATCACAGCATACGTACAAGCTGGATATGGACTGTGTGCAGTGATGCCGTCTACATTCATACACATACACATACATATATACATATATACACAGATACACGCACGCACGCACGCACGCACGCACGCACGCACGCACGCACGCACGCACGCACGCACGCACGCACGCACGCACGCACGCACGCACGCACGCACGCACGCACGCACGCACGCACGCACGCACGCACGCACGCACGCACGCACGCACGCACGCACGCACGCACGCACGCACGCACGCACGCACGCACGCACGCACGCACGCACGCACGCACGCACGCACGCACGCACGCACGCACGCACGCACGCACGCACGCACGCACGCACGCACGCACGCACGCACGCACGCACGCACGCACGCACATACTATTAGTGTAGCAATCAACACTATCCTTTACACATTGTCATCCGCCAATAAGTTCTCGTTGATTCTGCTGTCCATGAGAGTGTAACAGTATTGTCATCTGACTATTATTATAATAGTAATGATTAATCCTTGGACATCAGTTGTTCCGGTCGTTAGTGTGTTACGGTACAGTACGTAACTTCCACAGTATCTACCTATATCCTCCATACAGTACAGTCGTCGTGGACTAGTCGTAATCCACGAGTGGGAAGTGAGATCCACGCATGCCTTTACCAGGTAATAAAAACATCACCAGTAAAATTTTAATTAATGAAGCAACGGGTTGTACCCGGTGCTTCATTAATTAAATTTTTGATTATTATACCTGTAAGTAATGTTTGGAATTTAATGTTATTGCACATGTGGAAATATTGCACACCAGTGGAAAGTGATCAGTCCACAGCGGTTGTAGTATACAATCTTTATATTATTATATTTGATACGGACACCAGTATCAATTTAAGTAACTTGCTTCCTAATATATCTGTCCCCAATATATCGACAGACAACTGCAACATCACAACTACCACTCCCTACCGGTCTGTAATTGTCTATTTCACTGTGAACAAAATAAGGTTGGAATGAATTATAGCTGGTCGCATTTTTTATATGTCAGTTCACGATAGTATGCAACCCGTATTCCTGTGTTTGCCTAAATGTCAAGAGAGTAGCGTCACTTCAGTTTCAACTCTCGGCGTTTTCGAGGTATGGAGGTCTAGCAGTGTCTTCCCTCTTCCGACTCATCCTGTAAATCACTGCGTGTGGAAGCCCGTACCTTAATTCATTGCCCGAGGCCTTGAAACGACCCCCACCCCCCACATTCTCCTGCGAAGAATAATAATCTAAACGATAAGAACCACACAACAGATATAAGTGATTCTCTCTTTTATTCTGATCCTATCTTGTTTATTCTGACATCTATTTTTTCTTTCTCTCCGAGTTTACTTCACTTCTAGATATCCCACACGCCCCCTCCCCCACCACCGTGTGGTATTCCTGACAAACGCCAATGACTCACACAACGCCCAAACACCTCCTTTTCCCTTGCGTAAGGCAGGCATTGTTGACTCAGATAGGTAAGGCTAGCAAGCTGCGAGACAAGGCTTTGAGCCTCGGCCCACTTTGCCACAGAACCCTAGATCCCTCTGTCCTTAAACCTTTACCCAACGCAGACAATATCAAAATTTATTAATTTAAATATCGTTTTTTAATTTTTTTCGAATTTTGTTTTAACAAAACCATATCATGTGACCCCTCATCGGGGTCACATGATATGGTTTTGTTTAAATTTTTCGAAAAAGTATATTTTTTCAGCTGCTGAATCTGCATATTACGCGGGTGGATGCGGGCAATTCGGGTTAATGTCAATCGATATTGAGACATACAGGAGTTGGGTGTGCTTCTTCGCAGTTACAGGATGCGCCAGTGTGCATCGTAAAATGCAACTGCAACTTACGTCTATTCTGCATACAATGTTGTTTATTCATCATGGCACAAAGGGTATCACAATTATGTTAAGCCTTCTGCACATGCTGAATCACCAGATCGAGATTATATGTTACCTGACCGGTGTGCAACGAACAGTGTTTGACGAAACAATATGCTTTGCTAATACCAAACTACATACAAGCAAGCACAGCACTATATCGTCTAACCCGCCTCATTGCTGATGCATGTCTCCATGCTTTGTGTTTACTGGGCTGGCCTTCTAGTTCTCTTTCTTACGACTGTTAGCGCGTGACATTGAAACGAGTTCAGATCCCATGCAGTCATCACCTCCCACATATGTTAGCAGTTTCACACCCGACTGTAGTACTGCTCTATCTCAGGGACTACCGTTTCTCCACCTCAAGATACAGAGTCTGAAGCCGAAAATAATTGGCGCCATTAGTTGCGAAATGCTATCAAGGATATTTGTGCATTTACCGCAACTTGGCTCGATGAAAATAATTGTGATTTAGCATACAAATTCCTGACCTCCATCCCCCATTAAGAAAAGATCGCGGTGGCACAGGGGAAGGTGCTGCAGTATTATATTAAAACAGCATTTCCTGCAATCATCGCCCCGACCTTAATGTTAGTAGTTTGGAAACTAAGTGGACTCAGATCTATTCATATCATGGCTCGATTCCTTTCGGAGTTGCCTACATCCCACCTAACTATGATCATCACGGCATTTGGTATCTCGTATCTACTTAGTTTCGAAAAAGACACTGATAGCAGTCTTCGCAATATTATAATAATGGTTGAATTCAATGATGACCAACTTCGAAACCAACCCGGCCACGCCCGGCAATTGTTAATGCAATTTAACTTTAACTTAACTCAACTAGCCGACCAACCAACACATCACACTAAAAACTCTAATTCGTTAATCGATCTGATAATTGGTAACGATAATGTACTTGGTAATATTGATAGCGTCGAAGTCTGCGACTCCTTCTTTGCTGACATTATCAGGTACCACAGCCCAGTTTCGATTGCAAACAAACTGTACGATCAGGGGAGTTAACTCGCAATTCTAGTGTGATTTTATCAGTTAGCTGAAAGATAACTAAAATATATGTAATAGTGGTAAGAACGATCAGATGCACCTAACGTCCTTTCTCGTTACTCGGGTGTTACATGACAGTAATAATAACACTTTGGCCAGCCGTTAATGTGTTAGTTAATAGAAGGCTCCGAATATACCCGTTGTTCCCGGAGGTTTTGTCTTGAAGTTCGTGTAGGCTTAATCTATTGTTGCAAGCTCAGAGAAAGATATCGGGAAGTGAGAGAGAAATCATCGCTAGTTTTCAATATTGTGACCAAACTGAAGTAAAATCTTACTTAATGGAATATTTGTCACTGTAGTTCCTGCGTGAATGTAAGGAGATATTAATTGCCAAACTGATTTTAGCGGTAATGTTTTCAGTAGAAACTTTAAGAGTGAAATATGTAAATTCATATAAATCAACGACTTTACACACTAAGCACAATGCGACTTTACACACTAAACGCAATGCGAGTATTCCGTGTGCTGCGATTCATTTAATTTATTTCATTACTTTTGTCCATTTTCATGGAGTAAAGTACAGCGAAAACTATTTCAATATACATTACACTGCAAAAAATATAGGTTCTCTTTAGAACCAAAACTGGTTCTAATCTTGTCCCTGAGATGGAACCAGCTCTGTTTAAACAGTATTTATTTCTAATCAAATAAATTTACCAAGATTAGCATTCAATTTTAACAGAATATTACATGAACAGAAGTAGATTCAGCACTAAACTTGGAGCTTATTCAACGCAGACGCCAAACATTTTGAAACAAAGGAGATATGAACAGTTGGCATATCGAACCAGTTCGGGTTCTGTATAAAACCAAAACTGGTTCGATATACCAGCTGTTCATATCTCCTTTGCTTAATACTGATTTGAGACAACCTCATATAAGCTCTAAACTTACGGCTGAAACCCCCTCAATTTATGTTTAATTCTGTTAACATTTAATGTTAATCTTTATAAATTTATTTGATTTGAAATAAATACTGTTTAAACGGAACTGGTTCCATCTCAGGGACAAGATTAGAACCAGTTTTGGTTCTAAAGAGAACCTATATTTTTTGCAGTGTGGTTCATGCTACATGTCCGTGGTGGGTATTTACAAATTATACATGTTCTCTCTCTCTCTCTCTCTCTCTCTAGCCCACGCGAATGAGTATATTGTGTTGTACCCCCACCCCTAATCAGTCGCATCGTTGTGCATTCCACAATATTCAACGTTATCCGGCAAAATATATTAATACGTGACTTCGCAATAATTTGCATACAAAGTTCTGGCTCCGATTAATCACCAGAAGCTTTAGTGTATCTTTGTAGCGAGATGCACATTATGCCCTGTAATGTGAATCAACACGTAGCGTTTACCAAGAACCTCCCCCTCCCGCAAGGCACTCTCTTTACGAAATTAACAAGGAGATACCCTCTTGCAGCGAAATGCTTTGGAGAGTACATTGTTGCAGGAGGGGTAGCCCAGGAACGCCAGATGTTCAAGGAAATAATTATTATTATAGGATTTCTGTAGTCCTGTTTTTATGTGTGCATCCAGTGCATACCGGCATACATCCGCCAAAACTCGGGCATACCCGAATGTTGGCAAATACATGTCGGCATACACCGAAAAAATGCTCCCCGGGGGATGGTGGGGGTTGTGGATATATAAAAATTCACTCGTAAGCGCGCTCATCTGACCATGTCAACAGCTTTTCCCAATTCTTGTTCAGGAGGAGTGTAAACGATAAAGTAACAAATAACAATTTCTCATTTAAGTTAATTACTTTTTGTTTTACAAGGTTCGCATTTGTGGCGTCACAAATGTGAGCCTTGTAAAACAAACAGTAATTAACTTAAATGAGAAATTCATCTTCAATCGTCCCCGAGCCACAAACCTTGCAAAGTCTACCCGGTTGAGGGCAGACTTTGCAAGGTTTGTGGCTCGGGGCGATTGAAGATGAGTTTCACGTTATTATAGAATGTATCAATTATGACCACATGCGAAAAGAGCTCCTTAGAGCAATAAATAAGGAGAACGAAACCTTCCAGTTTATGAATACAAAATGGAAATTTAACCTTATAATGAGAAACAATATCCCCCAGCTATGTAATCCCATGTGTAACATGATTCGGAGCTTCTTCCAACAAAGGAAAGACGAACTCTCTACATGACTGTTCCTTTTATAAGTATTTTTTGAGTTTATTACACACTTTTAACACATCTTGTTTGAATGTTCCATAATATAATGTTATCATTTTGTTTTTTCGCAGTCTACCTCTCTGTAGGTGTTAATTGCTTGAATAAATATCACAATATCAGAGTGGTGGCCGAGTGGATAAGTGCGCTGGTCTCTCATGCCAGAGGTCCTGGGATCGATCCCCGGTCGAGGAAAGCTCTCGGAAGTGCCGAACACTCTCTGTCAGCATCAATTGTGGGGGTGATGCTGTCACAGCGTACCGTCTTATCGGGTGGGGACGTAAAATGGCTGTCCTCTGTGCGGAGAGAGACACTCCGTGCAGGCAAAAGATCCCTTCGTAGTATTCGAGAAGAGCTAAGCCACGAAGTTGCCGCTATGAAGGTCATCCCACACACCTACGCGATTGGGCCAAGGAGAGGCGTTAATATAAGTTGCATAACTTGTTCGCCAATCCTTGTTAAACAAATTAAGATTAAATAAAATAAATAAAAAAAAAAACAATATCAAAATTTGTAGACTGAGAAGAAATGTTATTACCTAATACTTTATTGTAAAGCTCGCGTCGCATATAGTGTTTAACTTTAATTAGGCCTTTATTACTGAAAAATATAGGTTTCATTCATCCATTCATTCAGCGCGTTCGGGCGTCCCACGCTTTCATGCTGCTGTCGAAAGGAGTGCAGTGGTCCTGATTGCCAGGCGTGATTACCATGAGAGTCCCGGCGGGAAATCCGAAACTAACATTTTACTTCCTTCAAAACATTATCGTGTCCTTCGAAATATATCCCCAAAGTTACACTCATTAAATCAATTCCAGCACAATCCTGACAGTACCGCACCGAATCCACCCCCGTCTGCTTGAAACGAAATGGTTTCGCGCGCCGAAGGCCCGTAGGTACGCTTTGGAACAAGCCCCTTTCGACTCTCTGTGACTGTATAAGATCTTGTAGCTACATGTTTAGGCGCGATGAAGGAGGAGAAGGGTTGGGCACTCGGCAGATGTCCAGGATTAGACGATCTGAGGAGTGTTGGCTTGTCTGTGTGATGGTTGTTGGTCTGAACACTTCTGCACGACACTCGCTTTAAAATATAACCTACAGCCCATGGGAACTAATTGAACATTCTGTGGTCATAATTTAACAACTAGTTACGACAATAGACAAGACTATACAATTAATAACAAGTTGTTACGACAATAGACAAGACTATACAATTAATAACAAACAATAGGTTTAATTAGATCAATAAAGAACATTAATTACAAATTATCACTGTACATCCAACAATAAAGTGACATCTTTTACATTAGAATAATTACATCCAACAATAAAGGGACATCTTTTACATTAGAATAATTACATCCAACAATAAAGGGACATCTTTTACATTAGAATAATTACATCCAACAATAAAGGGACATCTTTTACATTAGAATAATTACATCCAACAATAAAGGGACATCTTTTATATTAAAATAATTTGTTATATTTAACTTTAATAATTAACATTACAATCATCTTATTGCAACGAATCAATTCTCATTTGTTTTCACATGTGTACATGCTGATTATCCTGACAATATGCATGTCCTGTGGTTTGTATCAGATTCGAGGCGGTGTCCCGAATGGGATCTCAACGAGCCGGTGTGACAGGAATGGAAGTCCGTAGGAAAATTAGTCCCTCTGGACTATTATTCCGCGGAATTATAGTCCTAGGTCTAACATTTCTAGGAATAGTAGTCCGCCGGACTACTATTCCTAGAAATGTTAGACCTAGGACTATAATTCCGCGGAATAATAGTCCAGAGGGACTAACGTTCCTACGGACTTCCATTCCTTTTACACCGGCTTTGCCGGCGAGTTGTGATCCCATTTTTGGACACCACCGAGAATCTGATGCAAATCACAGGACATGCACATTATCATGATAATTCATTTATCTAACAGTTCTGTCACATAAACAGATTAAATCTTAACCCTTTTACCCAACGTAACGTCCAAAACCGGTCAACGCTATTCTCAAAAATCGCCATTTAATTTTCATTTTTTGTCTCAAAAATTTCATTTCTTGTCTCTTCGAGCTCGTTCCAACGAGTGGTCATAACCTATGTTTTTGAGACAAAAAATGAAAAAAAATTAGTTAATGAAGAATTTTTTTTGCAACTGTCGTCTGCTTTTCATGATAGGTAAAGGGTTAAATTATTTTCAAACATTTTTGAGACATAATGTTCGGTCGACCACTGAAAAGCCTGTAACGATAGCCCGTAGCGCTACCGGAAACGAGTCGCCTATATGATACGGAATCAGAATGAGACGTCTATATGATACGGAATCGGAACACATTATGTGATACGTACCGTTTCTCGTGGTTTTCAGGCCAAAATCTATATGATTGTTAGATAAAATATATTAAAAGAGCAGGTGATGCATAGGACGATGAGAATGGAGTTTAGGATATTAACGGTTGCATTATTATGAAAGAAAACTTCACAGAAGCACAAGAAGCACGCGCAAAGTCATGGACCACCCGTTGGTTCATCAGATGAAAGTTTGCAAGCGCACGACTGAACTTGATCAAATTCCCGAAAATCTTGTTTCGCATCACGGTTGATTGAAATGACTAAAATGTATGGAACATAATCGAGCTGGAAGGGAAATAAAATTTGGAGAACTATATCTAAAGAGACGCTTCAGAGAGACATTTTGGGGTTAAATGTACAAAAGACTACAAGGCAACCGCGAATGAGAAAACTGCATATCCATCCGAACTATGCTCCCTTGTCCAAAACGGAACAACATCTTTTTGAATCCTCCAATATATTTCAGAGTAGCTGGGAATTGCCGGCTGATGGGAAGAGGGCAGACAATTAAGCCTTCCACATCTAAACTGCACTAATCCTGTATTATAATAGCATAAGCAACCAATCTATTAACCCTTTACCTAACGTAACGGTCAAAACCGGCCAGCGCTATTCTCAAACATCGCCAATTAATTTTCATTATTTTTTTCATTTTTTGTCTCAAAAACATAGGTTATGACCCCTCGTTGGAACGAGTTCGTCGAGCTCGTTCCAACGAGGGGTCATAACTTATGTTTTTGAGACAAAAAATGAAAAAAAATTGTTATTCAAGAATTATTTTTGCAAGTGTCGTCTGCTTTTCAAGTTAGGTAAAGGGTTAAGCACTAATATCACTTTTCTACTGGACATTTCTCGCTCCTCTTAAGGTAGCTGCGATGAGAAAGGTCAGAGATTGGTAGATTTAGAGGTGGTTGATAAACGCGCGATCTCGCGTATAATTTTACACGCGTATCTTGGTGCATTATCCAGGAAGCTCAAAATCAGCTCTTTCTAAACAAGCTCGGGGCATGAAATGGTCAAACGCAACCTTCCGGAAAACGAACCAAGATCGTTTAAGGTTTATTCCGTTACCCAGTTGAGGTTTTCAACTAAAATCACTGCGAAATTATTGTACTGTGATCAGAAAGTGGACAGAGAATTTCGATCCGATCGCGACTTAGTTTAAATAATATTTATTGAATAATTGATAAGTATGTACACTTCACAAGATTAGTTAACAAGAAAGATCTGAGCAACACAAGATACAGTAGTATACACGAACAAGTGAAGATTAGATGAATGCTTACTGTGTAAGAGAGGGATTCGACAGAAAGCTTAAAGCTTATGTAAGTCGTCTCCCTGACTTGGCCGCGATCCGGCCGAATTTTCTTTCCGCTTTTCTCCGCACAGCGCTATAGAATCTCATCCGTGGGTAGAGATCATTTTCGTTTATTTTTTTTTAATTCGGTCCTTTTATCAAGACAAAGTAGACATCTTTCACATAATGAAGAAGACTGATAAAATTTACGAATTGTTAATTCGTCGGGCAATCAAAAAAACATTTCGCCGAATTGACGACTTTGTATGAGTCCGTTTTTGTTTCTCAATTTTCTCGTGTTGTGCTGCGACGAATGATTTATTTTCCAGTAACAGGCGGAAATTAGGTAACATGGCGATTTCAGTGGACATAATCTTAGAGTGAACCCCCGCGCAGAAACGCTTTCAAACATTTTGCAACATGATATACCTACCTGTTTTAATGAGAACCGTAATCATAACTACGGATGTGAAAACAACAGCTGATAGGAAGAACACGAATTCCAGTGACGTGGTACCCCACACTGCCAAAAAAAAAAAAATATAGGTTCTCTTTAGAACCAAATCTGGTTCTAATCTTGTCCCTGAGATGGAACCAGTTCTGTTTAAACAGTATTTATTTCAAATCAAATAAATTTATAAAGATTAACATTAAATATTAACTGAATTAAACATAAATTGAGGGGGTTTCAGCCGTAAGTTTAGAGCTAATACGCGGTTGTCAGTAATCATTATTAAGCAAAGGAGATATGAACAGTTGGCATACCGAACCAGTTTTGGTTCTTTTCAGAACCAAAACTGGTTCGATATGACAACTGTTCATATCTCCTTTGTTTAAAAATGTTTGGCGACTGCCTTGAATAAGCCCCAAGTTTACTGCTGAATCTACTTCAGTTCATGTAATATTCTGTTAAAATTGAATGCTAATCTTGGTAAATTTATTTGATTAGAAAATAATATAGCAACGTACCAGTTAACAGTCTGGGTCATATTATGCTGTACAATTTTGCGGATAGAGAAAGCCAGAAAACCAATAGGAAAGCACTCAGCAACCAGTGCTAACTGCTGTTGTCAGGATGATAGATTAGTTACCCGAAAGTTACTCACCACTGCTCACTGGCTCTCTCCGGATACGTTCCACCCGTCCAATTGTCTGACATGATATGAGCCAAACTGTTAAACCCTAATGAACAAATAAACTTAAAACTATACACATTTAGAGCCTGTTATCCATCAGATATGTAGACGGGTAAGAGTGATCAGGCTGTATGATCCAGTTTTAGTAATATCATGGGGTGGGGGAGGGGGTAAGAAAGGCGTGGAGAGGATACTAACCCCCATGGCTAGAGCGCTGATCAATCAAGTCGAAAATACAATATGAGAATGAAAATTGTTAATTATCATTTATCTTAAGGCGTACAACAGTGAATGACATCCACATTTAAGATAAATGTACACAGGGAGAATATTAACCATTTTCCAAGCGAAATTGCCTCACCCTCACACAGCTGAAAAAACAACATATTATGTGACCCCATCATTGGAACGCGTTCGTCGAGCTCGTTTCAATGAGGGGGTCACGTGATATGGTTCTGTTGACATTTTTGGGGGAAAATTAAAAAAAAACATAAAAATAAAATAAATTCATTCTCATATCATGTGCGTAAAGGGTTGAAAATTGACAAAAATGCCATTCAACTATTTTTGCCACCAAAACAAGGCATACCACCACTTCTCTTGTACAAGCACACTTGGCTCACTTCAACGAGGGATCAAAAGCTGTGGCAAAAATGTTGTTGTTCAAGAATTGCAATTGCAAGTGCCTGTCATGGTAAACGATTAAGGAGATGACATTCTCTTCCTTCTTGCAACATCTCTATCTTTTCTATGCACTGAGTCTACCTATAATGTGGGGCGTGAATTAACACTAAAGCGCTCACAAAGAGGAGATCGCACTCAGGTGATACATAACGAACTACGAATAGCACAAATGTTTCAACATAATACACAAATGAAATACAAAGTGAACTGAATACCTCGAAATGTTCAACAATTCTGTTTACTAATAACACGACATGCCCTTGCTAGATAAGCACTTGCGTTGAGTCCTGTATTCAATGGGCAGTACTTGACTGTATGTGAATCGTCACCAGTTTTACTACAGATGGGACATACGTAACGCCGTAGAATTGGGCACCTAGTGCGGCCCTCGATATCCTTCAAAACATGACTAGAATAAACAACTTCTGGTTCCCCATTGTTTTTACAGAAGACACAAACCTCTTTAATTTTCCTTGCTTTGTTCTTCTTAAACATGAGATATTCTGCAAGAACCGAATCAGCACATTCAGGGATGGAATCCTCTGAACTCTCATTTGATGTGTAAATATCCGATAATCTAGCTCTCTTTAAAGAAATAATTTCGCCTTTTCTGAATGTTTTTGATGTTTGATCACTGTTTCCTTCTGACTTTCTAAATCTTTCAGTTGGTCTCTTTAGAGAGAGTTCTTCTTTCCTCTGTATATTTGTTCCGCCGTTGGCGTGTTCTTCCCTGCCGTTATTCACTTTATTCCATAAATTTTGAAAGGGTTTATTTGGTTCTCTATGGACTTCACTTTCACCTTTCAAAGACGTGGCGTCTCTTGTTTGAAAATAGTCCTGAAATGGCTGATAACTGTCGAATAAACAATATTGAGTAAAAGGTAATTTCTGAGTATCCATCATTTGTAAAATATTCCAATATTTCTTGTGGTGACGTTTTGTTGCTACTGAAAGATTTCAAACTGAACTGATCAAAATTTCCAGAACAGCATCTATATAAAGACCGAAAACACTGGCAAATGACCAATCGCTATATGCTGTTATTGTATCGGAATTAAGTGGGCGGTATGTTTTTGTTAAGAAAATACCTGCTAATTAAAAATAAAATAGCCACCGAGTAAAAACAAACATTAACGGTTTTATGGGCGGAGCAAATTACCTTTTCAACTGTCATTGCTCGCTACCAATTTAGTAATCAGACGGCGGTTATCAAATGAATATGGCTTGTTCTTACATCTTTTGTAACATGGGACATTCCAATCTAAAATGGCATTCTGTTTCCCACTTGGCTTTTATTATTGTGGAAACATAACATTATGAAACATCGGTTATCGATTGAAGCTCAAAGGGATCGGCGCCCCAACCACAGTCCCTTCTGCTCTCTCTCTTTCTCTCCCTCTATCTCTCTCTCACTCGCCCTCTCCATAATTTTTCTTCTGTGAACTGACCGCGACAGATTCGATGGTAAGCTGATAGCTTTTACACAAGGTTATTTCCACAACCGAAACAAACACTAAAATCAGTTGAGTTAGATATCAACCAAATGAACTGGGTTGTGTAAATATGAACCAACTCTGCACCAGCGCCAGCCATATCACCAAGCTAACCGCCACCTAAGAAAAAGAGCCGCAAAAGCCCAAGAGGGGGTAAGCCTCCTCCCTCCTTCCTTTTCCCCCTCTACATCCTACAAAAACAAACACCCAATGAGTGTCGAAAGGGGCATGCTCCACAAACCGTCCCTGCGCGCCTTCGGCGCGCAAAAACCATTTCGTTCGCGATCACTTGGCTTTTATTATTGAGGAAACTTAACATTATGAAACACTGGTTATCGATTGAAGGTCAAAGGGATCAGCGCCTCAACCACGATTGTAGGATAAAATACCCTCGGACAAAATACCCTCAGGACATAATACCCTAAAAAAAAATACCCTTAGGACATAATACCCTCAATGGGTAGGACAAAATACCCTCGGACAAAATACCCTTAAATAATTCTTGAATAACTAATTTTTTGTCTCAAAAACATAGGTTATGACCCCTCGTTGGAACGAGCTCGTTCCAACGAGGGGTCATAACCTATGTTTTTGAGACAAGAAATGAAAAAGCAGTGAAAATTAATTGGCGATTTTTGAGAATAGCGCTGGCCGGTTTTGGCCGTTACGTTAGGTAAAGGGTTAATAAAAAAAATTAAAAATATTGGTACTTGTTATTTAAAAAAAAACACCAGCTAGTGCCTTAGATGCAATTACCCCCCCCCCCCCCACACACACACCAAAAATCCAACTTTATATACATTTGGTCTGAGGGTATTTTGTCCTACCCATTGAGGGTATTATGTCCTAAGGGTATTTTATTTGAGGGTATTATGTCCTAAGGGTATTTTGTCCGAGGGTATTTTGTCCGGATACCTCAACCACAGTTCCTTCTGCTCTCTCTCTCTCTCTCTCTCACTCACACTCTTACTCTCTCCATAATTTTTCTTCTGTGAATGGACCGCGACGGATTCGATGGTCAGCTGATACCTTTTACGCAAGGTTATTTCCACAGCCGAAACAAACACTATAATCAGTTGAGTTAAATATCAACCAAATCAACTGAATTGATTAAATATGAACCCAATTGGGTTCATATTCACAAAACCCAGTTCATTGGTTTGATTTTTAACTCAACTGATTTTAGAGTGAGTGAAGGTTACATAAACCAGGGAGATATTGTCGTAACTATAAAATATTTTATTTCCACATAGTGTTTTCCTGTTAAATATTTCAAGAAGAATGTGGAAATTACATTGTTTTAATTCAGCAGTTGTAAGTAATTATTATTCATTTAGGGGTGGGGCTCAAACTAAGCTCTTGGCTTCCCGTAAAATACTGTCTATATGTCCGTTGTTTCTTTCATTTATCTTAATAATATTACATACAGTACGTGGAGAGTGTATTATCACTAACTCACCAGCAGAGTGGAGATTCCACCCAAGCAATAATTGCAAATTTGTTACAAAGCATAACAAGTACAAGCAAAGTTCCAGCCAATGGATCTCCGGGATATTCCCGGAGGTCCATTGGTTGAAACATTGCCTGTATTCTTTGTTCACATGTCCAGAATTTGAAAGTGATAGCTAGAAGCAATCAGGGGTGAGCTTGGGTGGATGAGGGTCAAGGACAGGATAGACCTGTTGAAACTCGGTTATCTTAATTATTTGGTGAATCTCCCCGACAGCCGATGGTGTAAAGTAATGTTCCTGCAAATCTTCAACTCAAATATCAAAACGGGGTGGATGGTCCAAGTGAGGGAGCTAGTAGAGAACTACTCAGTGGAGATCTCGGACCTGGACGTTGGGGCAAACCAGGGTAAAAAAATCGTCAGAGAAAGGGTCTTGGAGGATTGAAACCGTAATTGGCGAGAGGGGGTCAAATCAAAGAGGTCTTTGGGTGGCCTGCGTGATAAAGAGAGGCCAGGTTTTGAAGAGTACCTTGATGGCACCTTTGGGGGGGTCACTGCTGTTCAAGCTGCGGTCGCGATCCCTGGAGCTGAGGGGAAAAATTGGGAAAGACGGTGAAAGGGAGTGCCAGATGTGTAACTTGGGCATGGTGGAGACCCTGGAACACTTCCTTCTAGAATGCCCAAAGTATCAGTCTAAAAGAATGAGATTCACTGGGAGTATAATGGGGAAGTGGGATGGGAGAATGAAGGACATGTGGTTAGGGGGAGACTCAAAGGAGAGGGTTAATGTGCTAATCGGAGAGATTGGGAAGAATGGGGCAAGGGATGTCATCAAGCAGTTCGTCTCCGAATGTTGGGAGGAGAGGAGAAGCGTGGGAACAGGGAGGCAGTTGGGAGTTCAGGGGTAACCAAGGCCTTCTCGTTCGAGAACCGCGACAAATGAGCGGCTGGCCAAAGTGTTATTATTATTATACTTCGGCTGATAACTGCACCCCCCGGGTGATTTCATTACACTCCACTCTCCACGTACTGTACTTTGTTATTTGCCATAATGTACAGTCATTTTGATTTTGTGTTTAAACTTCATTGTAGTATTTATAACATCAGTCTTGGTGAATAAATATTGTTTAAACTAATTATTGTCCGTAACACAGAGCGAGAATGCTGCAGGACATTTCCATTCAGGACATTTCCTCCAGGACACTTGCCCCTATGGACATTTCCCCATCGTTAACTGGTTCACTGCTTGCGGACCAAAGTGGGACTTTAATAATTTGAATTAAACATATTTGTTTTTACAATCAAGAAATAATGAACAGGCTACAACCAATATTAAATGTTGTCTATTAGAACATTTGTCAAGAGAATTTGAATACACTTGCAAGTGTAAGTGCATGGTGGTTTGATTTGAGCGCTTTTCTGTTTAACTAGAATCTTGATCTCACTAGCCGAAGGAGTTCTCAGCATAAACTAGCTTCCCACGTGGGTGCGCGGTGGTTCAGTGGTAGACTGTTGGACTTCTATGTTAAAGGTCCCGAGTTCGATCCCCACACGAGAATAATTAAAAAGGGTGGGTGTCATGTTAAAGGTTTGTGTTTTGTAGCACATATTGGAAAGCAAGTTACTTCTATCAGAATCAGATACATCTCTCTCTCTCTCTCTATATATCTCTCTCTCTCTCTTGCATTCAGCAAGTATACAGAGAAGCACACACTAGATAGCAACCTGCCGTCAGCTATTAGCACCAGATACATCTCTCTCTCTTTCTCTTATATTTAGTATTTAGCAACTGCACAACGTAGCGCATATTGGAAAACAAGTTCCTGCTAGCCGTTAGCATCATGTGATCTCTCTTGTATTTAGAACATATACAGCGTAGCACATACTGGATAGCAAGTTGCCGTCAGCTATTAGCTTCAGATACATCTCTTTCTCTCTCTCTTTCTCTCCCTCTCTTTCTTTTGTATTTTGCAACTACACAACGTAGCACGTATTGGAAAGCAAGCTCCTGCTAGCTGTTAGCATCATATAATCTCTCTCTTGTATTTAGTTTAAACAGTATTTATTACAAAAATCAAACAAACCATAACAGATACATTTCAAACATTAATGTGAATTGGGCAGAAGCTAAAAGCTTATACAAGGCCGTTTCCACCAACACAAGATCACAAAGATACGTCGATGACAATAGCAGGTATGCGTATCAAGTACAAACAGTGTTTATCTGCATTATACAAGCGTTTGAAAAGCGGCAGTAACTAATCTTGTATGGAAACAGTCAGGGATGGGTTGAGCTGCAAGAAGAGTTGGAAAGTGCAGGATGGATGTATTCATTGCGTAGAGTTATTTATTTGTGTCTAATGTCAATCACCTATGCGAAATGACTTCGCGTGACGTAAGATAGAAATATAATCAAGGTAACTCCAATTATTTGCCACCCAAGACGCCCATTTGGAGGACTTTCACCCAAACATTGATAACAGAGTCACGGTTGATCAGTGGTTGATCTCTTGTATTTAGCAAGTATCCAACGTAGTAGGTATTACAAAGTAAGTTACAGTCATGAATGTTTATTAAGCTGCCAAGCTGTCAACCAACACATAGCATTGTAACAATTTTATGTATTAATTGACGGACGGACGGACGGCTTAAAATGACGAAAAAATTGATCATTTTAATTCGTTCGGGCAACGGTGAAAACCTTGTTTTTTGGAAAACCCTAACCCGGAAGAGCCACTAACCTTAACCCCACCCTGAACTGACCATAACCCTTAATATAAACCCCGAAAATTCTCAATTTGCCTCATAAGTCTCATATCTTAGTAATTAAACTTATAATGTATCAAATAAGATCAGAATATTTTGGTAAGCTCATAATGCATCTCCGGACACAAAAAAGCCTCATAACTCCCGTATAACTGCGCGGACGGACGGAAGGACGGACGAACGGACGGACATTGTGTTTTTTAGTGGAGTTTACCATGTCATAGCACACCTGATGTGACAAAACTGGTAAGAGGTGTCGGTGATTGTCCGACGGTGTGTGAAATTCCGATGGGTGTTTATGTGCGTGCGACACTGTGGTACAGTGAACCCTGTTAATTGAATAGCCACTTTGCCAATGGAAATTATTCAATTAACAGGAGTATACAATTAACAAGGATTGTGTCACTTTACTGTATTCTTTTAAGATAAACTTAGCATTTATTCTATTATATTTTGTTTGACAGAGCTCTATGAGCTCTCTCAAACAAAATATAACATATTAAATGCATGTATTGGATGTACTGGGCCCAAATAGGTCTTTAAACACCAAAAACAAACAACTGTGGAGAGTCAGGATAATTTCTTGACAGGTTACAAGATTTTTTATTCAATTAACAGGAATTTACTCTACAACCTATATTCAATTAACAAGTCAATTTGTACTGGAGGTATGGTAAATGGTTTTGTTTTGGGAACTTATATTCAATTAACAGGGTTATTCAGTTAATAGATACCCAAGTAAGTAGGCTCCACTGTAGTACATTTTCTAACTGCTCGTGATGCTGTGTTCTCTGAGGTTAAAGTAAAGCTGAGAAAGAGAGAGAGAGAGAGAGAGAGAGAGAGAGAGAGAGAGAGAGAGAGAGAGAGAGAAAAAACGGGAGCATTTTCCCGACATTAAAAAAATTACAAAGACAACTGGTAATAGTACTTTATACCATGATTACCTATTCTACTATATATAAAAAGCCTATGGCATAAATTTTAGCTTTACACACCAACCGTGGTGAACACGCCAGCAATAGGATTTCAATAGTTAAATTGTACACCTACACTGGTACTACATCCAAGTTGACCTTTGGTGACCTCGATCTGAATGAAAACTTGTCTAAATGCATCGGTTGTCGCCTCGCGAAAAGTGAAATGAAAGCGGCAATTATTTATTACGTTTTAAATGAGTTTACCCCAGAAGATACCAAAAATTAACAAACATGGGTTGTCTCATGTTAATAAAACACCCATAACCGAAATAGTATGTTATGTTATTAAAATGAAAAAAGGCCCTCTGATTTAGCGTTTCTTTTCCCATTTCGTTTCGGCGTTAAAAATGACAGCGGAAGTACCACCCACCGTGCTCAGGGAAACAAAAACAAATTCGTTCGTATGTACGTCTGCTGCTAAAATCGAGAAAAAATAATAGCGACTCGGAATAATCTGACGATTATGGTATAAATAAAATATACCTAAAGCAGTTCGGTGCTAACTACTGAACAATGGAGCTCCCACTTGTTATTCAAGAAACACTTGTCAGAGTGAAGGCTACCTTTGCTACCACATGGAGTATCCAGGTGCTCAAAGATAAAATTCACTTGACAGAGGATTTTGATAAAGAAGCCAAACCGACGTCCTTGGAGAGGTGTAGCACTTTTCGTGAGGGGATTTCCCCCCGCACTGGTCACCCTCTAAGTGACTCGGGCTTGCAAAAGGATGATGGCAAGCGCCGAACACAGCCAAATAACAGCCAAAAGAAGAAAAGGAAAAGAAAGAAGGGACCTTCCGCCAGACGACGCGATGCCCGCCGCCTGACGGTATTCTTGGAAATGAAAAGGACGGGTAAGGAAGAGAGGGAGGCTAACCATGACGTTGAAATCTCAATGCCTGCTACACCTGTCCGTTCCACGTTCAGCTCGGCTCCTTCCACTCCGGTTGAAAGTCCGGAGGACGCTGGTTCGCCAGGTGACAGCCCTATCTCCAACCCTTCACACTCTTCCTCGGAAGAGGAAATGGAGGAGGAAGGTCTGTCTCTGGAGCAGGATGTTGAGTCGGACGTCGCACATGTCGCTAAACCCGTTCTTGCTCTTCCAGCCTTTTCCGACCAGGACACCATCCAGGAAGCATACACCTCGGAGTCCGTGGAGAGCATCCTAGGAGAAACGGTCAGAGATGACGAACACCTAGCATTTCTTGTAGACACGAACAAAACCTTGGAAAACCGCGGGCTAAATAAAAGCATGTTCAGAGTAGCAACAGAGAGTGTCAGCAGCCACTACCTGCGCACAACACAAAAGAGCTCTCCATCGTCGGCAGCTGCAAGGGCTAGACCCTACCAACCTAGTCAGCCCTCCATCACTCCTCCTTTAACACCACCAAAGGAGGTATCACCATCGCAGCCACCTCCTCCAAACAAGAACAGACGAAAGCACAGACGCCGCTGAGTACCTTGATCATTTTCCTCCTTTGCCACGGCCAGACCAGTCAAAATCACATACAGCCAAAGAGGGTCGAAAGGGGCTTGCCCCACACCGTCCCTGCGCGCCTTCGGCGCGCTAAAACTATTTCGTTTCAGTTCGGTGTACCCAATGTTCACCACTCGTGGTGATCGTTTGATACACCAAGCTACTATGGGTATATTCTATATATATCACGGCACCCATAAGCTCTTTTAGTTCGGACATGTCGCGGCCAAACTATGAGCTGAGCTTTATAATTCTTCAACTTTACTTCACAGAAGCCAAAAGAAGTCTTATGTTTCTTTACGCGTCTTCTCAAGTAGCAAAGGGATTGATTTTGTAGCGTTGGGCATATATCATCTTCATTGGAAATAACTGTGCCAGCCTTATTCCGCATCAGGAGCGTAGTCACGCTAAATGAAGTGGGGTGGGGTGGGGGATATTTTTCTTCTGTCAATGACACCAGTAAAATATTTATTTATTTATTTATTTATTTATTTATTTATTTATTTATTTATTTATTTATTTATTTATTTATTTATTTATTCGGACTTAACGTCACTTTCGACAGCCAGGCTCACCTCTTGTCGGACAGATTTATCCATAGAGGAAGCCGGAGAGAACCACTGAGCAGCGACGAGCAACCATCAGACTCACCAGCGTACTCCACATACGCGGGGTTAGCAATGGTTGAAGACAAGTGCACCAACGACAAGCAGTGCACCTAATTACACAGTCCCACTGTGCCCCACATGGCAATCGGAAGGACACAACGCGGTTACCCCTGGTGCGGATCAAACCGTATACCTTTCGGTTTGAAGTCCAATGCTGTAATCACTGAGCTATTAAGCCCCCCCCCCCTCCACACACACACACACACACACACACACACACACACACACACACACACACACACACACACACACACACACACACACACACACACACACACACTCGATGTGGTTTCGTTCTTGGTTAAGAGTATGTATCCGCCGTCGGTGAAGTTCTTAGGGTTGGATATATATAATCTTCTTTGGCAAACAACCAGTGCCAACCCTATTCTGCATCAACAGCGTAATCAGACTAAATGAAGTGGGAGATATTTTTCTTCTGCCGATGACAGCAGAAAAATACATTATTATTTATTTATTTATTTATTTATTTATTTATTTATTTATTTATTTATTTATTTATTTATTTATTGGGGCTTAACGACACTTTCGACAGCCAGTTTTCCCTAGTGTCGGACAGTTTTACGCCCATATAGGGGAAGCCGGAGAAACCAGAGAGAACGACCGCGTAGAGATGACCAACCGTCAGACTCCCCAGCGTACTAACTCCACATAACCAGGGTTAGCATTGGTTGAAGACACGTGCACTATCGACTAGCAGTACGCCTTAGAACACAGCGCCAAAGTGCCCCACGTGGCAATCGGGATTAAGTGCCTTGCCCATGGACACCACGCAGTTACCCTGGTGGAACCGTAGACCTTTCGGTTTGGAGTCCAATGTTGTAACCCCTGAGCTACTGCGCCCCCACTTGATTTGGTTATCCAGCACAGACGGTACCAACATTTATTATTTTAAATATCATTTTTTTAATTTTTTTCCCCAAAATTTCACGAAACCATATCACGTGACCCCCTCGTTGGAACGAGCTCGACGAGCTCGTTCCAAAGAGGGGTCACATGATATGGTTTTGTTGAGAGTTTTTGAAAAATAGTCTTTTTTCAGCTGCTGAATTTGCATATTACGCGGGCGGATGTGGCCGATTCGTTGGGTAAAGGGTTAAGGCTTGTTTACACAGGAAGTGGAGGTATAACAACAGAAAAATAACCAATATATCAGATCAAGCAAGGGATTTCCAGGGCCGGGGAGAGGGTGGGGCCAGGAGTCTTGTGTGAGGACTGGTCTCCCAGATCCCCGAGCGAGAATTAGCAAGATAACTTGTCCGTCGTATTGGAGAACTAGATGCCACTCGTGAAAAGAAGGAATGAGAGTGCCCCGTGGAGATGCTTAATCTGTTAATCCTTTACTTAACATGAAAAGCAGAAGACACTTGCAAACCAAATTGTTGAATATCACGTTTTTCATTTTTGGCACCAAAAACATAGCTTATGACCCCTCATGGGAACGAGCTCATCGAGTTTGTTCCAATGAGGGGTCATATGCTATTTTTTTCAGGCAAAACAAAAAAAAAAAAAAATAAAATAAAATAAAAAGAACCAATGGAAATCGAATGGCGATTTTTGTAAATTCTCTGGTCGGTTTTGGTAAAGGGTTAATAGACTGTTATCTGTATACACATGCACCAGAACCGGTGTTATCACTTCAAGAATTCTTCATTTCAAGAACTTAGGCATCTGCATCGGTATCCCGCCACATTTAATAGGGACCCGTCACAGAATTAAACCTGGGGCTCGAATTTCCTCTCCTCAGCCCTGGGGTTTGCAGGAATGAATTATATGGGGTTGACATATTTCAGTTGAAGTTTGGGGTAGGGATGGAGTGACCAATACATCAGTTCACCTTGGCTATGCCACTGTTACTCATATCACTTTCGCTCCATCTCTTCAGCCACACCTCGCATGTATTTTGTGTTTGGCCAAAATAATAATCTTATTGGATTAAGATGAATGTAAGTAAGCAATCAATAAGCTTAAAACTACCCGTAATGTATTTTTCCCGTTGGTTTTACTTACGGCGTGACAGTTATAATAACTCATTACCACATATTAATCTGTTATAATTGAAGAACAGTTTGACTTTCGTCAAAACAAATTATGAGCAATATGTCTAGAGATTAAGGTTGTGTTTCTCGAAAACAAATTACTTCCAGGGAGTTTTAAATCAATCAGTGATGAAATAAATTATACTGTGAGATTTTAACACTGTTAGCCTTTACCTGACATAAAAAGCAGACGACACTTGCAAACAAAATTTTTGATTAAGTATTTTTTTTTTTTGCGTACAAAAAGCTCGTTCTTAGGAGGGATCAAAAGCTATATGTTTGAAACTAAAAACTGAAAATTGAATGGCAATTTTTGGTAATAACGCTGTCCAGTTTTGGCTGTTACGTTGGGTAAAGGGTAACTCTTCGCCTAACGAATCGGCCGCATTCGTCCACGTAAAATACAAATTGTGGAATATTATGGAAAGAAATATGGCGTTGTTTGGGCAACAGTTGCCTCACTAACTCTTCGATCTGTTTCGGGCTTAACTGCAAGAGTATTCTCCCTCTGAAAGGTCATATCTTGAGGCTGATTATTTAGGCCATAGCCTGTGATTGGTCTTGACACCCAGAGAGGAATAGCGGACTGGCTCCTTTTTGGGCGCCACCGGCCTTGATCAGCAATAAGGCGTCAATGAAGGTCCACAAGGAATGACTGGTTCACGCGATTTATCAAACATATCATAGCTTTCAGCAATCGCGCTTTCTACATAGAAAAAGGAAATCTGCCGCATTGGAGGGGACTCTGGAACTGTGTCGTGCGGGTTGCGATGAGTTATGGTCTCACAAGGGCTGGTAGCAACTGATGGGCTCCTGTACCTCATCAACTTTCATGAAATGGATCTGTTATTAATGTTGTAATCAACAGTATCCTTTACACATTGCCCTCAGCGAAAAAGTCCTCATTGCTTATGCTGTCCATGAGAGTGTAACAGTATTGTCATCCGACTATTATTATAATAGTAATGATTAACCCTTTACCTAACACGAAAAGCAGACGACACTTGTAAAAACAATTCTTGAATAACTATTATTTCCATTCTTTGTCTCAAAAACATAGGTTATGACCCCTCATTGGAACGAGCTCGACGAGCTCGTTCCAATGAGGTGTCACAACCTATGTTTTAGAGACAAAAAATTAAAAAATAATGAAAATTAATTGGCGATTTTTGAGAATAGCGCAGGCCGGTTTTTTCCGTTACGTTAGGTAAAGTGTTAATCCTTGGACATCAGTTGTTCCGGTTGGTAGAGTGATACGATACAGTATGTAACTTCTATAGTATCTACCTATATCCCCCAAACAGTACAGTCGTCCGTGGACTGGTCGTAATCCACGAGTGGGCAGTGAGATCCACGCATCCTTTTACCAGGTGAAGAAAAATCACCAGAAAAATTTTACTTTATGAAGCACATGGTTGTATCCGTTCTTCATTAATTAAATTTTTAAAGATTATTCCTATAAGTAGTATTTGAAATTTAATATTATTGCGCCCGTGGAAATATTGCCCACCAGTGGAAAGTGGCCAGTCCACGGCGGTTGTACTATACAATCTTTATATTATTATATTTGATGCGGTCACCAGCATCAATTTGAGTAACTTGCTTCCTAATATATCTGTCCACGATATATCGATAGACAACTACAACATCCCAACAACCACTCCCTACAGGTCTGTGATTGTCAGTTTCACTGTGAACATAATAGGGTTGGAATGAATTACAGCGGGTCATACTTTTATATGTCACTTCACGATAGTATTTAACCCATATTCCTGTCTCTGCCCAAATGTCAAGAGAGTAGTGTCACTTCAGTTTCAACTCTCGACGTTTCTGCGGTATGCAATGTCTTCCCTCTTACGGCTCATCCGTAATCACTGCTTGCAGAAGTTCGTATCTTAATTCATTACCCGAGTCCTTGAAACGACTCCCCCCCCCCCCCACCTTCTCCTTCGAAGAATAATAATCGAAACGATAAGAACCACACAACAGATGTGAGTGATTCTCTCTTTTATTGTGGTCAAGTCTTATTTATTCTGACAAATATTTCTCCTTTCTCTCCAAGTTTACCCCACTTCTAGATACCCCCCCCCCACCCGTGTGCTATACCTGACAAACGCCAGTGACCCACCCACAACGCACAAACACTTCTTTTTTCCCGGCGTAAGACAGACATTGTTGACTCAGATGGGTAAGGCTAGCAAGCTGTGATACAGCCCTTTGAGCCACGGCCCGCTCTACCACAGAACATTCGACCCCTCTGTCCTTAATGGCAACTGATATTGAGACATACAGGAGTAGAGTGGCCTTCTTCACAGTTACAAAACGTACCAGTGTGCATCGTACAAAGCATCTGGACATTTTGTCTATTGTACTTACAATACCGATTCTTCGTCACGACACTAAAGGTATCACAATTATGTTAAGTCTACTGCACGTGCTGAATCACCAGATCGAAATTACATGTTACCTAACCGGTGTGCAACGAAGAGCGTTTCACGAAACAATATGCGTTGCTAATACAGTGGAGCCCACTTAATTGGATATCTCATTACTGAATAACCCTGTTAACTGAATATAATTTCCCAACACAAAACCATTTACCATACCTCCAGTACAAATTTTACCTGTTAATTGAACATATGTTATAGAGTAAACCCCTGTTAATAGAATAAAAATATTGTAACCTGTCAAGAAATTACCCTGACTCTCCCCAGCTTTCCTTTGTTTATAGGCCTAATTGGACCCAGTATATCCAATACAGGCATTTAATCTATTATATCTTGTTTGACAGAGCTCATGGAGCTCTGTCAAACAAGATATAATAGAATAAATGACAAGTTTATCTCTACAATTCAGGAAAGTGACACAATCCCTGTTAATTGAATACTCCTGTTAATTGAATAATTTTCATTGGCAAAGTGGCTATTCATTTAACAGGGTTCCACTGTACCAAACTACATACAATCAAGCACGGCACTCTTTTATCTAACCCGCCTTATTGCTGCTGCATAACTCCATGCAGTTTGTTTACTGAGATGGCCTCCTGGTTCTCTATCTTACGACTGCTAGCAGGTGACAATGAATCGAGATTAGGCCCCCATGCAGTCATCACCTCTCACGTCTGTTAGCAGCTTCGAGCCCGACCGTAGTACTGGTCTGTTTCAGGGCCTATCGTTTCTCCACCTCAATTTACAGAGTCTGAAGCCCAAAATAATTGGCGTCCTTAGTTGCGAAATGCTATCACGGATATTTGTGCATTAACCCGAAATTTGTTTCGATGAAAATCATTGTGATTTTAACATCAAATTTCTGGCCTCCAACCTCTATTGAGAAAAGATCTCCGTGTCGGTGGCGGGGAGGCGGAGGGTTGCAGTATTATGCTACTATTGTCACCTATTTGGTGATGATTATCAGTACGTTGTGGTATGCGCACATCAAACCTTCCCTCTGATTGATTGTTGGAAACGGCTCAGATGGAGTTTCAGGTGTCATAAATTCTATTAAGCTTCCTCGCATACAGGCGTACATAGAGGTCCTCCATATATGGATAAAGTAGGCGTGGCAGTGAAAGGGTTAAAAGGATATTTCCTGCAATCATCGCCCCGACCTTAACGTTAGTGGTATGGAAACTAAGTGGACTCAGATTTATTCATATCATGGCTCGATTCCTTTCAGAGTTGTCTTCCGCCCAATTAACTATCATCATAGCGACGTTGGGGATCTCGTATCTCTGTGTTTCGATAGCAGGCTTCGCAATATTATAATACTTGGTGATTTCTATGATGACCAACTTCGAAACCAACGCGGCCACACCCAGCAGTTGTTAACTCATTAGCCGACCAACCAACACACCACACTGAAAATTCTAATTCGTTGATCGATCTGATAATTCGTCCCCTGAGTTCCAATGTGTTCTATGTGCCAGTAGGCACATAGAACACATTGGAACTCAGGGGACGATTTGTTAAGGACAATATACTTGGTAATATTGATGGAGACGAAGTCTGTGACCCCTCCTTTGCTGACATGGTCAGGTACCACTAACCAATAACCACTTCCAACAAACTGTACGATTCGAAGAGTTTACTGGAAATTCTCGTGTGAACGGGTACTGAATGAAACGGCCAGTCAACGGTTTTAATTTTGCTTCAGCTAACTGATAATATGAAAGGTGTACATTGCAGTGTTACATCAAAACAGAAGGCAATTCTATCATTAGCTTATTTATATTGTCGTTTTTCTTCTAATAATCGTCAAAACAACAGCATCAGATAGCATAATCCACCAAGCTGTCAAAATGACGGAAAAGGTCAAGAATGGCATTTAACAGTGGTAAAAACAATCAGATGCACCTTCCGTCCTTTCTGGTTACTCGGATGTTGCATGACAGAAATAATGACACTTTTGCCAGCCGTTAATTTGTAAGTTAACCCCTAGCACACTGGTTGTACAACAGAATTTTCTCCAATCACTCCTTTTTTCTTCTGTTTAACAATAAATTTAACCAATTATATCTTGTTTGACAGAGCTCAGAGAGCTCTGTCAAACAAGGTATATTTGGTTAATTATCAGACTGCATTCTGGGAAATATTTGCTGCTGAAAACTTTGTCACTTTGACATCAGAGTGCACAGGGTTAATAGAAGGCTCCGAATGTATCTATTGTTCAGGGAGGTTTTGTCTTGAAGTTAGTGTAGGCTTAATCTAGAATCGATATGCCGGCAGTCTAAAATTAATTGGCAATCAGTCGGGGTAAAGATTGAGTTATAGTCAATATCAATAACGATGTAAATCTCTGGTGTGAAAATCTTGTCGCAGTTTCGCTGATTACTGGTTACAGACAACGTTACCACGTATTGGGTAGAAGGGAGCCATGGTAGACAACTATGGAATCATTATGAGACAGTGGGGCCAAAAACAACTAACCACGTAGAAGGCTGGCACAGAAAACGTCAAAAGTCGATTGCTGGCCCCCATCCAAACATATTTAGCTTGAACCAGTTTTTCATAGAGGAGCAGGCATATCAAGAAGCAACAATATTATAGATAAGTAATGGTGGAAAAGTGGCATCCAGAAAAAGGAAGTACCGGGTCGTCGATAATGCAATAAGACATTATAAACGTGTATTTCATGAGGGGGATATGGACAGGTTAGAATATTTGGACTCTAAATGTTCTGGCCAGGGCCACTGAGAAAACTGCATTTCGTGTGGTTCATTGTAATATGTTCTATATTTCACAATATTTTGAATTGTTTTCCTAATTATTGCATTGCATAACTGTATTATATTATTTTATTTAAAAAAAATAATAATATATGTATGCGAAAAATATGTGATAAATATTTTTATATATATTGTATGATCTATGCGAAAAATATGTGAAAAATATTGTTAAATATATTGTATGATATATGCGAAATGAGATACTAAAAATGAAAAATATACAGCTTACTGACAGTACTACTGGAAACAATAGCTGCTGGCATATCCAGACGACCCCATTGCAAGCTTGGAAAAACATACCGGGTAGTGAGCGAAAAATCGTCGCCAGTTTTCTTTCTCACCCAGGTGAAGTAAAATCTCACTTAATGGAAGATTTATAACTTAAGTTCCTGTGTGAATGTAAGGATAAATAAATTGCCAAACTGATTTTAGTGGTTACATTTTCGGAGGAATATGTAACTTCATTTATATCAAGGACTTTACACACTAAACGCAATGCAATCGTTCCGAGCGCTGAGATAAAGTAACAAATAGCAGTTTCTCATTTAAATTAATTACGGTGTTTGATTTACAAGGCTCACAATTGAGGCTTAAAATATCAAAATTTGTAGAGAAGAAACGTTGTTACCTAATACTTTATTGCGACGCTCGCATCGCATACAGAGTCTCTAACTTTAAGTAGGCCTTTATTACTGAAAAATGGGTGTCATTCATTCATTCATTCATTCATTCGTTCATTCATTCATTCATTTGAGAATGTCTCGACGGGAAAAACATTGATGAGGAGGGGGGCACACTACCCTACACATTCCTCCAAAACATAATGGTTTCCTTCGAAACACGCACACAGGCCCATGTCAATCTTTCTCTGTGGCCGACCATAGCATGTCGTACTATCGCCAGAGCGTTTGAACGTTCCACACTTTCATGCCGATCTTATCAGGAGAACGTCATCTAAAAAGCTATATTTCTGCCATCGTTTGTGACGGTGTGCAGTGGTCCTGATTGCCAGACAGGGTTACCATGAGATTCCCGGCGGGAGATCCGAAACTAACATTTTTTCAGTCCTCCAAAACATAATTGTGTCCTTCGAAATACACCCCCCATAGTTACACTCATGAAAGCAATTCCCGCAGAATCCTGAACCCACACTCGTCGGCTTCTGCATGACACTGGCTTTAACATATGACCCACAGCCCATGAGAACTGATTGAGCAGTCTGTGTTCATAATTCAACAACTAATTACGACATTAGACAGAATAACAAACAAGTTTAATTAGATCAATTAAGAACATTAATTACAAAATATCATTGTACATCCAACAATAAAGTGACATCTTTTACATTAGCCCTTTACCTAACACGAAAAGCAGAGTCACTTGCAAACAAAATTATTGAATAACTAATTTTTTTCATTTTTGGCGTCAAAAACATAGCTTAGGGCCCAGTTCCAATGAGGGGGTCATAACCTATGTTTTTGAAGCAAAAATGAAAAAAATAATGAAAATGGAATGGGAATTTTTGTGAATAGCGCTGGCCGGTTTTAAGAACTGATTGAGTAGTCATGGTTCATAATTTAACAACTAGTTACGACAATAGACAATATAACAAACAAGTTTAATTAGACCAATAAAGAACATTAATTAAAAAATATCATTGTACATCCAACAACAAAGTGAAATCTTTTACATTAGAATAATTACAACCAACAATAAAGTGACATCTTTTACATTAGAATAATTTTCTATATTTGACCGCACCAAACCCACCACTTGACTGCCCCTGCTAAAATATGACCCACGGCCCGTGGAAACTGATTGGATATTCTAATTTAACAAGCGATTAAGACAATAGACAATACAATACAATTAATAACAAACGACAAATTTAATTAGATTAATGAAGAACATCATTTTACATCCAACAATAAGGTGACATCTTTTATATTAAAATAATTTTCTATATTTAACTATTTAATAATTAACATTATAATCATCTTATTGCAACGAATCAATTCTCATTTGTTTTTTAAAAATATTAATTATATTAAAAGAGCAGGTGGTACATGCAGTACAATCGCTGTGGACTGGTTGTAATCCACACGTGGTCAGTGATATCCATGCATGCGTTCACCAGGTGATAAAAATCATCATCAGCAAAATTTTAATTAATGAAGCACCGGATTGAACCCAGTGCTTCATTAATTAAATTTTTGATGATTATCCCTATAATTGGTGTTTGGAATGTTATGGCGTCCGTAGAAATATTGCCCACCCGTGGAAAGTGACGCATCCACGGCGGCTGTACTGTAGGATGATGAGGATGGATTTTATGATATTTACGGTTGCATTATTATGAAAAAATAACTTCATAGAAGTACAAGAAGCACGAGCAAACTCATGGACCACCCCTTGGTTCTGGAGCTGAAAGTCTGCAAGCGCAAATTCCCCAAAATCTTGTTTCGCGTCACGGTTGATTGGAATTACCAAAATGTTCTATGGAACACAATCAAACTGGAAGGAAAATACAATTTAGAGAACTGTATCTAAAGAGACGGTTCAGGGAGACATTTTGGGGTTGAATGTACAAATGACTTTAAGGCAACGGCGAATGAGAAAACTGCATATCCATCCGAACTAAGTTCCCTTTTCCAAAACGGAACAAAATCCATTTGAGTCCTCCAATATATTTCACAGTAGATGGGGGTTGCCAGCTGCTGGAAAGAGGGCAGACAATTAAACCTTTTATTTTTAAACTGCACTAATCCTGTATTATAATAGCATCAGAAACCAGTTCTAGTAAGCTCTAATATCTTTGTTCACTTTTCTTCTAGAAATTTCTGTCTCATCTTAATGTACCCACGACGAGAATGGTCAGAGATAGGTAGATTTGGAGGTGGGGGATAAACGCGCGATCTCGTGGATAATTTTACATGTGCATCGCCTTACATTATTCAGGAAGCCCAGAATAAGCTCTTTTTAAACCAGCTTGGGGCATGAAAAGGTCAAAACCAACCTTCCGGAAAAAGAACCAAAAACGTTTAAGGTTTATTCCGTTACCTAGTTGAGGTTTTCAACTAAAACAACTGCGAAATTGTGGTACTGTGATCACCAAAGTGGACAGAGAATTCCAGTCGGATCGCGATTAGGTCGCGATCCGTTCGACATTTTCTTTCCGCTTTTCTCCGCTCAGCTGTTGAATCTCATCCCTGGGAAGAGAAGTGAGAGATATCATTTTCATTTGTTATTTTTTTTAAATTCGGTCCTTGATTTATCGATATTTATTACTTTCCAAAGTATGATTTACTGGAATTTCCGGGTTTGATAATAAACGATAACTTCACAAGTGAATTATGCAATCAACAATTGGGTCATGTATCCCTCGCACAAACGAAGACAATTTGCCGTGGATGTAATGGGGGACTTCATTGTTTTTTAACCCTCTACCAAACATGAAAAGCAGACGACACTTGCAAAAAAAAATCCTTGAGTAACTATTATTTTCATTTTTTGTCTCAAAACATAGGTTATGAGCCCTCATTGGAACGAGCTATGTTTAAGAGACAAAAATGAAAAAAACAATGGAAATTAATTGGCGAGTTTTGAGAATAGTGCTGGGCCTTTTAGGGCGTTACGTTAGGTAAAGGGTTAAATAATATAATTATCGTTCATAATGAAAAGTAATAAACAGAGTAATCGCTTGACTGGGCTGGTTACGTGAAATAATTCATTCGAGGCGAGGGAACTATTCGCGTGTTTTACAATACAGTCACTCACATCTCATGAATTATTTCACGTAACCAGTCCAGTCAAGCGACTACTCTCTATTTCTACATACTTTCTTACCATTCTGGTCTAGAGAATATAAAAATCATTTTAAATAAAAAAAGTCACGGTAAATATATAACACCCCAGACTGTTAATTATTTCTGTTGGGTCGCTAATGAACCGAAATCCTCCTAATATCATGTTGTTGTTATATTAAACGGTTATGGTCTCTCCTTTTAGTGGTGATAGTAATAACATGACTTTTAAGAGCATTGTTGTTCATTCGCGGCCCAACTGAAATAATTAATAGCCTGAGGTCTTAAAAGCGATCCAAGACAGGGCTGCTTATAAGAAATGAGACACACTCTGTTGGACCGCTAATGAACCCTAATTCCCTAGATCTGGAATGGCCAATATCCACGACTCACGAACGCGTATAGATATCCGTGTAAAACTGAACGTTAGAACGATCCCAATAATGTAACTTATTACCTAAAACAAATAATTGTCGGGACTTTTTGATTTAAAATATTTTTTTCCATTACAAAACACCCACACAAGCAAGAAATTAAGTGAAAAATATATATAATTACCTTTTTGGGGAGTCAGATTCGGTATCTCAAATTAGATTCGGTCAGCTTCGGTATTTAGTGGGACCCGCGAGTAGCATAACTAGAAAATGAAGCAAAATGAGCCATGGCGAGAGTACATGAACCAGTTTCAGTGATTTCTGGAGGGGGGGGGGGGGGGGATACTGACCCCCATGACTAAGCCGCTGATCAATCAATTCGAAAATACAATATGAGAATGAAAATTGTTAATTATCATTTATCGTAAAGCGTACAACAGTGAATAACCGCCATGAGAAGTAGAAGTAAATTCATATAACGGACCTCCACATTCAATATGAATGTACACAGGGAGAATATGAACCATTTTCCTAACGAAATGGCCATACCCTCACACAGTTGAAATAAAAATTCTCAAAAATGTCAACAAAACCATCTTATGTGACCCCCTCATTGGAACGAGTTCGTCGAGCACGTTTCAATGAGAGAGGTCACGGGATAAAACAAAAAAATAAAATAAAATAAAAATAAAATATACATTCTGATATGCTGTGCGTAAAGGGTTGACAAAAGAATTGCAGGTGCGATCGTCCATTCCTGGCAACGTACAGGGTTAAGGAGATGACAGCATCTCTACATTTTCTAAGCACTGGGTCTACCTATAATGTAGGGTGTGACTTAACACTAAAGCGCCCAAAACGAGGAGATCTCTCAGGTGATACATAACGAACTACGAATAGCACCGATGTTTCAACATAATACACAAATGAAATACAAAGTAAACTGAATACCTCGAAATGTTCAACAATTCTCTTTACTAATAGCCCGACATGCCCTTGCTAGATAAGCACTTGCGTTGAGTCCTGTATTCAATGGACAGTACTTGATTGTATGTGAATCGTCTCCAGTTTTACTGCAGATGGGACATACGTAACGTCTCAGAATTGGGCACTTCGTGCGGCCCTGGATATCCTTCAAAACATGACTAGAATAAACAACTTCAGGTTCCCCATTGTTTTTACAGAAGACACAAACCTCTTTAATTTTCCTTGCTTTGTTCTTCTTAAACATGAGATATTCTGCAAGAACCGAATCAGCACATTCAGGGATGGAATCCTCTGAACTCTCATTTGATGTGTAAATATCCGATAATCTAGCTCTCTTTAAAGAAATGATTTCGCCTTTTCTGAATGTTTTTGATGTTTGATCACTGTTTCCTTCTGATTTTCTAAATCTTTCAGTTGGTCTCTTTAGAGACAGTTCTTCTTTCCTCTGTATATTTGTTCCGCCGTTGGCGTGTTCTTCCATTCCGTTATTCACTTTATTCCATAATTTTTGAAAAGGTTTATTTGGTTCTTTTTGGACTTTACATTCACCTTTCAAAGTCGTGGCCTCTCTTGTTTGAAAATAGTCCTGAAACGGCTGATAACTGTCAAATAAACAATATTGAGTAAAAGGTAATTTCTGATTATCCATCATTTGCAAAATATTCCAATATTTCTTGTGGTGACGTTTTGTTACTACTGAAAGATTTCAGACTGAACTGATCAAAATTTCCAGAACAGCATCTATATAAAGACCGAAAACACTGGCAAATGACCAATCGCTGTATGCTGCTATTGTATCGGAATTAAGTGGGCGGTATGTTTTTGTTAAGAAAATACCTGCTAATTCAAAATAAAATAGTCACCGAGTAAAAACAAACATTAACGGTTTTATGGGCGGAGCCAATGACCTTTTCAACTATCATTCCTAGCTTAGTTTTGGGAAAACTGTGTTACTTTAACTACTTGAGAAACCTGCCTGACAACCGGTGGTGCAAATTGATGCTCGATACCATTTGGAATTCTAATATAGAAACGGGGTGGTCAAAACATGTGAGGGAACTAATGGACAATTACTCTATAGAGGTCACTAACATAGAAGTAGGAATTAAAGAAGGCAAAAGGTTTGTCAAAGAGAGAGTCATGGAAGATTGCAATCGAAACTGGCGAGCAGGGGTTAGCGTGAAAAGATCACTGCAGGGGTTACAATATAAAGAAAAGCCAGCTTTTGAGAAGTACCTAGATGGCACCTTTGGAGGGTCACTGCTGTTCAAACTGAGATCAAGATCACTGGAGCTTCGGGGAAAAATTGGGAGAGATGGGGAAAAGGGATGCCAAATGTGCCACTCTGGAGTAGTGGAGACCCTGGAACATTTTCTCTTGGAATGCCCACAGTATATACCTCATAGAATAAAATTTACTGGAAGAATAATGCAGAAGTGGGGTGAAGAAACAAAGGATAGATGGCTGAAGGGGGACACGAGGGAGAGGGTAGGAATGCTTATTGAAGAAATTGAAAAAGAGGAAGTGAGGGACACTATTAAGCAGTTTATATCTGAATGCTGGGAGGAGAGGAGGGGTAGAGGGGGTGGGGTGCAGGGGGAATGATGGCCTTCTCTTATGAGGACCGCGACAAATCAGCGGCTGGCCAAAGAGTTATTATTATATTATATAGCTACCAGTTTAGCAGCCGAGGGGTAATCAGACGGTGATTATCAAATGAATATGGCTTGTTCTTACATCTTTTGTAACATAGGACATACCAAGCTAAAAAGGCAATCTGTTTCCCACTTGGCTTTTATTATTGAGGAAACATAACATTATGAAACATCGGTTATCGATTGAAACACAAAGGGATCGGCGCCCCAACCACAGTCCCTTCTTCTCTCTCTCCTCTCTGGTGCGCGGACAAAATCCCATCGGACAAAATCCCATCCGGACAATATCCCAGATTTTTTACCGGACGAAATCCAGCGGATAAATCCAATGGGATAACAAATTGTGTCTTTTTATTTTTTATACCCAACTGGGATTCTGTCCGCCCATGTATGGGATTTTGGCCGCTGGGATTTTGTCCGCTGGGATTTTGTCCGGATGGGATTATGTCCGATGGGATTATGTCCGGCGTTCCTCCGCTCTCTCTCTTTCTGTCTCTCTATCTCTCTCTCACTCACCCTCTCCGTAATTTTTCTTCTGTGAATTGACCGCGACAGATTCGATGATAAGCTGATAGCTTTTACACAAGGTTATTTCCACAACCGAAACAAACACTAAAATCAGTTGAGTTAGATATCAACCAAATGAACTGGGTTGAGTAAATATGAACCCAATTGGGTTCATATTCACACAACCCAGTTCATTTGTTTGATTTTTAACCCAATTGATTTTAGAGTGAGTGAAGGTTACATAAAACAGGGAGATTTAGTCGTAACTATAAAACATTTTATTTCCCCATAGTGTTTTCCTGTTAAATATTCCAAGAAAAATGTGGAAATTACATTGTTTTAATTCAGCAGTTGTAAGTAATTATTATTCATTTGGGAGGGTGGAGGTGTGGGGGGGGGGGGGGGGCTCAAAATAAGCTCTTAGCTTCCTGCTGACACCTGTCTATATATAACCGTTGTTTCATTCATTTATCTTGATAATATTACATACAGTCCGTGGAGAGTGTATTATCAGTAACTCACCCACAGAGTTGAGATCCCACCCAAGCAATAATTGCAAATTTGTTGCAAAGCATAACACGTACAAGCAAAGTTCCAGCCAATGGATCTCCGGGTTTTACCCCGAGGTCCATTGGTTGAAACATTGCCTGTGTTCTTTGTCCACATGTCCAGAATTTGAAAGTGATACTCCGGGTGAAAACTCCACTCCCCGGGTGATTTCGTTACAATCCACTCTCCACGTACTGTACTTTGTTATTTGCCATAATGTACAGTCATTTTGATTTTGTGCTTAAACTTCATCGTAGTATGTATAATATCAGTCTTGGTGAATAAATATTGTTTAAACTAATTATTATCAGTAACAGAGGGGAGAATGCTGCAGGACATTTCCATTCGGGACATTTCATCCAGGACACTTGCCCCTATGGACATTTGCCCATCGTTAACTGGTTCAGTGCTAGCGGACCAAAGTGGGGCTTTAATAATTTGAATTAAATATATTATTTTTATATATATCAAGAAATAAAGAAGAGCCTACAGCCAATATTAAATGTTCTGTTTTAGAACATTTTTCAAGAGAATTTGAATACATGTTCAAATGTGGGTGCATGGTGGTTTGATTTGAACGCTTTTCCGTTTAACTAGGATCTTGCTCCCCTTATCCGAAGGAGTTCTCAAACATGAACTAGCTTCCCACATGGGAGCGCGGAGGTTCAGTGGTAGACTTCTATGTTAAAGGTCCCGAGTTCGATCCCTCACGAGAATAATTAAAAAGGGTAGGTGTCATGTTAAAGGTTTGTGTTTTGTAGCACATATTGGAAAGCAAGTTACTTCTTTCAGAATCAGATAATCTCTCTCTCTCTGTCTCCCTCTGTCTCCCTCTCTCCCTCTCTCTTATATTTAGCATGCATACAGCGAAGCACACACTGGATAGCAAGTTGCCGTCGGCTATTAGCATCATATACATTTCTATCTCTCTCTCTTTCTCTTGTATTTAGTATTTAACAAGTACACATCGTAGCACGTATTGGAAAGCAAGTTCCTGCTAGGTGTTAGCATCCTATACACTCTCTCACCCTCTCTCTTGTATTTAGTAAGTAAACAACGTAGCACATATTGGAGCTACTGTCGTGAATGTTTGTTAACCTGTCAACCAGCTCATAGCATTGTAACAATTTTATGTATTAACTGACGGACGGACGGACGGACGGACGGACGGACGGTCGGAACGGACGGACGGACGGACGGTTTTCTAATGAAGTTTACCATATCGTGTCGGAGATTGTCCGACGGTGTGTGGTATTCTGATGGGTGGCGTGTGTGTTCAGGTGTGTGTGATATTGTGGTGCAATGAACTCTGTTAATTGAATAGACACTTTGCCAATGGAAATTATTCAATTAACAGGAGTATTCAATTGACAGGGATTGTGCCACTTTCCTGAATTCTAGAGATAAACTTATCATTTATTATATTATATCTTGTTTGACAGAGCTCCATGAGCTCTGTCAAACAAAATATAATATATTAAATACCTGTATTGGATGTACTGAGGCCAAATAGGTCTATAAACAAAGGAAAACTGGGGAGAGTCAGGGTAATTTCTTGACAGGTTAAAAGATTTTTGATTCAATCAACAGGAGTTTACTCTATAACCTATATTCAATTAACAGGTCGAATTTGTACTGGAGGGATGGTAAATGGTTTTGTGTTGGGAAATTATATTCAATTAACATGGCTATTCAGTTAAGAGATATCCAATTAAGTGGGCTCTACTGTAGTACATTTCCTAACCGTCTGCGATGATGTGGTCTCTAAGGTTAAAGTTAAGCTGAGAAAGGGAGAAAATCTTCTTGCAGAAAAACGGAAGCATTTCTTTGAACAAAAATTACAAAGACACTGGACCCATTAACTTATTTAGTTCGGACATGTAGCGGCCAAACTATGAACTTTATCATTCTTCAACTTTACCTCACAGAAGCCAATATGTCTTATGTTTCTTTGCGCTTCTTCTCTAGTGGTATGGGGGCTGATTTTGTAGGGTTGGACATATATAATCTACATTGGCAAATAACTGTGCCAACCTTATTTTGCATCAAGAGCGTAATCAGACTAAATGAAGTGGGAGATATTTTTCTTCTGCCGATGACAGCAGAAAAATACATTATTTATTTATTTATTTATTTATTTATTTATTTATTTATTTATTTATTTATTTATTTTTTATTTATTTATTTATGTATTGGGACTTAACGACACTTTCGACAGCCAGTTTTACCTCATGTCGGACAATTTTACGCCTATATAGAGGAAGCCGGAGAAACCAGAGAGAACGACCGCGTAGCGTTGACCAACCGTCAGACTCCCCAGCGGTCTAACTCCACATAATCAGGGTTAGCATTGGTTGAAGACACGTCCACTATCGATAAGCAGTACGCCTTAGAACACAGCGCCAAAGCGCCCACGTGGCAATCGAGAATAAGTGCCTTGCCCAAGGACACCATGCAATTTTTCCTGGTGGGGCTCGAACCGTAGCCCTTTCGGGTTGGAATCCAATGTTGTAACCCCTAAGCCACTGCGCACCTCCACTTATAATTTAAACAATATTTATTCATGAAAAAGTATGATGCATACATATTATAAACTACAACATGATTGTCATACAGAGTGCGCAGTACAATGGTATGCATTAAAGTAATGAATCAAGAACGAGATTTGTTGAAAGGATTCAGCAGTAAGCTTTAAGCTTTTATAAGCCGTCTCCTCTGGAATACTGACGAAGTTTGATAGTAGCTGCAAACACTAAGTAAAATATTGTTTAAACATAGAAGACAGAGAGAGTAAGGAGAGCAGTAGAGAGAATGAGAGAATGGAAAGGAAAGGGAAACTTATCCCCTTGCCCAACACGTGTAGCAGGCGACACACGAAGAAAAAATGTTTCAATAACTGGAAATTTCAATGACAGTCTCTAAAACACGGCTCACGGTCCCTCACTGGAACGAGCACGTTGAGCTCATTCCAATGGGGGCCATAAGCCATGTTCCCGAGACAAAAACTGAAAATATAAAAGGATTTAGATGGCAATTTTATGGGTTACACGGCGGTACATTGGGCAGGGGGTTAAGTAGGAAACGAGGGGACAACCTGAATTCAATGTTCGCTACCAAAAAATATTCAATAGGGCAGCCTCAATAGTGTATCGGTAACGGTGGCCCATTTGTGTGACAAACAACACCAGGGGAGTCCAAGAGTGCACCGCTACTGTTGAAAGCGTCCACTCAGTATTATATAGTCCTGCACGGCTCTGAAGACAAGAAGATTTTCGTTATTATTTAGTCGTTCGGATCCAAATAAGAGTGTGGAAAGCTCAGGAGTAATTGGCAATGCATTGATTGTGGAATCACGAGCATCGTTAAAGATTGGGCAGTGCACAAGATAGTGCTCAGTAGTTTCAAGGTCCCCACACTGGCAACGTGGAGATGTTGAGAGATGGTTATAGTATAAGTGGGCGTTGATATTACTGCAATGCAGGCGTAACCTGCAATGATAAATTTGGGCAGCACGGGATTTGGCTCCATAATAAAAAATTGGTGGTCGTTGCTTCTCACTATTTATAAACGTCTTGAAGTTTATGAGGGAACAATTTTCTCTTACTGAGGGGGGTAATCCATTCCACCGGTCGGTAACTTCCGGGATAAACGAGGACTTATATAAATTGGTGTGACAAAAGGGAACACGGTGGTTATTTTCGGATCGGAGATTGTGGCTTTGGGTAATTGATGAAATAATTGGTGGCACCTTATTGGAGATATATGGAGGTGTTAATTTATGATACATCTTAAAAAATTGGATGAGCTTGTGCTTTCGGCGTCTTTCTTCCAGTGGATCCCATTGGGTTTCTGTGTAGAGAAGGTCTTTACTGCAGCTCACAGTGGCGCCAGTAACTATTCTTGCTGCAGCTACTTGTATTTTCTCCAGGTCCGCAGCTTGAGTTGCTGAGCAGTTGTCCCAGACAGAGTCAGCATATTCTAAAAGAGGTCGGACAAATGCGAAGTAAATCTTTTCAAGGACTTTCCTGTCAAGTGTGAACTTGTGGGCCCTGAGCATGTCAATACGTGTCCAGGCTTTAGCGCACACATGATCGATATGGTCGTTCCATGTACAACCTTTATTCAAAATTACACCCAAATGCTTATGGCTGCTCACCTCAGAGATTTGAGTTCCACATAAATATATTGGTGGGTGCACCGGGACATTACTTTTACGTGATATGATCATGGTTTCCGTTTTAAGGGGGTTGAACTCAACGAGCCAAGTTTTAGCCCAATGTTCAATTGTGGCTAAATCACGGTTGAGTATGATGGCACCTTGGTCAGGATTCTCAATTATAAGATAAAGGGATGTATCATCTGCAAATAGACGTATACTGCTAAGTAGGTTTTCAGTAATATCGTTGATGTAAATCAGGAATAACAGGGGACCAAGGATCGAACCCTGCGGGACACCAGACGTTATTGGTTTCCAAGGGGATGCCTCAGAGGCTACAAGGACACGCTGGTACCGATCAGAAAGGTAAGATTTTAGGAAACAAAGCAAGTCACCAGATATTCCTATTCTCTCGAGCTTGTGGATAAGACCAACATGCCAAACTTTATCAAATGCCTTGCTAACATCACAAAAGACAACTCTTACTTCTTTTCCTTCGTCAAGAGCATGACAGAATTCATCATAGAGGTCTGTCAGTTGTAGGACAGTAGAGTCACCTGGGGTAAAACCAGACTGGAACTGGCTCAGTATATTGTTATCACATAAAAAATGCCATAATCGTTTGAAGACACATTTTTCAAGTACTTTACCAGTACAGCTAAGCAAAGATATTGGGCGATAGTTAGTAACTACATTAGACGGGTTCTTTTTCAACACCGGTGTCACATTGGCTTTTTTCCACAAAATTGGATAATAACAGTTATCTAATAACCTATTGAAGAGGGTCGTAAGTGGGTCACACAAAGAGTGACTACATTCTTTTAAAAGCCTGGGACTTATGAGATCGGGACCAGATGCCTTCGATACCTTAATACTCTTGATTACTTCGTACACTTCCTTGCTTTCAAGTGTTATCTTGTCAAGCGTTTGAAGGGGAGGCAGGGGCGGATCTGGCAAGGATGCATTAGTGTCATCCAATGTCGAAATGGAACAGAAGTATTCATTGAACACTTCCGCCTTTTCGAGATTGGTTGAATAGAGTTTGTTAAGGTGACTTATAGTAGGGATTCCGGGGACATTTTTACAGATAAATGTTTTTAATGTTTTCCACCATACTGATGAGGGTGTTTCCGGACAACTTAGTTCTGATTGGACTTTCGATATGTATGTAGATTTGGCTTTCCTAACGGCTGATACGACTTCATTTCGTTTGTGCTTATATCTCACCCAGTCGTGCTGTTGACCAGTGCGCTTTGCTCTACGATATAATCGTGTTCTTTGCCTTATCAGTAACCGAATTTGGTTATGCATCCATTTGGGCTGGTTAGCCCTGGAAGTTATCAGTTTGTTGGGAATAAATTTAGATGCTGTTTCAAGTAATTGATCGGTGAAGGTGGATACTATAGTGTCCGGGCACGATTGATCAAGCAATCTTTCCCAGTCTACGTTATTGTATGCAGTGTTTAGACCGTCAAAGTTTCCCTCTGCATACAACCATATGCGTCTCTTAAAGTTTTTAGGCTTATCTTTCTTGAATTCAATAGCAATACAAATTGGACAATGATAACGAGTCATGTCAGGTACAAGTGGTTCTAGGACTTCACATTCCAGTACATATACAGTATTACTAACAGCAAATAGGTCAATTAGAGATGCAGATGATTCGGTAAAGCATGTTGGCTCTTCCACAAGCTGTCTAAGATTGAAATAATTACTTAGTTCCTGGAAGCGACCCTTGGGAGAACCATATTGGTTGTCGTTGAAGTCACCAGTAATAATTATGTCTGAAATTAAGGTATCTTTGGCTTTGTCAATAGACGCCGTAATTTTATCCCAAACATCTGAGGGACTATTGGGTGGGCGGTAAAATATTCCTAGCAGCAGCGACTTACCATGGGTCATGAACACTTCAGCCCAGATACATTCAATGTCATTCACCTCAAGATCAGTTCTATGCCGAAAGCACAACCCGTCCTTCACGTAGAGGGCAACCCCCCCCTCCCCTCGACAAACGATTACACCGTATGGGTTCTTGGAAACCATGGATCATAATATCTGATGTTAGGTCCGAGCATTGAAGCCAGGTCTCAGTGAATGCTAAGATATCATAGGAAAATGATTCATACTCCAATATATCTACTTTAGGCTTCAGGCTTTGGATGTTCAGATGAAAGATTTTTAATGCATCGGGGGTATTTTCTGTGTTCACAGAGCCTGGTCCAGGATTTGATTCAATGTCTCCAGACAATAACAAAACCACAGCCGATACCAATATAAAATAACAGATGGTTGAAGTGGATGGCGTTGCAGCTGGTATATATGATGTCGGTCGGAGTTTGGGTCTTTCAACAATCGTACAAAGATCATTACTGCATTGGCAGCGTAGGATAAATTTGTTGAATAAAAGATGAAACAGGGCTGATGTCACAATAAGGCTGACCTGAACCCCAACACGCATACACCACATGTAAAGATGCGCAAGAGCACACAGGGACTGATGTTTTGTTAGTCTTCTTTTCAGGCCGCGAGCATAAACTACAGTATTGAATGTACCAATCCGGGCGCGATAAGACTCAAGACTATACATTATGTAATCTGTGGGTGGTAATATACAGGTATCCATGATGCCCAGCGGTTGGTAACTTTCAATAACAAGATCATTCTACAGTGGTACGAATTAAATTCAGGTCGTTTTGTACGAGAGTTTGGAAGAAAGTGGATAGAGTAACCTCGAAGAGAAATATAACAGAAAATGGTAAAGAGAAATGGAGAAGAGATATTGGAAAAGTAATTCATGTGATGAAATGAACTGCTTACTCAAAGTCAAACTACATAAATCTCTAAGCGGATATTACAAGTAGAATAAATCAGGACTGGTTGGATTTCTTATTGGACAAAGAGAGCAAAGCAAAGGGGAAGACGAAATAAATTAAAAGGAAATAATATTTGTGGAGATAATAATTGTGGTATTTCTGCTTGGTGCAGGATCCATATAAACACATGTACACATACACCTCCACTTGATTTGGCTATCTAACGCAGACGGTATCAAAATGTATTATTTTAAACATCCTTTTTTAAAATTTTTTCCAAAATTTCACTAAAACCATATCACGTGACTCCCCTCGTTGGGACGAGCTCTTTCCAAAGAGGGGTCACATGATATGGTTTTGTTGAGAGTGTTTGAAAAATAGTCTTTTTTCAGCTGCTGAGTTTGCATATAACGCGGGCGGATGTGTCCGATTCGTTGGGCTAAAGGGTTAAGGTTTATTTACCCAGAAAGTGGAGGTATAACAATAGAAAAATAAACAATATACCAGGGCGAGACAACGGATTTCCAGGGTTGGGGAGAGGGTGTGGGCCCGAAACTTGGGGGCCCGGTTTTGGCCTAGAAGTCTTCTCAGGACTGGTCTTCCCGACTACCAGACGAGAATTAGCAAGATAAGTTGTCCGTCGTATTGGAATACTAGTTGTCACTAATGCAAAGAAGGAATGGGAGTGTCCCGTGGAAATGCTTAATCTGTTAATCCTTTACTTTTTTTAAACAATATTTTTATTTCCTCAATGAAATGGGGTTTGGGCGAACAGGCAATGCCTATATTAGCGCCGTACCTTACAGAGAAATACAAGACCATAGATCATTTTTCATCCGCACCTCTGAACTCAGAGGGCGAGCATACTAATTAAATTCTGAATTTATGGAGGGAGGTGATAGGGGTAGAAGTGGTCGATGAAGGAAAAATGGAGTTGGATAGTGATCACAACTTGATTACAGTGACGATGAGGGCCAAAAACCTAGAGAAAAGCAAAGGAAGCTTCAAGGAGGTTTGGGAACTCAAAAAGGATGCCGACTGGGCGAAGTTCGAAGAAAAACTGAAACCAAAGCTTGCAGCCGTACACAAGGGGGGGGGGGGGGGGGGGGGGCAGTGTCCAGAAGATGACCGACGCCATAGTTGCGAGCCTAGTGGAGGCAGGGAAGGAAAGTGTAGGAAAGATTAGGGTGCCAACACGGGAACTTGGGTACAGAGTGAACGAAGAACTGAAAAGTGCCATAAAGTTTAGAAAAGCTAAATGTGCTGCATACAGGTGCTGCATACAGGAGAAGTAGAAAACTTAAGGGTGTGAAAAGCAATGAGGCCATGGTAGCAAAGGAAGAATACCAACAAGCACGAAATAAAGTAAACAAGATTAAAGACGACAACCGGAGAGTGCGAAATAACAGTCTTATTAGGACGATAAGAACGACAGGGGGGTCGAGTAATAATAATAACTCTTTGGCCAGCCGCTGATTTGTCGCGGTCCTCATAAGAGAAGGCCATCATTCCCCCTGCACCCCACCCCCTCTTCCCCTCCTCTCCTCCCAGCATTCAGATATAAACTGCTTAATAGTGTCCCTCACTTCCTCTTTTTCAATTTCTTCAATAAGCATTCCTACCCTCTCCCTCGTGTCCCCCTTCAGCCATCTATCCTTTGTTTCTTCACCCCACTTCTGCATTATTCTTCCAGTAAATTTTATTCTATGAGGTATATACTGTGGGCATTCCAAGAGAAAATGTTCCAGGGTCTCCTCTACTCCAGAGTGGCACATTTGGCATCCCTTTTCTCCATCTCTCCCAATTTTCCCCCGAAGCTCCAGTGATCTTGATCTCAGTTTGAACAGCAGTGACCCTCCAAAGGTGCCATCTAGGTACTTCTCAAAAGCTGGCTTTTCTTTATATTGTAACCCCTGCAGTGATCTTTTCACGCTAACCCCTGCTCGCCAGTTTCGATTGCAATCTTCCATGACTCTCTCTTTGACAAACCTTTTGCCTTCTTTCATTCCTACTTCTATGTTTGTGACCTCTATAGAGTAATTGTCCATTAGTTCCCTCACATGTTTTGACCACCCCGTATCTATATTAGAATTCCAAATGGTATCGAGCATCAATTTGCACCACCGGTTGTCAGGCAGGTTTCTCAAGTAGTTAAAGTAACACAGTTTTCCCAAATCTACCCTGTCCTTGATTTTTATCCACCCAAGCTCCCCCCTTACTGCTTCCAAAGCTGCAGCATTACTCGACCCTGTTATCCATCTGCCGGCATTATTCTGAGTACTTTCCAACTTCTTAATAACGGTTTGGTTTAATGGAATCACGTCCGTGCCATACGTTATACTTGGTAAACCCACCCTCTCCCACAGTGTTTTCCCCACAAAGACCTTGTTGAAACTATTTTTCCCTAAAAGTTTTAGTTGGTTCAGAATTCTTTTCCCCTTCAGAATCAGTTTGGCTGAGTAATTTCTGTACACCCCTCTTCCCGTTATATTTATGCTTACCCCTAGATACTCATACTCTCCCGTTTCTCCTACAGTGATTTGTTTGCTTTCCCCTTCGGGGATTGAGAACTCCCCCACTCTCCATCTCTTCGTCATATCTACCTTGCGTCCAACGGGTATTACCTTGCTTTTATTTTCATTTAGTTCGAGCCGCCAAGTGTTCCCATATCTACCAACAATTTCCAGCAATTTCTCTAGCCCCTGTTCAGTTCTAGACATTAACACCATGTCGTCCGCAAAGAATAAGCCTGGTACCTTTATGTCTCCAACATTTAGCCCCTCCGCACTCTGAATTAGTTCGTCCCCTAAATCTTTAACATACAATGCAAACAAAATCGGTGAAAAGATACACCCCTGCTTGAGGCCTATATCCATAGGGACTCGTTTTGTAGTGATACTCCCTAGACTGAGTTGGCTTTGCACATCTGTATACAGTGCTTTCATGATTCCCACAAAGTCATCCCCCAGTCCGATGCCCTCGAGCTTTCGCCACATACCTTCCCTCCACACTCGGCCGTACGCTTTTTTCACATCTAGAAATGCCAGAAACATCTTTTTCTTTTCAGCCTTTGTTGATTCTATCAGTTGGGTGAGTGTAAATAGGTGATCAGTGACTCTTCGACCTTTCCTGAAACCATTTTGAATTTCTCCTAAAAAACCTTTCTCTTCAATAACTTCCTCAAGTCTACCGTATATGACCTTACAGAATACTTTTCCGATGTTACTACTAACTGATATCCCCCTATAGTTATCTAGAACTTCCTTATCCCCCTTTTTGTGTATGAACGACACCTTACTTTCCCTCCACTCTCTGGGGACCTTTTGCTTTCGCAGAGCCAGGTTGAAAAGGTTTGTCAGGACTTCAATAAGTGCCTCCCCTCCATTTTTGAGGAATTCGTTCGGAATTTCATCAGTCCCTCCCGCTTTACCATTTTTTAATTTCGAGACCACGTTCCGCACTTCTTCTGCCGTTATTTCGCTACATACACGATTGGATAGGTTCTCCTCCACCAGTGTATTTCTTTTTGGTGGGGACCCACTGCCCCATCGCCTATCGTTTATCTTTTCCCAGTGCTTGACTAACTCTGAAGCGATACGGCCTTTATCTTCTGTACTTTCCACATCCACTTTGATACTCTGCACACTACTTTTCCCCCGTTTATTTACCCAGTTCCAAAATACGTTTGAGCTCGAACCCCCCGTTTTCTTTATTGTTCTGGCAAGACTGCAATTGTGCTCCTTCCTATTATTATTCTTTATCTCGTTCACCTTTTTCCGTGCCAGTTCATATTCTCCTTTCATTAGTCTCGTGTCATTGTTATCCACCCCTTTAAGCTTCCTACTTCTTCTGTAAGCAGCGCATTTTACCTTCCTTTCTTTTATCGCCTTTTTCAGTCCCTCGTTTACCCTGTATCCGAGCTCTCTCGTTGGGACCCTCACCCTTCCTATACAATCCTTCCCTGCCTCTGTTAGGCTATTTACTATGCCATCTGAAATACTCTGGACATTTGCATCCCTAGGTATACATTCAAGACTTGGTTTTAGTTTTTCCCGAAACTGCTTCCAGTCGGCTCCTTGTTTTAGTCGCCAAACTTCCTTGAAGGTATTTCTGTCTCTATTCGTCTTTTTGCCCATAATCTTAACTGTTATCAGGTTGTGATCACTACCCAAGTCATTTTTTCCCTCGTCATCTATTTCTACATCTATAACCTCCCTCCATACGCTAACGTCAGTGAGTATATAATCAATTATTGTTTTCTTATCGTTCCTCTCCCAGGTCCATTTACCCTTACATTTCGCATCCCTGTTCAGGATCTTTAAACCAAGCTCTTTTGATAGGTCCAACATCTTCCTCCCATTCGTGTTAATTTTCCTATCACCTCCCTGTATGCCCTCCTCCTTATCCCCGATGTGCCCATTGAAGTCCCCCATTAGGACAATACTGAACCCTCTGCTTTCAAGCTCTGTGATATTCGATCTAAGAGTTGTATATATTGAATCATTCCACTCGGGCTTACTTCCCTCCACTGCTAAGTATACAACACCAACGGCAACACTCCTGCTTCCTAACTTGATTTTTGCCCAGACTATTTCGTTGGATACTGGAATCTGAGTCCTTGCTTCTGTGAGATCTGTAATCAATGAGGGCTGTAATTCCTCTTTAGCGTAGATGCCAACACCCCCACCCCGTTTCTGACCCTCAGTTCGCCCAGCTCCTATCCACACGCAACCCTTCATCTGATCAACCCGCTCATCCCGTCGTATCCACGTCTCACTTAGACCCATTATATCGAAGTCTCCTTCGTCCATCATTGTTGATATTTCGCTTACTTTCTTGTGCAGACCCTGGATGTTGCAGTACCCAAACTTAATGAATCTTTGTTTTTTTGTCATCACTGGCACATTATTATACCCCTGGTATGTCCCTGTGTTGTGCATGTTTGTTGTTCTTCCTATGTTCCCAGCATTTGTGCCCCTCTGGCTGTGGTCCCCTACCCCCCTTTTCTCCAAAAAAGGCCCAGCCACCTGTAAAATTTTTTGGCCCAGCAGGTCTGTACCCATCCTACTTAAATGCAATCCGTCTCGCCCATACAACTCTCCTTGTCCCCAGAATGAATCCCAGTGGTCAATGAAATGTATTCCCAAGTCTTTGCAGTGCTCTTCCAGCTCCTCGTTTAGTGCCATAATCCGCGAGTTCCTCTCATTCCCACCACCCATAACGGGGAGCACCCCTGAAACGATGATCCGAGCATTCCTGGTAAGTAGCTTACTAATTATGTCCTTGTATGTGTCCACCAAACGAACTGATTTCCTCTCCCTGATGTATAACATACGGTACGGAATTTGTACCCCTTAACCACACAGCTGTTAAGAGCTTGGAAATCCCGTAGAACGATGCAGGCCGATGGATAACAGGCTCGAGTAATGCCGCAGCGCTAGAAGCGATCAGGGGTGAGCTTGGGTGGATGAGGATCAAGGACAGGATAGACCTATTGAAACTCGGTTATCTTAATTATTTGGTAAATCTCCCCGATAGCCGATGGTGTAAAGTAATGTTCCTGAAAACTTTCAACTCAAATATCAAGACGGGGTGGATGGTCCAAGTGAGGGAGCTAGTAGAAAACTACTCATTGGAGATCTCGGACCTTGACGTTGGGGCAAACCAGGGTAAAAAGATCGCCAGAGAAAGGGTCATGGAGGATTGTAACCGTAATTGGCGAGAGGGGTCAAATTAAAGAGATCTTTGGGTCGCCTGCGTGATAAAGAGAAGCCTGGTTTTGAAGAGTACCTTGATGGCACCTTTGGGGGGTCACTGTTGTTCAAACTGAGGTCGCGGTCCCTGGAGCTGTGGGGAAAAATTGGGAAACACAGTGAAAAGGAGTGCCAGATGTGTAACTTGGGCGTGGTGGAGACCCTGGAACACTTTCTTATAGAATGCCCAAAATATCAGTCAAAAAGAACAAGATTCACGGGGAGTATAATGGGGAAGTGGGATGGGAGAATGAAGGACATGTGGTTGGGGACGACTCAAAGGAGAGGGTTAATATACTAATCGAAGAGATTGTGAAGAATGGGGCAAGGGATGTCATCAAGCAGTTCGTCTCCGAGTGTTGGGAGGAGAGAAGAAGCGCGGGAATAGGGAGGCAGTTGGTAGAACATGGGTAACCAAGGCCTTCTCATACGAGAACCGCGACCAATCAGCGGCCGGCCGAAGTGTTATTATTATTATAGTCTTAATTATGGAAACACTGGAGCTACCAGCGAGACTGATGAAAACAATTGCAGCTCTGGGCGTCTCTTGCCCTATCACCTGGACTATCCAGGAGATAGGCAAAAGCGTCCATCTGTCACTGGAATTCAAGATCGATGAAGCTACAGAATCACCACCCTCCTCGGGGAGAGGTAGCACTTTGCTGAGAGGACCCCTCTCACACTGGTCCTCACCCAAGGGGGTCTGGAGGCCCTGAAAAGAGAAGGAAACAGAGAAGAAAGAGCCCGTCCACCAAGCGGAGGGATGCCCAACGCTTGGAGGCATTCTTAGAGATGAAGAAAGAGAACGGTGAGGAAAAGAAAGAGCCAGAGGCGGCCACCACTTCCCCTCCCACTCCCACAGACAGAACCATCCAAATGCCGGCTTCCCAGCTGGTGTTGTCGGATGTGGAAGAGTCTGTGGAGACTGAGGTGGAAATGGAAGCTGCCCTCTCGCATCTTCCTGATCCCCACTCGATTATTCCTTCTAAACCAAAACGGGACCAGGACGCGGACGACAGGTTGGAGAACATCTTACGGAAAAACAAACTTCAAGGGGACCTTCACAAGCAAGAGATGGACAGGAATTACCAACTATTCCTCCAACAAATCGAAGAAACCAAAAACTAATAGACGCCAGAAACCTACAACTACAACAACAAAAGCGACAGCAATCACCCACAACCACTCCAGACTCGGCCAGGACCAGACCCTCCAAAACTCACCTATCACCATTAGACAGCCCACCAACAACACCAACCGCCACTGTCTCTCCTTCCAAACCTCCACCTCTGAAAAAGAAGCAGAAAAGACACAAGCGCCGCTAACAACCCACAACTTCTCCTCCTTTACCACGGTCTGACACTTCAAAGTTCTACAGCTGAAGAGGGTCGAAAGGGGCTTGCTCCCCAAACCGTCCCTGTGCTCCTTCGGCGAGCGAAACCATTTGATTCGGGCAAGAAATACAATACAATACAATGGTGCAGGTGCAACTGTACATAAAACAGAAACTGATCCAATGATTTAGAAAGAAATAGAAAGTACCATACTATATCCCACCATCTCCTTTAAGTAAGTTACCTATCTATTGGATGTGGAGGCAATCTACTTTCATTTATATGATAGGCCCACTAAAATCTCTCTCACTCAATACAGCAAAGGTCATTGCCAGGGTTCTTTTCCACTGGAAATAAACCATTCACTGGAATCTCACTGTTTCCCTAATATATTCTCGAATCCTTTACATGAAAAGCAGACACTTGCAAACATAATTATTTAATATCTCTTTTTTCATTTCTTTGCGCCGAAAACATAGCTTATGACCACTCATGGGAACGAGCGCAACGAGTTCGTTCCAATGATGGGTCATATGCTATGGTTTTGAGGGACAAAAATGAAAAAAAAAAAACAATGGAAATCGAATGGCGATTTTTGTGAATTCGCTGGTCGGTTTTGGCCGAAACGCTGGGTAAAGGGTTAATAGACTGTTATCTGTATGCACATGCACCAGAATCGGTGTTGTCACTTCATGGGTTCTTCATTTCAAGAACTTAGGCATCTGCATCGGTCTACCGACACTTTCGATGGGAGGCCCGTCACAGAATTAAACATGGGGTCAGAATTTCCTCTCCCTGGCCCTGGGGATTGCAGGAATGAATGGGTATGGGGTTGGCATATTTCAGTTCAAATTTGGGTTAGGGATGGGGTGACGAATCCATCAGTTCCCATTGTCTATGCCACTGTTACTCATATCACTTTCTCTCCGTCTCTTAACCCACTTCTTCCATCTATTTTGTGTCTGACCAAAACAATAACCTCATTGGGATGAGATGAATGTGCACATAATAAGCTTAAAACTACCCGTAATGTGTTTTACCGTTGGTTTTTACTTACGGAGTGACAATTATAATAATAATACATTACCACATATTGATCTGTTATAATTGAAGTTCAGCTTGACTTTCGTCAAAACAAATAATGAGCAATATGTCGCGACAGAGATTAAAGTTGAATTTCACTAAAACAATTTACTTCCAGCGAGAGTTTTAAATCAATTAGTGATGAAGTAAATCATACCGTGCGATTCTAACATTGTTAACCCACTACCTAACATGAAAAGCAGACGACACGTGCAAAAAAAAATCTTGAATAACTATTTTTTTTCATTTTTTGCCTCAAAAACATAGGTTATGACTCCTCATTGGAACGGGCTCGACGAGCTCGTTCCAAAGAGAGGTCATCACCTATGTTTTTGAGACAAAAAATGAAAGAAATAATTGACGATTTTTGTGAATACCGCTGCTTGGTTTTGACCGTTAAAAAGGGTAAAAGGTTAATCCTTCACGTGACGAATTGGACGCATCCACGCGCGTAAAATTAAAAATTGTGGCAACATTATGGAATGAAATATGGCGTTGTTGGGGCAGCAGTTGCCGCCCAAACTTTTCATTCTGCTTTGGTCTTAGCTGTAAGTGTATTCAGTCATATCTTGAGGCTGATTATTTAGGTCATAGCCTATGATTGGTCTTGACACCCAGGGATAAATAATGGACTGGCTCCTTTTTTGGGGGGGGGGGGGGGCACAGGCTTTGATCAATCAGCAGTAAGGCGTCAATGAAGGTCCGAGAGGAATGACCGGTTCCCGCTATTTATGAAACGCTCATAGCCTTCAGCAACCATGCCTACTACATGTAGGAAGGAAAGCTGCCACCTTGGAGGGAACTACTGAACTATGTTGTGCTGGTCGGCGATGGAGTTATGGTATCACCGCTGCTTGTATCCACTGATGTGCTCCCGTGTCTCCCCATCAACTTTCATGAAATGGATCCGGTGTTAGTGCAGCAATCAACAATCACCCTTGGTGTAATAGGGCATCCCCTCAAGATTCCTCTCCTCTGCAAAAAATCCTCACTTTCTGCATCCTAAGACAAACCCCCCTCAAGACAAAACCCCCCTCAGGACAAAATCTCCCCATAAGAAATATTTATTTTATTTTTTTTTTATCTTATTTGTTTTACAAGGATTGGCACACAAGTTATGCAACCTGTATTAACGCCTCTCCTTGGCCCAATGGCGCATATGTGTGGGATGACCTTCGTAGCGGCAACTTCGTGGCCTCGCTCTTCTCGAATACTACGAAGGGATCTTTAGCCTGCACGGAGTGTGTCTCTATCCGCACAGAGGACAGCCATTTCACGTCCCCACCCGATGGGACGGTTCGCTGTAACAGCATCAACCCCATAATTGATGCTAATAATAATAATAATAACTCTTTGGCCAGCCGCTGATTTGTCGCGGTCCTCATAAGAGAAGGCCATCATTCCCCCTGCACCCCACCCCCTCTTCCCCTCCTCTCCTCCCAGCATTCAGATATAAACTGCTTAATAGTGTCCCTCACTTCCTCTTTTTCAATTTCTTCAATAAGCATTCCTACCCTCTCCCTCGTGTCCCCCTTCAGCCATCTATCCTTTGTTTCTTCACCCCACTTCTGCATTATTCTTCCAGTAAATTTTATTCTATGAGGTATATACTGTGGGCATTCCAAGAGAAAATGTTCCAGGGTCTCCACTACTCCAGAGTGGCACATTTGGCATCCCTTTTCCCCATCTCTCCCAATTTTTCCCCGAAGCTCCAGTGATCTTGATCTCAGTTTGAACAGCAGTGACCCTCCAAAGGTGCCATCTAGGTACTTCTCAAAAGCTGGCTTTTCTTTATATTGTAACCCCTGCAGTGATCTTTTCACGCTAACCCCTGCTCGCCAGTTTCGATTGCAATCTTCCATGACTCTCTCTTTGACAAACCTTTTGCCTTCTTTCATTCCTACTTCTATGTTTGTGACCTCTATAGAGTAATTGTCCATTAGTTCCCTCACATGTTTTGACCACCCCGTTTCTATATTAGAATTCCAAATGGTATCGAGCATCAATTTGCACCACCGGTTGTCAGGCAGGTTTCTCAAGTAGTTAAAGTAACACAGTTTTCCCAAATCTACCCTGTCCTTGATTTTCATCCACCCAAGCTCCCCCCTTACTGCTTCCAAAGCTGCAGCATTACTCGACCCTGTTATCCATCTGCCGGCATCATTTTGAGTATTTTCCAACTTCTTAGTAACGGTTTGGTTTAATGGAATCACGTCCGTGCCATACGTTATACTTGGTAAACCCACCCTCTCCCACAGTGTTTTCCCCACAAAGACCTTGTTGAAACTATTTTTCCCTAAAAGTTTTAGTTGGTTCAGAATTCTTTTCCCCTTCAGAATCAGTTTGGCTGAGTAATTTCTGTACACCCCTCTTCCCGTTATATTTATGCTTACCCCTAGATACTCATACTCCCCCGTTTCTCCTACAGTGATTTGTTTGCTTTCCCCTTCGGGGATTGAGAACTCCCCCACTCTCCATCTCTTCGTCATATCTACCTTACGTCCAACGGGTATTACCTTGCTTTTATTTTCATTTAGTTCGAGCCGCCAAGTGTTCCCATAACTACCAACAATTTCCAGCAATTTCTCTAGCCCCTGTTCAGTTCTAGACATTAACACCATGTCGTCCGCAAAGAATAAGCCTGGTATCTTTATGTCTCCAACATTTACCCCCTCCGCACTCTGAATTAGTTCGTCCCCTAAATCTTTAACATACAATGCAAACAAAATCGGTGAAAAGATACACCCCTGCTTGAGGCCTATATCCATAGGGACTCGTTTTGTAGTGATACTCCCTAGACTGAGTTGGCTTTGCACATCTGTATACAGTGCTTTCATGATTCCCACAAAGTCACCCCCCAGTCCGATGCCCTCGAGCTTTCGCCACATACCTTCCCTCCACACTCGGTCGTACGCTTTTTTCACATCTAGAAATGCCAGAAACATCTTTTTCTTTTCAGCCTTTGTTGATTCTATCAGTTGGGTGAGTGTAAATAGGTGATCAGTGACTCTTCGTCCTTTCCTGAAACCATTTTGAATTTCTCCTAGAAAACCTTTCTCTTCAATAACTTCCTCTAGTCTACTGTATATGACCTTACAGAATACTTTTCCGATGTTACTACTAACTGATATCCCCCTATAGTTATCTAGAACTTCCTTATCCCCCTTTTTGTGTATGAACGACACCTTACTTTCCCTCCACTCTCTGGGGACCTCTTGCTTTCGCAGAGCCAGGTTGAAAAGGTTTGTCAGGACTTCAATAAGTGCCTCCCCTCCATTTTTGAGGAATTCGTTCGGAATTTCATCAGTCCCTCCCGCTTTACCATTTTTTAATTTCGAGACCACGTTCCGCACTTCTTCTGCCGTTATTTCGCTACATACACGATTGGATAGGTTCTCCTCCACCAGTGTATTTCTTTTTGGTGGGGACCCACTGCCCCATCGCCTATCGTTTATCTTTTCCCAGTGCTTGACTAACTCTGAAGCGATACGGCCTTTATCTTCTGTACTTTCCCCATCCACTTTGATACTCTGCACACTACTTTTCCCCCGTTTATTTACCCAGTTCCAAAATACGTTTGAGCTCGAACCCCCCGTTTTCTTTATTGTTCTGGCAAGACTGCAATTGCGCTCCTTCCTATTATTATTCTTTATCTCATTCACCTTTTTCCGTGCCAGTTCATATTCTCCTTTCATTAGTCTCGTGTCATTGTTATCCACCCCTTTAAGCTTCCTACTTCTTCTGTAAGCAGCGCATTTTACCTTCCTTTCTTTTATAGCCTTTTTCAGTCCCTCGTTAACCCTGTATCCAAGCTCTCTCGTTGGGACCCTCACCCTTCCTATACAATCCTTCCCTGCCTCTGTTAGGCTATTTACTATGCCATCTGAAATACTCTGGACATTTGCATCCCTAGGTATACATTCAAGACTTGGTTTTAGTTTTTCCCGAAACTGCTTCCAGTCGGCTCCTTGTTTTAGTCCCCAAACTTCCTTGAAGGTATTTCTGTCTCTATTCGTCTTTTTGCCCATAATCTTAACTGTTATCAGATTGTGATCACTACCCAAGTCATTTTTTCCCTCGTCATCTATTTCTACATCTATAACCTCCCTCCATACGCTAATGTCAGTGAGTATATAATCAATTATTGTTTTCTTGTCGTTCCTCTCCCAGGTCCATTTACCCTTACATTTCGCATCCCTGTTCAAGATCTTTAAACCAAGCTCTTTTGATAGGTCCAACATCTTCCTCCCATTCGTGTTAATTTTCCTATCACCTCCCTGTATGCCCTCCTCCTTATCCCCGATGTGCCCATTGAAGTCCCCCATTAGGACAATACTGAACCCTCTGCTTTCAAGCTCTGTGATATTCGATCTAAGAGTTGTATATATTGAATCATTCCACTCGGGCTTACTTCCCTCCACTGCTAAGTATACAACACCAACGGCAACACTCCTGCTTCCTAACTTGATTTTTGCCCGGACTATTTCGTTGGATACTGGAATCTGAGTCCTTGCTTCTGTGAGATCTGTAATCAATGAGGGCTGTAATTCCTCTTTAGCGTAGATGCCAACACCCCCACCCCGTTTCTGACCCTCAGTTCGCCCAGCTCCTATCCACACGCAACCCTTCATCTGATCAGCCCGCTCATCCCGTCGTATCCACGTCTCACTTAGACCCATTATATCGAAGTCTCCTTCGTCCATCAGTGTTGATATTTCGCTTACTTTCTTGTGCAGACCCTGGATGTTGCAGTATCCAAACTTAATGAATCTTTGTTTCTTTGTCATCACTGGCACATTATTATAACCCTGGTGTGTCCCTGTGTTGTGCATGTTTGTTGTTCTTCCTATGTTCCCAGCATTTGTGCCCCTCTGGGTTATCGGCTGTGGTCCCCTACCCCCCTTTTCTCCAAAAAAGGCCCAGCCACCTGTAAAATTTTTTGGCCCAACAGGTCTGTACCCATCCTACTTAAATGCAATCCGTCTCGCCCATACAACTCTCCTTGTCCCCAGAATGAGTCCCAGTGGTCAATGAAATGTATTCCCAAGTCTTTGCAGTGCTCTTCCAGCTCCTCGTTTAGTGCCATAATCCGCGAGTTCCTCTCATTCCCACCACCCATAACGGGGAGCACCCCTGAAACGATGATCCGAGCATTCCTGCTAAGTAGCTTACTAATTAGGTCCTTGTATGTGTCCACCAAACGAACTGATTTCCTCTCCCTGATGTTATTGGACCCCACATGTAATACCACTACCGGATCAGGCCCCGACCCAGCTACAATACCGTCCACTCTATCCCTCAGGTCCTCCACTTTAGCCCCTGGAAAGCACAGAACTGTTCTATTTTTACTGTCCGGACCACAGACAACCTTGTCGATCCCCCGAACTATGCTACTTCCCGCAACCACCAACTTACTTTTGTCCCTCGCCCTATTTATCTCCTCTAGTCTCCTATTGTTTACAGCGTCCTCTTCCTCTCCAACAGCCCCACTCGGAATCAATATCGGTATCGGTATCTTTGACCTAGGATTACTCCTATCCTTGTCCTTGTCCCTCCGTCTCTTTCCAGACCCTGAACTACCTGGACTACTCCCCTGGTCTTCTACCGAATCCCTCCTCCTTTTTCCTGGCCTAGACCCCAACCTACTATCTGTTGCAAGTACCTCCATCTCCTCCTCTAACTCTTCCGAATCGAGCACATCAAATCTGTTTCTGGTGCTGCACTCCCCACTGCCTTTGGACTTTACACCCCTATCTACCTGCTTCTCTGGCCCCCCTTTCCTACCACTTTTGATAGTCCACGCCAAACGCTTTACAGCATTGCTCCGGCCTGGGCCCCCCTCATCTGTCCTACGTATTTTTCTAGCAGCCCCCACCTCATCACCTACCTCATTCACATCAAAGGTTCTACCCCCATGTTTCCTCTTGGAACCACCGACAACCACCCATCCTTCTCGGAAAGCTACTTTCACAGGCGTAACTCCAGACAGCCCCGCCCTACCAAGTTTTCCCTTCAGCTCAGCAATCTCCCCCTCAAACTTAACAATTGTCTCAAGTAGGCGGAGGATTTCCTGACAGTTTGCACATACCTCTCCATATCCCATCGAACGAAAGTCCCCATACATCATAGAACACTGTCTACAAACTTCAAGCCCAATATCGCCATCGGTGGCCCCACCAACCTGGCTCTGACCGACACCCCCAGTGACCTCTGTCTGCACACCAATACTTACCCCGTTGGCACCGTTGACATGGACCGCGATATTACACGTATTTAGCTCCATACTTACCTCCGTCTGAACAGACTTGCTCGCCATCATCAAGACAAAATTACAAAATTACGCGATCGGACAAGAAAACTGTAGACACGCGACAAAAGGCAACACGACGAACCGTTCGACAACTTAGCGCTCACAGTTTTATTTAAGACCTCCTAACTTTGTCCCAGTTACTATACTGAACTAACTCCCCACAAAGTTGAATAAAATAATCTGAAAATGAAATATATATGATTAGTAAACAATAAAAATACTTAATTTCGATTCGTAACCAAGGAGACTTGCTGACAGAGAGTGTCCCGATACCTCGAGAACTTTCCCCGACAGGGGTCGATCCCGGGACATCTGGCATAAGAGACCAGCGCACTTATCCACTCGGCCACCACTCTCTTTAATGATAAAAATATAATTTTTTTATTTTTGTTGTGAGGAAATTATTATTAAAGATATATTAAATTGTATCTTTTTGTCATTTATTTTTTTTGTTGGGTGTGCATTTTTCTTAATTGTTTTTTTTGTTGGATATACATTTGATTAGACCATTATTTGTTGGATACAGCTTGGTTGTTTTTATAACAATAACTAGTTGAGAAGAACATCCTGATATTAGCTTTGCATATGGCTCACTCATTTCTTTTGATGCTCGTGGTTGTTTTAGTAATAACATATTTGCCAGCCATATGCACTTTGAATTTCCTGAGTATAGCTTGATCTCTTTCACTGGAATACCTTTTTTTCCTGCTGTTTTTAAACAACATACTATACCCTACTGTTATAAAAATGTCACTGATGGCATCCATTATCAAGCTCAATGCCACCAATACTCAAAGAGTTGCGTTCTGTAAGAAAAGGAAAAAATACGTGTCTGTGAAAAACTAAAACAGAAAAAACTAAACGAGCGAAAGAGCACAAGACGAGTATATAACCAGCTAGCAAAATTAAAGTCGCGTGTAAAAAACAAATCTTGGATCAAACCAACTACAAATGAGACAAAAGTCAGTGAGATTCCACATCGTCAGTCAAACTAACCTAAGAGCGAAGTTTGTGAGTGCTGCCTCACTGCTCAACAGGTTATACATTACCATAACGCGTTGGGAAGGGCCGGGTACTTGGTGTAAATAAGCTAGACCGGCGGCAGGTGACGATACCAGTGGAAGCTGCAAGCAGTGGTAAACATCTCCACCTGCAGTCGGGTTTTCCATCCCCGGAGTATTACTTTCGGGGAGGGAAGACTGACAGCCCCCCTCCCCCGCACGGTACTTACCGTTCTCGACGGAATAGTGTACTAAGACGGCAGCTAGGTCTTATACCCATACAAGTTACAGAAAATCATACAGTAAAATCAAAGTGCGTGGAGTCAGTGAGGATTGCCTCGCTTCTCATTGAGAACTCTTGGATCGAGTCTGCGAGGACCGCCTCGCAACTCCGCGTGTGGGGAATGTGCTAGGAAGAAACCCACCTCTCGCCCCATCAATAGCAACAACACTTACAATATACATTAGTAGATACTTGTCTCTCTCTACCTACAATTTTTCTAATTAAACTCTCTCCATTTTTTTGGAAACACTCTAACCAAGAAGACGAATGGAAAAAGTAGACGAATCGCACAGGGACTGGGACAAGCTTCGTGTTAACATACACAGGAAACCACCAACCACCAAACACCAAGGATTGAAACAAGCTTGCCTGGTTGCGACCAGTCTACATTTTAAATAAAAAAAACATACGAATAAAGGTATAATAGCCATTTTAAGGGCTTTGGGGTGTGTGTCTGTGATTGTGTGAGGGTGATGTGTGCAGGGTGTGTGTGTGTGTGGGTTTGTCTTACCAACTTGACGAGGTAACTAGACAAAAGAGTTTGCGTGTTTCGCCTTACCGAGGTACAAAAGACAAAAGAAACCCTTTACCTCGGTTGTTTTCCCAGAACTGTACCTGCAAAACGAGGTTGAAACCGTTAGTACACACAAAGGACAAACAATGGGGTACCTCGGTATGTAGGGAAGACAAGACTGTGTGTGTGTGTGTGTGTGTGTGTGTGTGTGTGTTTGAGGTATGTGCGCTTATGGGGTTGTGTGTGGGGTTTTTTTTTTCCTTCATTTTGTTTCACTGACTCGTCATTTGCTCCCCCTGAATGAGTACCAGATGGCCAATATTCAGCATCCACTCTACCTCAAAGGCTGATGGATGACTCACAGCTTTTAAAAACACATATCATAGGATTTTTTTCCGTTTTTTATAACCGTTATGAATAATATGCTGGGACTGCTACCAAACTAGCGACATGGCTGGGTTTCGTTTTCTTCTCTCAAAAACAACCATTCAGCTGCGGTTTCAGTATTGCCATAAATATCCCCACGTCTATTAGTAAAACGCCAGACCAGAATTCTTGTAGTTATACGCAATTCCTAATCACCTTCCAGTTCGGGGATTTCGAGGGGTATGACCTCACTACCCTACCACAGTGCACGCACTCAAATCAAATGAGATCCTTGGCCCTCACTACCGTCTGCCGTGGCTCCATAAGCAAATTATATTTATTTATTTATTGGTGTTTAAGGTCACATACTTATGCACAATGGCTAATCATGACCGTGACAGTTTTATGGATGGAGGAAGCCGGAGTACCCGGAGAGAACCACCGAGCAACGACGAGCAGCTGCCAGCTCCCCAACACCGTAACTCCACACTGCAGCACAGGCAGCACAGGCGGGGCTAGACTGGTTGAAGACATGAGCACCATCGACGTGCAGTACGCCCTAGTACACGGCGTCATCGTGCCCCCATGTGGACAATCGGGGTTAAGTACCTTGCCCAAGGACACAACGCGGGAGTCCGAATCAATCGCTCAGAGGGTCACCGATCCGAGAATTAACCGGGATCGACGTTGCTTATCTTCGGTGATCTGACGAGAACCGGATACCGCAACGCCACCGCGCCCCATAAGCAAATGAAGCTATTCGGTCCCAAGAGATTTCAAATTCCACCTCGTCCATTTGCGCCTCTGGTGCCCTGAAATTTTCATTCATTCCATTATCAGTAATCCAAATTACTTTCACCAATTCACATGGTTTTACTATGGAAATTATTGAAAACCACAAAGGAGGACTAAAACTTCTGTTAGATGGGTGCATATATACTAAGAGGTACTCTCGGATAAATCAATTAGATGGGTGTGCTCTAACAGAGCTGCATTTACCCGAGAAGCAGCCCCAACCACTGATGTTTGAATGAACCCTGCCAAAGGCTCAACCCCTTAAAAGGGAGGACATACTCACTGTAGCAGATTTTCTGAAATATGTTGGACATGGTGTTCGAGTTTAGGAATTTATATTATATGTTTTTCATAAAAGAGGTTATTTAATCAAAAAAGGATTTAATGTGTTCTGTGGCACAGATCTTAAGTTTGTTAAGTCATGATCGTTGTTGACAAGAGGCAACATTGGGTAATTAATTTTATTACACGCCTGTTCTAGGAAATCCCAAGCAACAGCAACACTAAACTATCCGGAAAATGAAAATCCGTTCCACACATATGTGCCGAACGGAAATCGTTGATGGGCTATTTTTAAATGGATGCGAAATTTCACTAGAATTTTGTACAAATCGTGCACCGCAATTACAATTTGAATCGCTACCGATAGCTAAAAATAGTAACACGGGTTCCCCTCGCAAATTTGGTTGGCGATAAAATACAATAATACAATAAACTTTGTTCACTTTTCGGAATCAATACACAGTGGGCTTTCGCCCATAAGTGGAATCAAAATATATATGAGTGGCGCAGCGCCGATATGCACGAAACCCTGAAATTCCTGAAATTTCCCGAATTTGTCCTAGATTCATATAATACTCAGCATACATGAACAGAAGTACAGGACATACATGATAATGATCGCTCTCATGATGCACAGGCCAGATCCAATGCCCGAGAGCAGTGGATCGGGTCTACGCATCATGAGGTCGGCCTAACTAATATATGATCCCGCGCCTTTAAGGCAGTTTATATATAATTACCCAGATTTATTAATTTTTTCCTACTGTCCAATTTTAGCAGCTCAACTAGTTCATACGTACTCGGTCTTTGTCAATAGTAGGGCCCAACAAATTTAGTCCTTATATCACTTAATCCACCACATTCTAACGGAAAATGTGTTCTTTTTGTTGATAGTTGGTCTCCCGAGTTCCAATGTGTTCTATGCGCCAGCTGGCACATAGAACACATTGGGACTCAGGGGACGAGTTATCAAACAAATTGCTGAGTGTCCTTCTAATAATAATAGCTTTTAGGGACGTGAAGGCGTGTAATAAACACAGAACGACACACACGTGTGAATGAGTTAATCGATATGGCGTTTGTGCCATCGCGAAAGGATAAATCTCGATGCCTGCTGCCTCTCGGTTTTATCCTTCTGCGCAGACACTCGTGCCATATCGATTGACCCATTCATACGCGCGAAAAGCTATCAGACAGAGTATCCCTTGCTTAGCAATTTCCAACCCATTGCAGACTGTAGAAATTTTTTCCTCGTAGTGCAACTAGGAAGTAAACTAATACAATCTTGTTTGGTAGAGCTCACCGAGATTTGTCAGAAAAGATTGAATTGGTTAAATTCCAAATTACAGTATGAAAAAAAAAATTGCTGGTTAAAATTTTTGTATTTTGACATCAGTGTGCAGAGGCAATAAAGAAAATTAAATGATCGACTTTTAATGTTCACTAATATTTTGAGAATGTCGATATTTGTAACTTTTGTTTTTTAATTGGCACCAATTTTAATAAAGATATTAACTCAAATCGTGTTTATTAACATTTATTTTTGCTGTGTGCGGAGAGGTGAGGTGTGGGGGTTCTGTCCAAATAGTCAGTTAAGGTGAGGGGGTTTTGTTATGAGGGAGTTTTGTTCTGCTGATGGGGGCGGGGGCGTGTTAGCGGGTTTTTTTTCTAGTTTTTTTTCCACGAGGGGGTTTTGTCCGAGATTCCCCCCTTACACATTGTAATCGGCCGCTAGATTCTCATTGCATCTGTTGACATTGAGAGTGCACAGATATTGTCATCCAACCATTAATTATAATTGCAATGATTAATCCTTGCACAACAAATGTTTCAATCAGTAGTGCGATACGGTATAGCACTTAACTTCCACAGTCTCTTCCTTTTCCCCCCATACAATCTTTATATGTGATATGGTACAGCACTTAACTTCAATATTATCTACCTATATCCCCCATATAATCTTTATATGTGATACGGTAGAGCATGTAGCTTCTATATTATCTACCTATATCCCACATATAATCTTTACATGTGATATGGTACAGCACTTAACTTCAATATTATCTACCTATACCCCCCCCCCCCCCCATATAATCTTTATATGTGATACGGTAGAGCATGTAACTTCAATATTATCTACCTATATCCCCCATATAATCTTTATATGTGATACGGTACAACACGTAACATCAATACTATCTACCTATATCCCCCATACAACCTTTTTATGGGATGCGGTACAACACGTAACTTCAATACTATCGACCTATGTCCCCCATACATTCTTCATATGGGATACGGCTCAGAACGTAACTTCAATACCATCTCCCTATTTCAACCATACGATCTTTTGATCTAAAAAAGTTAAAAATCTGTTTCTCATACCCTACCGCATTGTCTTTTAGGCTGCCGCATGCTCTCTTTTTATAGCCAATGTAAACATAAAAATAACAATAATTAAATTGTTTATGTCTGATATTTTATCCAACTTAATATAATTGATAAATTTGTCCCTGGATGCAACAAGACTTTGCACTACTTCAGCATTACAAAGCCTTCTTGCACTCAATGGATAAAATACACCACCACCACCCATACTATTCTGTAAATTATGTGGCCTAACAGTAGGTAATAAATGAGAATACAAACACACCTGTACATGTACGTGTGCGTGTACACGTACACGTACATTCGTGTACACCTCCATAGGATTTAGTGTTAAAATCGTGTTCCTGTTCACGATTTGAACGTTTTTTAGGGTGTTTTAGAATCCGCTTTGCGGATTCAAACACCACTGAATTTTATCCTAGAGTGAAAAAAACGCCCGTAGTTTTACGTACACGTACATGTACCGTTTTGATTGAAATCGGCAAATGGATTTCTCCCATACGATTCAGTGTTAAATTGCGAGCAAAAAACGTTTTGTCGTTTCTAAATCATCATCTTGCCGATTCTAATAATCCGCGTCTGTACACGATTTTAACACTGAAACCCTATGGAGGCGTACACGGAGATCCACTTGCGGATTTTAGGTCGGAAATCGACTCGTGTACAGACGTAGTGTTAGAATCCGCAAACCCACTGTCGCGTTTCCCGAAGTAAAACTAACACATGTTATTGCGAGGTAATCTTAATAAACACTTAATGGAATGTTTTGAATGAAGAATGTTGCCAGGGTGTTAGAATCCGCAAACCCACTGTCACGTTTTCCTGAAGTAAAAACTAACACATGTTATCGTTATGACTGAACGAGGTTTTCGTTCAAAAGAGTCAATTATAAAATATGATCTGTAAAAAATAGACATTCGTGTCTTGGTTCGATGTGACGAAGAGAAATTGAGTTTAGATATTCGTTCAAAAGAGTCGATTATAAATATGATCTGTAAAATAGACATTCGTGTTTTGTCTTGATGTAAAGAAGAGAAATTGACTTTAAGCGTCCGTTCAAAAGAGTCAATTATAAAATATGATCTGTAAAAAATAGACATTCGTGTCTTGTATCGATGTGACGAAAGGAGATTGAGTTTAGAGACAATTAGAGAAAAGAATCAGAATTCTTGTGAAGTAATCTTAATAAACACTTAATGGAATGTTTAAACGCATTTTTCGCTCAATTAGGTTCTTTGAGAATGGGTTCGTTGCCTCTTAGTTTTGGAAATCGGCATTCCGTTCAATCTACACCGGATTACGTTCCCACGGAATTCAAACGGAGACCGACACCGATACAGCTTCGACTATCACCACTGATAGCGTCGCATCGTCTGGTGAAGAAGGCGGTAAGAGAGATCTGTTGTATGGATTTTATAAGGATTCTGAGGGGAGAATTTTTGTAGGTGACACAGAAGTAGATATTGGCGATGATGAATTGATCGTTGGTTCGAACAGATACGAATTGACTGATGGACTGCGCAGATTGCTCCTTTACGACAAGCCTAGCGATTACTTGGAACAGGATTTCGACAATTACGGCGACATTCTGGTTCAGACCCACGCCATGAAGAGAAATAACGATGCCAGAGAGACGAGACCCAAAGCGAACAGAGGTTACAAGTGGACGAAAGTGGTGAAACTCATATGGGATATGAACAAGAAGTTCGTCGAATCGGTGACTGGCAAAGGGGTGAAAACCACTTTTCTTCCGAGCGATTCTAACGCTCTGTCTCAGAGATTGAGCTTGTTGATGGCGAGAAGACGGTCTGTTAACACAGGATTAGATAATCAGATAGTTACTATATCTGACGAATTGATAAGACAGAAGGGTTTGAATAAAAACCATTATAAAAGGCTGATGAACGAATCGAAGGATTGATGTGTATATAATAAGTAGAGAGAAACAAACAAACAAAAATAAAACAGTAAATTTTTACACTAGAATAATAAAAGTATTTAAACAACAAAACGATTTACCAGTGAAAAAACAAAATATATTATAAAAATAAAATATGTTGGTGATAAAGAACAGGGGATACGTCAGAACTTACGTTCAAGGCGGTTCTGGCATCGTCGATTCTATAATGCGAGCGTTCACGAGCGATGCGGGTAGAAAAACTCGCATCGACTGCGTTTGAGGTCGGTAAGAAGATGGCTTCGGATGCTGGTAAGAAAGCCGCTTCCGAAGCCAGTGGTAGGATAGCTTCTGTGGCTGACAAGAGGGCAGCCGACGCGTTGATCGACAAGTTGATCAGTCCGCCGGCGAAGCGAGCTGCGTTAGAGCGAACGCCGAAAAGTTGGAAAGATTTTAAGGATGCTGTGGTACCCATACAAGATTTAGCCAAAATGACGAGTGGATCTGGATTGAAGAGAACTCACAACGGTGTGATATAAATAAATAATAATATTAAAACAACTGAGTTTGAAAAACATAAAAAATTGTGTTTGAAAAGAATCTAAAATAACAAACAAAAAAATAAAACAAAAGATGAACATTAAAGATATGTCTTGGAATGACGCCGCGACCAAGAGGTCGAATAACGAGTTCTTTCCCAAAAGCATAAGAGGCTTGATAGTGGGAAAATCGAATTGTGGAAAGACCAATCTGTTGATGAATCTGTTGTCCCGACCCGACTGGTTGGATTACGACAGATTGTTCGTGTTTGGCAAGAGCTTGTTTCAACCCGAATACAGATTGCTTCGAGAGTGCATGGATCGTAGATTGCCCAAGGACGTCATAGCCAGAATCTTTGACAGTAGGGAGGAATTCGACAAGAGTGAAGCTCCACTTTCGACCATTTTGGACGGTGCGGCGATGGAGCTGATGGAGAGAAATGCATCTTCGAACGTCGAGTGTCGATTTTATGAGAACGCTAGCGACGTTCCGGATCCTAGAGAACTGAAATCGGAAAATAAGAATCTCATGATTTTCGACGATCTGCTTTTGGAGAGACAGAACCGATGCGAATCGTATTACGTTAGGGGTCGACACAGCAACGTGGACTGTTTCTACCTGTCGCAGAATTATTTTCGATTGCCCAGACAGACGATAAGGGAGAACGCTAATTTTCTATGTCTCTTTCGCCAAGATCTCAAGAATCTCAATCACATCTACAGCGATCACGTCGCAAACGACATGAGCACGGCGGAATTCAGGAGATTCTGCAAGAGGGTTTGGGATGGCGGACTTTACAATTTCGTCGTGATCGATTTGACAAGCGAATTTAATCGCGGAAAATATCGGTGCGGATTCGACAAGTTTTATGTTCTGATGATAATAAGATAGAGCGTGAAAATAAAATTTAGAAAATAATAAATCTTCTAATAATTAGTTTTGAATAAAAAAAAAATAAAATTAAATATAATGTTCGAACATGGAGAATTGTTAGAACGGATAGCTGAGAATACGGCTGCAAAACAATCCATTCAAATCGTGGTGAGTGGCGATTCGACTCGATTCGCTACGAAATTCGAACCTTCCATCGAATTGAATAGAGAGAAAAGATACGAGATGGCGTTGGTGAATCTAGAGACTTATTATTCCTTTCCCAACGTCACCGAAAAGAATAACTCGTTCAAGTATTCCGACGGAGTGGATTGGTTGGAGATTCGAATTCCCAAAGGGAGTTACGACATAGACGATTTGAACAATTACATTCAGACGCGAATGAAGACGGATGGAAAGGGAAGCAACAAGATCAGACTCGCTCCCAATCCTAATACCTTACAGACGATGTTGGATTTGGAAGATAATTTTCGAGTGGATTTCAACACGGACGATTCTATAGGCAAGATGTTGGGATTCGATCGAAAGGTGTATCGACGCCACGTGGCATCTGAAAATACGGTCGACATTCTCGCAGTCAATAGCATTCTGGTGAACGTGGACGTGATTGCTGGAAGCTACGTGAATGGTAGCGCTCAACCGACGATCTATTCCTTCTTTCCAAACGTGTCGCCGGGTTATAAGATCGTGGAGTGACCTCGAAATTTAGTTTATCTACCAGTGATTTTAGACACGTTGTATAGTCTCAAAACCACGTTGACGGATCAAAATGGTGAACTGTTAGATCTTCGCGGAGAGAGGGTGACGATACGATTTCACATAAGAGAAATATAAAAGCAAAAAAAAAAAAAAAAAAATTGTGTATATATATAGTTAACAAAAATAAAATAAACGCAATATTAATTTTACAAAATGATTTTAATATAAATAATTATTATTAAAGAAGAAACAATTGAAGTAAATATATTTAAAAAAAAAGAATTATGACAGAATATGTGATTAAAAACGTGAACATATCCGCAGGACAGAGGAAGAAACTTAAGAGAGCGTTAACAACTCGAGGCGAGGCGGTGAGATTCAAATTCACTCACGAAGATCTGACGAGAGGCGGTCAGGATTCGATCGCCTGGACCAGAAGTCAAATCAAAAGGATGGAGAAAGCGATTCGCGATGGAAGAGGGTTGACGGTGAGATTGAGTCCCACTCAATTGAGATACAATTTGAGAATGAAAGGTGGTTTCCTACCGCTATTGACAGGAATCGCCGCAAAAGCATTACCCTTCGCTTCAAAGGCCCTACCCTTTCTTGGAAAGACTCTCGGCGTGGGAGCTCTCACGGGACTCGCTAGTTCGGCAGTTGAGAAATTAATGGGTGGCAGAGGACTGTTTTTGAAGAAGGGAGGAGCCGTGTGTCGCGTCCACGTAGACGACAGCGGTAAAGGATTGTATCTAGAACCCGTTAGAGGTGGCAACTCTCTGAGAGGAAACGGTCTCTATCTGAAGAGTGGACAGAACATTGAGCGACTCGGCAAGGGTTTGTTGCTCGGTGAGAATTCACCGTTTAAGAATATACCGATTTTGAATATGTTATTATAATATAAAATTATATAATTATATAAAATATAAATCAAAGAAAGTATAAAATAATATATTTAAAATAGATAAAAAGGTGGAGAAACAATTAGACGATAATGATGAATATCGCGAGACAGAGTGCGAAAAAAAAAAAGATGTGGAAAAATGGTTAGACGCTAATGATGGATATATAATTAAAGAACTGATGAAAGAGATAGATAAAGCGCAGGATAGACGGTTGGAAATGAAAAGAATGAGATGCATTCCACCGTCACCACTACCTTCTGAAGAGAAAGGTAATGATGCGAGTGTTACCAAGAGATGCACAATATTCGTTCATAATTATGATTCGGATTAACAAAAGTGTTGTTATAAAAACGTATCATATTACAAAAAAAAGAAAAAAAGAAAAGAAGAAGAATCGATGCTGAATTTAAGAAAAAAGGAAACGTTATTATATTATATGGGTAATAGTGAAGAAGGAAAACAAAAAAAAAATAATGAGATCTAAAAGATGATCTCATTACTTTTTTTTCCTTTTTCTTCGCTAAAAAAATCAAACTCTCTATTGTTTATATTTCCAAGCCTGTTATTAGCATGTTGACACTCGTGTTTTCAAGATGATCTCATCACGTTTTTTTCTTCTTCTTCGCTAAAAAATCAATCACTCTATTGTTTATATTTCCAAGTCCGTTATTAGCATGTTGACACTCGTGTATTCTCCTTTTTCGAAAATGTGTTGAATGTTTATCTTCACTCTTTTGAGTTTTTTTACATCGGTGAACTTGCTCTCACCACCCGATTTGTCCACAAGTTCGCATGAGATTTTTGGATATATGTAACTTCCATAGAACAACGTCAAATTGTCCTTGTCGAATTCTTTATCTTTAGCAATGACGATTTTCTGCAGATCGCTTCGATAGTCGTAAAACAAATCGAGTATGGCTTCATCCAATTTCAAAGTCATCTTATATCTGTTGTATTTATGCTCAAAGTCCTTCATCTCGATCTCGTTCAATTCGATGGGATCGTGTCGTTGTAATCTATAGATTTTATGACCGAATTTCTTATACGTTTCGACTCGTTTCAATTTCAATTCGCATCTTTTAGGTGTTGCTGTCATGATCGATTATTTGTTTTTTTTTGTTTTATGAATTCTTGCAAATAATGTATATTTTAAATTTTGTATTTTAATAATTTGTTTAAAAAAAGTTTTGTTTTTTTTTTGCTCTTTATATATATATAAAAAAATTTTTTTTAATTTTAATTTTCTTTAATGTGAAAATTTTTTTGTAAAAAGTAATGAGATCACCTTTAGATCTCATTACTTTTTTTCCTTCTTCTTCGCTAAAATCAATCTCTCTGTTGTTTATATTTCCAAGTCCGTTATTAGCATGTCGACATGCGTTATTTTTCCACTCATCAAAATGTCTTGAATGTTTATCTTTACTCTTTTGAGTTTTTCTACATCGGTGAACGCACTCTCACCACTCGATTTATCCAAGAGTTCGAGTGAGATCATTGGAAATATTTTTTTTTCATAGATCTTCATCAAATCATTCACGTAGGGTTTTCTGTATTTGTCGATGATATTATTCAGCAGATCATTTTGGTACTCGTAAAACAAATTGAGCATGGCTTCATCCAGTTTCAAACACATTATATATTTGTTGTCGTAGTGCTCTAAGTACACCATCTTAACATCGTTCAATTCGATGGGATCGTGTACTAATGTATAGATACAAGTATCTGTTAGGAGATTAAAAAACAATTGTTTCAATTCGCATCTTTTAGGTGTTGTTGTCATGATCGATTATTTGGATTTTATGAATTCTTGCAAATAATGTATATTTTAAATTTTGTATTTAAATAATAATTTGTTAAAAAAGTTTCTCTTTATATATAAATAAAGTTAAATTTTAACATCCTTTTTTTTTTTCGTATTAATTCAATTTTTTTTCACGTTAAGAACATATAATTGATTAATTCTTTTTGAAGGAATAAAACATATTATAAACAATTTTGAAACTTTTAACAAATTATCATTAATACAAAATTCGAAAAAAAAAAAATTCTTACAAACTCAATTTTGAGGTAAAAACAATGATCAAGTCCGAACATCCGAATTATAGTTTAGAACGTGCAAGACTTCAAACGTTTAAAAATTGGCCTTCGCATCTTGCTCAAAAACCCGAAGATTTAGCCGCTGCGGGTTTCATTTATGTGGGTAAAAGCGACAAAGTTAAATGTTTTTGTTGTAATATACATTTGATGAATTGGGAACCTCACGACAGACCTTTACTAGAACATATAAATAATATTAAAAAAGGTGAATGTGATTATTTGAACAAGATCGTAACGTTGGGATTGATTAAAATCGAAGACGAAGAGTGGGATAGAAATAAAAATCAAAAATTATTGATGGATATGTTACAATTAGGGTACACTAAGGAACAATTGTACAATGCGTTAAATAACGCAAACAAAACCTTATCTCAATTTTTGACTTTGGAACATCTGATTAAATTCATGACACAAGTGGACGAGTTATTGTCGTGTGTCAAAAACGAGTCGAGCAACACGAACACTTGTCTGCTTTGCGAAAATGTCGCAAACATTTTGTTTCTACCGTGCGCACATTTGTGTTATTGTAAGGAATGTTATTCTAGAGATGAGAAAACATGCTCGATCTGCAAACAAGAAATAAAAGCAATCGTAAATTGTTTTGAATAAAAAACACATTAAAGAAAAAAAAATTGAATTAAAAAAGAAATCTTTTTTTTATATAAAGAGTAAAAACAAAACTTTTTAAACAAATTATTTAAATACAAAATTCGGAAAAAAAAAATATTCTTACAAAATGAAGTAAACAGATAAAAAAAAATTGAAAAATTTAAATGAGAAAACCGTACCTCAGTTAAACGAGATTTGTAAACTATTAAAAATTTCACATTTCAGAAATCATAGAACTAAATCAAAAAAGATTGAAGTCATACAGAAACATTTGCAAAACGATGGAAAGGCAAACGAAATGCCGATAGCAACAACGTCAAAAAATGCATCGGCTGTGAAAAATGAGAAGAAGAAGAAAAAGATAGTAAAAGGAATCGAAATGCCGACGTAAAAAAAAACTAAAAACGTTTCGATTGTGAAAAATAAGAAGACGACTAAACGAAAAGCTGTTGAAGAAGAACTTCAAGTTTCAAAAAAAAAGAAAAGAAAAACTAAAATGAAAACGAGTGATGCACTTCAGATTCTAGGCAAACGAGATATATCGAGCGAAATTCGATGAGCAATAGACGAAGGGAAAGGAAAAGAATATCTAGCACAACTCGCCACAGAACTATTTCAATTGAAGACCGTGGAATGGAAGAGTGCGATCAAAGGCGTTTTTAAAACTTTCGATGTGGTTCCCTCGTTGAAGAAAATCGATCTGAAATTGTTCATGGAATGGGTGAAGAAAAAAGTATTGGATTTGTTTCACAAATACATGAACATGGGACTAAAAATTAAGATGATACTCCATTGCATGATGAATAAAATAAACGTGAAGTCTGGCGAGAGCATCATGAAAAATGCATATTTCAGATCTAACGTCGAACCCCTATTTCGAGGTTCAGATTTATCAGACGTTTTCGAAAAGATGAAAGACAAGATGTTGACGCCTCTTGCGAATTAACAACATGAAGGTAGTAATTGGACGTTCGATGAGGTGTTGAAACTCGAAATTCACATAACTAAAAACGATTTGTTGAAAGGTATTCCCACGTGAAATTACCATATTTCCTAGCTAAAAAACACGCCGTGATCAACATGAAAAATAACGATGATCAGTGTTTTAAATGGGCAGTCACCTCCACTTTATACCCTGTCAAAATGAACCCTGATAGAGTTTCTCATTACGAGGAGACTTCTAAAAATATCGATTGGACCGGAGTGACTTTTCCAATGCAGTTAAAACACATCAAACATTTCGAGGCTCAAAATCCCACCATAGCAGTGAACGTCTTGGGATACGACGACGAAAAACGAACGATCTATCCTCTCAGACAGACTGCGTATCTCGGAAGGGAAAAGACGATTATTTTATTATTGATTTTGAACGGTGACGATCGTCATGATTGTTGGGTTCCAAATCCGAGCCGATTACTGTCGAGACAAAATAATAAACATAATGGAAAGATATCTTTATGTTGCAACTGCATGAATGCGTTTCACAGCGAAAAATCGTTAGCGAAACATCAGGAATATTGCAACAAAAATCAAGGTGTCGCCATTGAAATGCCCAAACCCAACACCATCGTGAATTTGAAAATCACAATAGAAGGTTAAAAGTACCATTCGTCGTGTACGCCGATTTCGAATGTTTCACCATGAAAATGAGTTCCTGTCAACCCAACGCTCTTCAAAGTTACGTCGAAAGATATCAAAAACACACACCTTCAGGCTATTGCATTTACGTGAAATGTGCTTTCGACTCGCAACACGACATGGGTCCCTTCACCTACATGAAACAGTACGAAGACGACGACCTGGCCCAAAGGTTCGTGGAAGAGTTAGAATCGAAAATTCAAACGTTATATGACAAATTCAAAACTTCGGCGATAATGATCATCACGCGAGAGCAGCAGGACGAAAATAACAGAGCCACCAAATGTCACATATGCAGACAATCATTCGATGAGAATTCGGAGGGAAATAAGAAGGTCAGAGACCACGATCATTACACTGGTCTGTATTGTGGTCCGGCTCACAGCAAGTGTAATTCAAAATATCGAGATGCCACTTTCTATCCGGTGATGTTTCACACTCTCTCGGGTTACGACAGACATCTGTTCGTGAAAAATCTCGACACCTCACACGAAGAATTAAATTGCATCGCGAACAGTGAAGAAAGATACATTTCCTTCTCGAAATGGAAGCTCATGGAGAAGAAAAGAGTAATCAATGGAAATACATTGGAAGAAAAAACGAAATCCATTCGTAGATGCATACGTTTCATCGACAATTTTAAATTCATGTCAACCACTCTGGAAAAATTAGTCGATAACATGAGCAAGGATAAATTTAAAATCATGAGCGAACATTTCGGAGAATCAGTAGACGTCATGTTGAGGAAAGGAGTCTATCCATACGATTACATGAACGATCTAAAGAGATTCAAAGACACCACACTGCCTTCAAAAGAAGATTTTTATTCAAAATTATACGAATCCGACATTTCTGATGAGAATTACGAACACGCCAAAAACGTGTGGAAATCATTTGATATGAAAACCATGAGAGATTATCATGATCTCTATCTGAAAACCGACATTCTGCTCTTGGCAGACGTGTTCGAAAATTTTCGAGACGTCTGTTGTCGAAATTACGATCTGGATCCCGTTTGGTATTTCACCGCACCTGGTCTGGTGTGGGACGCTCTGTTGAAGACCACCAAAGTCCAATTGGAATTATTATCCGACGTGAACATGTTGCTCATGTTCGAAAGGGCTGCGAGAGGTGGCGTCTCGATGATCTCTCTCAGATATTCTGAAGTTAACAATCCCTACATGAAAGAAGGTTTCGATTCGAAACAGTTGATTAAATACATACAGTATTGGGATGCTAATAATCTGTACGGTTGGGCTATGAGTCATCCTTTACTGATTGGAAATTTCGAATGGGTGATGGAACCGGAAGAGATGCAAAAATGGAGAGACTATCCTTGCATTTTAGAAGTTGATTTGAACTATCCGGAAGAATTACACGATTCACACAACGATTATCCGCTGGCTCCTGAATGAATGGAACCGAACGAAGAAGACGAGGAAAAACCCATTCTCAATTTATTTAACAAATGTAACTACGTCATCTACAGCGAGAATTTGAAACAGTACGTCAATTACGGGATGAAATTAGTCGACATACATCGCATCATTCGATTCAACGAAGAGCCTTGCATGAAAAAATACATCGATCTCAACACGAATCTCAGAATTCGAGCTAAGAATGATTTCGAAAAAGATTTCTTCAAACTCATGAACAACTGCGTGTACGGTAAATCGATGGAAAACATCAGGAAGAGAACTGACATTCGACTCGTCTCGTCTGAGAAAAGAGCTAAAGCATTAGTGGTGAAACCCAATTACAAACATCAAACCATATTTGATGAAAATCTAGTGGCTGTTCACATGCAAAAGACGCACCTGAAGTTCGACAAACCGTATTATCTCAGACCGATCATCTTAGATATCAGCAAGCGATTGATGTACAAGTTTCACTACGATTACGTCAAACGAAAATTTGGTGATAAAGCCAAACTACTGTTCACCGACATGGACAGTTTAGTTTACGAGATAGAGACGAAAGACGTCTACCAAGATATATCTCAGGATGTGGCAGAGTGGTTTGACACGAGCAATTATCCCGTCGATCACCCATCCAACATTCAATCGAACAACAACAAGAAGGTGTTGGGTAAATTTAAGGATGAGAGCAGCGGTAAACAGATCATCGAATTCGTGGGCTTGAGACCCAAACTCAAGAAGTTCAAAGGAGTTAAAGCATGTGTGGTGAAGAAAAACATCTCTTTCCAAGAGTATAAAGATTGTCTTTTAGGAAGTGGTCCGGTGTATAAGACTATGAAATCGATTCGAAGTGAAAATCATGACTTGTATACTGAAATAGTCAACAAGATTTTGCTGATGGCCGACGACGATAAGAGATTCATGTTAGACGAAAAAATAAGCACTTTGGCACTCGGACATTGGACTGTGGATCTAATTAGAGATGATATGAATGTGGATGATTGGATTCTAGATATGATTGTGGATGATAAGATTCCAGATATGATTGTGGATAATAGGATTCCAGAAAATCAAGAGGAATTAGATGGATTCAAAATTACAGAAATCGATAGAGACATCGAGAGAGTTAGTTTAAAAAGAAAAAGAAAAAAATAATAAAAAAAATAACGTCATTTTTAGTGAATTATAATAAAATAAATAAAAAAAAAATATATATACGCATTTATGAATAAGAAAATAAAGATATCTGTAGAAGGTGTCATCTTACCTAACGAATCTCAATTCTTAAATTCCGAAAACGTTCGAACTAAGAGAGACAAACTACGTTTGATATCTCTTTTTGCGTCATCTTTTTTCGCAGGTAGCGAAAAAGACGTATTTGAATATAATAGATATTTGCAGTTGTTATTCCTGTTCAAAAAATTGTCAAAAGATCAAGAGAAATACATTTACGACACAGTATCTAAAAAATTTAATTCGTTAAATCACTACAAAATGATTGAATCTGTTCTACTAAAAGATGGTAGTATCAGGATTCCAGAAAATCAAGAGGAATTAGACGGATTCAAGATTATGGAAATCGATGGAGACATCGAGAATGTTAATTTAAAAAGAAAAAGAAAAAAAAAAATAACGTCATTTTAGTGAATTATAATAAAATAAATAAATAAAAAAAATATATACGCATTTATGAATAAGAAAATAAAGATATCTGTAGAAGGTGTCGTCTTACCTAACGAACCCCTATCCAACATCGATCTGTTGAATGCAGCAAAAGATTAGAAAATCAAAGATTTTCTAGGCGTGTTTTCCAGAGATGCCTTGCCGAAGAGAAGACCTCGACAATTGGAATGCGGAATTTTAAATCTAGATGATTCATTGGGTAAAGGCACTCACTGGGAGGTGTGGATCAAGAACGGGAAGAAGAAAAATTATTATTTCGACAGCTACAGAATCTCGCCGCCAAAAGAAATAAAGAACTATTTCAACAAATCGATGGTTCGTTACAACACGGAACAAGTGCAATCACCAGATCAAGTGTTTTGCGGTCACCTGTGTCTCTACGTTCTCAAGAGATGGTCTGAAGGAGATCGATTTCAAGACATTCTCAATGATTTACATTAGAGAGAGATTTTTTTATAGTATATATAAAGATAAAAAATTATTTTAAAAATTTTAATCGAATAAAAACGAAAAATAAAATAACATAGTTCATTTTTAATAAACTGCATTTTGAATATATTTTTTCTAAAACAAAAAAATCCCTACAACAACATGCCAGTCGATAAATTTGGTAGAAGTGACGACGAAAAAGTCAACCTAAGAAAGAAGAGGAAGACGTTCGAAGCTGACGATGGTTACGATGTTGCCAACTTGGACGAACGTTACGTTTGGAGATACAAACCTCAAGAAGAACCTTTGAACATGAACGATAAGAAGCTCTACAATCTTCCAAAGCTGACAGATTTTGCAGATGCTGCGACTAAAAAATACGTTGACAGGGGGAACGCCGATTTCGAACGAATCCTGCTAGATAATTACATGGATAAAACCATGACCGACGATCTCGATCTGAAATCCAAACGTTTGGTGAACGTCGCGAATCCCATAGATCCCACCGATGCCGCGACCAAGAAATACGCGGACGACACTCATGCGAGATTCAGCGAACACCTGAGAAATAGATACGTTCAGAAAACTATGCACTCGGAATTGAACGTCAATTCTAACAAGATAACGAATGTGGCCACTCCCACGAATCCCAAGGACGTGGCGACCAAACACTACGTAGATCTGGAACAGAGAAAGTCTGACAGACGAGAAATGAAATCGGATCTGAATGCAGGATTCAACAAGATATTGAATCTGTCGAAGACCAACGGCATGGATGCAGACTCAACCGCGGTCAACAAGGGCTACGTAGATTCTGCCGTGATACAATCACAAGAATACCTAGAATTGCAAGTGGACGATCTCTACCTGAACAAACAATCTGGCGGAACCATGGAGGGTGGCATCAACATGAACGGTCACAATTTATTCGGTCTCGATCACGATCTCGAATTCGATTCCAGCAGAAAGTACATGGACGACAACTCGGTCTGGCGAAAGGGTGACATCATGGAAGGTAAACTAGACATGGGTGGACACGCACTCACGAATCTACCGGATCCCGTGAACATGCCGGATGCCTGCACCCTGATTTCGGTGGTGGAGAAAGTCAAATATGCTAGACAATTGATCACTGTGTGGGCCGAAGAGGCCGGCACCTTAGATGAGGAAAAAGTTGAGTGGTCTTTCGGAAATGGAGGTAGCGGATCGAAACATGGTCAGGTGGGATATCCCATGCCGCTGGGAGGTGAAATCCTTCGAATGAGTCTGGCTTCCTCGGATTTGAATAACAGAGCAGTCATCAATCTCATGGTGAATGGTGTAGAGAGCGATAAGAGATACAGCGTCAAAAAGACTGAGAATCAACACGCGAATGTTAGCATGTTCGGCACGCCTCTCAAAGTGAACGCCGGAGACAGGATTAATTTCGTTACGAAAACCAATAATTTCGAAGCTGCCACTTCCGTGGTGATTGTACTGTTCGAAGTAGTTCCTTTGAACAAACAGTGAACGCGTGGAAAATAATGAATTAAAAAAAAATAATGTGTGATTATTAAAAACAAAAAAAAAAAGTATTGAGATTTAGAAAGATGTTCAATCTCTCTAGATCACATTACTTTTATTTTTTTTTGTTTTTTTTGTTTTTTAATAATTACTCATTACTTTTTAGTTTTTTTTTTGGTTTTTTATTTTTTTCACACTCGTCTCTCATCGATTGATCGACATCTTATTTCCATCCGATTCGAATTGTAATTCTCTGTCCGATAGGACCAGGGTGAAGGCTTCGGTTTTTCTCGGCACGTTCCTATCGAATTGCATCTTGATCTGAATGTCTAAAACTCTACTCTTGAGTCGTTCACTCTGTTTACTGACGTCGAATACGAACATGGGATACATCGACTTGTATTCGCCGGGAGATATGTTAGGGTTGCTCATCAATTCGTCTAGACCATGATACTTCTTTCTAAAATCAGCGGCGTCGCTGTACAGTCTGCAGAAATCGTTCTTGTCGAACGACGCATTGTAATCGATTGCTGGATATCTCGTGGCGTTCAGAAACACTTGCATGTTTCTCAAACTGCAGTGATCGAACAGCGACGCATTCTTTTCCTGAGACTCGTCCCTATCAGTCTGAAACGCAACCAAGATGAAACGTGGTCTCTCTGAAGCGGATTTCACCGTCAATCTCCAATCGAAGTGATTTGTGGAGGAAGGAATGCTAGCCGTGTCGCGCTGTCTCATTCTAAATCCCACAGGTAATTTACTCTTGGATTCTATGATCTTGTAGAGACGCGCTTTCTCCACGATCGAAGGCTCCACGTGCGGAACGAACCACGATATCTTGTGTAGAGTTATCTTACCCGCATTGGTCGCAGTGAGTCTCAGTATTGCGTCGTCGTTTCCTTTTTGAATCAACGTCAGATTGTGTTTGAATCCGTACATGATCTTGTTGTAATCGTCCGCAAATCCGAAGATGTGTTTCAAAGGTATCCTGAACGAAAACGTTCCTTTAGGTCTGGACGTCTTGACGACGTAGTCGAATATCAAGGCGGCGCCGGCGCTAGCAGGGCCGAAGGTGTCTTTCACCCACAACTGATTAAGTCCTCTGGATTTCGAAAAATCATCAGGATGCGTCAAGAGTCTGAACATCGTGATGGCCTGACCGGGATGAAAAACAGATTCTATCTCTTGTCCGGATAGCATGTATTTTATATTACTGAATAGATGCATGATGCCATTATTGGCTAGAGTAACCGTGTCATCGTCGGCGTAGTCGCTCCCATCTTCCTTGGTGAGGCGTCCCTGCACCACTATGTAACTCTCGCTAGGATGTATGAATAGATCTTGAGTTTCAACGTTGATTCTTATCTCTCCCGCATTGTTCAAACGCGTTCCGGTTACCAGTTCATATTCGTGAACCTCATATTCTTGAATACTTTCATCTTTCACTATGCTTTGTGCTATATCTAGTATATTTGTCATTTTAAAGGATTTTTAGTTTTTTGTTTATTAATTAACTTGCTTTCTTTATCTAAAAAATAGTTTTTAATTATTTTTTATTATCATTTTTTTCTCTCTTATATATATGTGTGTAAACAAGAAAATGTTAAAGAAAGTAAATAAAAAAATTTTGTTTTCTTTATCAAAACTTTGTCTTCTGTAATTGTTGTTCGTAAAACTTTCCGATGATCTCTTCTCCATCCAAAGCTTCGATTTCGTAAGTCACCGGATCGGTGTGAAATATTTTGATTATCACGAAGATTTCCGAGGTCCATCGAGGAGTATAACCCTTTTCGAAGTGCTTCTTATAAGCGTAGATTCTCACTCGATCACCGACCGCATATTTCGACGTTCTAGACTTCTTCCTGATCTTAGATCTCTCAGGATATAGATTCGCGTAGACCTGTTTTTCGTTTCGAGGATCGCTAGCTTCCGCGGGAGTCATCTTGATCGATCTGTGTCGGGTGTTGTTGTAATCTTTGACCAGACCGTTCAGAGCGTATATGTATTTCTTGGTCGAATTCGCCGTGAAGTATCTGTGCATCTTTTCCTTCATCGTTCGATTCCAACGTTCCACCACGCTGGCTTTCTCTTCGTTTTCGAGCGAGTAGAGGTCGACCAATCGATGAACGTGCTTGTTGTAGAATTCCTTTCCCTTATCCACCCACAATTTACTCGGTTTTCGAGAAGACGAGTCGAACACGCTCTTCAGAGCCTCGGCGACGCAAGGTCCCGATTTATTCTTCAAAGCTCTGATCCAACCGTATTCGGAAAACACGTCGATCATCGTCAATAGATATTTGACGCCCACGTTCCACCTCGAAAACGATCTCATGTCGACCAAGTCGGCAGACCAAATATCATCCAAACCCTTCACGAACACCCTTCCCTTTCGAAATTTACGCACCATGGGTTTGTGTAACTCCTCTGCCAATTCTCGTCAATAATCGTTTCTTCTTCTTTTGAGATGCGCTTTTTTTTTGAACGCCCCATCCGAATCGACGTTTCGCACCGATCAGATTGCCGACCAGCGAACGTTCTATCTTCTCTCTCCTGGTCGGATTCGACATGCCTCTCAATTTCCCCAACATGTGTTTATCGCAGACGTCGTTGCGAGTCTTGGTGTCGGGATGTCCGGCGTACCACAGATCGTGATCATGCGCGGCCGCGTCCACCCTATTCACAGGTTTGCTCCAAGATTTGGGAGTCAGATCGGCGTTGAGTCTCTTGTTCAATTTCGTTCCGGGTCCCGTGAAACTGTGACCGGGCAGATGCATTTCGAAAGGTAGATTATTGATCATTTTATTCACGATGCCTTTACCTTTGCTCGCGTTCTTTTTTTTTGAGGAATCGTGTCTTGACAGAACCACACACGTCGCAAATTCCGCGAAGCATCTGTCTGTCGTTTTTAGTTCGCACTTCTCGAGAATTACTCGTCTCGGTAACTCTCTTACACATTACGCAATATATTTTTTAAAGAGTTATTTAAATTAATTTCGTTTTTTATTTTATATATAAATTTAATAATTAATTAATTCTGTTCTTATTATATATATTTTTTTTTTCAATCGCTGCTCTTGAGTTCTATCATCTTACTGAATTCCTCCCTGGCCTCTTTCCTCCCCTTTTCCACGAGAGAATCCTTCATCTCTTCCTTGATGATCTGACGAGTCTTGATTCTCACGGCTTCTTTCATGACATCGTATTTCGTTTTCTCGCTCAATATCGTGAAGTATTCTCCGTCCGATATCCTACCGTCTTTCAACGCCATAGAGATCATTTCGGATATCGTGTCGATCTTGGAGTCGGCCAAGACGCGAATCTTGTCGTGTTTCCTCGCCTTCAGATATAATTTCCTACTCAAAAAGTTTCCGAGCGTGCTAAACAATCCGGCGGCGAGAGCCACTCCTTCTACGGTCAACACGATCGGAATGCCGACCGCGGTCGACAACAATCCGATGCCGGCTGCGTGTAAACCCATGGAAATCGTGATGAGTGTCGTGTCGATCGCGTTGACGAATTTCACGAAACGCGAATACTTCTTCTTGAGGGAACGACGAGAATCTGTCTCTCTCTCGAGTTAGATACTCTTGGATTCTACTGATTTGATCGATGCGATACCTCTCTCCTCTTTCTCTTTCTTCTAGCGACGGTGCCGTCGGCAAAACGTCGATCGGCTTCTCATCCTCGTCGTCCACTAAAGTCGGATACAATTTATTTCTGGTTCTCATTTTTTGTGTTTTTTTTTCTTTCTAATATTAGATAAAAAAATTTATTTGTGTATTTATTTTTATTTTCTATTCTCCCTTATTTTATATCAACGAGAAAACTTAGACGTATGCTTCATTGAACAATAATTTCATGATGCATCCCTTATCTCGTAAAGTCAGACTTTTGCGCGCCAATTTCTGTTCTTCCGAAACTGTGGGCTTGCTTTGATCCTTACAGAAGAGTAATCTCTTCCAAAAACGCGATCACTTCATTGGTTTGAACGCCGGTTCGAAATACTTGACGACCATATCTTCCCTTTCCATCCACAGACACGAATGATTCTCGTGATCGAAGTCTAGGTGATCCCGACATCCGACGCATCGTTCTAACAAGAGACGACCTAGTTGTTCGTTCACGCAGAATGCGTAGGCTCTCATCAGCATTTTTAAAAGAAACCTTACTCTAATAGTCTGAGAATCGCTCATGATTTACGTATTTATTTTTTTATTATCTATTCGATTTGATATATTTATTTTTTTTAAATAACTATTCATTTATATTTTTTCTCTCCTATATATCAATAAAAAACGTGACAGTGGGTTTTCGGATTCTAACACCCTGGCAACATTCTTCATTCAAAACATTCCATTAAGTGTTTATTAAGATTACCTCGCAATAACATGCGTTAGTTTTACTTCGGGAAACGCGACAGTGGGTTTGCGGATTCTAACACCACGTCTGTACACGAGGCGATTTCCGACCTAAAATCCGCAAGTGGATCTCCGTGTACGCCTCCATAGGGTTTCAGTGTTAAAATCGTGTACAGACGCGGATTATTAGAATCGGCAAGATGATGATTTAGAAACGACAAAACGTTTTTTTGCTCGCAATTTAACACTGAATCTTATTTGCCGATTTCAATCAAAACGGTACATGTACGTGTACGTAAAACTACGAGCGTTTTTTTCACTCTAGGATACAATTCAGTGGTGTTTGAATCCGCAAAGCGGATTGCAAAACACCCTAAAAAACGTTCGAATCGTGTACAGGTACACGATTTTAACACTAAATCCCATGGAGGTGTACACGAATGCACGTGTACACGTACACGTACATGTACAGGTGTGTTTGTATTCTCATTTATTACCTACTCCTAACACATAAAACAAACCAAGAACATGAACTTTTGATGGCACAGAAATAATTACAAAAATAAAAAAGTAAAATAAAAAACCACCCGCCCACATAAAAGTTTAAATAAATTGGCCTGAGCAACAGAAGATCTACTTTGTGAGGGCTTAATATTATTATATTTGATACGGTGACCAGTATCCATTTAACTGGTAGAGTGCTGGAAGCCCATATCTGGGCTTTTTTCTGAAGATGAGGTGCCACAACTTGAAAGCTTATGTTCAGTGGATGTGTTTTGTATTATCTTCAAAGTGATATCATTTAGTTTGAAAGGGGTTGCCTTGTTATAATTTATGGGAGAGTGCCTATAGGCACTCTCCCATAAATTGTAACAAGTCAAAGACGTGTGTACAAAATTTGATGGCCAAAAATAATTTAGCACTCTACCAGTTAAGGAACTTGATTCCTAATAAGTCTGTAACCGATATATCGACAGACAGCTGCAACATCCTAACAACCACTCCCTATCGGTCTGTGAATGTCCATTTTAGAGTGCTCATAATAGGGTTAAACGGTTATGGCTGGTCACGTTTTTATATGCCACTTAACGATAGTATGCAACTCTTGTTCCGGTCTTTGCCTAAATGTCAAGAAAGTAGTGTCACCTCTGTTTCAACTCACGATGTTTTTACGGTATGAACGGTTAGCAGTGTTTTTCCACTTTCGGCTTATCCGCAACACTGCCTGTGGAAGTTCCTGCCTTAATTCATTATCCGAGTCTTTGGAAAGAACCCACACCCTCTTCTCATTTGGTTAATAATAATCTCTTTTATTCTGGACCTATCTTATTTATTTTGACAACTATTTTCCCCTTTGTCTCCCAGTTTATTCCACTTCTAGGTATCCCACACGTCCCCCGCGTGCTATACCTCACAAAAGCAGTGACTCACATACGCCCAAACACTCTTCATTTTCCACGGGGTAACGCAGATATTATTGACTGAGATGGATAAGGCTAGCAAGCTGCGAAACAGGGCTTGAGCCAAGGCCCTCTCTGCCACAGAACACTAGATCTCTATGTCCTTAATGACGATTGATATTGAGACATACGGGAGTAGGTTGGGCTTCTTCGCAGCTACAGCCTGTACCAGTGCGCATCGTAGAATGCATCTGGACCTTTCGTCTGCTCGGCTTAAAATGCTGTTTCTTCGTCATAGTACTAAAGGTATCACAATTATGCTAAGCTAACTGCACGTGCTGAATCACCAAGACGAAATTATATGTCACCTAGGCCCTGCGAATATTCAAATGCGATAGAATCGAATACCGTATCGAATACTGCTCACTATTCGCGAATCGGAGTGAATCGAATCTATTAGAATGGTTACTGGTAGCGCTACCGGGTGAATACTCGTGTTTTAGTCCGAAACATAAGCATTTGACCCGTACTCCTGTATGATATTTCCGTCGTCGGCACGTGAAATAGGAAGTACGAACGACGAATAAATCCGTCGTCGGCACTGAATGTGGAGTTGCGTAAGATGGAAACTTTTCTAAAATAAATCTTGTTACCTCTAATATTTATTGCAACTCTCGCATCGTATACAGTGTTTAACTTTAATTAAGCCTTTATTACTGAAAAATAGGTGTCATTCATTCATTCATTCATTCATTCATTCATTCATTCATTCATTCATTCATTCATTCATTCATTCATTCATTCATTCATTCATTCATTTGAAAATGTCTTGGCGGGAGAAAACATTGATGAGGGGGGAGGGGCACACTCCCCTAAACATTCCTCCAAAACATGATGGTTTCCTTAGAAACACACACACAGGCCCATGTCAATCTTTCTCTGTGGCCGACCATAGCATGTCGTACTATAGCCAGAGCGTTTGAACGTTCCACACTTCCATGCTGCTGTCGAAAGGAAAGTGAACCAAGTTATCATGAGAACTTCATCTGAAAAGCTATATTTCTGCCATCGTTTGTGACGGTGTGCAGTGGTCCTAATTGCCAGGCAGGGTTACCATGAGATTCCCGGCGGGAGATCCGAAACTAACATTTTTCAGTCCTCCAAAACATAACTGTGTCCTTCGAAATACACCCCCGCCCCATAGTTACACTCCTGAAAGCAATTCCCGCAGAATCCTGAACCCACCCTCGTCTGCTTCTGCATGACACTGGCTTTAACATATGACCCACAGCCCATGAGAACTGATTGAGCAAACTTAACAACTAATTACGACATTAGACAGAATAACAAACTAGTTTAATTAGATCAATTAAGAACATTAATTACAAAATATCATTGTACACCCAAAATAAAGTAACGTCTTTTACATTAGCCCTTTACCTAACATGAAAAGCAGAGTCACTTGCAAACAAAATTATTGAATAACTAATTTTTTTCATTTTTTGCGTCAAAAACATAGCTTACGGCCTCTCATTGGAACGAGCTCGTTCCAATGAGGGGTCATAGGCTATGTTTTTGAAGCAAAAAATTAAAAAAAATATTGAAAATTGAATGGGAATTTTTTGAATAGCGCTGGTCGGTTTTAAGAACTGATTGAGCAGTCATGGTTCATAATTTAACAACTAGTTACGGCATTAGACAATATAACAAACAAGTTTAATTAGACCAATAAAGAACATTAATTACAAACTATCATTGTACATCCAACAATAAAGTGACATCTTTTACATTAGAATAATTACAACCAACAATAAAGTGACATTTTTTACATTAAAATAATTTTCTATATTCGGCCGCACCAAACCCACCACTTGCTTGCCCATGCACGAAACTGGCTTTAAAATATGACCCACGGTCCGTGGAAACTGATTAGGTATTCTAATGTAACAAGCGGTTACGACAGTAGACAATACAATACAATTAATAACAAATGACAAATTTAATTAGATTAATGAAGAACATCATTTTACATCCAACAATCAGGTGACATCATCAATATTAAAATAATTTTCTATATTTAACTATTTAATAATTAACATTATAATCATCTTATTGCAGCGAATCAATTCTCATTTGTTTTTAAAAAAATTATATTAAGTAAGTAAGTAAGTAATCTTTTATTTCTGTGACATGTGTATTGTACATTTATCCAACATTATAAGAAAAAAACAATTATGTGATTACACCCGGCCTATTAGGCCTATATGTCACACTTTTTACCTCGTTGATTACATCCACATTGCGCAAAGGTAGATGGAAAATAGTCATTATATTAACGCCCTTCCCTGAACTCGTCTCTCTTCGCTGTACATAATGGTACAGGGAAGAGAGAGGAGTCCAGCTAGTGGCGCATTGATAATTAGTACATGGTTTGGTTTCATAAAGAGGGTGACCAATTACTTCTCCAAAAAAGCATCAATTATATAGTGCATTTCTTCTTTTTGAAAACGCATTTAGGAGATATGATGCTGTTTTTATTGGATGCTGTTTCATAATAAATGCAATAGTGGGGGAGTTATTTCTATCAACTTGTTTGTTTCCTTCTAATATTTCTACCAAAAAAGGTTCCCTTAAATCATTATAGTATTCACATTCCAGCAGGAAGTGTGTCTCATCTTCAATTGCGCCTTTACTGCATAGCTGACAAATTCTATCGTCAATGTTTTCATTTCTAAAACGACCTGTTTCTATCCTAATTGGCAATATACCACACCTAAATTGGGCGAGTATTGAGCGCTGCTGACGCCCCAGAGGTAGTTTGACATAGTCTTCGGTCCCAAATTCTGTCTTAAATAATTTGTACGTACGGAGTTTTGGTGTCATCTGAACACTTTCTAGCCATTTTGCGCTATTCCCGATTTCCAAGCGCGCTTGGAAATCGGTAATATCGCAAAACTGGAGTTCTTCATAGACTTCACAAAGTTCAACTTCCTCCATCATGGATTTAACCTCAGAGTTCCACCCATCTGCTACATTATCGTGATCCCAGAAAAATATCTTTTTAACGAGTCGGTTATTGTTTAATTTCATTATGTAGTTCCAAAGCCGCATCATACTAACCCACCTACGCACTCTTGGATTAATCAGTCCCATGTCACCATTTACAGCCGCCAGTGGTGCGAATCTGTGAACACCGAGAAAAAATCTCGTAGCTCTGTTTTGTATCATATTAAAAGAACAGGTGGACTGGTTGTAATCCACACGTGGACAGTGATATCCATGCATGCGTTCACCAGGTAATAAAAATCATCAGCAAAATTTTAATTAATGAAGCACCGGATTGAACCCAGTGCTTCATTAATTAATTTATTGATGATTATCCCTATAATTGGTGTTTGGAATGTTATTGTGCCCGTAGAAATATTGCCCCCCCCCCCCTCCCACCCCCGTGGAAAGTGACGCATCCACGGCGGCTGTACTGTAGGATGATGAGGATGGATTTTTATGATATTTATTGTTGCATTATCATGAATGAATAACTTCACAGAAGCACAAGAAGCACGCGCAAACTCATGTACCACCCCTTGGTTCATGAGCTGAAAGTTTGCAAGCGCACGCCTGAACTTGATTAAATTCCCCAAAATCTTGTTTCACGTCACGGTTGATTGGAATTAGTAAAATGTTCTATGGAACACAATCAAGCTGGAAGGCAAATACAATTTACAGAACTATATCTAAAAAGACGCTTCAAGGAGAAATTTTTGGGTTGAATGTACAAATGAATTAAATCAACGGCGAAGGAGAAAACTGCATATCCATCCGAACTATGTTCCCTTTTCCAAAACGGAACAAAATCTATTTGAGTCCTCCAACATATTTCACAGTAGATGGGCGTGTTGCCAGCCGCTGGAAAGAGGGCAGACAATTAAACCTTTTATTTTTAAACTGCACTAATCCTGTATTTTGATAGCATCAGAAATCAGTTCTACTAAGCACTAATATCTTTGTTCACTTTTCTTCTAGAAATTTCTGTCTCCTCTTAATGTATCCACGATGAGAAAGGTCAGAGATCGGTAGATTTGGAGGTGGTGGATAAACTCGCGATCTCGTGTATAATTTTACATGTGCATCGTCTTACATTATTCAGGAAACTTAGAATCAGCTCTTTTTAAACGAGCTTGGGGATTGAAAAGGTCAAAACCAACCTTCCGGAAAACGAACCAAAAACGTTTAAGTTTTATTCCGTTACCTAGTTGAGGTTTTCAACTAAAACCACTACGAAATTGTGGTACTGTGATCACCAAAGTGGACAGAGAATTTCAGTCCGATCGCGATTAGGTCGCGATCCGTTCGATATTTTCTTTCCGCTTTTCTCCGCTCAGCTATAGAATCTCATCTGTGGGAAGAGAAATGCGAGATATCATTTTCGTTTGTTAATTTTTTAAATTCGGTCCTTGGTTTATCGATATTTATTACTTTCCAAAGCGTGATTTACTGGGATTTCCGGGTTTGATAATAAACGATAACTTCACATGGGAATTATGCAATTGGGTCATGTAAACGTGCGCTCAAACGAAGCCGCTTTGCCGGGGGTGTAATGGGGACTTCATTGTTTTTTCGAGGCGAGGGACTATATTGTAAAACACTCGTGCGCATTCGCGCACTCGTGTTTGTACAACGTCCCTCACCTCTTATGAATTACTTCAATTAACCAGTCCAGTCAAGCGATTACTCTATTTCTACTTACTTCCTTACCATTCTGTGGTCTAATGAAAATAAAAATCACGGTAAATATATAACACCCCAGACTGTTAATTATTTCTGTTGGGCCGCCAAGGAACCGAAATCCTCCTAATATCATGTTGTTGTTATATTAAACGGTTATGGTCTCCCCTTTTAGTGGTGATAGTAATAACATGACTTTTAAGAGCATTGTTGTTCATTCGCGGCCTAACGGAAATAATTAATAGCCTGAGGTCTTAAAAGCGACCCAAGACAGGACTTCTTATAAGAAATGAGACACACTCTGTTGGGACGCTAATGAACCCTAATTCCCTTGATCTGGAATGGCCAGTATCCACGATTCGCGAACTGAACTTTAGAACGATACCAATAATGTAACTTATTACCTAAACACAATTATTTGTCGGGACTTTTTCATTTAAAATATTTTTTTCCATTACTAAACACCCACACTAGCAAGAAATTAAGTGAAAAATATATATAATTACCTTTTGGGGAGTCAGATTCGGTATCTCAAATCATATTCGGTATTTAGTGGGACCCGCGAGTAGCATAACTAGAAAATGAAGCAAATTGAGCCATGGTGAGGGTACATGAACCAGTTTCAGTGATTTCTGGACGTGGGGTTGTGGGTGGGGGGGGGGGGGGGATACCAACCCCCATGACTATGCCGCTGATCAATCAAGTCGAAAATACAATATGAGAATGAAAATTGTTAATTATCATTTATCGTAAGGCGTACAACAGTGAATAACCGCCATGAGAAGTAGAAGTAAGTTCATATAATGGACCTCCACATTCAATATGAAATGTACACAGGGAGAATATGAACCATTTTCCTAACGAAATGGCCACACCCTCACACAGTTCAAATAAAAATTCTCAAAAATGTCAACAAAACCATCTTATGTGACCACCCCCCCCCCCCCCCTCATTGGAACGAGTTCGTCGAGCACGTTTCAATAAGAGGTGTCACGGGATATGGTTCTGTTGTCATTTTGGAGGAAAATTACCAACCCCCCTCTCCAAAAACAAAATAAAATAAGTATACATTATGATATCCTGTGCGTAAAGGGTTGACAAAATTACCATTCCACTAGTTTTGCCACCAAAACATAGCATATCACCCCCTCACCTGAACAAACACACTTGGCTCGTCTCCACGAGGGATCAAAAGCTATGGCAAAAATGTTATTGTCCAATAATTGCAGGTGCGATCGTCCATTCATGTCAACGTACTGGGTTAAGGAGATGACAGCATCTCTATCTTTTCTATGCACTGGGTCTACCTATAATGTAGGGTGTGACTTAACACTAAAGCGCTCGCAACGAGGAGATCACACTCAGATGATACATAACGAACTACGAATAGCACAAATGTTTCAACATAATACACAAATGAAATACAAATTGAACTGAATACCTCGAAATGTTCAACAATTCTCTTTACTAATAGCCCGACATGCCCTTGTTAGATAAGCACTTGCGTTGAGTCCTCTGTTCAATGGGCAGTACTTGATTGTATGTGAATCGTCACCAGTTTTACTGCAGATGGGACATATGTAACGTCTCAGAATTGGGCACTTCGTGCGGCCCTGGATATCCTTCAAAACATGACTGGAATAAACAACTTCCGGTTCCCCATTGTTTTTACAGAAGACACAAACCTCTTTAATTTTCTTTGCTTTGTTCTTCTTAAACATAAGATATTCTGCAAGAACTGAATCAGCACATTCAAGGATGGAATCATCTGAACTCTCATTTGATGTGTAAATATCCGATAATCTAGCTCTCTTTAAAGAAATGATTTCGTCTTTTCTGAATGTTTTTGATGTTTGATCACAGTTACCTTCTGACTTTCTAAATCTTTCAGTTGGTCTCTTTAGAGACAGTTCTTCTTTCCTCTGTATATTTGTTCCGCCGTTGGCGTGTTCTTCCCTTCCGTTATTCACTTTATTCCATAATTTTTGAAAGGATTTATTTGGTTCTCTATGGACTTCACTTTCACCTTTCAAAGACGTGGTCTCTCTTGTTTGAAAATAGTCCTGAAACGGCTGATAACTGTCAAATAAACAATATTGAGTAAAAGGTAATTTCTGAGTATCCATCATTTGCAAAATATTCCAATATTTCTTGTGGTGACGTTTTGTTACTACTGAAAGATTTCAAACTGAACTGATCAAAATTAACAGAACAGCGTCTATATAAAGACTGAAAACACTGACAAATGACCAATCGCTGTATGCTGCTATTGTATTGGAATTAAGTGGGCGGTATGTTTTTCTTAAGAAAATACCTGCTAATTAAAAACAAAATAGCCACCGAGTAAAAACAAACATTAACGGTTTTATGGGCGGAGCTAATGACCTTTTCAACTATCATTCCTAGCTACCAGTTTAGCACCCGAGGGGTAATCAGACGGTGGTTATCAAATGAATATGGCTTGTTCTTACATCTTTTGTAACATAGGACATTCCAAGCTAAAAAGGCAATCTGTTTCCCACTTGGCTTTTATTATTGAGGAAACATAACATTATGAAACATCGGTTATCGATTGAAGCTCAAAGGGATCGGCGCACCAACCACAGTCCCTTCTGTTCCCACTCTGCTCTCTCTCTCTCTCCCTCTATCTCCCTCTCACTCAACCTCTCCATAATTTTTCTTCTGTGAATTGACCGCGACAGATTCGATGGTAAGCTGATAGCTTTTTACACAAGGTTATTTCCACAACCGAAACAAACACTAAAATCAGTTGAGTCAGATATCAAACAAATGAACTGGGTTGAGTAAATATGAACCCAATTGGTTTCATATTCACACAACCCAGTTCAATTGTTTGATTTTTTAACCCAATGGATTTTAGAGTGAGTGAAGGGTACCTAAAACAGGGAGATATGAACGTAATTTTAAAACATTTTATTTCCCCTTAGTGTTTTCCTGTTAAATATACCAAGGACAATGTGGAAATTACATTGTTTTAATTCAGCAGTGGTAAGTAATTATTATTCATTTGGAGGGGGGGGGGGGGGGGCTCAAAATAAGCTCTTAGCTTCCTGCCGACACCTGTCTATATATAACCGTTGTTGTCTTCATTTATCTTGATAATATTACATACAGTACGTGGAGAGTGTATTATCACTAACTCACCCGCAGAGTGGAAATTCCACCCAAGCAATAATTGCAAATTTGTTGCAAAGCATAACATGTACAAGCAAAGTTTCACCCAATGGATCTCCGGGTTATACCCGGAGGTCCATTGGTTGAAACATTGCATGTGTTCTTTGTTCACATGTCCAGAATTTGAAAGTGATACTCCGGGTGATAACTCCACTCCCAGGGTGATTTCGTTACAATCCACTCTCCACCTACTGTGCTTTGTTATTTCCCAAAATGTACAGTCATTTTGATTTTGTGTTTACACTTCATTGTAGTATGTATAATATGAGTCTTGGTGAATAAATATTGTTTAAACTAATTATTGTTAGAACATTTCCTCCAGGACACTTGCCCTTATGGACATTTGCCCATCGTTAACTGGTTCAGTGCTAGCGGACCAAATTGAGGCTTTAATAATTTGAATTAAATGTATTATTTTTATATTTATCAAGAACTAATGAACAGGCTACAGCCAATATTAAATGTTCTGTATTGGAACATTTTTCAAGAGAATTTGAATACATGTTCAAGTGTAAGTGCATGGTGGTTTGATTTGAACTCTTTTCCATTTGACTAGGATCTTGCTCTCACTAGCCGAAGGAGTTCTCAACATGAACTAGCTTCCCGCATGGGGGCGCGGTGGTTCAGTGGGAGACTTCTATGCTAAAGGTCCAGTGTTCAATCCCTATACGAGATTAATTAAAAAGGGTAGGTGTCATGTTAAAGGTTTATGCTTTGTAGCACATATTGGAAAGCAAGTTACTTCTATCAGAATCAGATACATCTCTCTGTCTCTGTCTCTGTCTCTTATATTTAGCATGTATACAGAGAAGCACACACTGGATAGCAAGTTGGCGTCGGCTATTAGCATCAGATATATTTCTCTCTCTTTTAGTATTTAACAAGTACACAACGTAGCACGTATTGGAAAGCAAGTTCCTGCTAGCTGTTTAGCATCCTATACGTCTGTCTGTCTGTCTGTCTGTCTGTCTGTCTGTCTGTCTGTCTGTCTGTCTGTCTGTCTGTCTGTCTGTCTGTCTGTCTGTCTGTCTGTCTGTCTGTCTGTCTGTCTGTCTGTCTGTCTGTCTGTCTGTCTGTCTGTCTGTCTGTCTGTCTGTCTGTCTGTCTGTCTGTCTGTCTGTCTGTCTGTCTGTCTGTCTGTCTGTCTGTCTGTCTGTCTGTCTGTCTGTCTGTCTGTCTCATCCTCTCTCTTGTATTTAGTAAGTAAACAACGTAGCACGTATTTGAGCGCCAGTTACTGTTATGAATGTTTGTTAACCTGTCAACCAGCTCATAGCATTGTAACAATTGTATATATTAACTGACGGACGGACGGACGGACGGACGGACTGTATTTTAATGAAGTTTACTATGTCATAGCACACCTGATGTGCCTATACTGGTAAGACGTGTCGCTGATTGTCCGACGGTGTGTGGAATTCTGATGGGTGGCGTGTGTGTTTAGGTGCGTGTGATATAGTGGTACAATGAACTCGGTTAATTGAATAGACACTTTGCCAATGGAAATTATTCAATTAACAGGAGTATACAATTAACAGGTATTGTGTCACTTTCCTGTATTCTAGAGATAAACTTAGCATTTATTATATTATATCTTGTTTGACAGAGCTCCATGAGTTCTCTCAAACAAGATATAATAGATTAAATGCCTGTATTGGATGTTCTGAAGCCAAATAGGTCTTTAAACAAAGGAAAACTGGGGAGCATCAGAGTAATTTCTTGAAAGGTTACAATATTGTTTATTCAATTAACAGGAGTTTACTCTGTAACCTATATTCAATTAACAGGTCAAATTTGTACTGGAGGTATGGTAAATGGTTTTGTGTTGGGAAATTATATTCAATTAACATGGTTATTCAGTTAAGATATATCGAATTAAGTGGGCTCCACTGTACTACATTTTCTAACTGTCTTCGATGATGTGTTCTCTGTAAAGCTGAGAGACAGAGAGAGAGAGAGAGAGAGAGAGAGAGAGAGAGAGAGAGAGAGAGAGAGAGAGAGAAACTTCTTGCAGAAAAAACGGGAGCATTTTCCCGACATTAAAAAAATTACAAAGACAACTGCTAATAGTATTTTATCGCTGCTTCCATAAGCTCTTTTAGTTTGGACATGTAGCGGCCAAACTATGAACCTTATCATTCTTCAACTTTACCTCACAGAAGCCAATATGTCTTATGTTTCTGTGCGCTTCTTCTCTAGTGGAATGGGAGCTGATTTTGTAGGGTTGGACATATATAATCTTCATTAGTCAATAACTGTGCCAACCTTATTTTGCATCAAGAGCGTAATCAGACTAAATGAAGAGGGAGATATTTTTATTTTGCCGATGACAGTAGAAAAATACTTTATTTATTTATTTATTTATTTATTTATTTATTTATTTATTTGGACTTAACGACACTTTCGACAACCAGTTTTACCTCATGTCGGACAGTTTTACGCCTATATAGAGGAAGCCGGAGAAACCAGAGAGAACGATCGCGTAGCGATGACAAAACCGTCAGACTCCCCAGCGTTCTAACTCCACATAATCAGGGTTAGCATTGGTTGAAGACAAGTGCACTGTCGACAAGCAGTACGCCTTAGAGCACAGCGCCAAAGTGCCCCACGTGGCAATCGAGATTAAGTGCCTTGCCCAAGGAGGCCACGTAATTTTTCCTGGTGGGGATCGAACCGTAGACCTTTAGGGTTGGAGTCCAATGTTGTCACCCCTGAGCTACAACTCACCCCCACTTGATTTGCCTATCCAACGCAGACGGTATCAACATTTATTATTTTAAATATCCTTTTTTTAAATTTTTTTCCAAAATTTCACTAAAACCATATCACGTGACCCTCTCGTTTGGACGAGCTCGTTTCAAAGAGGGGTCACATGATATGGTTTTGTTGAGAGTTTTTGAAAAACAGTCTTTTTTCAGCTGCTGAATTTGCATATTACGCGGGCGAATGTGTCCGATTCGTTGGGCTAAAGAGTTATGGTTTATTTACCCAGAAAGTGGAGGTATAACAATAGAAAAATAAGCAATATACCAGGGCGAGACAAGGGATTTGCAAGGTTGGGGAGATGGTGGGGCCCGGGAACTTGGGGGCCCGGGGTTGGCCCAGGTGTCTTGCGTCAGGACTGGGCTTTCCGACCCCGAGCGAGAATTAGCAGGATAAGTTGTCCATCGTATTGGAATACTAGTTGACACTCATGCAAAGAAGGAATGGGAGTGTCCCGTGGAAATGCTTAATCTGTTAACCCTTTACTTAACATGAAAAGCAGAAGACACTTGCAAACATAATTATTGAATATCTCTTTTTTCATTTCTTTGCGTCGAAAACATAGCTTATGACCACTCATGGGAACGAGCGCAGCGAGTTCGTTCCGATGATGGGTAATATGCTATGTTTTTGAGGGACAAAAATGAAAAAAAACAAAAAACAATGGAAATCGAATGGCGATTTTTGTGAATTCGCTGGTCGGTTTTGGCCGTAACGCTGTAATAGACTGTTATCTGTATGCACAAGCACCAGAACCGTTGTTATCACTTCACGAATTCTTCATTTCAAGAACTTAGGCATCTGCATCGGTCTACCGACACTTTCGATAGGGGGCCCGTCACAGAATTAAACCTGGGGCCAGAATTTCTTCTTTCCGGCCCTGGGGATTGCAGGCATGAATGGGTATGGGGTTGGCATATTTCAGTTCAAATTTGGGTTAGGGATGGGGTGACGAATCCATCAGTTCCCATTCTCTATGCCACTGTTACTCATATCACTTTATCTTTAACTCTTAACCCACTTCGTCCATCTTTTTTTGTGTTTGAACAAAACAATAACCTCATTGGGATGAGATGAATGTGCACATAATAAGCTTAAAACAACCCGTAATGTGTTTTACCGTTGGTTTTTACTTACGGAGTGACAATTATAATAATAGTACATTACCACATATTGATCTGTTATAATTGAAGTTCAGCTTGACTTTCGTCAAAACAAATAATGAGCAATATGTCGCGACAGAGATTAAACTTGGATTTCACTAAAACAATTTACTTCCAGCGAGAGTTTTAAATCAAGTAGTGATGAAGTAAATCATACCGTGAGATTTTAACACTGTTAACCCACTACCTAACATGAAAAGCAGACGACACTTAAAAAAAAATCTTGAATAACTAGTTTTTTTTTATTTTTAGCCTAAAAAACATAGATTATGACCCCTCATTGGAACGAGCTCGACGAGCTCGTTCCAAAGAGGGGTCATCACCTATATTTTTAAGACAAAAAATGAAAAAAATAATGAAAATTAATTGGCGATTTTTGTGAATACCGCTGCCCACTTTTGACCGTTACGTAGGGTAAAGGGTTAATCCTTCACGTGACGAATTGGACGCATCCACGCGCGTAAAATTCAAGATCGTGGCAACATTATGGAATGAAATATGGCGTTGTTGAGGCAGCACTTACCTCACAAACTCTTCACTCTGCTTTGGTCTTAGCTGTAAGTGTATTCTCCCCCTGAAAAGTCATATCTTGAGGCTGATTATTTAGGTTATAGCCTATGAATGGTCTTGACACCCAGGGATAAATAATGGACTGGCTCCTTTTTTGGGGTGGGGGCACAGGATTTGATCAATCAGCAGTAAGCCGTTAATGAAGGTCCACGAGGAATGACTAGTTCCCGCTATTTATGAAACGCTCATAGCCTTCAGCAATCATGCCAACTACAAACAGGAAGGAACTATGTTGTGCTGGTCGGTGATGGAGTTATGGTATCACCGCGGCTTGTACCCACTGATGAGCTCCCGTGTCTCCCCATCAACTTTCATGAAATGGATCCGGTGTTAGTGCAGCAATCAACAATCACTCTTGCTGTAATAGGGTACCCCTCAAGACCCATCTCCTCTGCAAAAAATCCTCACTTTCTGCATCCTAAGACAAAACCCCCTCAAGACAAAACCCCATCAGGACAAAATCTCCCCACACGAGATTTTTTTAAAATCTTATTTGCTTTACAAGGATTGGCGAACAAGTTGTGCAACTTATATTAACGCCTCTCCTTGGCCCAATGACGCATATGTGTGGGATGACCTTCGTAGCGGTGGCTTCGCTCTTCTCGAATACTACGATGTGATATTTAGCCTGTAGGGAGTGTGTCTCTATCCACACAGAGGAAAGCCATTTTACGTCCCCCCCCCCCCCCCGATGGGACGGTAAGCTGTGACAGCATCAACCCCACAATTGATGCTGACAGAGAGTGTTCGGACATCTCGAGAACTTTCCCCGACAGGGGATCGATCCCGGGACATCTGGCATAAGAGACCAGCAGCGCACTTGTCCACTCGGCCACCACTCTCTTTATTTATAAAAATATAGATTTTTATATTTTTGTTGTGAGGTAATTATTATTACAGATATATTCAATTATATCTTTTTACATTGATTTTTTTAATTATTTTTTTTGTTGGGTGTGCATTTTTCTTAATTGTTTTTTTTTGTTGGATATACATTTGATTATACCATTATTTGTTGGGTACAGCTTGGTTGTTTTTATAACAATAACTAGCTGAGAAGAACATCCTGATATTAGCTTTGCATATCGCTCACTCATTTCTTTTGATGCTCGTGGTTGTTTTAGCAATAACATATTTGCCAGCCATATGCACTTTGAATTTCCCGTGTATAGCTTGATATCTTTCACGAGAATACCCTTTTTTCTGCTGTTTTTAAACAACAAACTATACCCTGCTGTTATAAAAATATCTCTGATGGCATCCATTATCAAGCTCAATGCCTCCAAAACTCAAAGAGTTACGTTCTTTAAAAAAAGGAAGAAAAGCGTGTCTGTGAAAAACTAAAACAGAAAAAACTAAACGAGCGAAAGAGCACAAGACGAGTATATGATCAGCTAGCAAAATTAAAGTTGCGTGTAAAAAAACAAAAGCTTGGATCAAACCAACTACAAAGTACAACAGTAGTACAATAACTTTATTTACTTTTCGGAATAAATACACAGTGGTCTTTCGCCCATAAGTGGAAACAAAATATATATGAGTGACGCATACGCCGATATGCACGAAACCCTGAAATTCCTGAAATGTCCCTTACATGTCCTAGTAAAAATTACTTGGTCTGTGACAGCAAACCCTGCCAAGATTCATATAATACTCAGCCTACATGAACAGAAGTACAGTGTTTCTGTTTTATGTAAGTCGCACCTACACCATTGTATTGTATTGTATTTCTCTGTAGGGTACGGCGTTAATATAGGCATTGCCTGTTCGCCAAACCCCATTTAGTTTAAACAATATTTATTTGAATTTGTTATCTGTATACATTACACAGTGGATGGTAAAAAAAGCATAATACGGAATACAATAGTATACAAAATAACATAGATATACGAAGAATTAGGTTGCTATGTAAAGAAGGGATTCGGCAGAAAGCGGAAAGTTTATGTGAGTCGTCTCCCTTGCTAGTTTATCAGTTACCCAAGCAGGTGGTATATATAAGTAAGTCAATAGATCATCTCACATATCGTAACCCGTGATCTCCCTATCTTCGTACACCGGATTAACCCTTCATCCAACGCAAATAGAAGTCGACGGGTGTAGAGAAAGAATTCGCATTAACCACCGGATTTTTCAGAAACAGCCCGCGACCTCAGTCGGAACGAGCTCAACGACCTGCTCCGAAGATGGTCACAAGGCTTAACTTCGGAAATGAACTTAATAACATAATAAAATTTAAAAGACATGTTATTTGGAGCAGTGACCGATATTGATCATCACGAGAGGTGAAGGGTGGGGGGGGGGGGGGGGGTGTAGAACACCGGGAAACGATATGTGAGAATGTTTAAACTACAACATGAGCTGGGAAGGAAGGATATTAGGAGAATTAGGTGGAGAAAATCTCAGCCATTTTGGATACTTAATGCATTAAGTACACTCTAGAAAGACGTAAGTGGTTAGTTTGTTTCCTTTAGTTCATTTAGTGGGAACGTATGAATACAGAAGTACTAGTGCAGGGCGCAGTCGTGGCGGGGTTGGGCTGCAAGGGAAGTTGGCAGGTGTGAAGGGGCATATTCGTTCTGTTAATCTAGTTGGGTAATAATGTTGTCCGATAATATGGTGATATTAAGTGCTTAAATCATAGACAGTCATTGGAATCGCTTGCTTGATAAAATGAAGTCATGTACCACTTCAAAGATAAGGCGGTTGTCTTCGTAATTTCAAAATTCTGAGCCAAAGAGAAGTGTGGATAGATCTACGTCGAAGGGGAGCAGGTTAATTGAATGATTACGTGCATCTGAGAATATTGGGCAATGAAATAAAAAGTGATCAGAAGTTTCATGCTCGCCACACTCACATAACGGGCTTGGTGATAAGTGATTATCATTCAAGTGTAGATTAAGGTTACTATATTGCAGGCGTAACCTGCAGTGAAATATTTGAGCTGCGCGAGATTTCGCGTTGCTATAAGACCTTGGAGGCCGTTGATTACCATTATTTAGGAAAGACTTGAAATTAATTAATGACGCGTTCTCGCGGACAGTCAGTGGAAGATTATTCCACTGGTTAGTGACGCTGAGAATGAAAGAAGTCTTGTACAGTTGAGTCCGATAAAAAGGGACTCGGTGATTTTGACTTGATCGGAGGCTGAGTAATGGATTAGTCGAAGAGGCAAGTGGGGTACTTTGTTGGAGATGTATGGAGGTGACATGCGATGATACATTTTGAAAAACTGAATTAACTTATGTTTGCGACGCCTTTCTTGCGGGGGTCCCATCGCGTTTCAGAATAGAGTAACGACTTACTAGTACTGATGGTTGCCCCCGTAATGACCCTTGCTGCCGCAATTTGTATTTTTTCCAGTTCCGCCGCTTTGGTTAAGGAACAGTTATCCCAAACAGTATCTGCGTATTCAAGCAAGGGCCTAATAAAAGCAAAATATATTTTTTCTAAAACACCACGATCCAAGTTAAATTTGTGCCGCCTCAGTAAGTCCAAACGAGACCAGGCTTTAGAGCAAATATGGTCGATGTTGTCGTTCCAAGTACACGTGCTATTCAGAATCACTCCTAAGTGTTTGTGGTTGGAAACTTCGTATATCTGAGAACTGCCTAAGAATAAAGGTGCATGTGAGAAGGGGCTACTGTTACGCGATATTAGCATACTCTCTGTTTTGTTGGGATTGAACTCCACCAACCATGTTTTAGCCGAATGGTCAATTGTCGCCCGATCATGGTTGATTAAGGTCGAGGCTTGTTCAGGGTTCTCTATAATTAAGTATAAGGACGTATCATCTGCAAAGAGGCGTATACTGCTCAGTAAATCTTTGGTTATGTCGTTAATGTATATAAGAAACAATAAGGGTCCGAGAATCGACCCTTGCGGAACACCGGCATTGCTTGTCCTCCATGAAGATGTCTCCGACGATATCACAACTCGTTGCAACCTATCGGTAAGATATGTTTTTAAGAACAGCAGAAGATCACTCGAAACTCCAATACTTTCCAGCTTGTAAATTAGACCAGCATGCCATACCTTGTCAAAGGCCTTACTAACATCACAGAAGACAACCCTAACTTCTTTACCTTCATCAAGGGCACGACAAAATTCATCATATATGTCAGACAGTTGGAGAACAATTGAGTCACCAGGTATAAAATCTGACTGAAATTGACTAAGAACGTTGTTGTCAATTAAAAATGTCCACAAACGTTTGAATATACATTTTTCACGAAGTTTACCAACTCAGCTGATCAGTGATATTGGGCGATAGTTTATAACAGAATTTGAAGGTTGTTTCTTCAGAATTGGGGAGACGTTTGCTTTTTTCCATAGTGACGGAAAGTACGAGTTGTTCATTAATATATTGAATAAGACCGTGAGTGGCTCGCATAGGGAGGATTTACATTCTTTGAGGAGACGCGGACTTATTAGATCTGGGCCAGACGCCTTGGACACTTTTATCGACTTCATTGCAGTACATACTTCGCTACAGTGTAGGGTGATACTATCAATACTCTGTGGAGTATGGACTGGCGGGTCTCGTAGAGAAGCATCCGAATCATCAACAGTTGAGATAGAACTGAAGTATTCATTAAAAACGTCAGCTTTCTCAACATTTGATGAGTATATTTTGTTTGAGTGGAAGAGAGTAGGAATTCCTCCTGTGTTAGTACTGCCGATGAATGTTTTCAGGGTCTTCCACCACCGTGATGGTAGGGTTTCATTGCTCCTTAGCGTTGACTCTACTTTTGACAAGTATAATGCTTTGGCCCTTCCTGATAACCGATACAACTTCGTTCCGTTTCACTTTGTATTTCGCCCAGGCACGTGGAAGATCGGTGCGTTTCGCAATACGATACAAGCGTTTTCTCTGTCTGATAAGTAATCTTATTTCGTTATGCATCCATTTCGGTTGGGCAATTCTCGTGGTAATAAATTTGTTAGGTATATGGATGGATGCAGTATCGAGTATTTGGTCGGTAACATTAGAAACTATAGTATCTAGGCATGGATTATCAAAAAGAGAGTTCCAGTCGACGTTAGCGACGGCTTCATTCAACGACTCATAATTACCCTGGAAGTAGAGCCATATCCTCCTCTTAAATGAGATAGGTGCTGGTTTCAAAAATTCAGTCTCGACTGAAATTGGACAGTGGTAGCGGATCATGTCTGGGATAATTGGTTCGAGGACCTCACAAGTTTTCATGTTGATTGTGTCACTGAGAGCAAATAAATCTGATAATGTAGGCGACGTCTCGGTAAAACAAGTTGACTCACACACAACTTGTCTTAAATTGGAGTAATGCAATATTTCAGAAAAGCCACTCCCTGAGGGAACCATCTGGTTGTCATTGAAATCACCTGTGACGATTAAGTCGGCAATTGACGTGTCTCTAGCTTTTTCAATAGATGCTGATATAGCTTCCCATGTTTCTGTGGGACTGCTGGGCGCTCGGTAGAATACCCCAAATAATAATGATCTACTCCGCTTTGTAAATACTTCTGCCCATAAACATTCCGTATTCAAGGTGTGTAGGTCCGGTCTTGGTCGAAATGAGATACCGTCTTTAATGTAAATGGCGACCCCTCCTCCCCTTGTCGAGCGGTTAAATCTCAATGTTTCTTGGAACCCATGGATGAGGACATCGGATGTGGGATCATTACTATGCATCCATGTCTCATACAAAGCCACAATGTCAAATGATGCGAATTCACATTGAATGATATCTAGTTTGGGTTTTAGGCTCTGAATATTGAGATGGACAATTTTTAAAATATTCAGGTTGTGATCCGATTTGGAAGAATTTGGGCCGGGGTTAGATTCAATGTCACCGGATAATAATAAGCTCACGACTACACAGAACAGAGCGGTGACAAGGAGAGCTGAGATCACTACTTTCCGTGTAATCACAGCCTTGGTGACGTTCACGTTCCTATTAGGATATGGGATATCATCCAGAGGATTCAATAAATGAGAGGTAACAGACTCACTGTAGTGACTAAAGTGTGAAGCAACCATGGCAGTAAAACGTTCATGCAGCCCAACACCACTAAGACGCAAGAGTAAGTAAGTTAAGACACAAGAAGACGTATCTTTTGACAGGCGATGCTTTAAGCTATTACAATAAACTGTAAAAGTGAAAGTGCCTATCCGAGCACGATATGATTCAAGGGAACACATAATAAACTGTAACCTGTTGATGTGTGTAAATAGTTTTTGCCACCAACAAAATTATATTCAAACTGGCTTAGCAAAAGAGGTTGAGGTGTAGAGTAAGAGAATATGATAACTGAAGTGAAAAGTAACATATGCATATGACATTAAGAAAAGGAGTGTTAAATATAAACAGGATAAGTATAAAATGTTTTTGTATAAGTCGAGGAGATGAGGTCTGCTTGAATGAGGTTAAGAATTTTTTACTTGGATGATGTGGATGTTTCGTATGTTAACACATCAATTATCAAATGGGTGAGACAAAATGATTTTTACTGAGGTATTCTAAAGGCAAGGCGTGAGACCCCAAAACAGTGTATATGAATGGAGGAGGGGTGGATGAGGAGTCTTTGATCAATGTCCTAGGGTGAGTTGAAACGTCGGTGAGTTTCATAGCTTAACAACTTAACAACTTGTTGATTTGTTGTCGCATCGATGGCACAGGTCGACAGAAAGAGAGAATGCCACATGATACAAGTTGCCGACAAGTAGCCCTTACCCAACGCATATAGAAAACGGCACTTTTAATAACAATTCGGTGTAGCATTAGAAGTGATTTCACCTTTATCCCCAAGATACATCGAATAGACCCTCGAGGGCTCGAGCTCATTGAGCTCGTTCCAACGAGGGGCTACATGGTATATCGCGGATGAAGAAAATAGGAACGTATTTAAATTTAAATGGTGATGATTGTAGGTTGCGTTGATCATTCAGACCACGGCGTTCGTGAATACATCGTATAAAAATTGAATACATCGTTCGCCAAATTCACTATGCCTCGCTCAACAGGTGTGAAGAGTAAATGTTCAGTTAAAATGTTCAGTTAAAATTCCTCGGCCAATGATTTCACCCCATTCCCCGAGGGCACAGCTCATGACCCCTCGGTGAAATGAGTTTAGTGGATTCACTGCAATGAGCCCGTAACCCCTCGATGAAACGAGTTTAATGGATGCATTGCAACGAGCTGCCACACGCCATGTTCCCGAGTCAAGGGCTGAAACATTAATAAGAGTATGAGGGCATTACCTTTACAACTGACACCGGCATATGATGAAGAGAATTGGAATATCGTGGCGATTCGATGTTCATATTACTAGAATTTATGAACCTCTCTCATCAACTCGATCGATGTCTTCTGCAATGTTACTTATTGTGAGTTGGCACGATATATCTACCATGTTTGGGGTATATTGTTGGCTTTGTTGGCTTAGAGAACAAAAATCACGTTGTGAAACTGGATTATACCCAGATGAGATCAGGTTTGAAGTCCGATCGTGTGCGACGACGGGTGGTGGTGTCATTGACGTGTTTGGATTGGGGGTGGTTAGTGGTACGGATTATCTTATTTTACAACCTATAGAAGAAAAATAGCATTGTAGACACAAGCGAATGACGCCTGCCTTTAACCGGCAATTAAGATTTTATAGAACAACGGGGTCAAGGCGTCAAAGCAGAGATAAAGTTTCGGCCGACTCACGAAATGATCACGATCCGATCGAAATTTTCAGTCCGATTTAGCCAATATAACACTGGATGTTGATGGCGTGGAGAGTAGGCGGGGTGTAGGGGCAATCTTGATATTGTATCAACACGTTAAGTAAGACCACGTACACACGTCTGTTCGTCAGAAGGGTATTTATAACGATCAGATTGCAATCGGAACGTGATACACTGTCCACCGATAGGTCGGGATTTCGTAAACTGAGTATTACAAGACCAATATTGAAGTATTTTGAAGACATAACCGAAGCAGAGAACAATATTTAAGAACTTCATCGAGATTTAGTATTTGACCGCGACTGACCAAGGAGGTATTATTGTTAAAATCTAAATCCAAACTTGGTCATTCTCAAGTCCATATACGCACATATCCATATTGAGCTTGAACCATGACCAAAGCCGTGAACAAGACCTGGGTGAATTTTGAAGCCATGACCGAAGCAAAGAACAAATTTTAGGAACTTCATCGAGACTTAGCATAAGACCGCGACTGGCCAAAGAGTTATTATTGTTGAACTTGGCCATTCTAAAGTGCATATACGCATATATGCATATTGAGCTTGAACCATGACCGGAGCTGTGAACAAGGCCTGGGTACGTCAACGAGACTTAGCAGTAAGATCTAAGCCCAAACGTAAACACTCTCAAGTGCATATACGCATATATGCATATTGAGCAAACAAACTTGATGGACTTGGCGGTGAACATGAAGAAGATAGAGATGTCGTAATACTGTAAGTAAATTAGGTTCGAGGGAGGAACTGAACTAATCTTATCTGTTTTAAGAGTTAGACATTTTCTGTTGACCAAAAGGGTAGAGCACAATAGACGTTAAGACTTCCGGGTTGTCTCTTTCTCAGTTTAGACGCGATTCGAATGCAACATAATTACTTGAATGGACATATGGCAGAATTTCGATAAAGATATAAGATATTATAAGGTTAACACCTAAGATGGATGCTACACATTAAATAGGCGAGATTCCTCACAGTTGCAATTATGAAAAGCACAAAGTGATTCTCGAACGGATCGCAATCCAGTTGCAGTACGATCGAAACTCACCATCTGCCGTCGTGGTTTTCAAAATTGTTGTGGGAGGGATGTAGAACTGTAAGGCAGACAAACTAGGCAAAATTCATCGCGGTCGTACGGACGAAGAGCAGGCAGTGATTTTCGACCGGATTGCAAACCAGTCGCAATCCGATCCAAACTCACCATCTCCCTTGTGATCTCAAAATTGTAGGACGATTGTTAAATTTGAAATTCTACCCACGATTTATAACCTGTGATGCATTGAGGTCAATGTTCATGACAAGTCAGAATTTACTTTCTACCTCAGAAATTTGGGAAGGCTTTGTAATTCGTTGGACGGAGCCATCTTCAAATTTAACGAAGATGACTCCGTCAAAAGTCCATGACTCTTTTATTTTGCGATCTTTAACATATTTTCTAGCACGCCATGCAATAGAGGCACGGGTTTTGGTCAGATGGGGGCGCGGTGGCTCAATAGGTAGAGGTGCAGGCTGCAAGCCGAGAGGTCCTCGGTTCGAATCCCACCTGCGGCAACCGCGTTGTGTCCTTGGGCAAGACACTTTACCCCCATTGCCCACGTGGGGGGCACGGTGACGTTGTGTACTAAGGCGTACTGCACGTTGATGGTGCACCTGTCTTCAACCAATGCTAACCCTGCTTGTGTGAAGTTGGTATGTTGGGGAGCTGACAGTTGCTCGCCGTTGCTCGGTGGTTCTCTCCGGGTACTCCGGCTTCCTCCACCCGTAAAAAACTGTCGAGGTCATGATTAGCCATTGTGCAGAAATATGTGACCTTAAACACTAATAAATAAATAAATAAATTTGGTCAGATCCTCATTCAGGTAGACCCAGGTATTTCTGCGATTTTCGCGCGGCGGATCGCTGTGTTGACTGTCAAATCGCGCGGACCTGACTCTTGCCTTTGCTTTATAAAGTTTGTCCCTTGTCCTATAACTTGTCAATTTAAAGATAATGGGTCTTGGTGTTGGCTGCCGACCATTGGTGGATTTAGGGCCGACTCTGTGGCTGAGTGAAATGTCACTTAAAGACAACGGCCCGCCGATTTTAGAGGCGGTATCTAGAATTATATCGTCTGTATTTTCGTCGGGAGACTCCGGAATTCCAGAAAGTCTCAAGTTCGTTCGCCTCCCATATTGCTCAAGGTCGTCAACTCGGTCTAGCAAGTGTAGAATAGTTTTATCTTTCTCCTCTATGTCCGACTGTAAGTGGCGGATGGTTAATTCTAATCTGTATATGCGCTCGTCGGCTGCTTTATTAAATACTGATTTCAGTAAGTCTTGCACATTTAGGTCTCTGAGCAATTCTATGAAAGTTTTTTTCCATAACCGGGTCAGAGGGTTCGTCTCCTGATATCTCGTCTCCCGAGTCCGAGTCGAATAGATCGCGATCAACCCCCGCCTTGGACTTCTTCCTATCCGTAGGAGAAGGTGTATCACCAACATCCCTTAGTCGTTTCCGTTCCTGCTCAAGCTGGTCAAATTTGCCATGGAACTGCTGCCATGTGTAAATAGCACCACCTGAAAACCTACAATGGCATAAGTAAGAGAACAAAATTTTTACAATAAAATACCTCAAAATAAAAAAAAAAAAACAGCTGTATTCTATAAACATTAAAGTACGTACTCGAAGAAATCTTTTCCTAATTCATGAAAGTAATAAAGATTGAGACCAAATGTTATAAGTGGTGTGCGCACTGATTGAAGGCAGACATTTTCTTTTGTTTATGTTTTGATTTGGGGAGTTCAACAAAGGTCAACTTGAAGGGGTCCACCAGAAGAAGTATGGAAGGACAAAAGAGTGTCTCCCAATATGAAGATGTATGTATCACTGTGGTGGTTTGGAAAGAAACTATGATATTCTCCTATGTAGAATGCACTGCAAAGTCATACATTGTAGTTGAATAAATATATTTACAAACCCCTTGCATTGTAACCCCTTTTATCCCATGCATCAATTTGATAGTAATTAAATTGTTAAATTTGTCTGGTTTATCAATAAGTATAATAGCTCTGTTTACTCTTGGACACCAATACACTCATGATATCTGTTGGAGAAGAAATAAGGGTAACTGTAACCTGTCACTGCAATAAACGATCTAATGTACTTAAAAGTACATTGTTATTCAAAACACATCAAACCAACCTTACATAACCATTATTGCATGTACTTTCCCCAAGGAGGCTTATTGGCATATTGAGATCAGAAAGGCACATCCAGAGGGTCTCACATACTTTTTTTCAAGAACGCAGTACACAAAGCAATCCCCAAAAGGTACCAAGTGAGCTCCATTTGACACAAAAAATTTCCCGGCGAGGGTGTGTGGGGGGGGGGGGGGTGCGGGGAGGGCTCTCTTCCTTGTATGACTCTACCTCTGGCACTCAAGGCATATGCCTTTTTTCTCAAAGTTTAACTCTTTTTTTCTTTTTGAAGATCCTGGCCACACATGTTCCAAACTCTATCCGACAGGTAACCCTCCAAATAAGTGTATCTGCAAAAATCATGTTGCATTGCAAAACATTCTTTTTAGACTTTTAGTTCTGGATCTTTCATGCTTCTTACTTCCAACTATAACACTTAATTTATCGATTAATGGGTGAATAGAAAAGTCCTGCCAAAATCAACATTTTGAGTTCCATAAGCCTTCAAAACAGCTCCGATAAAAGTGCCAAACATCAGATTGGAGGCTTTATACAGAATATTCATTAGGTTGCTGCTTGATAAGTAATAGGAACAAAATCTTCAGAAATATTCTGTAGCAATACATCTGACGGTATTAGCAGGCACTTTGCAACAAATTGTAACAAACCAACTAGGTATAAACAAAATTTTCTAACTCAAAAGAGTGAAAAAGTACCACAACTCTGAAAAAATGTGGGAAGAAACACACGCTACAGCAGCTACACAGGCATTGTTTCACCATGATGCTCGACCACAACACCAAATATCCTTCAAATTGGAGTAGCAATGGTTGAGATATAAGGGGGAATGTTGGTACATGTAATGATGAATGGGTAAGACTAAGATTAAGAGGACAGAGGCCACCACTGCCCGGCCTTAGATGCACCTTTGATTTTCCAACTTCCAGGTCTGGGGTATAATAATGGCAACACACTCACCTTATCAATTCATAATTTCAGTAAAATAAAAGAAATTATCAATTTTAATTAATTAATAGATGGTGGGAAATATTTGGCTTCTTTCGCCTTCTCGTACTATTTAATTACCACAAACAATATCAGTTTGATGCCGACAAGCGAAACTGAACGCATGTGGTCTGGTTAAAAAGTAACTCGGCATGGATAATGAAGAAATTGCGAATATTTCGTGTATTTCGTTTGTTTAAAAGCCAATTGCAGCTAATATTGACCGTGGATTCGATAATTCGTTTCGGTTTTGATCACACGGCCACGCTGACAGCGGTTATGTTTATTGTGATATGCAAATTGGGGGAAGGTTTCCGGTGAAGGAGATTTGTCACATTTGTCAGTGTAAAACGATGACAAAAGACACTGATCGACGCTTGTGTTAGTATGGTTGGTTGCAAGAAAAAACTAAATTCTCAGCATCGTCCAAGCGCACCTTATTTAAAAGCGCGAATGCGTCATTTTCAACTCATCATCAATCGGTCCTTTGCAGACATCAAACACAGCCGCGACAAATTCCATGGTTACTAGGAGGTAAATAACTTCGCAACATCGGGGGAAATCAACACGCTCAATATAGTTGTAGGTCACTTGGAATATACTTCGTGAAAAAGTGATTTCTGAAGCATTCTGCTTACTTTGTTATGAATATTGCCTTATTTTATGTGTATCGTCCCGATTTTATACACTTGGTTATTTTTTACAAGTGGTTCATGTTGTCTTTCTAGTGCGCAATAATTCAGATTTTTTGTCAACAAAAAAGTTCAGACGGCCTGTAAACACGAGAGGGAATTTCGAACCATATTCTGCAGTTATGACATTAACAGCTCAAGTATTTGCTGTCACCTGTTTGCAAATCCGCTCATATATTGTCTCGAACAAATAAAGGGCGTGATCACGTCCTTGCATTCTTACGATTGCCCAAATTGAGTATTTCTGCAAGAACCACATCGTAATCACATGACCGGAATAAACATCATTGAAACAAGGCCACATCCGGAACATCCAAAATTTGTGTTGGTGTTATTACATTCAAACATCAAAACCCACCAGAGTGTGTGTCAAAAAAGTGCTTTCTCCGAGTCTGTAGTATGTTATCATTATATTGAGGACAAGGCTTTCGAATTGCGATTCTTTTGTGGTTTTACCGGTTCGTTACTTATTCCACTGGCAAATTAATCTTCTTCAAAATCATTTTTTTCCTGAAAAAAATATATGTACCTTTTCTATGCACTTTACTCATTATTTTGATATATAATTTGCCTTTCCTTACTTCTCTTATCTGTTTCTGAGGCATTGGGAAAAATGTCAAAAAATTGACCAAAGTTAGGTTGGACGACCCCTTAATAGTAATGATTACAACGTTTTTGGGTGTGATTTGGTAGGTCAGTCGGACGCTACAGAAGAAACAAACGGACAGTAAAACAGTATTTTGACTCCATACACACAGGGAGTATCTCGATTAGGTTTTAAGTTTTTACGATGAAGACAAATGAATACTTGTTCAGTTTTCAATAACTTGTCCGTAACTCCAAGCTGAACGCAGTGCTAATTTCACTGAAGCGTACAAGGTCGTCGCAAACACAAGAGTACAGTTCGATTCGGAACAAACGCCGAGAAAAATGAGGACGAGGTTTAAAAATTCACAAGGACGACGGAATTCCAGTAGAATTGCACAAGGACGACGGAAGTCCAGTAGAATTGCACAAGGACGACGGAATTCCAGTAGAACACATGATAGAATTAACACAACACTTGCCCAACAGCGAAAAAATGTAGTATCTTGAACATTTTGTACAAAATATCCGCTTCAATTCTCCACGTAAATTTCAACAAGAGGGATGTTACATCCCATCGCTCACCTACATTCGCGCTTGATAATGTTGTTCCAATGTAACATGCCTAATATTTAGTTAATATAAATCATTAACTAGGCATCAAATGATTAATGTGGTTTATGTGATGGCTTTGGAAAGTCTATATTTTTGCATTTATTCTATATCAATTCAACATAGAATCATTGGATATAAAAGCATTTTTTTCTTTTAGAAATGTTTATGATTAAGAATATGAATCGTGAGGCCAGATATTAAATCATAAATTAGGAAAGGCTTTCATAAATTTATTTTTTACAAAATAAAAATACATCAGATCCAAAAAAAAGAAAATAGGAGGTGCAAAATGGCATTATGTAATGAAGAATCACTGGAATTGTAATTGAAGTATATTTATTGGTTAAAGAGGAGTTGTGGAAAAACATTCGTTCAAGAAAGTGACTATAAGTCCCAACAAAAATACATCACATCAACAACTAAAATAAGCCTTAATGTTACAAGTAACAAGTATGAGAAAATATTAAATAAAAAAAAAAAAGTTAAAAAAATTATTTTTTTAAAGAAAGTGAATATAAGTCCCAAAAATCCCCCTCAAATTCCTCAAATATGCATGCAATGAGGGCGCAGCGTTACCGCAATGTAGTTCAGTAACCCATGTGTACAATATCAATTGCCTGGAAAGACACATAGAAACAGAACTCACCTTAACACAAACTTTTAGAACTTAAAATTGAGTAAGTCAGAGAAAAACGTGAACATTGTGACTGAAAAAAAGAGAAGAAACCAGTTAAATTTCTGTATACTGTAGGGTTAATACCTAAAGTAGTTATTGAAATGAGAAAATAAACAGTAATGAGAGGTGAAGGCACCACAATCTGCACAAAAGCTGACTTTAACGCAAATTCTTACAACACCTAAACGCTAATTCTTACAAGAAGTTTTGGCAGAAAATCAGCCTCAAATTCCTCAAATATGCATGTAAGGAGAGTTAAATATCACTGCAATGGAGTTCAGTAACCCAAGTGTAGAATATTAATCGCCTGGAAAGACACATAGAAACACAACTCACCTACAAAGTTTACAAAGTTTTACAACTTAAAATTTACTTAGTCCGAGAAGAACATGAAAATTTTGACTGAAAAAAAAGAAAGTTTCCGTTAAATTTCTGCATACAGTAGGGTTAATACCTACAGTTGTTATTGAAATATGAAAATCAACAGTAATGAGAAGTTAAAGCAGCACAATCTGCACAAAAGCTGACTTTAACGCAAATTCTTACAACAAGTTTTGGCAGAAAATTTTAGGTGAAATTTGGAAAAAGTCATAGTATCAGGGTTAAATACTGTTCTGATAGTCCCCTACAACCTACATATGCAATATCAAAGGCTGAGCCTACTGATGTTTGAGAAATTAACCTTAACATTAAATCTTACAATATTGGACACGCCGGACGCCACGCCGACGCCGTCGCCGACCCTGATGCCTGAGGTCATGACAATAGCTCACCACTTCAATAGAAGTAGGTGCGCTAAAAAACAAATTCGATGCTGTCATATTGGTTGCTAAATGTAAACTTGGCAATAGGCATTGGAGATAAACGAGAATACGAAACGTCCAAAATATAACAATACTTTGTCTAATTTTCCACCATTTCCTACAGCTCACCTCTATGAAGTAGGACGAGTACATACACATTTAAATCATGTCCGATTCAACATTCACATCAGTATTTTCTACATGATTTATACCTCAAGCAGGAGAGAAGAAAAATTAGCGACCACCCGCCATCATGTCACGTGATCATCACCCCATTTCATTGAGGAAATTAAAATATTGTTTAAAAAAACAGAAGTACAGGACATACATGATATGATCGCTCTCATGATGCACAGGGTCTACGCATCTTGAGGTCGGCCTAACTAATATATGATCCCGCGCCTTTAAGGCAGTTGCTATATAATTACCCAGATTTATTAATTTTTTTCCGACTGGCCAATTTTAGCAACTCAACTGGTTTATACGTACTCGGTCTTTTCCAATCATATGGCCCAATAAATTTAGTCCTTATATCACTTAAGTTTAACAAATGAGACAAAAGTCAGTGAGGTTTACATCGCCAGTCAAACGAACCTAAGAGCGAAGTTAGTGAGGACTGCCTCACTGCCCAACAGGTTATGCATTACCTTAACACGTTGAGAAGGGCCGGGTACTTGGTGTAAATAATCTGGACCGGTGGCAGGTGACGATACCAGTGGAAGCTACAAGCAGCGGTAAACATCTCCACCTTCAGTCTGATTTTCCATCCCCCGTATTATTAATTTAGGGGAGGGAAGACTGGCAGCCCCCCCCCCCCCCCCCCGCATGGTACTTGCCGTTCTCGGCGGACTAGCGTACTAAGAAGGCAGCTAGGTCTTATACCCATACAAGTTACAGAAAATCATACAGCAGTAGAATCAAAGTCAGTGAGGATTGCCTCGATACTCATTGAGAACCCTTGGACCGCCTCGCAACTCTGTGGGTGGGGAAAGGGCTAGGAAGAAACCCACCTCTAGACCCATCAATAGCAACTATAAGACAACACTCACAATATACATTAGTAGATACTTATCTCTCTCTACCTATAACTTTTCTACTTGAACACTCTCCAATTTTTCTGAAACTCTCTAACCAAGAAGACGCATGGAAAAAGTAGACGAATCGCATGGGGGACTGGAACAAGCTTCCTGTTAACATGCACACAGAAACCACCAACACCAAGGATTGAAACAAGCCTGCCTGGTTGTGACCAGTGTACATTTTAAATAACAAAACCCATACAAAAAACATTAATAGACCTTTTATGGGTTTGGGGGTGTGTGTCTGTGATTGTGTGAGGGTGGATGTGTGCAGGGTGGACTGGTCATGCATTCGCCGTGAGGACCTAAACGATAGTGTTTGGTCCTCACAATGGTTTTCCGTTGTTCTCGCCATGTCCCCACAAATCAAACAATGCAATCGGAGGATTTAACCATGTCTTGTGAGGACTTGTTTGTCATTGTTTGCCCCTGATAACAAAAGAAAAACTAACAAGTCCCCACAACGTATGCAAAACACGCTTGTGTGTGTGTGTGTTTGAGGTTAAAAAATCGCACTGGCACAGACATTTCATACTGAAACGTTTTTTTCTTTTAATATGCCGCCGAAAAATTGAACTGAACCCTGATGGGTTTCAAACATGACAAAAAATTACACAAAATTGATTTAAACTAAGTGATGAGCTTAGGAACTGGTTAAACTGACTGGCAATAATTGATGTTATTCATTGATGGGCTCTAATTTAGTCCTTACAAGGATGTTACGCAAGCTTTTGTTTTTCTTATAGGCGATGACAGGTCGAAGATTCAAAGGTTCATTTAATTTAGCATTGGTAAAATTGAATTCATCTTTTAACATTTTTGCTATTTCGATATTCATTCTGTTGTACGTTAAAGTGAAAGGAATGATGGACCAAATGGCCAGAGGGTTTGAAGCGTATTGATCTAAAAAGCTTCACGTTTTTTTCTAAATTCATCCGTTTCTTCTAATGTGTCTTTAATTGGTGGTTGTTCAATAGGATGGATTTCGAAATCGTCCAAAGAATGGCCAGGAAGGTTACAATGTTGTGCTACTGGGGCATCAGCATTATGTTTTATATCCTGTTTGTGTCTAGTAGCACGTTCTCGGAAAGGATTTTGACTTTGACCAACATACTGTTTCCGACATCGCTTACAAGTGATAAGGTAAATAATGTTTGGTGAATCACAATGGAGGGGGTTACGGATCTGATAATGATTTTTCGTTTGTTCGGAGTAAAATTCCTCTTTCTGATCAGGCATAAATGTATGCAGTCTACAACGAGGCTTTTTGCAATTAAATACCGCGCCACTACTATTTTGCAACGGTCTGTTGTGTTCAATCTTCAGTGGTTCGAAATCGGTAGTTTCAGCTGGACTTTCGAGCTTTTTCAGTGTTTGGGATTTCAGGCTACGCAGAAGGCGCAGCGAGTACCCTCTCGATCTGAGGGCGCCAAATAGAGTAGAATAAGCCTCATTGAAATTTACCTTATCACTTGAATTGCAGTGGAAACGAATGAGCTGTGATTTGATGATACCTTTAAATGTATGTTGAGGATGAAATGATTTTGTGTGCAACAATTGATGTGAATCAGTTGGTTTAAAATATACTTTATAATCTAAATGACCGGACGCCTGAAATTGTTTGCCTTTATACACGGTCACATCGAGAAAATCAACAGAATTTTCACTGATAGTAGCTTTCAATTTAATATTTGGATCGCGATTGTTAAAAATTTCTAAAAATTCATCAAAATCTTCTTTTGAATGTTCCCAAATAATAAAAATGTCATCTAAATATCTGAGATATACGAGAGGATGCTTTGCACATTTGCTTAATAGCGGGGGAGGAATTCGTCACATACAGGTGAATTGTGCACTTGGTGATACCTTCTTGAAATTTGGCACACTGTTAGTGTAGGCTATGAGGTTCTCAAAAACGATCGGCTACAAGTTGACACCGACCGGTGGCGACCAGTAGCGGCACAATCCAAAATGGCCGCCAGCGGCTGAAGGGAACCTCCTTTTCGACGGTCTACCGACTATACATCCGATTGTAAGGGCGCGAAAGTGAACTCTGATCCACGCACGTGTTGGAAACAGACGTGGGAGATGATGTAGAATAAAACGAGATTCTCTATACGGACGCATCAATTTCTTGGAACTTGAAAAGAGCGTTGTTTCTCCGGGATCAGCGTCATTCAGGCAAACCTGAATGACGCTGATCCCGGAGAAACAACGCTCTTTATGAAGCAGTCTCTTTGCCATACAATCTCTTGTTTGGCGTAATTCCGCAAGCAATTCTGATTTGTCTGTCGAAATTAATTCGAGAACGCGATTGTTCACAAAAATCATTCACAGAATGAGTGAGAATCCTCTTCGTGTACGGACTAGTACTGACTGGGAACGTTGTTGCTTTTGCCAGCAAGACAGTTCCAAGAAATTGATGCGTCCGTATAGAGAATCTCGTTTTCATGACGCCTATAAAGCTATTGAGGAAGACATAACGCGCTTCCTAGATAATGGCGTTGAGCTTCCATATAATTTGACCATTGATTGTTTGATGAGAGAGAGTGATGAGTGTATGTCGATGTCACTGTTGACGAATAAGGCAATATATCATAAGACATGCCGTGACAGTATTCGGACTCACATCGTACAGCGCGTGCTACACAAGCGAGAGCGAAATGAGGCAGTGGCATCCTGCTCCACGCTGAGTCCTAAAAGAACACGGACAAGTTTTGAATCTGGCTGTGACAGGAAACTGCCCCAGTGTGTTTATTGTCACAAACGCGAAGGTGACAGCAGTGAGCCTATTTGCAGATCAATGTCTGATAACAATAAACTCAAAATTATGGCAAAGGAAGCCGAGAACTGGGTTGTTTTTTCTCGGGTCAATGCAGCATTTGATTCCGCTGCTAGTGATCTTTACTATCACAAAACCTGTTATTGTAAGCTTGCCAATGAAGCACGAGCGGCTAAATCTAAAAAGTCGAAGAACGCCGAACATTCCGCGTCAGGCCTGCCCTATGACCCTCTCGTTATGGCAGAGCTCATAACATTTGTTGAACACAACGATTCCGCGATGAAGCTTGTCGATCTCAAGAATCTGTACAGTCGGAGGTTGAAGCAAGTCGGTTCTGATTGGCTTAGTGAAGAAATACATTCCACTCGATTCAAAGAACATTTGTTGCAGAAATTGGGCGATGGCTGGGACGCCTTCACACAGGGTAGAGATGTGTTTATTTCAAGTAGGTTTCGAGTTGGCTCCTTGTTGTCCGAATCTTTAACTCGTATAGTGTCTGAGGAAGAGGCAAAAAAGATAGTTGATGTGGGTCTTCTTCTGCGTAAACACATACTCATATCTCAAGCTCCTTTCACGGGATCATTTTCATCTTATTGCTTGAGCGAGCCTGTACCCAACTCACTCCTGACTCTTCTTAGAGTTCTACTTGAGGGCACATGTAGTATACAGAACTTAGGCGATGATGAGACTGTTAATGCCAAGACTCGAGTGGCTTGTACTATTTCACAGATGTTGATCAGCAATTCAGCGAAACGCTCCGAACATGCACAAAATGTTCACCAGAGACGTGACAGAGAAACTCCAATGCCTCTTTATGTGGGTTTGAAGTTGCATGCCCATGATCGTATGAAAAATCTTATCAGAGATTTTCATCAAATGGGACTCTCTGTCTCTTATGATCGCGTAATGGATGTTCGCAGGAGTTTCGCGAGAGCTGTTTCACTGCGGTTCAAGAACGAAGGTGTTGTAGTCCCAGCTAACTGCAAACGTAATGTTTTCTCGATAGGAACCACTGATAACATTGATGTATCTGGTAGATCTGATATGCATGGTACGTCCATCACACTCATTGGTCAACTGAGCAGGGACAATGTGGGTACTGATCCCCCACCACTGAGTTTAGATGTTCCAGAAGACACACAAATTGAACTCCCAGACGACTATGCATTTGTTCCTTTCGTTGAAGACTTTGGTGGGGACATCAGGCTTGAATCTCCAGATGAATGTAATGTACGGCCCAATGAATATGCAGATTTGAACGTGGGAGAGAATGACTGGTTGTCTCATGTGTCACAGATCAGCAATAAAGGGAAGGTTGATGGCAGCTGGCAGCTTGATGAAGTCCCTGTGACCTTTTCAGGCTTCTTTTCAAAACATGAAGATCAAGACAATGTCAAACCTCGTGCAGTTATTGGGGTATTCCCTGTTTTCAGTGAGCAGAAAGCGGACTCACTCAGTATGCAGAAGCATGCTATGTATGTGGTCAGGGAAGCTACTGCTTTCGTAAACCCCGGCCAGATACCTGTCATTGAAGGTGACTGTCCGTTGTATGCCAGGCAGAAAAAATGTCAATGGCTGTTCCCAGAGGAGATAGGTGAGGATCGAATGGTGTGTATGATTGGATTCCTGCATCTTGAAATGTGCACCCAAGAAGCTGGTGGTAAGCTTATGGGTGGTTCTGGTTGGGAGCGAATGTTTCACCTCGCAAAGATATTCACACCCGGTGTAGCATCATCCCTACTTGGTGGGAAACATGTCAAGAGGACGCGACAGGCATATCTTCTCACTCTAGCTTGGCTTGAGATCCTCAGAAAGAATGCTTATGAGATTTACTGTCAGCAGACTGGGCCCCATGAGTCATTTGAAATGTGGGAACAGAGGATTCTTTCACAATCTCCAACTGCGCGCTATTGGGGTGAAATCGTTCGGAACTTTCTCTTGACAAGCTGTCAATTCGTTCGGAACCAACGAATCGGTAACTGGCCTGGTACACTGTGTTCTATCGATGAGTTGTGCAGTTACTTTTTTGCCCTAGGACATACAAATTATTGTCGGTGGGTCCCCGTATTTCTGAGAGACATGTCTCAGCTACCCAGGCGGCATCCTTCAATCCACAACAAATTCATGGAAGGCCATTTTGTGGTCCAGCGTAGTGAGAGGAAGTTCAGTATGATGGGTTTAGATCAGAGCCAAGAACATAGTATCCAACTACTCAAAGAAGACAGTGGTCCAAAAGGTCTCTATGGCCAGGCTGAAGAGAAAGTCGTTATTGAGCTTTCAAGGTCAGAAGTTCTGCGTGTTATAGATGAGTATGAATATGCAAGTTTCCACACAACATCATCAGATAACACGGAACACCCGGAAAGTTCGGTATCAGAGCAGAAAAAATTTCTGAATCAATTGAAATCTCTCCTCGATCTGGTGAATCAGGGACTCATTATCAACCCTTATGATGAAACTAGTGGTCAGCTGGTGACATTAGATACTGGTGAATATATGGACCCCGAAGTTAGTAAGAGTTTACGGTCATTACCCGAAAGGGGCAAGCATTTATATTCCACTTTCTTGAAGGAAAGGCTTGTGGAATGCACCGTACCCCTGAATGATGTTATTCCCAAGGCAAATATATATACCTTCCTTAACCCACCCCCAGCCAACCTGGACAAAGGCCGAGACAAACTCATGTCAAGTAAAGCAACTGCCGCAATAGTTACCCAGATGTTCGTTTCACTGCAAGCCCGGCCTGATTCAAACATGGATGAGTTTTTCATGCACGAGAATGCACGTGATCCGCCAGCATTATCCGATAGAGGTAAGCTACGGAGTGGGACAAAATCTCAAATTCTCAATTGTTTACCAGCTATTCCTGCACAAGGGAAGAATTCAGCAGCTAGACAAGCTTCAGTTGTCATCTTGGATATGCCTGCTGTAGTCCATGTAATCAAACCACAGAAAGCGGATCTGTTTGGAGAATATGCTCGATTGCAATTATTGCCATACATCGAATCTCTGATTAACACGAACACCACAAGGGTTGATGCGATCTATGACTGTTACCCCGAAGGCAGTTTGAAGAATCAGACGCGAGCAAAACGCCTCGGTGAGACAGCAGTTAGGTTGATACGGGTGTCCGAGAACGTCCCTTTACCTAAAGGGAAGAATTGGCAGGCATTCTTGAAAGTTAGTGAGAATAAAGACGAATTTTTCAAGTTCCTGTCTGCTGAACTGCTGAAATTAACATCAACATCCGAGTACCAGTTGTTAACGACATCAGGAGAATATGTACTATGCAATAAGGATGTTAGCTTATGTGACATATCTCCATCGAACCACGAGGAAGCAGACACGCGCATGATGCTTCATCTCAACCATGCAGTCTCACAAGGTCACAAAATAGCTTTTCTTCGCACGGTTGATTCTGATGTCGTCATTCTGTCTTTGCACCATTTCGCAACATTCCGTGACCTTGGACTCAGTGAGCTGTGGATTGGGTTTGGAATTGGAAAGGCATATAAAGATATGCCAATTCATGAGATAGCTTCACAACTTGGACCTGATTACTGTAAGGCCCTGACTTTCTTCCACGCCTTCACAGGTTGTGATGTAACATCCAGCATGCTCGGCATTGGGAAGAAGACAGGATGGAATGCATGGATGAATTTTCCCGCATCAACTGAAATGATGATAGAATTGACTGAGAATCCGCAAGTCTTTTCAGAGGATTCCCCTCATATGCAGCATATCGAAAAACTCACCATACAGATGTACAGTAACAGTTGTGTCAGTACACGTGTCAATGATGCGAGACGGCATATGTTCACACATGGCCTTAAGTCTATGGAAAACATCCCGCCCACCAAAGCAGCTCTGTATCAACATGTAAAAAGGGTAATTCTTGTGTCATCTTTCATTTGGCATCGTGCTCTGCAGAAACACTTATGTGTGCCAGACCCATCACAGTACGGATGGGAGTGGAATCCACGTCTCAATATTCTGGTCCCATTTTGGACTCACCTAGGAGACGCAAGTGCTGCATGTGCACTGATGCTCCACTGTAGTTGTGCCAAGGCCTGCAAGGGCAATTGCAAATGCTTGAAAGCTGGATTAAGGTGCACACCTTTGTGTAAGTGTGAAGGTGGCTGTTGTAACAATATTGAGTAGTATACTGTCATGTTAGGACCAGTCATCTCCTATTCTGGTATTTTTTTTTCCATTTTCGGCCAGTTAACACATGTCATGTTTCTAGTTGAGTTGATTTTGCTAACAAATGTTCATCCCATGTGGCTTGCTACATTGTCCGGGGTATAGGAATACAGTTTTAGATTTCGGAAAATAGTCTGTTATTTACTGCACAAGACGGTGTTAATTCATGCATAGCATGATACAATATCCCCAACTATTTTGCCTCTGTACAACAGTTGATACCTTCGTTCACCCGTGTGTTCATCTATGGTATCCTTGTCTTTCTCTGGCCATAGGCCACATGTGACTAGTCAGTTCCTACTCCATAGCAAATCAACTTGGAAATCCTTCATCTTGTAGCGCACTCATGTCTCAATGAATCCATACCTGAGTTGATCTAATAAATCTAACGTAAGGTATCAAATTGCCATACCGGATCATATTTCGATAAGTTATTCGCTAAAACATTTCGACCACTCATCGACATCAAAGGTCATGTTTTGGCTCCCAGTGGTGGCTATATCTCTATATCCCTGGTAAAGTAGCATACCATGAGGGATGGGCATTAAGTGTCGGCAACATTAATCCTGACTTGGAACACACCACATCTTAACTGGCCGAAAATGAAGAATACTACTTGTAGTCAAAAAATATTCCTGTACCTCGAATGACTGCAAACATACACTCACCCCTTCTAGTCCCATTTTGCCAATGTTCTATACTGGCAAGATAACATTGTATAATTAACAACGGGAACTAATGCATCCCGAGTTCATTCCAGCACTGCCCTTGCTGGCAGACGTGTCGCTATGGTGTTGAGATTGAACCAGAACTCCTCTAGAAATTTGATAGTTTTATTTTCTTAGAAAATAAATCTATCGAAAATGCCGGAAGTTGAGAATAGACTGTCACTTTAATTGGATTATCAAATGTCCAAGTATCCCCACTGCTGCATACTATCGAGTACCCTTGTTCATGTGTTGACAGGAATCTCTCATACCATGTTCATTTGACCATTGCATTCCCGAGAAACATTCAACACTAATTTATCTACGGACGGACGATCATACTGACAGTCAGACACACAGACGCACACATCGACGGAAATTCTGATCCCATTATCCATTAATCTTCCCCCCAACTTGTTCCAAGGGCTTCACTCCATCATTCACATCAATTACAGCACATGTATGGTGTTAGGTTTGGAGCTTCAGTTGTGCGATCGGCGAAAATAGCTTTTTTTCGATCCGCTTGGCGGCCATTTTGGATTTCGCTGCTAGTGGTGGCTAGAGGATGGTGCCAACTTGTAGCCGATCGATTTTGAAATCTCTGATGCCTACCCTTACATCATGCCAAATTTCAGGAAGGTATCACCAAGTGCACAATTCTAGCGAATTCCTCCCCCGCTATAAGGCATTTTCCTCCCATTCCGCTACATAAAATGCTTGCAAAATTAGGACTGAATCTTTTACCCATAGGACAACCCATTATTTGTAGAAAATATTCTCCATTGAATTGAAAGTCATTACCTTTTAAGCTCAGCTCTAAAAGATCCAAAATTTGTTCATCCGGCCGTTTCGCATCCGGATATTTTTCAAAAGCATTTTTAACTGATTTAACACCTTTATCAATATCAATGTTCGTATACATACTGTCGATATCCAAAGTAGCCAGAATTGCATTTTTCGATATTTTCAATTTCGAAATTTTTGACAGGAAATCCTGTGTATTTTTTAGATAGCTCGGATGTCTATTTGCGGCTTGTCGGCTGGTTTAATTACTAATTTCTTATTTTTTCGAAGTTTCGTGAGGGCTCTCCGTTCACCGGCTGTTAAATTGTCTTTATCGGAGGCTGAAAAGAAAAAGATGTTTCTGGCATTTCTAGATGTGAAAAAAGCGTACGACCGAGTGTGGAGGGAAGGTATGTGGCGAAAGCTCGAGGGCATCGGACTGGGGGGTGACTTTGCGGGAATCATGAAAGCACTGTATACAGATGTGCAAAGCCAACTCAGTCTAGGGAGTATCACTACAAAACGAGTCCCTATGGATATAGGCCTCAAGCAGGGGTGTATCTTTTCACCGATTTTGTTTGCATTGTATGTTAAAGATTTAGGGGACGAACTAATTCAGAGTGCGGAGGGGGTAAATGTTGGAGACATAAAGATACCAGGCTTATTCTTTGCGGACGACATGGTGTTAATGTCTAGAACTGAACAGGGGCTAGAGAAACTGCTGGAAATTGTTGGTAGATATGGGAACACTTGGCGGCTCGAACTAAATGAAAATAAAAGCAAGGTAATACCCGTTGGACGCAAGGTAAATATGACGAAGAGATGGAGAGTGGGGGAGTTCTCAATCCCCGAAGGGGAAAGCAAACAAATCACTGTAGGAGAAAAGGGAGAGTATGAGTATCTAGGGGTAAGCATAAATATAACGGGAAGAGGGGTGTACAGAAATTACTCAGCCAAACTGATTCTGAAAGGGAAAAGAATTCTGAACCAACTAAAACTTTTAGGGAAAAATAGTTTCAACAAGGTCTTTGTGGGGAAAACACTGTGGGAGAGGGTGGGTTTACCAAGTATAACGTATGGCACGGACGTGATTCCATTAAACCAAACCGTTATTAAGAAGTTGGAAAGTACTCAGAATGATGCCGGCAGATGGATAACAGGGTCGAGTAATGCTGCAGCTTTGGAAGCAGTAAGGAGGGAGCTTGGGTGGATGAAAATCAAGGACAGGGTAGATTTGGGAAAACTGTGTTACTTTAACTACTTGAGAAACCTGCCTGTCAACCGGTGGTGCAAATGCTCGATACCATTTGGAATTCTAATATAGAAACGGGGTGGTCAAAACATGTGAGGGAACTAATGGACAATTACTCTATAGAGGTCACAAACATAGAAGTAGGAATGAAAGAAGGCAAAAGGTTTGTCAAAGAGAGAGTCATGGAAGATTGCAATCGAAACTGGCGAGCAGGGGTTAGCGTGAAAAGATCACTGCAGGGGTTACAATATAAAGAAAAGCCAGCTTTTGAGAAGTACCTAGATGGCACCTTTGGAGGGTCACTGCTGTTCAAACTGAGATCAAGATCACTGGAGCTTCGGGGAAAAATTGGGAGAGATGGGGAAAAGGGATGCCAAATGTGCCACTCTGGAGTAGTGGAGACCCTGGAACATTTTCTCTTGGAATGCCCACAGTATATACCTCATAGAATAAAATTTACTGGAAGAATAATGCAGAAGTGGGGTGAAGAAACAAAGGATAGATGGCTGAAGGCGGACACGAGGGAGAGGGTAGGAATGCTTATTGAAGAAATTGAAAAAGAGGAAGTGAGGGACACTATTAAGCAGTTTATATCTGCATGCTGGGAGGAGAGGAGGGGAAGAGGGGGTGGGGTGCAGGGGGAATGATGGCCTTCTCTTATGAGGACCGCGACAAATCAGCGGCTGGCCAAAGAGTTATTATTATTATGTTCATGCTGAACACCTTTTGGATGATTCGTTTGCTAGCCTCAATAATTTCGGGATCTACTTCACTATCTGGAGGTGACCAACCAGATGATTTTGTAAAAGGAAGTTTCCGTCCGCTGGAGTTTCTAAAGCGGTCGGCTAATTTCATTTGCCTAAGAAAATTACAGTTGTATGATGGTAAATTTGTTTGGTTATCAGTTTTAGGCTTTGGTGCTGGTACAAAAGTTAATCCGCGATCTAAAAGCGATTTCTCTTGGGTTGTTAGGTCATTGGTGCCAGACAGGTTAACCACATTAGTTCCTAATCCCACATCTGTTAGGCGGCTGTTACCTTTGCCTTTACTTAGTTTAAATTTAGGTGGTTCAACCAGTGATCGTACATAATATTGGCGGTTCTCGTGGTCCAATGGATTAAATCCTGAGCAACATCAAACTTCGCGTCATCAATTTTAGGTATAACGTTAACGTCCTTCACTTTCCGAATGGTTTCGTTGATGATGCTCAGGGTTCTCCTCTCAGCCTGAGGGTGTTTTTGCGAAAAGTTTAGTTCAGCGAAATAAATTTTTGCTGATCTAAACTTGACCCTGATATCGCTAAGCATATTCCGCAACTGCTTAACTACGAGATCAGAATTATCGTTTCGAGAATTCACGCCAATATTTAATAATATTTTTAGGGGATTGGACTGGCCCCTGTGTCCTTTAAACATAGAGCGCAGATGATTGAATTTGGCGCCGGGGTAACACTCCACCTGGATGTCCGGATGGGGATTTCGATCAATGCGTCCTAAATTTGAACTTCCAATCATAAGGATGCTTTTACAAACATCGGGGAAGCGCCAATTCCTTTTGTCAAAATTAACTCCGCTTTTATGCCGAAACTGGGAGAATTTAGAATCAAATGAGCGGCCCGAGTTGCGGCTCGGTGATTTGACTTTCTCTGAGTACGATATACCTGGTTGAACCACACTAGAGGCAGGAGAAGGGGGAGAAGAAACAGAAGCAGGAGAGGAAACAGAAGCAGGAGAAGAAACAGAAGGAGGAGGAGTTCTAGTGAGAGCACTAGGAGAACCAGAGAAGAAAGGCTGAGGAGGAGTAGGAGGTAGAGGAGCAAGACGAGGCGAGACAGCGTTACTCAATTTGCGAGCATCTTCAGTCACAGTATGGACCGGAGACTTGTTTGTCATTGTTTGCCCCTGATAACAAAAGAAAAACTAACAAGTCCCCACAACGTATGCAAAACACGCTTGTGTGTGTGTGTGTGTGTGTGTGTGTGTGTGTGTGTGTGTGTGGGTGGGTTTGTCTTACCAACTTGACGAGGTAACTAGACAAAAGAGTTTGCGTGTTTCGCCTTACCGAGGTACAAAAGACAAAAGAAACCCTTTACCTCGGTTGTTTTCCCAAAACTGTACCGGCAAAACGAGGTTGAAACCGTTAGTCCACACAAAGGACAAACAATGGGGTACCTCGGTATGTAGGGTAGACAAGACTCTGTGTGTGTGTGTGTGTGTGTGTGTGTGTGGGTTTGTCTTACCAACTTGACGAGGTAATTAGACAAAAGAGTTTGCGTGTTTCGCCTTACCGAGGTACAAAAGACAAAAGAAACCCTTTACCTCGGTTGTTTTCCCAGAACTGTACCGGCAAAACGAGGTTGAAACCGTTAGTACACACAAAGGACAAACAATGGGGTACCTCGGTATGTAGGGTAGACAAGACTGTGTGTGTGTGTGTGTGTGTGTGTGTGTGTGTGTGTGTGTGTGTGTGTGTGTGTGTGTGTGTGTGCGTTTGTCTTACCAACTTGACGAGGTAACTAGACAAAAGAGTTTGCGTGTTTCGCCTTACCGAGGTAAAAAAGACAAAAGAAACCCTTTACCTCGGTTGTTTTCCCAGAACTGTACCGGCAAAACGAAGTAGAAACCGTTAGTTCACACAAAGGACAAACAATGGGGTACCTCGGTATGTAGGGTAGACAAGACTGTGTGTGTGTGTGTGTGTGTGTATTTGGGTTGTGTGGGGTTGTGTGTGTGGGGGTTTTGGGTTTTTGTCTTCATTTTGTTTTACTGACTCGTCATTTGCTCCCTCTGAATGAGTACCAGATGGCCAATATTCAGCATCCACTTTACCTCAAAGGCTGATGGATGACTCACAGCTTTTAAAAACACATATCACACGCAGTTCCTAATCACCTTCCAATTCGGGGGTTTCGAGGGGTTTGACCCCACTACCCAACCACAGTGCACACACTCAAATCAAATAAGACCCTTGGCCCTCATTACCGTCTGTCGTGGCTCCATAAGCAAATGAACCTATTCGGTCCCAAGAGATTTCAAACGAATCACACGAGGGACTGGGACAAGCTTCGTGTTAACATACACACAGGAAACCATCAACCACCAAACACCAAGGATTGAAACAAGCTTGCCTGGTTGCGACCAGTCTACATTTTAAATAAAAAAAACATACGAATAAAGGTATAATAGCCATTTTAAGGGCTTTGGGGTGTGTGTCTGTGATTGTGTGAGGGTGACGTGTGCAGGGTGTGTGTGTGTGTGTGTGTTTATGGGGTTGTGTGTGTGGGTTTTTTTTCTCCTTCATTTTGTTTCACTGACTCGTCATTTGCTCCCCCTGAATGAGTACCAGATGGCCAATATTCAGCATCCACTTTACCTCAAAGGCTGATGGATGACTCACAGCTTTTAAAAACATATATCACACGCAATTCCTAATCACCAATTCCTATGACCCCACTACCCAACCACAGTGCACACACTCAAATCAAATAAGACCCTTGGCCCTCATTACCGTCTGTCGTAGCTCCATAAGCAAATGAACCTATTCGGTCCCAAGAGATTTCAAATTCTACCTCGTCCATTTGCGCCTCTGGCGCGCTGAAATTTTCATTCATTCCATTATCAGTAATCCAAATTACTTTCAGCAATTCACATGGTTTTACTATGGAAAACCACAACGGAGAACTAAAACTCCTATTAGATGGGTGCATATATAGTAAGAGGTACTCTCGGATAAATCAATTAGATGGGAGTGTTCTAACAGAGCTGCATTTACCCGAGAAGCAGCCCTAACCACTGATGTTGAAATGAACCCTGCCAAAGGCTCAACCCCTTAAAAGGGAGGGCATACTCCCTGTAGCAGATTTCCTGAAATATGTTGGATATTGTGTTCGAGTTTTTGAATTTATATTGTGTGTTTTTCATAAAAGAGGTTATTTAATCAAAAAAGGATTTAATGTGTTCTGTGGCACAGATCTTAAGTTTGTTAAGCCATGGTCGCTGTTGACAAGAGGCAACATTGGGTAGTTAATTTTATTACACGCCTGTTCTAGGAAATCCCAAGCAACAGCAACACTAAACCATCCGGAAAATGAAAATCCGTTCCGCACATATGTGCCGAACGGAAATCGTTGATGGGCTATTTTTAAATAGATGCGAAATTTCACTGGAATTTTGTACAAATCGTGCACCGCAATTACAATTTGAGTCGCCGGCGATAGCTAAAAATAGTAACACGGGTTCCCCTCGAAAATTTGGTTGGCGATAAAATGTGTTCTTTTTGTTGATAGTTGGTCTCCCGAGTTCCAGTGTGTTCTATGTGCCTACTGACACATATAACACATTGAGACTCAGGGGACGAGTTATCAAACGAATTGCTGATTGTCCTTCTAATAATAATAGCTTTTATAGACTTGAAGGCATGTAATAAGCACAGAACGACACACAAGTGTGAATGAGTTAATCGATATGGGGTTCGTGCCATCGCGAAAGAATAAATCTCGTTGCCTGCTGCCTCTCGTTTTTATCCTTCTGAGCAGGCACTCGTGCCATATCAACTAACCCATTCATACGCGTGTGTCGTTCTGTGTATAGCTATCAAACAGAGTATCTCTTGCTTAGCAATTTCCAACCCATTGCAGACTGATGTCAAAATACCAAAACTTCAAGAAGAAATTTTTTTCTCATAGTGCAACTAGGAAATAAACTAATACAATCTTGTTTGGTACAGCTCACCGAGATTTGTCTGAAAAGATTGAATTGGTTAAATTCCCAATTACAGTATGAAAAAAAAATTGCTGTTTGAATTTTTTGTGTTTTGACATCAGTGTGCAGAGGCAATAAAGAAAATTAAATGATCGATTTTAATGTTCACTAATATTTTGAGAAAGTCGATATTTGTAACTTTTGTTTTTTAATTAGCACCAATTTTAATAAAGATATAAACTCAAATCGTGTTCATTAACATTTATTTTTGCTGTGTGCGGAGAGGTGAGGTGTGGGGGTTCTGTCCAAGTAGTCAGTTAAGGTGAGGGGGGGGGGGGTCATGAGGGTGTTTTGTTCTGGGAGAGGGGGGTGGGGGTGTTAGCGGGGTTTTTTTCTAGGGTTTTTTTTAAGGGGTTTTGTCCGAGCTTCTCCGCTTACACATTGTAATCGATCAATAAATTCTCAATAATTACATTGTTAATGTAGTTATATGTTTTGGGTCCAAATATTCAGTTTCCATTGGTCAGCTGGATGAAAACGTCATGACCAAATGTAATTCATTTTCCAATGAATACATTTCGTCGAACTTTGACCCGCATTTACGGAAGAGCACAGTTGACAGAATGTAAGTTGGGCGGTGTTTGGGCGGGTTTTTAACTTTTAGCGCCTCTCGCAGTGATCAATTCCGCTGCTGTTACTTTGGTGACATTTCCCAACTGTGGCATAAAGCCCGTTACTAAAATACTCGTTTCCATTTCTAAAGTTGTGAAAATTAAAAGTCAGAGTTGTGCGCTTTGTCTTTTGTGTGAGGGTGTTTTTTCGCCTCGTTCGTTCATACATGTTTTGTTTCGTCTTTCTGCTTTGTTGTTTGGTAAAAAGTAGTTTAAACAGTTACGGAATGTAATTATAAGAATGGAATGCAATTTTTATCATCTTTATTGGAGTATGAACATGTGGGAATGGGTACAAATTGTATGAATCCATTCGGGATTCATACATAATCTGTACCCATTCCCACACGTTCATACTCCAATAAAGATTATAAAAATTGCATTCAATTCTTAATTGCATCTGCTGGCATTGAGAGTGTACCAATATTGTCATCTAACTATCAATTATAATTGTAATGATTAATTCTTGCACAACAAATGTTTCAGTCAGTAGTGCAATACGGTATAGCACTTAACTTCCACAGTATCTACCTATATCCCCCATACAATCTTTATATGTGATACGCTACAGCACTTAACTTCAATATTATCTACCTATATCCCCCATACGATCTTTATATGTGATACGGTACAGCACGTAACATCAATACTATCAACCTATATCCCCCATACGATCTTTATATGTGATACGCTACAGCACTTAACTTCAATATTATCTACCTATATACCCCATACGATCTTTATATGTGATACGCTACAGCACTTAACTTCAATATTATCTACCTATATCCCCCATACGATCTTTATATGTGATACGGTACAGCACGTAACATCAATACTATCAACCTATACCCCCATACAAACTTTTTATGGGATGCGGTACAACACGTAACTTCAATACTATCGACCCGTGTCCCCTATACATTCTTTATATGGGATACGGCTCAGAATGTAACTTCAATACCTTCTCCCTATTACAACCATACGTTCTTTTGGCCTAAAAAAGTTAAAAATCTGTTTCTCATGCCCTCCCGCATGGTCTTTTAGGCTACCGCATGCTCTCTTTTTATAGCCAATGTAAACATAAAAAAATAATAACTAAATGGTTTATGTCTGATATTTTATCCAACTTAATATAACTGATAAATTTGTCCCTGGATGCAACAAGACTTTGCACTACTTCAGAATTACAAAGCCTTCTTGCACTCAATGGATGAAATACACCACCACCCATACTATTCTGTAAATTATGTGACCTAACACATAAAACAAACCAAGAACATGAAATTTTGATGGCACAGAAATAATTACAAAAATAAAAAAGTAAAATAAAAAACCACCCGCCCACATAAAAGTTTAAAAAAAGTGGCCTGAGCAACAGAAGATCTACTTTGTGAGGGCTTAATATTATTATATTTGATACGGTGACCAGTATCCATTTAACTGGTAGAGTGCTGGAAGCCCATATCTGGGCTTTTTTATGAAGATGAGGTGCCACAACTTGAAAGCTTATGTTCAGTGGATGTGTTTTGTATTATCTTCAAAGTGATATCATTTAGTTTGAAAGGGTTTGCCTTGTTACAATTTATGGGAGAGTGCCTATAGGCACTCTCCCATAAATTGTAATAAGTCAAATACATGGGTACAAAATTTGATGGCCAAAAATAATTTTGCTCTCTACCAGTTAAGGAACTTGATTCCTAATGAGTCTGTAACCGATATATCGACAGACAGCTGCAACATCCCAACAACCACTCCCTATCGGTCTGTGATTGTCCACTGTACCGTGCTCATAATAGGGTTAAAACAGTTATGGCTGGTCACGTTTTAATATGCCACTTAACGATAGTGTCAAACTCTTGTTCCGGTCTCTGCCTAAATGTCAAGAAAGTAGTTTCACCTCTGTTTCAACTCTCGATGTTTTTACGGTATGAACGGTCAGCAGTGTTTTTCCACTTTCGGCTTATCCGAAACACTGCTTGTGGAAGTTCCTGCCTTAATTCATTATCCGAGTCTTTGGAAAGAACCCACACCATCTTCTCATTTGGTTAATAATAATCTCTTTTATTCTGGACCTATCTTATTTATTTTGACAACTATTTTCCCCTTTGTCTCCCAGTTTATTCCACTTCTAGGTATCCCACACGCCCCCGCCTGCTATACCTCACAAAAGCAGTGACTCACATACGCCCAAACACTCTTCATTTTCCATGGGGTAACGCAGATATTATTGACTGAGATGGATAAGGCTAGCAAGCTGCGAAACAGGGCTTTGAGCCAAGGCCCTCTCTGCCACAGAACACTAGATCTCTATGTCCTTAATGACGATTGATATTGAGACATACAGGAGTAGGTTGGGCATCTTCGCAGCTACAGCACGTACTAGTGTGCATCGTAGAATGCATCTGGACCTTTCGTCTGCTCGACTTAAAATGCTGTTTCTTCATCATAGCACTAAAGGTATCACAATTATGCTAAGCTACCTGCTGAATCACCAGGACGAAATTATATGTCACCTAGGCCCTGCGAATATTCAAATGCGATAGAATCGAATACCGAATCGAATACTGCTCACTATTCGTGAATCGAATCGAGTCTATTAGAATGGTTACTGGTAGCGCTACCGGGTGAATACTCGTGTTTTAGTCCGAAACATAAGCATTTGACCCGTACTCCCGTATGATATTTCCGTCGTCGGCACGTGAAATAGGAAGTTCGAACGACGAATAAATCCGTCGTCGGCACTGAATGTGGAGTTGCGTAAGATGGAATCCGTTTTTAACCTATGTGTGCGTATTTTCTAAAATAAATCTTGTTACTTAATACTGTCTTGCAACTCTCGCATCGTATACAGTGTTTAACTTTAATTAAGCCTTTATTACTGAAAAATAGATGTCATTCATTCATTCATTCATTCATTCATTCATTCATTCATTCATTCATTCATTCATTCATTCATTTAGATAAAACCGTATTTTTGAGCTGATTCAATTAATAGTCATGCTGAATGATGTCAGTAAGTACACCTACTGTAGCATGATTAATCGACTAATTACTGCTAATCATGCACGCCCAACATATATGACTTGTGAGGCACCATGTATGTATATTGTTCATTTCTCACTCCTATCAGTTACAATGATGTAGCGTTCACTTAACCCTTTACCTAACCTGAAAAACAGACGACACTTGCAAAAATAATTCTTGAATAACTACTTTTTTTTTTTGTCTCAAAAACATAGGTTATGACCCCTCGTTGGAACGAGCTCGCCGAGCTCGTTCCAACGAGGGGTCATAACCTATGTTTTTGAGACAAAAATGAAAAAAATAATGAAAATTAAATGGCGATTTTTGAGAATAGCGCTGGCCGGTTTTGGCCGTTACGTTGGGTAAAGGGTTAAAAGAATAATACATAGACTACAAAGAGTACGTCGTGTGGAAGTGAGAGTTTGAAATTATGTGTATTTGGTTATCGTTTATTTATCTCTCTTCCTCTACTCTTTTTACGATCTCCCTCTCTCTCCCTCTATCTCTCTCTCCCTCTCCCTCTCTCCCTTTCCCTCTTTCTTCCAGCGTCGGGACGTCCTTCAAGACGCCCCCCTCCTCTTCTAGCCGCCCCCCCCCGCAATGCGGGCCCCGCGGGCTCATCCCCTACGCCACTGCTGCTAATCACTGGACTTAGTACATCGCTGGTCTTTTACAAAGCGCCACAATTAATCAGATCAGTACTTCATATTATCTTTTGCCTTTTGCTGCCTTTTTGTAAAGTTGATAACCAACAATGTTTCATTAAATAAAAACAATGCCTCATTACCACTCACTGACAATTAACATTGAAAGTCTATCCAAACACTATTTCACCTTATTGACGAAATCACTGAGATTCAGTGTGTATAGTGAAAATAGTTTATTGTTTCCGCCTTTTTGTCAGCTCACGATTTCCTTATAATAGAAATAATAAAATAAGTTTATTTGTTTGTGTCACATCGATCACGCTCTTCACTGCTGTAATGGCTCCCTCCCCACAGGTGAAAGGATCTTTTCTTTCGTAACAAACTGCAGGCAATGAGGATTGTTGGGTGCCAAATCGAAATTTTTAGTGCAGTTGGCTAAATTAGCACCCAACGGCGTAAACAATGTAACCCATCGGAGAAAAGTGCTGTGTGATGATTTTCTGTCTTCTCTATTGTTACTACACCAGTCAAACTGTTAATATCTGAAGGGGAATGTAAACAGAAACAATGCGAAGAAAATTACTAAATAGAACACTGGAAAATAGGTTATTACAGTGCGGTCGTCGTGGAAAGGTTAAAATTTACGCATGGGCAATATTTCCACACTTGCGTTAACATTGAATCTCTGACATAAAACAAAGGAACCGGCCGCAAATGTTCAACGAATGAAGCACCGGGTATCATGTTGCTCGCGGGAAAAAAGGGCCGCTACGGTTCAAAGGGTTAACATATTCACCAAACTTCAGCTTTTATTTCTTTTATGACTAAATATAACAAACATTCCGGGTCTGAGCTCATATATACCACAAACGGAGGAACTGTTGACATTTGTTTTGTAGAGGTTGGACCTTACGACAATGAGAATAAGTGCCTAAAAGTCTTTAAAGGATAATAATATAATAACACTTTGGCAGGCCGCTGATTTGTCGGGGTTCTTGGGCGAGAAGGCCTTGGTTACCCCTGTACTCCCAACTGCCTCCCTATTCCCACGCTTCTCTCCTCCCAACACTCGGAGACGAACTGCTTGATGACATCCCATGTCCCATTCTTCCCAATCTCTCCGATTAGCATATTAACCCTCTCCTTTGAGTCTCGCCCTAACCACATGTCCTTCAATCTCCCATCCCACTTCCCCAATATACTCCCAGTGAATCTTATTCTGTTGGACTGGTACTTTGGGCATTCTAGGCGGGAGAAAACATTGATGAGGGGGGGGGGGGGGGGGGCACACTCCTTACACATTCCTCCAAAACATGATAGTTTCCTTAGGAACACGCACACAGGCCCATGTCAATCTTTCTCTGTGGCCAACATAGCATGCCGTACTATAGCCAGAGCGTTTGAACGTTCCATACTTTCATGCTGCTGTCGAAGGAAAGTGAACCAAGTTATCATGAGAACTTCATCTGAAAAGCTATATTTCTGCCATATTTCTGCCATCGTTTGTGACGGTGTGCAGTGGTCCTAATTGCCAGGCAGGGTTGCCATGAGGCTCCCGGCGGGAGATCCGAAACTAACATTTTTCAGTCCTCCAAAACATAATTGTGTCCTTCGAAATACACCCCCCCCCCCCCCCATAGTTACACTCCTGAAAGCAATTCCCGCAGAATCCTGAGCCCACCCTCGTCTGCTTCTGCATGTCACTGGCTTTAACATAGGACCCACAGCCCATGAGAACTGATTGAACAGTCTGTGTTCATAACTTAACAACTAATTACGACATTAGACAGAATAACAAACTAGTTTAATTAGATCAATTAAGAACATTAATTACAAAATATCATTGTACACCCAAAATAAAGTGACATCTTTTACATTAGCCCTTTACCTAACATGAAAAGAAGAGTCACTTGCAAACAAAATTATTGAATAACCAATTTTTTTTATTTTTTGCGTCAAAAACGTAGCTTAGGGTCCCTCATTGGAACGAGCTCGTTCCAATGAGGGGTCATAAGCTATGTTTTTGAAGCAAAAAATGAAAAAAATATTGAAAATTGAATGGGAATTTTTGTGAATAGCGCTGGCCGGTTTTAAGATTTGATTGAGCAGTCATGGTTCATAATTTAACAACTAGGTAAATAAAGAACATTAATTACAATATATCATTGTACATCCAACAATAAAGTGACATTTTTTACATTAAAATAATTTTCCATATTTGACCGCACCAAACCCACCACTTGATTGCCCATGCACGAAACTGGCTTTAAAATATGACCCACGGGCCCGTGCATGAAAACTGATTGGATATTCTAATTTAACAAGCGGTTACGACAACAGACAATACAATACAATTAATAACAAACGACAAATTTAATTAGATTAATGAAGAACATCAATTGCAAAACATAATTTTACGTCCAACAATAAAGTGACATCTTTTATATTAAAATAATTTTCTATATTTAACTATTTAATAATTAACATTATAATCATCTTATTGCAGCGAATCAATTCTCATTTGTTTTTAAAAATATTAATTATATTAAAAGAGCAGGTGGTACATACAGTACAATCGCTGTGGACTGGTTGTAATCCACACGTGGGCAATGATATCCCTGCATGCGTTCACCAGGTAATAAAAATCATCATCAGCAAAATTTTAATTAATGAAGCACCGGATTGAATCCAGTGCTTCATAAATTAAATTTTTGAAGATTAACCCTATAATTGGTGTTTGGAATGTTATTGCGTCCGTAGAAATATTGCCCACCCGTGGATGTGACGCATCCACGGCGGCTGTACTGTAGGATGAAGAGCATTGTTGTTCATTCGCGGCCCAACGGAAATAATTAACAGTCTGGGGTGTTATATATTTACCGTGTCTTAAAAGCGACCCAAGACAGGACTGCTCATAAGAAATGAGACACACTCTGTTCGGCCGATAATGAACCCTAATTCTCTTGATCTGGAATGGCCAATATCCACGACTCGCGAACGCGTATAGATATCCGTGTAAAACTGAACGTTAGAACGATCGCAATAATGTAACTTATTACCTAAAAACAAATATTTGTCGGGTCTTTTTCATTTAAAATATTTTTTTCCATTACTAAACACCCACACTAGCAAGAAATTAAGTGAAAAATATATATAATTCCCTTTTGGGGTGTCAGATTCGGTATCTCAAATCAGATTCGGTATTTAGTGGGAGCAGCTAGTGGCATAACTACGAAAGGAAGCAAAATGAGCCATGGTGAGAGTACATGAACCAGTTTTAGCGATTTCGGGGGTGGGGGAGGGGGAAGGTTTGGAGGAGATACTAACCCCCATGGCTAAGCCGCTGCTCAATCAAGTCGAAAATACAATATGAGAATGAAAATTGTTAATTATCATTTATCGTAAGGCGTACAACAGTGAATAACCGCCATGAGAAGTAGAAGTAAGTTCATATAATGGACATCCACATTCAATATGAATGTACACAGGAAGAATATGAACCATTTTCCTAACGAAATGGCCACACCCTCACACAGTTGAAATAAAAATTCTCAAAAATGTCAACAAAACCATCTTATGTGACCCCCACATTGGAACGAGGTCGTCGAGCACGTTTCGAAGAGAGGGGTCACGGGATATGGTTCTGTTGTTATTTTTGGGGGAAATTACCAAAAAAACCCCCCCAAAACAAAATAAAATAAAAATAAATATACATTCTGATATCCTGTGCGTAAAGGGTTGACAAAATTACCATTCCACTAATTTTGCCATCAAAACGTAGCCTATCATCCCCATCACCTGAACAAACACACTTGGCTCGTCTCCACGAGGGATCAAAAGCTATGGCAAAAATGTTATTGTTCAAGACTTGCAGGTGCGATCGTCCATTCCTGTCAACGTACAGTGTTAACGAGATGACAGCATCTCTATCTTTTCTACGCACTGGGTCTACCTATAATGTAGGGTGTGACTTAACACTAAAGCGCTCGCAAAGATGAGATCACACTCGTGTGATACATAACGAACTGCGAATAGCACAAACATTTCAACATAATACACAAATGAAATACAAAGTGAACTGAATACCTCGAAATGTTCAACAATTCTGTTTACTAATAACACGACATGTCCGTGCTTGATAAGCACTTGCATTGAGTCCTGTATCCAATGGGCAGTACTTGATTGTATGTGAATCGTCGCCAGTTTTACTGCAGATGGGACATACGTAACGTCTCAGAATTGGGCACTTCGTGCGGCCCTGGATATCCTTCAAAACATGACTAGAATAAACAACTTCAGGTTCCCCATTGTTTTTACAGAAGACACAAACCTCTTTAATTTTCCTTGCTTTGTTCTTCTTAAACATGAGATATTCTGCAAGAACCGAATCAGCACATTCAGGGATGGAATCCTCTGAACTCTCATTTGATGTGTAAATATCCGATAATCTAGCTCTCTTTAAAGAAATAATTTCGCCTTTTCTGAATGTTTTTGATGTTTGATCACTGTTTCCTTCTGACTTTCTAAATCTTTCAGTTGGTCTCTTTAGAGACAGTTCTTCTTTCCTCTGTATATTTGTTCAGCCGTTGTCCTGTTCTTCCCTATCGTTATTCACTTTATTCCATAAATTTTGAAAGGGTTTATTTGGTTCTCTATGGACTTCACTTTCACCTTTAAAAGACGTGGCGTCTCTTGTTTGAAAATAGTCCTGAAATGGCTGATAACTGTCAAATAAACAATATTGAGTAAAAGGTAATTTCTGATTATCCATCATTTGTAAAATATTCCAATATTTCTTGTGGTGACGTTTTGTTGCTACTGAACGATTTCAAACTGAACTGATCAAAATTTCCAGAACAGCGTCTATATAAAGACCGAAAACACTGGCAAATGACCAATCGCTGTATGCTGTTATTGTATCGGAATTAAGTGGGCGGTATGTTTTTGTTAAGAAAATACCTGCTAATTAAAAACAAAACAGCCACTGAGTAAAAACAAACATTAACGGTTTTATGGGCGGAGCTAATGACCATATCAACTATCATTCCTACCTACCAGTTTAGCAGCCGAGGGGTAATCAGACGGTGGTTATCAAATGAATATGGCTTGTTCTTACATCTTTTGTAACATAGGACATACCAAGCTAATTTGGCAATCTGTTTTCCACTTGGCTTTTATTATTGAGGAAACATAACATTATGAAACATCGGTTATCGATTGAAGCCCAAAGGGATCGGCGCCCCAACCACAGTCCTTTCTACGCTCTCTCTCTCCTCTCTCTGTCTTTCTCTCTCTATATCTCTCTCTCACTCACCCTCTTCATAATTTTTCTTCTGTGAATTGACCGCGACAGATTCGATGGTAAGCTGATAGCTTTTACACAAGGTTATTTCCACAACAAAACAAACACTAAAATCAGTTGAGTGAGATATCAACCAAATGAACTGGGTTGAATAAATATGAACCCAATTGGTTTCATATTCACACAACCCAGTTCATTTGTTTGATTTTTTTACCCAATTGATTTTAGAGTGAGCGAAGGTTACATAAAACAGGGAGATATAGTCGTAACTATAAAACATTTTATTTCCCCATAGTGTTTTCCTGTTAAATATACCAAGAAAAATGTGGAAATTACATTGTTTTAATTCAGCTATTGTAAGTAATTATTATTCATTTAGGGTGGGGGTGGGGGATCAAAATAAGCTCTTAGCTTCCTGCCGACACCTGTCTATATATAGCCGTTGTTTCCTTCATTTATCTTGATAATATTACATACAGTACGTGGAGAGTGTATTATCACCAACTCATCGACAGAGAGGAGATTCCACCCAAGCAAAAATTGCAAATTTGTTGCAAAGAATAACATGTACAAGCAAAGCTCCAGCCAATGGACCTCCGGGTAAAAACCGGAGGTCCATTGGCTGAAACATTGCCTGTGTTCTTTGTCCACATGTCCAGAATTTGAAAGTGATACTCCGGGTGATAACCCCACTCCCCGGGTGATTTCGTTACAATCCTATCTCCACGTACTGTACTTTGTTTTTTGCCATAATGTACAGTCATTTTGATTTTGTGTTTAAACTTCATTGTAGTATGTATAATATAAGTCTTGGTGAATAAATATTGTTTAAACTAATTATTATCAGTAACAGAGAGGGAGAATGCTGCAGGACATTTCCATTCAGAACATTTCCTCCAGGACACTTGCCCCTATGGACATTTGCCCATCGTTAACTGGTTCACTGCTAGCGGACCAAAGTGGGGCTTTAATAATTTGAATTAAATATATTATTTTTATATTTATCAAGAAATAATGAACAGGCTACAGCCAATATTAAATGTTCTGTATTGGAACATTTTTCAAGAGAATTTGAATACATATGCAAGTGTAAGTGCATGGTGGTTTCATTTGAACGCTTTTCTGTTTAACTAGAATCTTGCTCTCACTAGCCGAAGGAGTTCTCAACATGAACTAGCTTCCCAAACGGGAGCGCGGTGGTTCAGTGGTAAACTTCTATGCTAAAGGTCCCGAGTTCGATCCCCACACGAGAATAATTAAAAAGGGTAGGTGTCATGTTAAAGGTTTGTGTTTTGTAGCACATATTGGAAAGCAAGTTACTTCTATCAGAATCAGACAATCTCTCTCTCTTTCTCGCTCTCTCTCTCTCTCTCTCTCTCTCTCTCTCTCTCTCTCTCTCTCTCTCTCTCTCATATTTAGCATGTATACAGCGAAGCACACACTGGATAACAAGTTGCCGTCGGCTATTAGCATCAGATACATTTCTCTCTCTCTCCCTTTCTCTTGTATTTAGTATTTAACAAGTACACATCGTAGCAAGTATTGGAAAGCAAGTTCCTGCTAGCTGTTAGCACCTTATACATCTCTCTCCCTCTCTCTTGTATTTAGTAAGTAAACAACGTAGCACGTATTGGAGCGCAAGTTACTGTCATGAATGTTTGCTAACCTGTCATCCAGCTCATAGCATTATAACAATTTTATGTATTAACGGACGGACGGACGGACGGACGGACGGACGGACGGACGGACGGACGGACGGACGGTTTTTTAATGAAGTTTGCCATGTCATAGCACACCTGATGTGCCTAAACTGGTAAGACGTGTCGGTGATTGTCCGACGGTGTGTGAAATTCTGATGGGTGGCGTATGTGTTTAGGCGCGTGTGATATTGTGGTACAATGAAACTCTGTTAATTGAATAGCCACTTTGCCAAAGGAAACTATTCAATTAACAGGAGTATACAATTAACAGGAATTGTGTCACTTTCCTGTATTCTAGAGATAAACTTAGCATTTATTATATTATATCTTGTTTGACAGAGCTCCATGAGCTCTCTCAGACAAAATATAATAGATTAAATGCCTGTATTGGATGCACTGAGGCCAAATAGGTCTTCAAACAAAGGAAAACTGGGGAGAGTCAGGGTAATTTCTTGACAGGTTACAAGATTTTTTATTCAATTAACAGGAGTTTACTCTGTAACCTTTATTCAATTAATATGTGAATGTGTACAGGAGGTATGGTAAATGGTTTGTGTTGGGAAATTATATTCAATTAACATGGTTATTCAGTTAACAGATATCCAATTAAGTGGGCTCCGCTGTAGTACATTAACCGGCTGCGATGATGTGCTCTCTGAGGTTAAAGTAAAGCTGAGAGAGAGAGAGAGAGAGAGAGAGAGAGAGAGAGAGAGAGAGAGAGAGAGAGAGAGAGAGAGAGAGAGAGAGAGAGAGAGAGAGAGAGAGACAATCTTCTTGCAGAAAAAATGGGAGCATTTTCCCGACATTCAAAAAAATTACAAAGACAACTGGTAATAGTATTATATCGCTGCACCCATTAACTTATTTAGTTCGGACACGTAGCGGCCAAACTATGAACTTTATAATTCTTCAACTTTACTTCACAGAAGCCAATATGTCTCATGTTTCTTTGCGCTTCTCCTCTAATGGTATGGGGGCTGATTTTGTAGGATTGGACATATATAATCTTCATTGGCAAATAACTCAGCCAACCTTATTCTGCATCAAGAGCGTAATCAGACTAAACGAAGTGGGAGATATTTTTTTTCTTCTAGTTTAAACAGTATTTATTACAAAAAAACCCCAAACCATAACAGATACATTTCAAACATTAATGTGCATTCGGCAGTAAGCTGAAAGCTTATACAAGGCCGTTTCCACCAACACAAGATCACAAAGATACGTCGATGACAATAGCAGGTATGAGTATCAAGTACAAACAGTATTTATCTGCATTATACAAGCGTTTGAAAAGCGGCAGCAACTAATCTTGTATGGAAACAGTCGGAGATGGGTTGAGCTGCAAGAAGAGTTAGAAAGTGCGGGATGGATGTATTCATTGCGTAGAGTTATTTATTTGTATCTAATGTCAATCACCTATGCGAAATGACTACGCGTGACGTAGGATAGAAATATAATCAAGGTAACTCCAATTATTTGCCACCCAAGACGCCCATTTGGACTTTCACCCAAACACCGACAACAGAGTCACGGTTGACTCTGTTATCAATGTTTGGGTAAAAGTCCAAATCGATCAGTGAGGCTTCGCCTGTTTACCACTGTAAACAAATTTAGCTTAGTTTACAGGCATTCCCACGGAGATCATCTTGATTTAATTGTGGGTTAGTATTTATTGTAGTAAGCATATAAAATGGGCTAGTACTACATTGGGGTTAATTAGTGAATCGCTTACTTGATAAAATAAAGTCGTGTACCACTTCAAAGATAAGGCGGTTGTCATCATTACTCAGGAATTCCGAACCGAATAGAAGTGTAGAGGAGTCCGCTCCAAACGGAAGGAGATTAATTGAATAATTACGAGCATCGGAGAAAATTGGACAATGCAGGAGAAAATGCGCGGGAGTCTCTTCCTCTCCACACTGGCATAGAGGGGTTGGTGATATGTACGGTGGTACATTTTGAAGAACTGGATTAACTTGTGTTTGTAGCGTCTATCTTGCAACGGTTCCCATCCTGTTTCCGTATAAAGTAAGGACTTACTAGCACTGACGGTTGCCCCAGTAATAATCCTTGCCGCAGCAATCTGGATCTTCTCCATTTCCTCCACTTTAGTTACAGAGCAATTATCCCAAACAGTATCGGCGTATTCAAGGAGGGGCCTGATAAAAGCAAAATAGATTTTTTCTAAGACACTGCGGTCTAAGTTAAATTTGTGCTTCCTAAGTAAGTCTAGCCGGGACCAGGCCTTTGCACAAATATGGTCGATATGGTCATTCCATGTACACGTGCTATTTAATATGACTCCCAGATGTTTATGATTAACGACTTCAGATATCTGAGAACCGCCAAAGAATAATGGTGGATGGAAAGTAGGGCTACTTTTTCGAGATATTAGCATACTCTCAGTTTTATTTGGATTGAACTCTACCAACCATGTTTTAGCCCAATGTTCAATTGTGGCCAGATCTTGATTAATTATTGTCGAGGCTTGTTCAGGGTTTTCTATAATTAGGTATAAAGAAGTATCGTCTGCAAATAGGCGTATACTGCTCAGAAGATCTTTGGTTATATCGTTGATATATATAAGGAACAGCAAGGGCCCAAGAATAGACCCCTGTGGAACACCTGCATTTATGGTTCTCCAGGACGAAGTCTCAGACGATATCACAACTCGTTGCAACCTATCTGTAAGATACGATTTGAGGAACAACAGAAGTTCACCCGAAACACCAATACTTTCCAACTTGTGGATAAGACCTGCATGCCATACTTTGTCAAAAGCCTTGCTGACATCACAGAAGACAACCCTAGCTTCTTTGCCATCATCAAGGGCGTGACAAAATTCATCGTATAAGTCAGTGAGCTGGAGGACTGTTGAATCACCGGGTGTAAAACCTGACTGAAATTGGCTGAGAACTTTATTGTCAATCAAAAACTTCCACAAACGTTTGAATACACATTTTTCAAGTAATTTACCAACACAGCTAATCAAAGATATTGGCCGATAATTCGTCACAGAATTGGAAGGGTGTTTTTTCAAAATCGGAGAGACATTAGCTTTTTTCCACAATGATGGGAAATATGAGTTGTTCAATAGTATATTGAATAAGATGGAGAGTGGCTCACATAAGGATGATTTGCATTCTTTTAGAAGACGCGGGCTAATTAGATCTGGACCGGATGCCTTAGAAATTTTTAACGATTTCATTGCTGTGTGCACTTCATCACAATGTAAAGTGATACAATCAATAATTGCAGAAACATGTGTTGATGCGTATGGCAAGGAAGCATTCGAATCATCAACTGTTGAGATAGAACTGAAGTATTCGTTAAACACTTCAGCTTTCTCAACATTTGACGAGAATATTTGGTCGGAATGGATGAGAGTAGGAATTCCAGAGTAACTGCTCCCGACTGCTGTTTTCAAGGTCTTCCACCACTGTGATGGCGGCGTTTTACTACTTATTAGCGTGGACTGAATTTTCGACAAGTGTAAAGCTTTTGACTTCCTTATAGCAGATACAACATTATTCCGTTTTAGTTTGTAGTTTGCCCAGGCATTCGGGGTATTGGTACGTTTAGCGTTTTTTCTTCTGCCGATGACAACAGAAAAATACATTCTTTGACCTCATTTATTTATTTATTTATTTATTTATTTATTTATTTATTTATTTATTTATTTATTTATTTATTTATTTATTTATTTGGGCTTAACGACACTTTCGACAGCCAGTTTTACCTCGTGTCGGACAGTTTTACGCCTATTTTGAGGAAGCCGTAGAAACCAGAGAGAACGACCGCGTAGAGATGACCAACCGTCAGACTCCCCAGCGTTCTAACTTCACATAACCAGGGTTAGCAATGGTTGAAGACACGTGCACTATCGACAAGCAGTACGCCTTAGAACACAGCGCCAAAGTGCCCTACGTGGCAATCGGGATTAAGTGCCTTGCCCAAGGACACCACGCAGTTACCCCTGGTGGGGATCGAACCGTAGACCTTTCGGTTTGGAGTCCAATGTTGTAACCCCTGATCTACTGCGCCCCCCCCCCCCCCCCACAGTTGATTTGGTTATCCAACGCAGACGGTATCAAAATTTATTATTTTAAAAATCATTTTTTTAATTTGTTCAAACAAATTCACGAAAACCATATCACGTGATCCCTCATTGGAACTAGCTCGACAAGCTCGTTCCAAAGAGGGGTCACATGATATGGTTTTGTTGAAAGTTTTGGAAAAATAGTATTTTTTCAGCTGCTGAATTTGCATATTACCCATAAAGTGGAGGTATAACAATAGAAAAATAACCAATATACATGGGCGAGACAAGGGATTTTCAGGGTTGTGGAGAGGGTGGGGCCCGGAAACTTGGGGGTCCGGGGTTGGCCCAGGAGTCTTGGGTCAGGACTTGGCTTCCCGACTCCCGAGCGAGAATTAGCAAGATAAGTTACTCGTCGTATTGGAGTACTAGTTGCCACTCATAATAATAATAATAATAATAACTCTTTGGCCAGCCGCTGATTTGTCGCGGTCCTCATAAGAGAAGGCCATCATTCCCCCAGCACCCCACCCCCTCTTCCCCTCCTCTCCTCCCAGCATTCAGATATAAACTGCTTAATAGTGTCCCTCACTTCCTCTTTTTCAATTTCTTCAATAAGCATTCCTACCCTCTCCCTCGTGTCCGCCTTCAGCCATCTATCCTTTGTTTCTTCACCCCACTTCTGCATTATTCTTCCAGTAAATTTTATTCTATGAGGCATATACTGTGGGCATTCCAAGAGAAAATGTTCCAGGGTCTCCACTACTCCAGAGTGGCACATTTGGCATCCCTTTTCCCCATCTCTCCCAATTTTTCCCCGAAGCTCCAGTGATCTTGATCTCAGTTTGAACAGCAGTGACCCTCCAAAGGTGCCATCTAGGTACTTCTCAAAGGCTGGCTTTTCTTTATATTGTAACCCCTGCAGTGATCTTTTCACGCTAACCCCTGCTCGCCAGTTTCGATTGCAATCTTCCATGACTCTCTCTTTGACAAACCTTTTGCCTTCTTTCATTCCTACTTCTATGTTTGTGACCTCTATAGAGTAATTGTCCATTAGTTCCCTCACATGTTTTGACCACCCCGTTTCTATATTAGAATTCCAAATGGTATCGAGCATCAATTTGCACCACCGACTAGCGGTTAGAAAAATACTTACCTCCGTCTGAACAGACTTGCTCGCCATCATCAAGACAAAATTACGCGATCGGACAGGGAAAACTGTAAACACGCGACAAAAGGCAACACGACGAACCGTTCGACAACTTAGCGCTCACAGTTTTATTTAAGACCTCCTAACTTTGTCCCAGTTACTATACTAAACTAACTCCCCACAAAGTTGAATAAAATAACCTGAAAATGAAATATATATGATTAGTAAACAATAAAAATACTTAATTTCGATTCGTAACCAAGGAGACTTCTTCTGTATACTTGCGGATCAAATGTGATAAAGAAGGAATGACTAACATAAGCTCCCAGCTTTCTGTCAGATCCCCCATTACATATATATGGTATTTTGTTAGTATATGTAATATTCTTGAGGTTCTCTATATATACTGTCACTTTTCTTGATGTTCAATATTGTTACATATAGCATACTTATTGAATAAATATTGTTTTAAACTAAAACTAAAGAAGGAATGGGAGTGCCCCGTGGAGATGCTTAATCTGTTAACCCTTTACTTAACATGATAAGCAGATGACACTTGCAAACATAATTATTTTTTTCGTTTCTTTTCGTCGAAAACATAGCTTATGACCACTTATGTGAACGAGCGCAACGAGTTCGTTCCAACGAGGGGTCATATGCTATGCTTTTGAGGGGAAAACAATAAAAAAAACCCCAAAAACAATGGAAATGGAATGTCGATTTTTGTGAATTCGCTGATCGATTTTGGTTCGTAACGTTGGGTAAAGGGTTAATAGACTGTTATCTGTATACACATGCACCAGAACCGGTGTTATCACTTCAAGAATTCTTTACTTCATAAACTTAGGCATCTGCATCGGTATCCCTACACTTTCGACAGGGAGCTCGTCATAAAATTGAACCTGGGGCCCAAATTTCCTCTCCCCGGCCCTGGGGATTGCAGGCGTGAATGGGTATGGTGTTGACATATTTGAGTTCAAGTTTGAACTCAAATATTCAGTTCAAGTTTGGGTTAGGGATGGGGTGACGAATCCATCAGTTCCCATTGTCTATGCCACTGTTACTCATATCACTTTCTCTCCATCTCTAAACCCACATCTTGTTTCTGTTTTGTGTTTGACCAAAACAATAACCTCATTGGGGTGAGATGAATGTGCACTTAATAAGCTTAAAACTACACGAAATGTTTTTCCCGTTGGTTTTTCGTACGGAGTGACAATTATAATAATAACACATTAGCACATATTAATCTGTAATAATTGAAGAACACTTTGACTTCCGTAAAAACAAATAATGAGCAATGTGTCGCGACATAGATTAAAAGTTGTGTTTCACTACAACAATTTACTCTCAGCGATAGTTTTAAATCAATCAGTGATGAAATAAATTATACTGTGAGATTTTAACATTTTTAACACTTTACATAACATGAAAAACAGACGACACTTGCAAAAAAATATTTTTGAATAACTAGTTTTTTTCATTTTTTGCCTAAAAAACATAGATTATGACCCCTCATTGGAACGAGCTCGTTCCAAAGAGGGGTCATAACCTATGTTTTTGAGATAAAAAATGAAAAAAATAATGAAAATTAATTGGCGATTTTTATGAATAGCGCTGGCCAGTTTTTGCCGTTACGTAGGGTAAAGGATTAATCCTTCTCCTAACGAATTGGACGCATCCACGCGTGTAAAATTCAAAATTGTGGCAACATTATGGAATGAAATATGGCGTTGTTGGGGCAACAGTTACCTCACAAACTCTTCACTCTGCTTTGGTCTTAGTTGTAAGTGTATTCTCCCCCTGAAAAGTCATATCTTGAGGCTGATTATTTAGGTCATAGCATATGATTGGTCTTGACACACAGGTATAAATAATGGACTGGCTCTTTGTTTTTTTTTGGGGTGGGGGGGTGGGGGGTGCACAGGCTTTGATCAGCAGCAAGGCGTCAATGAAGTTCCACGAGGAATGACTGGTTCCGGCTACTTATGAAACGCTCATAGCCTTCAGCAATCACGCCTACTACATACAGGAAGGAAAGCTGCCGCCTTGGAGGCAACTACGGAACTATGTCGTGCTGGTCGGCGATGGAGTTATGGTATCACCGCGGCTTGTACCCACTGATGTGCTCCCGTGTCTCCCCATCAACTTTCATGAAATGGATCCGGTGTTAGTGCAGCAAGCAACTATCACCTTTGCTGCAATAGGGCACCCCCTCAAGATCCCCCTCCTCTGCAAAAAATCCTCACTTTCTGCATCCTAAGACAAAACCCCCCTCAGGACAAAATCTCCCCACAAGAAATATTTATTTATAAAAATATAGATTTTTCATTTTTGTTGTGAGGTAATTATTATTAAAGATATATTAAATTATATCTTTTTTCATTTATTTTTTTAATTATTTATTTTTTTTTTTGTTGGGTGTATATTTTTCTTAATTAATTCTTTTTGTTGGATATACATTTGATTATACCATTATTTGTTGGGTACAGCTTGGTTGTTTTTATAACAATAACTAGTTAAGAAGAACATCCTGATATTAGCTTTGCATATCGTTCACTCGTTTCTTTTGATGCTCGTGGTTGTTTTAGCAATAACATATTTGACAGCAATATGCACTTTGAATGTCCTGAGTATAGCTTGATCTCTTTCACTTGAATATCTTTTTTTCTGCTGTTTTTAAACAACAAACTATACCCTACTGTTATAAAAATGTCACTGATGGCATCCATTATCAATCACATACGGCATCCTATCTCCCAGAAGGCTTGATGGATGACTCCCGGTTTTTTCAAACTAAACTGTTGGAGCTTTCTCCATTCCTTTTTTGTAACCGCTATGGTCATATACCGGGGCCGCTACCAAACCGGCGTTGCTGTTTGGTTTTCTTTCTTTTTTCTTTTTCCCTTAAAATTGCCATCGCACAACATTATATTCTGGCTCGCCACCATGGTGGGACTCAAACCTCTACCATCGCCAAGCTGGAACCAAATAGAGCCCACTCTCTAATAGTCTTAATGGCGTTGAGGGTTTGGTCTTTGACAATCTATCACTCCAATGCAAACTGCCGGGAATTCTAACCGCGTGCATACCCCTTCAGACCCCATTTGAGGCAATAGGAAAGCTAGGCCTGTGTGATCCAAGATCCAAGTGAAATAAAATAAGGCTAACCGGGTCGCAAGGGATTTGTAAATCCCACATCGTCCCTGCGCGCCTTCGGCGCGCTAAAACCTTTCATTCATTCATTCATTCATTCCATTATCAACCTCAATGCCACCAAAACTCAAAGAGTTACGTTCTTTAAGAAAAGGAAAAAATACGTGTCTCTGAAAAACTAAAACAGAAAAAACTAAACGAGCGAAAGAGCACAAGACGAGTATATGACCAGCTAGCAAAATTAAAGTCGCGTGTAAAAAACAAAATCTTGGATCAAACCAACTGCAAAGTACAATAGTAGTACAATAACTTTATTCACTTTTCAGAATAAATACACAAGTGGAAACAAAATATATATGAGTGACGCATACGCCGATATGCACGAAACCCTGAAATTTCCCTAACTTGTCCTAGTAAAAATTACTTTGTCTGTGATAGCAAACCCTGCCAAGATTCATATGATACTCAGCCTATGAACAGACGTACAGAACATACATGATACAATACAATACAATAAACTTTATTCACTTTTCTGAATAAATACACAGTGGGCTTTCGCCCATAAGTGGAAACAAAACAAAATATATATGAGTGGCGCATGCGCCGATATGCACGAAACCCTGAAATTCCCTAAATTTCCCTAACTTGTCCTAGTGAAAATTAGTTGGTCTGTGACTGCAAACCCTACTAATTCATATGATATCAGCCAACATGAACAGGAGTACAGGACATACATGACATGGTCGCTCTCATGGTGCACAGGCCAGATCCAATGCCCGAGAGCAGTGGATCGGGTCTATGCATCATGAGGTCGGCCTAACTAATATATGATCCCGCGCCTTTAAGACAGTTGCTATATAATTACCCAAATTTATTAATTTTTTCCTACTGTCCAATTTTAGCAGCTCAACTAGTTTATACATACTCGGTCTTTTCCAATAGTAGGGCCCAATAAATTTAGTCCTTATATCACTTAATCCACCACATTCTAACAAAAAATGAAATTCGTCTTCCACACAGCCATTATTACATAATTTGCACAACCTGGTATTTCTTGCACTTCCCACATATCTACCCACCTCAATATTTAATTTGTATGATGAAATCCGCAACTTAGTTATAAAACATCTTAAGTTAAATGGCAGATCTTTAGAAAGGTAGTTTTGAATTCCAAAATTTTCAAAGATATGCTTATAGAGGTTACATTTGGGTTTATCGCGTATGACCGACCTGACATGCTGCAAATACTGATCCATCAATCTCTGTTTTATCAAATTTATGAACTTATTTTCATCACCAACATTTTGTTCCTGCCAAACGTGGCAAAATCCGAGCTCGTTAAGTAGAGATCTGACATTTCCCAGCCACCGCGTATATCTGTCATTAACATCAAGTTCATGTAACATTTGTTCATACGTTCCCCGTAAAATTATATTTTTCGTATTCAGAAACTTACTCCAGAATTTTAAAATGTTTAATTTTCTCATCACACGTAAAGGATATCTACCTAGTTCACAATAAACCATTATATTGGTAGTTTTACTGTGCGTACCTAGGATACGTTTACAGTACTCGAGATGAATTACCCAGATTTATTAATTTTTTCCAATGATATGACCCAATAAATTTAGTCCTTATATCACTTAAGTCTAACAGATGAGATAAAAGTCAGTGAGGTTTACATCGCCAGTCAAACGAACCTAAGAGCGAAGTTAGTGAGGACTGCCTTAATGCTCAACTCGTTATACATTACCATAACGCGCTGGGAAGGGCCGGGTACTTGGTGTAAATAATCTGGACCGGCGGCAGGTGACGATACCAGTGGAAGCTGCATGCAGCGGTAAACATCTCCACCTGCAGTTTTCCATCCCCGGGGTATTAATTTCGGGGAGGGAAGACTGACTGCCCCCCCCCCCCATTTGTCGTTCTCGACGGAATAGTGTACTAAGAAGCCAGCTAGGTCTTACATCCATACAAGTTACAGAAAATCATACAGTACCAGTAGAATCAAAGTGCGTGGAGTCAGTGAAGATTGCCTCGCTACTCATTGAGAACTCTTGGATCGAGCCTGCGACGACCACCTCGCAACTCTGCGGGTGGGGAATGGCCTAGGAAGAAACCCACCTCTCGCTCCATCAATAGCAACAATAAGACAACACTCACAATATACATTAGTAGATACTTATCTCTCTCTACCTGTAACTTTTCTAATTGAACACTCTCAAATTTTTTGGAAACACTTTTACCAAGAAGACGCCCGGAAAAAGTAGACGAAGCGCAAGAGGGACTGGAACAAGCTTCCTGTTAACACGCACAGATGATACCACCAAATACCAAGGATTGAAACAAGCTTGCCTGGTTGTGACCAGTGTACATTTAAAATAAAAACAACAACATACGAATAATGGTATAATAACCCTTTTAAGGGCGTTGGGGTGTGTATCTGTGATTGTGTGAGGGTGGGTGTGTGCAGGGTGTGTGTGTGTTTGTTTGGGGTGTGTGTGCTTGTGGGGTTGTGTGTGTACGTTTTGTTTTGGGGGTGGGGGGTGGGGGATTGGGTTCTTCATTTTTTTTCACTTTCTCATCATTTGCTCCCCCTGAATGAGGACCAGATGGCCAATATTCAGCATCCACTCTACCTCAAAGGCTGATCGATGACTCACAGCTTTTAGAAACACATCATTTCCCCATTTTATAACCGTTATGAATAATATGCTGGGACTGGTACCAAACTAGCGACCTGTTTGGGTTTCGTTTTCTGCTCTCAAAAACAACCATTCAACTGCGGTTTCAGTATTGCAATAAATATCTCCCCGTCTCTTAGTAAAACACCAGAGCAGAATTCTTGTAGTTATGGGCAATTCCTAATCACCTTGCAGTTGGAGGTTTTCGAGGGATATGACCCCACTACCCTACCACAGAGCACACACTCAAATCAAATAAGACCCTTGGCCCTCACTACTGTCTGTCGTGGCTCCATAAACAAATGAAGGTATTCGGATCGCAAGGGATTTCAAATTCCACCTCGTCCATTTGCGCCTTTGACGCGCTGAAATTTTCATTCATTCCATTATCAGTAATCCAAATTACTTTCACCAATTCACATGGTTTTACTATGGAAATTATTGAAAACCACAAAGGAGGACTAAAACTCCTGTTAGATGGGTGCATATATACTAAGAGGTACTCTCGGATAAATCAATTAGATGGGAGTGCTCTAACAGAGCTGCATTTACCCGAGAAGCAGCCCTAACCACTGATGTTGAAATGAACTCTGCCAAAGGCTCAACCCCCTTAAAAGGGAGGACATACTCACTGTATCAAATGTTCTGGAATATGTTGTACATTGTGTTTGATTTTAGGAATTGATAGTGTATGTTTTTCAATTCAATCGGTTATTTAATCAAAAAAGGATTTAATGTGATCTGTGGCACAGATCTTAAGTTTGATAAGTCATGATCGTTGTTGACAAGAGGCAACATTGGGTAATTAATATTATTACGCGCCTGTTCTATGAAATCCCCAGCAACACTAAACCATCCGGAAAATGAAAATCCGTTCCGCACATATGTGCCGAACGGAAATCGTTGATGGGCTATTTTTAAATAGATGCGAAATTTCACTAGAATTTTGTACAAATCGTGCACCGCAATTACAATTTGAATCGCTAGCGATAGCTAAAAATAGTAACACGGGTTCCCCTCGCAAATTTGGTTGGCGATAAAATGTGTTCTTTGTGTTGATAGTTGGTCTCTCGAGTTCCAATGGGTTCAATTGTTTGTAAGTTCTACTTATTGTTTGTAAGTTCTACAATGTAACGGTGAGGTATTCAAATAGGCTTAGCCTGTTTACCAAACCAGTTTGATTTCGAAATAAAATATGTTTAAAAAAAGTGGCAACATTGAGACTCAGGGGACGAGTTATCAAACGAATTGCTGAGTGTCCTTCTGATAATAATTGCTTTGATAGACGTGAAGGCATGTAATAAACACTGAACGACACACACGTGTGAATGAGTTAATCGATATGGTGTTTGTGCCATCGCGAAAGGATAAATCTCGTTGCCTGCTGCCTCTCCTTTTTATCCTTCTGAGCAGGCACTCGTGCCATATCAATTAATCCATTCATACGCGTGTGTCGTTCTGTGTATAGCTATCAAACAGAGTACCTCTTGCTTAGCAATTTCCAACCCATTGCAGACTGATGTCAAAATACCAAAACTTCAAGAAGAAATTTTTTTCTCATAGTGCAACTAGGAAGTAAACTAATACAATCTTGTTTGGTAGAGCTCACCGAGATTTGTCAGAGATTGAATTGGTTAAATTCACAATTACAGTATGAAAAAAAAATTGCTGTTTGAAATTTTTGTATTTTGACATCAGTGTGTAGAGGCAATAAAGAAAATTAAATGATCGACTTTTAATGTTCACTAATATTTTGAGAAAGTCGATATTTGTAACTTTTGTTTTTCAATTGGCACCACTTTTAATAAAGATATAAACTCAAATCGTATTCATCCAAATTTATTTTTGCTGTGTGCGGAGAGGTGAGGTGTGGGGGTTCTCTCCAAGTAGTCAGTTAAGGTGAGGGGGTTTTGTCATGAGGGGGTTTTGTTCTGGGGGGGGGGGGGGGGGGGGGGGGTGTTAGCGGGTTTTTTCTAAGGTTTTTTCCCGAGGTGGTTTTGTCGGAGCTTCCCCCTTTACACATTGTAATCGGCCACTAGATTCTCATTGCATCTGCTGACATTGAGAGTTCACCAGTATTGTCATCTTACTATTAATTATAATTGTAATGATTAATCCTTGCACAACAAATGTTTCAATCAGTAGTGCGATACGGTATAGCACTTAACTTCCACAGTATCTACCTATATCCCCCATACAATCTTTATATGTGATATGGTATAGCACTTAACTTCAATATTCTACCTATATCCCCCATACAATCTTTATATGTGATATGGTACAGTATGTAACTTCAACATTATCTACCTATACCCCCATACGACCTTTATATGTCATATGGTACAGTGTGTAACTTCAATATTATCTACCTATATCCCCCATACGATCTTTATATGTGATACGGTACAGCATGTAACTTCAATTGTATCTACCTATATCCCCATACTATCTTTATATGTCATACGGTACAATATTTAACTTCAATATTATCTACCTATATCCACCATATAATCTTTATATGTGACGCGGTACAGCATGTAACTTCAATATTATCTACTTATATCCCCCATACGATCTTTATATGTGATATGGTACAGTATGTAACTTCAATATTATCTACCTATATCCCCCATATGATCTTTATATGTGATATGGTACAGTATGTAACTTCACTAATATCTACCAATATCCCCCATACAATCTTTATATGTGATATTGTACAGTATGTAACTTCAATGTTATCTACCTATATCACCCATACGATCTTTATACGTGATATGATACAGTATGTAACTTCAATATTATCTACCTATACCCCCCCATGCGACCTTTATATGTGATATGGTATAGTATGTAACTTCAATATTATCTACCTATATCCCCCATGTATACGATCTTTATATGTGATACGGTACAGCATGTAACTTCAATTGTATCTACCTATATCCCCCATACTATCTTTATATGTCATATGGTACAATATTTAACTTCAATATTATCTACCTATATCCCCCATACGATCTTTAGATGTGATATGGTACAGTATGTAACTTCAATATTATCTACCTATACCCCCCATACGACCTTTATATGTGATATGGTGAAGTATGTAACTTCAATATGATCTACCTATATCCCCCATTTGATCTTTATATGTGATACGGTACAGTATGTAACTTCAATATTATCTACCTATATCCCCCATACGATCTTTATATGTGATACGGTACAGTATGTAACTTCAATATTATCTACCTATATCCCCCATACGATCTTTATATGTGATACGGTACAGTATGTAACTTCAATATTATCTACCTATATCCCCCATACGATCTTTATATGTGATACGGTACAGTATGTAACTTCAGTATTATCTACCTATATCCCCCATACGATCTTTATATGTGATATGGTACAGTATGTAACTTCAATATTATCTACCAGTATCCCCATACGATCTTTATATGTGATACGATACAGCATGTAACTTCAATATTATCTACCTATACCCCCCATAGATCTTTATATGTGATATGGTACAGCACGTAACATTAATACTATCTACCTATACCCCCATACAATCTTTTTATGGGATACGATACAACACGTAACTTCAATACTATCGACCTGTGTCCCCCACACATTCTTTATATGGGATACGACTCAGAACGGAAATTCAATACCATCTACCTATTTCATCCATACGATCTTTAGGCATAAGAAAGATAAAAATCTGTTTCTCATGACCTCCCGCGTGGTCTATTAGGCTGCTGCATGCTCTCTTTTTGTAGCCAATGTAAACATAAAAAAAATAATAATTAAATGGTTTATGTCTGATATTTTATTCAAGTTAATATAATTGAAAAATTTGTCCCTGGATGCAACAAGACTTTGCAGTGCTTTAGCATTACAAAGCCGTATTGCACCCAATGGACGAAATACACCACCACCCATACTATTCTGTAAATTATGTGGCCTAAAACATAAAACAAACCAAGAAGATGAACTTTTGATGGCACAAAAATAATTACAAAAATAAAAAAAGTAAAATGAAAAACCACCCGCCCACATAAAGTTTACAAAAAATGGCCCGCGCAACAGAAGATCTACTTTGTGGGGGTTTTATATTATTAAATTTGATACGGTGACCAGTTTCCATTTAAGGAACTTGAGTCCGAATAAGTCTGTAACCGATATATCGACAGAAGGCTGCAACATACCAACAACCACTCCCTATCGGTCTGTGACTGTCCATTTTACCGTACACATAATAGGGTTAAAAACAATTATGGCTGGTCACGTTTTTGATATGCCACTTTACGATAGTATGCAACTCTTGTTCCGGTCTCTGCCTAAATGTCAAGAAAGTAGTGCCACTTCTGTTTCACCTCTCGATGTTTTTACGGTATGAACGGTTAGCAGCGTTTTTCCACTTACGACTTATCCTAAAATCACTGCTTGTGGAAGTTCCTACCTTAAATCATTATCCGAGCCTTTGAAAAGACTTCCCCACACCCCCTTCTCATTCGGATAATTATAACCGAAATGATAAACTCTCTTTTATTCTGGATCTATCTTATTTATTTTGACAACTATTTTCTCCTTTGTCTCCCAGTTTACCCCGCTTCTAGGTATCCCACACGTCCCCCGTGTGCTATACCTTACAAAAGCAGTGACTCACATACGCCCAAACACTCTTCATTTTCCACGGGGTAACGCAGATATTGTTGACTGAGATGGATAAGGCTAGCAAGCTTTGAGCCACGTCCCTCTCTGCCACAGAACACTAGATCTCTCTGTCCTTAATGGCAATTGATATTGAGACATACAGGAGAAGGGTGAGCTTCTTCGCAGTTACAGCACGTACCAGTGTGCATCGTAGAATGCATCTGGACCTTTCTTCCTCGTCTGCTCGACTTACAATGCTGTTTCTTCATCATAGCACTATAGGTATCACAATTATGCTAAGCTAACTGCACGTGCTGAATAATCAGGTCGAAATTATATGTTACCTAGGCCCTGCGAATATTCGAATGCGATAGAATCGAATACCGAATCGAATACTGCTCACTATTCATGAATCGAATCGAATATCGAATCTATTAGAATGGTTACTGGTAGCGCTACCGGGTGAATACTCGTGTTTTAGTCCGGAACATAACCATGTTGGCCCGTACTCCCTATTCCATGTGCCGGCGACGGATATTTCCGTCGTCGGCACGTGAAATAGGAAGTACGAGCGCTGAATAAATCCGTCGCCAGCACTGAATGTGGAGTTGCGTAAGATGGAATCGGTTTTTAACCTGATGTGTGCCTGCTTTCTAAACACACCTTCCCCCCGCCGATGTCCGGTGCATTCCGACCGAAAGAAAGATTGCAAGGATAACCGGACATAATCGATAGATATTCGGCACGGATTGCCGAATCGAATTCGAATCGAATTCTGCCGTCGAATCGAATATCATTTCGAATACCAAATATTCGCAGGTCCCTATATGCTACCTGGCAGGTGTGCAACGAACAGTATTTCACGAAGCAATATGCGTTGCTAATACCAAACTACATACAAGCAAGCTCAGCACAGTATCGTCTACCTCTCCTTGTTGCTTCTGTAAGGCACCGTGGATTGATGTAAACTAGGCTCGCGTTCCGATTCGCTATCTTACGACTGTTAGCAGATGACATTGGAACGAACCCAAACCCCATACAGTCACCACCTCCCACATCTGTTAGTAGCTTCACGCCCGACTGTAGTACTGCTCTATCTGGGTCTATCGTTTCTCCATCTCAATATACAGAGTCTGAAGCCGAAAATCGGCGTCCTAAATTGCGAAATGCTATAAAATGGCATTTGTGCATTTACCGAAATTTGGCCTGACGAAATTGATTGTGACTTTGACATCAAAATTCCCGGCTTCCAATCGCTATTAAAAAATATCGCAGTGGCAGGGGGGGGGGGGGGGGGGGTGTTGCATGCAGTATATATTATAAGAACATTTCCACCAATCAACGCCCCGAACTTTACGTTAGTGGTTTGGAAACAAAGTGGAGTCTATTCACATTATGGCTAGATTCTTTTCGGAGTGGTCTACCGCCCATCTAACTCTGACTCTATCGAGTAAGCACCTGTTAAGGTTATTCTTGATTACAAGTTTCCTAAGTGTAGTCAGGACAGTAGAGATTATCACAGTTCATATAGGTGGAATGTGACGAAAGAAATTTCAGAAGTTTTTCTTAAACTCATTTCTGTGATTGATATTTCGAGTTGCGTCGTCGAGAGCATTCCAAAGTTTCGGAAAAGTGTATGAATGGAGTTTATCAAGAGATTTGGTTCGTGTTTACTCTATATGTAGTAGGCCAGACTGTCCGGTAGGCCTACCAAATTGATTGTCTACTACACTGTATATATCATTAAAGGACACTGGAAGGCCTAAAAAATTAAAAATCTGTTTCTCGAGCCCTCCCGCATGGTCCTTTTGGCTGCCACGTGCTCTCTTTTTATAACCAATCATAACTTAAAAAAATCAAAATCAAATTGTTTATGTCCGTTATTTTACCGAAGTTAATAAAATTGTCCCTTGAGTGCAACAAGGCTTTGTAATGCTTTAGAATTGCAAAGCCTTCTTGCATTCAAGGGACGTAATACACCACCCATGCTATTCTGTAGATTATGGGGCCTAAAATATAAGGCAAAGAAATAATTACAAAAATAAAGAAATAAAATAAAAAACCGTCAGCCCGCATCCAATTGTCCAAAAAATGGCCTGAGAAACAGGAGATCTACTTTGTGAGGCCTAATCTACCATTTTTCAAGTCAAAGAAGCCATCAACCTTAAGTAATCTGTATTCCTGGGCTTTGTATTTTCTATTATTAACTATTCGCAGTGAACGCTTTTTGCATGTTCACAAGTTTTTCAGTAACCCTGGAGCTACCCCATATCCGGATTCCGTATAACATTTGGTCGAGTATTAAACCTTTACCTAACATGAAAAGCAGACGACACTTGCAAAAACAATTCTTGAATAACTAATTTTTTTCATTTTTTGTCTCAAAAACATAGGTTATGACCTCTCGTTGGAACGAGCTCGACGAGCTCGTTCCAACGAGGGGTCATAACCTATGTTTTTGAGACAAAAAATGAAAATATTTGGAAAATTAATTGGCGATTTTTGAGAATAGCGCTGGCCGGTTTTGGCCGTTACGTTGGGTAAAGGGTTAAAGCGGATTAAAGTATTAAAGTGGATTTTCTGTTATTAATTATTAGTAATGATCACTTTTGCATGTTCACAAGTTACTCAGTAACCCTGGAGCTACCCTATATCTGGATTCCGTATAACATTTGGTCGTATATTAAGGCGAAGTATAGTGTTTTTATGGCTCCATATGGAGAAATTCTCTTGACTTTATTAGGAGCGCTATCTTGGAGCACAATCGAGATATGTTAGCCTTGTAGGTCACATGTTCATCAATGTTATTCCAAGAAACATTAAGGATTTTTGTTGTCGGTGCCTCCAACCCTGTTTATTATTTGGTCGTTTATTTTTAGCTCTTGGCAAACATTCTTATTGTCCAAACCGTTGCATCGAGGCATCTTCATAAATCGGCAATGAATTATTTACAATAATATTCTTAAGCAGAATACTTAAAAAGATCCCATCATACGACTTTTTTATAATGGCGGCCATCTTGGATTTAGCGGCAATTTTGTATTAAAAATTCCTAAAAACAATATCAAGCGATATTTGTCTTTAAAAAACACTTTACTCGAATGCTATTTTTTATTAAATAGCCCCCTACACTATGTTTAGCTAGCAATTTCTGTGTAATGACAAGATATAGGGGCAAGCCAGCTTGGCAGGACAACCTGGACAGCGGGTCAGAATGTTGCAACGGGGTGCATGTAGTACGTATGTCCATAGATCAGCGACTCACTAAATGTACTTGACGTGATGCTAGATATCTCTGTTCTGGCGTTTGGACGAGTGATGTATTGCAATGCCATAAGACCCAGCAATCATCCCCGACTAATATCCTCATAAATATCGACTTTCGATAAAATTATCTCCCTTGAAATTGTCATATAAAATATACCCATAGTAGCTTGGTGTATCAAATGCTCACCACGAGTGGTGAAGTGGTGTTAACCGCGAGCCTTTGGCGCGCGGTTAACACCACTTCTCCACGAGTGGTGAACATTTGGTACACAAAGCTACTTTGGGTATATTTTATTTATACCATGATCGTCAGATTATTAAGAGTTGCTATTATTGTTTCTCGATTTTACTGGTACATACATGCGAATTTGCTGTTGTTCACACGAGGATCGGTGGGCGGTACTTCCGCTGTCAATTATATCACCAAAACGAGATAGAAACAGAAGCAGGGCATTTTTCATTTTAATAACATAATAACATACTATTTCGAGTTATGGATGCCTTATTAACATGAGACAATGCAGGTTTGATACTTTTGGGGGTTTTATGGGATAAAATCATTTAAAAACGTAATAAATAATTGCCACTTTCATTTCACTCTTCATCATTCCGCTTCGCACCACATATCATCATGTAATGCATCATTCCGCATTCGCACCTCTGACTTCAGAGTGTGAACACCTCAACAATAACAAAATGGGAGCACTGGAATTACCGGCAAAACTACAGAACACCATATCATCTCTGGGCGTCTCTCGTCCCATCACCTGGACTATCCAGGAGAAGGGCGAGAGCGTCTATCTGACCCTGGAATTTGTCACAGAAGAGAAGATCACACCACCCCACCCTCAAGGGTAGAGATAGTACCTTTTGTGAGAGGATCCCCTCTCACACTGGTCCTCACCCAAGGGGGTCGGGAGGCCCTGAAAAGAGAAGAAAAATGAGAAGAAAGAGCCCGTCCACCAAGCGGAGGGATGCCCGACGCCTGGAGGCATTTTTTGGAGAAAAAGAAAGAGAACGGTGAGGAAAAGAAAGAGCCAGAGGCGGCCACCACTTCCCCTTCCACTCCCACAGACAGCCCCATCCTAAGCTGCCCTCTCGCCTCTTCCTGATCCCCACACGCCTCTTACTTCGGAGCCACAATGCCAGGACGCGGACAACTGGCTGGAGAATATCATACAGGAAAATAAGATACAAGGGGACCTTCACAGGAAAGAGATGGACAGGAAATACCAACTATTCCCCCAACAAGTAGAATAAACCAGAAAATTAATAGACGCCCAACCACAGCAAGAGCCTCAGCCATCACACACAACCACTCCAGACTCGGCCAGGACCAGACCATACAAACCTCATCAATCACCATCAGGCAGTCCACCAACAACACCAACTGCCACTGTCTCTCCTTCCAATCCCACACCCCTGAAAAAGAAGCATAAGAGGCAGAAGCGCCGCTAATTACCCATAACTTCTCCTCCTTTACCACGGTCAGACATACCAAAATTCCACAGCTAAAGAGGGTCAAAAGAGGCTTGACCCAAACCGTCCCTACGCGCCTGCGGCGCGCGAAACCATTCAATCCCCATTCACTCTTCGTGAGGCGACGTGCGATAAATTTAGACAAGTTTGCATTCCGGTTGACGTCACCAAAGGTTAATTTGGATGCACTTCCACTGTAGATGTAAATTTTAACTACTGAAATCCAATTGCTGACGTGTTCACCACGGTTGGTGTGTAAAGCTAAAATTTATGTCATAGGCTTTTCATGTATAGTAGAATAGGTAATCATGGTATAAATACGAGTAAGGAGGGTCCAATTAAGGAGCAAGCGGTTGATGAAATAATACCTATGACATCAGTAGAAAATAAAGACTAACCCGAATTTTCGAGGGAATACCATCAGCACACACCAGACACCTCCACCTTTGAATTCGAGCGGCCACTGTTCCGGCCAGGAACATGATACGTCATAACGCCATTAAATAGGATGGCTCTTCAGTAAGTGTGTCTGTATTATACATCACGATGTGCACAGTTGATAGAAAGCTACAGAACAAAAACGCCATTTTCTTATTTTTAGACGGATTTCAAGTTCTAGGGATGTCGCGACTATCATTTTTTGTAATCGACTAATCGTGACCAGTAATCGACGGTTAGTCGATTAATAGTCGCTTCCCATGATTTTTTAGCAAATCATTCTTCTGTTCGTAAAACTCTGAAAATGACAATGGCACCAGTGTGTTCAGACGAAGTGGGGTTGTGGGAACAACAAATCGGTTCCGACTGAAGCTACATGTAGTCCAATCTTGGACCCACAGCCAGTAATATAATTTTTGGGGTTGGTACGTCCTGTAGGACGTACCAACCCCAAAAATAATATTACTGACTGCGGGTCCAAGTTTGAACTAGATTGAAGCCGATGAATTAAAATGAATTTACCAAAGAACGTTCCTGCATATGTTTCCTTTCTGCAATAAGTTTCTCGAAATTTTGAACATTGAGATCTATGCATTCCCTCGTCAGTTGTTAAAATTGGATCTTAGTCTGAAGTTCCGAACTTTGAGAAGTGATCTGACGTTCTGACTTTCGTCATAATTTTGTCACTTCCGCGCTTTGGGTTTTCCAATGGGTGCATTCGTGTGTACAAGACTGGAGAAATTCAGAAGAATCTATTCTTCTCGAGTAACTGTGAGTGTTCTTTCTTACACAGTCAGTGACAGTCGTACAGTCTTCCGGATATGAATATTAACTATGGTTAGATATTTAAAGTTATTCACCTTCATTGATCATTCACCTCACAAAACAATGCAATTTAGCGCCGACGTGTAGTAGACGTGTACCACCTTGAAAATGAACGACGATCGACTAAAAATAAAAAAACGTCGACTACTTCAATAGTCGACGGTTAGTCGACTAATCGAATAATCGCGACAGCCCTAATTTCAACAGAGAATAATAGGGAAACGTTCAGACTGATTCGGGGATAAAAATGTAAAAAGCAACCGTCTGTCTTTGAAAACTGTTATATAGAAAAATGTGAATGGTGAAAAAAATTCGCTACCATTTCGAAATTTCAATTTTTAAATTAAATTTCAATACCGTTAGTGTTAAATTTACCAACTGCTTGGGGCGACTAATGGGAGCTATCTTTCCTGTAAATCTCTTCCGACGAGCTCGTTTCAAAACTTCCAATGGGGGATAACATGATATGGTTTTGTTGAAATTTTTGAAAATATTTTTTTACCAGAAATAATTATATTATAAATTATGATATCGCGTGTGCCGAGTAAAGTGTTAACTAGCATTTTAATTTCAAATTTCATTTTCAGTCTCATAAAAAGGAATGCTGGTTGTTTCGGTTAAAACTGTTTGCGGCTGCCTTGAACTTTTGCGATCCTCGGGTAAACCTTTTGAGCGCGTACAATGCTCAACATCCTAAAAGACGGTGCGAGTTAAAAATATAAGCGTGTGATGTGCCATCTGGAATGCGCCCCGTGATTCAGATACAAAAATCACACAAATGCCATGTGGTTCCATAATTTAATAATTATATTTTTGAGTAGTGTTTTTTTCTCTTTTCGTATAAAGAAATGCACAAGGTCCCTCGCAAGTTCTTTTCAAAACTTGTATGATCTATAAATAGTAACGTAAACAAATTGTAACCAAACACGCGATTGTATTATGTAGTTGCATTATACAGATGTTGTATCAGTGGCCCTCGACACACGCTGTTTTCGCGTAATAACAGACCCAATCATACTTATTGCACGATACATTCGTATATCTAACTCCCCCCCCCCCCCCTCCCCCTACTCTGATGCCTACAATGGAATTCCCACCATCTATCAAGAAAACCATTTCGGCTCCGAACTATCTTGGTCATCATCATTAGGAGTACATGGGAATGACGGTCTTGATATGGGCAGTAGTGGCGATGTTGGCAAAAGAGGAAAAACAACAATTAAAGAGCATCGAAACTAACAAATGTATGGTTCAACTCCCACAACCAACAAAGGACAAAGGTACGCCTTCTCCTGACACACCAACTACGTCAACCTCAGGGGCAAAAAGAGAAAAGAGTCCACACCAGCGTTTATAGAGGCCTGTCAATCCTACTGTTTTCACTCTAATATAAGTGTATGAGACATTTTTCTGGTTATAACAAAATTATAGTGATATACAGTTACAAGGACCAAAGGGGGCTAGTCTGTCACAACACCGTCCCTGCTCGCCTTCGGAACACACAAACCATTACCTCTTCTTTGTCTTTCATCATGAGGGTCATGAGGGCATTCCACAGTGAGGTCGAACCACAGAATGTCCAATGACCTTCAATACCCAGATGGGGATATTAGGGACCTCAAGTCCCTAATATCCCCATCTGGGTGTTGAAAGGTCATTGGACATTCTGGTATGGCCCACTAGTGCCAGACCAGGCTTCGAGTTTGTCTTGAGGCTATTTGGGGCCACGAGGAAATCCCCAATTGAGGTACCCCATCACCTCATCTGGGCGTATCACAGATTAGGACGGAATGGTTTCACGCTCCGAAGGCGCGCACGGACGGTTTGGGAAACAATCCCCTTTCGACCCTCAGTGACTGTGTGCGATCAGTTTTCACATGTCGAGGCGTGTTGAAGGAGGAAAAGGTTAAGGTACTCGGCAGGTGTCTCCGGTTGCATCGTGATGGCATCGTTGACTGATGGTGATTGAACCCTCCGGTGAGGACCAGTGTGGGGGCAGTAGTCTTATTTGCAGGCAAGTATAGTCTGCCACTTCGGAGATGGTTTCGAATGATGGCCATCATTGGCAAGCATAATCTACCTCAGGCTGTCTCTGTTTTGGAAGGATGTCTTGATTACTGGACATTCTGGCATTATACATTATTGCGATGGTCTGAGGTTTGCGGCTTGTGGTCAACCGAGACATTATATAGACTAGACCTTCTTTGGGATTTCTGTTTGAACGCCGGGAGCGTTAATTATGTCTCGGATATCTGCATTTGTTTGTGAAGAAGAAAATGTTCAGTTCTTATTATTTTAATCTGTTTACTTTCAAAGCATAGATTATGAGTTTGTAAGAAGGGCAAATAAAACAATCCTAACAAAATCACAGCTGAGCCGCACCTAACTCTACTCCCGTCCACTCATGTACAATATTACCTACGAACCATGGGAAATGATCGAGCATTACCTATTGAGGGAGATACAGTTCGTGAGGAATGGATTACCACCAAAACCTAAGTGGAGTGGAATTTCATTGTCAAGAAGCGCAATGATGCCAAGAAAAGTTTCAGGTTCAACACGTAGGTCCACTGACTGAAACTTTCATTGGCATGCTTATGAATGATCAAAAGAATCGACAGTTATTGCGTAGACAGTAGAGCTGTAGGTTAACCGAAACCGAACCGAGTTTTTTTTTTATTTTAAAACCGAAACCGAAACCGTCGACATCCCGTAATCTGCGGTTTTACGTTTTTATTAAAATACTCTCTTGCTGCAGAAATTCACAGAATGTTGTAGCCATCCCAGAGTAGTGAGAGTACCCAGACACTGCCAATGACAGTGTCTGGGTACTCTCACTACTCTGGGAAGGCTACATTCTGTGGATTTCCGACATTTCAGCTTAGTTGTGTTTGCAGCTTTCCTCAAGTTGCGTGTAGGTGTCAGGCCTCGAAAAATGGCCAAGCACAATAAAAGTTCTGTATATTTAGGTAATTATTATAATGACCTTCCTGATTCTTCATGTACATGTATTATAGCTTATTTCGGGCATTTATTGAGTTTCATTCAATATCGCTGCCATTCAGTTATGATTCCGGACATAAGAATGAGTTTTATTGAATTTTATTTGGCCTCATGAACAAACCGAAAACCGAACCGAACCGAGGTTTTACTCCACCTGAAAAATCAAAACCGAAACCGAACAAGAAATTTAAAAACCTACAGCTCTAGTAGACAGGTATTTTAGTGGTAATCCACTCTCCATGAACTGTAGTTACGAAGATAAATAAGAGAATACAATTTATATCAAATAAAAAGTTTAATAAAATCAATGAAGAATATTAATTACAAAATATAATTCTGCATTCAACAATAAGGTGACATCTTTTTATAATTGAATCGTGAAGATGACCGATTTGGAGGGGAGACCACGACTGGTGAATTATTCCAACTGCGTCATGGAGGCATGCCTTCGTCGCAGCTGAGATATAGTCCGTGGTGTGTATTTATTTGTGGATTAATAAAAGACGCATATACCTAGCTTCCCGAATCAGGTACCACCGCTGTCCATATGTAGGGGCGACTCTGTGTGGGTGACAAAAATAGAAGATATCTACGCTGTTTTTAGTGCAACACGGCTCTCACTTCGCCACACTTCTGAACTCAGAGTGTCAACACCAACTAATTGAAATGGAAACCCTGGAATTACCAGCTCGTTTACTCAAATATATCTCAGCTCTGGGCGTCTCTTGTCCCATCTCCTGGACCATCCAGGAAATGGGCGAGAACGTCCATCTGAATCTTGAATTCAAGATTGAACCTACGGAAACAACCAAGATACCACCCTCCTCGAGGAGAGGTAGCACCTTTGGTGAGAGGATCCCTTCTCGCACTGGTCCTCACCCGGGGAGGCCTGGAGGCCCTGAAAAGAGAAAGAGAAGAAAGAAGAGCCCGTCCACCAAGCGGAGGGATTCCCGACGCTTGGAGGCATTCTTGGAGATGAAGAAAGAGAAAGGTGAGGAAAAGAAAGAGCCAGAGGCGGTCACCACTTCCCCTCCCACTCCCACAGACAGCCCCATCCTAATGCCGGTTCCCAGTCGGTATTGTCGGATGTGGAAGAGTCTGTGGAGACTGAGGTGGAAATGGAAGCCGCCCTCTCGCCTCTTCCTGATCCCCACTCGCCTCTTCCTTCTATACCAGAATACCAGGACGAGGACGACAGGATAGAGAACATGTTACGGGAACACGAGATACAAAAGGACCTTCACAGACAAATGATGGACAGGCAATACGAATTATTCATGCAAAATGTCGAAGAAACCCAAAAACTAATAGACGCCAGAAATCTACAACAAAAGACTCAGCAATCACCCACAACCACTCCAGACTCGGCTAGGACCAGACCCTACAAAACTCAGCAACCACCATCAGGCAGCCCACCAACAACACCAACTACCACTGTCTCTCCTTCCAAATCTCCACCTCTGAAAAAGAAGCAGAAAAGACACAAGCGCCGCTAACAACCCACAACTTCTCCTCCTATACCACGGTCTGACACTTTCAAATTCTACAGCTAATGAGGGTCGAAAGGGGCTTGCTCCCCATATCGTCCCTGCGCGCTTTCGGCGCGGAAAACCATTTGATTTGGTTTTTAGTGAATATCGGAAATTTTCTCATTCGTGTGGACCTGAAAGTATTATTTTTCACGCGCGCAATATTCAGCCCAATTCGACTTTAAACAGTTTCAAGACAATAAAAAAGTTCTGCTGATCGCTCCTTCAAGGCGACGAACAAGGCGACGTCATGCGCCGAAGCGTGACGTCATTTTGGAGCTACTGATGGATATTTCTCGATATCGATCGAGTCGATGGATATCGAGGAATATCTTTTAGATAATTTGCGATAATTCACAGGCTAGCATATCATAAATGCAAGTATCAAACCGAGACTTGTAATAAAGCGTATGATTACTTGCGAGATGGACTCGACATAAACCCTTCCAAACTAAATAAAAATGACGATACTTGCAACTAACATTCTTGAAAAACTATGTTTTTCATCAAAAACATGGCTTATGACCACTCATTGGAACGAGCTCGTTGAGCCCGTTCCCATGAGGGGTCATAAGATATGTTTTTGGGACAAAAAAAGTGAAAAAAAATAATGAAAATTGGATGGTGATTTTTGTGAATATTTCCACGGCCGCAAGAATATTGGATTCCAAACAAAAATTATAGGAATAACCATCAAATTTAATTAATGAAGCACCAGGTAAAATTTTGCTGATGATAATTTGTATTACCTGAAACACGCATGCGTAGAATCACTGCCCACGCGTGGATTACAACCAATCCACGGCGGTTGAACTGTATCAAGCATCAAACCTAGTCTTGTAAGAAAGTACATGATATTATTAGCAAGAAGTATCCATATCGACTCCAATCCAGATTGAAATGTCTCCACTGGAAAATTATTGGAGGGGTATCACACCCCCTAATGTCCTTCTCCACGCCCCCGTGATCTTTGATAGTCATTTACAAAAATACTCTAACGGAGAGTTTACCAACAATAATTGCAAGGGCAATAATCGATGGAAGATGATATTAAACATCTGCGTGCTGATGAAGAAACATCAAAATTTCAAGTCACGAAATTTTCCCATAACGCAATTATGAAATTGAACAATTCAGTCTTGTTTAACAGAACTCATCGAACTCTGCCAAACAAGATTGAATTGGTTAAGTTCATAATTGCATTATGGAAATTATTTGATGGTAATGGAAGCACAATTTATTAACAAACCTGCAAATTATTCGTTAAAAATATCTGTCTTTTGGAAATATTTCTTTCGAGCTATCCAAGAAGCAATGTCAGATTCGGATATTATAATTTAAGCCTTTACCCAACGTAACGGCCAAGACCGGACAGCGCTATTCGCAAAAGTCACCATTCAATTGTCCTTATTATTTCATTTTTTATCTCAAAAACATAGCTTATGACCCCTAATTGGAACGAGCAATGGGGGTTCAAAAGCTATGTTTTTGGTGCAAAAAATAAAAAAAATATATAGGTTTTCAAGGAGTTTGTTTGCATGTGTCGTCTGCTTTGCGTGTTAGGTACACAGTGAAGCCTTTACCTTACACAAGGGCACTAACCGGCAAACACTAACATTCAATATTTTGATTTTGTCTCCAAAACAAATCTTATGACCCCTGATTGGAGCGAGCTCGCTGATCTCGTTCCAGTCAGTGGACATAAGCTACGTTTTTAAGGCTGAACATTTTCAGGTGTTTCTTTTAAAAATGTCGTCTTCTGTTCATACTCGATTAAATTCCTTTCCTGCAGTGTCTCTGTTTTCCTACATTTTGACTCTACCTATAGTTCTAGCATTAACACCGGCAAAGAGGAGATCTCACCCAGGTAATACATGTGACGCCTAAACGCCAAAGACTAAGTTTTAGATAATAGTATTGTTAGCCATAGTATTTCGTACGCTATTCGCAAATATCACCATTCAATTTTCCTTATTATTTCATTTTCATCTCAAAAACATAGCTTATGACCCCTCATTGGAACGAGCTTGTTGAGCTCGTTGCAATGAGTGGTCATAAGCTATGTTTTGGGTGCAAAAAATGAAAAAAATATAGGTTTTCAAGAAGTTTTCAGGTGTCGTCTTCTTTGCGTGTCAGGTAAAGGGTTAAATCTTCCATTGTATTTCGTACTTTCTTACAAATATTAAGATATATTTTCTGGGTGGAAACTACAATATGCAGATGTCGCAGTGGCTATCCTACACTCAGATCACTGTATGGTTCTCGTGTGCCCGCTCCAGAAACCAAAGACAGACACGAAAAGAGGGTTTCATGCGAATGGCACAAATGCTTCAACGTACAAACGAAATTCAAATTAAACAGAATACCTCGAAATGTTCAAAAATTCTCTTTTCCAATAGCACGACATGCTCTTGCTAAATAAGCACTTGCATTGAGTCCTGTATTCAATGGGCAGTACTTGATTGTATGTGAATCGTCACCAGTTTTACTGCAGATAGGGCATACGTAACGCCTTAAATTGGGCACCTAGTGCGCCCCTCGATGTCCTTCAAAACATGACTAGAATAAACAACTTCTGGTTCTCCATTGTTCTTACAGAAGACGCAAACCTCTTTCCTTTTTTTTGCTTTGTTCTTCTTAAACATGAGATATTCTGTAAGAACCGAATCAGCACATTCAGGGATGGAATCTTCGACTTTATCATTTGGTGTGTAAATATCCGATAATCTAGCTCTCTTTAAAGAAACAATTTCGCCTTTTCTGAATGTTTTTGATGTTTGATTACTATTACCTTCTGTCCTTCTGAAATTTCAGTTGGTGGATATATGTCAGAGACTCTTGGCCTCTTTAGAGACAATTCGTCTTTTCCCAGTATATTTGATCCACTTCTGGCGTGTTCTTCCGTGCCATTAATCACTGTATACCATAATTTTTGAAAAGGTTTGGTTGGTTCTTTTTGGACTTCACTCTCACCTTTCAAAGACGGTGTTTCTCTTGTTTGAAAATAGTCCTGAAACGGCTGATAACTGTCAAATAGACAATATTGAGTAAAAGGTAGTTTCTGAGTATGCATCCTTCCGAAAATAAATATCCAAATATCTTTATAAAGTTTTGTTGTTACTCAAACGCTTAAAACTAAACTGATAAAAAATTTCCAGAACAGCTTCTATATAAAGAATAAAAAATCTGGCAAATGACCAATCGCTGTTTGTTGCATTCGTCTTGGGATTAAGTGGGCGGTATGTTTTTGTTAAGAAAATACCTGCTAATTAAAAACAAAATAACGACTGAGTGAAACAAACATTGAGGATTTTATAATAATAACTCTTTGGCCAGCCGCTGATTTGTCGCGGTCCTCATAAGAGAAGGCCATCATTCCCCCTGCACCCCACCCCCTCTTCCCCTCCTCTCCTCCCAGCATTCAGATATAAACTGCTTAATAGTGTCCCTCACTTCCTCTTTTTCAATTTCTTCAATAAGCATTCCTACCCTCTCCCTCGTGTCCCCCTTCAGCCATCTATCCTTTGTTTCTTCACCCCACTTCTGCATTATTCTTCCAGTAAATTTTATTCTATGAGGTATATACTATGGGCATTCCAAGAGAAAATGTTCCAGGGTCTCCACTACTCCAGAGTGGCACATTTGGCATCCCTTTTCCCCATCTCTCCCAATTTTTCCCCGAAGCTCCAGTGATCTTGATCTCAGTTTGAACAGCAGTGACCCTCCAAAGGTGCCATCTAGGTACTTCTCAAAAGCTGGCTTTTCTTTATATTGTAACCCCTGCAGTGATCTTTTCACGCTAACCCCTGCTCGCCAGTTTCGATTGCAATCTTCCATGACTCTCTCTTTGACAAACCTTTTGCCTTCTTTCGTTCCTACTTCTATGTTTGTGACCTCTATAGAGTAATTGTCCATTAGTTCCCTCACATGTTTTGACCACCCCGTTTCTATATTAGAATTCCAAATGGTATCGAGCATCAATTTGCACCACCGGTTGTCAGGCAGGTTTCTCAAGTAGTTAAAGTAACACAGTTTTCCCAAATCTACCCTGTCCTTGATTTTCATCCACCCAAGCTCCCCCCTTACTGCTTCCAAAGCTGCAGCATTACTCGACCCTGTTATCCATCTGCCGGCATCATTTTGAGTATTTTCCAACTTCTTAATAACGGTTTGGTTTAATGGAATCACGTCCGTGCCATACGTTATACTTGGTAAACCCACCCTCTCCCACAGTGTTTTCCCCACAAAGACCTTGTTGAAACTATTTTTCCCTAAAAGTTTTAGTTGGTTCAGAATTCTTTTCCCCTTCAGAATCAGTTTGGCTGAGTAATTTCTGTACACCCCTCTTCCCGTTATATTTATGCTTACCCCTAGATACTCATACTCTCCCGTTTCTCCTACAGTGATTTGTTTGCTTTCCCCTTCGGGGATTGAGAACTCCCCCACTCTCCATCTCTTCGTCATATCTACCTTGCGTCCAACGGGTATTACCTTGCTTTTATTTTCATTTAGTTCGAGCCGCCAAGTGTTCCCATATCTACCAACAATTTCCAGCAGTTTCTCTAGCCCCTGTTCAGTTCTAGACATTAACACCATGTCGTCCGCAAAGAATAAGCCTGGTATCTTTATGTCTCCAACATTTACCACCTCCGCGCTCTGAATTAGTTCGTCCCCTAAATCTTTAACATACAATGCAAACAAAATCGGTGAAAAGATACACCCCTGCTTGAGGCCTATATCCATAGGGACTCGTTTTGTAGTGATACTCCCTAGACTGAGTTGGCGGAGCTATCTTTTTTCCAATTACCACTCCTGGCTACCTATTTTGTAGCGGAAGAATAATCAGACGTGGTTATCAAATGAATATGGCTTGTTCACGCATCTTTTGTAAGGTGGGACATACCAAGCTAAAATGTTACGCTGATTCCTACTGGCTTTTATTTCTTACAGATCTAAAAAGAAAGGAACACTTAAAAGAACATTGACTGTGCCGATTTTATAGGTGTTAACTTTGTTTGGCTTTATAAAACAAATATTCTTAATAATAACATAACTTTGTGAATAGTACGAAACTGATATTAATTAAAACATAAAAACATAACTTTGTGAATAGATCGTGACTGATAGAAGCTTAAAGGAATCGACATTCCACCACCCCCACCCCAGCCAAAGTTCCTTCTGCTATCTCGTTGCTTGGTTATCTCGGAAAAAAAGGAAGAAAGAAAACGGAATAAAAGAAACGAAAACAATATTTACATAGGAATAAAAGAAACCGGAAAAACTGAAACAGGAAAACAGTAACAGATCAATAACAAGAATCATGATATTACATGTGGCATGGGTGTGATTCGTCATTTAAAAGTCTGATTTTATTTTTCTAGGTATTCAAATTCAAAAATTTATTGTTATAAATTTCCGGGGAAAATGCTCTGTAAAAATTATTTCCATAAATTTGCATGAAAATGGTCCGATACAAACTTGGGGTTTGAATTTTTCTGTACATTAATGAAAATAAATTAGCATATATTTATTTAAACACTCCCCTCCTCCAAAAATATTTCCATAAATTTGCAGGAAAATGTCTTAGTATATCGAACACATTACTATGTTTTCCTCAATGTATATCATTTTTAATTTAAGTTTAAACATTTATTTAGAAAAATGAAAGGAAAAGTTATACAAAGACCGAATTTAATGGATTCTACAGTAAATTGAAAGCTTAATACGAGGTCGATTCCACAAACCAGTAAATTGTATCATTAGAATTTTAAATTTTGCGTAATAAAACAAAATAAACAAAATGTACAAATGAGTCTTTTCCCAAGGGAGACGGCCATTGATTTGTCGCGGTTCTCAGGTAAGAAAGCCGTGATTAGCTCAGTGCTACCAAATGACTTCATACCCTCACACCTCATATCTCCTAAGACTCTAGGACAAATTGCTTGGTGACACCCCGTACCCCATTCTCCCTAATCTTCCAGATAAGAATACTAACCCTCTCATTTGTATCACCAACTAAACACATGTCCTTCATTCTTCCACCCCACTTCCCCATCATACTCCCAGTGAATCGTATTCTATTGGACTGGTATTTTGGTCATGTTAAAAGAAAGTGTTCCAGGGTCTCCACTACGCAGAATTTACACATTTGGAACTTCTTTTCGTTGTCTTTCTCGGCTCAAAAGACCGAAACCTCATCTTGAACAACCGCCACTCCAGAAGCCATCAAGGTACTCTTCAAAACCCGGCTTCTCTTTATCACGCAGGCCTCCTAAAGACTTCTGTGGTTTGACCCCCCCCCCCCCCCCCCTCTCGCCAATTCAGGTTATATTCCACCATGACTCTTTCGCTGACGATGATTTTTACCCTGGGTTGTGCCCACTTCTAATTCCGAGATTTTGTTTCAAACAATATTTTTATTTCCTCAATGAAATGGGGTTTGACGAACAGGCAATGCCTATATTAACGCCGTACCCTACAGAAAAATACAATGCACTGGTGCAAGTGTAACTGTACATAAAACAGAAACTGATCCAAAGAATTGGAAAGAAAGAGAAAGTACCATACTATATCCCGTCATCTCCTTTATATATTTTACCTATCTATCGGGTGTGGAGGCAGTCTGCTTTCATTTATATGATAAGCCCACAAAAATCTCTCTCATCCAATACAGCAAAGGTCTTGTCAGGATTCATTTCCACTGGATAATAATAACTCTTTGGCCAGCCGCTGATTTGTCGCGGTCCTCATAAGAGAAGGCCATCATTCCCCCTGCACCCCACCCCCTCTTCCCCTCCTCTCCTCCCAGCATTCAGATATAAACTGCTTAATAGTGTCCCTCACTTCATCTTTTTCAATTTCTTCAATAAGCATTCCTACCCTCTCCCTCGTGTCCCCCTTCAGCCATCTATCCTTTGTTTCTTCACCCCACTTCTGCATTATTCTTCCAGTAAATTTTATTCTATGAGGTATATACTGTGGGCATTCCAAGAGAAAATGTTCCAGGGTCTCCACTACCCCAGAGTGGCACATTTGGCATCCCTTTTCCCCATCTCTCCCATTTTTTCCCCGAAGCTCCAGTGATCTTGATCTCAGTTTGAACAGCAGTGACCCTCCAAAGGTGCCATCTAGGTACTTCTCAAAAGCTGGCTTTTCTTTATATTGTAACCCCTGCAGTGATCTTTTCACGCTAACCCCTGCTCGCCAGTTTCGATTTCAATCTTCCATGACTCTCTCTTTGACAAACCTTTTGCCTTCTTTCATTCCTACTTCTATGTTTGTGACCTCTATAGAGTAATTGTCCATTAGTTCCCTCACATGTTTTGACCACCCCGTTTCTATATTAGAATTCCAAATGGTATCGAGCATCAATTTGCACCACCGGTTGTCAGGCAGGTTTCTCAAGTAGTTAAAGTAACACAGTTTTCCCAAATCTACCCTGTCCTTGATTTTCATCCACCCAAGCTCCCCCCTTACTGCTTCCAAAGCTGCAGCATTACTCGACCCTGTTATCCATCTGCCGGCATCATTTTGAGTATTTTCCAACTTCTTAATAACGGTTTGGTTTAATGGAATCACGTCCGTGCCATACGTTATACTTGGTAAACCCACCCTTTCCCACAGTGTTTTCCCCACAAAGACCTTGTTGAAACTATTTTTCCCTAAAAGTTTTAGTTGGTTCAGAATTCTTTTCCCCTTCAGAATCAGTTTGGCTGAGTAATTTCTGTACACCCCTCTTCCCGTTATATTTATGCTTACCCCTAGATACTCATACTCTCCCGTTTCTCCTACAGTGATTTGTTTGCTTTCCCCTTCGGGGATTGAGAACTCCCCCACTCTCCATCTCTTCGTCATATCTACCTTGCGTCCAACGGGTATTACCTTGCTTTTGTTTTCATTTAGTTCGAGCCGCCAAGTGTTCCCATATCTACCAACAATTTCCAGCAGTTTCTCTAGCCCCTGTTCAGTTCTAGACATTAACACCATGTCGTCCGCAAAGAATAAGCCTGGTATCTTTATGTCTCCAACATTTACCCCCTCCGCACTCTGAATTAGTTCGTCCCCTAAATCTCTAACATACAATGCAAACAAAATCGGTGAAAAGATACACCCCTGCTTGAGGCCTATATCCATAGGGACTCGTTTTGTAGTGATACTCCCTAGACTGAGTTGGCTTTGCACATCTGTATACAGTGCTTTCATGATTCCCACAAAGTCACCCCCAGTCCGATGCCCTCGAGCTTTCACCACATACCTTCCCTCCACACTCGGTCGTACGCTTTTTTCACATCTAGAAATGCCAGAAACATCTTTTTCTTTTCAGCCTTTGTTGATTCTAACAGTTGGGTGAGTGTAAATAGGTGATCAGTGACTCTTCGTCCTTTCCTGAAACCATTTTGAATTTCTCCTAAAAAACCTTTCTCTTCAATAACTTCCTCTAGTCTACCGTATATGACCTTACAGAATACTTTTCCGATGTTACTACTAACTGATATCCCCCTATAGTTATCTAGAACTTCCCTATCCCCCTTTTTGTGTATGAACGACACCTTACTTTCCCTCCACTCTCTGGGGACCTCTTGCTTTCGCAGAGCCAGGTTGAAAAGGTTTGTCAGGACTTCAATAAGTGCCTCCCCTCCATTTTTGAGGAATTCGTTCGGAATTTCATCAGTTTTACCATTTTTTAATTTCGAGACCACGTTCCGCACTTCTTCTGCCGTTATTTCGCTACATACACGATTGGATAGGTTCTCCTCCACCAGTGTATTTCTTTTTGGTGGGGACCCACTGCCCCATCGCCTATCGTTTATCTTTTCCCAGTGCTTGACTAACTCTGAAGCGATACGGCCTTTATCTTCTGTACTTTCCCCATCCACTTTGATACTCTGCACACTACTTTTCCCCCGTTTATTTACCCAGTTCCAAAATACGTTTGAGCTCGAACCCCCCGTTTTCTTTATTGTTCTGGCAAGACTGCAATTGCGCTCCTTCCTATTATTATTCTTTATCTCATTCACCTTTTTCCGTGCCAGTTCATATTCTTCTTTCATTAGTCTCGTGTCATTGTTATCCACCCCTTTAAGCTTCCTACTTCTTCTGTAAGCAGCGCATTTTACCTTCCTTTCTTTTATAGCCTTTTTCAGTCCCTCGTTAACCCTGTATCCAAGCTCTCTCGTTGGGACCCTCACCCTTCCTATACACTCCTTCCCTGCCTCTGTTAGGCTATTTACTATGCCATCTGAAATACTCTGGACATTTGCATCCCTAGGTATACATTCAAGATTTGGTTTTAGTTTTTCCCGAAACTGCTTCCAGTCGGCTCCTTGTTTTAGTCCCCAAACTTCCTTGAAGGTATTTCTGTCTCTATTCGTCTTTTTGCCCATAATCTTAACTGTTATCAGGTTGTGATCACTACCCAAGTCATTTTTTCCCTCGTCATCTATTTCTACATCTATAACCTCCCTCCATACGCTAATGTCAGTGAGTATTTTATCAATTATTGTTTTCTTATCGTTCCTCTCCCAGGTCCATTTACCCTTACATTTCGCATCCCTGTTCAGGATCTTTAAACCAAGCTCTTTTGATAGGTCCAACATCTTCCTCCCATTCGTGTTAATTTTCCTATCACCTCCCTGTATGCCCTCCTCCTTATCCCCGATGTGCCCATTGAAGTCCCCCATTAGGACAATACTGAACCCTCTGCTCCCAAGCTCTGTGATATTCGATCTAAGAGTTGTATATATTGAATCATTCCACTCGGGCTTACTTCCCTCCACTGCTAAGTATACAACACCAACGGCAACACTCCTGCTTCCTAACTTGATTTTTGCCCAGACTATTTCGTTGGATACTGGAATCTGAGTCCTTGCTTCTGTGAGATCTGTAATCAATGAGGGCTGTAATTCCTCTTTAGCGTAGATGCCAACACCCCCACCCCGTTTCTGACCCTCAGTTCGCCCAGCTCCTATCCACACGCAACCCTTCATCTGATCAACCCGCTCATCCCGTCGTATCCACGTCTCACTTAGACCCATTATATCGAAATCTCCTTCGTCCATCATTGTTGATATTTCGCTTACTTTCTTGTGCAGACCCTGGATGTTGCAGTACCCAAACTTAATGAATCTTTGTTTTTTTGTCATCACTGGCACATTATTATAACCCTGGTATGTCACTGTATTGTGCATGTTTGTTGTTCTTCCTATGTTCCCAGCATTTGTGCCACTCTGGGTTACCGGCTGTGGTCCCCTACCCCCCTTTTCTCCAAAAAAGGCCCAGCCACCTGTAAGATTTTTTGGCCCAACAGGTCTGTACCCATCCTACTTAAATGCAATCCGTCTCGCCCATACAACTCTCCTTGTCCCCAGAATGAATCCCAGTGGTCAATGAAATGTACTCCCAAGTCTTTGCAGTGCTCTTCCAGCTCCTCGTTTAGTGCCATAATCCGCGAGTTCCTCTCATTCCCACCACCCATAACGGGGAGCACCCCTGAAACGATGATCCGAGCATTCCTGCTAAGTAGCTTACTAATTAGGTCCTTGTATGTGTCCACCAAACGAACTGATTTCCTCTCCCTGATGTTATTGGACCCCACATGTAATACCACTACCGGATCAGGCCCCGACCCAGCTACAATACCGTCCACTCTATCCCTCAGGTCCTCCACTTTAGCCCCCGGAAAGCACAGAACTGTTCTATTTTTACTGTCCGGACCACAGACAACCTTGTCGATCCCCCGAACTATGCTACTTCCCGCAACCACCAACTTACTTTTGGACCTCGCCCTATTTATCTCCTCTAGTCTCCTATTGTTTACAGCGTCCTCTTCCTCTCCAACAGCCCCACTCGGAATCAATATCGGTATCGGTATCTTTGACCTAGGATTACTCCTATCCTTGACCCTCCGTCTCTTTCCAGGCCCTGAGCTACCTGGACTACTCCCCTGGTCTTCCCCCGGATCCCTCCTCCTTTTTCCTGGCCTAGACCCCAAGCTACTATCTGTTGCAACTACCTCCATCTCCTCCTCTGTCTCTTCCGAATCGAGCACATCAAATCTGTTTCTGGTGCTGCACTCCCCACTGCCTTTGGACTTTACACCCCTATCTACCTGCTTCTCTGGCCCCCCTTTCCTACCACTTTTGGTAGTCCACGCCAAACGCTTTACAGCATTGCTCCGGCCTGGGCCCCCCTCATCTGTCCTACGTACTTTTCTAGCAGCCCCCACCTCATCACCTACCTCATTCACATCAAAGGTTCTACCCCCATGTTTCCTCTTGGATCCTAATATAGGATGAACCTGAAATAATATAGGATGAACCTCAAATAATATAGTATGTACCTCAATAATTATTTTCGAACCTGTTCGTACGCCATACACATTAATAAATAGTGTTCAGTGTCTTCATATACATGACCACAACCACGAGATGCATTATCACTTATAAATCTATCAAATTTATGTCCGTTTAAATCACTACAATTTAACCGCAGCTTCGTGTGAAAGATTTGTTTCATTCTGCTACCCACATAATAAAACCCAGGGACGACACTGTCGTTAATTGCAAGTTTCTTCTTAAAAAGACCTACAGAAGTACAGTTCTGCAGATCTGCGCTTAAGCCGTTCCAAAGTTTTACCACTGATGTCAGAAACGAGCTAGAGAACCTGTTCGTGTTACATTTAATTTCCCTTAACAAGTTCGAAGATCTTAGCGAGTAATAAGTCAATTCTGATACAGGTTGCGGAATGAGCAGCCTAATGTAGTTTGGCACGTTTGTGAACATAATCTTATACAACTCTACTAATTTTTGACGTCGTCTGCGCCCTTTGATGGGTATGAAACCAGATTCCCTATTGATAAGTCGATGACTTGTCCCGCTAGAGACCCCTGTTATAGTTTGTAGAGCATCCATGTGTAGATTTTCTAGGAGTGTTGATTTAGTCTCCGTGCAACCGTCCCTTATATCATCAATCAAAATCAAACAGCGGGAGAATGAAGTATTGATATAGAGTTTCCAATGCGTGTCTGGACAGTCTGTATTTTAGGCTTCTTAGGCAGTTTATCATAGGGCTGACTTTACTTTTTAGACTCTCTATGTGTGAATCCCATTGTCCTGTTTTTGAAAAGATCAACCCAAGATGTTTTTGAGTGCCCGTCACTTCTATTTGCTGTCCTAGAAGGTAAAGGAGGGGACGAAGCGTGGGATGTACTCTATTTGAAATATACAGCGATTCGGTCTTTAGTGGATTAAATATAACCTGCCATGTTTTAGACCACTGGGCAATTTTTCTCAGGTCACTATTCAAAACTTCTGCTGCTAATTTTGCATCTTCGGTTACCAGATAAAGTGTTGTATCATCGGCATAAAGTCTAATATTGGAAGTAATATCTTTAACAATATCATTGATGTAGATATTAAACAGAAGGAACGTGATAGGGATAGAGTAAACGATAAGTTAGAGGGAAAGCTAACTGTTGGGCACATGCCTTAATGATTCTGTTAATAATAAAATCAGGTCAGGTCAGGTCAGCTTTCTGTGGGTCTAAGGTACTATTAATTGACATTACTTCTTCTTCGGAGATTACTATGGATTCCAGGCTCATTTCACAACGTGGGATGGGTGGTAATTCCTTGTCATCGACTGAGTTAGCTTGGTCAACAAAATACGTATTTAGTAAATCTGCAATCGACATTGCATAGCTAATTATTTCCCCATCTTCTTCAAGTGGCGGGAGAAATTCATTCGAAACATTGTGCCCTTTAGAGAATGATTTAAGTGTCCTCCACTAGTACTCTATATTGAGTAGTTCTCTATTTACTCCCTCACTTGGTCTGTGAACCATGTATTTGTGTTTGAATTCCAAATATTGTGGACAATTAATTTACATCATTTTTTTGTGTGTGTGTGAAAATCGCGATGGAATTTTTCAGTTGTTCTCCCTGTAGACTGGGAATCAAATATTTCCATGTGGGACTTCGGCCATGAGGATTGTCCCGTGTGAACACTCCCCATCCTCAACTGGTCCAGTGCTAGAGGAGTCAATTTGGATTTTAAGGAAATATGTACAATACAGTCGCCGTGGACTGGAGTAATCTTCGCGTGGGCAGTGATATCCACGCATGAGTTTACCACGTACTAAAAATCATCAGCAAATTTTAATTAATGAGGCACCGAGTGGTACCCGATGCTTCATTAATTAAATTTTTGATGATTATTTCTATAATTATTATTTAAAATCTAATATTATTAAGTCCGTGGAAATACTGCCCAAACCTGCTCCCAGCTTACCCCACTTCTAGGTATCCCACACGCCCCCCGTGTGCTACAACTGAGAAAAGCAGTGATTCACATACGCCCAAACACTCTTTTTTCCCCAGCGTAAGGCAGACATTGTTGACTCAGATGGGTAAGGCTAGCAAGCTGCGAAGCAAGGCTTTTAGCCAGGGTCCATTCTGCCCCGGAATACGAGATCTCCCTGGCCTTAATGGCGATTGATATTGAGACATACAGGAGTAAGGTGGGCTTCTTCACAGTTACAACACGCACCAGTGTGCATCGAAGAATGGATATGGACCTTTCGTCTACTCTACTCACAATGCTGTTTCTTCATCATAGCACTAAAGGTATCAGAATTATGCTAAGCTAACTGCACGTGCTGAATCACCAGGACGAAATTATATGTTACCTATTCGAATGCGATTGAATCGAATCGAATACTGATCACTATTCGTGAATCGAAGCGAATCGAATATCGAATCTATTAGAATGGTTACTGGTAGCGCTACCGGTGGAATACTCGTGTTTTAGTCCATGTTTCTCTATCTTATGACTGTTAGCAGGTGACATTGAAACGAGCCCAGCCCCCATGCAGTCGCCACATCCCACATATGTTAGCAGCTTACGTCAGACTGTAGTACATGTCTTTCTCAAGGCTTATCGTTTCTCTATCTCAATATACAGAATCTGATGTGGAAAATCGGCGTCCTTAGTTGCGAAATGCTATCAAATGACATTTGTGCATTTACCGAAATTTGGCTTGACGGAAATGATTGTGACTTTGACATAAAAATCCTCGGTTTCCAAACGCCATTGAGAAAAGATCGCAGTGGCAGAGGAGGAGGTGTTGCAATATATATTAAAACATTTCATCCAACCATCGCCCCGACCTTGACGTTGGTGGTTTGGAAACAAAGTAGACTCAATTCACATCATGGCTCGATTCTTTTCGGAGTGGTTTACCGCTCACCCAACTCTGACTCTATTATGAAAACGCCTGCTAAAGTTATTCTTGATTAAAAGTTTACTAAGTGCAGTCAGGATAGTAGGGATTATCACAACTCATATAGATGGAATGAATAAACTCGTTTCTGATACTGATATTTCAAATTGCGTCGTCGAGAGCGTTCCAAAGATTCGGAAAAGTGTATAAAGAGAGTTTATAAAGAGATTTGGACCGTGTTTTGTCTCTTTGTAGGAGACTGTCAGGTAGTCCTACCAGATTGATTGTCTACTACAATAAACATATCATTAAAGGGCGCCGGTAATCTACTAGTTTTCCAATCAAAGACGAACAGCGAAACACGTAGTTTAAACAAAGTCATCAACCTTAACTAAACTGTCTTTCGGTCTGTATGGGTTTTGTATTTTCTGTTATTATTTATTCGTAGTGATCACTTTTGCATGTTCACAAGTTTCTCAGTAACCTAAGAGCTACCCCATATCTGGATTCTGTATAACATTGGTCGTATATGAAGGCGAAGTATAGCGTTTTCATGGCACCATGTGGGAAAATTCTCTTGACTTTATTGGGGCTATAGTTTATGAGAACTATTTTGGAACACAATCGAGATATGTGAGCCTTGTAGGTGACATGTTCATCAATGTATATTCCAAGAAACTTTAAGGATTTTTGGAGTCTGTGCTTACCATCTTGTTTATTATTTGGTTGTTTATTTTTAGCGCTCGGCAAACATTATTATTGTCCAAACCGTTGCATCGAGACATCTTCATAAATCGGTATACGACTTTTTATAATAGCGGCCATCTTGGATTTAGCGGCCATTGTGTATTAAAAATTCCTAAATACAGTATCAATTGATAGTTTGCTTTTTTTTACAAACAATTTACAAGAAAGTTATTTTTATAAAATAACACCCTATGTCAGGGACGCCGGAGCCTCCTTCATAGTGTGGTGGGTGTGGGGGGGGGGGGGGGCGCTAGAAAGTGCCTGTTTGGAGAGTCCATGCTTCCATGGGGCGACCATGGCTGGCCCCGCTAGAATAAAAATTTTGATAAATTAGACCCAAAACACTCAATTTCCTTGTATTTGAGTGACATTTAACCCTTTACCTTACCTGCAAAGCAAACGGCACTTGCAAAAATAATTCTTGAATAACTAATTTTTTTCATTTTTTGTCTCAAAAAAATTAGGTTATGACCCCTCGTTGGAACGATCTCGTCGAGCTCGTTCCAACGAGGGGTCATCACCTATGTTGTTTAGACATAAAATGAAAAAAAATAATGAAAATTAATTGGCGATTTTTGAGAATAGCGCTGGCCGGTTTTGGCCGTTACGTTAGGTAAAGGGTTAACGCAGAAACACTGCGTCCTAGTGGGCAGAAAGTTTCAAAATCTAGATCGAGAACGTCCCCGGGAGCCCGATAATCAACATTGGGCATCTGCCAATTACGAATATCAAACAAGATCATACAAAGCAGAAAAATAATTCAAGTTTGCCATCATTTGTTACTTTGTTGCAAGGATTAGTCAAAACAAGTGTTATTAATTGGCGAAAGCGACTGTACAGATCGCTTATAAGGTGCATACTCGGCGAAAAAAGTGGAGAGGAGGGGGTGAAGCCCTCCCTAGCCCCACCCCCTTCCCCGGCGTTCTTGTATATTTAGATAGCAATTTCTGTGTAATGACAAGAAATAGGGGATAGACAGCTTGGCAGGACAACCTGGACAGAGGGTCAGAACGTTACAACGTGGGTGCATGTAGTACGTATGTCCATAGATCAGCGACTCACTAAATGTACTTGACGTGATGCTAGATATCTCTATCCTGGCGTTTGGACGAGTGATGTATTGCCATGGCATAAGACCAAGCAATCATCCCCGACTAATATCGTCATAAACATCGACTTTCGATAAAATTATCTCCCTTGAAATTATCATATGAATGAGGAAGGTCCAATTTAGGAGCAAGTGGTTGATGACATAATACCTATGACATCAGCAGAAAATAAAGCCAAGTTTCCTTTTGTTGCTTTTAATAAACAAAAGCAACAGACAGCCCTCTGAGCTGTCTGTTGGTTTCATTTATTAAATGTTGTGTATTTATTGAAAGTTACAAAATGAAAATGAAAGCTTTTTTAGCAAGCTAATTAGATGCTACTTCTTCCCAGATAATCGGTCATATAGAATACATATCAGTACCACACCTACCAACACTAAGGCTAAACAAAATTAAATAATTGATTCTAGGGCCTTTAAAAAAAAACGAATGAGAGAGGGCTGTTTTTATTTTTTATTCCTGGTGGAATGGTCGCCGATTCCTGAAATCGAGTTGTGAGGGCCGAAACTTACAATGATCATACAACACAAAATCAATATAACAATAACATGATTTTGAAGGGCTTTACAGTGTATTAACGGCTCAACAGAAATGGTTAACAGTCCAAGAGTTTATTAGCGGCCCGCGACGAAGTCGATGGCCGCTAATAAGCTCAAGGGTTGTTAACCATTTCTGTTGAGCCGTTGATACACTGTAATGCCCGACAAAGTCATGTTATTTCTATTATTGCCACTTTCGTAAATCGGGGACATTACAATTAAATTATATGGGAAATAAGATAAATAAATGAAGTCTGACGTTTTAGAATTAACAAAAACAGCGACACCATCGCCTGATTTGTTGACAAACAAACCGGGTAACATGACTATCGTCTGATAAATTTACTGCGAAATTTGGAAAGTTAGATGATGAAAAATATCTTGTCGTCTCCGAACTATCTTGGTCATCATCATCAGGAGTACATGGGAATGACGGGCTTGATTTGGGAAGCAGTGGCGATGTTGGCAAAAGAGGAAAAAGAACAATTAAAGAGTATCGAAACTGACGAATTTATGGTTCAACTCCCACAACCAGCAAAGGACAAAGGTGCGCCTTCTCCTGATACACCTACTACTTCTACTGCACTTGTAAAACACTCCAACGAAAGCAAAGAAGAAAAAGCCCACACCAGCGACGATAGAGGCCTGTCAATTCTACTGTTTCCACAAATTATAGTAATATACAGTTACGAGGGCCGAAAGGGTCAAATCAGTCCCAACACCGTCGCTGCTCGGCTTCGGCATAAGCAAACCATTACCTCTTCTTTGTCTTTCATCATGAGAGCCATGAGGGCATTCCACAGAGAGGTCGAATCACAGAGTGTCCAATGACCTTTAATACCCAGATGGGGATATTAGGGACTTCAAGTCCCTAATATCCCCATCTGGGTATTAAAAAGTCATTGGACATTCTTGTATGGCCTACTAGTGCCAGACTGGTCTTCGAATTTGTCTTGAAGCCATTTAGGGACATGAGGAAATCCCCCATTGAGATACCTTATATCATCATTTGGGTGTATCACAGATTACTGGACATTCTGGCATTATATATTATTGCGTTGGTCAGGGGTTTGCGGCTTGGAGCTTATGGTCAACCGAGACATTATATAGACTACACCTTCTTTGGGATTTATGACTGAACGCCGAGAGCATTAATTAGGTCTCAGATATCTGCGTTTGTTTGTGAAGAAGAAAATGTTCAGTTCTTATTATTTTAATCTGTTTACTTTCAAAGCTGAGTTCATAAGAAGGGCAAATAAAACAATCCTTACAAACTCATAGCTGAGCCGCGCCTAACCCTATTTCTGTCCACTCATGTACATATCACCTACGATCCATGGGAAATGATCGAGTGTTGAGGGAGGTAGAGTTCGTGGAGATTACCACTGTCAAGAAGCATAAGGCATCCAGAAAAATTTCAGGTTCAACCCGAAGGTCCATTGACTGAAAGTTTGCTTGGTATTCTTATGCATCATCAGAAGTATCGACAGTTATTGCATGCATTTTAGGTTACTGTGATGAATTGACGGTAACGTGGTCGGGGGTTTGCGGTTCGGAGGTTATGTTCAACCCAGACACGAAACGTCAAGGTTGAACACACTCTCCGAGCCGCAAACCTCAGACCATGTGACCGCCATCTCATCACAATACCGTATATGTTGCAATAAGATACTACCCATAGCCCAAAACCTACATTGTGAAACACGAGACTTATTTGCTAAACTTGTGATCGTACAAAGTTGCCTCGTACACGGCAACTTTTAATGATCACAGGTTTAGTAAATAAACCTCTCGTGTACCCCACCACTGGATAAATAATCAATAAACCAGATACACGCATTCCATCTCGGTTCAAATCGTAAATGGGTTTGTAATTTAAACACTTCATCCTAAACACGTGTGACGAATCCAGAAAAATGAAGCGACTTGCCAGTCACTCCCTTGATGAAGTAATTACGAAACGGGTGACGTCATTTCAGATATTTCGCGTTGTGACGTCAGACGGTAACATTTGTCACTGGAGCCGTAAACATAAAAGAAACTACGCCAGCTCTCATCCAATGAGAGGGCGAGGATTTTACTGGTATTTTAGTGGTAATCCACTCTCCATGAACTGTAGTTACGAAGATAAATAAGAGAATACATATCAAATGAACAGTTTAATAAAATCAATGAAGAATATTAATTACAAAATATCATTTTACATTCAACAATAAGGTGACATTTTTTTATAACTGACTCATTTGCTTTGGGTCACACTACAGCTTGTTGCACCAAATTTGCCTTTAAATAAAATAACGAATGAGAAAGAGATGGGCGTCGCGAAAATGGCCGATTTGGAGGACAGACCCCGACTGATGAAATATTACAACTGCGTCATCGAAGCATGCCTTCGTCGAGCCGTAAACATAAAAGACTACGCCACCTCTCATCCAATCAGAGGGCGAGGATTTTATACTTATTGGAGCATAAGTATTTTAGTGGTAATCTACTCTCCATGAACTTTAGTTACGAAGACAAATAAGAGAATACAATTTATATCAAATGACAAGTTTAATAAAATCAATAAAGAATATTAATGACAAAATATCATTTTACATTCAACAATAAGGTGACATCTTTTTATAATTGAATCATTTGCTTTGGTTCACACTACAGCTTGCTGCAACAAATTTGCCTTTAAACAAAATAACGAACGAAAAAAAGATGGGCGTCGTGAAGATGAGGGGAGACCCCGACTGATGAAATATTACAACTGCATCATCCAGGCATGCCTTCAACGAAGCTGAAATATAGTCCGTGGTGTGTATTTATTTGCGGATTAATAAAAGACGCGTATACCTAGCTTCCCGAATCGGGTACCGAAAGCTGTCCATATGTTGGGTCGACTCTGTGTGGTGGACATAAATAGAGGGGTACATGTAGCTAATCAAATCAAGTGGGTTCATATTCATGTTCACTCAACCCGGTTGATTTGGGCTCATTTTTAACCCAACAGAGTGCATTTATTTCACGAATAGTGCAAAATTAAAAATGGTTAATTAATTTTTTATGAATAGTAACACATATTCCATCATCATAATGATGGTCTTTTTCATCATATTCATCTTTGACCCCGGCAAAACCAGGGTGTAACTATTCCAAGTAGGTCTGGGCACTATTTACACCGACAGAACCAGGATGTAACTATTCCAAGAATCTGGACACTATTTACACCGGCAAAACCAGGGTGTAACTATTCGAAGAAGGTGTGGGCACTATTTACACCGGCAAAACCAGGGTGTAACTATTCCAAGTAGGTCTGGGCACTATTTACACCGACAGAACCAGGATGTAACTATTCCAAGAATCTGGACACTATTTACACCGGCAAAACCAGGGTGTAACTATCCGAAGAAGGTGTGGGCACTATTTACACCGGCAAAACCAGGGTGTAACTATTCCAAGAAGGTCTGGGCACTATTTACACCTGCAAAACCAGGGTGTAACTATTCCAAGAAGGTCTGGGCACTATGTACACCGCTTCACTCAGCCAAAGAAGCCACTCGTTTTGCCGGGAAATGTTACAAGAACGTGACACCGCTGTTGTGATCAGGGCTGTCACGATTATTCGTTTAATCGATTGCTGATCGATCACGCCGAAATCGATTATTATTTTTCGTTGTCGAAGAATCGGTAAATTTTTACCCCGTTATATACGTTTAATAATTAAAAAAAATTGTTGTTTCTTAAGGTAAAGGGTCAAGAACGTCGACGTTAAATTTCAAGAAGCCGTTAGAAGCATTTGCCTTTTAGGAACATTCAAAGCTTTGATGTTCTGAACTTTTGAACCGTCAGTATAATAATCAAGACCGGTCGACAGTTGCGAGCTTGCGAAGTTCGCAACTGACGACCGGTCTTGATTATTACACTGACGCTGAGGATCGTCTTCGTTGTTTACTTGAGGAAGGTCAACTGACTTGAACTTCATTTTTAACGACTTCAAAGAGAGGGACATGTGGGGGCGGGGTCATCTATGTACGATTAATCGATTATAATCGATTATTTGCGACGATTAATCGATTCCTAAATTCAAAAATCGTGACAGCCCTAGTTGTGATACAAATAGTAAGTAAGTAACTTGTATTTTTGAAGTGCTAGAACGTGTAATACCTCCCATTTATCACTTGCTTTTAAACAAAAACAGCCTCAACTGAATTTATAGTTAAAAATAATTTTCTCTCCCTAGCGCCTAGTTTCCTTTCGCGCATTGGCCTCTGTATAATCAAACTTTGTCTTTGTTTTTCAGCATGACTCCAATTTGAGTTATGATGTGGACAGATTTAAGAATCAATAAGACGTGCCAGAAATGAGTAACCGTCCTACAGAGGCGTCGCGAAGATGACCTACTCGAGAGATGGATGCTAACCCGATTTCGTCCGAATGTGATGACTCACAAATATTCCAACTACGTCATCAAGGCATACCCCTTGTCGAAGGCATACCTCGATGGCATAGTACGAATATCGCTGGGACAGCACGGAAAATACACATGTATTACATCTTGGAAATGTATTTTTGGATAAATAAAATACATATGCTGTAGCTGTGATGTATCTTATTCAGTTATACAGATTATCATGATAATGTGCATGTCCTGTGATTTGTATCAAATTCGAGGTCGTGTTCAGAATGGGATCTCAACGAGCCGGCTTTGCCATTTTTGGACACCACCGAAAGTTTGGCTCAACAGCCCCTCCCCCCCCCCTTTTTGTTTTGCTTTCTATGTTATGGTTGATTGGCCCGCCTAACTGTGTTTTTCATAGTCTCGGGTGCCCTTTTGAAATGTAATACAGTGTAACTCTTTTCCACAACGTGATCCATAAAGAGAAAGAGATAAAAGCTCCGCAACAGTTGCCAAAAGAATGGTTACTGGAGTATTTTGAGTAAAACAAAAATGTTTTGTTCCTATAAAAATATGATAATGAAAACAACCAATCTGTGTTACACTATATAACTTGGGGAGAAGATTTGTTTAACCCTTTACCCAACGTAATGGCCAAAACCGGCCTGCGCTATTCACAAAAATCGCCAATTAATTTTCAATATATTTTCATTTTTTGTCTCAAAAACATAGGTTATGACCCCTCGTTGGAACGAGCTCGTCGAGCTCGTTCCAACGAGGGGTCATAACCTATGTTTTTGAGACAAAAAATGAAAAAAATTAGTTATTCAAGAATATTTTTTGCACGTGTCGTCTGCTTTTCATGTTACGTAAAGGGCTAAGATTTCTCTCTGGTAGTTTGTTCCTCTCTCCCCTGTAATATATGGGCTATTATTATACGCTAAACGATAGATTATCGAGGAAATTGCGAAAAGATAGAAATATATATACGGTATAGCCTCAATCAAAATGGCGGCTTTCAAAGCATCACTTCAAGGTGAATACGAGTCAAATTATAAATGGAAATGATCAGTTTGTTCTATAAGCGTATAATGAAAAGAAAATCTAGTGCTTTTGAGTGGATACCGATCATTTCTAGCAATAATTCAACACGTATTCACCTTGTATTGATGCATGAAACCTGCTGTCCAAACATGGCCTAAAAGGACGCACCAAGCCAAAAACTTATATTACGTGAAGGCCTTTGACTTGGTTTTTGTTACTTTTTTTTGGGGGGGGGGGAACAGGCAGTGTAGATATTGTTTGAATACGAGAAACATTTTCTCGTTTGGCCAGTCAGAAACTGTTTAGTAGGCAGAGTCCCAAGAAATATTTGAGAATTGACTATTCGAAATCCACGAGGCAATGCATTGACAAACTGATCACGCGCAAATTTACACTGAACAGCGAGGTAATTGTGCGCTTGGTCAGTTTGTTTCATTTCCTCGTGGATTTCTAACAGTCCTGATTCAATTCTTTGGACTCTCTTGGCTCCGCAGTTTTTTGAGACCGCCCACCCAAGAAATTTTTTCTCGCGTTCAAACAATATCCGTGCAGTATGATATTGATATGACAGAGATTTTATTTTTTATTTTCTTTTTATTCTACATGTAAATTTTTCATTACAATTTAAAAGCGACTTGTTAATATATATACTGAAAAATATTCATGCATTCATCGGTAGCCATTGTTGATACATTTAACTGAAATAAATAATGTATATTTTGATCGATTTTACTCCAATTTATTCCATACTCACTTGTAAACAGGCTTCTACGGTGAGTATTTTTCCCCACGTTTCCAAACTCGTGTATTTCCTGTATGTGGACCACCAATAACGTTTCCAAAATAGAGAAAGAGAAAGAGGTGGGTGAAATTTCCAACAGGGGTACTAACATACAATATGCCCTGGGCATATCATTAGTAACCTTGCCGAAAATTTCGACATCTTGACATTTTTATCGGACTATAAACCCTGAGAGGCACGAATCGCTGGGGCTAAATCAGTTCTGCGTATAATATTATATTTTATCCCTGAAGCATTGTTTGTAACGAGACGAGACATAATTTCAAGCCGCCCTCCCCCTTTAGTAAGTTGTAAGTAAAATATGTGACGTTTTGACCAAAGGTATGTGACGTTTTGACCAAAAGTGTGTGACGTTTTGCCCAAAAGCATGTGACGTTTTCACCAAAAGTATATGACGTTTTTGACCATAAAATGTGACGTTTTGACCATTTTGAAATGTGACGTTTTGACCTGTTGCCGTGGTTTTCAGGCCAAAATCTATATGATTGTTAGATGAAACCCTTTACCAAACACGAAAGGCAGACGACACTTGCAAATGAAATTCTTTAAAAACTAATTCTTTTCAATTTTTGCCTCAAAAACATGTCTTATGACCTCTCATTGTAACGAACTCGTTGAGCTCGTTCCAATGAGGGTCATAAGCTATGTTTGAGCCAAAAAGTGAAAAAAACAATGAACGTTGGATGGTGATTTTTGTGAATAGCGCTGGCCGGTTTTAGCTGTTATGTTGGGTAAAGGGTTAACAAGCATGGTATTCATTTGCCCAAATTGGGGTACCACAAATGCCCATTTGTATAAGCGCCCTATGTGTGTCTACTGATCACCGTGGACATGGTATTCATTTGCCCAAATTGGGTACCACAGATGCCCATTGGTATAAGCGACCACATGTGTGTCTACTGATCACCGTGGACTGGTCACTTTCCACGGGTGGGCAATATTTCCACGGGCGCAATAAGATTCGATTCAAAACACTAATTACAGGAATAATCATAAAATTTAATTAATGAAGCACCAGGTTCAACCAGGTAAAATTTTGCTGATGATAATTCGTATTACCTGATACACGCATGCGTGGAATCACTGCCCACGCGTGGATATACTGTATCAAGTATCAAACCTAGTCTTGTAAGAAAGTACATGATATTATTAGCAAGAGTATCCATATCGACTCCAATCCAGATGGAAATGTCTTCACTGGAAAATTATTGGAGGGGTATCACACCCCCTAATGTCCTTCTCCACGCCCCCGTGATCTTTGATAGTCATTTACAAAAATACTCTAACGGAGAGTTTACCAACAATAATTGCAAGGGCAATAATCGATGGAAGAATGTAGACATCTGCGTTCTGATGAAGAAACAACAAAATTTCAAGTCACGAATTTTCTCGTAACGCAACTAGTAAATTAAACAATTCAATCTTGTTTGACAGAACTCATCAAACTCTGTCAAACAAGACTGAATTGGTTAAATTCATAATTGCACTATGAAAATTAGTTGATGGTAATGGAAGCACAATTTTCTAACAAAGCGGCAAATTATTCGTTAAAAATGTCGTCTTTTGGAAATATTTCTTTCGAGTTGTCCAAGAAGCAATGCCAGATTCTGATATTATAATTCACCAAACGTAACGGCCAAAACCGGCTAGCGATAAAAATCAGCATTCAATTTTCTTTATTACTTCATTTTCTCTCAAAAACACAGCTTACGACCCCTCATTGGAACGAGCAATTTGAGTCATAAGCTATATTTCTGACGCAAAAAGTGAAATAATATAGGTTTTCAAGGATTTGTTTGCACGTGTCGTCTGGGCGCGTGTTAGATAAACAGTTAAGCCTTTACCTTACACGGGGGCACTAACCGGCAAACATTCACATTCAATATTTTCATTTTGAAACACCCGTAATACATGTAACGCCTAAACGCAAAGACTAAGTTTTAGCTAATAGTATTGGTATCCATAGTATTTCGTACGCAATTCGCAAATATCACCATTCAGTTTTCCTTATTATTCCATTTTTTATCTCAAAAACATAGCTTATGACCCCTCATTGTAACGGGATCATAAACAATGTTTTTGACGCAAAAAATGAAAACAATATAGGTTTTCAAGAAGTTTGCAGGTGTCGTCTGCATGGCGTGTTAGGTAAAGGGTATTTCATAGTATTTTGTACTTTCTTACAAATTTTAAAATATATTTTCTGGGTGGAAACTCCAATCTGCAGATGTCGCAGTGGCTATCCTGGCACAACTGTCTCAACGTACAAACGAAATACAAATTAAACAGAATACCTCGAAATGTTCAAAAATTCTCTTTTCCAATAGCACGACATGCTCTTGCTAGATAAGCACTTGCGTTGAGTCCTGTATTCAATGGGCAGTACTTGATTGTATGTGAATCGTCACCAGTTTTACTGCAGATGGGACATACGTAACGCCTTAAAATTGGGCACCTAGTGCGGCCCTCGATGTCCTTCAAAACATGACTAGAATAAACAACTTCTGGTTCTCCATTGTTCTTACAGAAGACGCAAACCTCTTTCCTTTTCTTTGCTTTGTTCTTCTTAAACATGAGATATTCTGCAAGAACCGAATCAGCACATTCAGGTATGGAATCTTCTACTCTCTCATTTGGTGTGTAAATATCCGATAATCTAGCTCTCTTTAAAGAAACAATTTCGCCTTTTCTGAATGTTTTTGATGTTTGATTACTGTTACTTTCTGACCTTCTGAACCTTTCAGTTGGTGGACATACTTCCGAGACTCTTGGCCTCTTTAGAGACAGCTCTTCTTTTCCCTGTATATTTGTTCCACTGCTGGTTTGTTCTTCCATTCCATTAGTCACTTTATACCATAATTTTTGAAAGGGTTTGTTTGGTTCTTTTTGGACTTCACCTTCATCTTTCAAAGACGAGGTCTCTCTTGTTTGAAAATAGTCCTGAAACGGCTGATAACTGTCAAATAAACAATATTGAGTAAAGGGTAGTTTCTGAGTATCCATCTTTCCAAAAATAAATATCCAAATATTTTTATAACGTTTTGTTGTTACTCAAATGCTTCAAACTAAACTGATAAAAAAATTTCAGAACAGCTTCTATATAAAGACTAAAAAATCTGGCAAATAACCAATCGCTGTTTGTTACTATAGTCTTGGGATTAAGTGGGCGGTATGTTTTTGTTAAGAAAAGACCTGCTAATTAAAAACACAATAACGACTGAGTGGAACAAACATTGAGGATTTTATGGGCGGAGCTATCCTTTTATTCCAATTACCACTCCTGGTTACCTATTTTGTTGCGGAGGAATAATCAGACGTGGTTATCAAATGAATATGGCTTGTTCACGCATCTTTTGTAAGGTGGGACATACCAAGCTAAAATGTTACGCTGATTCCTATATGGCTTTCATTTCTTTCAAATCTAAAAAGAAAGGAACACTTAAAAGAACATTGACAGTGCCGTTTTTTATATGTGTGAACTTTGTTTGGCTTTATAAAACAAATATTCTTAATAAAAACATAACTTTGTGAATAGTACGAAACCTATATTAATTAAAGCAGAAAAACATGTCTTTATTTATTTTGTTATTTATTTAGGGTTTTTTTTTTTTTTTTTTTTTTTTAGGGGGGGGGGGGTGGGGGTAGGGAGGTTATTTGGAATTCCCGAAGGATAACAAGATACCTCATAATCACATACGGTATCATATCTCCCAGAAGGCTTGATGGATGACTCCCGGTTTTTCAAAACTAAACTGCTGGAGCTTTCTCAACTCCTTTTTTGTAACCGCTATGGTCATATACCGCGGCCGCTACCAAATCGGCGTTGCTGCTGTTTGGTTTTCTTTTCTCTTCTTCCCTTAAATTTGCCATCGCACAAAATTATATTCTGACTCGCCATCATGGTGGAAATCAATCTCTACCATCGCCAAGCTGGAACCGAATACAGCCCACTCCCTAACAGTCTTAATGGCGTTGAGGGATTGATTATTGACAATCTATCACTCCAACGTAATCTGCCGGAAGTTCTAACCGCGTGCATACCACCTCGGACCCCATTTTAGGCAATAGGAAGCTAGGCCTGTGTGATGCAAGTGAAATAAAATAAGGTTAATCGGGTCGCAAGGGATTGGTAAATCCCATATCGTCCCCGAGCGCCTTCGGCGCGCTAAAACCTTTCATTCATTCATTATATTAACAATCTAACTCTCCAACGTAAACTGCTGGGAATTCTAACCTCGTGCATAACCCCTCAGACCCCATTTGAGGCAATAGGAAAGCTAGGCCTGTGTGATCCAAGTGAAATAAAATAAGGTTAACCGGGTCGCAAGGGATTTGTAAATCCCACATCGTCCCTGCGTGCCTTCGGCGCGCTAAAACCTTTCATTCATTCATCATCACAGCTTTATAAATATTTCGTAACCGATAGAAGCTTAAAGGGATTGCCCCACCTCCTCCAGTTAAAGTTCTTTCTGCTTTCTCCTTACTTGGTTTTCTCTGAAAAGAAGGAAGAAAGAAAATGGAATAAAAGTAACGAAAACAATATTTGCGCAGGAATAAAATCATCAGGAAAAACTGAAACAGATAAACTTGTTATTTACTTAGTTTTGTTTTTTAGTTTTTTTGGGGGTGGGGTGGGGGTTGGGAGGTCATTTGGAATTCCCGAAGGATAACCAGCTACCTCATAATCACATACGGCATCCTATCTCCCAGAAGGCTTGATGGACTACTCCCGGTTTTTCAAAACTAAACTGTTGGAGCTTTCTCCACTCCTTTTTTGTAACCGCTATGGTCATATACCGGGGCCGCTACCAAACCAGCGTTGCTGTTTGGTTTTCTTTTCTCTTCTTTCCTTAAATTTGCCATCGCACAATATTATATTCTGACTCGCCACCATGGTGGGAATCAAATATCTACCATCGCCAAGCTGGAACCCAATAAAGTCCACTCTCTAATAGTCTTTTTGGCGTTGAGGGATTGATTATTGACAATCTATCACTCCAACGTAATATGCCGGAAATTCTAACCGCCTGCATACCACCTCAGACCCAATTTGAGGCGATAGGAAGCTAGGCCTGTGTGATGCAAGTGAAATAAAATAAAATAAGGTTAAACGGGTCGCAAGGGATTGGTAAATCCCACATCGTCCATGTGCGCCTTCAGCGCGCTAAAACCTTTCATTCATCAAACAGATAAACAGAAACAGATCGATAACAAGAATCATTATATTACATTACCATGGGTGTGATTTGTCTGTTAAAAATTTGATTTTAGTTTTCTAGGCATTCAAATTCAAAAATTTTTTGTTATAAATTTCCGGGGAAAATTGTCTGAAAAAATTATTTTCATAAATTTACATGAAAATGGTCCTATATAAACGTGGGGTTTTGAATTTTTCTGTTTATTAATGGAAATAAATTAGCATATATTTATTTAGGTACCCGGACAAAATACCCTCGGACAAAATACCCTTAGGACATAATACCCTCAAAAAAATACCCTTAGGACATAATACCTTCAATGGGTAGGACAAAATACCCTCGGACAAAATACCCTAAGACCAAATGTATATAAAGTTGGATTTTTGGTGTTGGGGGGGGGGGGGGGGGGGTGGCGGTGGGTGGGGGGGGGGGGGTGCGGGGTAATTGCATCTAAGGCACTAGCCGGTGTTTTGTTTGAAATGACAAGTACCAATATTTTAAAAAAAGTTTTATTAACCCATTACCTAACGTATCGACCAAAACCGGCCAGCGCTATTCTCAAAAATCTCCAATTAATTTTCACTGCTTTTTCATTTTTTGTCTCCAAAACATAGGTTATGACCCCTCGTTGGAACGAGCTCGTCGAGCTCGTTCCAACGAGGGGGGTCATAACCTATGTTTTGGAGACAAAAAATTAGTTATTCAAGAATTATTTTTGCAAGTGTCGTCTGCTTTTCAGGTTAGGTAAAGGGTTAAACTAAATAGATATGAAGCACAATACCAATGGCAGATGGCAATTGAATATGAAGCACAATATAAATGGCAGACAGCACAAAAAAAATCCAACTTTATATACATTTGGTCTGAGGGTATTTTGTCCGAGGGTATTTTGTCCTACCCATTGAGGGTATTATGTCCTAAGGGTATTCTTTTTGAGGGTATTATGTCCTAAGGATATTTTGTCCGAGGGTATTTTATCCTACAATCATTTATTTAACCCTCTCCCCCCAAAAATATTTACATAAATTTTCAGGAGAATGTCTTAGTAAATCGAACACATTATTATGTTTTCCTTAACAGATATCATTTTTAATTTTAGTTCAAACATTTATTTAAAGAAATAAACAGAAAAGTTATACAAAGGCAGAATTTAATGGATTCGGCAGTAAGTTGATAATTTATATGTGGTCGTTTCTGCAAACCAGCGAGATAAATAAATTGTATTATTAGAATTTTAAATTTTGCGTAATAAAACAAAATATAAAAATAAGTCTTTTCCCGAAGGAGATTAAGTTCAAACAATATTTATTTCAGAAAATATAAACTGTAGCATTACAATGATACATGTCCGAGCAATGATAATGTCGAATCCCCTATCAAACAACCTCTTAACTTATTTATTACATGCCCATGCAGCCTCTCTTATGCAATACGGCGTGCAATACGGCTGTGCAATACGGAATTCCGTATTGCACACCAACCTGTTCCAACCGGGACTTTTTTTTATGCAATGCGACTGCATAAAGTGCATGGTGTTTACCACCGTTGATAGAAAAGAAAATTAGGTCAGTAGGTGCTTGGGTCATGTAATAAATACAAAACCACATGTATGTTTCAATGAGTCGTTTTGTATTCAATTCGTCAGATGTGCGTAGAAAGAAAACGTCTCGACCTTCGGTCTCGACGTTTTCTTCCTTCGCACATCTGACTCATTATCGCTTCAGAGTTAGTCAAGCACTGGGAAAAGATAAACGATAGGCGATGGGGCAGTGGGTCCCCACCAAAAAGAAATACACTGGTGGAGGAGAACCTATCCAATCGTGTATGTAGCGAAATAACGGCAGAAGAAGTGCGGAACGTGGTCTCGAAATTAAAAAATGGTAAAGCGGGAGGGACTGATGAAATTCCGAACGAATTCCTCAGAAATGGAGGGGAGGCACTTATTGAAGTCCTGACAAACCTTTTCAACCTGGCTCTGCGAAAGCAAGAGGTCCCCAGAGAGTGGAGGGAAAGTAAGGTGTCGTTCATACACAAAAAGGGGGATAAGGGAGTTCTAGATAACTATAGGGGGATATCAGTTAGTAGTAACATCGGAAAAGTATTCTGTAAGGTCATATACAGTAGACTAGAGGAAGTTATTGAAGAGAAAGGTTTTCTAGGAGAAATTCAAAATGGTTTCAGGAAAGGACGAAGAGTCACTGATCACCTATTTACACTCACCCAACTGATAGAATCAACAAAGGCTGAAAAGAAAAAGATGTTTCTGGCATTTCTAGATGTGAAAAAAGCGTACGACCGAGTGTGGAGGGAAGGTATGTGGCGAAAGCCCGAGGGCATCGGACTGGGGGGTGACTTTGTGGGAATCATGAAAGCACTGTATACAGATGTGCAAAGCCAACTTAGTCTAGGGAGTATCACTACAAAACGAGTCCCTATGGATATAGGCCTCAAGCAGGGGTGTATCTTTTCACCGATTTTGTTTGCATTGTATGTTAAAGATTTAGGGGACGAACTAATTCAGAGTGCGGAGGGGGTAAATGTTGGAGACATAAAGATACCAGGCTTATTCTTTGCGGACGACATGGTGTTAATGTCTAGAACTGAACAGGGGCTAGAGAAATTGCTGGAAATTGTTGGTAGTTATGGGAACACTTGGCGGCTCGAACTAAATGAAAATAAAAGCAAGGTAATACCCGTTGGACGTAAGGTAGATATGACGAAGAGATGGAGAGTGGGGGAGTTCTCAATCCCCGAAGGGGAAAGCAAACAAATCACTGTAGGAGAAAAGGGAGAGTATGAGTATCTAGGGGTAAGCATAAATATAACGGGAAGAGGGGTGTACAGAAATTACTCAGCCAAACTGATTCTGAAAGGGAAAAGAATTCTGAACCAACTAAAACTTTTAGGGAAAAATAGTTTCAACAAGGTCTTTGTGGGGAAAACACTATGGGAGAGGGTGGGTTTACCAAGTATAACGTATGGCACGGACGTGATTCCATTAAACCAAACCGTTATTAAGAAGTTGGAAAGTACTCAGAATGATGCCGGCAGATGGATAACAGGGTCAAGTAATGCTGCAGCTTTGGAAGCAGTAAGGGGGGAGCTTGGGTGGATGAAAATCAAGGACAGGGTAGATTTGGGAAAACTGTGTTACTTTAACTACTTGAGAAACCTGCCTGACAACCGGTGGTGCAAATTGATGCTCGATACCATTTGGAATTCTAATATAGAAACGGGGTGGTCAAAACATGTGAGGGAACTAATGGACAATTACTCTATAGAGGTCACAAACATAGAAGTAGGAATAAAAGAAGGCAAAAGGTTTGTCAAAGAGAGAGTCATGGAAGATTGCAATCGAAACTGGCGAGCAGGGGTTAGCGTGAAAAGATCACTGCAGGGGTTACAATATAAAGAAAAGCCAGCTTTTGAGAAGTACCTAGATGGCACCTTTGGAGGGTCACTGCTGTTCAAACTGAGATCAAGATCACTGGAGCTTCGGGGAAAAATTGGGAGAGATGGGGAAAAGGGATGCCAAATGTGCCACTCTGGAGTAGTGGAGACCCTGGAACATTTTCTCTTGGAATGCCCACAGTATATACCTCATAGAATAAAATTTACTGGAAGAATAATGCAGAAGTGGGGTGAAGAAACAAAGGATAGATGGCTGAAGGCGGACACGAGGGAGAGGGTAGGAATGCTTATTGAAGAAATTGAAAAAGAGGAAGTGAGGGACACTATTAAGCAGTTTATATCTGAATGCTGGGAGGAGAGGAGGGGAAGAGGGGGTGGGGTGCAGGGGGAATGATGGCCTTCTCTTATGAGGACCGCGACAAATCAGCGGCTGGCCAAAGAGTTATTATTATTATTACAAAACAACTCATTGAAACATACATGTAGCTTTGTCTATGTATTGTTGTGTTCTGTGCTGTACATTACCTTTGTTCTTTGAATATGTGTGTTATTTATTGTTTGCATGTAACATAGCATTTTCTATTCAAATAAATATTGTTGGAATTAAAATAAGGTTTAGTGTTATGAGTGTGTGTTTGTTGAGAGAGATAGATAGATAGAGAGAGAGAGAGAGAGAGAGGTTGGAAGAGAGAGCCCATATTTTCCGGGTTTCGGGAAAAAAACTATAAGGACAAAAACACTAATGGAAAAAATCCATAAAAAGCACCATTGAAAAGAAAACCTAACAAAAAGAGGGGGGGGGGGGGGGGGGGATTTAAAATAATTTTTTTTTCAGAATTTAAGGAAAATAAAGTAAATTTAAATAGCAAAAAATTAATCCACGCCGTTCAGAAAAATGTACACTTCACTAACACGTGATAAAATACAATATGTTGTTGAATCAAATGTATGCATCAGTGAGCTAAAAAAAAACATTTTCCCCAGGGTTTTGGATTCATTAGGCCTTTTCTCATTATTTTTGTTTTTCTTTAGCTTTCTCTAATAAGAGAGAGAGAGAGAGAGAGAGAGAGAGAGAGAGAGAGAGAGAGAGAGAGAGAGAGAGAGAGAGAGAGAGGAAGAGACGGACGGACGGATGGACGGACGGACAGGCAGACGGAGATTTCTCTGACAATCAGTCATGGCACCGAGTTTCCTCTTGAGACTTTCTCTCCATCTCGTAACCCATATCTTCCTTCTAATTTGTCTTTGACAAAAACTATAATCTCTTTTGGATGAGACGAATGTCAATAAGCACGTATTACCTTTTAAACGAAATGTCATTTTCTCATTGTTAACATATTATCACAAACTAATCTGTACAAAATGAAAAATAGCTTGACTTTTGTCAAAACAAATGATGAGAAATATGTCGCGACAGGGATTAAAATTGGGGTTTCTCTGAAGCAAATTACTTTCCGCAAAGATTTTTAAATAATTTGTTGGCTTTCTAATCAATCAGTGATGAAGTAAATTATAAGGCTAGCCTTTAACACATTAACTGATTGTAGTGCTAGAAGCCACTATCAGGACTTTCAAAAAATGAGGGTACCAGAGCAAAGATTGTAGGATAAAATACCCTCGGACAAAACACCCTTAGGACATAATACCCTAAAAAAAACACCCTTAGGACATAATACCCCCAATGGGTAGGACAAAATACCCTCGGACAAAATACCCTCATATTTGTTTCATGTTCTGTGCTATCTGCCATTTATATTGTGCTTCATATTCAAGTGCCATCTGCCATTGGTATTGTGCTTCATATCTATTTGGTTTAACCCTTTACCTAACCTGAAAAAGCAGACGACACTTGCAAAAATAATTCTTGAATAACTAATTTTTTGTCTCAAAAACATAGGTTATGACCCCTCGTTGGAACGAGCTCGTTCCAATGAGGGGTCATAGCCTATGTTTTTGAGACAAAAAATGAAAAAGCAGTGAAAATTGGCGATTTTTGAGAATAGCGCTGGCCGGTTTTGTCCGTTACGTTAGGTAAAGGGTTAATAAAAAAAATTAAAAATATTGGTACTTGTTATTTCAAACAAAACACCGGCTAGTGCCTTAGATGCAATTACCCCGCCCCCCCCCCCCCCCCACCAAAAATCCAACTTTATATACATTTGGTCTGAGGGTATTTTGTCGGAGGGTATTTTGTCCTACCCATTGAGGGTATTATATCCTAAGGGTATTTTTTTTTAGGGTATTATGTCCTAAGGGTATTTTGTCTGAGGGTATTTTGTCCGGATACCCAGAGCAAAAGCCAATACATTCCTTGCTCATGTTTCATATTCAGACAAATGCAAATAATATTTTATTTATACAAGTTTGTTCTATTACAAATTATCAGTCAAACGCAAATAATATTTTATTTATACAAGTTTGTTCTACAGGCACTTTCCAATAATTTGTAATAGAACAAACTAGTCTCCTCAGTGCCAATATTGTCAAACATAGGCATGCCAAACTCGTACATTCATAATACACGTACGCGGCGAGTGTATTATCACTCAGTCATTCGTAAAGTGGATACGAAAATCAGCAAACAAGTAAATTATTATAAACACTTTAAAACTAGTCCCATTTTGTCGAGCATACAAACATCGTTCTTTCCTTCAACAAATTAGTCATGTTTAGATCGACTTCGCTATTTCAGCAATTTGTTTTTGTTATTGTTGTCGAATTGGAAGGACTCACACATCAGTGATGAGATGAATGAATGGAATGGTTTAACGCGCCGAAGGCGCGCAGGGACGGTATGGGGAACAAGCCCCATTCGACCCTCATTGACTGCAAATGACTAATTTCCACATGTCTACTCGTGTTGAAGGAGGAACATGTTCAGGTACTCGGCAGGTGTCACCGGTTGTGGCGTGATGGTCTCTTTGACTGATTGCGAGTGAACCCTCGGGTGAGGACCAGTGTGAGAGGTTGGGTCCTCTAACAAAGGTACTACCTCTCCCCGAGGGTGCAGTCGATCTGGATTTTCGGGCAAGTATAGTCTGCCACTTCGGAGATGATTTTAAGTGATGGCCATCACTGGCAAAAAGATGAGAAAAGAAGTTTGCAGAATTTATATTGGATTATCGTTCTTGATTTTCATTTGCCGACAAAATGTGAAATGCTCAACACCCCGTGGCTGAATGGTTTCGCGCGCCGAAGGCGCTCAGCGACGCTGTGGGGCAAGCCCCTTTCGACCCTCTTTAACAGTTGGAGATTTGGAAGCTGCATGTCTGGGCGTGGTGAAGGTGGAAAAGGATGGGTACTCGGCAGGTGTCTCTGGTGAGATGATCAGATGAGGTTGTTGGGGGGGGGGGGGGGGTGTCTTTTTGATTTGCGTTGATTTGACCCTCGGGTGAGGCCCAGGGTGAGAGGGGGTCCTCTCACAAAGGTGCCACCTCTCACCGGATGTAATTTGAAGGTGATTTTCGGACAAGTAGAGTCTGCAACTTATGCGTGTAGTCAGATGGGGTAGAGGGCCATCATTGGCAAGTATAGTCTGCCTCAGGCTATTCATCGTAGTTAAAGCTGTGTCGGTTTTCAGGATAGCACTTGATGTTATGGATAGTACTTGATTCTCAACACGCCGAATGGAATGGTTTAACGCGCCGAAGGCGCGCAGGGACGGTATGGGGAACAAGCCCCTTTCGACCCTCATTGACTGTAAGTGACTAATTTCCACATGTCTACTCGTGTTGAAGGAGGAACAGGTTCAGGTACTCGGCAGGTGTCACCGGTTGCGGCGTCGTGATGGTCTCTGACTGATGTCGGTTTAACCCTCGGGTGAGGACCAGTGTGAGAGGTTGGGCCCTCTCACAAAGGTACTAGCTCTCCCCGAGGGTGCAGTCGGTCTGGATTTTCAGGCAAGTATAGTCTACCACTTCAGAGATGATATTGAGTGATGGCCATCACTGGCAAGTATAATCTGTCTCAGGCTGTCTCTGTTAGATAGGATGTCTTTTGAAGGAAACAACAACGACCCCTTTCGGGGACCACCAAGAAGAAGACCCGAACTTCCCTGGTTCGGGGGCAGGCCTGCATTGTAATCCTATTGGGTTGGGACAAAAAGATGCGCAATGCGCTTACAAAAAGGGGCAGAGGCGGGACGCAGGACCAGCGCTCGCCTCCCTTAAAGTGGTTGACCACTTTTAGGGATGGAGCGGAGGATGTTCAGGAACCGTGGGGGTGACTGTTTCCATAACGGTTAGACTGTCTGTAGCGGTTATTGGGGTGCTGGTCAAAAAAAAAAAAAACATCTTCTGTGTACCTGCTTAAAAGAAGAAGGTAGAATTAGTTTTCATTAGAATATGTAAACTGTAAAGATAAAAGTAGCACCTCTTTAGTTGCGTGTCCTTGTGGTATCTGCTGTGTATGTGGGGGGGGGGGGGGGGGGGGGGGAATATGAAATGCACGAATCTTTACATTCGTAAGAGCAGTAACATACTCTCGTGCTTGGGACCCAGCCCCCCTCCCCCCGTGTGGTATCATGCAGTGTGCTTGTCGCTATGGGGGAGAGTATGGAATGCACGAATCTTTACATTCGTAAGAGCAGTAACATACTCTCGTGCTTGGGATCCAGCCCCCCCCCCCCCCGTGTGGTGTTCTGCTGTGTGTGTGTGTGCTTGTCGCTATGGGGAGAGTATGAAATGCACGAATCTTTACATTCGTAAGAGCAGTAACATACTCTCGTGCTTGGGACCCCAATCGTTCCCTATTTATTATTTAGTTTTTATAACAGTATTTAATCCTGATGTAACTTTTAGTTGAGTCGGTGAGGGTAGCCCTTTCTGGTAGAAGGCCACAGTTAAGCTGTTTTTCTGCCTGTTTATTCACATTCTCATTCCCTATTCATTTAGTTTTTAACAATATTTAATCCTGATGAAATTTTACTTGAGTCGGTGAAGGCGGCCCTTTCTGGTAGAAGGCCACAGTTAAGCTGTTTTTCTGCCTGTTGGTTTGCCTTGTCATTCACTAGTTTTTATTCGAGCGGTCTTAGTTTGGTTGCAGTTTTTGGGTTTTTGTCGGCTTTCGCAAATGGTTCCAAGTTCGGAGATTAGTTCGCTGTCGGCTAACCGGTCATGATTTCTCGCGGCCAGGGTGGCTAGGCGGTCTTTAATACTGGGGATATCGGCCCTGTCGTGGAGTGTTTTGATGGGTGTGTCCCATGGGGCGCGGAGGGCCACTCTAAGCGCGTGATTTTGGACCTTCTGGAGTTTTCCCATATTAGTTTGATTGAGGTCAGTTAGTATGATTGCACCGTATTCGAGTACTGGGCGCACAAAGGCTTTGTATAGTTTGAGTAGGGTGGACTGGTTGGCTCCCCATGAAGTTCCCTTTAGCATTTTTAATAAGTTAATGCGTTTGGTGGCTTTTTTCGCCATGTCGTCGGTGTGTTTGTTAAAGGACAATTTTTGATCAATGGTGATGACCAGGAATTTCGCCTCTTTGCATTCTGGGAGGGTGTTATCCATAAGTTTTAGGTCAAAATCACGTTTATTTTTCTTGCAGGTAAAGGTGATTCGTTGGGTTTTATTGACGTTTAGCTTAATTCTCCATTTGGCACACCATTGTTCTAGGTCGTCGAGAGTGCGTTGCAGGGGTTTTTGGAGCAGATTGGCCGTATTGTTAGAGTCCCAGAGGCCCTTATCGTCCGCGAATTGGGAGACTTGAACACGATCCTCGGAGAAGTTAAGGTCATTTACATAGAAGATGTAAAGGAGGGGGCTTAGGACGGATCTTTGGGGGGTGCCTGCTTCGAGGGGGACACTGTCAGACATTTCATTGTTCACTCTGACTTTAATTTCGCGATCATTAAGGAAAGAGGATAGTAATCTGAGCAATTTCTTGGGGAGTTTCATTTTTGATAATTTGTAGCGCATTCCACTGTGCCAGACGGAGTCAAATGCTTTTTCGACGTCTAACAGGACTGCCGCGCCTATTTGCTAATTGTTGATAGCGGTTTTCATTTGGGTGACTAGTCGGTAGACATGTTCGATGCCTTCTTTCCGGTTTCTATAGGCTCTTTGCCATTTATTGAAAAAATCGATGTCTTCAAGGTGCCCCCCTGAACCGATTGGTAAGGATTCGTTCGAATGTCTTACGAGCATTTACTCCATTCTTTTATAAGGTAAAGTATTGGGCGTGAACCATCCCAGTAAAAATATTGTTGCCACAATCTTAGAAGATAATGATTTTTTTCCTTTCTTTTTCTCTTTTTTGTTGAGATGAAATCTAGAAGAGAGACAATACATTTTAGGAGACTTTATATAAAACACATAATCTTGGAATGGCATTTTTATCTGACTAATAATAACTCATTTCAGACGACACTTGCAAATAAAATTCTTGACTAACTATTTTTTGTCTCAAAAACATAGGTTATGACCTCTCACTGGAACGTGCTCGACGAGCTCGTTCCAAATATGGGTCATAACCTATGTTTTTGAAACAAAAATAATGGAAATTAATTAGCGCTGGCTGGTTTCCACCGTTCGTTTGGGTAAAGGGTTAAATCGGGAGGTCTACAGACTGAATATTTATTTGGGTACTTTATGGTTCTATTTATCCGGGATTTCTTCTCAGATTCTGGGTTTTCCTTATGTCCCGTTTACACTATTTCAGGGCTCATTGTTTTCATTTCCCCTTTTCAGGTCCTCAGTTTTTTAAAAAGGTTTTACAACTTTATTTTGCGGCACACCGACAATGTGATATGTACCTGTAACTGTCGGTGTGTAATTTAACAGGATAATTCAAAATAAAGAATTAAAAAGGGATGCGTAAGCTCGGGCATAAAAATTAAATGTTTTTTTTTATGTGGGTGATCCCCGAAAGGGGTCGTTGTTGTTTTCCTTCAAAGAGTCCAACCAAACAGAGACAGCCTGAGGCAGATTATACTTGCCACTGATGGCCATCACTCAAAATCATCCTCGAAGTGGCAGACTATACTTGCCCGAAAATCCAGATCGACTGCACCCTCGGGGAGAGGTAGTACCTTTGTGAGAGGACCCAACCTCTCACACTGGTCCTCACCCGAGGGTTCAACCGACATCAGCCAAGAGACCATCACGACGCAACTGGCGACACCTGCCGAGTACCTGAAGCCGTTCCTCCTTCAACACGCCTAGACATGTGGAAACCCATCACCTACAGCCAATGAGGGTGGAAAGGGGCTTGTCCCCCAAATCGTTCCTGCGCGCCTTCGGCGCGCCAAACCATTTCTTTCGATTCGGATTTCTTCTCAGATTCTGGGTTTTCCTTATGTCCCGTTTACACTATCACCGGCAAGTATAATCTGCCTCAGGCTGTCTCTGTTTGGTTGGACTCTTTGAAAGAAAGCAACAACGACCCCTTTCGGGGACCACCAGAAAGAAGACCCGAACTTCCCTGGTTCGGGGGCAGGCCTGCATTGTAATCCTATTGGGTTGGGTCAAAAGATGCGCAATGGGCTTACAAAATGGTACAGAGGCGGGACGCAGTACCAACGCTCGCCTCCCTTAAAGAGGTCGACCACTTTTGGGGATGGAATGGAGGATGTTCAGGAACCATGGGGGTTACTGTTTCCATAACGGTTATAGTGTCCATAGCGGTTATTGGGGTGCTAGTCAAAAAGTATCTTCTTTGTACCTGCTTAAAAGAAGAAGGCAGAATTAGTTATCATTAGAATATGTAAAAGATAAAAAGATAAAAATAGCACATTTTGTTTAATTTTTGATCTAATCTTTAGCTGAGTCGGTGAAGGCAGTCCTTTCTGGTAGAAGGCCACAGTTAAGCTGTTAATCTGCCTGTTAGTTCACCTTCTAGTTCCCTAGTTCTTTCGAGCGGTCTTAGTTTTGATTGGAATTTTTGGGCTTTTGTCGGCTTTCGCAAATGGCTCCAAGTTCGGAAATTAGTTCACTGTCGGCTAGCCGGTCATGATTTTTCGCGGCAGGGCGGCTAGGCGGTCTTTGATGGTGGGGATATCGGCCCTGTCGTGGAGTGTGTTGATGGGCGTGTCCCATGGGGCGCGGAGGGCGACTTTAAGCGCGTGAGTTTGGACCTTCTGGAGTTTACCCATATTGGTTTGGTTGAGGTCAGTTAGGAGGATTGCCCCGTATTCGAGTACTGGGCGCACAAAGGTTTTGTATAGTTTGAGTAGGGTGGACTGGTTGGCTTCCCATGACGTTCCCTTTAGCATTTTCAGTAAGTTAATGCGTTTGGTTGCTTTTTTCGCCATGTCGTCGGTGTGTTTGTTAAAGGACAGTTTTTGATCAATGGTGATGCCCAGGAATTTCGCCTCTTTGCATTCTGGGAGGATGTTGTCCATTAGTTTTAGGTAAAAATCACGTTTGTTTGTCTTGCGAGTAAAGGTGATTCGTTGGGTTTTATTGGCGTTCAGCTTAATTCTCCATTTGGCACACCATTGTTCTAGGTCATCGAGAGCGCGTTGCAGGGGTTTGTGGAGCAGATTGGCCGTATTGTTAGAATCCCAGAGGCCCTTATCATCCGCGAATTGGGAGACTTGAACACGATCCTCGGAGAAATTAAGGTCATTTACATAGACGATGTAAAGGAGGGGGCTTAGAACGGATCATTGTGGGTGCCTGCTGCAAGGGGGACACTGTCAGACATTTCATTGTTCACTCTGACTTTAATTTCGCGATCATTTAAAAAAGAGTATAGTAATCTGAGGAATTTCTTGGAGAGTCTCATTTTGCCAAACAGAGTCAAATGCTTTTGCGACGTCTAACAGGACTGCGGCGCCTATTTGCTGATTGTTGATAGCGGTTTTCATTTGTGTGACTAGTCGGTAGACATGCTCGATGCCTTCTTTACGGTTTCTATAGGCGCTTTGCCATTTATTGAAAAAAGCGTTGTCTTCAAGGTGCCCCCTGAACCGATTGGTAAGGATTCGTTCAAATGTCTTACCAATGCAGCTGAGTAGGCTGATTGGGCGGTAGCTGGCTGGATCGGAGGGGTCCTTGTCAGGTTTTGGTATCATGACATCGATGGCTTTTTTCCAGCATTTGGGAAAGTAGCCATGGGTGAGGCATGCGTTGAACAGTTTGTTTAGTTTTGAACACCAAAAAAGTAACAGTATATATACTGAACATAAAAAATATACCATACATTAACAACATTCCCCATCCAAATTGCAAAGTAATGGGGGGATCTGACAGAACGCTAGGAGATTATGTCAGTCATCTCCCTGACTGAACTTGACTTGTACTTCTTTTTCACTTCAACAGTCACAAGTTAAGGCCAAGTAAAAAAAAATACATTTAGTTCTCGAGCAACCCCAAGGCAGGTATATACTTGTCAACTGTTATCTCATCCTAAACGGCCACTAATGTCTCATATGAGATCATTTTATGTGACAGCCGGTGGCCCTCGCTATAACTCTCTACACCCTATACTGAAGGCGGTGGTGATTATGTTTTAACGATGTCTACTGCATGACTATTGAATTTGTACGACCATACCAAGGAGACAACAGGAAGACAGCTAAATTTGCTATGTTGTCTCCTAACAATATATCATGTTGTGTTTAATTTTGTATAGTTGTGTCTTATGTTTTGTTATTCAGTGATATATTGTTGAATAAAGTATATCTATCTATCTATCTATTAATATTTCAAATCAGTGAGGGAGGGAGGCTTTTATTTTTATTTCTTTTATTTTTTGTGTTTTATTACTGGTAGAATTCTCATCATTTTTGGTCAGAGAAATTTGTTGACATGTTTTTGCTTTGTTAAAATTTACGGGAGAGTACATACAGAAATTCTCCCAAAAATCTTAACACGGCAAATCCATACAGACTATATTGTTCGAAAGATTCTTCACTTGGGGATGCGACATGCATCCCATGGTATCCGGACAAAATACCCTCGGACAAAATACCCTTGGGACATAATACCCTAAAAAAAATACCCTTAGGACATAATACCCACAATGGGTAGGACAAAATACCCTCGGACAAAATACCCCCAGACCAAATGTATATAAAGTTGGATTTTTGGTGTGGGGGGGGGGGGGGGGAGGGGGTAATTGCATCTAAGGTACTAGCCGGTGTTTTGTTTGAAATAACAAGTACCAATATTTTTAATTTTTTTTTTTATTAACCCTTTACCTATTTTAACGGCCAAAACCGGCCAACGCTATTCTCAAAAATCGCCAATTAATTTTCACTGCTTTTTCATTTTTTGTCTCAAAAACATAGGTTATGACCCAACGAGGGGTCATAACCTATGTTTTTGAGACAAAAAATTAGTTATTCAAGAATTATTTTTGCAAGTGTCGTCTGCTTTTCAGGTTAGGTAAAGGGTTAAACTAAATAGATATGAAGCACAATACCAATGGCAGATGTCAATTGAATATGAAGCACAATATAAATGGCAGATAGCACAGAACATGAAACAAATATGAGGGTATTTTGTCCGAGGGTATTTTGTCCTACCCATTGAGGGTATTATGTCCTAAGGGTATTTTTTTTAGGGTATTATGTCCTAAGGGTATTTTGTCCGAGGGTATTTTATCCTACAATCGCATCCCATAAGTGGATGTGATTTGGCTGTGTTCTCTCATTGTCGACTCGCTAGCTCGCTCGCTCACTTCCCACTTCTTACTTCCTCTGATTTTACCATCTTTTTGGTGGTGGCAGTGGGGGTGGGGATTCCTTGACTTTTAGTTTAAACAATATTTATTTCCAAAGTATGAAAGTACATTTTTTCACGATTCAATAGAACATACAACTATTAAGGAAATGGATTCAGCATCAAGCTAAAGAGCTTATACTCGACTGTTTCCAGTCAAATATTTTGTAAAAATATATCATATGCGGTTGGTAGTGATGGAACCTTTGGGGGTCACTGTTGTTCAAGCTGAGGTCGCGGTCCCTGGAGCTGAGGGGAAAAATTGGGAAACACAGTGAAAATGAGGGCCAGATGTGTAACTTGGGCGTGGTGGAGACCCTGGAACACTTTCTTATAGAATGCCCAAAATATCAGTCAAAAAGAACAAGATTCACGGGGAGTATAATGGGGAAGTGGGATGGGAGAATGAAGGACATGTGGTTAGGGTGCGACTCAAAGTAGAGGGTTAATATACTAATCGAAGAGATTGTGAAGAATGGGGCAAGGGATGTCATCAAGCAGTTCGTCTCCGAGTGTTGGGAGGAGAGAAGAAGCGCGGGAATAGGGAGGCAGTTGGTAGAACATGGGTAACCAAGGCCTTCTCATACGAGAACCGCGACCAATCAGTGGCCGGTCGAAGTGTTATTATATTATTATTAGTTATACATACACTATTACGCCCGCACGGTCGAGACCCACCATGGGTGCATGTTTAGTTTTATGTTCGCTCCTCACTTTTTGCGTTGTAAAGTAATTGCTGGCCAGTTCTCACCGAGTGATGGGTCCTGGTCGTGCAGGCGCTGTACTATTGTTCAAATTAAAATGGTTTTCCGCGCCGAAGGCGCGCAGGGACGATTTGGGGAGCAAGCCCCTTTCGACCCTCATTAGCTGGACAATTTGAAAGTGTCAGACCGTGGTAAAGGAGGAGAAGTTGTGGGTTGTTAGCGGCGCTTGTGTCTTTTCTGCTTCTTTTTCAGAGGTGGAGGTTTGGAAGGAGAGACAGTGGTAGTTGGTGTTGTTGGTGGGCTGCCTGATGGTGGTTGCTGAGTTTTGTAGGGTCTGGTCCTAGCCGAGTCTGGAGTGGTTGTGGGTGATTGCTGAGTCTTTTGTTGTTGTTGATTTCTGGCGTCTAATAGTTTTTTGGCTTCTTCGACTTTTTGGAGGAATTCTGTGTATTGCCTGTCCATCTTTTGCGAACCAGCGTCCTCCGGACCTTCCACCGGAGTGGAGGGTACCGAGCTGGACGTGGAACGGACAGGGTTAGCAGGCATTGAGCGTTCAATGCCATGATTAGCCTCCCTCTCTTCCTTCTCCGTCCTTTTCTTTTCCATGAACACCGTCAGTCGGCGGGCATCGCGTCGTCTGGCGGAAGGTCCCTTCTTTCTTTTCCTTTTTTTCTTCTGGCAGTCCTTTGTCTGTGTTCGGCGCTTGTCATCACCCTTTTGCAGGTCCGAGTCACTTGGAGGGTGACCAGTGCCAGGGGAAATCCCCTCACGAAAGGTACTGCACCCCTCCAAGGACGTCGGTTCGGCTTCACTATCAAAATCCACTGTCAGGTGAATTTTACCCTTGAGCACCTGGATACTCCAGGTGGTAGCAAGGGTAGCCTTCACTCTGACAAGTGTTTCCTGGATAACAAGTGGGAGCTCCAATGTTTAGTAGTTAGCACCTCGGAGTCCAAGGTGCGAATGAAAAATACCCTGGATCAAAAATGATTTTGTTTTATGTATGCAATACAGAATATCAAAGTCGCAAAACACAGAGGGTCGAAAGGGGCTTGAAACAATTTTCATCCCCCGCAAAACAGAAAGTAAATTCTTCAAGATACAGCAATATCGAAAGGAGTTGAGTTGCAAGTCTGTAATTTGTTTCAATAACATTAAAGTGTAAATTAGAGTTATAATTGATTCAATGCTACATCACCAGTCAGCTGATTGTTATTGTGTTAATGAGGTTTTATGCAGATTCCCCCATATTTGTAACAGCAATTACGAAGTTGTTAATTGAGTACTCGCAATTAAATAAGTATCAATTGGGCTAGCTTCCAAAGCCTTTTTTTTACTGATGCAAAAAATATATTGAATAAATCGTATTAGGGCAGGTAAAATGGCTTCCCTATAGACTTATGCTTGTTGTTCTTGGAGATAGAAAGCCATTTATTTTAATTCAATTTAACACAATTTGAAATAATGGAGTCTGGTGTTCTATGTTGATTGAGCGTATTGAGTGAGAGTTGCTATTAATTTGTTAATTCACAAGAGATGTAATGATTTATATCTGCAACAAAACTTTGTTTATACTATGAAATTAATATCAAAAGAATAATGAGTCGTGTATGTCCCTCAAAGTTCTTTGAAAGAAAATAAAAAAATGTTGATGATGAAAAAAACAATAAATTAAAAACGAAAAAAAAAACCACATTAAAAAAAAATAATAAAAAAATAAGGCCCTGAAAAGAGAGAGAAGAAGAAAAAGAAGAGTCCATCGACCAAGCACTGGGACGCCCGGCGCTTGATTGTAGGATAAAATACCCTCGGACAAAATACCCTTTGGACATAATACCCTCAAAAATACCCTTAGGACATAATACCCTCAATTGGTAGGACAAAATACCATCGGACAAAATACCCTCAGACCAAATGTATATAAAGTTGGATTTTGAGGGGAGGGGGTGGGGGTGGGGGGGGGGGGGGTCAAGCTGGCTCTTGTAATTTTTTCCATTACTTTCTACATTCTTCTATCAGTGTTTCGGTTCTTCCACAACTTTATTCTATCTTTTCTCTTTCAATTTTTTAGGGTTAATTTAATCTTCAATTGTAGCAATTTTGTCTACTTTTGAAGTCATTATTGCTTTGAAAACTGTATATGAGATCAACTGATCTGTTTTAATAGAATAAACATCTTCTTTCATAAGAAATAAGATTGGTTAAAAACCCACTTATTTATTCCTCACCAAATTATTATTAGATATTTCATAAGAAATAACATTTGTTAAAAATATTTGTTTTTTACTTCATTTTTGATTTGTTTTATGTTCTGTGCCATCTGTCATTTATATTGTGCTTCATATTCAATTGCTATCTGCCATTGGTATTGTGCTTCATATCTATTTAGTTTAATAAAAAAAAATAAAAATATTGGTACTTGTTATTTCAAACAAAACACCGGCTAGTGCCTTAGATGCAATTACCCCGCCCCCCCCCCCAAAAAAAAAATCCAACTTTATATACATTTGGTCTGAGGGTATTTTGTCCGAGGGAATTTTGACCTACCCACTGAGGGTATTATGTCCTAAGGGTATTTTTTTAGGGTATTATGTCCTAAGGGTATTTTGTCCGAGGGTATTTTGTCCGGATACCCCGGCGCTTGGAGGCATTCCGGAATAGAAAGAAAGAGTTGAGTGAGGTGATGGAGGTTCCGGGGGCTGCCGCCAGTTCCCCTCCCAGTCCCGCAGGCACACCCAACCAACTACCGGCTCCTCAGCCGGCTCAGTTGGATACGGAACGTCCTGTAGAGATTGAGGAGGAATTGTAAGTTGCTTTCTCGCCATCTCCCACGCCTCAACCCCCCCCCCTCCTTCCTTCACTCCCGGAAAGCCCGGACAACGAAGAGTCGGTAGCGGACCTCATCAAAAGATCCAAAGCAGTGTTAGAGCAGAGCTATAAATACTTACCTAAAGATCATCTCACAACAGCGGCCCAAGAAATCAAAGCAACATCACCATCACAACCACCTCCAAGGAAAAAACATAGAAAAAAGAACAAAACGCGATTAAACCTCCTCCTTCCTTTCCCTCCTTTACCACGCCTCGACACCCTACAACAACAAACAGTTACCGAGGGTCGAAAGGGCTTGTACCAAACAGTCCCTGCGTGCCTTCGGCGCGCGAAACCATTCAATTCGATTCTCATGGACTATAAACAGGTCTACAGTGAACCCTACAGGACATCAGAGTGTGAACATCATCAGATTCGTGCATTTCATACTCTCCCCCACATACACAGCAGATACCACAAGGACACGCAACTAAAGAGGTGCTACTTTTATCTTTACAGTTTACATATTCTAATGAAAACTAATTCTACCTTCTTCTTTTAAGCAGGTACACAAAAGATGTTTTTTTTTTACCAGCACCCCAATAACCGCTACAGACAGTCTAACCGTTATGGAAACAGTCACCCCCACGGTTCCTGAACATCCTCCGCTCCATCCCTAAAAGTGGTCAACCACTTTAAGGGAGGCGAGCGCTGGTCCTGCGTCCCGCCTCTGCCCCTTTTTGTAAGCGCATTGCGCATCTTTTTGTCCCAACCCAACAGGATTACAATGCAGGCCTGCCCCCGAACCAGGGAAGTTCGGGTCTTCTTCTTGGTGGTCCCCGAAAGGGGTCGACGTTGTTTCCTTCAAAAGACATCCTATCAAACAGAGACAGCCTGAGGCAGATTATACCTGCCAGTGATGGCCATCACTCAATATCATCTCCGAAGTGGCAGACTATACTTGCCCGAAAATCCAGACCGACTGCACCCTCGGGGAGAGCTAGTACCTTTGTGAGAGGACCCAACCTCTCACACTGGTCCTCACCCGAGGATTTAACCGACATCAGTCAAAGAGACCATCACGACGCCGCAACCGGTGACACCTGCCGAGTACCTGAACCTGTTCCTCCTTCAACACGAGAAGACATGTGGAAATTAGTCACTTACAGTCAACGAGGGTCGAAAGGGGCTTGTTCCCCATACCGTCCCTGCGCGCCTTCGGCGCGTTAAACCATTCCATTCGGCCTACAGGACATCAGAGTGTGAACATCATCTGGACAAACACAAAGCAACCATGATGGCTAATTTGGACATTGCCATTAACCCACAGAAAGCTTTATCAGCTCTGGGTGTCTCTTGCCCTTTAAACTGGACTCTCCAGGCGAGAGGCAAGAGCGTCCACCTGACGCTGGAGTTTGACACAGAGGAGAACACCACCACACCTTCTTCGAGGAGAGGTAGCACCTTTTGTGAGAGGAACCCCTCTCACACTGGTCCTCACTCGAAGAAGCCTGGATCTGGCCCTGAAAAAAAGAGCAAGAAGAAGAAGAGCCCATCCACCAAGCGCCACGATGCCCGGCAGTTGGAAGCGTTCCTGAAAAGGAAGAAGGAAGAGAAGGCGGAAGAGAAGACAGAACAGGCCACTACCATTTCCCCTCCTCCAACTCCTGTGACTCCCATCCACTCCCCAGCTGCCTCTCCTTTGATGGACAACCTGGAGGATGGCGACGTCATCAATGAGGCAGAGACGGAAATGGAAACTGACTCTCTGAAGTCTCCCACTCCAATCGCTCCAGTCCATCCGGAGCAGAAACTGGAACTGAAACAAGATCTACTTGATATGATGGCAAAAATAAGTAGCATGCAGGAAGACGTCAGTAATACCATAAAGGAGTCAGCTGACAACGACAACAGAATGATGACACTCCTGGAACAGCGCACCAGCCACAGCACTCCTGAAGCAGCCAGGACTCGACCATTCCATCCTAGTCAGTCCTCCAAAGACACCAACAGCCCGACTACACCAACAACCACTACAGTCTCTCCATCACAGCCACCTCCGCCTAAAAAAAGCGGCATAAACGCCGTTAAAACGGTCAGTTTTACATGTGGAGGCAGTCGGAGTACCCGCTGAGAACCACCGAGCAGCGGCGAACAATTGTCAGACTCACCAACGTCCCAACTCCGCACAAGCAGGGTTAGCATAGGTTGAAGACAGGTGCACCATTGATGTGCAGTATGCCTTAGTACACGGTGCCACCGTGCCCTCTCGTGGGCACTTGGAATTAAGTGCCTTGCCCAAGGACACAAGGCAGTTACCCAAGCAAGGATCGAACCGTGGGCCTCTCAGTTTGAAGTTCAATGCCGTGACCACTGAGTCACCGCTCTCCATTCTATAGTTTTTCCAAATTATAATCACGACTGAATATTTTAATTACTTCATCCAGGCATGCCTTCAGCAAAGACTTGAAAAACTTGATCGATCGGAATTTGAGCCATCACAGTCGGACCAAATCAGGTTTACACGCCTCCCAATCGGTTATCGTCGCAACACTCCTCAGTGTATTTAGAGGATCTCAAAAGAGTGATGTTTGGATATTAGATTTTTTGAAACGAGTTTGAGGAATTTGATTCACAACGAGCCTTTAATATCCAAACATCACGAGTTAAAGATTCTGTATATTACATGAATTTTCGAATGTTTTTTACACTTTTTATTTAATTCATTGACGCTAAATTCTCCCAAAACAATCGACAATCAGTTCGTTGGCACAGACGCTTCACACCATGACGTCATGAATGCGCTTTACTTGCACCTGTTGTCGTAATTGACGTCATGCGAACAACGCACAAGAATACAATGCTGCTGCTATGGGACCATGCGCTGATTAGACACTAGTTGATAATCAGGAAATCAGACATGGGTTGTAACGTCGAAATTAACGACGTTCCATGTGATATATTGTCATTTCCCGCACGTATGCACATTTTAGGGGAATCTGGTATTGAGGAGAGCAGATCGAACATCACAGGTATATTCAAAACTGATGCAAGGTTTGGTATTTGAAAAATCAGAACACTTCCAAAACTGGTGTCTTCCCACTAGACCAATTCCCTTTAGACCAATTCCCTTTCGGCCAATTCACAAAAGACCAATTCCCCTTAGACCAACTACATAGTGTTATTGATTAAGGGTTGATTAAGGATAATTAAGAAAACATTTATTTATAAAAATCTGCCCATCGTCTATAAAACATCGACAAGCTAGAAAATGAGCAGACTATCATCTGAAAAATGAGGTCCCCAGAGGGTGAATTTGGCGATGCTAACCTGCACAGCAGGGTAGCATCACTAAATTTACCCTCTGTGAACCGCAACCTGAATCAAGGTCTCAAACATAAACAGAAAGAGGTACCCAGAGGATAAACTGGCCCACTGTATGGGATAGCATCATCAAATTCACCTTCTGGGGACCTCATTCTGCAAATATTAGACTGCTTATTTTTACCCTTCGGTCAATTCCCTTTCGGTCAATTACCATTAGCAGAATGTGTTGACCAAGAGGGAATTGACCAAAAGGTAATTAACCAAAAAGGAATTGACTAAGTAGTAATTGACCAAAAGCTGGCTTGACATTGAAGCAGCTCAACCGACTTCAAAAGATTCAAAACCACGCTGCTAAACTAATATTCCGTAAGGCCAAAGGGGACCATGTAACACCTTTGCTGAAAAATCTTCACCGGCTCCCAGTCAAGGATAGAATCGAATACAAAATTGCCCTTTTAGTATTTAAATACTTCAATGATAACCTCCCAGTCTACCTCTCTACACACCTTAAAGCATACACACCCACACACCTGCTGGGCTCTAATGCTGATAACAGAAATCTTACCTGTCCAAAAATGAACTTAAAACACTGGGGACAACCCTGAAATCTAGAACAGTCTACCGTTCCATATTCGACACAGTACATCCGTTCAGAGTTTTAAAAAAGTGCCTGAAAACATCCCTATTTATAGACTCATTTGGCACTTAAAAACGTAATTTGTTTCTTTTCATTTTTCAGTCTGCAGTTCGTTACTTATTTTATGAAGCGCTTTGTGCCTACCTTTTCAGTGGGGATAGAGCGCTATAGAAGTGCTATTATTATTATTATTATTAAGATACCTAATCATGTGCCTTTACCGGGAAGGAGAGGCTAATTGATTAGCACATTCGACATCAAATCGAAAGGTCAACGATTCAATCCTTTTTATTTATTTATTTATTTATTTATTTATTTATTTATTTATTTATTTATTTATTTATTTATTTATTTATTTATTTATTTGGGGTTTAACGACATATTCGACAGTCAGGGTCGCCTCGTGTCGGAGAGTTTTACGGATGGAGGATAGGAATTAAACCAATTCAGTATTGATTGACAGAACTCAGTGAGCTCTGCCAAACAAGACTGAACTGGTTAAATTCCTAGTTGCATTATGGGAAAAATCAGCAGACTGAAATTTAGAGATTTCTACACCAGCGTTCACGGGGTTAAAGTCGAAATTAGTGTCACAGTTGGGTTATTTTGGCTGAAAAACTGATGCAAGGTTTGGTATGTGAAAAATCAGAACACTTCCAAAACTCGGTACTCCATTTCTCCACTTGTTCTCTTTAGGCTAGAAAAATACAGGGTACAAAGTGTTCTAGAATACGTTCAGTACGTGGAGAGTGTATTATCACTAAATCACCCGCAGCGTGGAGATGCCACCCAAGAAATAATTGCAGATTTGTTGCAAAGCATAACTAGCACAAGCAAAGTTTCAGCCAATGGACCTCCGGGTTAAACCCGGAGGTCCATTGGCTGAAACACTGCTTGTGTTTTTTGTCGATATGTACACAACTTGAAAGGTATAACTTGGGTGATAACTCCATCCCTGCAGCGCGCTCTCAACGAGCTTGAAGAATGGTGTGCCAAATGGAGAATTAAGCTAAACGCCAATAAAACCCAACGAATCACCTTTACTCGCAAGAAAACTAAACGGGATTTTGACCTAAAACTTATGGATAACACCCTCCCAGAATGTAAAGAAGCGAAATTCCTGGGCATCACCATTGATTAAAAACTGTCCTTCAACAAACATACCGACGACATGGCGAAAAAAGCTACCAAACGAATTAACCTACTGAAAATGCTCAAGGGAACTTCATGGGGGGGGGGGGGGGGGGGGCCAAGCAGTCCACCCTACTCAAACTATATAAATCCTTTGTGCGCCCAGTACTCGAATACGGTGCAATAATACTAACTGACCTCAACCAAACTAATATGGGAAAACTCCAGAGGGTCCAAAATCACGCGCTTAGAGTTGCCCTCCGCGCCCCATGGGACACTCCCATCAAAATACTTTACGACAGGGCCGATATCCCCACCATTAAAGACCGCCTGGCCACCCTGGCCGCGAAAAATCATGGCCGGTTAGCCGACAGCAAACTAATCTCCGAACTTGGAGCAATTTGCGAAAGCCGACAAAAGCCAAAAAATTGTAACCAAAACTAAGACCGCTCGAATAAAAACTAGGAATGACAAGGTGAACTGCGATCCCCGACGCCCCCGAATACCCCTAAACTAAATTAAAATAAATAAGTCCGCAACCAGCGAAGGGTACAACAGGAAAGAAACACCCTCGGGTGTGGTCTAGTGTGCTAGACCTGTTGCCCTCCCGCTGACAGCCTCGGAAGCTCAACCCGCATTAAACGATCGCGATCCCCGGCTCCCTCAACTTCAAATAAACTTAAACTAACCTAAATAAGGCCACTTCCAGCGAAGGACACAACAGGAAAGAAACACCTTCGGGTGTGGTCTAGTATGCTAGACCTGTTATCGTCCCGCTGCAAACTAGGAAGTTCAGCCCACTTAAAACGCTCGCGATCCTCGGCACCTTAATACTAAATAATAATTAGGGAACGATTGGGGTCCCAAGCACGAGAGTATGTTACTACTCTTACGAATGTAAAGATTCGTGCATTTCACACTCTCCCCATAGCGACAAGCACACACACAGCACAATACCACATGAGAGTATGTTACTGCCCTTACGAATGTAAAGATTCGTGCATTTTCATACTCTCCACACACACACAGCAGATACCACAAGGACACGCAACTAAAGAGGTGCTACTTTTATCTTTACAGTTTACATATTCTAATGAAAACTAACTCTACTTTCTTCTTTTAAGCAGGTACACAGAAGATGTTTTTTTGACCAGCACCCCCAATAACTGCTACAGACAGTCTAACCGTTATGGAAACAGTCACCCCCACGGTTCCTGAACATCCTCCGCTCCATCCCTAAAAGTGGTCAACCACTTTAAGGGAGGCGAGCGTTGGTCCTGCGCCCCGCCTCTGCCCCTTTTTGTAAGCGCATTGCGCATCTTTTTGTCCCAACCCAATAGGATTACAATGCAGGCCTGCCCCCGAACCAGGGAAGTTCGGGTCTTCTTCTTGGTGGTCCCCGAAAGGGGTCGTTGTTGTTTTCCTTCAAAGAGTCCAACTATAACAGAGACAGCCTGAGGCAGATTATACTTGCCAGTGATGGCCATCACTCAATATCATCCTCGAAGCGGCAGACTATACTTGCCCGAAAATACAGATCGACTGCACCCTCGGGGAGAGGTAGTACCTTTGCGAGAGGACTCAACTTCCCACACTGGTCCTTACCCGAGGGTCCAACCGACATCAGTCAATGAGACAGCCTACCCACAACTGGAGACACCTGCTGAGTACCGGATCGTTTTCCTCCTTCAACACGCCTAGACATGTGACAGCCATCATATACAGCTACCGAGGGTCGAAAGGGGCTTGTCCCCCATACCGTCCCTGCGCGCCTTCGGCGCGCGAAATCATTTCTTTCTCTGCTGGTGATTTAGTTACAATCCACTCTCCATGTACTGTAGTATCGAGAAGATCGCATTCCTTTTGGCACAGTCTATCAAATCTTTCAATGACACCAAATTTTATTTAAGATATAAAAGTCTCAGAACAGAAAGTATAACAATTCAAGATACAGAGGTATAGCGTGGAGTTGAGTTGTAAGAATCCTAATGTGTAATTTATTTTAATTACTTTAAAGTCTAAATTAGAGTTACGATTGATTTAATGCTACGTCACAAGTCCGTCATGAGCTGATTGTTATTGTGTTAATGAGGTTTAATGTGGATATCCTAATGTCTGTAACAGCAATTATGAAGTTGTTAATTGAGTACTCGCAATTAAACAAGTATCGATTGAGCTAGCTTCCAAAGCCTTTTTTTATTGATGCAAAGAAAATATTGAATAAATCGTATTAGAGTATGTAAAACATGGCTTCCCTATATACTTGTGCTTGTTGTTCTTGGTGATAGAAAGCCATTTATTTTAATTCAATTTAACACAATTTTAAATAATGGCGTTTGGTGTTCTATGTTGATTGAGCGTATTGAGTGAGAGTTGCTATTGATTTGTAAATTCACAAGGGGTGTAATGATTTATATCTGCAACAAAACATGGTTTAAACTATGAAATTAATATCAAAAGAATAAAGAGTCCCATATGTCACAAGGTTCTTCCAAAGAAAAGAAAAAAAGTTGATAATAATAAAAAACAATAAATTAAAAACGGAACGAAATAAAAACGAAAAAGAGAATTAAAACATTAATATTAATAAAAAAAATAATTGGATAATCAATCTCACGAAAGTATTTTTTAGTAACTTATTTTGAATTAAATTTTCAAAATTAAATGGGATCAACAACATATCAACATGATACCAACACTGGCATGGAATTATGAGCACGTCTTAGATTCACATGGGAAACATTTACAAAATAAGTTATGTCAATCCGTAATATACGATACTGTTTGTTTTAGAAGCAAGCTAACTTTCTTTCATTGATGTTTAACACTTTACCTAACACAAGAAAATCTTGAACAACTAATTTTTTTCATTTTTTTGTCTCAAAAACATAGGTTATGACCCCTCATTGGAACGAGCTCGACGAGCTCGTTCCAATGACGGGTCATAACCTATGCTTTTGAGACAAAAAATGAAAAAAGAAGAAAATTAACTGACGATTTTTGAGAATAGCGCTGGCCGTATATGGCCGTTACGTTGGGTAATGGGTTAACGACACTTACGAGAGCCAAGGTCACCTCGGGTCGGACAGTTTTACAGGTGGAGGAAAACCACTGAACAACTACGAGCAACTCTCAGACTTCCCTACACAACGCCACCCACATGTATTCAATCGGTATTAAATGCTTTGCCCAAGGACACAACGCAGTTACCATTGGTGGGGATCGAATCGTAGACCTTTCGGGTTGTTGTCCAATGCTGTAACCACTGGGCCATCGCGCCCAGCAAGCTAAATACTAAACCCGGATGAGTGAGGACTGAGGATGTTTTTAACACCAACAACACATACCAAAACAATAAAACCAACAATACATATCTTTCTCTTTTCTCATCCCCCATTCAGTCTTCAACATCTTTCGCTTGTATAAGGTTTCGCTTTTCGTGTTTTTTTATGTTAAAAGATTAATTTGCAATAATTGTTGTATGTCACTTGTGTTCAAGTACAGTTTGAGGAAAGGGGCTTTATAAGTGCTGACCACTTCTCCTGCTAACAATTTTGCTTAATTTGTGCAAAATAAAATAAGTTTAACCCTTTATACTTGTGTACGTCTTATGATGTACGAAATCAAACAGCGCCTTGATACGTTGTGGTCAATTGTTTTGTTATTATTTTTCGATTTTATAAAGTTTTAACCTCAAGTCCTATTTTCTCCCGAATAGTGCTCAGTGACAACCGTTGAGCCAAATGTTATCGCAGCTTAAAATACTGATATGATCCTGCTGCCAATACTTCTTAACTGGTTGAGTGCTAGAAGCCACTATCATGGCTTTAAAAAAATGAGAATACTAGAGCAAACGCCAACACTTTCCTTGCTTATATTTCATATTCAGTCAAACACAAATAATATTTTGTTTATATAAATTTGTTTTATTTCAAACTATTGGATAGTGTCTGTGGGTATCTGGACAAAATACCCTCGGACAAAATACCCTTAGGACATAATACCCTAAAAAAATACCCTTAGGACATAATACCCTCAATGGGTAGGACAAAATACCCTCGGACAAAATACCCTCAGACCAAATGTAGATAAAGTTGGATTTTTGGTGTTGGGGGGGGGGGGGGGGGGGGGGAGAGGTAATTGCATCTAAGGCACTAGCCGGTGTTTTGTTTGAAATAACAAGTACCAATATTTTTAATTTTTTTTATTAACCCTTTACCTAATGTAACGGCCAAAACCGGCCAGCGCTATTCTCAAAAATCGCCAATTAATTTTCACTGCTTTTTCATTTTTTGTCTCAAAAACATAGGTTATGACCCCTTGTTGGAACGAGCTCGTCGAGCTCGTTCCAACGAGGGGTCATAACCTATGTTTTTGAGACAAAAAAATTATTAGTTATTCAAGAATTATTTTTGCAAGTGTCGTATGCTTTTCAGGTTAGGTAAAGGGTTAAACTAAATAGATATGAAGCACAATACCAATGGCAGATGGCAATTGAATATGAAGCACAATATAAATGGCAGATAACACAGAACATGAAACAAATATGAGGGTATTTTGTCCGAGGGTATTTTGTCCTACCCATTGAGGGTATTATGTCCTAAGGGTATTTTTTTTGAGGGTATTATGTCCTAAGGGTATTTTGTCCGAGGGTATTTTATCCTACAATCTGTCTGTGGGCACTCTCCAAAAATTTGTAATAAAACATGTTTTGAATAACAAATTCGAACCACCAAATATTAATCTAGCCCTCAACCAGATAATCATCACTAATGATTGTTACTTATACTTTCCGATGTTTGACGTCGCATTTAAAAAAAAAAAAAAACGCTGAAGAAACTGAATTCCCAGTGACGTTTGAAAGCCAGGATAAGTAAAGTCTCAAAAGGTTAACCCTTTACCTAACATGAAAAGCAGACGACACTTGCAAAAAAAATTCTTGAATAACTAATTTTTTTCATTTTTTGTCTCAAAAACATAGGGTATGACCCCTCGTTGGAACGAGCTCGACGAGCTCGTTCCAACAAGGGGTCAAAACCTATGTTTTTGTGACAAAAAATGAAAAAAATAATGAAAATTAATTGGCGATTTTTGAGAATAGCGCTGGCCGGTTTTGGCCGTTGCGTTGGGTAAAGGGTTAAACAACAGATAAGATCGAACTATTCTGCATGGAATCGTTTAGTCATGGGATTGTTTTCAGATGCAGAAGACAAGCAAAAGTTGTTGTAAAGTTCTTGAACCCATTGAAAATAACTAAGAGTATTTTTGTGCTTATTCACACAAATTAGTTTAAACAATATTTTATTCAACAAATACGCTATATGTTACAGAACTGAACACCGAAAAGACTAACAGCGCAAGGCCCAGCAGCTCACAATATAACATATATTTAACAATAAACAAATTCCTGACTATTGGAGGGATTTGACACATATTGTTGTTCAAATCAGAGTTGCAGAGGAGGGGAGGGGTGGGTAATGGCGTTGAAGGATTTTTTTTTTGTACAGGAAGTCAAACATTTTTGATTAAAAGCGTATTTATATACACGACACACTAACGACGTGGTACTAAGCCAGTGTGGATGGATGAAATGGCGCACAGGGTCGATGTGGGATTTAAATCCCTTGCGACCCGAATGACTTTATTTGCTTTTTGACTTTATTTGCTTACGAATTCACGAGAGTCGGAAGTGAGAACCAATAATCTTATTTGGTTTGAGTGTGTGCACTGGCAGTAATGTAGTGCGCGGATGTAAGAAGAAATCGTTTCGCGCACCGAAGGCGTGAAGGGACGCTGTGGGGCAAACCCCTTCCGACCCTCTGTGACTGTATGCGATCTTGTAGCTACATGTCTATGCGTGTTGAAGGAAGAAAAGGATTGGGTACTCAGCAGATGTCCCGGGCTTAGATCACCAGGAAGAGTATTGGTTTGTCTTTGTGTTGGTCGTTGACTGAACCCTTGGGTGAGGACCAGAGCGAGTGGGGGGAGGAGGGCCTCTCACAAAGGTGCTACCTCTCCCCGAGGATGCTGTGTTGTTATTTTCGGGTAATTAAAGTCTGCCATTTTGAAGGATAATCATGATGCGGTGATGGGCTATCATTGGCAAGTATAGTCTGCCTCAGGCGGTTGCTGTAAAGTGGAGTTGGGTCATTTTTCTGGATTACAGTTGGATGTATCATTGGATCGTGAAGAAAAAACAACAACGGCCCTTTCGGGGACCACCCATTAGAAAGACTCGAACTTTCCTGGTTCGGAGGCAGGCCTGCATTGGAATCTATTTGGCCAGGTAAAAAAAATGCGTGCTACCGACGCTAACAAAAAGGGGTAGAAGCGGGGCGCAGGAGCAACGCTCGCCTCCCTGGAGGATGGACATCAACTTATAGCCTTAATTGCTTGACCACTCAGATTCTGAAGACAAAACAAGCAAAACCGCAGCTCGTGAAGAACTGCGTAGATTTAAACCCTTTGAACTGTTAGATATCGGTAATCGGAAAAAAAGTAACAGGAATGTTGAAAAGATTAATCGGCCACATCTCCGAAATTCACTGAGAAGTCATTTTTTAATGAAATTATGATGTATAATGAACGGCCCGATAACTGGACTTTCGCGTTCAACCGAGTATCATGTCCGTCTGATCGTACAGCAATTTTAAGAAGTTTTTTTTATATAGGTGCACAGTTCAACAAATGGAAAATAAAATCTAAATATACAAATATAAAAAAATTAATAAAAAAAATAAACAAGAATATTTTACAATGTTTTGAATAATTCGCTGTACTGATACTATGATCATGTGCCTTTACCGGGAAGGAGAGGCTCATTGATTAGCAACCGTAAGGTCGCCGATTCAATCCTTTTTATTTATTTATTTATTTATTTATTTATTTATTTATTTATTTATTTATTTATTTATTTATTTATTTATTTATTTATTTATTTGGTTTACGACATATTCGACTGTCAGGGTCGCCTCGTGTCGGAGAGTTTTACGGATGGAGGAGGCCGGAGTACCTGGAGAGAACCACCGATCGACGGCGAACAACTGTCAGACACCCCAACGTACTAACTCCACATAAGCAGGGTTAGCATTTGTTGAAGACAAGTGTACCATTGGCGTGCAATACGCCTTAGTACACAGCGCCACCGTGACCCCCCCCCCCCCCCCCCACTCCCCAACACGCACATGGGTGATCGGGATGAAGTGCCTGGCTCAAGGACAAAACAAAAAAGTACATATACACACATATTTATACTTGTGTGTATATATATATGTGAGTGTATTGTGTGTGTGTGTATGTTTTTACTGTATAATTGAATCTCGCACCCGGTATTTCCGCGGTGCATGTTGGAGAGTGTCACTACACAACAAAAGTGAGTCTACCTGGCTTTCAACCAGGAGACATAAATGGGAGAGAGAAGAAGAGAAAGAGAGAAATGGTGAGAGGGAGGGGAGTTGCACGCGTGCGCGCGCGCACCAGAGAGAGAGAGAGAGAGAGAGAGAGAGAGAAAGAGAGAGAGAGAGAGACTACAGAATAATTACTTGCTACGCGATTATGTCACGGACATGTGCTATACAATATATACCTGTTTTTTCTTCGAACCATTGTAACTTTACTCCACGAAAATGGAAATAAGTTAGAAAATAAAAAAAACTGTTGAAAGACTCGTTAAATCACAATAAACAAATAAATAATGTCTTTAGCTGGTACGATATGTAGCCACCATCCCTATAAGTAAAAAAAAACATTTAAGCGTTTTTTTTATCTGTAATACAAGGGAGGTTGAACTCCTCCAACCAGTTCAACACCCTGGATTTTCCTAGATTAAGTAAGATTTATTTGCAAAATATGACTGTTTGCTTGTTGAATAATGGATATACCGGTAACAGCGTATTGTTCATTGAGACTGTTTAACCTCAGATCATTGGTTGGGCGCTAGAAACCTATATTTGGGCTCTACTGAGGAGTTGTGGTGCTTCCTTTAAAACGCTTCACATTCTGTCCTTGTACGTGCTTCATATTTCTTTAACAAGATAGAATGTTTTTTGCGCGGTCAACACGCGCATGAAGGGAGTGGACAGATTACCCACTTTCGACATTTTTTTACGCTTTAAATGTCCGATCGTGGCAGAAGAGGGAGAGGGAGGAGGGTGTGGCCTGTTTTAGTGCGCCGTTTCTTACAAGTGGCGGTCACGGGCTTGGTCGTTTTCTTGACAGGCGGCTCACTTGGAACCTTCGTGCCGCCTCCAGTTCCAGCAAGGCGGTTGGCCGCGGAACTCTGGGATAATCTTGTCATTTCTTGATGCATTGCTGGAACGATTTGTCATTCTGCACGACCCCCTAGCTTTTTTCCTCTGGGTTTTCTCCATGAAAGTTACTGATTAAGCCCTCTGGGGAGGGGGCGTCGTTTCTTTACCACTCGTCTCTTGTGTCGATGTTTTTGGCGTCTGTCACTGACTTGCAGAGATAGTGAGTTGGTGGTTGTGGGCGCAGGGTAAAATGTTAACTGTACTCTCCTTTCTCTCGTTCCTTTTCCGTCTCTCGAACAAGGCATCAAAGGTCTTGCGTGCTTGGGCTTTGTGTATGGACTTTGTGTATTTTCTCCAAAAGTGGAGCCTTTTTTATTTATATGCGTTTATCTTGTCGCAAGTTATTGGAGAGTGTCTGTGACCTATGGGCACTTTCCGAAAATGTGACAACGCAACCCCATATAAACCAGTTCTGGAAATTCAAATCGACCTGTTACTCTACCCTTAAAAAATAAATTAAAGCCCATTAATTGATGCAATAAATAAATAAATAAATAAATAAATAAATAAATAAATAAATAAATAAATAAATAAATAAATAAATAAATTTAAAGCCCATTAATTAATACTTGAGTACAGAATGCATACTAATTGATGTACGATAGCCGATAAAGAGGATTAAATTTCTCCTACCAATGAGAAGCCTGGCTTGCTGTTTCTAATCAACAATGGCAATTTCGCCCCGCCTTTTCTTCAACATCAAGCTCCGAAATCTAATAAAAGAGTGAAGCTCCTTAATTTTGCATCATTTTCATGAAACATTTTGCTCATTAACAACTATTTACTTTATTGTGTGAGTGTGGAATATAAGAAAAATGGAAAGTCAGAAAAGTGTTTCAACAAACCATTCATCTTGCATACTTCGAAATGTGTTTGAACCATTCCAGGATTATTTCTCACTCGGGGACATGCTACCAACTAATACTGGACGCACGGAAAGTCTTAGTGAAATTCAGTTTAGCATTTGTGAGAAAGGGTCTCCTTTCCACCATTTAGAAATGATGCGACGGGACGCATACGACGAGTTTCAAATGAACGGAATTGACAAAGAGATGGACCATTTTGATATTTGTCAGGTAGAAATGAGAGGTCGGATACATAGTAAATTGTCCAGTTTAATTTCATCAGGTGCCGCTGTCGGTTCTGGATTTCCAAATAAGCTGATCGCCGAGTACCTAAAACTTAGTGGTAATAAACAAATCGCCACAAAGAAAAAAGAATTTTGTGTTTTTTGCAAGAATAACGGAGAGCCCAAGTCTGTGTTTTCCAGCCACTTGTTGAAGGATATGGGTGGACGGGTTACGTGCCCAATATTAAGACGGTACGTTTGTCCAATTTGTGGCAAGAGCGGTGATAACTCGCATACCATTAAATACTGCCCTTTGAATACTGGACTCAACGCCAGTGCATACCAACACCAAACACAAAATCGTGGAATTTTGAGACAGAAGATATGATTTCTTCCGTTTTCTAGACATTTTTACATGCAGTATGTTTGTGCTTATCTCCACTTTATTCCAGATATACCAAGGAACTATATGTTCGTGCTTTCTTCTTTGTGTCTAAGACTCTACTAAGAGAAATTGAAATTGTTGTTGAATTTGAAACGATCATCAGTTTTACACTTCGTTTATTGTTATGATGGTAAGAATTTTTGTATTTAATTTGTACATCGCCCGATACGACAGGCAATATATGCAAAACCAAATCCATCCTATTTTGTTCTCCAAAAGCCGCCGTTCTATTATAGGATCCTTTTTCAAATTTATCGAATGCCCAGTCCATTATACTGAAAATGGTATGGTCAGAATTAGAACCCTTATCGAAACCCTTCTGAAGTAACTGCCAAGCAAAACAATACTGGACGACGTGAACTAATAGCAAGCTACAGTACAAGTCAAAATAAGTTGTAGCATTACCATAATAACAATACTGCTGCTCCTGCATGGATATGATCAGAATCTGACATCATTGTCTGGAAAGCTCTCAGTGAGCGCTTTCCAGAAAATGATGTCAGCTTCTGGTCTTACCAGTGTAGGAAGAGAAAGATACATAGTTTGTAGTGGTTATCCTACAATTTATTTTGACTTGTACTGTATTCTGTGGAATTATAAAGAATCACTTGTATCATACAGCCAGCAGCACTGCCGGTGACCGGGTGATCTACAGTACAGTCGCCGTGGAAAGGTCAAAATCCACGCGTGGGCAATATTTCCACACCTACATTAATTGTGAAACTCCTGCATAAAACAATGGAACGGCCTCAAATTTTCAATGAAAGTAGCACCGGGTTTGACCCGGTGCTACTTTCATTGAATATTTGATGAAAGATACTGATTATTAATTGAGAAAAGTGCCCGTGGGCAACTCTGACCATGTGTGGGCTTTCACCATTCCACGGCGGCTGTATTGTATCCGGACTGTTTTGGGCGGTATGGAATGCTCTAGCTTCTTACTTCGCCGGCATTTCCATTAAGATGATGGTATGCGTTCTATTAGACACTTCAGGGGCGGCGGAAGCTCGATAAAAGTGGAGGGGCACATATTTACAATGCTAACATGGTTCGAATCAGTGTAAGAAAGTTTAAAATCGTATATCGGCAAATGTACCAGGACTCGGTCTCTCGTTCCGATGAATATGCCGCTCTGTGGTCACTGTCCTGTCCGTTTCTTCTACTTCAAGCCTTCGGTTGGAAGACAGTTGAAGTAGAAGAAAAGGACCAAAGCGTCCGAAAGTGGGATTCTTTGGCTAAATATTTGATTATAGCACGTCAAATCCGTACACGTGTGGATTTTGACCATCCCACGGCGGTTGTACTGTAACTATTTCTTTTTGGACTTAGGGGAAGATCTCGGTAGGGGTTCGAATCCTGATGGGAGCAGGAGAAGTCGGCCCATTGCGAACTCGGCCCCGGAGAAGTCGGCCCCTAGGAGAAGTCGGCCCAGACAATTTCGGAGAAGTCGGCCCATGAGAGAAGTCGGCCCCACAAACTACAGGAGAAGTCGGCCCCTAGGAGAAGTCGGCCCAGACAATTTGAGAGAAGTCGGCCCACGAGAGAAGTCGCCCCCATGAAGTACAAGAGAACTCGGCTCCTAGGAAGTCGACCCAGACAATTTGGGAGAAGTCGGCCCCACAAACTAAAGGTTAACATCCGATGGTTTAGGGCAAAAAGTCTGATCACAGGGACTCGGTATCAGTCATTTGATGAAATAAAATAGTGACATATATAAGATGTAGTGTTGAGCTCGTCAAATGGCAGAGAGCAGGTGCCGATGGTGATGTGGGACATTGGTCAATCTCACTATTTGCAAGGTTGGAGGGCGGGGGTTGGGTTACCACCATGGAAATGGACACTCTATCAACATTATAATCATGACAGGTTTGTCACAAACAGAGCTCATTTGTCTGTTTTTACAACAATAACGCTCCCATTGTACTTTTTAAAAAATGTATGTGATAAGAAATGTGTGCAATGTTGTACTGTGCAGACACGAATGTTCGTGGAAGATTTATGCTTCAATTTAAAATGTGGAAAAACATAACGTAAAGGTGAGCAGAACCTTGATGAAATTCATTCTATAATATTTAAAATAAGGTTTGTCAGGGCTTGGGGTGGATTTACCATGGTACTTTTTATAAGGGTGGGGCCGACTTCTCTCATGGACCGACTTCTCTTATGGGCCGACTTTGTTTTGGGCAGAGTTCTCCTATGGGTGACTTTGTTTGGTGCCGACTTCTCTCATGGGTCGACTTCTCCTATGGGCCGAGTTTGTTTGGGCCGAGTTCTCCTATGGCCCGACTTTGTTTGGGGCCGACTTCTCTTATGGGCCGACTTCTCTTGTGGGCCGACTTTGTTTTGGGCCGAGTTCTCCTATGGGCCGACTTCGTTTGGGGCCGACTTCTCCTGCATTCATCCTGATGATTCAGTTTGTAAAAATAATATTGCCGTCTCGTAAAATGTGCCACACTTTGGTGGACTGGACTTGAATATCATAACAGGGCAAGCAAGTGTGGGGACGGGCATGAAATAGAAGTAGAATGCTTTCGAACCCGACATTGTGTCTTCAGATCTCCGAAGCTCGAGTGTTTGACGTTCACTGGCCCGAAACGGTTGAGATTCCATTTGACTCGTCATTGTGTGACGTCACTGTGTATGTTTTGGTGGATTCTAGTGTTAAAAGCCAGCAAAGAACGACAAGATTAACTTTTAACTAACACAACTAGAAGACACTTAGCAAAACCGAGTTGTAAGAATCGTCGTAATCTTATTTACGACAACGATACGGATTTGGGGCATCATTATTAACATAATGTCAGACTTGTTACATTTTTTGCGGAAGGGTGTAGGGTCTCAGAAATCTTCCCATCGGTGCTACAGTACAGATGCCGTAGATTGGTCGTTATTCACGTGTGGGCAGTGAGTTCCACGCAAGCGTTCACCAGATAATAAAGATCACCAACATCAAAGTTTTAATTGATGAAGCACCAGGCTGTACACGGTACTTCATTAATTAACTTTTGATGATTATTCCCGTAATTAGTGTTTGGAATCTAATATTATTGCGTCCGTTGAAATTTTGCCCACCCGTAGGAAGTGACCAGTCCACGGCGGCCGTTCTGTATGTAACGTCATGTCATAAACCGATAATAATTGAGAAATCTACAATATTTAAACGAATTGAAAGGATCAAATATCATATTTATTGATTTATGTTGTCTTTTAGAGCAGTCTCGGATAATTTACAATTTATAATTTATTATTGATTTAATAATAATACCCCGACATAAATTATATAGCGATGTGCTTTAAGCTTTTAAGATTAATTTTTCACTTAACCTTCTTGTCAAATTATTATTCCCTTCATCGTCCGATCATCAACCAATGTATTAATTAACTTTGAACGCTGGCGAATTACACATGTATCTTCTGGGGCAAAGTTTCATTTATGGATAGCCAGTGATTTAACCAATAACGTCTTGTAGAGCTCTGTCAAACAAGACATAATTGGTTGAATAGCCGAATTGCAATGTTGGAAAACCTTGGTACTGAAAATAATATATATCGGCCAATTTTTTTTTTTTTTTTGGGGGGGGGGGGGGGGGTGGGGCGTTCAATTATTTAACCAATAATATCCTGTTTGACAGAGCTTGTAGAAGCTCTGTCAAACAAGATATAATTGGTTAAATTAACGATTTGCATAGCTGGCAAACCTTGCTACTGAAAATAATATATTGCCACAAGAAACTCTTAGTTGTCCAAGAAATTGTTTTGCTTTTGTCGTTTTCTAATCGTGTTATATTAAAGATTAGCAGCTTTTATAATCCATAATATACTACCTTATAAAAAAAAAATCAGGAAATGTCTTACAGATATTTTTCGATATCTTCTGTCACGGGAGATAAAAGAGAATATCCGTCCGGTAGTGATGAACGTTAAGCAATAAGTTTGGAACGATGAACGCTAAGCGATAAGTTTGGAACGATATTACTGAGTGTTTTCGTAGTTTAGGTGTATTAATTGCAATTGTTACCAATTTAGCGAGCGTTCTCTAGTATATTAACGACCTTTAGCTGGGTGGGTGGGGGGGGGGGGGGTAAAACTCAGTAATTCATAGTGTCATGCAACTGGAATAATAATAATAATAATAATAATAATAATAATAATAATAATAATAATAATAATAATAATAATAATAATAATAATAAACCCTCGGGCTGTTATTCATTCCTCTCGGGCCGTTAATAAACCGTAACGCCCTCCAAACCCATGTCATTGTTATAATAAAACATGTTTTTATATGCAATTAAAATATTGCAGCGCATTTTATAAAAAGAGTGCCTAATGTACCAGAACCCGAAATCACCTCAATGGTATATGTGTATGCAAGGGAATCTTAGCTTGCAGCAGCTCGCGACAACGTCTAATCCTTGCCGTCAAACATGAGATCATTCCGCTATCTACCCCCCCACCCCCCCAAAAAAAAAAACAAACAAAAAAACAACAACCCCTAACACGCTGTGTTTATTCAGGGCACAAACCGTCTTCAGCACAATCTATCATATTATGATGTGTCACTCACTACCCTTGACATTCAACAATAAATAGTATTTTTAGAGTGTTTTGACTACTGTTGACAATCTACAATTCATATTAGCAAATTAATTATCTTTGGTTGCATTTTCTAAAATTTGGAATGTTTAAGTAATAGTCGTTTTGTTGTGGCCATTTCCAAAAGCGATGTCGACGTTTTTATTTAAGTACCTATTGTGATTTTTCGTATATTATGTAACGGTTAATTTGTTGGAAAATTTGTTACTTCGTATAATACAGGAGCGCCGGAGCCGCCCCGACCAATGTCGGGCCCAAAAAATTGTCGATCATGATATTTTTGTGATCAACCTTCAGCCGAAAGTCATTCATATCAAATAACTAGGCTATGATTTTTTAATTTTGTTCTGGCGGATATCCGAAAATAGTGCGCGCAAAGATCGTCTTGTTTCTTCAACATTGCGCACACAATGACGGCTATTAATGACCAGTTAACGTAAGATGAGGAGATTTTTGGGGGCTACTACTTTAGTATTCCAACCGCTTCGGAAGCGGTTGGAATACTAAAGAAGTAGCCCCAAAAATGGGTCTGAGAGATGTCATTTTTGAAACATTTTCTGGGGGCAGGGCCGGATTTACGAATGGGCAGACTGGGCGGACGCCCAGGGTCTCCACATTTATGGGGGCCACCACGTTAAAGTTCGTCCTTCGAGGAACATAATATGACAAAATTCCTTGCCAAATTGCCAAAGGCAATTTGGCAGGGGATTTTGTCATATTATATTCCTCGAAAGACGAATTGCATGCACGGTCATTTTTTTCTCCCCCACATAACCGATGGCAACAATTCGAAAAAAACAGGGATCTGGGTGTTATGGTCGGGCTAATGTTTGGGCCGTTCCGGCGCCCCTGTATTATTATGTAAAGATGAATTTGTTGTTGGAAAATTTGTTATTAATAATTCCATAGTGTAGCATGAACATAGAAGTCGGGAAAGTGTTTTATTGCAACAACACAACAGACCCGATAAAACCCTCTCAAAGTGTGTGGAAAAAGTACCCCGTAAGTAAGTACATGCCAGAGGAGTAGGAAGCACTTAGAACTTGTGCATGTCGGGGGGGGGGGGGGGGCACAGTGAATACCCATGTGTCTTAGAAGCATGGTAGGAAGATAATACAAGACATAAAGGTATTTTTGTTATTCACATCTACAATTAAATAAATACACATTTTGGTTTTCATGTCTAACAAATATCCCGTGTGGATATTTGTTAGATATGGAACAAAAATATGCCCTTTTCTCGACTTTAAATTCTGTTGAACAGACAAATCATAAGATAGAATCTCCCATACATATTAAAAGTAAAGAGTCTGTATACAACTTTCCTGCTAATTCCCAAATGACGTTGCAGTGCCAGGAACCCATCAGAGAAACGCAATTTTCCGTTGACAGTATTCGTGAGCACCCCCCGCCCCCCCCCCCCCCCCCCAACCCTGATTTTCAGATGGTGGTATTATGGTATAAAATATATATTGGCAGAGATAATATTGGCCTCCCCCCCCCCCCCCCTCTCTCTCATCGGCCATATATCTCTATTTCGGAGGAAAAGTTGAGGAGGTAGAGGGGAGGGGGGTTCGCGTACAGCTCTTCGTGGCCCATGTTCCCCCAACCCTGATTTTCTGATGGTGGTATTGTTGTCTAAAATACAATGGTAAAAATGTTGCTCTCACTTCTTCTCTCTCTTTCACCCTATATCCCTATTTCTGAAAAAAAATGGTTGAGGGCGTGGGAGGAGGGACGTTCACCCCCTCCTGGCCCATGTTCCTTCGTCCCTTCTACAGTACAGTCGTCGTGGACTGGTCATAATTCACGAGTGGGCAGTGACGGACCTCCAAGTCTTGTTTTTTTTAATCAGGTTCTCTCCAAATATTTTTGTATTCTGTTATTCGTAAAGTGTTATTTGCAATATTGTAATGATAAAGTTTGTTACCAGTGATGCCATAGTGTCTCATAAATATATTATTAACATGTTGTCGTATTCTTGGAATGCGTTATGTAATATTATGAATGTTAATTAATGATTATTTTTTATTGCAGCAATTTGTTATCAGTGGTGCAGTGCGTGTATCACGTTTATGTATATTATTTATGGTGCACAAATATTGTATGCAGTTATAAATTTTAATAAGTATGTGTATTTATCAAACCGACAATGGGAGATAATAAAAAGAATTTAATATTTAATTACTAAATGAAGTGTTGGCTCATAATTACTTATTAACACCCTTGTTAACAATTTAGAGTACGTCGATGGTGAATTCACACTACAGGTATGATTGCATTCCCCTAACCTAAGCCGACAGTGATTAAAACTTAACGAGTTAAACGATACAGTACTTGTAAACTTTCAGTTCGTCAACTATTATGACCGGTGTCTTCCCGCTAGACCAATTCCCTTTAGACCAATTCTCTTTAGGCCAATTCCCGCTAGACCAACTACATACTGTTATTGATTAAGGGTTGATTAAGGATAATTAAGAAAACGTTTATTTATTGATAAGCACTTTATTTGATAAAAAAATAATAAAAAGAATCGCAGCCTTTGAAAGTGTGTGATTACTATAACAATTGTTATGAAAAATCTGCCCAACGTCTATAAAATATCATCAAGCCAGAAAATAAGCAGACTATCATCTGAAAAATGAGGTCCCCAGAGAGTGAATTTGGTGATGCTACCCTGCACAGCAGGGTAGCATCACTAAATTTACCCTCTGTGAACCTCAACCTGGTCTCAAACATAAACAGAAAGAGTTACCCAGAGGATCAACTGGCCCACTGTATGGGATAGCATCAGGAAATTCCCCCTCTGGGGACCTCATTCTGTAAATGACAGACTGCTTATTTCCAGGCTTGAATATCAATAACATTAAATACATTTCTAAATATTTATAAATATATCAAATTATTGATATAGAATTATTTAGTAGAAACACATCAGTTGGTCTAAGGGGAATTGGCCTCGTGGGAATTGGTCTAAAGGGAATTGGTCATAGTAGGAATGAACCTTATGACCAACTAGGTGGCCCATCAGCCAGAAAGATACGAATGTTTTTTTAAGTCTAACTTAAATTCTAAAGTGAACTGAAAAAAAACCGAATCCAGACAAAAGTCTTTTGTGTCACCAAACACAATACTAGCTATAGCAATTATTGCTGATTCTGTTTCACATGTGGAGTGAATTTAAGGCAACAGCCATGTAGAGGGACTAAAGTTTTAGCGATTTTCTCAAGGTATTTGTTTATTGTGCTGTTCGCTAACCGATCAATGAATTTTCTTTACGGGACAATTCACGCATGCCGATAACAAGATAAAAGTCAACATTAATAAACTTTTATCCAACGTAACGGCCATATACGGCCAGCGCTATTCACAAAAATCGCCATTTAAATTTTATCATGTTTTCAATTTTTGTCTCAAAAAAATAACATGTGATCCCTCAATGTAATGAGCTCAGCGAGCTCGTTCCAATGAGGGTCATAAGCTATCTTTTTGAGTGAAAAATGATCGTGTTTAGTCATTCTATAAATGTGGCGTCTGCTGTTCGGCTTGGGAAAACGATTATTTATTTATTTATTTATTTATTTATTTATTTATTTATTTATTTATTTATTTATTTATTGGTGTTTAAGGTTACATATTTCTGTACAATGGCTAATCGTGACCGCAGGGTTAAGCAAATAAGCATTGACGTTTATCAAAAACGGTGGCATGGTACGGAAGCCCATTGGGGCCAACATGTGTAGAGTGAGCATTGCGAATATTAGCATTCACATTTCGAATATTCGTATTCACATTGCGAATATTCGCATTCAATTGCGAATATTCGCATTCAATTGCGAATATTCGCATTCAACATTGCGAATATTCGTACTCAATTGCGAATATTCGCATTCAATTGCGAATATTCGCATTCAATTGCGAATATTCGCATTCAACATTGCGAATATTTGCAATGTTGAATGCGAATATCCGCAAAGTTGAATGCGAATATTCACAATGTTAAATGCGAATATTCGCAATGTTAAATGCGAATATTCACAATGTTAAATGCGAATATTAGCAATGCTGAATGCGAATATTCGCAGTGTTAATGCATTGCGAATACTTGCCATGCATTGCGAATATTCACATTCAACATTGTGAATATTCGCATTTAACATTGTGAATATTCGCAATGCATTGTGAATATTCGCAATGTTGAATTGAGAATATTCGCAATGCACTTCATTGCGAGTTTTCGCAATGCTCGACTCCCCCCCCCCCCCGCATCACATGTTGGCCCCAATCGGTTCAGTAGGCATGGACTTTGAACTAAGCTTAGTTTTTTTACTTATCATTTTTCAAATATCGACACGAGTAAAAAGCTCAGTCCAGTTTTGAACGTAAGTCAGAAATTTCAAGTCTGAACTTATTTTTTTTCGAAATATGGGCGCCAGAACATGCGGTTATGGGGACGTTGATTTTTAATCCAAGTGCCCAGGACTGCCGATGTCTACCGGAAGCTGGAGGACTCTACGTGCCATTTATAGAAAAGTAGCATGGTACACCATAGTATTTCCCCAGAATACCCCAATATACCAGGAAATATTACTTATGGTATACCACAAATAATGTCCACATTTTTGGACACTACATGGGGTTCCACTGTATGCCTTCTAAATGGCTCTGGCACATTCAAGTCCTCATTCTTGCATTTTAGGTTACCTAAAAAATGTAAAGCCAAATTCCAAGATTATATCGCGATGAGGTAGTTCAGTGACAAAACTGAAGGGCAAGAACTCGGGTCTACATGTTAATTGTTGACATTTTAGAGGACGAGGGAGGCGACGCGTGGCGGGTCAGTATAGGATGGGCGGTGAGCTCTGGACTGCCCACCTGAATTTTTCACTAGTGTTTTAATAATAAGTCGATCTTCCCACATTGAACAGTCATTTTCCGAAATTAAAACAGTATTATCTGAATCCATTTAGCTGATGTGCTTCTAATTATAGTACAGTCGTCGTGGACAGTTATGACCACTCATGCGTTTACCAGGTTACAAAAATCATCATCAGCAAAATTGTATCCGGTGCATCATTAATTAAGTTTTTGATGATTATTCCTATAATTAGTGTTTGGAATCTAATATTGCGTCCATGGAAAAATTGCTCAGCCGCGAAAAGGGACCAGTTCGCGGCGGTCGTACTGTAGCCCCGGTCGTTATCCCTATAGATCTCTTCCCTGAGGAGAAAATAGAAAGAGCTTACAACCGATGCATCTTCTACTGGACGTCTATGGTAAACTTGTCAGTCATTTAGTGAGATTCTGGGAATGGATCAATGAAACCCTTCTCCTGTATTATATGTCTACGCCACAGGCGCCTGGAAACTCATTATATATAGCCAAATGCTTCAAAATAGCCCTCATATATGCCATCCCCCTAATATATATAATAACAATAGAAAGGCTGGAAACTTCAAACGCTCAAAATTTCATACCACGAAATTAGGTTACTCTCGTATTTTCGCAAGTGTATGGAAACAGCCTAGTATAAGCTACCAGCTTGTTGCTGAATCCATTTCCATTTATGTTTTGTGCTCGCTGATACGCGTATCATTACCGTACTCGATTTGTGTAACTTTTTTCTAAACTTTGGAAATAATTATTGTTAAAACTAATTCTGTCTTGCCGAGAAACGAGTCTCAGCTTCCCAACACCTATATTATGTTTGTTTTAAACGAGGCTCGCTTGACGTCACTGGCATTCGACGATTTCCGAGCGGGTAATTTTACAAATGCGAAATATAAACTCAAGTACTTTTGCGTTAAACATTCTGAACGGATATTCCATAAATTCGATGAGCTCGTTCCAATGATATGGTTTCGTTGAAATGTTTTGAAAAATGTTTTTTTCAACTGCTGAATTTGTATATTACGCGGGCGAATGAGGTCGATTCGTTGGATAAAGGGATACTATTATTCATTCGTGACTACAGTGAAAACTCACGACATCCTGAAAATTAAATTGTGATTAAATACATAATGACGAAAAACCGATATTTTTTAATTACACCGACATTCAATCGATACTGGTTTGAATACCCGATGTATCGATTTACCGATATTCCAGGCCTGGCAATCTAGAAAATCGAGGAGTGCAAAACAGTTGCTCTCCTCGGATTGCCTGGGAGTGTAATTGCACCTGGAATTTTCAATGCAAAAACTTGTATGCTATTTTGGTTATATTCACTCCAAGGTATTAATATTGTGACTGAAAAATAGTACTAAATTCAGCTACATATTGGAAAAAAATGGCACACACATCTTCTCATTATTCAAAATGTTGCATTCAATTCTTATGTAAGTGTCTTCTACACTCAAAAGGTATTGAAATGCGACACAGAATGGGTCCTGAATTATTGCGAATCAGTACAACATTGACAAAGCGTCCCCTGAGTTCCAATGTGTTCTGTGTGCCAGTAGACACAGAGAACACACTGGAACTCACGGGACGAAATGATAATAGATTTTAAAATCAGTCCGAAACAGATCAGGCATTCCAGAAAATCAAGGGTGCAAAAAACTGCCTCCTCAATTTTTTCTAGGCGTGCAGTAGACGTGCAGCACTCCTGCACTCCTAAAGAATGCCAGGTCTGATATACCGTGTAGCCGTACATTTACCCTGGACCTCGCATGTGTGGTTTTTGAAGGGACATGCCCCAAAGTTTGGGGAGATAATGGTTTTGGGCCTCTCTCAATAAATCAGTCAAAATAGCATACAGGGTTTTGCAGAATCGTCGACTCATTACTTTCAGAATATAAAATTGAACCCTTTGAACAGTGGTGGAATCTTCTACGCCAGTTAAATGGCAGTAATTGGAAGAGTCCAAAAACATTATTTGGGGGTAGACAAATTAATATTTTCAACATGCAACCTTATTTATTTCCAAATGAAACAAAATACTGAATTTTGATTGGCTGAGAGGTACGGTGCAATTTGCAATCTACGGTGGCTTTTTTTACACCGTGTTCTACCACGGTGTAAAAACACGAATATACTAGAGCAAGCAATATGGTTAAAAAATACAATTTTAATTATTAATTCACACCTTCTGCTTATGTTGGAACAAAAATAAAGATACAGGAAATTTAATATTTATGTGCAATAAAATAGAGATATGGATGTCATTGGAACTGGCTCATTGAGCCAGTTCCAATGACATCCATATTTGTCTGGTTTTATTTAAGAAACATGCAAAGTACAAATTTTCTGTCAGTTTTTTCCCAGAATGTAGGTTAAAGTATTAAGTACACCAAAATCTTGGAAATAAATCCGTTATCCTTGTGTTTTCCAGGGTGTATCGGAATTTACACCGGTTTGGGAACTTATTCACCCTTCGGCTTTGCCTCAGGGTGTATGAGTTCCCAAACCGGTGTAATATCCCATACACCCTGGAAAATACAAGGATAACTAATATTGTTCTGCCACACACGTTTACTTAGCAGCCATCCTACTTAATGAAATTATGTCGTCTCGTGTTCCTGGACCGAAAAAGCGGTCTCTAGTGTTCAAAGGGTTAACACTTTGGTCTAGAGCATCCCAAAATTTAACATACAAAGCAACCACAAGCATAAATTTATACGGAATCTAATACTTCCAACAAAAACATCCAATTGCACGAATTTGCCTCATTATACGTTTCTTACAATGATAAATTTTGGATTTCTCCTGCACCAGAAGAATGGATTATTGCTCTTTTACAACGGACTTTCCACCTGTCAATTTTTTTAAATAATCAGAGAAAAACTCACAAAGTAGTGCCTAATTTTCAGCGCATAGACCACCTGTTCACTCTCGGTTGTGTGAGAGGTGAAAGTTCGTAAATATTGCATGTGGCTTTTAGGTAATTGTAAATAACTGTCGGATGGAAGGACTATACCCAGTGTCTATTTATCGTTACGGAATCGTAATGGACTACCCCTTACTGTGAATTAACCGATTTTATCGGTTGATAACGAATGTCGAATAAGGAATCCGGGAATAAGTAACTGTTGTCAGCTCTCCAGTAAAAACACTGGCAATCAGGTACCACCAAATTCTGCGGTAAGGAACCGTATTCAGTTGTTTGGGCAATGCCGACCTTCGATCTTAGGGCAAAACCCAGAAACAATTTGGTTGCCGAGAGAGTGGTGGCCGAGTGGATAAGTGCGCTGGTCTCTCATGCCAGAGGTCCCGGGATCGATCCCCAGTCGGAGAAAGTTCTCGAGGTGTCCGAATACACTCTGTCAGCATCAATTGTGGGGGTTGATGTTGTCACAGCGTATCGTCCCATCGGGTGGGGACGTAAAATGGCTGTCCTCTGTGCGGAGAGAGAAACACTCCGTACAGGCTAAAGACCCCTTCGTATTATTCGAGAAGAGCTAGGCCACGAAGTTGCCGCTATGAAGGTCATTCCACATATCTACGCCATTGGGGCAAGGAGAGGCGTTAATATAAGTTGCATAACTTGTTTGCCAATCCTTGTAAAACAAGATTAAAAAAAAAACAAAAAAACACTTTGGTTTCTCTTCATAAGATCAAAGGGGAGCGTGCGGTGTCTCAGTGGTTACGGTATTGAACTTTAGCCCTTTACCCAACGCAGACGATATCAAAATTTATTATTTTAAATACAATTTTTTCAAATTGTTCAAAAAATGTCAACAAAACCATATCACGTGACCCCTCGTTGGAACCAGCTCGACGAGCTCGTTCCAACGAGGGGTCACATGATATGGTTTTGTTGACATTTTTTGAAAAATAATATTTTTTAACTGCTGAATTTGCATATTACGCGGCCGGGTGCGGGCGATTCGTTGGGTAAAGGGTTAAACCAAAAGGTCTACGGTTCGATCGCCGCCTTGCGTTGTGTCCTTGGGCAAGACACTTTATCCCGACTGGCCGCGTGGGGGGGGGGGGGGGGGCACGGTGGCGCTGTGTACTAATTCGGACTCCACGTCGATGGTGCACTTGTCTTCAAACAATGTTAATCTGGCGGTTACTCGTCGTTGAACGGTGGTCCTCTCCGAGTACTCCGGCTTCCCCCACCCGTAAAACTGTCTGACACGAGGTGATCCTGGCTGTCGAAAGTGTCGTTAAATCCCAATAAATAAATAAATAAATAAATAAATAAATAAATAAATAAATAAATAAATAAATAAATAAATAAATAAATATAAATAAATAAAATTACACTAAAGGCCGTTCACGGAGAAAAGTGAGTTTTCAAGTGGGGGTTTCTTCAAAATGAAATAACGTTATCATAGTTTACATACAGCCACAATAGAACAATCTGCTCCGGGACACGTGGGTGCAAGGCTTGACCATTCTTCTTACGAGTCCGGTCGCGCTGTTCACAAAGGTTGCCATTCAAGTTAAATTATATTCTCAGTTTCAGCCCTGTGGAATAACTTGTGATCTCTCATTGGAACCAGTCTGTTGAGTTCACTGTGATGGATGGTTATTCACTGAGGCAAAAAGTAAGCACATTCCGCCGTGCTAGACAGGGTTAAGGGAACTAGTAGATAAAGATATAAACTGAGTCAAAAACGAAAGTATAGTATAATAACCCTTTACCCAACGTAACAAACAAAACCGACTAGGCCTATACACAAAAATCTCCATTCAAATTTATTATGTTTTCAATTTGTGTCTAAAAACATTGCTTATGACCCCTCATTGGTACGAGCTCGTTCCAATGAGGGTTCATAAGCTATGTTTTTGAGATAAACATAGAAAATTTTTAGTATGTCATGAGTTTATTTCGCAAGTATCGTCTGCTACCCGCTATGGGTAATGGGTTAAGAATGACCATTTCCAGCTACAAGTATGTCAGCAAGTAACTTGCATGCTTTACTCTGTCTCATATAATTGATGTGAGTCAGTGTGACAATGTTTACCTGTTTTTGGAGCAGGTTTGTTCCTTTGTAAACCCATAAAATACAGTTGTTCAAAAGTAACGGTTAACTGATCAATTACTTTTTGAATCGATCAAGATGTTGATCATTGATTAATCGATTAATCGGTTAACGATTTCAGCTCTATGCAAAATTGCAAATGCCAAGCATTTGTTAAAAATTAAGCATTCGAGTGTCAGATAGATGGGAACACAGGTGGAAGCAAGACCACCTGAACGCGAATGCCAAATGAATATCAAACCGTTAAATAAATTAAGTAAGTCCCGGCGAGTGGTATTTTGTCGCTCGAATGGAACAGGAGTATGGATTTCACATCGAATCGAATACCATTCAGGGCTGTCACGACTTTCTAATTTAGGAATCGATTTGTCATCGCAAATAATCGATTAATCGTACCTAGATTACCCCCCCCCCCCCTCTCCCTGTCTTTGAAGTCGTTAACAATGAAGTTTAAGTTAGCTAACCAACCTCAAGTAAACAACGAAGACGATCCTCTTTTTGATACATTCAAAGCTTTGATGTTCTGAACTTTTGAACCGTCGGTGTAATAATCAAGAACGGTCGTCAGTTGCGAACTTCGCAAGTTCGCAACTGCCGACCGGTCTTGATTATTACACTAACGGTTCAGACGTTCAGAACATCAAAGCTTTGATGTACCTTAAAGACAAATGCTTTTAACGGCTTCTTGAGGTTTAACGTCGACGTTCTTGACCTTTTACCTTTAGCAACAATAGTTTTTTCATCCAATTTTGTTTTTAATTATTAGTAAAATTTAGCGATTCGTCGACAACGAAAAATATTAATCGATTTCGGCGTGACCGATCGACAATCGATTAATCGTGACAGTCCTAATACCATTTGTTTTGACTGTGGTGGAAATATTGTTTCAGAACACCACACTGATGGTTTATTGTCGTGTTGTTCGTACTTTAATGTGTGTGATTTATTTATTTATTTGGGTTTAAGGTCACATACTTCTGCACAATGGCTAATCGTGACCGTGACAGGTTTACGGGTGGAGGAAACCGGAGTACCCGGAGAGAACCACCGAGCAACGACGAGCAACTGGCAGCTCCTCAACATTCTAATTGTGTACAAGCTACGTTCAAGCATGGTTACAGCGGTTGAAGACATGTGCACAATCGACGTGCCGTACGCCTTAGTACACGGCGTCATCGTGCCCCCATGTAGGCAATCGGAATAAAGTGCCTTGCCCAAGGACACTACGCGGGTCGTCCCGGACGGGGATCGAAATCGGGACATCTAGAATAGAAGTCCAACAGTCTAACACTGAGCCACTGCATCTTACCCACACAAACCCTAACAGCGACAGCTGCGGTTTGCCGTTCAGTCAACCGTGAAATTATTCGAGGTCGTCGAGCGTACACAATCCAGCTTGTAGGCGATTTCGGATTGTCTGACCACTGACTTGCACATTTGTCGCTCGGTGCAGCTGCTGTCCAGTTTCTGGGGCACTTTGATGGTGGTTACGTAATGCTGTGCTTCGGATGAAACGATCCTGGTTAGCAGTTGTCGCCATTGGATGACCTTACAGACGTCTGTCATAGACATTGCCTGTCTGGCCGTAGCGTGACCACAACCTGCTAATCACTGATCGAGTAACTTTGAGAATTTGAGCCACTGCAGTCTGTCTGTTGCCAGCTTCCAATATGCCAACGGCACATAAACGTTCTTCATGTGTCAGTCTTTGCATACCTCAAAAGTTACGTTTAGACCAGAAACTATTGATGACCGAGTTTATACCAAGAAAGGAACGATGAGACCTTCGAAAAAGCCCGTCCAGTACAAATGAAAATTTCAAAAGGTACCCCACAGAAATTAACGCGCTCCTCGTGCGAAAAATCTGCAAGACGTTTTCGTGGGCCGATGACAGTCATAATCCACACTAAACTTGGTAACATTTTGATGTGTTCAATCACGCGTATCCAATACCATTTTCTGAAAATATTAACATCCGTCTGGATATCCCCTACTTTTTTTCAATTGTATATATGACCTCGGGGTTTTACAGAGGTATTTTGACACATGAACCTGCATAGCCCCTTTAAGCCCATCATTGGTCAGCATTGATTTGTCATCCGACAATACCCAACCATCAGTCCCACTGGGGGAATTATTTATTTATTTATTGATGTTTAAGGTCACATATTTATGTACAATGGCTAATCATGACCGTGACAGTTTTACGGGTGGAGGAAGCCGGAGTACCCGGAGAGAACCACCGAGCAACGACGAGCAGCTGCCAGCTCCCCAACATCGTAACTCCGCACTGCAGCACAGGCAGGATTAGATTGGTTGAAGACATGCGTACTATCGACGTGTAGTATGCCTTAGTACACGGCGTCATCGTGCCCCCGCATGGGCAATGGGGGTAAAGTGTCTTGCCCAAGGACACAACGCGGTTGCCGCAGGTGGGATTCGAACCGAGGACCTCTCGGCTTGCAGCCTGCACCTCTACCTACTGAGCCACCGCGCCCCCCCCCCCACCCCCCCCCCCCCCACTGGGGGAATAAGCAAAGTGCATTCATAGTTGGGTATTGTCGAAGGACAAATCAAATGTGTGATGCGCTATCGGGGTTTGGATGGGAAGGATGTTTCTCTCATAAATTGGGTGTGTGTATGTGTCACCTTGTGAGTTAAGAGGGAGTAGTCCTATGGGAACTATGCTCTCATGGATAGCGAAATTAAGGTTTCCCAGGTTAGAATGGGTTTCAGCCAGTGGGAACATAGGGGACCAATCAATCTTATGGGACGGGATGTCCTGTATTACTATCGGTTCATGGGTTGACGTTGAGGGTGGGGGGGGGGGGTCACAAGTACTGGGGGGGGGGGGGGGGGCGGGGTCTCCTGTGAGCGGGTGAGAGTATGTGATCACGCAGGATCGTATTGTTAATTGGGGTGCCATGTTGTAGCTGGTTAGGGGTGGCAGTAAACGACGTTGAGGGGTCTTCATCTTGTTAGGAGATACTGGGAATCAGGTTCCATCTGTCCTTCTTTATATGCGCGGGACTGGATACATCACCATTGGAGTTGTCACGTTTGGGTATCTCCCTGGAGGAGTGTGAACTGTGAAGGGTGTATGGACCGTTGAGACTTGGCGGGCGACAGGTCAATCTTTTCATTACTACATGCAATTGTCTTTTGTGTGGAAACAATGTTAGTTATGCCCATCCTGCCACGTTTGGGATTCACAGGAGAGGGGTGGGAGGGGGGGGGGGGGTTCTATTCGCCTCTTGGGCTTAGCGTTATGGGTTTCAATTTGGGTGTGTAATCGTGAGAACGACTCCCGAGGGTTAGGAGGTTGCTGGGTATTGACCATAAATTCACGGTTTTGTCTAGCATCTGCAGCCTTATACTGGGAAAGCCCTTTTCAAATACTGACGTTGGTAAAACGTGAGGATCTTAATCACTCGTCAGAGAGCAGTATCCGCAGGGGACTTTTCAAACCAATGAGAGGAAAGGGAATCTTAGGGTAGGTTTATAGCTGTCGCTTGTGTAGGGTTAGTATACGTCGCGTAGCACCGTCGATTTACTAGGTTAAATAGACATGGGAAAGGGGCTAAACTTATGCTGTATGACGGGTTAGCTAAATTGTAGGTACAATTTATTAAATTGTAGGTACAATTTAATAACTAAAACGACGTGAAGCTAATAGGCTTCCGTAGACATCAGATGTTTTGTCAAGTTTCTTCGATAAATGTGGTGTCCAATTATCTTGATACAAAAACGTCTTCAACCCTTTCCCCAACGACTTGGCCGCATCCCCTCGTAATAGAAAAATTGAGTGGTGGAAAAAAAAATTCTAAAAATAATCAACAAAGCCATATCCTGTGACGCCGCGTTGGAACGAGCTCGTCGAGCTCGTTCCAATGAGGGGTCACACGATAAGGTTTTGTTGAATATGTGTGAAATATTTGAAAACTTTGGGTGACCATTTCAGCGACTGATTCGTGCTCCCGCGTTGTGTCCTTGGGCAAGGCACTTAACCCCGATTGCCTTCATGGGGGCAAGATGACGCTGTGTACTAAGGCGTACTGTACGTCAATGGTGCGCATGTCTTCAACCAATCTAACCCTGCCTGTGCCGCGGTGCAGAGTTCAGAGTTACGATGCTGGAGAACTGACAGCTGCTCGTCGTTGCTCGGTTGTTCTCTCCGGGTACTCAGGCTTCCTTCACACGTAAAACTGTCACCGACATGATATGACCCTGGCTATTAATGTGTCGTTAAACCCTAAAAAAAAAAAAACAATTTGAAAACTTTATATTCAAAATGATAAATTTTTCTATCGTGTGCACTGGGTGAAGGGTTATTAATAAAAACATGATTGATATGCGGAAATGTCATCTCACTCTTAAGTGGTGTCGGAAAAAACACTGCGAACTTACGACAAAAAAATGGAGTAAAATTGACTTAACTCTTTCCCTTATGCAAAGGATATCAATTCGTTTTTATTTTAATTATTTTTGTCAGGTACAGTACGTGGAGAGTGGATTGTAACAAAATCACCCGCGGAGTGGAGTTATCACCCAAAGTATCACTTTCAAATTCTGTACATATGGGCAAAAAACACTAGCAATGTTTCAGCCAATGGACCTCCGGGTTTAACCCGGAGGTCCATTGGCTGGAACTTTGCTTGTGATTTGTATGATTTGCAACAGATTCGCGATTATTGCTTGGGTGGAATTTCCACTCTGCGGGTGATTTAGTGGTAATACACTCTCCACGTACTGTAAAGAGTTCGCAAAAAAAGGAAGTAAACGATTCGTTGTTAATTTCACAGTGACTATTTATTTACTATTTACTGATGCTTAATGCTACTTCTGCATCAACGGCTATATTGTTGTATCTAAACGGTATGTACCGTAAAACAGCTTTGTATTTTATGAAATAAAACAATTAGTTAAAATCGGAAATTAATTACACTATAATGTAGAAATAATTAAGAAGTGAGAACAATAGTTAGAAAATGATTCCAGTAGATTGCAGAACAATGTGTGGATGAACCTGACACGAAGAGAAACTCCAGTTTAAAATTAAAAAAACAAATTAACATTCATTAAAGAGGCTGACTTGTATAACAAACGATCAAATTTTATGTAAATTTGGTTGATAAAATAGGTCTCGAAGAGACCCGACAGTATAATCGTACAGGCTGACATTATTAAAATCTGTACAGTGTAAAAGAATGTGTTCCACTATCAACATTTGCTAGCTGGGAACACATTTTGGTCTCATTTTACTGTCCAACAAAAAACTATTAGTTATTGATGCTTAAGGTCACATATTTATGCACAATGGCTAATCATGACCGTGACAGTTTTGCGGGTGGAGGAAGCCGGAGTACCCGGGGAGAACACCGAGCAACGACGAGCAGCAGCCAGCTTCCCAACATCGTAACTCCGCACTGCAGCACAGACAGGGTTAGATTGGTTGAAGACATGCGTACCGTCGACGTGCAGTACGCCTTAGTACACGGCGTCATCGTGCCCCCACATGGGCAGTTGGGGTAAAGTGTCTTGCCCAAGGACACAACGCGGTTGCCGCAGGTGGGATTCGAACCGAGGATACCTCGGCTTGCAGCCTGCACCTCTACCTACTGAGCCACCGCGCCCCCTCCAACAAAAAGGATTAAGAATGCTTCGTATGACCTCAGAACAATATGTCAAAATTACAGTACGATCGCCGTGGACTGGTCACTGTCCACTGGTGGGCAATATTTCTACGGACGCAATAATATTCCAAACACTTATTATAGGAATAGTGACATAAAGTTTAATTAATGAAGCGCCGGGTTGTTCAACGCGGTGCTTCATAGATTAAAATTTTGCGGATGATGATTTTTATTACCTGGTAAACGCATGCGTGGATATCACTGCCCACGCGTGGATTACGTCTGATCTGCACTTGCTCTTTTCCACAAAGTACCGGTATACTGGACATATAATTATCACTAATTTTTGGTCAGAAGCGATGAAGCTTGTTATCTGTTGCCCCTTCCTATTCCCCCGCCACAAGATTTGACGTACTTATATAGAGAGGATATATAGTGTTTTTGAGTGGATACCGAAAATTATCTCTTGAGTGACCGAGAAAAATGTTTATTTTTCATGAGCGCTTGCGCGAGCGAAAATATCCATTTCTCTCGGTCACAGGTGAGATAATTTTTGGTATCCACGCAAAAAAACTAGATTTTCTTTTTATTATACGTTTTTACAAGAATCTGATATTTCCACTCGTTCCAATCTTGAATTGATGCATGAAAGTAAACAGCGCATTGAATCATTGAAACAAGGAAGTGATGTGCTTATATATGTGGTCTGTAATCACCGAAGAGAATTTTAAAATCAGTGATAAATTCTGACGGTAAAGTGATCAGAATTTCAGCTCTGGTAGTGGAACTGCATCATCAATTAAAATGTGGAAAAGTAAATATTTAAAATATTGTTACCAATTAAAAAACTCGGATTCAGAAAGATTGTCACAATAATTGCTGGTGAAAACAACAAAACCTTGTGTGACAATTAACCTGTGTACAGCAGAGTATAAGTTATTGTGATGAATTGACGGTAACATGGACTGAGGTTTGCGGGTCGGAGGTTATGTTCAACCGAGACGCTTCGCGTCTCGGTTGAACATACGCACCGAGCCGCAAACCTCAGACCATGTTACCGTCAACTCATCACAATAAAGTATATGTTCCCATAAGACACTACCCACAGCCCAAAACATACATCGTAAAACACGGGAGGCTTATTTACTAAACATGTGACGTTAACAGTTGCCTTGTTTAAGACGGCACTGGATAAATAATCAATAATCCAGATAAACTCATTCCATCTTAGTTCAAATCGTAAATCGGTTCGTAATTTAAACAACACTTTATCCGAAACACCGTCTGCTGCACGTGTGAAAAATTCAAAAAATTGAAGCGGCTTCCAAGGCACTCCGTTGATGAAGCAATTACGAAACGGCCGACGTCATTTCAAATATTTCGCGTTGTGACGTCAGACGGTAACATTTGCTACTGGAGCCGTAAACATAAAAGAAACTATTCCAGCTCTCATCCAATCAGAGAGAGAGAGAGAGAGAGAGAGGATTTCCTCTTATTGGAACATACTATTCTTTTGGTATACTTCTTCTTCTACTGTTACTCCGTGATAACTCGAATACAGCTATTCCTGAAACACAACCTTTTCTTTTTTATGCTTTCTTCTTCTTCTTCTTCACCCCATGTTATCTCGAAAACAACTATTCCCGTCTCCGTGCTTTGTGACATACTGTTAGTTACTAGTGTTCGGCCGCCAATGCTTTTGGGGGCCCTGGGTGTTGGCAATAGCGTTTAAACAGCCATTAATTATTAACTGAACACAGGGAATACATCGTACTGCTGTAGCCGAAAGTTATTTATGCTAACTATGGAGTATCCAAACAGTGTAATTGTAACCTTCTCAAAATTGAATATGATTCTCAAACTTTTATTTGATGAAAGTTCGTGAGATCACGGCAAACATTTCAACAGGCACGTAGTCACTCTGAACTGAACACAAATAAGATAAGTTTTGTTGAGTTCCACCATTGACACTGTTCCTGTAGTCCATTATCGGGGTCTTAGATGCCCATTTTCTACCTGTATATCCACATTATTGAATTACTGCTCTCGAGACAAAAAACCCATAAAGGTGCTATTTTTCATCAGGTCTTCCGGCCAATTCTAAACAATATTTGTTATCATCATCCAGTGTGGCGGATCTGCACGCACGTCTTGATATTTTGCAAATGGTGTGGTTTACTTTCAAACGGAAACTGCCGCAATGTGGACGAAACACCAGTGTTGCTAACTTCTAATTTGCAAAAGCGTAGACGGAGCCAAATATCTCAGGCTTGGTATCAACTATCGGCATATTACCAAGCCAACCCGAAATTTATACATGAATTCTAGCGCGCAAAACAGTGACAAGAGAGCCGAACTCTCTGGAGGTTCAAATATAAGTCAAGGTCACGGGGGTTTCCAAGTGGCTATTGGGTGCATTTTTCACACTGCTATATATCCTATGTTAAAATTTGAAATTGGGTCACGATAATATCTCAAGTATGGTATAGCTTACGAACCTAGCACCAACGCAAAATGAGTCGAAACACACTGGAGGCCGAAAATATGTTTCAAGGTCACAAGTGTCACCCAGTGTCCACCGAGTGCATTGTTTTCGAAATTCTAGAAATGACGTTTTATGGCACCCAAATTCATTCCTGAAGTTTAAATATGGATTTCAGCACTCAAAACATGTTAAATGTTTGTCACCTCAGCATGGTATGATCCATGAACCTGGAACCTACACCTCACGAGCTATGAGTCTCTGGAGGTTACAAATATGGGTCAAAGTGAGTGTTTCTGTTGGTATTTTAATATGCTGGGGGTTTAGGTTTTTTCTTTTTTGGCTTTTGTTTTTTTGAAGAGACAAAAAGAACGTCTACGCCTTTACATATTTACTTAGACAATACGAAGATATGTTTCGCAATTTTAAAAAAAAATGTTTTCCGTTCTGTTAAACATTCACAATGAACATTTCCATCCTTACATGTAAGTAGAACAGGGCGCCACCTGCAATGCTAAAGCATTGCAGATGGCGCCTTGTTCTATTTAAGGACTGCATTTTAACTTATTTCCCAGATGTATAAAAAGAGTCAAATCGCGCACACAGATTTATTGTATCTAGGGAGACATTTCAATTTAGGAATTTGTATCTATTTTCCTAGACTGCAGGTAATGTTCTATTGCTGTTGCCTTTGTTGTTGTATGGTCACCACACCGGCCCTGCAAAGTGGAGAAGCACGTATTTTTGAAGGTCGGTTACCTCGCTACCTATTGATTTGATAAAACCAACGCACGAGATCGGGGAGGCCCGGTTGGCCTGTATATCAATGCGTTCTGCACTCTGATGGGGCACTTGCCTTAAGTCACGTCTAACTCTTGTATCAGGTACGTAGGTTGGATGATCTGAAAGAGTAGGACAGTTGTTCGCCGCTTATCCGATGTTCCATTCGCCTACTCCAGCTTTCTCTATTACGAGATCGTGGAGGCACGGTTGGCCTGTATATCAATGCGTTCTGCACTCTGATGGGGCACTTGCCTTAACCCTTTACCCAACGTAACGGCCAAAACCGTCCAGCGCTATTCTCAAAAGTCGCCAATTAATTTTCATTTTTTGTCTCAAAAACATAGGTTATGACCCCCCATTTGAACGAGCTCGTCGAGATCGTTCCAATGAGGGGTCATAACCTATGTTTTTGAGACAAAAAATGAAAAAAATTAGTTATTCAAGAATTTTTTTACAAGTGTCGTCTGCTTTTCAGGTTAGGTAAAGGGTTGAGTCGCGTCTAACTCTTGCATCAGGTACGTAGGTTGGAGGATCTGAAAGAGTAGGACAGTTGTTCGCAGCTTCTCGGAGGTTCCATCCGCATACTCCAGCTTTCTCTATTCGTAAAACTGCCCGACATAATACGGACCTGGTTGTTGAAAGTGTTGCTGAACTCTAATAAACAAACCAAACAAACATTGCAAGGGCAAAATCTACCAAAATGGAAAGCAAAATAATTAATGTGACTATATGCTTGTAAAAGTGGGCTCGAGTCACAATCAACAAAACGTCAAACACACCTGAAAGAGATGGAAGAACGTGAACCAAAGCGTAATTTACAAATCTGGCAGTTAATCCTTTACCTAACATGAAAAGCAGACGACACTTGGAAAAAAATTCTCGAATAACTAATTTTTTTCATTTTTTTGTCTCAAAAACATAGGTTATAACCCCTCATTGGAACGAACTCGACAACGGGCTCGTTCCAATGAGGGGGTCATAACCTATGTTTGGAGACAAAAAATAATAAAAAATTAATTGGCGATTTTTGAGAATAGTGCTGGCCGATTATGGCCGTTACCTTGGGTAAAGGGTTAAAAAAAAATTAAAAAAATTCAACAAAACTATATCATGTGACCCATCAATGGAAGGAACAAAAGTTAAAAAAATAAATTTTGATATCCTATACGTTGTGTAAATGGTTAATGTAACATGTACACATTGTCGTCATTCGGCATATCGAGCTTCAAGTAAATGAGATGCATGTATTGTCGCAACAGGATGAGAATAATTTGTTGCATCTTCCCCTTCGTACATGCAGTTTTCTTAACCCTATACCGACCAAATACTTGAAAACGATTTTCTGAATAACTGAAAACATTCTTGTTTTGGCTCAAAACATAGCTTATTACCCCCAACGAACTCGTTCCAATCAGGGGTAACAAGCTACGCTTGGAGAAAGAAATTTTTAAAATAACAAAATTTGAATAGCACTGAAACCCCCTCAATTTATGTTTAATTCTGTTAATATTTAATGTTAATCTTTATAAATTTATTTGATTTGAAATAAATACTGTTTAAACAGAACTGGTCCATCTCAGGGACAAGATTAGAACCAGTTTTGGCTCTAAAGAGAACCAAATCTGGTTCTAATCTTGTCCCTGAGATGGACGTAAGTATAGAGCTTATACGAGGTTGTCTCAAATCATTATTAAGCAAAGGAGATATGAACAGTTGGCATATCGAACCAGTTTTGGTTCTATGCAGAACCAAAACTGGTTCGATATGCCAACTGTTCATATCTCCTTTGTTTCAAAATGTTTGGCGACAGCGTTGAATAAGCTACAAGTTTACTGCTGAAAATACTTCAGTTCATGTAATATTCTGTTAAAATGAAATGCTAATCTTGGTAAATTTATTTGATTTGAAATAAATACTGTTTAAACAGAACTGGTTCCATCTCAGGGACAAGATTAGAACTAGTTTTGGTTCTAAAGAGAACCTATATTTTTTGCAGTGTACCCCGTTACGCTGGATAATGGGTGAATGGCATTATTTATGCATTTGTGTATAAAAGTTACTAACATACTTTTTTTCTGGTAACACACTATAAACTTATAGAACATATCCCACTATTCGGGAAGAATTTCGCCTTAAGAGGGATTTTTTCATTGGCGTTTAACGACACTTTCGATAGCCAGGGTCGCCTCATGTCGGACAGTTTTACGGGTGTAGGAAGCCGGAATACTCGGGGAGAACCACCGAGCAGCGGCGAGCAACTGTCAGGCTCCCCAAAGTACCAACTCCGCTCAAACAAGATTAGAATTCGTTGAAGACAAGTGTACCATCAACGTGCAGTGAATCTTAGTACACAGCGCCACCGAACCCTTACGTGGGCAGCCGGGATCAAGTGCCCTGTCCAAGGACACGAGGCCGTTACCCCAGGTGGGGATCGAACAGTGGACCTTTCTGTTTTAAATCTAATGTAGTAACAATGAGCCACCGTGCTCCCTTCAGAAGGATTGCAATTCAATGAAGAAAAAAACCAGAGTAACCCTTAACCCTTACCTAACATGAAAAGCAGACGACACTTGCAAATAAAATTCTCGAATAACTCATTTTTTCCATTTTTGACCTCCAACACATAGCTTATGGCACCTCATTGGAACGAACCATAGCGGGTAGCAGACGATACTTGCAAAATAAATTCATGACTTACTAAAAATGTTTCAATTTTTGTCTCCAAAACATAACTTATGGCCCCTCATTGGAACGAGCTCAACGAGCTCGTTCCAATGAGGGGTCATAAGCCGCGTTTTCGAGACAAAAAATAATGAAAATTTAATTGTGATTTTTGTGATCAGCGATGGCAGGTTTTGGCCGTTACGTTGGGTAAAGGGTTAACTGGTAGAGTGCTAAATTATTTTTGGTCATCAAATCTTGTGCACATGTCTCTGCCTTGTTACAATTTATGGGAGACTCTCCATAAATTGTAACAAGGCAATCTCTTATAGGCTAAATATTATCACTTCAATGATAATACAAAGCACATGTACTGAAAATGAACCTTCAAGCTGTGGTTCCTTCACTTCAGAATAAAGCCCAAATATGGGCTTCCAGCACTCTACCAGTTAAGCGTAACCACTCACCGCTGAGTGTCTGAATGGTATTGCCGCAGAAAATATTCTAAAAACAACGGGACCTATCCATTTTGCATTACATTAATTTTTTCTTGTGTGGACTTCATTCAATTATTTCGTCTTTTGAGAATCGTCGTTATAAATGATATACCAATTTCATCATTCCGTTTTCGTAAGTTTATGTGTCGGGAAGAGGGTGTATTTTATATTAGCAATCGTCTATTGTACTCATTCTACATGTATACATGTAAATAGATTCCCACATGAAATTGTATCCCTGCAAACTGAATACGTGTATCACTGGGATGACCCGGAAATGAAACATCTCAAATATAAACATTGGCACAGTGGTGGGGATTGTTAATGAGGAACGGCTTGTACCAACAATCCGCTCCTTAAAAAATCAACCAAACTATTACAGTCTTTCAAAGCAGACTGTATTGTCAACGGCTTTCTAACTGCCAGATGAACTTACACACAGGGACGTGGCTACAGGTTTCCGATTGGGGGGGGGGGGGGGGGGGGGTAGGGTAGTGAATTTCCAACTAAGGGAGGGACCGTGAGGGTGTTTCCCACTCCTAAACCTCCTCCAGGTCCCTCCACCTCTTTGGAAATTCACTACCGAGAAAAAGTTTATGAAAGGGAGCATAAAACTGATTCTGTTAACAGAAATGCCAACACATTTATGATAGAATTATCAGGTTATTATTATTTGGTATTATTCTGGGAATTGAATATGTGGTAAACAAATGCTCAAGCTGAAACTTTGAGTAATTCACACTGTCCTAACATTAAATCAGATCTTATGCAGGAATGATCAATTTTCGATGTTTCATTTTGTAACTGTGAACGATGGAATTCACTCATGATTACGATTTTACATGATGTGATTTTCTGGAAGTGCATGTCGAGGAATTTTTTTATTACGATAAGTAAACGTACTGTAGAAATCTCATTCCGATTGACATCATGCATACTTATGAAGCTCGACATTGCGTACACTGCAGTTGTAAACGGTAACTGTTGGAAGTTTTTCCGATTTGAAACCGAGTTTGAATTTTGGGAAGTAATGGAGACATCCGCATCACCAAAGAGCTATAAAATCCGGTTAGATGGAATTTCCAACTACTCATGACTTTGCCTCCGAATTTCCAACTATAGGAAATTTTGGCCATGGATTTGAGGGGGTGGGGGTGGGGGTGGGGGGGGGAGGGGTGACACCTGCTTACACATTAGACTTTTCTGACTGGTTCACCTGTAGCTCAGTGTTTTCTTTACTTCGATAGTCTAATATTATTACACACCTGTTCTATGTAATCCCCATCTACAGCAACACTAAACCATGCGGAAAATGAAAATCTGTTCCACACATATGTGCTGGACGGAAATCGTTAACGATCTTCTTTTAAATAGAAGCGAAATTTCACTGGAATTTTCTACAAATCGTGCACAGTAATTACAATTTGAATCGCTAGCGGTAGCTAAAAACTGTCCCCTGAGTTCCAATGTGTTCTATGTGCCAGTAGGCACATAGAACACATTGGAACACTTGGGACGAAATAGTAGCACAGGTACCCCACGCAAATTTGGTTGGCGATAAAATGATTTGTTTTTGTTGATAGTTGTCAAATGAATTGTTGAGTGTCCTTCTAATAATTGTTTTTATAGACGCGAAGGCGTGTAATAAACATAGATCGACACGCGTGTGTGAATGGGTTAATCGATATGGCTCGAGTGCCAGCGCAGAGAGATAGAACGCGAGGCCGCACGCGCGTCGTTCTGTGAAAATCCTGTAATAAAAGCACGCTCTTGTTTTTTTTCTTCAGTTCCATTTCAACAATCAACATTCACCAACACATGCAGTTGTGGCTATGACCGACAGAGCCCACAGAACAGTTACTCAACTATTGAATCAATGTGTTGGATTTCCTCTAAATTTCACCCCTATGGATTGTCTTAGAGCTAGGGACCGTGGTGATGGATCTTGAAACTGGGAGCCAATAAACCATATTGGACCTGTGGCCTGGGAAGTCCCATGGGCGTAGAAGAACCAGGAATTTAGAAAAATTAGTATATGAGCTAGTTTGACAAGGGGAATCTCGAGTTTGGGGAGTGCAAAAAAAAACAGGAAGCCATTCTCGGCCTAGCAACTAAGCAGACATGTATTGACATCGATCCGGGAACATGTGTTTAAAGAAGTCAGTAATAGTGATTCCATAGAACAGGAACACAGGAAATGTTCCTCCGATGCCAATGTGTCATTGAATCGTTTACCTTGGAGTTTAGAAAGAATACCATGCCGTTAGTTTACCCTGGCGCAACATGGTACTTTACTTTTCATTTTTTTGGGGGGGGGGGGGGGTGGGGGGTGGGAGTTGTGAATGGGTGGGCTGCAATGTGCTGTTACTTGATATCCTTTTCTCGCTTGAGTCAACGAACTCGATGTTTTACTGTCGTTCTGCGAAAGTTACCAGAAGGAGGAGATGAGTATACATTCGTGTGATTTTTCTGAGATCAAATAATATAGACGAACGGAAAATCTGTTGATTTGTTTCTTTTTTTGTGGTAAACTATTGTTTGGATAACTTGCACAGTCCAGAGAAGTCTATGGAATTGATTCAATAGGGCTAACCCTTTACCTACAGTTAAAACTAGAAGTCCTGTCACGAATAGTGCGCTTATCTAGGCTTAATTGCGCGTTCGAATTGCGCGCAATTGCCATATCGAATGGCATCCAAAGCACGGCAGGTTCTCTTGGTTCCTCATAGCAAACACATGCAATGTTTCTGCCAATGGACCTCCGGGTTACCCGGAGGTCCATTGGCTGAAATATTGCTTGTGCACAGGCCATATGTAGAAATTTGCTAGCTTTACTTGGGCCTTAACGCGTACATTAACGCGCATATCAACGTGCTATTTGTGCGCATTTCATGACAGGACTTCTAGTTTTAACTGTAACATGAAAAGCAGACCACACTTGCAAAACATTTTTTTGAATAACTAATTTTTTTCATTTTTTGTCTCAAAACATTGGTTATGACCCCTCATTGGAACGAGCTCGATGAGGGGTCATAACCTATGTTTTTGAGATAAAAAATGGAAAAATAATGAAAATTAACTGACGATTTTTGAGAATAACGCTTGCATGCTTTGACCGTTACGTTGCGTAAATGATTAATAAAGAGTCATCATATCGGGAGAACAGGTAGAGACACCGGAAGCAAACGTGTGCGGTGTGAAAGAAATATAAAAGGGCACCGCATTGAAATTGGGGATCCCAAAACGCCTTCTTCTTCCTTACATATTCAAACTTACTGAAACGTAAATTTAATGTAAATCGTGGTGTGCGTCTGTTTATCCTCCTTACAAAACGTAAAGAAACATTTATTTCGCGTAAAACAGATATCAGGTCGATGAGCTAAGAATATGATCAACAACAACAAATATGTTTTGTAACTCAGTTTGTTGTCGTCGTCAGCACCGAGATCATATATTATCGGCGATAAGACGTGGCCATCCAAATCCGCTTGTAGTATCATGTGCAATTGTCGGAATCTGGGCTTTGTTGCTGCTGGAAGAGATACACTGCAAAAAATATAGGTTCTCTTTAGAACCAAAACTGGTTCCAATCTTGTCCCTGAGATGGAACTAGTTCTGTTTAAACAGTATTTATTTCAAATCAAATAAATTTACCAAGATTAGCATTCAATTTTAACAGAATATTACATGAACTGAAGTAGATTCAGCAGTAAACTTGGAGCTTATTCAACGCAGTCGCCAAACATTTTGAAACAAAGGTGATATAAACAGTTGGCATGTCGAACCAGTTTTGGTTCTGAAGAGAACCAAAACTGGTTCGATATGCCGTTCATATCTCCTTTGCTTAATAATGATTTGAGACAACCTCGTATAAGCTCTAAACTTACGACTGAAACCCCCTCAATTTATGTTTAATTCTGTTAATATTTAATGTTAATCTTTATAAATTTATTTGATTTGAAATAAATACTGTTTAAACAGAACTGGTTCCATCTCAGGGACAAGATTAGAACCAGTTTTGGTTCTAAAGACAACCTATATTTTTTGCAGTGTAGATCCACGCCGCGTATTCAGCCAAAACCCAAGGAGTGTCGCCTGAATCCGTGCGTGAACGTATGTCTCACTGTGACGAACCCGCCCTTTTCACTTTTTTGTTGCGGTGGTTCCTATCCTGAAGCGGTCAATGTCCTTTCCTCGAAAAGCATAAATCAACAGGGGTTCACTAAAAACAACAATTTTAATACATATATATATATAAATAAATATGGTAATTTATGGCTTACAAAACGTCAATCACACCCCGCCCACACAGTATTTGTGTCACTTGCGAGCCCGCATTATCTGTTGTCGCTGGTTTTCTTTCCTCCTCGCTGGTGTTTAGACTTTGGTCGCCTTTTCACTTCATTCCTTCACCGCCGTCGCACGGCCACTAACGTATTGCCACTTTACCTGACGCCTTTGCTATAACATGTGATAGAATGTCACGCTACCACTGTCGGCACACGGCCACTAACGTATTGTTACTTTTATATATCGACTTCCCTCTAACGAGTGACGGAATGTCACTCTAACACTGCCGTCGCACGGCCACTAGCTTATTGTCACTTTACTGGCCGTTTTTCACTCAAGCAGTCGCCACCAATGGGGTTAAACGCTCCCCTCCATTTATCTCAGAATAATGTTCACACAGGCAAAGCCTACTCCGCCTATGTATCGCTTGCCTCCTACAACAGATAATGCCGTTTATCTAAATACAAATAGCTCCCTGAGCTCGTACTTCGTGTTTCTGATCCTTTCTCATATGTGGCCACCGACTTGGCCCGCGGCTGCCCCATTCTGAATATGAGCTCTATGGCTCCGCTACACTACAACGTGCCTTTACTCTCGCATCAATGTGGCACCTCCTCTAACCTATAGCATGGGACATCTCCAGCTCCTACGATCCACAGCCTTACCCGCCTTCAGACTGGAATAAATTTCGTGAGAAATCTCCTGACTTTTATTTCGATAGCCAGAACATCAATTCTCAGTTTAATCGCTTCTCTTGAACTTGGTCGCTTAGATGTACCTTAATTTAATACTCGCCTTTAAGTTACATTTAAAATCTTGCATTTCGGTACATCCTGACATTCGTGACACAACCAGATGCATAGTATGGGTGTGTGTCCAGGACGTGTGCAACGTACTGTTTTTTTAACAATTACATATTAACTGGCCATAATTACATAACTAATAACTGCAGGATACGACTGGTATCTCTTTCTTTTAATCTCTTATCAGACCTCCCATTATGACGTTAAACAGAAATGCGGTAATGGACATAAAATTTCATGCTTAATTAGCAGCGCTTGAAATATTGCTGGTCTGTTTTAGTGACAAATCGGTTTTCGGGGTCCGTCAAATACGCATCTTTACGCTTCACATTTAGCACGAGTGAGAAAGATTATCAAAGATATGTACAACTTAAAACAATAACATTCAAGCTATCACCTTGATAACCCCTACCAAGGAGCATACTCTCAGTTGCTCCAAATTAATCAAGAAGATAGAATTCACGTACACTTAATCTCACATTTCTATCATAGAATTATCTCCAAAAACTGTTATACTCATACTTTCACACACACAGTCACGCACATGCGCAAACTGACGCGCACAACAAATAACTTTCCAGTATTTCGACTCGATTCCCCACTGGAACACATGAACCTATGCACATCTCACTTCACGCGGGTGCACGCTTCAACTGGTGCACGACAGAGGGTGGCTGTTGGTACAGAAGCAGCCAACAGGTTCCCCATACGCTCTCTTTCCCTCTCTCTATTGCAAAATATTATACTACTATATCACACACACACATGTCTCTATGTACACTCACGCAACATCTGCGCAAAACAAAAAATTATCAGCAAGAGGAATCCCCCAACCCAAGCCAGCCGATGGGCTCCTTGCCCCAACTCCTATCATATCACTAACTTGCACCCATCCTTGGATAGGGTTTCCCGCCCAGCTCATGCCCGCAATCGGGTTACGTGCCGTGTTAGGCACTATCTTTAACTATTCCCATGTGTGGTAGGCCCCTCACTATGCCCTATAGGGCCCCCAGTCCCTCCCCCGGGACCTATTCCCCAGGCGCGTGTTCCACCAAGGGCCCAACTCGTCTTCACGCCCAACACCTACAGGCCCCCATGCGATGAATGCCTGCCACACAAGCGCTCGCTGTCTCAGATGCAGCGCCCTGTTTGTCTCATACGAATTCTCCCTTGGGTGCCTCTCTCCAAGCCCCAGGGCTCCTACGAACTCTACGTCTCTGATGCCCTTGTGTGGCTACTCTGGTCACCTTCCGTGGCCTCTCCTGGCCCAATGTACCTCCCCCAGCCAATAGCGTTGGTTTGGCATCCTTTGTATTTTGGCATCTCCGCAAAAACCTTACGTGGTAAACCACTCCACATCCGCCTAAGTCTACTCGGTAATGACCGCTGCCCATTACTTTTGTTACAGCGCATGGCCCCTCCCTCCGTAACCGAGGTCTACCTAACTTTGTCGACCGGAGCACTGTCACCTTTTGACCGACCCAAAAGTTCCTAACCTTTGGTCTACTTCCGTACCGATCCTTACTATGCCCCCTCTCGTCCACAACACTGGCTGCTTTTGTTCAGCCACTCCCTTGACTTCCGTCATCGAAGTATTAACCTTTGGGGCCTCCACTGTGCAGTCTACCTGTGCCCCCTTACTCGGCTCCACTGGTCCCTCCAATGATTTCACCGGCCGCTCTGCCTCCTCGACTTGGGCTCGGGGGAGCGCCCACGATGCCCTTTTGGATGCTTCCCTCTCCGACCATGTCTTGTCGGGTTCTGAAAATACATCGGGTATGTTCCCAAGCACGAGGTCATAAATGGGCGCCTCAGTACACATTGCCTCTGCCTCATCGCTAAAGAAAGGCGAATCCACCCTCACCCTCGCAAGAGGGAACCTCCTAATCGCCCCATCTATTAGCTCGCACATGTGGTCGTGTCACGTTAGCTGTCCGTCACTAACGAGTTTCCCCCCTTTACCGCCGCGCTACTACACCCTGTGTCCCGTAGCATACGGACTTCTCGATCAGCCACATACGCTGGGTAAACCGACATTTCCTCCTTCCGACCAAGGGAGGGGTACCCCCCACACAGTCCACTAATTATGGGCAATAACTGTCCCTTTCCAGTCTGAACTGCTCAGCCTCGAGTACTGCGCAGTAGACTTCTAACTGGCCCAAATGACGCTGTCTGCCTTTTCTCTAAGGCTCCCTCCAGTTCTATGAGGGCCCCCGCTTTGTTTGCCCGTGACCATCCTTCTCCAACAGTCTCTTGCCAGGTGCCCCTTCTTATTGCACACAAAGCAAGTGGTGTCTCTGGCCCTGACCATCTCTGATCCCCCCTGGAACTTTTCGGCTCGGGACCTGGATTCCTAACGGGTACCTTTGCAAACGAGTTACTCCCATTACTGCCCGACCTACCCTGGGTCAGACCTTTCCCATGAGCCTCCGAATATTGCTCGGCCACCCTAGTCATTTCCTATACGCTACTTGGCTCCCTCTCCTTAACAAACAGTGCCATCTCGGGGGCACACGACGACATAAATTGCTCCCTGATAAGTAAGTCCTTCATTGAGGGAAATGACTCATTTATTCCAGATAGTTTGACCCATCGGTAGAAATATATTGTGGCCCTCGACACAAACTGGTACACACTTTCATTCTTCTCAGCCTTACATTCTCAGAATGTCGTCCTGAAACCCACCTCGGCAAAGGGTACTCTTGACAGCCATCAAGAAAAATATGGTAGCCCTTGTATACAGCTGTAGCTCCTTTATAGCCTTTATAAACTGGCTTTCCTTTTTCAAGATTTGAATGAATCTATAAAACTTGCGGGATTATTTTGGTTGGAAAACATAGTTATCATGTGCTAGGAAGCCATTGGCGAGCCACAGTTACCTACCATTTTGCAATATGTTCCCCGAGGAGAACCCAGATCCAGCCGATAAGCATGGCATACGCCATCAGTGGGTGTTCAATCCAACTCGCGGCTACTCGAATCGGAGGACTCTTCACATGTTGACCCATAATTAAAAATGTGGCGCCCACATAAACAAAGAATCCTGGACTCGCCACCTAGAGGAATGATACAAATTTAATCCCACAGCCCTATGGAGATACATGAATACCTTATTACTAAATCTCAGAACAAATGCAAAGTGCAATTCCCTAACGGCTAAACAAGCTTTGCATCCGACGTTCGATTGAGGTTCACAGAGAGTAAATTTAGTGATGCTACCCTGCTATGCAGGGTAGCATCACTAAATTCACCCTCTGGGGACCTCGTTTTGCAGATGTCAGTCTGCTCATTTTCTGGCTTGGGTTGTACTCTGTAATTGACATATATCAGATGCCCCATACGTTTTATTATTTTATTATTTTCTCATTGTCTTTTTTTTTAATTTCTAGCACCAATTTGTTTGATGGAGCCTAAAGTGGATATATTGGTTATTTATACCATGATTACCTATTCTACAATAAATGAAAAGCCTATGACATAAATTTTAGCTTTACACACCAACCGTGGTAAACATGCCAGCAATGGGGTTTCACTAGTTAAAAATTTACACCTACAGTGGGACGACATGCAAGCTGACCTTTGGTGACCCTCGACCTGAATGGGAACTTGTCTAAATTTATCGCACGTCGCCTTTCGAAGAGTGAAATGAAAGTGGCAATTATTTAATACGTTTTTAAATGAGTTTACCCCATTAAACACCAAAAATTAACAAAGATACATTGTGTCATGTCAATAAAGCATCCATAACTCGAAAGAGAATGTTATTATGTTATTTAAATGAAAAAGGCTCTGTTTCTTTTTCTATTTCATTTCGGTGATAAAATTGACAGCGGAAGTACCGCCCACCGATGCTCTTGTAAACAAAAAACAAATTCGCACGTATGTACGGTTGCTGCTCAGTATAATCGAGAAAAAAAATAATAGCCACTCTTAATAATCTGACGATCATGGCATAAATAAAATATACCGAAAGTAGCTTGGTGTACCAAATGTTCACCACGAGTGGTGAAGTGGTATTAACCGCGCGCCGTAGGGTTGGGAGAGAAAATAATTGTAGAATTTAGAACGTAGTTTGAATTACCGGTGTAGCTATCGCTACAAACGCCTTCCCGCACGATGTTTCAATTTTTTTCTGCAACTTCAGTCAACTGTAACGTACAACTGGAACGGTTACAATATAGCCCTAACACACACACACGAAATTTGATACGTCTGCCTATGACATCGGGTTTCAGAACAAGGCAGAATACATCGTTCTATCATCATAGTTTAACTTATTCAATACAATACATAGTTCACGCACTGTCAACACTAAAAAGGACAAGTTGTGATACTTCCCAGACCGGAACTTTCAACAAACTGTAGAACAGTGACTAGTTTATCGATCTGTGCAAATAAGCTGGGTAATTACGTTCTACAGTCTCTATCGACGAATATTATACCTCGCGTGACTTTCTTGCATTCTGATTGGCTGAAAGGTGATACCCTATTTCGTGTAGTTGTCCAGCACAGAGCTGAAGGGTGACTACATGCGGGCACTATATGTTTTCTATTTTTAGCACGGGCACTATATGCATTTTCTGGTATAAAAACGTACAAAGCAACGATTTATCCAAAATGGTGGAAGGAAATCCCGGCCACCAATTAGACATTTTGATTTACATAAAAAATATACACTTCGTTTTTCTTTAGTGTCGCAAAAATAGCTGCAAAAGTTTTCCGAGGTGATACGTTCCAATAAATGGAGATTATTACCATAATGTGGATGTTCAAAATATGTATCCGAGTCGAGCTCCGGGTTCTAAAGGCAGATCACGACGAGTCGAAGACGAGTCGAGATCTACCCTTAGAACCTGGAGTGAGACATTGGCAGAAGCGAGGAATAGTATCATTGTGTCGAGCAATTATCAATATCCACACATTATTCTCATTTCTCCTTTATTGTTTAAAATAAAAACAGCATTACGTACTTACAATTTGGATGGTAGATTATTTGGTTAATTTGCATTTTCGTGTTGCTCGAGATAATATAAGGACTAGTGCGTGGCTTGTCGTTGACTATGTCCATATAGTGCCCAGTGAGGTGGTGTAGTTCCCTCCGCTTCGCGTCGGGAACTACACCACCTCACCGGGCACTATATGGGCGTAGTCAACTCCAAGCCATGCACTATTCCTTAAAAAGGTTATCTCCACGAATTTCGAGTCGGGAATTACACCACCTCACCGGGCACTATATGGGCGTAGTCAACTCCAAGCCATGCACTATATCTTAAAAAGGTTATCTCCACGAATTCCTTAACTCCACTGCGCTGTGGAGACCAATATGAATTATTTCAGGTTGGTACGTGGAATTCTTCTTTACTTCAGGGCGTGCATGTTTTACTTTGTACTGCTATTGAATAGCGTTGTCAAACGATCTTCGGCAATTGAATCTGGCATCGGCTGATTTTAAGTCATCGGTTTACGGTCGATAGAGGTGTTTGAACATCGGTCCATGCCGATGGTAACATAGAACACCACTCAATCCAAATTGTTTGTATTTACGTTTGATTAACAATCTCATACAAGCAGTAACGATCTTAATAAGTTGCCACAATTATTGACCCGATTCAAGATTGGCTTAATCTCATTGTTTGGTCTGATCTTCCCCTTGATTGCTGCTCATGGCACACATCCCACGTGTTGTGTGAGAACTCAATGAAATGTGACATCAGCAGAAACAAGTTAACAACGCAACGTCATTTGATCTTTGATCAAAGACGCTGCGAAGGTAGCTTGTTCCCTCTGATGTCGAATTTTTATTTCAATACACATACTAACGTACTCTTGAGGTCAACAAAGCAATTTGACTGTCTTGTAAAATTAACCCTATTCTATGCATTCTTAAACATTCTACTCCTTTTGGTAGTTACAATCTGACATCGGCACTCACAACCGTCAGATTGTGTGGTCACCTATCAGCAAGGAAATGATGGTCGCAAATCCTTATCGCTTCATCACTAGTCAAAACTGAGCTCACAGTAATGGAAAAGTATACCGCTGGGTGCGTGTGTAATTGTGTGCCATTATCATACCGACAAAATTGTCAATGGTTGTGTCGCCCCTTTGTGTGATATCCACTTTACAAGACGATACTAAGTGCTATATTATATTGATTGCCATGCACATTTCTTCTGGAGTGTGTTAATGGAGGGGTCCCGATGTGTTCTCCCCTGGGGATAAGTTTGAAAATGTGCTGTCAGATTAAGTAGTAATGTTCACAATACCGCAAATACCTACCGACAGTAGTTAGTTTAAGAATGACAACTCGCTTTCCGATAGCCGCTAATCACACAAGCTACCGCAATGTCGAGACATAGACTGTAAGAATTAAGAGATAAACGTCTCTTGCTGAGTTAGACAATCGGGAATTTGACTATGGAAAACCATTTGTTAACTTGCCTCTTGTTTCTAAGGAAACAAGACACGTTTATCTCCATTGTATTCCTGGTTAGAAGTGAAAAAAATTCTTCAAACCCGTTTTGTTTGAAGAAAAACAATCAACAAAATGCCATTTTCGATCTCGGTCTATTTGTCATGATGTAATTTAAAGGGTGTGTTCGATTTGTGACTCGTGCGAATAAGGGTTCAATCTCCTGCAAGTAGCGTGGATACAGACATGTTCTAATTGACTCGCTCGCGGAAACTGGAGCACGGTAAGGTCAATTTACACGAGATTAGAGCACGGCTCTCAACCAATCAAATTACGGGTTCAGAAAGAACGAGGTCAATTTTAACTGATATATTACAGTTAGTTTTAATCATCATTTTTTCCATTATTTGCACCGGAATGCGACATATGCGTCATGATTATCCATTATTTGTGCCATGAATATGCCTATAGATATAGAATGGTCCATAAACTATCACTTCATACATAAATCAGGTTGCAAAACTGCGTCTTCATTTTTTAAAAAAGACCTCAATGACCTTTGGGCGACCCAGTGACTTTGAACCCTCATCGAGTGCTGACTTATTTCAGCGCTGGGGAGCATTTGTTAAATATGGGGCCAAAATGTGCATATTTCCGACTTAAATAGAGAGGCAGATCATACCAGGAAAATCTTCGGTCACATGTGGGCATGTGCATCTTCCTTCCCATAAGACTGCAATCACAGGGACCCAAAAGAGAAATATCAGTTTCAGATTACAGTATTCGAGTCATCTTGGACCCTCCCCCACCCAGCCAATTCTTTGGTAATGGTATAGGCCATACAAAATAATTAATTGATTCTCACGCATTTTTTTTCAAACGAATGAGGGAGAGCGGATTTTATTTTCATTTTTAAAAAAAAAAATTATTCAATCGTCACCCACTGCTTCTTAGTTTAAACATATTTTATTGTCATTAGATTGAAAACTGACAAAAGAATTGGAACACAAGTTATTAAACTTATATAAGTTCCTCTCCTAAAACATTCAATGGCAGCTAACAAAAATATACAAGAACAAACCAAACAAAACAAAAAAAACAAAAATACAATTTATATCTCCAATACAATAAACATGCTTCAAATAAGGTAACAGGAAACCAATTCAGAGTAGCTGGAGAGAAGTGAAAGACACGACCTGCAGGTATAGGATAAGATGGTATAAAACAAAAGAAAACAGAGGAGAGTTGAGTGTTGTGTCCTTATCGTACGGATGCGGCCTTCGCAAGTCATCACCGAGTCTTATCTTGATGTTAAGAGAAAATGCACACCAAAAAGGGGGAGGGGTGAGAGTTAACTAAAACGATTGCTACCTGAAATAAAGGACTGTACTAACATAAAAAACTGCTTCTTATGAAGATTTAATACATGTGACTATCGGAATTGTGTGTAAAATGTTTTAGACGGCTTTCTACTGCCCCTCCACCAACCCAGGATTGAATTCCAGGAGTGGAAGAGGGGCAGTTAATAGCCATCTTAGATGCTATGCTGTGTCCCAAAAACCTGATACCAGCCCCAAAATATGATTATTGAGCGAAACGAAGGCAAAGGTTTTCCAACAAATCGTCGCCTGAGTTCTAGAATGTCCTATGTCCCATAGGGGACATAGGACATTCTAGCACTCGGGTGACGAAATCTTGAATTTATCATCTTACAATTATCTATCAGCTTTCCTGAAAACCTGTAGTTTGTTTGGCAGAGTTGTGATATATCCAAGGTCGCTTCAGCAGCCATTAGAACTGCTGTAGTTTGTACTTTATGTTTCGTTTTAGCGTCCGTTCCAACATTTAAAATAACCGGTTTATTTTATTATTGCTTCCTTTTCGGGTGAAAATAGATTTGCAAAACGAAGTGGTCATTGAATGTTTTCATCATAAAGACACATTGCTATTCGAGAAACCGTTTATTTACATGACGAGTTATAGCCTATATTTATCAGTGGAATGATTTTTCGACCGTTTTTGGTAGCCTCTAATTTCAAGAGTTGGGAAACGCGTGAGACGTCCGTCAGCTACTAAATGACTACAGGTACCAATTTGAAAATGTCAATAAAAACACCGAACGCGGGTCAATGCGTTGGAGCCCGAGAATCAACTGTATTTTTTTTCGCCTTATGGTGTAAAAATATATTGGTAATTCCTACCTCCACTGCGAGGGCATTTTAGCCCTTTACGCAACGTAACGGCCAAAATCGGCCAGCGCTATTCTCAAAAATCGCCAATTAATTTTCATTATTTTTTCATTTTTTATGTCTCAAAAACATAGGTTATGACCCCTCGTTGGAACTGGCTTGTCGATCTCGTTCCAACGAGGGGTCATAACCTATGTTTTTGAGACAAAAAATGAAAAAAATGACTTATTCAAGATTTTTTTTTGCAAGTGTCGTCTGCTTTTCGTATTAGGTAAAGGGTTAAATCGTACTTGTTTCGCTAATTAAGCCTCTCTAGATTTTATTCTATCGGGAAACTGTGTGTTTTGTCCTCCAAAATCATGCCATTTATACTGACAACAAAATGACGTCACTGTGAGGTTTTAACTAAATACACTCGATCGTCCTGATGAATTTTGCAAAGCTGTACATGTAAACACGTAGCTATGGCCCATTTTCAAATTAAATACAAGTATTGAAGACGGCTTCACGTGCTAAAGGGTTACTGGAGAGTTAATTGGATGCCGAGTTTTTGGGACTTTTATGTCGATCTCAAATCCACAATCGATGGAAGCAAGGGTAAAAAAATCTTGGCGGAATCAAAACATCGGTCGTTAGCCCTTTACCCAACGTAACGGCCAAAACCGGCCAGCGCTATTCTCAAAAATCGCCAATTAATTTTCAAAATATTTTCATTTTTTGTCTCAAAAACATAGGTTATGACCCCTCGTTGGAACGAGCTCGTCGAGCTCGTTCCAACGAGGGGTCATAACCTATGTTTTTGAGACAAAAAATTAGTTATTCAAGAATTTTTTTTGCAAGTGTCGTCTGCTTTTCATGTTAGGTAAAGGGTTAAATTGTTTTCATTGATCTTCATCTTCACATAATTAATACGCCAAATACAGATACATGGGCAACAAACATAGAATTTAATTTTATTGTTGATTTTTATTTCGATATGCTTAAGAGACTTACAAAATAATAAAAAAAGTATTAGACCAAACAAAATTAAATAACCGATTCTCATGCATTTTTTTTTAAAACGAATGAGGCAGGATTTTTTATTTTTTTTTTTATTCCTGATGGAATGGTTGCCGATGTCTAAAAAACAGTTGTAAGAACACAAAATTAAATACTAGAGCTTCTATGTTGATTTCACTGATAGATTTTGTTTGTAACACTGATCATACAAAACAAAATCAATATAGAACAACTAAGATGGAGATAAAAAGATAATAAGTTCTAGAAGCCACAATCAGGCCTTTAACCCTTTACCTAACCTGAAAAGCAGACATCACGTGCAAAAATAATTCTTGAATAACAACTTTTTTTCATTTTTTGTCTCAAAAACATAGGTTATGACCCCTCGTTGGAACGAGCTCGACGAGCTCGTTCCAACGAGGGGTCATAACCTATGTTTTTGAGACAAAAAATGAAAAAAATAATGAAAATTAATTGGTGAATTTTGAGAATAGCGCTGGCCGGTTTTGAACGTTACGTTAGGTAAAGGGTTAAAAAAAATGAGGGTACCAGTGCAAAAGCCAACATTTTCCTTGCCGGTGTTTCATATTCAGTCAAACATAAATAATAGTTTGGTGGTACAAATTTGTTCTATTACAAATTATTTGAGAGTGCCTGTTGGCACTCTTCAATAATTTATAATAAAACAATTTTTGATGAACAAATTCAGATCACCAAAAATCATCTAGGTCTCAACCAGTTAAATAAATATTTATTTTTTACGTATATATGAGAATTTCAATATTGTACCAATATATACGACATATTGAACATCGCGACACGATACCACTAAAATCAAACCTTATGATAGTTTTTTACATTTTGAGTTATGGCTCCGAAATAAATATGACGAACGCGGGCCGAAAAACCGAATGTGCCGCTGCTTGAGAATCAACAGATTAATTTTGTATAGCCTTGTTTCTGCACATTGTTAGCACCGATGAAAGAAAAACTATATATAACAAACACACAAACAATACATTATTATTTATTTATTTGCTTTTAGGGTCACATATTTCTGAACAATGGCTAATCATGACCGCGACAGTTTTACGGGTGGAGGAAGCCGGGGTACCCGGAGAGAACCACTGAGCAACGGCGAGCAACAGTCAGCTCCCCAACATACTAACTCCACACAAGCAGGGTTAGCATTGGTTGAAGGCAAGTGTACCATCGACGTGCAGTACGCCTTAGTACACAACGCCACCGTGCCCCCACGTGGACAATGGGGGTGAAGTGTTTGCCCAAGGACACAACGCGGTTGCCGCAGGTGGGATTCGAACCGAGGACCTCTCGGCTTGCAGCCTGCACCTCTACATACTGAGCCACCGCGCCCCCACAGACAATACATTATCTGTTTAAAATAATTTACTGCTCTCGGAAGAAAATCGTTACATTTATAAACTGCACACAGCCATGGACGTGGCTAGAGGTTTCCGATTGGTGGTGGGGGTGTAGGGTAGTGAATTTCCAACTAGGGGAGGGATCGGGGGAACCCCTCCCGGTCCTCCCCTAGTTGGAAATTCACTACCTAGAACGATTTTGAAAATGAAGCCATGAAAGGGGGCATAAAACTGATTCTAGTAAATGAAATGCCAACACGTTTATGACAGAATTATCAGGTTATTATTATTTGGTATTCTTCTGGGAAATGAATATGTGCCAAACAAATGCTCAAGCTTTGAACTTTGAGCAATTCCTTCTGTCCTAACATTAAACCAGATCTTGCAGGAAAGATCAGTTTTCGATGTTTCATCATTTTGTAACTGTGAATGATTGAGTTAACTCAGGATGACGATTTTTTACATGAATTGATTTTTTTGAAGTGCATTTCGAGGATTTTTTTTTATTACGATAAGTAAATGTACTATAGAAATCTCGTACCATTTAACATCATGCATACTTATGAAGCTCGATATTGCGTACACTGTAGTTTTAAATTTTAACAGTTAGAATTTTTGCCGATTGAAACCGAGTTTGAATTTTGGGAAGTAAAGGAGACATCGACATCGCCAAAGAAGCTCTAAAATCCAGGAAGATGGAATTTCCAACTACTCATGACTTGCCCTCCGAACTTCCAACTATAGAAACTTTTGGCCAGGATAGGGGGTGTGACACAGGTGTGTGTGTGTGTGTGTGGGGGGGGGGGGGGTGGGTGTCCACCCCTGTCGCCACGTCCCTGTACACAGCAGGGAAGAAACAAATACAGGTACAGACTGGATATCCACTTTGAGTGAACAGATTTTGCTACTCGCTATTTTTGTGTAGGAGAATTTTAGCAGGTGGAAAACGTAGCTCCCATATTTTCCTTCCTCGATTTTGTAACCAGAATTCGACGTACTATGTACAACGCTTACACAATGAGGGTCGGATTAAAAAGGAAAAACGGCATTTAACAGTGATTGCATCTGAATCACATTACATCCCTCGGCGTCCATCGTTGCCCTTTAATTTTTAGCACGGTACAGAATTGCCGAAGTAACGAACGAGAATATTGGACTGCGAATCATGGAAGTCAGCTTTAGGTCTTTTGACCCAATCATACTGCACATGCATTCATACTCAAATGTTTGTTTACATCATAGATACCATTTTTCACCTATCATCACAGACTGGAACCCACCAAACAAAGGGTGCGATGCAGTCGGTGCACTATATTCAACACAGTATACGGACTCTTCCTCATTCGAGTCTTGTAAAATAATTTCAACAGGAAATTTTGATCCCGATGTCATATAGTCAGTGATATTTCGATTTTGTGAGACTTGAATATGGGGTATCAAACTGTCAAAGTTGCAAACTAATAACAAAATGTGTTAATTTTCCGACATGCGCAACATTTGCATCACATTCAGTGTGTCACGGCTATAGAAGAAAGAAAAGTTTTGCCAATCATTTTCACCTGGACAGTAAAAAAATCTATCCTCCGTTTTCCTGCTGAAAAGATAAAGCGAGACAGAGAGAATCGGTTCGATAACGAATGTCGAATAAGGAACTGGGAATAAGTAACGGTTGCCACGTCGGTGGTTTTAAACTGCTTGGATAATAGTTCTTCTGAGTATTTATCATTGAATAATTACATTGTTAATGTAGTTATACGTTTTGGGTCCAAATACTCAATTTCCATTGGTCAGCTGGATGACAACGTCATGACCAAATGTCATTCATTTTGCAATGAATACACTTGGTCGAACTTTGACCCGCATTTACGGTAGAGCGCAGTTGACAGAATGTAATTTGGGCGGGTTTTTAACTTTTAGCGCCTCTCGCAATGATCAACTCCGCTGCTGTTTCTTTGGTGACATTTCTCAACTGTGGCATAAAGCCCGCTACTAAAATACTCGTTTCCGTTTCTAAAGTTGTGAAAATTAAAATTCAGAGTTGTGCGCTTTGTCTTTTGTGTGAGGGTGGTTTTTCGCCTCGTTCGTTCGTACATGTTTTATTTCGTCTTTCTGCTTTGTTGTTTGGTAAAAAGTAGTTTAAAAAGTTACGGAATGTAATTATAAGAATTGAATGCAATTTTTTATAATCTTTATTGGAGTATGAACGTGTGGGAATGGGTACAGATTATGTATGAATCCCGAACGGATTATAAAAATTGCATTCAATTCTTAAATAATTTGTAACAAATTTGATCTATGTGATTTTTCTAAAAATAGTACTAATCCTCCATGTATGTACACCAGTCGACAAAAGAGATTTTCTCAGCAAATAATCAGTGGGTTTGGGAAGAGAAAGGGGTGGGGAATTGGGTTTGCATGGTGCTTTTTCAGACAACAAAATAGAACCAACTGTGGTTCCGTAACTTCTGTAACTGAAATTAGCTTAGGCTTCTATTTTTGGCACAAATCTTCAATCCAAAGTTGAGCCTACGTTGGTTCTCTAATGGAACCATTTTATAGTGTTCGATTTTGAGTTGCATATGTGACAAGCAGTAAAAACATTTTTTTTCTTCAATGGAATCATTACGTTCAACATACGTTACTAGGTGCAGACACAAATTTCGTGCGATAATGGAACCACGAACAATGGGGTGTATTTTCGGTTCCATATTCGTTGCAAAATTATTAACCAATTTTAGTTCTATATTGAATTAAATTTGGATATATTTTGGTTTCTATTTTTGGTTTCATGTTCGCGACAAGACATGGAACCAATTTCGGTTCGGTCATGGAAGAGTAACTTTTGGTTATATATTTGGTTCCATATACGTGACAAAATATGGAACCATTTCTGGTTCTATAATAAAACAAATTAAATTTGTTTAATGTTGGGTTCTATTTTTGGTTCAAAACACGTGATAAGACATGGAACCAATTTTTGTTCACTAATAGAACCAGTAACATATCGAATTATTTTTGGTTCTAACAATTTTTGGTTCGTGACAAGGTATGGATCCAATAGTGGTTCCAAATAGAACTATAGTTTTTTTTGCAGTGTGGGTATTGTGAAAAGGCTATCTTTGCGACGACTCGGTGAAACAAAGGAGGTATTTCGAAGAACCGAAAATCGGTTAAACAGATCCCTTAACCCTTTACCTGACATGAAAAGCAGACGACACTTGCAAACAAAATTACTGAATATCTATTTTTTCATTTTTTGTGTCAAAATCATAGCTTGTCGTGACTCCTCATTGGAACGAGATCGTTGAGCTCGTTCCAATGAGGGGTCATAAGCTATGTTTATGACGCCAAAAATGAAAAGAAATAATTCTGATTGAATGGCAATTTTTGTGAATAGCACTGGTCGGTTTTGGCAGTTACGTTGAGTAAAGGGTTAAAACACTTCACTTCTCTTTCGAATCCCCGAGTTCACAGTGGTGAACGGAAGTGTGCAGATTTCGCTAGTCGATAATTTTGAGGCGGAAACTTTGAGCAAGCGGAAAATTTTACTCACACATTGTTGCGTTTTCGTGAAGCCTCTTCTATATTGTGGGTTTAGTAGGTCACGTATGGGTTCTTTGATTATTTTTTTTTAACTCAGAAGGCAAAAGCTATTCAAATTCTTCAGCACATATTTTAAAAATGAATATTAAAACTTACGCGAACACAGAAGCGCACACTGAAACACTGAAACACAAAACATTCATTTGACCCGGTCATTGATGTGATTTCACTGACTTCTATTATCGTTAGCGGAAAACAATGCATTCCGCAGTTAAGTGGCCTAAAATGTGAGACAAAAATCGAAACCATATTCCATTGCCATTTCTTGCCTCAGTGTATGCATGTAATATGCTCAGGGCTTGGACCCAGTGCTGCCTGGATTGATTTACGGTTGGTTCAAATGGGAATTTTATTGCTCATTTATGGTGGGTAAAAACATTGGCCCTAAAAACTTGTATTTTATGAATCATTACGTCATCGTAATGCGTCCTTGTGTTGCGCATGGCGTAATCTCCTGTCATTGTTCTTCTTGTACCATAACCACTGTAGTTTCTAAACTACAGCGGCTATGATACAAGAAGAGCAATGACTGGGGATTACACTGCAAAAAATATTGGTTCTCTTTAGAACCCAAACTGGTTCTAATCTTGTCCCTGAGATGGAACCAGTTCTGTTTAAACAGTATTTATTTCAAATCAAATAAATTTATAAAGATTAACATTAAATATTAACAGAATTAAACATAAATTGAGGGGGGGGGGGGGGGTTCAGCCGTAAGTTTAGAGCTTATACGAGGTTGTGTCAAATCATTATTAAGCAAAGGAGATATGAACAGTTGGCACATCGAACCAAAACTGGTTCGATATGCCAACTGTTCATATCTCCTTTGTTTCAAAATGTTTGGCGACTGCTTTGAATAAGCTCCAAGTTTATTGCTGAATCTACTTCAGTTCATGTAATATTCTGTTAAAATTGAATGCTAGTCTTGGTAAATTTATTTGATTTGAAATAAATACTGTTTAAACAGAACTGGTTCCATCTCAGGGACAAGATTAGAGCCAGTTTGGGTTCTAAAGAGAACCTATATTTTTTGCAGTGTACGCCATGCACAACAAAAGAACGCATTACGTTTCAGCTGACTGTTTCTTTGGATTATTTTTTTCTTTTTAACACATCACCTGTGGTAGGCCTGTATGCAATATCATCTTCTCAAAAAAAAAAAAAAAAATGATCCAGTCTATTGCATTTCTTTAAGCTGGTGATTTATTGGTCATTTAATTAATGTTATCAAACGGTGGCCTCGACATGTGTATTGTGTAATATCTCGATACCAGATAAGTGCAGGTAAAAGACGTTCTCTTTCTGAATCGAATGATCGCACGCGCGGTTTCTACCCATAATACATATTTGTATTTTGCTGGACGTTTTATATGTAATGGTGAAACTGTGTTTTTGCTGTAAGATAAAAATGTGTTATATGCATATTGTGCTTATACACATTTTTTTTTATCGCGACGAGTGGGAGCGCGATGGCTCAGTAGGTAGAGGTGCAGACTGCAAGCCGAGAGGTCCTAGGTTCGAATCCCACCTGCGGCAACCGCGTTCTGTCCTTGGGCAAGACACTTCATCTCCATTGCCCGCGTGGGGGCACGGTGGCGTTGTGTACAAAGGCGTACTGCACGTCGATGGTGCACGTGTCTTCACCCAATGCTAACCCTGCTTGTGTGGAGTTAGTATGTTTGGGAGCTGACAGTTGCTCGCCGTTGCTCGGTGGTTCTCTCCGGGTACTCCGGCTTCCTCCACCCGTAAAAGTGTCACGGTCATGATTAGCCATTGTGCATAAATATGTGACCTTAAACACCAATAAATAAATAAATAAATAATATATCGCGACGAGTCGAGACGCAATAAAAGACCAGATGACCTTGAAATCGCAAAGCGAATTTTCAGAAGTCATCCGACGAAGTACGGCCGTCGCCGAAGCGCCCAGCCATGATAGGAAGGTGCCTGTCGCCTTTTACGTACTAAGCCGCCAAAACAAGCGTATTCCGTCGCTTGTTTTTAATGAAAAATGTCAAAAATAGGCGAAACTTTGAAGTGACGTAAAAACGTCAAAAAGACAGCAAATCGAAAAAAAACCCCAGTTATCTCTTAACTTTTTGAGCACAACAACATACAGAACGTGGAGAGTGTATTATCACTAAATCACCCGCAGAGCTGACATACCACCAAAGCAATAATTGAAAATTTGTTGCAAAGCATAACAATCACAAGCAAAGTTCCAGCCAATGGACCTTCGGGTTGAACCCGGAGGTCCATTGGCTGCAACTCTGCTTGCGTTTTTTGTCCATATGTACAGAATATGAAAGTGATACTTTGGGTGTTAACACCACTCCACGGGTGATTTTGTTACAACCCACTCTCCACGTACTGTGCTAAAATATCCAAAAACAAAAAAAAAAAAAAATATATAAAAAAATTCGAAAAAAATAATTGCTGACCATATGACCCTCTTTTACGTCACCTCAGAGTTCGGGTATAATGGTTGAGAATTTCCAAGGACGACCCCACAATTTAGATACGTTTTTTGGCGGAGATTATATTCCCGGACATTCGAAAGGGTATGGCTCAAAATCAGGGTTGAAAATAAAAGGTGTAGATACAAAATCATAAAATTGCCATCGCTGGCATCGGGTGTGTCAAATTCAATTGAACAATTTAGTGCTGACAACTTAAAGTGACTACAAATTGGCGTGGTAAGTTTCATAAGTATATCCTGTATTAGTTGTGCGCAATTGGACTCAAGAACACAGGGCTTTTAACCCTTTACCCAACGAATCGATAGTATCCGCCCGCGTAATATGCAAACAAACCAGTTGAAATAACATTATTTTTCAAAAAATTTCAACAAAACCATATCATGTGACCCCTCGATGGAACGAGCTCGTTCCAACGAGGGGTCACATGATATGGTTTTGTTGAATTTTTTTGAGCATTTTTAAAAAATGGTATTTAAAATAATAAATTTTGATATCGCCTGCGTTGGGTAAAGGGTTAATTAAGAATAGAAAAGATAGGCTAAACTTCAGTGTGACGTAAACACGTCAAAATGGTGTTGCATCAAACAAAAATACCTATCTTATATTTTTTTCGATCTTCAACAAACCAGAATTTCAGAGAGATCTGATGCATTTTAATTTTGACCCTTTGACCCTCTATGGCGTCACATCAGCGACGACTATAACGGTTGAGAATTTACTAGGCTGGCACAACAGTTTTAGATATGTTTTTCGTAGAGACTATATTACCAAATTTTCCAAAGGCTCAGGTCTAGACGTTTTATATTTTATGATGAAACTGCGGTTTTGCTGTAAGATAAAAATGTGTTACAAGCATATTGTGCTTGCACACAATCTTTCATGGCGACGAATCGAGGCGCAGTAAATACAGATTATCATAATAATGTGCATGTCCTGTGATTTGTATCAGACTCGAGGTGGTGCCCAAAATGGGATCTCAACGAGCCGGCTTTGCCGGCGAGGTGTGATCCCATTCTGGACACCACCGATAATCTGATGCAAATCACAGGACATGCACATTATCATGATAATTCATTTATCTAACAATTCTGTTTTTTGGCGGAGATTATATTCCCGGACATTCGAAAGGGTATGGCTCAAAATCAGGGTTGAAAATAAAAGGTGTAGATACAAAATCATAAAATTGCCATCGCTGGCATCGGGTGTGTCAAATTCAATTGAACAATTTAGTGCTGACAACTTAAAGTGACTACAAATTGGCGTGGTAAGTTTCATAAGTATATCCTGTATTAGTTGTGCGCAATTGGACTCAAGAACACAGGGCTTTTAACCCTTTACCCAACGAATCGATAGTATCCGCCCGCGTAATATGCAAACAAACCAGTTGAAATAACATTATTTTTCAAAAAATTTCAACAAAACCATATCATGTGACCCCTCGATGGAACGAGCTCGTTCCAACGAGGGGTCACATGATATGGTTTTGTTGAATTTTTTTGAGCATTTTTAAAAAATGGTATTTAAAATAATAAATTTTGATATCGCCTGCGTTGGGTAAAGGGTTAATTAAGAATAGAAACGATAGGCTAAACTTCAGTGTGACGTAAACACGTCAAAATGGTGTTGCATCAAACAAAAATACCTATCTTATATTTTTTTTCGATCTTCAACAAACCAGAATTTCAGAGAGATCTGATGCATTTTAATTTTGACCCTTTGACCCTCTATGGCGTCACATCAGCGACGACTATAACGGTTGAGAATTTACTAGGCTGGCACAACAGTTTTAGATATGTTTTTCATAGAGACTATATTACCAAATTTTCCAAAGGCTCAGGTCTAGACGTTTTATATTTTATGATGAAACTGCGGTTTTGCTGTAAGATAAAAATGTGTTACAAGCATATTGTGCTTGCACACAATCTTTTATGGCGACGAATCGAGGCGCAGTAAATACAGATTATCATAATAATGTGCATGTCCTGTGATTTGTATCAGACTCGAGGTGGTGCCCAAAATGGGATCTCAACGAGCCGGCTTTGCCGGCGAGGTGTGATCCCATTCTGGACACCACCGATAATCTGATGCAAATCACAGGACATGCACATTATCATGATAATTCATTTATCTAACAATTCTGTCACATAATCAGATTAAATCTTAAATTATTAATACAGGTTTGGGACAAAATGGTGGGCGAGAAAAAGTTAAAAAATAAACATATTTTATGGAACAATATTGTTGTGCTCTTTAACAAACAAGCGGTCACCCCAAATTTTCAAAGTTACGTTGTAAAATTATTCACTCTCAATATCGCTTCCTATGATGATACGCTTGAATTTACAAATGCGTAATATTTAATTGTGCAGTTTCTATTTATTGTGGAGGAGGGCGGGGGTGGAGGGGGGGGGGGGGTCATTAGCTATTAATAATTCTGTCACTAAATGAGGCTAGAAATGAAAGGTAGAGAAAAAACATAAAATTGGCATCACTGACGTCGGGTCTCTCAATTTAAAATACCCAAAATAATTCTGCACATCTGCAAATGATCAGAAATATTTGCGGGAAGTTTGAAAACTGTATCGTTCAGAACTATAGTGCTCTGTGTCACAAAATCAGCGTTTTCAATAAGAAAATGCTAAAATTTGAAGTGATGTAAAAACGTCAAAAATGGTGGTGTTTAAAACAAAAACACGCGTGTCTCCTATTTTGTGTACACTATAATATACTAACATTTTTAAAAAATCAAAAAAATCTATTTTTCTGACAAATGACGTCCTTGATATCAGATAAGGAATAGAGCTGTAGGTTAACCGAAACCGAACCGTGGTTTTTAGTTTTTAAAAAACCGAAACCGAAACCGTCGACATCCCGTTATCTAAGGTTTTTCATTTTTTATTAAATACTCTCTTGCTGCAGAAATTCTCAGAATGTAGCCATCCCAGAGTAGTGAGAGTACCCAGACACTGCCAATGACAGTGTCTGGGTACTCTCACTACTCTTGGAAGGCTACATTCTGTGAATTTCCCACATTTCAGTTTAGTTGTGTTTGCAGCTTTCCTCAAGCTGCGTGTAGGTGTCAGACCTCGAAAAATGGCCAATCTAGCACAATAAAAGTTCTGTATATTTAGGTAATTATTATATTGGCCTGATTCTTCATGTATTATAGCTTATTTCGGGCATTCATTGAGTTTCACTCAATTTCACTACCATTCAGTTACGACTCCGGACATTAGAATGAGTTTTATTGAATTTTACTTGGCCTCATGAACAAACCGAAAACCGAACCGAACCGAGGTTTTACTCCACTTGAAAAATTAAAACCGAAACCGAACAAGAAATTTAAAAACCTACAGCTCTAGTAAGGAATTAAGAACTTCCCAAGAATGAAAACATTTTAGGAATGGACTTTTGTGGAGATAGGAGATGCAAAGTTGGTAAGGTGGGGGCATGATACAGGCTTTGATATTATAATATTAGAACGCTTTTTTCATGTTCTATCGGTCAACAGTACCTGAGTTTGTGTGATTTCTGTAAAAACTTTCAGCAGCTTCGCTGCTTCAGGTTTTATTTCCGAATCACACAAACTCAGGTTCTGTCGACCGATATAACATGAAAAGAAACGTTCTGAGTATTTTATTATGCCGAACAAAAAATAGCTTTCATTGTTAAGCGTTAACTGCAACATGCCATCAATCATATAACAATGCAGCCGAATACAGAAACATGCTTTTTGTGACGTTTTTCGAACGAATGGCGCCTCTTTTGGAGTTTCCAGATCAACAAATTCGAAAATGACTTGTTACAAGTGCCGTCGCTTTGGGAGTTTCTATATCACCAAATGCCAGTGTTTGCAACTCCCTCATGCTGTTCATGTTATAATTCATTATTATTACCACTTTTGGGGGCGTTCCTAGCAAATTAACGATGTTTTACCGGGCGTTGAAAGCTCCTAATGCTCAACAAGTACAAGTCTTGTGACGTGTCGGGCCGTTATTGACTTTAAATTCCCGACAAGTCAATAACAGTTCAACACGTTTAAATATAGACAATGACGTCACATCTCTCAGCCGATCAATAATATTTCCCCCCAGATTTCAATTTGGATCGAAATTCAGTTCGGATTTTTAATTTCTAAACACAATTGACACATTTGTTTCAAGTGTTTCCCTTTGTGTCACGGATAGAAAATATATCAAATACAGGAAGCGATTCTCACAAAGTTAGGAATGACGTCTCTGATGAATAGAGTAAAACTCTTTGCCTTAAGTTCGCATTTCGAAGATACATTTTATCATCTAACTTTCCAAATTTCGTCGTAGACTGATCAGACGATAGTCATGTTACCTGGTTTGTTTGTCAACAAATCAGGCGACAGTTTCGTTGTTTATTTTAATTCGAAAACGTCAAACTTCATTTATTTATCTTATTTCCCATATAATTTAATCTAAATGTACCCGATGTACAAAAGTAGCAATAATAGAAATAACATGATTTTGTCGGGCATTACAGTGTATGAACGGCTCAACAGAAATGGTTAAGAGCCCTTGAGCTTATTAGCGGCCGGAGACGAAGTCTCGGGCCGCTAATAAACTCTTGGGCTGTTAACCATTTCTGTTGAGCCGTTAATATAACAATAACATGACTTTAGGCATCGTGGTTTATTAACGGCCCAACGGGTGTGAATAGCAGCCCGACAGGTTATAAAAGGCCCGAGACGAAGTCGAGGGCCGTTAATAAGCTGAAGGACAGTTATTCACACATGTTGGGCCGTTAATAAACCACAAGGCCCGACAAAGTCATGTTATTACTATTATTACCATGCGATTCTGAGAAGGTTTTGACCCTGTACCTTACATGCCAGCTACAAACAGCCAATTGGTCTTCATTCAATTCGCTTGATTGAGACATATTTAACCCTTTACCTAATATGAAAAGCAGACGACACTTGCATAAAAAATTCTTGAATAACTAATTTCTTTAATTTTTTGTCTCAAAAACATAGGTTTTGACCCCTCATTGGAACGAGCTCGACCAGCTCGTTCCCATGAGGGGTCATAACCTATGTTTTTGAGACAAAAAAATGAAAAACATAATGAAAAATAATTGACGATTTTTGAGCTGGCTGGTTTTTGCCGATACTTTGGGTAAAGGGTTAACGTTTTCAATTTTGGCAGATGATATTATTGTCTGTCCTCAAACAAACTGGCGTGACATAATTATCACGTGTTCGGCACCGGTATTCTTTCAAATGCAACGAAGTTAGAAAACTTAAAAACAAACCCGATATTTACCGCTTTTATGTCAGGAATAAAACTTAAAATGTCTGCAGACTTACTGTATACAGCTGCTTGTTCTTATGGAACGAAATTTGCTGGAGATTTTAAATATTTAATAATTCAAATAAAAATCATATTGTTTACTAATTGAAACCATTTCTGGAAACTTTTCCCATTTTCGAGTGTACGACAGCGAGGAACAAAAGTCACTTGACTAGTCGGGCTGTTAATGAGATGTTTAACTCATTAACGGCCCGACACATCACGTGATTTTTTAAGTTGAGCGTTATGTTCTTGTAATGCCCTCTTAAACTTTGTTAAACTTTGTTAATGTACTAGGGAACGCCCTATCAAGTGGTAATAATACACTGTAATGCCCTTCAAAATCATGTTATTGTTATATTAATGGTGAAACTATACTGGATCTCACTGTACAGGACAAGGCCTCAATAGGAGTAGGACCTACAGTTGGAAAGTTTATGAACGTACTGGTGTAATAAGTGGAATAATGGAATATTAATTCATGTTTCTTGGACGACAGTTGTAAGAATTAAGTGGAGTGAAACAATTTATTCTGAACTTGAGACGGAGACTCCGTGAGGTCTAGGAGCACTGATACTAAACTTGTGGAAATATAATTGATATGAAGTCACGCCGTCACTGGAAGTGGTGAACAACACGTGAGTTTTTAATATTTCTGATTCTTTTGAATTCACTGTTTGTAGTTAAAATTGAAGACACATCCTCTGAAGATGACATATTTGCAGGTAAGTTTGTGTCTATCGGTGACGAAAAAAATTAAACAGACACGGTGCCAGCGTTTGGTGTTGTGAAATTCCAATCAGCGCGTGCGTAATCAACGCTGATCAATGGAAGTGGAGCTTACATTTTCTTTTTTCTCATTTTCCCAGGGAAGAACGTTCCGATAGTACCCGAGCTTCTGTCCAAAAACTCCAGTACTATGACTTTTAGAAGGTGTCAAATTAACCAATCACGGCTGATGTCACAAACGTGAGGCATAATAAAAAATATATTCCAAAAATTTAAAACCCACATCACTCAAATCGCGGATGGAATATGTGGAAACAAATGTTGTTCCTGCGAGATTGTGCCATTTCTGATTAGACTAAGTGTGCTTAATTTCATGAGTGCGGGTTGTGCTTAATTTCTTGAGTGTGGGTTAAGTGGAAGGATCCTATATTTTGCTCCGACGAAAATGAAAGAGAAAAAAGGGCTAATGATCCCAATAAGTCATTCCAAAGGCGTTGGGTGACTTAATTATATTCAAGCACCATGATTACATAACACTTTTATCTACCGTCCAGTCAATATAACCCGTGCACTTTAGTAAAAATAATCCATAACTATGGTTTTTCAAATAAAAGCCACACTCAACTGTTCAAATTAATTTGACTCAATTTTAATTCCTCCCAACTCAACGGCAGGTGACAGAATTCCTTTAACAGGAATGGAATTGTACACAGGGACGTGGCGACAGGGTGTGTGTGTGTGTGGGGGGGGGGGGGGGGGGGTACCCCTCAATCATGGCCAACATTTCCTATAGTTAGAAATTCGGAGGGCAAGTCATGAGTAGTGGGAAACTCCATCTATCTGGATTTTACAGCTTCTTTGGTGATGCTAGTAGTATGTCGCGTACGTTTGAGGGATCATTTGGATGACCTCGGTGGATGACCTCGGAAGTGACGTCATTTCACGTGACCCAGTGGCGCCATGTTGTGTTGTCATGGTAACCCGCTTGAGCGGCCATGTTGTGACGTCATCGCCATAGTGATACGTGGTGTTAGTGCGCATGCGCAGCGCGTGTTGTTAGGGTGATACGTGTTTCCATCGTCCATTTTGTATACTGGAGGCCGCCATCTTGGTTTCTATAGTAGCACGTGGTTGCTATGTTACCTAAAGGCCTACAACAGGACAGAGGTACGTTCGGAGGGTATGTTCGATTGAATCGGAGTAAATCTAATTACCACAAACAACCCGACAATCCATCCAAATCACAGAAATTGACTTTATTTAGTACGGATTTCCCATTTTATCGGTTTAGGACGTGGTGCTATAGCACCGAGGGGGTACTGAGGGCGTGTTCGATTGAATCGGAGTATATCTAATTACCCAAATAGACTCGACCACCCTTACAGTCCACCAAAAATCTCCACCAAACCACCCAAACGGACATATGAAGCCCCATTTTGGGCATATAAAAATAACACGTTATGCTATAGTACCAAGGGGTACAGGGGGTATGTTCTATTGAATAGGAGTACAGGGCCTGATTTTCCAAGAATTCCATTTTTAATGCCTATTGCATATGTTTCTGTATCACTAACAGTCTATCCAGTCCAAACTATATCTGGTTCTCTTGTCCAAGTCTTATAATTAACAGTGCTGATTTCCCATAATGCAGTTATCTCCCCTGTGTACAACAAACCCCATATTATTCTCAAGAGCCAATAAGCCAAGAGAGTAATTGCTCCATGAGCAATTGCTCGAACGACTCGAAGCTCATCGAGCAAATGTCACCGACACGATATGTCCATGGTGGTTAAAGTGTCGTTAAACCTTAATAAATAAATAAAGTTGGTGTTTCATGTATGATTTGTCCAGAACGTCATGGCTCAAGCCTTGTCTGACTAATATTTCAACTACATCATCAAGGCATACCTTCGTCGAAGGCATGCCTTGATGTGTAGTTGGAGTATAAGTCCATCGGGGGTTATCGTTAAAAATTCAACACCTCATGGAACTTGACAAGTGAATAAATAAAATATACTTGTACTCGTCGTGATGTAAATTTTATTTAATTAACACCTACCGTACCCATACTTCAATTTATTCAGACTGGCCCCAACTGCCCGAAACGGTTACAACGGGCCCCAATTTGTATTCATGGACGGCTGTGTGTGACAGAAGCCTAAGTATCGAATCAAGTCAGTTAAGAACGCAGATGGAGAGAATCGATAATGCCAATGAAAACTGGCCGACTAAAACAAATGTAGACAATAGGAGGTAGCCCCGCCATCGCACCCATCCCCTGTATTTACTGAAGATGCGGGGGACTAAATGTTCGCCAAACTCTCGTTTCAATGGAATTCCTTGAATGTACAAGCAGCAGACATTACTTATTCCATTTGTTTTTACGCGTGGAGGGTATTATTGATTTACGAAATATATCCTTCAATGTAGTTACTGATGTGTATTGAGGTGTAATGTCTACGGTATCACATACAAGAGGAAAACCACTTGAATACATATCCATTGAAACCCCGATAGCATATCCCATGTCAGTTTAATTGATTCAGTTGGAAGAATCACGTATTCGTAATTTGGGGATGGACCAATGTAATATTTCTAATGTGAAGCCTTGCAGCTGGACATTGAAAATATATAAAAAGTTTACACCCTCGAATTCACAGAACAGTAATTTACTTTATGAAATTTTATCTTCAGAACCTTGCCCTAAAAATTAGGGTTACTGTTTCAAGGGAGGGGTTAAAATACATTTAACGACCACAAATAGATTACCAAGTTAACGTCACTGCTTCCTTTCCTGGGGTAATAATAATAATAATGTTATTATTATTATTATTATTATTATTATTATTATTATTATTATTATTATTATTCTTATTATTATTAAATACAGAAAATAATGAAATAGGAAGGGGTCGGGTTATCCTGGCACAATCCAAACTTTAGCTTCCAACTGAAGCTTCGTCATCAGACCAGGGCCCACAAAACGTCAGCACACACCCCAGGCAGCGAATGGGACAGATCACAGAAAGCACTGCCTAGTTACACACACCACAGATGCCAGCCGCACTGCCAATTGCGTTCGAAGTGCTGTCTTTTTGATGCCAACAATCGGGTACACTTCGGATACGGGACGATTACAAAGAAGAATCTGAAAGCTTGATACTGAGGATGCATCTGAGACATATCGAAATCGAGGTCCGCGTACTTATTGTACTTACCCTGAAACTTGTCAATTATTATTATCATTTTGATATTTGATTTTTATTGAGAAAAATATAACATATTTACATTTTACGTTTTACAATTAGGAGTGTCACGACTAATCGATTAATCGATTGTTGATCGATCACGGCGAAATCGATTAGTACTTTTCGTTGTCGAATAATCGGTAAATTGTATCTCGCTTTAGACGTTTAATAATTAAAAGAAAATTTGATGAAAAAACTATTGTTTCTAAAGGTAAAGAGTTACGAACATTGATGTTAAACCCCGAGAAGCCGTTGGAAGCATTTGTGTTTCAGGAACATTCATAAAAGCTATGATGTTCTGAACTTTTGAACCGTCAGTGTAATAATCAAGACCGGTCGGCAGTTGCGAACTTCGCAACTGCCGACCGGTCTTGATTATTACACCGACGGTTCAAAAGTTCAGAACATCAAAGCTTTGAGTGTACCTAAAAGAGGATCTTTTTCGTTGTTTACCGAAGGTAGATCAACTGACATGAACTTCATTTTTATCGACTTCAAAAAGAGGGAGGAGGTCATCTAGTACGATTAATCGATTATTGTCGATTATTTGCGACGATTAATCGATTCCTAAATTAAAAAAGTCGTGACAGCCCTATTTACAATAATAAATTTTCATTTCAATTATAACAGTTCATGAGCAGAAACATTTGAACAGAATATAATAGAACAAAATTTGATATTTTAAGGTTACAATCTTGTATAAATACATAAAGAGTAAACTTCGTGTGATATCCAAAGACAAGCTTTTATTTAGATTTTCCAAGGCGCTATTTATCAAATATTGCACGATGTTGCTAACTACACAGTAAGTGTGTGGACAGGCCTGTTAAACCAAAATGGCGATATTTACCGAAGCTAAACCAAGTTTGGTCGGTCCATAAACTGCCATATGACTCAGAATATCATACAATGTTCCAATAAGAGTAAAGTCCTCGCTCTCTGATTGGATGAGAGCTGGCGTAGGTTCTTTTATGTTTACGGCTCCAGTAGCAAATGTTAATGTCTCACGTCACCACGCGAAATATTTGAAATGGCGTCGCCCGTTTCGTAATTGCTTCATCAACGGATTGACTAGCAAACCGCTTCATTTGTTTCTGGATTTATCACACGTGCAACAGACGGTGTTCCGGATAAAAGTGTTGTTTAAATTACGAACTGATTTACGATTTCAACTAAGATGGAATGAGTTTATCTGGTTTATTGATTATTTATGCAGTGCCGCCGTGGGTGCACGAGAGGTTTATTTACTGAACCTGTGTTCGTTAAAAGTTGCCTTGCAGAAGGCAACTTTTAACGATCACAGGTTTAGTAAATAAACCTTTCGTGTTTCACAAAGTAGGTTTTGGGCTATGGGTAGTGTCTTATTGGAACATATACGTTATTGTGGTGAGTTGATGGTAACATGGTCTGAGGTTTGCGGCTCGGAGCGTATGTTCAACCTCAATGCTTCGCGTCTCGGTTGAACATAAACCCCGAGCCGCAAACTTCAGACCATGTTACTGACAGTTCATCACAATAAGTTATACTGTTTGTTATATAAGTTATATTAGACCTGAGAATCTTCTTTCAACCAGAGTAATTGCAATAACAGAGTGAAATTAAACAACATTACTGAAGTGTAACATTATAAGAATAACGCGGTTTTGAAGGACCTTGAGGTTTATTAGCGGGCCCACAGGAATAGCCAGTAGCCAGACATGCCAGTAATAAACTTGGATGGCTGCTATAATTCTCGGTAATAAACCATAATGCGCGACAAAATAGCGTTATTTCAATTTTTATCACTTACTCTCTGCAGTGCTCAAAATAACTATTTTTCTTTGCGTAGCAAAATGCTACACATTTCCAAAAAATGAATAGCATTTTGTAAAAATTACATAGCTATTTTTGTATACCAGTGTTATGTTATGCTGTTTTGTATTGAATTCTTCTAAGTAGATAGAATAGTTTCCATCCTTTTCTGGGCATTTCCAAATGATCTGCAACACATGAAACATTTACTATGTTTTTTTTAACTGAACTGCCTTTAAGGGTTGCATGGACTTGGATATTTTCAAATGGCGTCTTGGTTGTTTAATAGAGTTCTCAAAATGGAAGTTGGGATTTTTAATTTGATGGGCTTGAAGTTATTTTTAATGGACATTTTATACAAAATGTTGTAAAAACAGGAAGCATTTAAACCAATAGAAGTCAGCTTACATATGATGTCGCTAATGATGCTTGGTGGAGCGTTAATCTGAGTTATGCCTGGAATGTTCCACAATCAAAAGTAAAGCATCAGTGAACTAGTTTTCACATTTGTTTGCAAATTTTCATTTAGATTTTGCGATACATGATAATCAACTGCAGCCTAATTGGCTGCAGTTGATTATCTTGTATCGCAAAATGCTATACATAAGTGAACAATGTGTAGCTTTTTGCAAGTTTTGCATAGCAAAAAGCGACGCGACACCGCTTATTTTGAGGCCTGACTCTCTGTCGATCCATTACCAAATATGGAATGAAGACTAAATTTTAATCCCATAAATCAATAATCTCCATGAATTTGTTGAATTTCTAATTGAGAAGAATAATAATTTTAAAGGTTTTAAGAGAATTGGGGAAAACGCAGATTTAGAACATTAGTTCCCGTAAGATTTCTCATCACCGGAAACCTACTTGGACACGGTTGGAGCTCAGGTAGGTCAAGTGATGAAGGATGGGTTTTTCGTCGACAAATGAATACAGTGTTTTCTATTACCACTGTTCGTAATTTCGATCGGACGAGAAAAGCAGTTGGTATTGGCAGTCGGTTGACTCCCGTGAGGTTTGGCGGCGCAGAAGCTCCGATGGCCATACACGGCCCTACACGACCATATACAGCGGAAGCCCAACACGACATGTGCTGTTTTCATCGTCACGTATTTTTACTGTTTCGCTAAATGCCTGTTAACTGGTTGAGTGCTAGAAGCCACTATCAGGGTTTTCAAAAAATGAGGGTACTAGATCAAATACCAACATTTATCTTGATCATATTTCATACGCAAAGAATTTTTTGTTTATATAAATATATAATTTTTTTTATCACAAGTTATTGAAGAATGTATCAGCTGATACATTTCCATACAAGGCTCTGAGAGTTCATAACAGGTTCGGCTTCGCCTCACCAGGTATGAACTCTAATCCCCTTGTATGAAAATGTTTCAGCCAGCAGCATAGACATATAACTTATAATATCACCTTCTTTGGTTGAGATGGGGAGGCGCCTCAGATTCCTCCTCTGGCTACGTCCCTGATGAAGTATCATATCAGGTGATCAATAAATCCCGCTTCGTTGCTAACTTGCTAACTTATTTACATTAGTAGTATGCTTTAAAGTTATTTTATCCGGTCAGAGAGCTGGAGCAACATCTAAAGATATCACTAAATCAGGTCATTCAGTAGAATGGCCGTCATGATTAAATTAATGGAATAGTATCCGCTTCAAAATTTCAAACATGCATTCAAAAGAAAGTAACAAATCGTAAAGTTAAAATGTACATATCTTATGAAGTGACTTGAAAAATTAAATTTCAAAAAGACAAAAATTATTATCTTTCCTCTCAAACGTTTCACGATGTTTTCCATGGCAAAACTGAACAATGTTCCTAATTATAAATGTAGCATATTATTGTAACAGAAATTGGCATCCAAAAACATTTATTTTCCCCCTATTGTTGAGTGTATCCAATGTAACCGAAACAATACAGACATTGAGAAATAATTACATTGTTAATGTAGTTATACGTTTTGAGTCCAAATATTCCATTCCCATTGGTCAGCTGGATGAAAACGTCATGACCAAATGTAATTAATTTTCCAATGACTACATTTGGTCGAACTTTGACTCGCATTTACGTTCAAGTTAATAGTTTGTGATTTCTCAAACAACTTACAAGAAATGTCAATCGGCAGTGTGAAATTATTTCAGCGATTTTATTCTTGAACTTGTTGTTTCATAGGTGATTATAGTTTACTGATATGTTAAATAAATTGTTTTGAACATTCCAAGTTTCATTGCGAAAGACGGCAATTTGACAAATTTGGGTCAATGCCGAAAACCGGCGCTCAACTCAGAGTTGTGCGCTTTGTTTTTTGTGTGAGGGTGGTTTTTCGCCTCGTTCGTTCGTACATGTTTTATTTCGCCTTTATGCTTTGTTGTTTGGTAAAAAGTAGTTTAAACAGTTACGGAATGTAATTATAAGAATTGAATGCAATTTTTATAATCTTTATTGGAGTATGAACATGTGGGAATGGGTACAAATTATGTATGAATCCCGAAGCGATTCATACAATTTGTACCCATTCCCACACGTTCATACTCCAATAAAGATTATAAAAATTGCATTCAATTCTTAAATGTTCTAGGTATACCACGCGTGGAATCCAACCTAATGAATGGTTGTCATGTAAAACGCATCTGAGTGGTCGTCTTGCATTTGATTGATGTTATGACGTGTATCGTGAATGAAATGCTTAGACACAACAGTATCAAGCAAGAAAGTGAACAGAACGCCCAATGTGATAAGCTTCATTCACTTATTTCAAGTTTAATCGTGGTAAAAATACTGAACACAACTCAGGCAGAGTAGAGGAGGGGTGGGGGGTGCTGGAATCAACGATCAATGTTCGAGTTTGTCCTGATTTTCACGCGCGTCTTCAGTACTCGGGAAACACAGGGCAAAAAACAAACTCGTGTCGTTGGTTCCAGTCCCCCTTACTCCATCCTTCTTGTGTTATGTCTCCGGGCAAACTCACCGATTTTCAACCTAGTAACATAGGCTTGTACAAACTGGGCGAAGGGACGTTTTGTTTTATCAGCCCCCGCCTTAATAGAAATGATTTGATGGATTTTCAGTTCACCTACATTACTAGACCTGTGGCTCACACAAACAGTGAGAAAGATTACATGAATTGTCCTTACATATATCCTACACAAAAATGTTTTGAACCATCTAAAACACTATGGCGTAAATGACTAACAATTGAACCAATAATGAGAAGAAATATCCCACGTGAAAGCTAATTTACTTATTGACAAACCAACGATAGTTCCGCAAGAATTCATTGAAGAGTGTCCGTATTACCACTCGTTACCTGCACAAGAATGCGGTATCCATTTTCACTTGCTAGCATCGCGTGTGTCCACATCTTACTTGCAAATACGCTAGATACATCTGCGTGGTGTTACTCGCTACAAAAGACAGCGAGAAGTGAGGAGCACATAGGTCCAATTCGAAGATAAACAAAATTGCCCAAAATAAAAAAGGCGCAGTGATACATTTCTGTCTAAAAATAATTCCCCTACAAACCTGAGCTAAACTTGCAAAAATACTGTATTAAATGAACAATGTGTAGTGTTTTCTACTGGTATTGTGTAATACTTTCAAACAGGTTTGAAGAAAACAACAATTGAATCGTTAATTATACTACACGAATGCGGTAGAGGTCAGAGTTCAACAAGTCCGTCTCTACTGTTGGAATAAATTCTTTCAGTGTTAAACAAACCTATGGGGAGAATTTATCATCCTACTTTCTGAAGAAAGCGAAAATTTATCCAAGGCATTTATTGTTCGAATAAACAGTCATTTGTAGGATAAATGTTGCTCTCGTATGCTCCCAGCTACCTTAGAGGACGGTATAGGAGCTAAAAGAGGGAAACGTTTGAGGTAAATTAGATTGTTGTGTATGTCTAATCATACCACCGCACTGCTAATATTAAACTTGTCTATATTATCTTGCTATGTCCCTAGGTAAGGATGTGAGAGAGAGTTACTTAAAATAGGTAGCCTAAAAAAAATAAAATAAGGGTTTTTTCAGGTTTTCCTGATTTTTCATTGATGTGGGTTTGCTCAGTGAACACTTGCCATGTTTAGAGTTGCGAACAAGCTTGTTTGGTGTCAACATGGGTATGGACTGGTGCAAGCTGAAAAGTTTTGAACGTTGTTCTCAGTAATGGTTCCATAAAAATAAACGCCCGATCGTTCTTTGTTTTTAACCCTTTACCTAGCGTAACGACCAAAACAGGCCAGCGCTATTCTCAAAAATCGCAAATTAACTTTCATTATTTTTTCATTTTTTGTCTCAGAAACATAGGTTTTGACACCTCATTGGAACGAGATCGTGAAGTGCGTTCCAATGAGGGGCCATAACCTATGTTTTTGAGACAAAAAATGAAAAAAAAATAGTTATTCAAGAATTTCTTTTACAAGTGTCGACTGCTTTTCATGTTAGATAAATGGCCAAGACAATGTATTATTTGCTACATTTAGACTTTCAGATTACAGAATAATACCAACGTTGTGTGATATCATGTTGCATCAGGCTCAAAGAATACCATGTTGGATTCGGCTTCGCGTCACCGATATGGTTTCTCTCCATGACACTGCATTACGCAACTATTTATTTATTTATTTATTGGGGTTTAAGGTCACATATTTCTGCACAATGGCTAATCATGACCTTGACAGATTCACGGGTGGAGGAAGCCGGAGTACCCGGAGAGAATCACCGAGCAACGGCGAGCAACTGTCAGCTCCCCAACATACTAACTCCACACAAGCAGGGTTAGCATTGGTTGAAAACAAGTGCACCATCAACGTGCAGTGCGCCTTAGTACACGATGTCACCGTGCCCCCACATGGGCAATGGAGGTGAAGTGTCTTGCCCAAGGACACAACGCGGTTGCCGCAGGTGGGATTCGAACCGAGGACCTCTCGGCTTGAAGCCTGCACCTCTACCTACTAAGCCACCGCGCCCCCCATTACTCAACTAAAGGCCATAAACTTATATTATTACGCCATTTGGATAGATTAACCAGTACTCAAAATAACTGTTTTTCTTTGCGTGGCAAAATGCTACGCATTTCCAAAAAAATGAATAGCATTTTGTAAAAATTACATAGCTATTTTTGTATAGCAGAGTTATGTTATGCTGTTTCATATAGAATTCTTCTAAGTAGATAGAATAGTTTCCATCCGTTTCTGGGCATTTCCAAATGATCTGCAACACATGAAACATTTACTATGTTTTTATTTAACGGAAGGAACTGCCTTTAAGGGTTGCATGGACTTGGATATTTTTATAAATGGCGTCTTGGTTGTTTAATCTAGTTCTCAAAAAGTTGAGATTTTTAATTTGATGGGCTTGTAGTTATTTTTAATGGACATTTTATGCAAAATGTTGTAAAAACAGGAAGTATTTAAACCAATAGAACCCATCTTACATATGAAGTTGCTAATGATGCTTGATGAAGAGTTAATCTGAGTTATGCCTGGAAAGTTCCACAACCAGAAGTAAAGCATCAGTGAACTACTTTGCAAATTTGTTTGCAAATTTTCATTTACATTTTGCGATACAAGATAATCAACTGCAGCCTAATAGGCTGCATTTGGTTATCTTGTATCGCAAAATGCTATACATAATTGAACATTGTGTAGCTTTTTGCAAGTTTTGCATAGCAAAAAGCGACGCGACACCGCTTATTTTGAGCCCTGAGATTAACCAATGAACGGTTATAACTAGTGACCGAGGACTGAGGAAAACACTGACAATAATGGTCAACAGTGACTCCGTATTAATTTAGTATAGGACGCGCGGTGGCTCACTGCTTCCGGCATTGAACGACAAACTGAATGGTTCACGGCTCGATACCCACCAGAGGTAACTGCGTTGTGTCCTTAGGCAAGTTTCTTAATCTCAATTGCCCAGGTGTGGCCATAGTGGCTATGTGTACCAATGCCTACCCTGCTTGTGTGGAGTCCGGCAGTTCCTCGCCGCTGCTCGGTGGTTCCCTCAGGGTACTTCGGCTTCCTCCACTCGTAAAACTGTTCTATACGGGGTGACGCTGGTTGTCGAAAGTGTCGTTAAACCACAATAAATAAATGAATAAATAAATAAATAAATAAATAAATAACTTAACCATTTACCTAACACGAAAAGCAGACGACACTTGCAAAAAAAAATCCTGAATAACTAATTTTTTCATTTTTCGTTCCAATGAGGGGTCATAACCTATGTTTTTGAGACGAAAAAATGAATAAAATAATGAGAATTAATTGGCGATTTTTGAGAATAGCGCAGGCCGGTTTTGGCCGTTACGTTGGGTAAAGGGTTAATTTATTATACCGACACTGGCGGCATATTGATTGTCACTTTGGAAAGTTAATTTTCAGTTTAGCCCTTAACCCAACGCAGATGATTTCAAAATTTATTCTTTTAAATATCATTTTTTAAATTTTTTCAAACAATTTCAACAAAACCATATCATGTGACCCCTCTTTGGAACGAGCTCGGCGAGCTCGTTCCAAAGAGGGGTCACATGATATGGTTTTGTTGAAATTTTTCGAAAAATAATATTTTTTCAGCTGCTGAATTTGCATATTACGCGGGCGGATGAGGCCGATTCTTTGGGCAAAGGGTTAAGGTGTCGGAAAATAGGCAAAAATGTGAATGCGGCCAAGAATGTCAGAAGTAATAGATCGATAATTGTCTTGGCGATCAATGACATGTCGCATTACTGCCCGTGCATTCATCACAATTCGTCTGTTATTATAACCAAATGAATGTCGATAGGAAAATTGAACGAAAACATGACGCGGTTTGCATATATAACTGATGGTGAAATTTCGGAAAAAGGCTGGCATAATAAACATGTTACGGACTGTGTAGTGGGCTGACACAGGGTCACGTGAAGTTCAGCGAGAACAATATTATGCTCGGATAAAGCTTCGTCTAATATTATTCTCAATTCGCTTCATGTGACACCGTATCCGCCAACTAAACACCTCGTACGTAATGATCGTGAAGCCGAATCTACTATCTTCCGTGAAAATAGATATATGGATACCTCACTATAGAGGTAACCAATTCGCCATAAATCTTTTTCATTATGGTTCATTAAACTGTGGGGATTGGGAGCCATATTTCATGCTTAGTTGTTTGAGAGTCAAAACTTACCTGATCTCTTTTCTCCAGTTTAAGTTGAAACGTCTAGACTATATACATATGTGTGTTGGGTACAGCAGGACTCCATGATCCCACTCTACTCACATACGAACTAATGAAGGGCATCCTTGAAGCTTCACTCTATCACAAAAATAATTAGATTCTCCAAATATACACACGTGGAGGCTAAAGGTTCCCCTAAAAATCAAAGAAGCTAACTAATTTTCAATATGCACAACAACGTCAACTGCTCGTGAAAATTAATTGCTTCATGATTAACTGAAACGGAAACCCCGTTGGCACTGACATAGTTTTCAATTCAGAGAATCACTCAAAACTGTGACGTTATGGTTTGGTTTCGGAATAATAGCCAAAATAAAATCCTTCCTTCTTTAAAGACGCAAGTTGCTTACATTTCAAGGAGATGGGAAGATATTGCAAAATGAATTGGACATTACTTACATAGAGAGTACCTATATATTGGAGTGTCGACCTCGTCTTCAGTGTCCCATCTTTGACGTACCCAGTGTGGTAACAAACGATATATACAGGCTAAGAGTAAGGGATCCATTTTTGGCGATTTCCAACACCTCTAATGTCACCCATGCTCTGGCATACGGCACTAAATGCATCAAGCGTAGTATGTAAGTCACAGTGACGTATGTTGTTCAACATTTAGCGCCCCATCTATGAGCTTTCTTGCAATTCGGCATCGGCTGATTGTTTTCGTCTACAATAAATACAAACTGCAGTGCGGCCGTGTTATGCCCCTCCCCCGCCCCACCCCCCCCCCCCCCCGATTATGATATCAGAATTGATATGTACTTAGTTACTGATTATAAACAATTAAAATTTTCTAAAATTATTTTTTAATTAGAATAAGCAGACTCACGCCTGTGAAATCATTTATTTGCAGTGAGTGACTTTTGAATGTAATTACACAAGATCTGTTTTCAGCTCACGGATTGTTTATTTGGGTCACAGATGGTTACTTGAATTTAGACAGAATAATCTAGAAACTTAATGCGGTGACTTTATTCAGCCAATCAAAAGTTAATGGAACAATAAGACAATGGAGACATTTTTTCATTAAGGAACATTCCATCTGAAGACTACATAAGTCTCTGTCAACTCGTCGCCTGAGTGCTAGAATGTTCTATGTCCCCTACGGGACATAGAACATTCTAGCACTCAGTCGACGAACTGACATCTGGCACTCATTCATCTCACACAACATTGCGAAGTGACTAACTGTTGTTGATACATTCAACATTGGAGATTATTATTACATGATAGTGCATTAATCGAGATAACAGCTGAGTTTAGCATGTGTTCTATGGAAAATTATTTTGTGATATGAGCATCTTTTGTATTGGGAAAGTATTTCCAAAATTTGTTGGGAATATATTTTTTTTGTGTGAACCAGGACTTTTTCCTGTGAAAACCTAGGATTCAACTGGATAATTTTCTAACCACCTGAGGAGCAAATATTTATTGGATATTAATTTCATTTGAATTTCACTGAGTATTTTATTGGAATTTATTGGTGATTGCTGATTTTTAAAACAAATATTCCATTACAGTTTATTGGATACTGTTTCTGCAGACGAATTCGTGGATATTACAATACCAGCTGGATAGTTTCACCATCACTGGATTACTGGATTCTATAGAACTTTATTTTGGACTAACTGATAAGTATTTCTGCTTTATTTTGCTGTAAATCACACATGGTAAAAGACATTGTATCATTTTCTTTTCAAATTATTTTTTTTATATCAAATTTCAGAATAGTTAAATTGAATTTATTGTTGTTGATTATCCGTTTTTTATTACTTTCCAAAGTGTGATTTACTGGGATTTCCGGGTTTGATTATAAACGATAACTTCACAAGTGAATTATGCAATCAACAATTGGGTCATGTATCCGTGCGCGCAAACGAAGACGCTTTGCCGTGGGTGTAATGGGGACTTCATTGTTCTTTTAATCATTCACCTAACATGAAAAGCAGACGACACTCGCAAAAAAAATTCTTGAATAACTATTATTTTTATTTTTTGTCTCAAAAACATAGGTTATGACCCCTCATTGGAACGAACTCGAGGGGGTGTCACCGCCAATCCTGGCAAAAATTTCCTAAAGTTAGAAATTCGGAGGGCAAGTCATGAGTAGTTCGAAATTCCATCTCTCTGGATTTTAGAGTTAATTCCATCATTCACAGTTACAAAATGATGAAACATCGAAAATTGATTAATCCTGCATAAGATCTGATTTAATGTTAGGACAGTGTGAACTGTTCAAAGTTCTAAGCTTGAGCATTTGTTTAGCACATATTCAATTCTCAGAGGAATACCAAATAATAATAACCTGATAATTCTGTCATAAATGTGTTGGCATTTCAGTTACTAGAATCAATTTTATGCCCCCTTTCATGGCTTTATTTTCAAGTTTTCTCGGTTGTGAATTTCCAACTAGGGGAGGGACCGGGAGGGGGTTTCTCTACCCTCCCCCCACCCAATCGGAAACCTCTATCCACGTCCCTACACGGTGCTTCCTCAATTAAAATGTTGCTGATGATGGGTGTTATTTCCTGGTAAATGTATGTTGGACATCGCTCCCCACGCGTGTTTTACGACCAGTCTCCGGCGACTGTACTGTGGGATGGGGATTTAGTAGGACTACCATAGACCCTCCCAACAAAACATTAGTTAATCAGGGGACTAGTCATCAATTTCCTGAACCAGATAAAAATATTAATTCAAAATGGTGAAGGTTTGAGTCGAACAATTATCTTTATTCTTAATTCACAACAACTCGAAAGTTGTTCCTTTACTGAACATGGATTGTCTGTAAAAATACAACCCCCCCCCCCCCCCCCCCCCCCAAAAAAAAAAAACAAAACAAAAAAAAAAAAAAAAAAAAACACGCTGTCGGTGTAGGTGCATCGGACAATGTATTTTCGAGTTTTCTTTTTTATCCGTCAAAAAGTTATGAGGCTACAAAATTCCAGGGAAAACTATCGATACCTCAGCTTTCTCTGATAGAACTTTTGTGTCTTCATACCATCAGAGAATGTCGTTATCTGCGCCATTTCGAAAGAAGTTGCAGAAATCTGCCAAACATTTTTTTCTCGAATGTAGATTGATCCTTGAAAGCTGCATGTATCTCCACGAGCGGTTTATGAATCCACGTTTGAAGCTGTTTTTTTTTTGCAAAATAAAACGTTCTTACCTTTATCCTACAACTTATTCGCCTCCAAAGTTCGACCCAAGAAACCAATGACTATTTGAGAAGGCACGTTCTTAATATAGATATTTCTATGCCATACGATATAAATGTCGTCCCCTGGGTTCCAATGTGTTCTATGTGCCTACAGAAGAACACATTGGAACTCAGGGGACGATATGTTAGGGAGAAAGAAAAACAACACAAAATAGTGGTCTTTAGTTCTTAGTTAACAACCTTTTATTCCCGACGCTCGATTGGAACGATCTTATAGAATGTTGACAGCAAATGATTGGGCGAGTTCTCACTGCACATGTTGGGGAGGTTCCTAGCTAATTTCGCCCAGCTGGCAGTACTCACATTGTCGGGGGCCAATTTAGCCAAATGTCCTTGAAAGTTTGATTGGTCACTAAATTCGGGAGCGCAGTGGCGTCGCGGTAACAGGTTCTCGTCAGATCACCGAAGTTGAGCAACGTCGAGCGCAGTTAGTAGTTGGATGGGTGACCATTTCAGCGACTGGTTCGCGCTCCCGTGTTGTGTCATAGGGCAAGACACTTAACCCCGATTGCCTACGGAGGTACGATGACGCTGTGTACTAAGGCGTACTGCACGTCGAAGGTGCGCATGTCTTCAACCAATCTAACCCTGACTGTGCCGCGGTGCAGAGTCAGAGTTACGATGTTAGAAAGCTCGCAACTGCTCGTCGTTGCTCGGTGGTTCTCTACGGGTACTCCGGCTTCCTTCACGCGTAAAACTGTCACCGACATGATTGGACCCTGGCTGTTAATGTGTCGTTAAACCCTAATAAAAAAGCTCACTAAATTCCTTGATTGGCTAAAGTTGTAGCACCAAACAATTAGCTCGGTGTTGTGGTGACGTAACGCCTTTGCAACAGTAGAGTTACGTTAATGACTCCTGATTATACGTGCCTCCTGCCTTTACCGCCTCTTCGCCCTTTTGGCACCTAAACACCTTGACTGGCATCAAATATACAGGTTTGTTCCAGTGACGTGGTCACGGGGGGGGGGGATTGGGGGACGCGTGCCCCCCCCCCCCCCCCCCACACACACACTTTCCTTCAAAGTTTATCCTCGAAATATGTCCAAACATGGCATAAACATCGTGGGGTGGGGGGGGGGATAAGGTCCACGGAGGTGAGGTTGTAGATTTGTAGATTGCTTGTCCTAATATCTGTGTCGGTGAAAAGATAGACAGTCGTCAATACATGAGAAACCTCAAAATATCCGCGTAGATGCAAGGAGATGGAGGTTTTTGAACCCTGGAATTAAAAATTTTGAATTCCAGGCTTCAAAAACACCATCGACAACCCCTGGCCGCCCCATATCGGACACATTGATTTTCCTCTCGTTGAAACCCTGATTATTATTACCATGGTTATCTAGCTTAAACTTTAGGGACGCAAAATTGTGAGATGTGAAGGCTTGGAAAGCTTTTCCCGCACACACCACCCTCACCCCTTCCCATTGAAATGGAGCTAAGCCAGGGTCAGCGAGTTTGTCCCCCAACTTGGTTTGGGCTGGTTACGCCACTGGTTTGCTCCAACTTTGACACCATCGAGTTTCGGGCCAGTTTCAACACACCTGTAGAATTAACAGAAGCTCTCTAACTCATCCTCAGTTTATTGAGAAATTTTGGAAACTCGTTCAGTAAATTAGACCTGGAGCCAATACTATTAAACTTTTACATTTGTATTTTCTAGAATTGTATTTTCTACCTATTAATTTTTCGGACTAAAATGAATCATTGGCAATTTAAAAGATATAGAGGATATTCACGAAAATTTGATGAATACCGAAAATATCTCGTGAGTGGCTACAAAGAAATATGAGGATCTTCACGAGCGACGCTTTTCGTGAATTTTCTTTTTATTTAATGCTCTACGACTACAAACTCTCCAATTTGTGGCCTTTATTTGCCATTAAGGCGCAAAATTTATGTGCCGAACCGGCGTCCATACAAAAATTACAACAACCAAACTCCAACCATTGGAATGTGTGAATATCCGCACAAAAAGTAGTCCCGTCTTATTTCTCCCCTAACTTTACGATTTACCAAGGCTGGCGAATTGAAATAATCGCAATGTGTTTCGAAGAAATAGAACAATAACAAAAAACACCACTTTCTTATTTTCAATAACAAGACACGTCATTTTATTTTTTTTGAACTCAATGCACTGAAGACGTGTGAAGTTGAACTGAAGAAATTTGAAAGTGATTTCGGCTTTTCGCTGGAAGGTGAATGAGAAAGTCAAACTTTGAAACCGCTGATTTAATGAATTGATTTAGTCACTGTCACTATCAATTATTCGAATTCGTTTGTATTTGGGACTCTGGAATTCATTACTGATGTGCTGACTCGTTTAAAGTACATGTGATTCGTCATCCGAACCTACGATGAAATATCGATTTCTAAATATCATTTTGATATTTCGTTTTGCCGACCGACAGGGGAATATGACTTAATTTATCAGCGTGAATTGATGCCTGAGCATTAAATAAATGGCAATTTGTCAACTGGCAAATAGCCAGATCTTTGAAAATGCTAATTGTTCATTTTAACCCATTTAAAGTGATAACTAGAAAATACAATTATATAAAATACAATTGTAAAGGTTTTACAGTGATTAACGTATACAGAGCTGTGCAGCTCGAGTAGTCACTAGAAATAGAAAAACTTGCCACATAACACCTATCCTTAAGGAGCTGCATTGGCTGCCAGTATGCCAGAGCATCGAATATAAACTGTCTCTGCTGGTTTTTAAGAGCCTTCACGGCCTCGCTCCACCCTACCTCACTGAACTTGTAAATCGGTATGAACCAGCCCGAACTTTAAGGTCCGGCAATGAAACTTTGTTCTCACAGCCAAGGGCAAGACTGAATACCGCAGGTGGCAGAGCATTCTCTGTGGCTGCCCCCACTGTGTGGTACTCACTCCCAAAACATATAAAAACTATCAGCACCTTAAATTCATTCAAGAAAAGCATGAAAACATAATTCTTCCAACGGGCATTCCATTAGTTTTTGTTAAGCCGAAGAGCACTTTTGTGGATTTTAAGCTTATAAATTATTTATTATTTATTATTTATTATTGGACCCAGGACGTAGTCTTTTTTGAGGTGCATACCTAATTTCTGTACGATATTCTTAAATTTCCTTTTAAACTTCCACGAGGTGAAGATTGGACACTGCAAAAAATATAGGTTCTCTTTAGAACCAAAACTGGTTCTAATCTTGTCCCTGAGATAGAACCAGTTCTGTTTAAACAGTATTTATTTCAAATCAAATAAATTTAGAAAGATTAACATTAAATATTAACAGAATTGAACATAAATTGAGGGGGTTTCAGCCGTAAGTTTAGAGCTTATACGAGGTTGTCTCAAATCATTATTAAGCAAAGGAGATATGAACAGTTGGCATATCAAACCAGTTTTGGTTCTCTTCAGAACCAAAACTGGTTTGATATGCCAACTGTTCATATCTCCTTTGTTTGAAAATGTTTGGCGACTGCGTTGAATAATCTCGAAGTTTACTGCTGAATCTACTTCAGTTCATGTAATATTCTGTTAAAATTGAATGCTAATCTTGGTAAATTTATTTGATTTGAAATGAATACTGTTTAAACAGAACTGGTTCCATCTCAGGGACAAGATTAGAATCAGTTTTGATTCTAAAGAGAACCTATATTGTTTTGCAGTGTACTTTTCAGTTGGCCTCAAACCCTATAAAATGTTCTTCATTCTTAGGGCACCGTGTATAGGAATTTGTTTTCGTTCGAATTGAATCTCAAATCGAATTAGGTAAAAGTTTTGAAACCGAAATGAATCAACTTCCCAAATGTTCCAATACTACTGCTTTCTTAGTACTGTTGCCTATCGCACGTGCTTACCTTGTGTTGATATTGGACTATTTCGTACTATCGAACCGGAAGTAAAAGTAGATGCATTTATCACTTGTTTCTCGTGGGTTGAGTTATTATTTATTATTTATTATTATTTATTGGTGTTAAGGTCACATATTTATGAACAATGGCTAATCATGACCGTGACAGTTTTACGGGTGGAGGAATCCGGAGTACCCGGAGAGAACCACCGAGAAACAACGAGCAGCTGCCAGCTCCCCAACATCGTAACTCCGCACTGCAGCACAGGCAGGGTTAGATTGGATGAAGACATGCGCACCATCGACGTGCAGTGCGCCTTATTACACGGCGTCATCGTGCCCCCATGCGGGCAATGGAGATGAAGTGTCTTGCCCAAGGACACAACGCGGTTGCTGCAGGTGGGATTCGAACCGAGGACCTCTCGGCTTGCAGCCTGCATCTCGACCTACTGGGCCACCGCGCTCCCCTTGGGCTGAGTAATTTATTCACGTTGCATGCACAGGTATATAAACCTTATGCGTTTATGTTTCCTATTTTTGTGGCATAACCTACGGAGATATTTGATCAACTCCAATAACATGTACCAACGCGCACGAAAAAAATCAATGTGGCGGTCTCTGAGAATCAAAAGTAATTTTTTTGCCTTATTGTTTTCATCTTTCGGCCACAAAAGCCTAGCTTCTCACTCCTCATTGGAACAGATCATGAGCTCGTTTCAATGAGTGGTCAAAAGCTATGGTTTAGATCAAAAGATTACAACTCTCACCATCTGCATCTATTGTTGTCAACTCCTCGCTTATACAGGCATGGAACACGTTCGAAACAACTTCTTTATGTCCTCCCAAGAATTGCTTCAGGGGTCAGCTGGTTATGGGCCCCTATGTATGGTATCATAATTAATATTTATTACATGCCTCTTCCATGAAATCCCCATCTATAGCAACACTAAGCCATGCAAAAAAATGAAAATCCGTTCCGTCATATCAGGGGTGGCGCCAGGGATTTCTCGACAGGGGGGCTGACCTCTCCGACAGGGGGCTATAACATTTGACCTCCCTAACGAAGGAAAATGAGTGAAAATTGGTAAATTGGAGAACCATAATAGAAGCAAATTGAGTATGTTTGTTGATTATTTAACCCTTTACCTACAGAGTACATGTAACCTGAAAAGCAGACGACACTTGCAAAAATAATTCTTGAATAACTAATTTTTTTCATTTTTTTGTCTCATAAACATAGGTTATGACCCCTCGTTGGAACGAGCTCGACGAGCTCGTTCCAACGAGGGGTCATAACCTATGTTTTTGAGACAAAAATGAAAAAAATAATGAAAATTAATTGGCGATTTTTGAGAATAGCGCTGGCCGGTTTTGACCGTTACCTTAGGTAAAGGGTTAAAGTAAACATATTAATAATAAGGTCGGGAAATATTTCATCTATAAAGCCAGATTGACGAACGACATTAAGGAATTTCGTGAGAATCACTATTCTCTATCAAAGTTCCAGTGCTGCACGGGTTCGAGACAGACAAGACGAGATATCTACATTCGATTGTCGGAAATTTCTCGTGAAGTCGGGTTTACGAGACTCTCTGACGGACTGACTAAAAATCTCCGACGGAGGGGGGTGGGGTGGACCTCTCCGACGGGGGCTCTAGCCCCCCTCCCTGACCCCCCCTCTTGGCGCCACCACTGCGTCATATGTGCCGATCGGAAATCATTGACAGACTTTTTTTTTTTAATAGAAGCGAAATTTCAAATTCTACAAATCGTGCATAGCAATTACAATTTGAATCGCTAGCGATAGCTAAAAATGTAACGCAGGTTTCCCTCGCAAATTTGGTTTGTGATAAAATGCGTTCTTTTTGTTGATAGTTCGCCTCCTGAGTTCCAATGTGTTCTATGTGCCTACTGGCACATAGAACACATTGGACCTCAGGGGGACGAGTTATCAAATGAATTGCTGAGTGTCCTAATAATTGCTTTCATAGACGTCAGTGGGGCAGATAAAGGGGGGGGGGGGGGGGAGGGTGGCGGGGGCCCCACCCACCAGAAGTTTTGTCGGAAATTTTTTGGGACCATTTTTAGGCGAATTTATGCCTAATAACATTAAAATGCTGGCTTTGGGGATAAATGGGTAAATTTTGGGTAAAAAAGACCAGTTTTCAGTACATTTGCAGTAAACAACAGATTCTTTCTGTTTGTTTGGGTTTTCGTTGTTGTTACACTGTCGGAAAATTTTCGGTCTGTCGGAAAATTTTGGGCTTGCCCCCTCCGCCAGCGAAAAGCTATCTACGCCACTGATAGACGTGAAGGCGTGTAATAAACACAAAACGACACACGAGTACTTGTGCAGGTGTCTTTTTCCACCCGAATTGGAGAATGCGTCGAATTTTGAATGCGTTTACATTTTTCGTGGTATAAATTAACGATTTGAATATTCCTTGTTAATCATGAGACAATTACAGACCAGTTGTAATTTTTCTAAAACATATCAGTATGCATAATTAAACGCCCAAAGTGTTACACTCAGAAGTTTTTTATGTCTCTTGTTTAAACAGTATCTACATTTGCCTCTTCCTTCACCGTCACATGAGATCGGACGGAAGACGTTGTTGACTCCGCAGCAACTGCTTTTGTCTTCAGAATTTTTGGCAGTTTCTTTGACACCAGTCTGATAAATGTTCTTCTGAATTGTCGACTCATTGTGCAGTAGAGAATGAACTTCATGGCACTGTTAGTAATTACAAGCAAATGAAAAAACTCATACATAGGTATGAATATTGTGTCCAAAAAAAACGTCTATTGAAGCCCGCAATAACGCCGAAGATTCCAAACGGAAACTCAGCAATTTGAAAGGGACACCATGACAGCTATCAATACAATTGTGGTCCGCTTGTTAATTCTTTTGTGCTCGGCATTTTTTCTGTCGTTCGAGTTCTGTCTAACAAAACTGGCTCTTCGTATTCTAACTTGGTGTAACGCTCGCAATAACAGGGCACTGAGTGTAAGTACAAGGATAGAGGCGAGGAATTCTCATGATCGCATAAGACACAATGCAAAAGTCTTTGAACTCCGGTGTATTTCGTACAATGAAACTATCGCCCAGGATCCATCCACTCATGTTTTCTCCCATCGTCAGATTATGACCTTCAATTAAATTCGTGTGCCACATGGACTGTTGTTCTGGTTCTGCTTCATATAGTAGATATTGTGGGATGCACATTAAAAGGGACAAGAACCCAGTGAACAGGATGGCTATTTTAGAATTTTTTATCGTGCAAACTCTCGGTCCCATCTTGATATGGCAAACATATATATACTGAAATAAGGCCACAGCTGAAGTTAAGAACACACCAAATGTCTCGAACGAGAGTGAAACATTCGACCAGACGATTGCAAAATCAATCCATATCTTCGATTCATTAAACATGTGACCTCTTGGATGTTCGTGTTTGAAAAATTTCTGATAAATAAGGTAAAGAGTAAATGAAAATAACGCCATGATATCAGCGATTCCCAGTGCCATCAAAATATAATGGGTTGGAGAGGCCATATTTTTTCTGCTAAGAACAATAACATTTATCATGTTAGAAAGAATTCCAAATATGGCAATAAAAACACAAAGATAGCCGTGAATTTCACCGTATGCTTTTCTGAATTCCTCCATTTTTTCTATGTAGAAATTGTGTAAAGAGTCATGTATAGCAGACGTATTACTTGTGTAATTATATCCACCTTCATATGTACAGGCATCGCCGCATTCATAAATGATATAATAATCGGAATCCACGTACTCCATTTTCACTTCTGATCTAGGAGAAATTTGAAAACGAAATAAGCTGTGGACGCAAGTGTCCAATCCATTGATTTAAAAACACAGAAATGTATACATCCGTTTAGGGCCTCTCTAAGTTGTGACTTCGGCTGCATCTATTGTTGTCAACTCCTCGCTTATACAGGCATGGAACACGTTCGAAACAACTTCTTAATGTCCCTCCAGGAATTGCTTCAGGGGTCAGCTAGCAATACCAAGCCATGCAAAAAAATGAAAATCCGTTCCGTCATATGTGCCGAACGGAAATCATTGAAGGACTTTTTTTAATTAAATAGAAGCGAAATTTCAAAGGAATTTTCTACAAATCGTGCATAGCAATTACAATTTGGAATCTCTAGCGATAGCTAAAAATGTAACACGGGTTTTCCTCGCAAATTTGGTTTGTGATAAAATGTGTTCTTTTTGTTGATAGTTCGCCTCCTGAGCTCCAATGTGTTCTATGTGCCTACTGGCTGCCTACTGGCACATAGAACACATTGGACCTCAGGGGACGAGTTGTTAAATGAATTGCTGAGTGTCCTAATAATTGCTTTCATAGACGCGAAGGCGTGTAATAAACACAAAGCGAGACACGAGTGTGAATGGGTTAATCGATATGGCACTTGCGTCATCGCGGAATGATAAAACTCGAGACCTGAGGACTCTCGTGTTATACGTCCGCGCTGGTACTCGTGCTATATCGAGTTAAACATTCACACGCGTGTGTCATTCTGCGCATGCCCTTGGTTAATAATTATAAACCATGAATATTTCTCGTAGTAATTGTAACAGTGTTAAAGAGGCTATACGTAGGGCATATGAACTTGTTCCAGAGGCCCATTGGCAGAACTGATAGTATATATGAAAATCAAACTCATGTGGATTTTGCTTGTGGAAAACAAAAATTATGTGACAGGTGGTGCCATACGCAAGACATAGGGGAAAAAATAAAATTAAAAGAAACTGATGTTAATTAAAGAGTTTAAAGGGAAGATACATTCGGATATTAAGACACACATGGACGAAGAACAAGCTGAAACCTAAAACAAAGCAGCGGTATTAGCATATGACTATACCATAGCACATAAAATGAGTCGTAACACCCCAGATGTTTGGCCCCACAGGAATTCTTTCCAGACTGGATCTAGACCAAACTCAGACAAAAGTCATCTTCCAATCCCTCCAAACTTTTCACAGCCCAAATTTAATAAGTCTAATGAGAATAAGTCAGCTAATGCCAAAAACACAGGTTATGACCCCTCATTGGAACGAGCTCGCCGAGCTCGTTCCAATGACGGATCATAACCTATGTTTTTGAGACAAAAAATGAAAAAAATTAGTTATTCAAGAATTTTTTTTTGCAAGTGTCGTCTGCTTTTCATGTTAGGTAAAGGGTTAATGCCAAGCTATTCAACTAAAACCTGTCATTTTGTAAGAAGCCAGGGCATCTACTTTCTGATTGCTGGCTGCTAAAAAGCAAAAATGATTTATCGACTTCTCAGAATGCCCTCGCATATGTTCCTTGTCTCGAAAATTATGCAATAAAGCAAGATGCTGTTGACAGTTGTAAGTTATTTATTTCTGATACTTGTTCTCCCTGATTATTCGTTAATTTTATTTTCAGATCCACCTGTCAGAATCGTTTACTATTTGGAATTAGCGTCATTTGGGGGGGGGGGGGGGGGCGTTTCAGTTTCAAGGTTGTTCAAGTGTTTGGATTTATATCTGGGCTTTCTAGTGTTAATCAGAACTTCGTCGGGTGATCAATTAAAACCTATGGGGTCTCTTGTTCACAGCAGCAGTCGACTGCTATTTTAATAGCAAAATTAGAAATATCAAATCGCCTAATTTCGATGTATTTGGGAAAGGACGGTCTGGGAATAGGCTGTATCTGAAAAAAGAAGAGAGCGAAACCAACATGAATTGTATGGTATTTTGGTTTGGTGGAGCTCGGGAAAACAATGTCAGTTTTAGGATGTGTGAGGGGGTAGGTTTGGACATTCACCCGGAAGTACGTGTTTATTTGGATTTTTACGTTTGGCTGCATATGAACAGGTATGAATAGTTGAATAATAGGTTTTGAGCTTATGGTTGACGAAGAGAATTCTTAAGCAGACGTGAATAAGAATAGCTTCGTCATCCAGAGAAGACGATCGGAAGAGGAAAGAATTCTTGGGTTTTGGAAATAGAAAGGAGATTCGTAGATTCCAGTGATTCCAATTAGGTTGAAAGTGATCCATCTGGCCATCCAGTTTGAAGACGGCGAAGGCGGATGCTTTGAAAGAAAGTGTTTTAAATTGCCGCTTAATGGTACCTGACTAGGTAACCTAAGTTATTATAGATGAAGGCGAATTGCCAGGGGCGTCGCGAAGATGACCGACTGGGAAGGTGGGGTGGGGGTGGTAACTAATTTGTCCCGACCCTGGTGGCTCAAATCCCGACTAACTCATATTCTAACAACACAATCAATGCATGCCTTCATAGAAAATGTAATGAAAATTTATAAGTAGATAAATAAAATATATTTGCAGTAGTCATGTAGCAACTTCTTATTAAATTAGCACATACTGTACCGGTACTCTAAATTGGCCATGCCCGTCTCCCAACAGCCCGAATCGATACTACAGATCCCCATCTGAATAACCGACTGGGGTTGTGACTCAAGTCCAAATATCAATTTCCGTCTTTTAACCCTTTACACAAAGTAACGACCGGAACTGGTCAGAGGTATTCTCAAAAATCGCCAATTAATTTTCATTATTTTTTCATTTTTTGTCTCAAAAACATAGGTTATGACCCCTCGTTGGAACGAGCTCGTCAAGCTTGTTCCAACGAGGGGTCATAACCTATGTTTTTTAAAAAAAAATAGCTATGTAAGAATTTTTTTTGCAAGTGTCGTCTGCTTTTCATGTTAGGTAAAGGGTTAAGAAAGTACATAATTACTAGCAAGTGAGAATTGATATGAAAGGCTGACAAAAATGTCCCGACTGGAAAGTTACTACAATGTAACACACGCCTCATGGTTACACCCATGTGAAGAGCTAACTGGTGCGATAGTTCAATGCACAAATAATAACTGGACATGCAGGGGAGGGGGGGGGGGGGGTGGGGGCTAAACAAATTGCAAGACGTGACGTGGGGGTGGATGGGTCTCTTGAGTGCGCCAAAAATGTGCATTTCCAACTTGTGCAATTTTTTGAATTTTTTAAAAATATATCAATATATCAGCTAATATATACCATCATTTGTGTTTCAACCCTTAAAGATGATGTTGTACACCACACTCTTAACATAAATACAACATCAGGAGGCTTTATATGTGAGAATATTGGACTTAATCTGGGAAAATGTCACACGTTAGTAGGGGGGTGGGTATCTTGTTCGAAATGTAGAAAATGTGCAGACAATATTTTGCAAACAATTCAAATGAAAATTTGTTCCCGTATATGTACACCTGCTCTGGCCAAGCCTGATAATAAACAACTTGTCATTTGTAGATTGGGGCCCACAGCAGCCCAGAGAGGTTTAAATTGGTAGTACCAGTTTAACCCTTTACCTAACATGAATAGCAGACGACACTTGCCAAAAAAAAATGATTGAATAACTATTTTTTTTTCATTTTTTGTCTCAAAAACATAGGTTATGACCCCTCATTGGAACGAGTTTATTTTGGATTTTAATGGGAGAGTGGGGGTGCGTGTCTGAGAATAGTAGTAGAAAATTTGCACGTAGTGGGTGGGTGGATGGGTGTAAAAAGGAGCCGAATAAAAAATAGTCTTGCAAATTTTTAGTGCCCCCCCCCCCCCCCCCCTGGAACATGCCTAAAATTCTTTCGATAACAAAAATAATCGCCATAGTATCAGTTTGTCATTTGAAAGTTGAAAGTCAAAGCCTTCACGAACGAGTTGATAGAGTTTACTGTATCAGTTTTTTTATATCATTTCGGTGCTCAGAATCAATTACCCCATTTAGAATGTTAATCTGTGAACGGCAGCGTCAGGGGAAACACATTTGTAACTGTCAATCGCCTTTGTATAATATAATAAGCAACATTCAAATGCAGAATGCAGCGTGCGCAATGTCGCCTGCATGTGGCATATCCGGCAGGCGCGCAACTAGGATTCGATAATGGGTATGCCCTAACCATTATTTCCGCCCTCCAGCCCTGGCCGCTATCAACATGACACAGTTTCCGGGTGCAAACCGTTTATGCAATAATTCTTCAACCTTGAAGGCTTGCAATTCAGTGACTCGTGGCAAGCGGTGGTGGGGTGGGTAGTTTTACCAATAGCTATTTTATTTTCTAGGGGGCAAATCATCCAGTCTTCCACCTCACGCTCCGCCACTATACATGTAATATCACAACAGTGATTCGCATTTTAGAATGCAAGACTAATCAACCCCGTCCTGAGATCTGCGTACGGAACATGCCTGAAAACACCGAGTCAGGAAACTCGAAAACTACTGCAACTGGAGAAACAGAATTTACTGCATCCAGTAAATTCAAATCTGTGTGAAAAGGGTTAAAGCATCAGGAAAAAAAGTATATAGAAAGAGACTTTTTGGAGGCTTATTTTCGGGAGTAAAATACTTTTTAGCAAATCAGAAATGGGTTTTCGTTAACAGCATTTACAGAACAATTTTTCTAAGAAAATGCATATAGGTTCACACCATTTAAAGGGATCGATCAAGGAATCAGAAATTGACGTTACTGGCTCTGCCATTTATTTGAATGATGAGATACACGAATAAACTTCAAAATTGCAATAGTTGGTATAAAATTCAATTCCTAATAGGTCTGAAAAATATGCTCTTAATGACCTCTGTTGACTGCATTGGGGGGGGGGGGGGGGCACATTTTGAACTTCCAGCAAGGTTGAGCTCATTCGGTATAGGTTCCATGTCTATGGGTCATACCAAGCCTGAAGTATGAGCATAAACTACTTTATAAATATTGGCTCCACCAACTCCGGATCTGCCATATTTGATGGCATATATTCATATTAGCTAGAAAATGTTAAGGTATATGGTACCTCTGGGAAACATATTGCGAGTAAAAGAGTTCAGTAATGTTGGACTTTCAACGTAAAAAAGCCTTAGAGGCCCCCAATATCATATCGAAAGACTTATTGGCATTGGCTAAGTTCCGAGGTCCCATCTATGCCCACGAGTGTTCAGAACAACATTGTGAGAATGGAAAAGGTTTTCATTATTCTCGATTTTGCATAAAATAAAATTTTTTGGACTCATATTAAGATCTTGAGAGGGTTAAAATGCCCCCTTTAAATACTCCATTTTAATCCTTTAAAAGAGGGCGAGGTGGCTCAGTTGGTAGAGGTGCAGGCTTCGAGCCCAGAGCTCCTCGGTTCAAATTCCACCTGCGGCAACCGCGCTGTTTCCTTGGGTAAGACACTTCACCCCATTGCCCACGTCGGGGCACGGTGACACTATGTACTAAGGCGTACTGCATATCGATGGTACACCTATCTTCAAACAATGCTAACCCTGCTTCTGTGGAGTTAGTATGTGGGGGAGCTGACTGTTGCTAGTTGTTGCCCGGTGGTTCTCTCCTGGTACTCCGGCTTCCCTCACCCGTAAAACTACCGTGGCCATAATTAGTCATTGCGCCGAAATTATGTGACCTCAAAACCAATAAATGAATAATCCTTTAAAAATCAGCTCATTCCAATGAGATGTCATAAGCTATGTTTTTCAACCAAAAATGAAAAAAACATTTAAAACTGAATATACATTTCCGTGAATAACGCTGACCGGTTTTCGCCATTATGTTGGGTAAGGGGTTAAGAATGCTCTAACTTTGGAAGGCACACTGAAAAGGTGCCCCATTCCGAATAGTATTAAATGTTACAGAAAAGAAAGCGAAAAACATTCTGCAGCCATGAGTTGTATTGAAGGTGTTTGTACTCACATTGAAGAATTAAGAAGGTTAAAAATAGACCATTCAAATATTCCATTTCATTAATTTATAAATGGTACAAGCGTTTCGAGAAAGCCACACACCCCTCCATCTCAAAACCAGTCGATCCTGAGTTATGATTGAGAATAAATAAATTTTAAAAATGCTTTGAAAAGTGAAGTGTTCTTTTTTGTTCAACATGATTTGAGAGTGGAGTTTGTAACATGATACTAAATAAACATACAAATCTATCCCATGCAAGTTATAGGCTTCTCTCTGACCCTTTGCTATGAGAGATTCTCTTCCATTTCAGATAACGCCTCAGGGAACTCATTTGTCAATATATGTTGTAAACATATTTTAACCTCAAGAACCCCAAGGCCCCACATGCCTCCAAATCATAGATGACCGAATACCAATTGCGGGCATTTATCAGTATACCAAAAACATTGAGATAGGATTGATTGTATTCGGGTTATCGTGTTGACAAACAGGGCTTAAACTTAAAGAAGACAAAGTATTACAACTACACCATCAAGTCATGCCTTCTATGAATGTTATTTATTTATTGGGGTTTAACGACATTTTCAACAGCCAGGATCACAAGGCCCACACTTGCCTCCAAATTATCGACAGTCTATCAGTATACCAATAACATTGAGATAGGATTGATTGTATTCACGTTATCGTGTTGACAAACAGTGCATAGAAGACAGAAATGTTCCAACTACACCATCAAGGCATGCCTTCTATGAATGTTATTTATTTATTGGGGGTTTAACGAAACTTTCGACAGCCAGGATCACCTTGTGTCGTACAGTTTAACGGATGGAGGAAGACAGAGAACCCAGAGAAAACTATCGAGCAGCAGAGAGCAACTGCCAGACTCCCCAACATACTAACTCCACACAAGCAGGATTAATGCAAGTGCATCATCGACGTGCAGTATGCCTTAGTACACAACATCACCAAGCCCTCAAGTGGGCAATGGGGTTTGCCCAAAGACACAAGGCGGTTGCCGCAGGTAGGATTCGAACTGAGGGTATCTCGGCTTGCAGTCTGCACCTCTGACTACTTAGCCATCGTGCCCTCGATGAATGTAATGGAAATACTTTGGAGGCTTATTTTTGGGGATAAAATAGTTTTAAAGAAATCAGAAATAGGCTTTCATTAACAATATTTAAAGAGATTTATTCAGGAATCAGATAAATTTTTCAAGAAACCAGAAAAGACATGTATACAACATTCAAAGGGTCCAATCAAAAGAATGCACTAGGGAGTCCAAAAATGTGATCGCCAGCAATTCTGAAAAATGTACTTAGTGACCCATGGAATACCGCAGTGACCTTGACCCATATTTTAAACATCCAACGAGTTTTGACTAATTTGGTGTTGGTCCCAGGTCCATTCGTCATACCATACTTGAGATATGAGCGTGACCCACTTTCAAAATGTTTGGCCACGCCCACTTTTTTCATGTAAAAAATGCATGTATGAACTTCGGGAATGCATTATGGAGTCCAAAAATGTGATTTTCAGCAATACTGAAAAATGCACTCAATGACCCCTAGGTAACCTCCGTGACCTTGACCCATATTTTGAATCTCCATCGAGTATCGACTTATTTGGTGTTGGTCCGAGGTCCATACATCATGCCAGGCCTGAGATATGGGCATGACCTACTTTCAAAACACACCTACGGACACCACTAATGCCCCAGGAATCTGAAAAACATCGGTGGTCGAGAACGTGTGACTGTCTATCAGCATGCCAAAAATCAACGAGATAGGACAAATCGTTTTCGAGTTATCATGCGGACAAGGAAGCGCATAGAAGACAGAAGACAGAAGGAGAAGAAAAAATTATTTGTGGATAAATACACGTGGAAGTCTATTGTAACTAGAGAAACAGAATTTACTGCACCCAGTAAATTCAAGTCTGTGTGAAAAGGCTTAAAGTATCAGGAATAAACTATAGAGAAAGAGAATTTATGGAGGCTTATTTTCAGGAGTAAAATATTTTTAAATAAATCAGAAATAGATTTTCGTTAATGGTATTTACAGATATTCAAACTGGAATCAGAACAATGTTTTATAAGAAACCAGAAAAGGCATATATATGACCAGTATTCAAAAGGTTCAATACACGAATCAGAAATGGACAAGTTTGGCTCTGCCCACTAATTTGAGTGATAAAATACGTTCATAAACTTTAGAAATGCATTAAGGTGTAATAAAATATATTTCCCAGTCTTCCTGAATAATATGCACTTGATCACTTGGTGACCTCTTTCAGGCGGACCCCAGATGACCTCCGTGACCTTGACCCATATTTTAAATCTCCATCAAGTGTTGACTCATTTGGTGTTGGTCCCAGGTCCATACATCATACCACGCCTGAGATATCGGCGTGACCCACTTAAAACATTATTTGGCCACGCCCACCTTTTCAACGTCAAAATGCATGTATGAACCTCAGGAATGCTTTGGGGCTCAAAAATGTGATTTCCAGCAATTATGAAAAATGCACTCAATGACCCTAGGTGACATCCATTACCTTGACCCATATTTTGAATCTCCAAGTGTCGACTCATTTGGTGTTGGTCCCAGGTCCATCATCATACCACGCTTGAGATATGGGCGTGACCCACTTTCAAACATTTTGGCCACGCCCACTTTTTTAATGTAAAAATGCATGTGTTTCTGTCAGGAATGCTTTGGGGTGTCAAAAATGTGATTTCCAGCAATTAGGAAAAAATGCACAGAATGACCTCTAGGTGATCTCCGTGAACTTGACCCATATTTTGAATCTCCACAGTGTGTCGACTCATTTAGTGTTGATCCCAGGTTCATACGCCATACCACACCTGAGATATGGGCCTGACCCATTTTGAAAAATTTTGGCCACGCCCACTTTTTTAATGTAAAAAATGCATGTGTGTATGTCAGGAATGCTTTAGGGTGTCAAAACATGTGATTTCCAGCAATTACAAAAAATGCACTCAATGACCCCTAAGGGACCTCCATGGCCTTGACCCATATTTTGAATCTCCATCGAGTGTCGACTCATTTGGGGTTGGTCACAGATCCATACATTATACCATGCATGAGATATGGGCATGACCCACTTTCAAAAATTTTGGCCAGGCCCACTTTTTTAACATAAAAATGCATGTGTGTACGTCAGGAATGATGTAGGGGTCAATAAATGTGATTTCCAGCAATTATGAAAAATGCACTCAATAACCCCTAGATGACCTTGACCCATATTTTTAATCTCCATCAAGTGTCGACTCATTTGGTGTTGGTCCCAGGTCCATTCAGCATACTACGCTTGAGATATGGGCATGACCCACTTTCAAAAATTTTGGCCACGCCCACTTTTTTAACGTGAAAATGCATGTGTTTTTGTCAGGAATGCTTTGGGGGTGTCAAAAAATGTGATTTCCAGCATTATGTAAAATGCACTCAATGACCCCTAGGTGACCTCCGTCACCTTGACCCATATTTTGAATTTCACAATTTGGAACTCTCACTCGTTCATCATCACATTCTAGATTATGATCGTCGGCGAACGAGTGAGAGTTCCAACTCACGATGCACAGAAGAAATCGACCCTCGAATTTTTCCAATGTTCTTCGTCGCATTCTAGATGGTGCCATCAGTTGTTGATGAATGCGTTGAGCGTTCCAATTCAAAATTAAGATGTCGAAAAAAAAATAGAATCAATGAAATTTCATTTTGCTTTTTTTCTAGATGGTTCCATCAGTCGTTGACGAACGCGTTGAGAGTTCCAACTCAAAATTAAGATGTCGAAAAAAAATAGAATCAATGAAATTTCATTTTGCTTTTTTTTTTTTTGCTTTGAATAAACTATTTACTATTTAAAGGTTGAAAATACGTTTAATCAAAACTGCGTCAATAACTCAAAAAACGATACTGTTTTTGATGACATTAAGTTGTTTAGCTGAAAACTGTTCTAAGGATGAAAAGCCGAGCATTTCAAAGATTAACTCCAAGTTCTCACTGTGGGTAAATAACCGCTGATGTGATTTAACGCATTTGAAGCGATGCATTATCAATGTTTTATTTGAGATTAACTCTGAGTTTCTCACTGTGGGAAAATAACTGCTGATGTGATTTAACGCGTTTGAAGAGATGCATTATCAATGTTTTATTTTGAGATTAACTCTGAGTTTCTCACTGTGGGTAAATAATCGCCGATGTGATTTAATGCATTTGAAGCGATGCATTATTGATGTTTTATTTGAGATTAACTCTGAGTTTCTCACTGTGGGAAAATAACCGCTGATGTGATTTAATGCGTTTGAAGCGATGCATTATCGACATTTCATTTGTATGTTTTTATTTTCTTTCCAACTGGTTTAGTTATATACATTAAAGATATAAAAAAAAATATTTATTTAAAAACCTAAAAATAATCACACTTAATTTTGAGAATAAGAAATAATCGACGTTACCACACTCTAAAAAGAAATATTTCTAATCAAGAGAAAAAAGTTTTTGCACATCAAAGATTCCAATCGAAGGGACGAGCTCCTCGACGAATATGTGCAGGTCAAGGAAAGCATTCTATCTGCCAACAGAAGCAGACGATTGGGGAGATGGAATTGAGAGGAGAGACCACCAAGGTATTCAAACCCGTGACGAAAGTAAAATGATGCCAATGAGACGAGACCTAAGGCTAACAGGGGTTTCAAGTGGATAAAGGTGGTGAAACCCATATGGGATATGAATAAAAAATTCACCGAATCGGTGACGGGAAAGGGAGTGATGACCACTTTTCTTCCGTTCGATTCTGATGCTCTGTTCGAGAGAATGAAATTGTTGATGGCTAGTCGGCACGGTGGTAATACTGGGGTGGATAATCAGATAGTGAGTATATGTGACAAATTGTTGAGGCAGAAGGTCTTGGATAGACAAGATTATAAAAGGCTGATGAACGAATTGAAGGATTGATATATAGTAAGTAGAGAAAAAAAACAAAATAGATAAATAAAAGTAAATCTACACTAAAATTAATAAAAGTATTTAAAAAAAACAACAAAAAACATTTACAAGCGATAAACAAAATATATATAAAATAAAATATGTTGGTCATACAGAACAGGGGATATGTCAGAACTTACATCCAAAGTGGTTCTGGTATCATGGATTCTATAATGCGAGTGTTCACGAGCGATGCCAGTAGAAAACTCGCATCAACCATGCTTGAGGTCGGTAAGAAGACAGCCGTGGATGCTGGTAAGAAAGCCACTTCCAAAGCTAGTGGTAGGATTGCTTTGGATACGTTGATCGATAAATTGATCAGCCCACCGGCAAAGAGAGCTATGTTAGAGCGATCGTTGAAAAGTTGGAAAGATTTTAAGGATGCTGTGGTACCATACAAGATCTGGCCAAAATGACAAGTGGAAAGAGAGCCCACAATGGTGTAATATAAATAAATAATAAATATATATTTATAAACCGAGTTTGAAAACATAAAGAAACCGAGTTTGAAAAACATAAAAAAATTGAGTTTGAAAACCTAAATAAAAAAAAAACAAAAGATGAACGTCAAAGATATGTCTTGGAATGATGCCGCGACCAAGAGGTTGAACGAGTTCTTTCCCAAGAGCATACAGGATTTAATGGTGGGAAAATCGAATTGCGGAAAGACCAATCTGTTGATGAATCTGTTGTCGTGACCTGGCTGGTTGGATTACGACAGATTGTTCGTGTTCGGCAAGAGCCTGTTTCAATCCGATTACAGATTGCTTCAAGAGTGCATTGATCGTTGATTGCCCAAGAACGTTATAGCCAGAATCTTTGACAGTAGGGAGGAATCCGATGAAAGAGGAGGTTCTCTTTCGACCATTTTGGATGGTGTGGCGATGAAATTGATGAAGAGAAATGTGTCTTCGAACATCAAGTGTTGATTTTATGAGAACGCGAGCAACGTTCCGGATCCCAGAGAACTGAAATCAGAAAATAAGAATCTCATGATTTTCGACGATCTGCTTTTGAAGAGACAGAACCGATGCGAATCGTATTATGTCAGGGGTCATCACAGCAACGTGGACTGTTTCTACCTGTCTCAGAATTATTTTCGACTGCCCAGACAGATGATAAGGGAGAACGCTAATTTCCTGTGTCTCTTTCACCAGGATCTCAAGAATCTCAATCACATTTACGGAAATCACGTCGCACACGACATGAGCAGAGAAGAATTCAGGAGATTCTGCAAGAGGGTTTGGGATGGAGGACTTCATGATTTCGTTGTGATCGATTTGACTAGTGAATTTAATCGCAGAAAATATCGGAGCAGATTTGACAAGTTTTATGTTTCCGATGATAATAAAATAGAGAGCGAAAACAAAAATTAAAAATAATAATAAATCATCGATAATTTACTTTTAAAAAATAATAAAAATAAAAATAATGTTTGAACAAGGAGAATTGTTAGAACGGATAGCCGAGAATACGGCTGCAAAACATTCCATTCAAATCGTGGTGAGTGGCGATTTGACTTGACTCACGATGAAATTCGAACCTTCCATCAAATTGAATAGGGAGAAAAGGTACGAGATGGCGTTGGTGAATCTGGAGACTTATTATTCCTTTCCCAACGTCACCGAAAAGAATAACTCGTTCAAGTATTCCGACGGAGAGGATTGGTTTGAGATTCGAATTCCCAAAGGAAGTTACGACATAGACGATTTGACCAATTACATTCAGATGCGAATGAAGATGGATGGAAAGGGAAGCAACAGGACCAGACTCGCTCCCAACCCTAATACCCTACAGACGATATTGGATTTGGAAGATAATTTCTGAGTGGATTTCAACACGGATGATTCGATCGGCAAGATGTTGGGATTCGATCGAAAGATTATTGAGGCCATGCGGCCTCCAAAAATACGGTCGACATTCTCGCTGTCAATAGTATTCTGGTGAATGTGGACGTGATTGCTGGAAGCTACATGAATGGTAGCGTGCAACCGATGATCTGTTCCTTCTTTCCAAATGTGTCGCCGGGTTACAAGATCGTGGAATGACCTTGGAATTTAGTTTATCTACCCATGATTTTAGACTAAAACTAAGTTGATGGATCAAAATGATCAGCCATTAGATCTTCGCAGAGAGAGGGTGACGATACGATTTCACATAAAAGAAATATAAAAGCAAAAAAAAAAAAAGAAAAAGATATTATATATATATAAATAAAAAACAAAAGAAACGCAATATTAATTACAAAAATTATTGAATATATAATTACCATTAAAACAAAAAAACAATTGAATTCTCAACAACCGCGTTTTGAATTTCTGAGTGGATTTCAACACGGATGATTCGATCGGCAAGATGTTGGGATTCGATCGAAAGATTATTGAGGCCATGCGGCCTCCAAAAATACGGTCGACATTCTCGCTGTCAATAGTATTCTGGTGAATGTGGACGTGATTGCTGGAAGCTACATGAATGGTAGCGTGCAACCGATGATCTGTTCCTTCTTTCCAAATGTGTCGCCGGGTTACAAGATCGTGGAATGACCTTGGAATTTAGTTTATCTACCCATGATTTTAGACTAAAACTAAGTTGATGGATCAAAATGATCAGCCATTAGATCTTCGCAGAGAGAGGGTGACGATACGATTTCACATAAAAGAAATATAAAAGCAAAAAAAAAAAAAGAAAAAGATATTATATATATATAAATAAAAAACAAAAGAAACGCAATATTAATTACAAAAATTATTGAATATATAATTACCATTAAAACAAAAAAACAATTGAATTCTCAACAACCGCGTTTTGAACAAAATATATTTAAAAAAAGAAAAGAAATATGACTCGATACGTGGTTAAAAACGTGAACATATCCGAAGGATAGATGGACAAACTTCGGAGAGCGTTAACTCGAGCCGAGATGGTGAGATTCAAATTCACTCATTAAGATCTGGCGGGTGGCAGTCACGATCCGAGTGCCTGGACCAGAACTCAAATCAAAAGGATGGAGAAAGCGATTCGTGATGGAAGAGGGTTGATGGTGAGATTGAGTCCTGCTCAAGTGGATTATAATAAGAGAATGAGAGGCAGTTTCCTACTGCTGTTGGGAATGCTTGCCTCAAAAGCATTGCCCATTCTCACACCGTGTTGCTGGCTCTCAGCAAGGCAGCTTTCTCGGGACTCGCGAGTTCGGGAGCTCAGAAATTAATGGGTGGTGGGCTGCTTTGGAAGAAGGGAGGAGTCATGTGTCGCATCGACACGGACGGCGGTAAAGGATTGTATCTAAAACCCGTGAGAGGTGGCAACTTTTTCGGTGGAAACGGTCCCTATCTGAAGAGAGGACAGAACGTGGAGCGACTCGGTAGGGGTTTGCTGTTTGGTCCGAATTCGCCGTTTAAGAATATTCCACTTTCGAGTATGTTATTATAATGTAAAAAAAAATTTATATAATTATCTAAAGTATAAAAATATAAATTATATAAAGTATAAAAAAAATAATATAATTATGGATAAAAAGGATTATGAGGTTTTTTTGAATGATAATGATGGATATTTCATGAAAGAAATGGAAAAAGAAGTGAAAAAAACTAGGGATGGATTGTGGAAATTAAAAAGAAGAAGAAGAAATTTTTTTTTCCCCTTCTTCTTCACTATCGCTCTCTCTATTGTCTTTTTATATTTCCAAGTCCATTATTAACATGTTAACGGTCATGTCTTCTCCTTTTTCGCATATGTCTTGAATGTTTATCTTGACTTTTGCGAGTTTTTTTACTTCGGCCAATGTGCTCTCACCACCTGATTTGTCTACAAGTTGGAGAGAGATTTTTGGATAAATGTGATTTCCATAGGACAACGACAAATCACTCTTACCGAATTCTTTGTCTTTGGCGATAACAATATTCTGTATATCACTTTGCTACTCGTAAAACAAATCGAGCGTGGCTTCATCCAATTTCAAAGGCATGCTATATTTGTCGTATTTGTGCTGAAAGCCCTTCATCTCGACCGCATTCAATTCGATACCATCGTGTCATGTAATCTATAAATTTTACAACCAAGTTTATTGCACGTTTCGACTCATTTCAATTTCAATTCGCATGACATTTTTGTGAAAGTTTTTTCTCTCTCTCTATATATATACAAAAGTTTTAAATTATTATTGCCTTTATTTTTGTTGTATTAATTCAATTTTTTCCACATTAAGGAAATAAAAATTGATTAATCTCACAAAAAAAAAAAATTTCAGGGGAATTAAAAACAAAAAAATGACTATTTTAAAAAACATTTTACAAAAATTATTATTTAACAAAAAAACCACCACAAAATTCAAAATATATTCTTACAAGTAAAGCAAACAAATAAAATAAAATGGAAAATTTAGATGAGTATACCGTACCCTGGTTAAACGAGATTTGTAAAGAATTAAAAATTCCAAATTTCAGAAATCACAGAACCAAATCAAAAAAAATTAAAGCCATACAGGAGTATCATTCGCAAGGCGATGGAAAGGAAAATTGAAAGATCAAAAGTAAACAAACTTAAACAAACTCGAATTGTGAAAAATAAACTGCTGGCAGTAACACCTGATGATAGAAAATGAAATGCGGTAGTAGTGCAGAATGATTTAAAACTTAGAGAGATCATACGCGAGGAGTTACATAGTTTGCTCGATGAACAGGGAAACGAAATGCCGATAGCAACAACGTCAAAAAACGTTCCAGTTGTGAAAAATAAGAAGAAAAAGGTGGCAAAGGGAATCGAAATGCCGACGTAAAATCATTCTGGTTGTGGAAAATAAGAAGACGACCAAATGAAAAGCCATCAAAGAACTGCAAGTTTCAAAAAAAAATTTAAAAAATGCAAACGAGTGATGTGGTCCACGAATAACATATATTGAACGAAATTCGGCGAGCAATCGATGAAGGGAAAGGAGAAGAATATGTAGGACAAATCGCCATGAAAGAATTCCAATCGATTCCCATAGAACGGGAGAGTGTGATCAAAGGCATTTTAAAAACTTTAGATGTGCTTCCCCCGTTCAAGAAAATCAATCCGAAATCATTCATGGAACGGACGAAGAATAAAGTATTGGATTTGTTTCATGAACACATGGACTTTGGACTAAAAATTGCAATGATACTTCATTGCGTGATGAACACAATCGATGTGAACTCTGACGAGAGCATCGTGAGAGATACATATTTCAGATCCAGCGTCCAAGCCGTATTTCGAGGTTCCGAAATATCGGACGTTTTCGAAACGATGAAAGACAAGACGTTGACGTCTCTCGCAAATTATCAACAGGGTGGTTGTAACTGGACGTTCAAAGAGGTGTTGAATCTCGAAATTCATGTGAACAAAAACGATCCATTGAAAGCGTCTTCCTACGTGGAATTACTGCATTTCCTAGCTAAAAAAACGCTGTGGTCAATGTGAGAAATAAAGATGACCAATGTTTTAAATGGGCAGTCACCTCCACTTTATACCCAGTCAAAATCAACTCTGAGAGAGTTTCTCGTTACAGGGAGACTTGTAAAAATCTCGATTGGACTGGAGTGACTTTTCCAATGCCGTTAAAAGACATCAAATGTTTTGAAGCTCAAAATCCCACCTTAGCGGTGAACATCTTGGGATATGATGAAAAAAAACAGACTTCATATCTCGGAGGAGAAAAGATGATTATTTTGTTATTGATTTCAAATGGTGACAATCGTCATTATTGTTGGGTTAAAAATCCGACCCGATTACTGATGAGCCAGAGTAGTAAACATAATGGTGAGATATCTTTATGTTGCAGCTGCATGAATACATTTCACAGGGAAAAATCGTTAGCGAAACATCAGGAATATTGCAATGAAAATCAAGGCGTCGCCGTCAAAATGCCCAAACCCAACACCTTCATGAACTTTTGCAATCACAGTAAAAGGTTAAAATGCCATTCATCGTGTACGCCGATATTGAATGCTTCACCTTGAAAATGAGTTCCTGCCAACCAGACGCTCGTTGAAGTTACGTTGAAAGATATCAAAAACACATGCCTTCAGTCTATTGCATTTATGTGAAATGTGCTTTCGACTCGCAACATGACATGGGTCCCTTCACCTACACGAAACGGTCTGAATACGATGACATGGCTCGAAGATTCGTGGAAGAGTTAGAATTGGAAATTCAAATTTTATACGACAAATTGAAAACTCCAGCAAAAATGATCATCACTCGAGAGCAACAGGACGAAAATAACAGATCCACCGAATGTCACATATGCAGACAATCGTTCGACGAGAATTCGTGGAAAAAGAAGATCAAAGACCACAATCATTACACGGGTCTGTATCGTGGTCCGGCCCACAGCAAGTGTAATTTAAGATAGTGAGACGCCGCTTTCTTTCTGGTGATATTTCACAATCTCTCGGGTTATGACAGTCATCTGTTCATGAAAAATCTTGGTACCTCCCACGAAGAATTAGACTGCATCATGAACAGCAAATAAAGATACATTTCCTTCACAAAATGCAAGGTCGTGGAGAAGAAAAGAGTAACTGATGAAGAGACGTCAGAAGAAGAAACAAAATCCGTTTGTAGAGCCATACGTTTCATCGACAGTTTTAAATTCATGTCGACTGTTCTGGAAAAATTAGTCGATAACATGAGCGAGGAGAAAATTAAAATCACGAGCGAACACTTCGGAGAATGAGTAGATGACATGTTGAGGAAAGGAGTCTATCCTTATGATTACATGAACGATCTAAAGAGATTCGACAACACCGCGCTACCTTTGAAAGAAGATTTTTATTTGAAATTATACGAATCCGACATTTCCAACGAAGATTACGAACATGCCGAAAACGTGTGGAAATCGTTCAATATGAAAACCATGAGCGATTATCACAATCTCTATCTGAAGACCGACATTCTATTCCTGGCAGACATGTTCGAAAATTTTCGAGACATCTGTCATCGAAATTACGATCTGGATCTGGCTTGGTATTTCACCGCACCCAGCCGGCGTGGGGCACTCTGTTGAAGACCACCGAAGTCCAGTTGGAATTATTATCTGATGTGGACATGATGCTCATGTTCGAAAAGGCCACGAGAGGTGGCGTCTCGATGATCTCCCACAGCTATTCTGAAGCCAACAATCCCTACATGAAAGAAGGTTTTGATTTGGAATAATCGAATAAATACATACAGTATTGGGACGCTAATAATCTGTACGGTTGGGCCATCAGGCATCCTTTACTGATTGGAAATTTCAAATGCGTGACGGAACCAGAAGAGATGCAAAAATGGAGAGACTATCCTTGCATTTTAGAAGTCAATTTGAACTATCCGGAAGAGTTTCATGACCTGCACAATGATTATCTGCTGGCTCCCGAACAAATGGAACTGGTCGAAGGAGACGACAAAAAACTAGTTCCCAATTTATATAACAAATGGAAGTACAAGTACATCGTCTACAGCGAGAATTTAAAACAATACGTCGATCACGGGATGAAATTACTCCACATACATCATGTTATTCGATTCAACAAAGAGCCTTGGATGAAAAAATACATCGATCGATCTCAACATGAATCTCAGAATTCGAGCCAAGAACAATTTCGATAAAGATTTCTAAAAACTCATGAACAACTGCGTGTATGGTAAATCGATGGAAAACATTAGGAAGAGAACCAACATTCGACTTGTCTCATCCGAGAAAAGAGCTAAAAAATTAGTGGTGAAACCCAATTACAGACATCGAACCATATTCGACGAAAATCTAGTGGGCATTCACATGCAAAAGACGCACCTGATGTTCGACAAACCCTATTATCTCGGACCGATCATCTTAGATATCAGCAAGCGATTGATGTACGAGTTTCACTACGATTACATCAAACGAAAATTCGGCGAGAAAGCCAAATTACTGTTCACCGACACAGACAGTTTGGTTTACAAGATAGAGATGAAAGACGTCTACCGGGATCTATCTCTGGACGAGGCCACGTGGTTCAACACGAACAATTATCCCATCAATCACTCATCTAACATTCAGTCAAACGACAACAAGAAGGTGTTGGGTAAATTTAAGGACGAGAGCGTTGGTAAACAGATCGCCAAATTCGTGGGTATGAGACCCAAACTGTACGCTTATCACCTAGAAGGCGAAGAGATCAAGAAGTGCAAAGGGATTCATGCATGCATGGTGAAGAAAAACATCTCTTTCCGAGAGAATAAAGATTGTCTGTTCGGAAGTGGACCGGTGTACATGTCTATGAAATCGATTCGAAGTGACAATCACGGCTTGTATACCGAAATAATCAACAAGATTTCACTGCCGGCCGATGACGATAAGAGAATCATGTTAGATGATAAAATAAGCACGTTGGCACTTGGACATTGGGTTTTGGATATGATTAATGACGAGAGGATTCCCGAAAATCAAGAGGAATTAGACGAATACAAGACTATGGAAATCGATAGAGACATCGAGAAATTTAGTTTAAAAAAGAAAGAAAAATAAAAAGAAAAATTACGTCATTTAGTGAAATATAATAAAATAATTAAAAAAAAAATATACATTTATGAATAAGAAAATATGGATATCCGTAGAAGGTGTCATCTTACCTAATGAACCCCTATCCAACATCGATTTGTGGAATGCGGCAAAAGCTTTGAAAATCAAAGATTTTTGAGGCGTGTTTTCCAGAGATGCCTTGCTGAAGAGAAGACCTCGATGACAATCAGAATGTGGAATTTTAAATCTGGATGATTTATCAGGTGAAGGCACTCACTGGGTGTCGTGGTTCAAGAACGGGAAGAAGAATTATTATTTCGACAGCTATGAAATCTCGCCGCCAAAAGAAATAAAGAACTATTTTGATGAATCCGTGGTTCGTTACAATAGGGAACGAGTCCAATCACCGGATCAAGTGTTTTGCGGTCACCTGTGTCTCTACGTTCTCAAGAGATGGTTGGATGGAGATCGGTTTCAAGACATTCTCAACAATTTACATTAGAGAGATTTTTTTTATAGTATATAAAAAGGTAAAAAAATTATTTAAAAAAAACTTAATCGAATAGAACAAAAAATAAAATAAGTGAGAAATAATTCATTCTTAAAAACTGTTGAAAGATATTTTTAAAAAACTCCCAAAAACATGCCAGTCGATCAATTTGGTAGGAGTGACGACGAAAGTTGCCCCAAAAAGAAGAGGAAGACGCTCGAAGTCGGCGATGGTTATGACGTTGTCAACTTGGATGAACGTTACGTTTAGAGATACCAACCTTGAGAGAAACCTTTGAACATGAACGATAACAAGCTCTACAATCTTCCCAAGCCGGTAGATCTCGCAGATGCGATGACTAAAAAATACGTCGACAGGGGATTTCGAACAAATCATGAGAGATAATTACATGAATAGAGCCATGACCAATGATCTCGATCTGAAATCCAAACGTTTGGTAAACGTGTGAATCCCATAGATTCCACTGATGCCGCAACTAAGAAATACGCAGACGACTCTCACGTGTGATTCAGAGAACACCTGAGAAGTAGATACGTTCAGAAAATGATGCAATTGGAATTGAATGCCAGTTCTAACAGGACAACGAACGTGACCACTCCCACAAATCCCAAGTACACCATGACCAAACACTACTTAGACCTTGAACAAAGAAAGTCTGCCAAACGAGAAATGAAATTGGATCTGAATGCAGGATTCAACAAGATATTGAATCTGTCAAAGAACGATGATGCGGACGAGGACTCCACCGCGGTCAACACGGGCTATGTGGATTCCACCGTGACACGATCTCAAGAATACATAGAATCACAAGTGGACGATCTCTACCTGAACAAACAATCCGGCAGAACCATGAAGGGCGGCATCAACATGAATTTATTCGGTCTCGATCACGATCCCAAATTCGATTCCAGCGTGGTCAGTAGGCAGTACGTGGATGACAACTCGGTCTGGAGAAAGGGCGACATCATGGAAGGTAAACTAGACATCCACGGACACGCGCTCACGAATCTGCCTGATCCCATGCACATGTCGGATGCTTGCACCCTGATTTCGGTGGTGGAAAAAGTCAAATATGCCAGGCAATTGATGACCGTGTTGGCCAAGGAGAGCGGCGTGTTAGACGAGGGAAAAGCCGAATGGTCTTTCTGAAACGGAGGTAGCAGATTGCAACACAGTCAGGTAGGATGTCCCATGCCGTTGGGAAGCGAAATCATTCGAATGTCACTGGCTTCCACGGATTTGAATAACAGAGTGGTCGTCAATCTCATGGTGAATGGAGTAGAGAGCAATAAGAGATACAGCGTCAAAAAGACCGAGAATCAACATTCGAATGTCAGCACGTTCGGCACGCCTCTCAAAGTGAACGCCGGAGACAGGATTAATTTCAGGACGAAAACCAATAATCCCGAAGCCGCGACTTCAGTGGTGAGCCCACTGATCGAACTAGATTCTCTGAACAAACAGTGAAGGTGTGGAAATAATTAATTAAAAATAATAAGTAATTATTAAAAACAAAATAACTAAAAACAAAAAAACAAAACAAAAAAAAAGTAATGAGATCTAGAGAGATTGAACATCCTTCTAGATCTCATTACTTTTTATTTTTTTTTTTTATTTTTTTGTTTTTAATATGTTATTTCTTGTAATGTTTCATCTCGTGAAATTGGATCGCTTATCTCGAAACACACGTCAACATCTATTTTGGCATTTCGGAGAGCTTTTATAAACTCTCGAAAAGCAGTTGGTCCTCTATGCGTCAATGTGTCTAAAAGTTTTCTGGTCTTATCTTCTATCAAGATTTTACTTTCGATTTCGGATCTCATATAGTTGGTCAATATCAAAGGTTCTGTTCCAACTAAAGTGTCTAGAATTATTGCTAGCGAATCTTGTGAAATATTTTTAATCAAACCATTCTATTTCTTCTCAAGTACTGTCTTTCTTTATCATTCATTTTATTTTTTTTTAATTATTACTTTTTGTATTTATTATTTTTTGTTTTTTTTTTGTTTATTAATAAGTACTTATTTTATTTTCATTGAATGATCGACATCTTATTTCCATCCGATTTGAATTGTAATTCTCTATGTGACAGGACCAGGGCAAAGGCCTCGGTTTTTCTCGGCATGTTCCTGTCGAACTGCAACTTGATCTGAATGTCTAAGTCGCTAGTCTTGAGTCGTTCTCTCTGTTTACTGATGTCGAATACGAACATGGGATACATTGACTTGTATTCGGTGGGAGATATATTAGGTTTGTTCATCAATTCGTCCAGACTGTGATACTTCTTTCTAAAATCCGCGTTGTCGTCGTACAGTCTGCAGAAATCGTTCTTGTGGAACGATGCATTGTAATCGATTGCGGGATATCTCGTGGCGTTCAGAAACACCTGCATGTTTCTCAAATTGCAGTGATCGAACAGTGACAAATTCTTTTCTTGAGACCCATCCCTGCCAGTCTGAAATGCGACCACAATGAAACGCGGTCTCTCGGAAGCAGATTTCACTGTCAATCTCCAATCGAAGTGATTCGTGGAAGGCGGAATGCTAGCCATGTCAAACTGTCTCATTCTAAATCCCACAGGTAATTTACTCTTGGATTCTATGATCTTGTAGAGATGCATTTCTCCATGGTCAAAGGCTGCACATGCGGAACAAACCACGATATCTTGTGTAGAGTTATCTTACACGCATCGGTCGCGGAGAGTCTCACTATCGCGTCGTCATTTCCCTTTCGAATCAAAGTCAGATTGTGTTTGAATCCATACATGATCTTTTTGTAATCGTCCGTGAATCCGAAGATGTGTTTCAAAGGTATCCTGAACGAAAACGTTCCTTTGGGTCTGGACGTCTGGGGTGAAACGCGGATTCTAAGTCTTGTCCGGATAGCAAGTATTTTATATTACTGAATAGATGCATGATGACATTATTGGGTAGAGTGACCGTGTCATCGTCGGCGTATTCGCTCCCATCTTCCTTGGTGAGACGTCCCTGCACCACTATCTAACTCTCGCTAGGATGAACGAATAGATCTTGGGTATCAACATTGATTCTTATCTTTTCCGCATTGTTCAAACTCGTTCCGGTTATATTCATGAACCTCGTATTCCTCAATACTTTCATCTTTCAGTATGCCTTGTGCGATATCTAGTATATTTGCCATTTTTTGAGGTTTTGTTGTTTTTTTTTTGTTTATTAATTCGTTTGTTTTCTTCTAACAATTGTTTTAATTATTATTATTATTATTTTTTTTTTCTTTATATAAATGTGTGTAAACAAGAAAATGTTAAAGAGAGTAAATATATATTTTTTATATTTTTTTATTAAAACTTCGTCTTCTGCAATTGTTGTTCGTAAAAGTTTCCGATGATCTGTTCTATATAAATTCTTCTATATAAATTTAATATTCTTTTTTCTTTAAAAAATTCTATTCTTATTATATATATTATTTCAGTCATTGCTCTTGAGTTCTATCAACTTACCAAATTCCTCTCTGGCCTCTTTCCTCCCCCTTTCCATGAGAGAATCCTTCATCTCTCCCTTGATGATCTGACGAGTCTTGATTCTCACGGCTTCTTCTCGCCCAATATCGTGAAGTATTCTCCGTCCGATATCCTACTGTCTTTTAATGCCATCGAGATCATTTCGGATATCGTGTCAATCTTGGAGTCGGTCAAGATGCAAATCTTTTCGTATTTCCTAGCCTTCAGATATAATTTCCTATTCAAAAAGTTTCCGACCATGCTAAACAATCCTGCGGCGAGAGCCACTCCTTCTATGGTCAACACATCATAACACTGGCCACGGTCGACAACAGTCCGATGCCGGCCACGTGTACACCCATGGAAATCGTGATGACTGTCGTGTCGACCGCGTTGACGTATTTCACGAGGTGCGAATACTTCTTCTTGAGAGAACGACGAGAGTCTCTCTCTCAAGTCAGCTACAATTTTATTCTACTGATTTGATCGATGCGATACCTCTCTCCTCTTTCTTTTTCTTCTGGCGACGGCGCCGTTGGAAAAACGCTGTTCGGCGTCTCATCCTCGTCGTCATCTAACGACGGATACAACTTATTTCTGGTTTTCATTTTTTGTGTTTTTTTTCTTTCTAATTTTTATCTATATTATTTACGCGTGTATTTATTTTTATTTTCTATTCTCCCTTATTTATATCAACAACAACAACAACACTCGTCGTATACCCCCTCTAGCAATAATTTTAAGACGCATCCCTTGTCTTCTAAAGTCAGACTTCTACATGCCAATTTCATTTCGTCCAACCGGTGGGCTTGTCTCGCCCGCTACAGAAGACTAATCTCCTCCAAAACTTGATCACGTCGTCATTCGAACGTATTTGAACGCCGGTTCGAAATCCTTGACGACGACATCTTCCCTTTCCATCGTCAGACATGATTGATCGAAGTCTAGATGATCCCGACACCCGACGCATCGTTCGAACAAGATGCAAACTAGTTGTTCGTTCACGCAGAATGCATAGGCTCTCATCAACACCTTTAGAAGAAATGACGCTCTCACAATCTTGGAATCGTTCATGATTTACGTATATTTTATTATCTATTCGATTCGATATTTTATTTATTTTTAAATAACAATTTATTTATATATATTTTTTTCTCCTATTTTATATCAATCACTTTTTTTATTTCCTCTCGCAGATCTCGTGATTCTGTTACAATTTATCTCAAACTCCTCGCAATTTTTCATCTGTTCCTCCACTAGAAATCTTCGCCATTTTCGTCCATGATCGATCGCGCTGTTTAGGGACTCGATAACAAACGTAGAGAAAATTTCGTCGATTCTAATTTTTTCGACATTTCTTAATCTTTCGCATTTCTGTCCTGCAAAACGGACCATCAAGAACGCGACGACGAACGATCGAGGATTTCCAACTCCGATTTCTTCTGAGTTGGAACTCTCAATCGTTCGCCAGTGACCGGATCGCACCCACCACCGTCTAGAACGCGATGACGAACCTCGAAAAATTTCAAAAACCCGAAAAAGCATATATGTGTACACCGTTTATAGGGTTCGATCAAGGAATCAGAAATTGACATTACTGACTCTGCCATTTATTTGAATGATGAGATACATTATAATCTTCAGAATTGCATTAATTGGTATAAAATGCAATTCTTAATAGGTCGAAAAAATATGCATTCAATGATCTCTCTTGGCCGCATAGAGGTGGACCACATTTTGAACGTCCAGCAAGTTTCAACTCATTTGGTGTAGGTACCATTTCTATAGGTCATACCAAGCCTGAAGTATAAGCATAAACTACTTTATAAATATTGGCTCCACCAACTCCGGATCTGTCATATTTGTAGATGTTGGCAAATGTTCATATTAGCTAGACAATGATGAAGTGAATGCATGGTACCTCTGGAAAATATATTTCGAGTAAAAAAGTTTAGTAATGTTGGAATATGGATGTTGAAGGCCTTAAAGACCCCTAAGAGCCTAACTGAAGGTTTATTGGCGTTGTCAAAATACCGAGATCACATCTATGTCCATGTGTGTTTAAAACAACATTGTGAGAATGGAAAGGGTTTTCATTATTCTCAATCAAATTTTTGAAGAGAGGTGCATCATCGATGTGCAGTACGCTTTAGTACACAGGGCCACCGTGCCCCCATATTATGATCTTCAGATGGTTAAAATACTCCCCTTAAATACTCCATTTTAATCCTTTAACCCTTTACCCATCGAATCGGCCGCATCCACCCGCGTAATATGCAAACTGAGAAGTTGAAAAATATTATTTTTCAAAAAAATTCAACAAAACCACATCCTGCGTCCCCTCGTTGGAATGAGCTCGTTCCAACGAGGGGTCCCATGATATGGTTTTGTTGAAATTGTTTAGAAAATTTGAAAAAAATGTTATTTGAAATAATAAATTTTGATATCGTCTGCGTTGGGTAAAGGGTTAAATGGTGGCACAGTGGCTCAGTTGGCAGAGGTGCAGGCTGCAAGTCGAGCGGTCCTCACTCTGTCCTTGGGCAAGACACTTCACCCCATTGTCCACGTGGGTGCAGGGTGGCGATGTGTACTAAAGCGTACTGCACATCGATGGTGCACCTGTCTTCAACCAATGCTAACCCTGCTTGTGTGGAGTTAGTATGTGGGGATGCGGGGGTTCTGATAGTTGCTTGCTGTTGCCCGGTGGTTCTCACCGGGTACTCTGGCTTCCTCTATCCGTAAAACTGTTGTGGTCATCGTTGGCCACTGTGCAGAAATATGTGACATTAAACACCAATAAATAAATAATCCTTTAAAAAATGAGCTCATTCCAATGAAGTGTCATAAGCTATGTTTTTCAAGCAAAAATGAAAATGTAATGAAAACTGAACAGACATTTCTGTGTATAACGCTGGCCGGTTTTCACCATTATGTTGGCTAAAGGGTTAAGAATCCCTTAGTTTGGAAGGCACACTGAAAAAGGCGTTTCATAGAGTGTCGACTCGTTTGGTGTTGGTCCCAGGTCCATACATCATACCATTCTTGAGATATGAGCATGAACCACTTTCACAAATTTTGGTCACTCCAATTTTTTATGTAAAAATGGATGTATGGACTTCAGGAATGCTTTAGAGAGTCAAAAAATGTGATTTCCAGCAATTCTGAAAAAATGCGCTCAATGACCCCAGGTGACCTCCGTGACCTTGATCAATATTTTTGAATCTCCATCAAGTGTCGACTTATTTGGTGTTGGCTCCAGGTCCATGCATCACACCATGCTTGAGATATGAGCGTGACCCACTTTCAAAATTTTTGCCAACGCCCACTTTTTCATGACCAAAATGCATGTCTGAATTTTAGGAAAGCATTTGGAGGTCAAAATATGTGTTTTCCAGCAATTATGAAAAATGCACTCATTGACCCCTGGGTGACCTTGACCCATACTTTGAACCTCCATCGAGTGTCGACTCATTTGGGGTTAGTCCCAGGTCCATGCATCGTACCATGCTTGAGTTATGAGCGTGACCCACTTTCAAAAAATCTGGCCACGCCCACTTTTGTACCTCAAAATGCATGTATGGACTTCAGGAATGCTTCAGCGGTAAAAAAGTGTGATTTCCAGCAATTATGAAAAAATGCACTTAATGACCCCTAGGTGACCTCCGTGACCTTGACCCATATTTTGAATCTCCATCGAGTGTCGACTCATTTGGTGTTGGTCCCAGGTTCATACGTCATACCACGCCTGAGATATGGGCGTGATCCACTTTCAAAACACCCCTACGGACACCACTAATGCCCCAGGAATCTGAAAAACATAAGTGGCCGAGATCTTGTGGCTGTCTATAAGCATGCCAAAAAATCAGCGAGATAGGCCAATTCGTTTTCGAGTTATCTTGCGGACAAAAAAGTGATGAGAAGACAGAAGACAGGAGAAGAAGAAGAAGAAAAAAAAGAAAAAAGAAAAGAAAATGAAACCGTACAAAAACAATAGACTGTATGTTTCACACAGACTAACTAGAGAAACACAATTTACTGCACCCAGTAAATTCAAGTCTGTGTGAAAAAGGGTTAAAGTATCAGGAATAAACTATACAGAAAGAGAATTTATGTAGGCTTATTTTTAGGAGTAAAATAGTTTTTAAACATATCAGAAATGGGTTTTTATTAACAGCATTTACGGATATTAATACAGGATTCAGGACAATTTTTATAAGAAACCAGAAAAGGCACATATGTGACCAGCATTCAAAGGGTTCGATACACGAATCTCAAATTGACATTTTTGGCTCTGCCCACTAATTTGAGTGATGAAATACATTCATAAACTTTAGAAATACATTAAGGTGTAATAAAATGCATTCCCCAGTTTTTCTGAATAATTTGCACTTGATCTTGGTGACCTCTTTAAGGTGGACCATATATTGAACCTCCAGCAATTTTTAACTCAGTTGGTATAGTCCCATGTAAACATCCACTTCAAAGTGACAGCTCCACCAACTCCAGATCTGTCATTTTTGGTGATGATATCAAATATTTATTATGATTTAGAAGGCAATCAGCCCACTATATCACACACAAGGCCTCAAACGGGCTGAAAAACATAGATGAATGCACACTGGTTGTTGGTAACCAGCATGCCAAAATGAATAGAGATAGGACGATTTGTTTTTGAGTTATCGAGCCGACAAAGGGTGCATAGACTCTATATCGGAGATAGTGCCATAAAAAAACCTTAAAAGCCACGAGAGCTCGTTTAAAGGCAGCTAGTGCCCTAAACAAGGCATACACAAAATAAGATGGTGGAATCTTAAAGAATGGCATTTTCGTAAAGACCGGCAATATGGCAGGAAGCGTGCAAAATGTCCTACAGTCATAAGTTAAATGAAGTTGTTTGTTCTTCGCGGTGAAGTATGAAGAGGGTGGTGAAGTATGAAGAGGGTTAAATACAGACCATTTAAATATTCCATTTCATTATTTTATAATTGTGATAAGTGTTTCGAGAAAGTCACTTACCACTCGGGCCGAAACCTACTGATCTTGAGTTGTGATTGAGAATGAAAAAAATTAAAAAATGCAATGAAGGGTGAAGGGTTATTTATTCAACTACAATTAATCAAGTGTTGTAAGATAGAGCTGTATAATAAACAGATTTTCTTGCCACTCAAAGGGTTTCTTTCAACTTGGTTTGGGATAGAATTTAATTCTGATCGCAACAGCTGATAAGAGTAAAAGTGTGTCAGCTTCTCTCTAATTTGATTGTTTACATTATTCTCTTGTGCATATAAATATAAAACAGCTATTTATTTATGATGCTGTTCTGTTGCAAAGAAACTGTGGGGTGTAAAAAACTCTGTGGCCCAGCGGGCCACACCCAAAGATTCCCTAAATCAAAGCTGGACCAGTACTAGTGACAGGCTACCAGTATTGCGAATAGCACAGGACAGATGATTTGTTTTTGAGTTATCGTCAAGACAAAAGAAAGTATGTATATGTGACATTATCACATACTGTGCTTGAGATATTTGCCTGACCATTGTTATTGGAGTTTAACAGCACGTTCGACAGAGAGGTTAAGATCATCTCGTATTGGACAGTTTTACGGGTGAAGTAAGCCTGAGTACCTGAATAGATATGCTAGCGCCGATCAGCAACTATCAAAATTCACAACAGCAACTATCAAAATTCACAACATACTAACTACACACAAGCAGGGTGAGCATTGGTCGATCTAAGTGCAGTACGCCTTTGTACACAATGTCGCTGTGCCCCCACAGGGGTAATCAGGACTGAGTGCCTTACCCAAGGACACGTCACAGTTGCATTTGGAGGGGCATGTACCGTGGACATTTCGATTTTAAAGTCCAACGCCGTAACCAGTGATTCACTACTCTCCTGACTGAACCATTGAACGGCATCTAGAGCCTTAAACGAGGCACACTGGAAATAAGAAGTTGGTTGGATCTCAAGATTGGCTTTTGTGCACAGTGTGGCAATGTGACAGACGCGTACAAAACGTTTTACAGCTATGAGTTACATTAAATGAAAGCTTTCGGACACACATTTTTTTTATTTAATCTTATTTGTTTTACAAGGACTGGCGAACAAGTTATGCAACTTATATTAACGCCTCTACTTGGCCCAATGGCGTAGGTGTATGGAATGACCTTCATAGCGGCTACTTCGTGGCCTTGCTCTTCTCGAATACTATGAGGAGATCTTTATCCTGCACGGAGTGTGTCTCTCTCCGCACAGAGGACAGCCATTTTACGTCCCCACCCGGTACGGTACGCTGTGACAGCATCAACACCACAATTGATGCTGACAGATGCTGACAGAGAGTGTTCGGACACCTCGAGAACTTTCCCCGACCGGGGATCGATCCTGAGACCAGCGCACTTATCCACTCGGCCACCACTCTCGTGGCCAAATATTGGGAGGTTAATGATTAATTGTAGTTGAATAAATAACCCTTCACCTTTCATTGTATTTTTAAATTTTTTTCATGTTCAATCATAACTCAAGATCAGCAGGTCTCGTACTTTTTACTGGACACACATTGAAGTATTAAGAGAGTTAAAATTACACCACTTGAATATCCCATTTCCTTCATTCATAATTGTAATAGGTACTTCAAGGAAGACACTCGCCATTCCACACAGGCACGTATCTACGGGGGTGGGGGTGGGGGTGTAGGACCAAAAATCAAGATAATTGAAAAGTTTTCAGGCAAAAGATCCAACAGTTGCAAATTCGAAGCATTGTTGTAACAGATTCTTTTTTTTTTTGACTGTGGTTTTTCATTTCCGTTAAAAATTCCAACTGACAACTCACACAGACAGAATTCTGATTGAACAGCGCAAGATTTCGTCTCTACCCAGTGGATTCTAGGTTAATTCCACGACCGTGCTCATGCTACTCATCTTGTTCTCTGCTGTGTCTTACCTTACTCATATTAGCAAACGCAGTTAAAATATTGTAATAATAAAAAAAGGTCCTAGCTTCAAACTGGGGGAAAAGTTAGCCAAAGAAATCACGTATCATACAGGTGAAATTCTACAAAAACAGGCTTGGCAATTTCAGGAGAGCGATTTTTTAGCTCTCCTTACTGCCCTCCTGAAAGAATTAAGGAGAGCGAAAAATTGCCCTCCTAAATACTTTGGTCTGGGATGATTGAGATTACATGTATTATGCTCACATTAAATTTTTGTTGTAAAGCAAAAATGTAATTTAACTTCGAAGTCACATAACATCACGTAATATCATTTTAAAAGTGGTTTAGTGGTAAAAGGTAATGGCTGCAACCATAACCAAACACAGTTGCAATCATTTGAAGCAAAATGGGTCACAGCAATATATTTTTTTCTGTCAGTTTCAAGTTCAACAACTGACATCACAGTTAGAGGGGTAATTATTTAAGGAATATTGACACTATAATATACTACCATTACTACTATCCTGTCACTTGAAGCACTTGCACCAGGATGTGACTGTAGATTCAAGCAGACCTGTTGTCCAAGAAAGTCATACGCCTACCACTACCACCTTCAACCCCCTTGGGGGTTGAAGGTGGTAGTGGTAGGCGTGTGACTTTCTTGGACAACAGGTCTGGGTACACACACAGGTCTTGTCAAGTGTGTGTTCGGTTGTTGAGTGAGACATCTAGATGTCTAAGAGATTTCGCTTTACCTTAGTAAAGTTAATAAAATCACTGATGTAGTCTGTTGGTTTCAGTTTCAATGAGTTCGTTCAATTGGATACTTAAAATGCTGTGTAAAGCTAATTGCTCTCCTTAGCTGATTGAGGAGAGCGATTTTTTGCCCTCCTGCATTTTTCAGAATGCCAGGCCTGCAAAAATGGACTAAGTTTATCAACCAGTTGTTTTGTGAAATATTGAGGCAAGTCAAAATCCTGACAATATGCACACATCTGGAAAATGTTGAAATATCCTGTGAAATAAAAAAATGTAATAGCTTGAAAATTATAAGAGGTGTTAGACGGACAAACAATGTACTTTTTGGGGGGAGGGAGGGGCGGGTAGGGGATAAACTGAATTGCATGGCTTATTTTTTATCCGAAAACTTCGTTCGCTTGTAGGTTGCACCTCTTTTCATATTAAAGTAAAATAAAATGAACAGACAGGCTTATGAGATTTAAATGACTGAGATCGAAGACAGTCTAACAGAACAGCATGCGCCATATGTCGGCAAAAAGATGAAGGGAAGCCGCCAAATAATTCCCTACGTAGAACGATGCGCCCCCCCCCCCCCACTCCCCACTCCCAGGGATGTTCAATCATGTAATTAACACAATGCCCAAATTAAGGCAAATGTGGTCTCCTTGCAGACTGCAGTACCACAAGAAATTGTCATTTTGCGCTGTCTTAAAACCTCAAATTATGTATATAGATATTCTGCTGCAGTCAATTAAACTGATTGGAAATATTCTCAGGATGCCCTACTTTCAAAATTACTGGCCACACCCACTTTGTTACAGTGAAAATGCATGTATAAACTTTGGTTGGGAATGCAGTAAATTCAAAAATGTGATTCCATCAATTCTAAAAATGCACTCAATGACCCACGCCCACCTTTTTTGACCACGCCCACTTTCTCACATAAAAATGCATGTATGGACTTCGGGAATGCTTTAGGGTGTCAAAAATGCGATTTCCAGCAATTCTAAAAAATGCACTCAGTGACCCCTAGGTGGCCTACGTGACCTTGACCCATATTTTCAACCTCTATCGAGTGTCGACTCATTTGGTGTTGATCCCAGGTCTATGTATCATACCATGCTTGAGATATGAGTGTGACCCACTTTCAAAAATTTTGACCACGCCCACTTTTTTGTGTAAAAATGGCATGTATGAACATTGGGAATGCTTTAGGGGCTCAAAAATGTGATTTCCTGTAATTCTGAAAAATGCACTCAATGACCCCTGTGACCTCTGTGACCTTGACCCATATTCTGAACCTCCATCATGTGTTGACTCATTTGGTGTTAGTTGCAGGTCCATTCACCATAACATGCTTGAGATATGAGCGTGACCCACTTTCAAAATGTTTGGCCACGCCCACTTTTTTAAGGTGAAAATGCATGTATGGACCTCAGGAATGCTTTGGGGGATCAAAAAATGTAATTTCCAGCAACTATGAAAAATGCACTCAATGACCCCTAGGTGACCTCCGTGACCTTGACCCATATTTTGAATCTCCAGCAAGTGCCGACTCATTTGGTATTAGTCCCAGGTCTATTTATCATACCATGCTTGAGATATGAGCGTGATCCACTTTCAAAAATTTTGGCCACGCCCACTTTTTTACGTCAAAATGCATGTAGGCACGTCAGGAATGCTTTAGGTGTCAAAAATGTGATTTCCAGGAATTATGAAAAAATGCACTTAATGACCCCTATGTGACCTCCGTGACCATGACCCATATTTTGAATCTCCATCGAGTGTCGACTCATTTGGTGTTTGTCCCAGGACCATACGTCAAACACCCCTACAGACACCACTAATGCCCCAGGAATCTGAAAAACATAGGTGGCCGAGAACTTATGACTGTCTATTATCATGCCAAAAATCAAGGCGATAGGCAATTCGTTTTCGAGTTATCGCGCGGTCAAGGAAGTGCATAGGAGACAGAAGACAGGAGAAGAAGAAGAAGAAGAAGAAGAAGAAGAAGAAGAAGAAGAAGAAGAAGAAGAAGAAGAAGAAGAAGAAGAAAAAGAAAAAAAAGGAAAAGAAATCGTACAAAAACAATTGTCTGTGTGTTTCACACAGACTAATTAGCAGGTAGTAAACACCAAATCAGCACTACTGATTCCCTAACAGCGTGAATCGGGTGTCAGAGACCTTCACTTGCACGCCCGACTTCGAATGTGTGATATAACGTTCCCTGGATCCCAGTTCTCGACATAGAACACATTGGAACTCAGGGGACGATAAGTCTAAGCATCAACTATAGACTTATAAAAACATACATGAGTACTAGCGAGAGTGAATCTTTATCTAAAACTCCAACCCAGACGAAAATGTCCCGAGTGGAAAAATTATCGGCGTCCGTCGCTTAAACCACGACGCCCCTCTAGCAATGTGCTTCTCAAGATTCATAATTTATGACGTTGTTTAGCACATTAAGGAAAACCTACTGCGGTCCGTACTGTTATTGCAAAATAATTTATATATTATTATTTATTTATTGGTGTTTAAGGTCACATACTTATGCACAATGGCTAATCATGACCGTGACAGTTTTACAGGTGCAGGAAGCCAGAGTACCCGGAGAGAACCACCGAGCAACGACGAGCAACTGCTTGCTCCCCAACATCGTAACTCCACACAGATAGGGTTAGATTGGTTGAAGACATGCGCACCATCGACCTGCAGTACCCCTTAGTACACGGCGTCATAGTGCCCCCATGTGGACAATCAGGGTTACGTGTCTTGCGCAAGGACACAACGCGGGAGTCCGAATCGATCACGTAGACGGTCACCCATCCAAGGACTAACCGGGCTCGACGTTGCTTAACTTCGGTGATCTGACGAGAACCGGTTATCGCAACGCCACCGCGCCCCCTGCAAAATAATTAAAATCTACAGGCGACTGTGACGTTGTGTATTCATTAAATGTATAGGTATATTTTGTAGTTTAGGGGATAAGGGTGTCACCGGGAGACACCCCCGACGTTGCTTACTGATTTTCAAAAGTTGTTCACCTTTGTAAATTGGACGACATTACTAATATTTATACCATGGTTACCTAATCTACTATATATAAAAAGCCTATGGCATAAAATTTAGCTTTACACACCAACCGTGGTGAACACACCAGCAATGGGATTTCAATGGTAAAAATTCACACCTGCAGCAGGGGGAGGCCACCAAAAATTTGCAAGACGTGACGTGGGGGTGGGTGGGTCTCTTGAGTGCGCCAAAAATGTGCATTTCCAACTTGTGCAATTTTTTGAATTTTTTTAAAAATATATCAATATATCAGCTAATATATACCATCATCTGTGTTTCAAACCTTAAAGATGATGTTGTACATCACACTCTTAACATAAATACAACATCAGGAGGCTTTATATGTGAGAATATTGGGCTTAATCTGGGAAAATGTCACACGTTAGTAGGGGGTGGGTGTCTTGTTCGAAATGTAGAAAATGTGCAGACAATATTTTGGGAACAATTCAAATGAAAATTTGTTCCCGTATTTGTACACCTGCTCTGGCCAAGCCTGATAATGAACAGCTTGTCATTTGTAGATTGGGGCCCACAGCAGCCCACAGAGGTTTAAATTGGTGGTACCAGTTTAACCCTTTACCTAACATGAAAAGCAGGCGACACTTACCAAAAAATGATTGAATAACTAATTTTCGACGAGCTCGTTTCAATGAGGGGTCATAACCTATGTTTTTGAGACAAAAAATGAAAAAATAATAAAAATTAATTGGGCGATTTTTGAGAATAGCGCTGGCCGGTTTTAGCCGTCACGTTGGGTAAAAGGTTAAGAACATTATGAAAACCGCCTAAAGACAGCTGTGCCTACTAAGTTTATAAGCTGATTTTGGATTTTAATGGGAGAGTGGGGGTGGGTGTCTGAGAACAGTAGTAGAAAATTTGCACGTAGTGGGTGGGTGGGTGTAAAAAGGAGCCGAATAAAAAATAGGACGTCACGTCTTGCAAATTTTTAGTGCCCCCCCCCCCCCCCCTTGCCAACAGTGGAACTACATCCAAGTTGGCGCCTTTGATGACCTCGCTTTGAATGCAAACATGTCTAAATTTATCACTCGTCGCCTCGTGAAGAATGAAATGAAACCCGGAATTATTTATTACGTTTTTAAATACGTTTACCTCATAACGTACAACAAATTAACAAACACATGTTGTCTCGTGTTAATAAAGCACACACAACGCGAAATAGTATGTTATTAAAATGAAAAAAGGCCCCGTAATGTGCGGTTTCGTTTCTATTTCGTTTCGGCGATAAAATTGCCAGCGGATGGCCTGCCCGCCGGTGCTCATGTGAACAAAAACAGATTCACACGTGTGAATATCGATTTATTTAACATTTCAAAAATTTTATTAATCTGACGATCATGGTATAAATAAAATATACCCAAAGTAGCTTGGTGTACTAAATGTTCACCACTCGTCGCGAACATTTGGTACACGAAGCAACTATGGGCATATTCTGTATATCTTAAGAGTGCAACTCGTAGAGGTGAAATTTAATTTTGACATTTTCCGACCCTCGATAGGTATGGACGTGATAGCATGAACAAATTGTGGACAATATGGAAAAAATATGGTCATGCATTCCGAAATTATTACTTTTGCAACCTGTGGTTTAACCCTTTACCCAACGTAACGGCCAAAACCGGCCAGCGCGATTCTCAAAAATCGCCAATGAATTTTTATTATTTTTTCATTTTTTGTCTCAAAAACATAGGTTATGACCCCTCGTTGGAACGAGCTCGTCGAGCTCGTTCCAACGAGGGGTCATAACCTATGTTTTTGAGACAAAAAATGAAAAAAATTAGTTATTCAAGAATTTTTTTTGCAAGTGTCGTCTGCTTTTCATGTTAGGTAAAGGGTTAAATTTATTGTTATAGTTTGTAGTCTGATGGGTAAGCGTATCGCAATGGGGTTTGGGTGCCTCAACAGCAATATGACGTAAAACGTCGAAAATGACGTAAAATAAAAAAAAGCAAGAAAGCACATATATTTTTATGTTTGGAACTGTACAACATACTAAAATTTCAGGAAAATCGGAGAAATTTAATCTTTAATGACTTTGTGTGAAAAGGGTCACCCAAAATATATGCCATAACCGATGAGGACTTCCCAAGTTGATTCACATTTCAAGGTATACTTTTTGTTGGAGGTGGAGTATCCAATCTATGAAAGAGGAAGGCTTGATATAGGTGTGGGTGTTAAATGTTAAAAAAAACGATTAAATTGGGTGCTGTTTTTAATAAAGGGGGTGATATAACAAATCACAGCCTTGGAGAAGTTCTTGATATAAGGACGTATATGTGTACGAAATATCAAGAAGATAAGTCAAAGGGAAGAGACGGAAATGGAGATTGAAGAGGAGAAACACGATGGGTCACCCAACGTAGCATCGCCCAACGCCGAACGCTCCCAACGACGGGGAGGAGGTGGGTGTCGCGTTTAACCCTTTACCTAACATGAAAAGCAGACGACACTTGCAAAACAAATTCTTGAGTAACTATTTTTTTATATTTTTTTGTCTCAAAGACATAGGTTATGACCCCTAATTGGAACGAGCTCGACGAGCTCGTTCCAATGAGGGGACATAACCTATGTTTTTGAGACAAAAAATGAAAAAATAATGAAAATTAATTGGCGATTTTTGAGAATAACGCCGGCCGGTTTTGGCCGTTAGGATTGGTAAAGGGTTAAACATACTAAGCCGTTCAATACAATATACCCTACTGTCCGTTTTTAATGAAATTCGTCAAAAATAGGGTCAGAAATAAGGTAAACATTGAAGTGACAAAAACAATATAGCTATCTCTTAATTTGTTTAACCCTACAAGAAAGAATAGAAAAAAAACCGCCATGCTTTAATTTTGAACCACATGACCACCCCATCCCCTATGACATCACCTCAGAGTTGGGTATAAATTTTGAGAATTTCATAGGACGACATAGGACGGCAACAAGATATGTTTTGTGTGGAGACTGCAGCCCTAAAATTCCGAAAGGCTGAGGCTGAAATGGGGTTGAAAATGACTGAAAAAGGAAAGAACGTAAAACTGACATCGCCGGAATCGAGTGCGTAAATTTGAAATGAAAAAAATAACTGAACAACTTCAGATAAGTAGAAAAAAATTATATGTAGTTTTGTAGCTGTATCGTTTCTTCCGCCCGTAAAACTGTGCTATACACAATGTGACTCTGACTGTTGAGAGTATTGTTAAATCCTAATAAAACAAAGAGAACATTCGTGTTCATGATAATATTAAACCTTTACCTAATACCAATCTTTGCAGACACTTTGAAAAGTAGTTCTTGAATAAAAAAAAATTGCCTAAGCAATATTGCCTGTGTCCTCTCATTGGAACGAGCTCTATGAGCTCGTTCCAAGAAGAGGTCATAGCTATGTTTTTTGTAGAATATAATTTATTGTGAATGTCGAGAACTGCGGACGCAAATGCACATCTATTCCCAAATATCCATCACACTGTGTGCAAGAGACAAATATATGGATATTTGTCAACCTATCTACTTAATACACATTTATTTATTTATTTATTTATTTATTTATTTATTTATTTATTTATTTATTTATTTATTTATTAGGGTTTAACGAAACATTAACCGCCAAGGTCATGTCGTGTTGGTGACAGTTATACGGGTGGAGGAAGCAAGAGAACCAGCGGGCAACGACGAGCAGCTGCCAGCTCCCCAACGTCGTAACTCCGCAATGCAACACAGGGAGGGTTAGATTGGTTGAAGACATGCGTACTATCGACGTGCAGAACGTCTTTGTACACGGCCTCATCGTACCCCCATGTGGACAATCGGGGTTAAGTGCCTTGCTCAAGGACACAACGCTGGAGTCCGAATCACCCATCCAAGGACAAACCGGACTCGACGTTGCTTAACTTCGGTGATCAGACGAGAACTGGTTACCGCAACACCACCGCACCCCCACTAATACACATATATGTCCTCCTGTCTACACGGGTCAAATCGCTGTTCAACTGGTTACGCAAACAATATCGTCCAACTATCAACATAAGACATATATCGTCCACATGTCTACATAAGACAAATATCTGTCCACATTTACATTGGAAAAATATCTGCCCACCTATCTCTGGAAGGCAAATACCCGCCCACATGTCTGCACAAGATAAATCTCTGACGACTGTGCAGACAAATATTTGTTCACCTGCCAACGCAAGATAAATATATGCCCACTTGCCTACAAAAAATACATATATGTCCTCCTATCTACACAGCACCAGTTTCTGTCCATTTGTCTACACAAGACAAATATCTGTAACCAGTCTACTCGAAACAGAATATCTGGTAACCTGTCTGCACATGACTAATATCCGTCCGCCTGTGAAACAATATCTGTGCACCGTTCTGCACATGGAAGATATCCGTCCTCCTGTCAACGCAAGACAATTCTCTGCCCAAATGTCTAGCCACCTGCCAACAAAATACAAATGTTTGTTCACCTATCGACACCAGACAAATATCTGTTCACCCTTCTATGAAAGACAAATATATGTTCACCTGTCTACAATTGGCAAATAGACGTCCAGCGGTCTGAACAAGAAAATTATATTCTCACTTGTGGACTCATGACAAACATCTGTCCATATCTCTACACAGGACAAAATAGTTATGCACCTGTCTACCCAGGAGAAAATCTGTCGACATCTCTGCACAAACATTACCCATAATATTAGTTATGTTTGTATTCTCCAGAGTTTGTGAAAATTTATTCTGGTTTAAAAAAAATAATATATCCTTTCGACGCATGGAAATTTGCACTGGTTTGAAAACTGATACACCCTGAGCCGCACCCGAGGGGGTGTATTATTTTTAAAACCAGTGTGAATTTTCATATACCCTGGAATATACATAGAAAACGAATTTATTTTCTCACTAATGTTGTTCACATTGAAGAAGAAACAATTCAGTTCTGTCACAGTGTGAAATAGGAAAATAATCTGCCATATTTTGTTTCTCAGAGCTGCCAACAAAATATATTGTGTTATATCTGTACTTATTTTCATGATGAGATGTTACAAAGATAAATTAATCGGTTAGTAATATGCTCTTCGAAATAATCAGTGAGTACCTTGACATCGACGAGGAACAAATTGATGCTCAGACTTTTTACAATGTAACCAAAGAACAGAAGCAAGTCAACGAATACTGTCCAAATGGCATTTTGAATGAGAACAAGAATAATTGTTAACTCCATATTAAAATATAGCGCCATGAGGTTTGGGTACCAATTTTTTGTCATAACGAACACAAAATTAAAGGTATTATTTTGATTATATTTTCAATGAACAACATTAATTAATATTAATACAGATATGATTACCATAAACTATTTTTATGAACCTTAAAAGAAATCACATTGTCTGCAAAAGTATTCATATTTTTACACCACGCTAAACCAATGTGTAATTATTTTAAGCACAGTACAGTCGCCGTGGGCAGTAATGTCCAACCATATGTTTACCAGGTAATGAAAATCGTCACCAGCAAAATTTTAATTATTGAAGCAACGGGTTGTACCCGGTACTTCATTAATTAAATTTTTGATGATTATTCCTATAATTAGTGTTCAGAATTTAATATTATTGTATCTGTGGAAATATTACCCATCCGCGAAAAGTGCGGCTGTACTGTATTTACATCGTACCTGTCAACCAACCAAATTTCTAGATAACAGTCTCTCAGGAAATAATATATTAGAACGCTTCTTTTCATGTTCTATCGGTCGATAGTACCTGAGTCTGTGTGATTTCTGAAATAAAACCCGAAGCAGCAAAGCTTCCAAAAACATCCAAAAACGTGACGTCATTTCGAACGAATGACGTCTCTTTAGGAGTTTCCAGATCACCAAATTCGAAAATGATTTGTCACAAGTGCCGTCGGTTTGGGAGTTTCTATATCACCAAATGCCAGTGTTTACAACTGCACCATGCTGTTCATCTTATAATTCATTATTAATGCTTGTGTGATAAGTGGTATAAATTAATGGAATATAAATTCATGTTTCCTGGACGACGGTAGTTGTTAGAATTAAGCGGAGTGAAACAATTTATTTTGAACTTGAGGCGGAGGCTCAGTGAGGTCGAGGAGTACTATACTACTAAACTTGTTGAAATATAATTGATTGAAGGCATAACTCATATTCAGGATTCACTGAAGTGGTGAACAACACGTGAGTTTTTAATATTTCTGATTCTTTTGAATTCATTGTTTGCAGTTAAAATTGAAAACACACCCACTGAAGATGACATATGTGTCGGTAAGTGTGTGTCTATCGGTGACGCAAACAGTTAAACGGACACAGCGCCAGCGTTTGGTGTTGAGAAATTCCAATCTGAGCGTGCGAAATCGACGCTGATCAATGGAAGTGGAGCTTACATTTTCTTTGTTCTCTTGTCTCCAGGGAAGAACGTTCCGATAGTACCCGTGTTGTGCCCCAAAGCGCCAGTTCTATGACTTTTAGAAGGTGTCAAATTAACCAATGGCGGCTGATGTTACAAACGTGAGGCGTCCAGCCGATCCGTTAGGTAAATGGTTAATTTGACACAAATCACTACAAAAGCAACTAAATAGGATCCAAGTGCAAGTTATACATCGAGTCAAAGTAAATGTACATCCAATTTATGAATCATAATTCTGAAGTAACTTTTCGATCTGTATTTTATCATTCTCAAATTTCCGTCGTAAAATTCAAAATATCTATTGATGCATGGATATGTTATTTATTACACGCCTGTTCTAGGTAATCCCCATCTACAACAAGACTAAACCATGCTGAAAATGAAAATCTGTTCCGCACATATGCGCGGAACTGAAATCGTTGAAGAACTACTTAGAAGCGAAATTTCACTTGAATTTTCTGCAAATCGTGTAAGCATTTACCATTTGAATTGCAAGCGGTAGCTGATAATCGCCCCCGAGTTCCAATATATTCTACGTGCCAGTAGGCACATAGAACATTTTGGAACGCAGGGGACGAAATAGTAACACGGGTTTCCATCGCAAATTTGGTCGGCGATAAAATGTGTTCTTTTTGTTGATAGTCGTCAAATGAATTGCTTTGTGTCCTTTTAATAATTGCTTGTATAGACGAGAAGGCGTGTAATAAACACAGAACGACACGCGTGTGTGAATGGGTTAATCGATATGGCACTTGTGCTATCGCGGAAAGATAAACCTCGAGGTCTGTGGCCTCTCGTTTTATCCTCCCGCGCTGGCACTCGTGCTCTATCGATTAACCCATTCACACGCGTGTGTCGTTCTGTGAAAGTGGTGTCCAAAGATTTTTTCTCGATCAAATGTGTAATAGTAACATCTCTTGACTACGAACAAGTTTACTGGGCGTCTGGCAGCCTTTAGCAATTTGCAATATCTACGTATAAGGTGACATCGTCATTTCGCGGACTGCAACATTTGACCGCGGCTAATACAGCATTCCGGGTGAATACCAGAGATTGCATCCGAGCCTATATACATTGTAAGGGATGTGTTGGGTGTTTGGAGATTCTATTCAACGGTGCTATTCAAAGCTGATGTGTCTGCTAACCTCGTTTGTTCATTGCAACACTCCCATGTGGCGCTGCACGAGCAGAAAAATATGCACGCCATTTTAGCATAATTATATTTGTACCTTTTTGTACCACATGGCGTCTGGCTTGAGCAGCAACATTTTATTAACTTCAGTACTTCATCTGGGGCCAGGGCAACATCGGGTGGAACTGCTATGGGCTGGAGGTACTTAGTCACTAGTTCATTCTCGAGGCCATATTTGATAGGATCTAAATTTGGAGGCCTTGATGGAAGAGCGTTCTGCCACACATATGTCTGAAGGTGGGCTCGTCTGATATTTTCCACGAAGTCTGTTGTGGTAGGAGGCAGAGAAAAAAAAGTTTCCTTGGGATTCCCGGTTTTCCAAAATCAAGGATCAATACGCACATCAGTCACTGAAGTGGTTACCCTGGAAACGTAACAGAGAGAAATGAAGTGGGTTGTTTGATTAAGAAATAGGCATATCCGGGCATTTAGGTCCGCGTTAACGAACAACATCTAGCTGATAATCAATAGTCTATGACGTTTCAAGCTTTTTAAGTGGCGGGAGCCGACTTTGTTGCGACTGTGCCGAGTTATTTTCTTATAGATAGATAGATAGATAGATAGATAGATAGATAGATAGATAGATAGATAGATATACTTTATTCAGCAGCATTTGTATAATACAGAGTAATACGTTTGATATAAAGAAAAACATATAATACGTGCTGCTGGGAGATGGCATAGCCAGATTGGCTATCTACATGTACCTGCCATCGCTCTAAAAACTAGAACTAAGTTACATTAAATTTAATTCAATTCATACCAGGCTACGTCTTCCCAATGAACCCTCAAAACTTAAGAATGAAGTACAGGAAATAGAAAATAAAGTAGGCGACTGTGAACTGGTAAGAGAAGTATTTTCAAAAAACCTGGCTTTCCCTACCAACTAAACGAGAATTTCACAATAAAAATAGGTCAATTTGAATGATATCTGCATATAACAGCTGAGTAACGAAGTAATTAATTTTGAGTACAACAATGATTTGAACTGCGCTATGTACCATAGGCCGACAGATTTTGACAATCATGGCACCAGCTCCAGTTTATGAGGGGCAACTCAAGATGGAAGCCACTGTTGGTGTTCCTATTTCTCAAATTGGAAAGACTTTCTCATTTGAGAAATCTGAAAGTTGGGTCACATGTCGTTGGCACAAATATGCACCGTCTTTATAGAAGGGTTAGTATAAAAGGAGTTCGTTACAAATAGAAATGGTTTATTATCTAATCACCTCCGAATTTACGAATATAAAAAAAGGGCAGGGAAACCAAGTTAGACGAGATATCAGACAAAGGCAAAAACGACACTCAACTTTAGGTTCAGGTACGGCAGACATTAAATAGGCAACAATTATTTTTGACTTAGTCCCACAAGCGGTTTCCTTGATCAGGTATGTCAAAGAACTCGGCCATTGATTTATAATTTTCAGAGAACAGTCTGGACAGTAAGGGTTGAGTTATCAAAACAGCCAGAGAATGGGTACTAAGTTTTACATTCTGAGATGCAATGTTAGCAACGAGATTACCTACCATTACCTGTATTAGCCCGCTGTCAGAACTGGACATTGGTGTGAAGTCAAAATTGCAATCTCCGTATTTGCGGTAGGGCTGTCACGATTAATCGATCAATCGATTGTCGATCGATCATGCCGAAATCGATTAGTATTTTTCGCTGTCGAAGAATCTGTAAATTTTACCCCGCTTTAAGCGTTTAATAAGTACAAAAAAAATTGATGAAAAACTATTGTTTCTAAAGGTAAAAGGTCAAGAACGTCGATGTTAAACCTCAAGAAGCCGTAAGAAGCGTTTGTATTTTAGGAACATTCAAAGCATTGATGTTCTGAACTTTTGAACCGTCAGTGTAATAATCAAGACCGGTCGTCAGTTGCGAACTTCGCAACTGACGACCGGTCTTGATTATTACACTGACGGTTCAAAAGTTCAGAACATCAAAGCTTTGAATGTACCCAAAAGAGGATCGTCTTCGTTGTTTACTTGAGGTAGGTCAACTGACTTGAACTTCATTTTTAACGACTTCAAAGAGAGAGAGAGAGAGAGAGAGAGAGAGAGAGAGAGAGAGAGAGAGAGAGAGAGAGAGAGAGAGAGGGGGGGGGGGCATCTAGGTACGATTAATCGATTATTATCGATTATTTGCGACGATTAATCGATTCCTAAATTAAAAAATCGTGACAGCCATAATTTGCAGTAGATGTCTTGAACCGCAACAATTCATTACAGGAGCGTGTTACTCCGAAGACATGCATCGTTTTATGAGGTGTTTAGAAACCCTCATCACAGCAGGCTAGACCAATTTGCATTGTTGTTGTTGGTATCCCATGTTCCAGTGATGTTACAGTGTTGCTAACTAGCATTCCGGGTATGGTGTGGCCTAATTTTGGTGACAAACTACCCCAAAAAAGCCAACAACAACCCACTTGAAAACTCTGATATTTTGTCAAAGTTTAGCTCGAGATCATGTGGTTCGATCTATTTATACCATGATTACCTATTCTACTATATATGAAAAGCTTATGACATAAATTTTAGCTTTACACAGCAACCGTGATGTACAGGCCAGCAATGTGATTTCAATAGTAAAAAAATACACCTACAGTAGAACTACATCCCCGTTAACCTTTGGTGACGTCGACCTGAATGCAAACTTGTCTAAATTTATCGCGAAGAGTGAAATGGAAGTGGCAATTATTTATTACGTTTTTAAATGGGTTTACCTCATAAGATGCCAAAAATTAACAACATGCATTGTCTCATGTTAAGAAAGCAATCATAACTCGAAATAGTGTGTTATTATGTTATAAAAACGAAAAACGCTCAGTTTCAGTTTTTCATTTCGTTTCGGCGATAAAATTGACAGCGGAAGTAACGCCCACCGATGCTCGTGTAAACAAAAGCAGATGCGCTCGTATGTCCGTCTGGTGCTCAGTAAAATCGAGAAAAAATAATAGCGACTCTGAAAAATATAACGAACGCGGTATAAATAAAATATACCCAAAGTAGCATGGTGTACCAAATATTCACCACTCATGGTGAAGTGGTGTTAACCGCGCGCCGAAGGCTCGCGGTTTACCCCACTTCACCACTCGTGGTGAACATTTGGTACACCAAGCTACTATGGGTATATTCCTTGTATCCATATTCTTTATTTCGGCGCATATAATTTTCTTCAAAACTTTCGTTGCGCTTTCGGCAAAACATTCATCTGGGTCGGGTGTAATACGTTATGTCGATCCAGCTCTCCATCTATCAGCTAAAATCGTGGCTATAACTGGGAGGAAAGGACTAAAATGTTGTTGCCGTACACCTCAGCAAGCTAAGCAACAATAACTTGACTGGAAATACAAGTACCCCACACTCACCATACATTTTCAACAATGTCTACAGAACCAAATAAGGGATTGATCATCTCACATAAAAACAACCACCAATTTCCAACCTTCGGCATTGGAATTTGAATCTGTTGATAGAGCTGTCACAATTTTTTAATTTAGGAATCGATTAATCGTCGCAAATAATCGATGATAATCGATTAATCGTACTAGATGACCTCCTTCCTCTTTTGGAAGTCGATAAAAAATAAAGTTCATGTCGGTTGACCTACCTTCGGTAAACAACGAAAAAGACCCTCTTTTAGGTACACTCAAAGCTTTGATGTTCTGAACTTTTGAACCGTCAGTGTAATAATCAAGACCGGTCGGCAGTTGCGAAGTTCGCAACTGCCGACCGGTCTTGATTATTACACTGACGGTTCAAAAGTTCAGAACATCATAGCTTTGATGAATGTTCCTGAAAGACGAATGCTTCCAACGGCTTCTCGGGGTTTAACACCAATGTTCGTAACTCTTTACCTTTAGAAACAATAGTTTTTTCATCAAATTTTCTTTTAATTATTAAACGTCTAAAGCGAGATACAATTCACCGATTATTCGACAACGAAAAATTCTAAACGATTTCGCCGTGACCGATCAACAATCGATTAATCGATTAGTCGTGACACTCCAATCTGTTAGTAGTGTCGATGGACTGTTTTTTCACGGACGCTACAGATCTTGGACTCATAAATGTAGCTCTACAGACTGAGTGATAACGAGCGACTGCCACATGCAAATCAGTCATAGCACCTAGAACCCTTAACCTAACCACTTCCACCATTTACCATTACAAACCCGGACTATCTCATCCTTTTGCGTTGAACTACTTGCTGGTTCCAGGATTCACTACTTGACGGAAAATATAAGCCTCTATCAACTTTGCATATTTATTTATATTTTTTTGGTGGGGGGGGGGGGGGGGTGAGGAGCGTCATTTGTCACATCACAATTGCAGCCACAAAATAGACAGTGCTGTTTGAAATCAAACACAATTGGTGCCTGACATCGCCTAGATCTTCTCTCGAGTGGTGCATCCGCCTAAGTAGGAGTATCTCTGCTTGATGTAGCTTGTCTGACACTTATCGGTTGAACATATTTGTGACTTCTCAAGACTAAATTGGCCTTCAAATCTAGCTGCGACTGTAAATCTACACGCAGACCATCATTATACAGTTTGTTGTATTTGAGAATGTTCTCGATTCGCTTCGATGCTACGTTTATCAGGTGGGCACTTACCCTAAGAACTTCACATCCGCATTTTGGGTGAGAAAAAGCAGCGATTGGCCATGACAGATTCTACACGTAAATCGGCAATAAGTTATAAGTTCCACTTTGAGATTTTCTAGTAATCATTCCTTATTAACCCTTTTAACCCTCGTTTCGTGGAATGGTATCGCCTTTGTGTACACTTACAGTGTAATAGGACAGTCCAATATGAATATACAGGAAGGATAAAATAATAACTGCAGTCTGCAGCCACCTGGCTGCAGACAGCAGTTATTATTTTATCATCAATGCCCTATGTACAGACCTCTTATAAAAAGACAAAAACTGGGACGAAATTATGCCTTGGAGCGAAAAATCGATCTTTCCTGTTTAAAGGGTTAATTTATAAATGCTGTTCATAAAACGCTCGTTTTCAAAACAAAATAGCAGATTTTGGCGAAATCAAAAAAAAAAAAAAAAAAAAAAATATTCAAAGTTGATAGAGGCTTTTATTTTCCGTCAAGTAGTTAATCCTGGAACTTATTTATGCATTGAATGTCATTTGTGTCCATATGAGTATAATCTAAATTTTTTATAGTAAATGCCGATTATATATGCGACTAACAGTACCCAGGCTAACTATGCGAATTGAAATTGGGTACCCCCTTTTCTGCGACAATTGTGTCAAATTACTCAATACTGTCAGACGTCCAGCGAATTTGGTATGAATCAAAAAATGTCCCTCTATCAGAAAAAAAACACCGAGAAAAAAACGTCAAACGCAACTTTGAGGTTGGGCAGAAAATTGGCATTTGGCGGCCAGACAAATTATAATATTCTTTTTACTAACCAGTAGCCCGGAATACAGCTTCCCAAATCTGACACGAGGTTAGACACATAAAAACCGTTACTTATTCCCAGTTCTTTATTCGACACTCGTTAATAACCGATAAAATCTGTTGATAAAAAATGTTGACCAAGGAACTGGGAATAAGTAAACGGTTGCCACTTGCGTATGTCTGTTTCAATTATGAATTACATTGAAAGCCATTCAATAAGAACACAGAGAGATGCAAACAAAAAATCGCAACATCAAGGCCAGAAGCTCTGTGCCAACAAAGGCCCAAAATCTTGGTGGTTGTACGTTGTGATTTTGAACGAAATAGTAACATTTTAGTTAGTCGCGTCAACGTAAACTGAAGTTGAATTGTAATTTCTAGGAGTGATACTGTTCAGAGAGCAGTTACATCAGTTGGAGGGTTAACTAGCTAAAATCTATAGAGGTACCCGTTTGGGCTCTAATGAAACTGACAGGACAACTTTACGGTCCTGGCGAACTGTAAATGAGTTATGTCCTGGGGCAAGACATTTCATCCCGATTTCCCACGTGAGGGCACTGTTGCACTCTGAACTAAGGCGTATTGCACGTCAAAAGTGCACCTGCCGTCATCTCCTGCTAACTCTGTCTCTGCAGAAGTCGTTACTCGGAAAGTGTGACAGGTGCTCGCTGCTGCTCGGGAGTTCTCTTCCGGTATCCCGGATTCCTAATCCCGTAAAATCTGTGACCTGTGACCTTGGCTGCTGTAAGTTTCGTTAAACCATTATAAACAAACGTAACGTAAACTGTTAACTGATTTAATTTTACACTGCAAAAAAATATAGGTTCTCTTTAGAACCAAGACTTGTTCTAATCTTGTCCCTGAGATGGAACCAGTTCTGTTTAAACAGGATTTATTTCAAATCAAATAAATTTATAAAGATTAACATTAAATATTAACAGAATTAAACATAAACTGAGGGGGTTTCAACCGTAAGTTTAGAGCTTATACGAGGTTGTCTCAAATCATTATTAAGCAAAGGAGATATGAACAGTTGGCATATCGAACCAGTTTGGGTTCTGTACAGAACCAAAACTGGTTCGATATGCCAACTGGTCATATCTCCTTCGTTTCAAAATGTTTGGCGACTGCGTGGAATAAGCTCCAAGTTTACTGTTGAATCTACTTCAGTTCATGTAATATTCTGTTAAAATTGAATGCTAATCTTGGTAAATTTATTTGAGTTGAAATAAATACTGTTTAAACAGAACTGGTTCCATCTCAGGGACAAGATTAGAACCAGTTTTGGTTCTAAAGAGAACCTATATTTTTTTTGCAGTGTACGAGCTTACACTCTAAAATCATTCGGGTTACAAATTAACCCAAATCAACTGGGTTGAGTGAATATGAACCCAACTGGGTTCATATTCACTCAACCGATTTGATTTGGGTTAATTTATAACCTAACTGATTTTAGGGTGTACGCTTCTGCTCTAGGGAAAGTTGATACAGCTGTTATTTGAAAGCTTCAAGTCCTGTGTTTTTACCTCGAATTCAGTTGGAGGCGAAATAGTTTGTTTACGTGAATTTGTTATTATTTACTGAGCCAAAAATGAAAGTATTATAGAAACAAATGTGAAAAAATAATATAAAGGGTGAAATATAATAGTTCTAATGTTGCATGTTGTGGACACGAAGTCGTGCTGAGAGTTAAATGACATGTTGACAATTTTGCTACGGATTTCAAAATAGCACGTGCTACCCGAGAATGTCAAATTGAAGGGTTGACCGACGATTTTCTTTGTGTTGTGTTATGCTAGAGAGCCTGGGTTATTGAGAAAACACGCTAGTTTTTGTCTTCCGACATTATAAAAAAAATGCCAAGGTTACCCGAAAATCAGAGGTTGCGTGCCATTGGTATGCATGAGGCTGGGATACCTCCAGATGAGCTCACTGCTGAGTTCGGAGTCACTGTGGCTACTATTTACCGTCTCATTAGAAAGTGAAGAACCACTGGATCCACTGCCGACCGACCGCGTTCAGGTTGACCAAGATTTACGACCCCTGCACAAGACCGACACATCAGGACGTCTCACTTGCGGAATCGTTTCCTTCCGGTGACGAGGACAGCAGCAATTACTCCTGGTAGAACTAACAATAGAATCAGTGCACAAACTGCCCGCAACAGACTCACCGAACACGGCAGACGAAGTAGGCGTCCATAACACGGACCAATCCTTACCCAACGTCATCGTACCGTCAGAATGGAATGGGTACATTAGCTTGTTCGCTGGACTCAGCAGCGTTGGAGCACAGTTCTTTTTAGTGATGAATCACGATTGTGTCCACGGCGCGCTAATGGTAGGGCAAGAGTGTATCGCCGACCAGGAGAACGATTTTCTGATGCTTTTGTGCGGGAATGCGACCGTTTCGGCCGAGATAGTGTTATGGTTTGGGCAGGAATTTTTTTGCACCATCGAACGCAGTTGATCTTCATCGATGGTAGTCTGAATGGACAGCGATGTAGAGACGAAATTCTTAACGCTATTGTTGTTCCGTCGTTCAACGCTAACGTCGGATTGCAGTTATTCCAGCAAGACAATGCCCGATGTCACGTGGCGCGTACCTGTCGTGACTTTCTTGAAGAACAGAGCACTGAACTTCTTCCTTGGCCTCCACTTTCGCCAGACTTGTCGCCAATCAAGCATCTTTAGGATTAATTGGACCGTCGGGTACGACTTCATGAGCTTCAGACGTTAGACGATTTTACGCAATTTTCTAAATCAGGAGTGGGACGCAGTACCACAGGGTGACATCCAGAGACTTACCAGGTCCATGCGCCGTCGATATCTTGCCATCTAAGAGGCGGATGGTGGACATACACGCTATTTACTGCATGTGTGAACTTTTCATTTCACCCCATGTCTGAACTGCGACGTGACGCTGGCAACAGCAAAATCATGAAATTATGCAAATTCATACAGCTAGACTCGAAATATGATTTACAATAATTTGTTTGGGATTAAAGTCGATAATACTAAAAAAAGTTTCCTCAAAGTGTATTGTACTTTCTTTTTTGACTCAGTGTATATTGAAGACTGCCTACTGGAACTCCCAAATGCATAGCAAACATGGGCGGATCGTGGAATTAAAATACGGGGGGTGGAGGGGGGGGGGGGGGTGATGTGATCCGACAGAGTCCTAGCATCAGTCGCCTTCGGCGACTGCCGCACGTGCCGAAGGGACGTGCGCTTGTGTGGGGGGTTTGATTTTCAAGTGCTCTAAGGTGGCTCCTAAATGCATTCTGGCCTCCAATTGAATATGATGAAAGGAAATTCAAAACACACTTTTTTCGTTGTAAAATTGAAAATTATCAAACCATACATCACATACACGGACACATACTGCTTCTGGTCATTCACGATGGACATCTGACCGACGCACCGACCCACCTAACGACGACCGACCCATCGACGGACAGATGTAATCCAGTATACCCCACTTTTTCAGAAAGTGGGGGTACAATAAGTTTAAAGATTGTTGTAGGCATGGCGGTGTGCCACAATGGGAACTCGACTGGTCAACTCAACTGACCATTCGCACCGGCGAATGCCAGAAGCCCTCAATAAAATTAGAACTGGGCGACTGGAAATATAGGCTCCCCATTAACATTAACTTCAAGTTTGGGATATGCGATGTAAAAATAATGATACCAGGAACATACCATTTCTTCGGCCTTGTGGCGACAAAATATTCTTCAAAACTTCGCTTCATCGCGTCCCGCTTTCGACTATCGATTTTGCAGACAGCGGATAACTGCAGACGTTACTGTCGTCAGTTCTATAAATAACCGATATTCTGCGAATTCTAAAAGAGGATCATGTCCCTTATTTGGCAACGTGATGTCATTAGTTAAGGAGGGGCGTTATGGGACAAGATTGTGTGGAATAAGAGCATGACGTTTTTAGTGGGCTCGGAGGGGCGGGGGACTAGGCCCCCTAGTCCCCCCTCTGGATCCGCCCTTGGCAATAAAGCAATGTATGTGAACAAATTATGTCCAGCAAGGTCCTCAAATTCAACAGTTAACTAACTGAATAATTTTCGTGCATCATTTAGATTTCCATTCCAATCGGAGAGGGGAAGAGTGAGACACATCTAACAATAAGAGACTTCTCTTACGACCATTATCATCAGCGGAAACATCACTTTGCGCAAAGCATTTTGTAAAACATGCCCTTGATTCGTATACTTTCACTTCAGTTGAACGGGAAAACAAATGTTGTCCGGTACTGAATTCCGGAAATATCTGCTTTTTTGTTTTCGAATCGATAAGATATTTACGTCAAGCAATCGACCTTAACCCACTCAGTAGGTCAACATTCTTTTCACATCCGACACTTGCAACCAGCTACAAAGAAGTGTATTACTTTTCAGTAAACCGATTAACCGGCAAGATTACCATAGACGTACAGTACGCCTTAGTACACAGCTCCGCCGTTCCCCACATGGGAAATCGGGATTAACCCTTTAGCCAACACAACGGTAAATACCGGCCAGAGCTATTCTCAAAAATCGCCAATTAATTTTCATTATTTTTTCATTTTGTTGTCTCAAAAACATAGGTTATGACACCTCATTGGAACGAGCTCGTTCGAATGAGGGGTCATAACCTATGTTTTAGAGACAAAAAATGAAAAAAATTAGTTATTCAAGAATGCTTTCTACAAGTGTCGTCTGCTTTTCATGTTAGGTAAAGGGTTAAGTGCCTTGCCCAAGGACTAAACGCAGTTACAGCCAGTCAGGATCGAACAGTGGACCTTTCAGCATGAGTTTCAATGTTCCTACCAATGAGTCACCGCGATCCCACAAACGTAAAATAAATTGAGAGCGAGAGAGAGGAAGAGAGGGATTTTAATTTTTTTACTGCTTTTCTTCACTTTGGTTTGAATAAATAATGTGCTTCTCTATATGCGTGTATGTCGATGGCTGTGGGATTATCTGTTACAAGAAAATAGTTGTTTATACTCAAGGGATAACAATGAAATGGTTAGAAATGTTGTCTTATTTCCTCACGGCTCAGTTTGCATAATTTGTCTTGTTTTTGTATCTGAATTCTCATTCCGTTTGCCTTGACAGTTTAATTTAAATAAGTTAAAATAATAGAAAAAAGAAAACACGTTTCGGTAATTAATATTTTTTTTATTTTGTCGCAAATTGCCTGTTCCCGGAAATCCCTCATTTAGCGCGGATGCTAAATTCAGTTCTCTTGATATTTTGAATTGACTCCAAAAATGAAAAAAACGGAATTCTATTGTTGTGGACACGTTCGATATTAACTCTCGTTGGTTTAATTAATTTTGGCCTGTTATTTTATAGCGCTCAAAAGCAACCGAAGGGTTGCTTTGAAGCAAGCCTAATAGACAACGTGTACGTGAAATTGGAAAAACCAAGGAATGCTATGCAATCCAATCTAAACCGGAAACCGGAAGTAAAAACATGGGGAACCCCAGCTCTCGTTTTCAGAAGCGAACAAATCGAATGACGCCCCCTAAAAAGCGAACGGCGTAATGCGAGATTTCTCCTTAGATCATTCCATGCAGACTGTGAATAATTTATTGAACATGCTTTTCAAAATTAAAGTTTTTCCAAACAAACTCAACTGTCGTTTGCTTTGCTGACTAAATGACAGTAATTGTCGAAAAGCTAAATGTTCCCATATATGCACATTGGATTTCATCGTCTGCTGGCTGGCTGTTGGGATCCCGCTGTTGTTCGATTCTGCGGAGTATTCTGTCACGTGATTTATCTGTTTTGCATTTGCAAAACGCTGTTCACTTCAAACCAACACTGCGTGTTATTGGAACAAAGTGAACCGAAAACAGACAGGTCAATGGTGTCGTCGCATGACTTCCCTAGTAACCACATCGCCCCTTATCAACCGGCTAACTACTGGTCCGATTTTGACCAAATTCGGTATACGAACCCAAAATGCATTGCAAATAAAAACAGACATATCAATGTTGACGTCTCGTGACTTCCCTAGCAACCAGGGTGCGCCCTTAGCAACGGGCTAACTACTGGGCCGAGTTGGACCAAATTTGGTATACGGACACAGAATGCATTGCAAATGAAAACAGATAGATTAATGATGACGTCACTGACTTCCCTAGCAACCAGAGCGCCCCCTTAGCAACGGACTAACTACTGGGCCGATTTTGACCAAATTCGGTATACGGACCCAAAATGCATTGCAAACGAAACAGACAGGTCAATGGTGTCGTCGCGTGACCTCCCTAGCAACCACAGCGCCCCCTTAGCAACGGGCTGACTACTGGTCCGATTTAGACCAAATTCGGTATACGGACCCGAAATGCGTTGCAAATAAAAACAGACATATCAATGTTGACGTCTCGTGACTTCCCTAGCAACCAGAGCGCGTCCTTAGCAACCGGCTAACTACTGGGCTGATTTAGACCAAATTCGGTATACGGATCCAGAATGCATAGCAAATGAAAACAGATAAATCAATGATGACGTCACGTGACTTCCATAGCAAACAGAGCGCCCCTTAGCAACGGGCTAACTACTGGGCCGATTTTGACCAAATTCGGTATATGGACCCAAAATGCATTGCAAACGAAACAGACAGGTCAATGGTGTCGTCACGTGACTTCTCTAGCAACCATAGCGCCCCCTTAACAACGAGCTAACTACTGGTCCGATTCTGACCAAATTCGGTATACGGACCCCAAAATGCATTGCAAATAAAAATACATATCAATGTTGACGTCTCGGGACTTCCCTCGCAACCACAGCGCGCCCTTAGCAACGGGCTAACTACTGGGCCGATTTGGACCAAATTCGGTATACGGATCCAGAATGCATTGCAAATGAAAACAGATAGATCAATAATGACGTCACGTGACTTCCCTAGCAACCAGAGCGCCCCCCTTAGCAACGGACTAACTACTGGGCCGATTTTGACCAAATTCGGTATACGAACCCAAAATGCATTGCAAATAAAAACAGGCATATCAATGTTGACGTCTCGTGACTTCCCTAGGAACCAGAGGGCGTCCTTAGCAACCGGCTAACTACTGGGCCGATTTGGACCAAATTTGGTATACGGACCCAAAATGCATTGCAAACGAAACAGGTCAATGGTGTCGTCGCGTGACCTCTCTAGCAACCACAGCGCCCGCTTAGCAACGGGCTAACTACTGGTCCGATTTTGACCAAATTCGGTATAAGGACCCAAAATGCGTTGCAAATAAAAACAGATATATCAATGTTGACGTCTCGTGACTTCCATAGCAACCAGAGCGCCCCTTAGCAACGGGCTAACTACTGGAGCGATTTTGACCAAATTCGGTATATGGACCCAAAATGCATTGCAAACGAAACAGACAGGTCAATGGTGTCGTCGCGTGACTTCTCTAGCAACCATACCACCCCCTTAACAACGAGCTAACTACTGGTCCGATTTTGACAAATTCGGTATTCGGACCCAAAGTGCATTGCAAATAAAAATACATATCAATGTTGACGTCTCGGGACTTCCCTCGCAACCACAGCGCGCCCTTAGCAACGGACTAACTACTGGGCCGATTTGGACCAAATTCGGTATACGGTCCCAGAATGCTTTGAAAATGAAAACAGATAGATCAGTGATGACGTCACGTGACTTCCCTAGCAACCAGAGCGCCCACTTAGCAACGGGCTAACTACTGGGCCGATTTTGACCAAATTCGGTATACGGACCCAAAATGCATTGCAAATGAAAACAGACAGATCGAAGTTTACGTCTTTTGATTTCCCTAGCAACCAGAGTGCCCCCTTAGCAACGGGCTAACTAATGGGCCGATTTTGACCAAATTCGGAATACGGACCCAAAATGCATTGCAAATGAAAACATATAGGTCAATGTTGACGCCACGTGACGTCATTAGCAACCAGAGCCCCCCCCCCCCTTAGCAACGGGCTAACTAATGGACCGATTTTGACCAAATTCGGTATATGGACCCAAAATGCATTGCAAACGAAACAGACAGGTCAATGGTGTTGTCGCGTGACTTCTCTAGCAACCATACCGCCCCCTTAACAACGAGCTAACTACTGGTCCGATTTTGACAAATTCGGTATTCGGACCCAAAATGCATTGCAAATAAAAATACATATCAATGTTGACGTCTCGGGACTTCCCTCGCAACCACAGCGCGCCCTTAGCAACGGGCTAACTACTGGGCCGATTTGGACCAAATTCGGTATACGGTCCCAGAATGCTTTGAAAATGAAAACAGATAGATCAGTGATGACGTCACGTGACTTCCCTAGCAACCAGAGCGCCCACTTAGCAACGGGCTAACTACTGGGCCGATTTTGACCAAATTCGGTATACGGACCCAAAATGCATTGCAAATGAAAACAGACAGATCGAAGTTTACGTCTTTTGATTTCCCTGGCAACCAGAGTGCCCCCTCAGCAACGGGCTAACTAATGGGCCGATTTTGACCAAATTCGGAATACGGACCCAAAATGCATTGTAAATGAAAACATATAGGTCAATGTTGACGCCACGTGACGTCATTAGCAACCAGAGCTCCCCCTTAGCAACGGGCTAACTAATGGGCCGATTTTGACCAAATTCGGTATGCGGACCCAAAATGTATTGCAAAAATCCAGAAGCACAGGATTAGCAGTTTCATAATTACTCTCAGAATTATCTGTTGTGATAACTACAAACAATACCGGTACGTCGGTATTTTTTCAGTGAAATTAATGAAAACGGCTTATTGAAATTGGCACATAAAGCTCTAGGCCTATTTACTTCAAACGACAAGTCTGTGCTGTCTTGTGAAGTGTGTATGTCTGTACTGGCTTGAGTAGTTTGTGTGTCTGTTGGGCAAATCGCCCAGAAACCTGGTCCAAATCGTCCACAAACATGGACCGAATCATCACTTTCGCTCGCTTTTAGGTTTACCTAAATTTCATATTATATTGTAGGTCTGATATGGTTTTAGGGGGGGAATAAATCTACAAGACAGCATGTACATGCATTAGTTCACAACGCAAAATGTTTTGTTGGACGACCCCTTAAACACTGTTTTAAATTTTGTTAAGTTTATGTCATTATAATTTGAAAAACACTGTGAGTTGCGCGCGCTTCTTGGTTTTACCAAAGTTCATATTATACAATTTGTTACAATATTATACAACCATAAAAGCGTGCAGTAAATAGTTCTGCATTTATGGCGTACTTAAATATATTATAAACGATGCCATTATAACACTCCGAGTCTTTAGGTTTCAAAGTCTGAAAACGATTTTATAATGGGTTTTAAAAGTAGGTTGGGACAGGTTTCTCTTATAAAAGCCGCCGTACTCTCAATTTATAGGATTCACCTTCTCGTTATTGATACGTCATTTTATAAATATATTCATTATGAAGGTCAAAGTTACGCGCATCAAATTGTTAGCTGTGTAAGTTTCGTTTCTACATACGTTTTATGTGTGTATAGATAGTGTTTAAAAATGCAATGGATTTGTTTAATTAGTTTAGCGAATGTTTGCTCATCTCACTTTTTGATGGTCTGTATTATTAAAGTGATTCACAAACAATTCACAGCTGGCTTAATTGACATAAGAATAGTTTTTAAATAGGTTGGTGGGTGGGACATGTTCCTTTGAATAACTCAGCAGTACTCTTATCGATTTCAGAAGAGATACGGGAAAAAATACGCCATGGTGTAACTGGGTGCGTTCAACAGTTGGCTTAAGATTCTGGTTTGCGTGTTCTGTGAGGTGTCTGCCCTCTGTCGTATTTTGGGTAGTTTTGTCAACATATGCACGATATTTCAGGTTCAATGAGAGGTTTCCGTAGAGTTATGCTTCGCAATAACCTTTTATCCACAACAGCGATGTGGAATTGGTCCCTACATTTTCAGAAATATTGAGCTGACAGCTGACATCTGTGGGTAAATCGTTTTGATAAGGAGTAATGTGGGCGCAGTGAATATTACCTGCCAAATCTCTGTTAATTGTATACTCCTGTTAATTGAATAATTTTCACTGGCAAAATGGATATTCAATTAAGAGAATTCTACTGTATCTGATAATGACTCATGATTTTTGTTTATTTTTGAAACTTGTTGTTTACTAAAAGTTTTTTTTTAAATTTGCATTTATATTTTTTTATTTTATATTTTACCTTTGTATCATTAGCTCAACATTGACGAGCGAAGTCAAAATTTCAGGTTTTGTCATGGCCCGTTGTCCATCTGTTAGTCCGTCTGTTTGTCTGTATGTACGTCAACAATTGGATAAGGCTCGTGCTAGAGGCCGTATTTATGAACCGATTTTTTACGAAACTTATTTGTACCTTTGTTATCAATGTGGGACGAGAAAAAATGTTTTTGGGTGCAGTCCGAAATTCAAAATGGCTGCTAGCCGAAATTCTTTTACCGAAATTGGTCAAATCAGTTTTTTGTACAGAACCACTGTATGAAAGTATTGATTTGAATAAATTTTTGTGTGAATGTTTAGCAACATGAGATATATCACATATAATATGGATTTTTTTTCTCATGCGTAAATTATGGAAATTAGACTAACTTTTATTTATTTAGTGTTGCTTTCAGCAGTGTAAGTGCAAATGCCAATAAGGCTCGGGCTAGAGGCCGTATTTATGAACCGATCTTTACGAAACTTCTTGGATAGCTTTGTTATCACCGTGGGATGAGAACGAGTGTTTTTGGGTGTGGTCCGAAATTCAAGATGGCCACCAGCAGCCATTTTGTACAAAATTGGGTGCAATCAGATTTTTGTGCAGAGCTTCCACATGAAAGCTCTATTTGAATAATTTTTGTAGGAATGTTTAGTAACAAGGGGATAAATAGCATATAATATTGTTTTTTTTCTCTTGCATAAATTATGCAAATTAGACTAACTTTGATCTATTTAGTGTTACTTTTAGCATCGTAACTGCAAATGCGAATACGCTCAAGCTAGAGGCCATATTTATGAACCGATCTTTACGAAAGTTTTTGGATATCTTCGTTATCACAGTGGGACGAGAACGAGAGTTTTTGTGTCCGTTCTAAAATTCAAGATCGCCGCTGCCAGCCATTTTGAACAAAATTAGATGCAATCACATTTTTGCGCAGAACTTCCATATGAAAGGTCCGATTTGAATATTTTTTTCTATGAATGTTTAGTACATGGGATAGATCACATATAATATTTTTTTTTCTCGTGCATAAATTGTGCAAATTAGACTAAATTTGATTTATTCAGTATTGATTTCAGCAATGTAAGCGCAAATGCCAATAAGGCTCGGGCTAGAGACCATGAAAGTTGTGATCTGAATAAATTTTTGTCTGAATGTTTAGTAACATGGAACACATCACATACGGGCTTTTTCTCATGCATAAATTAAGCAAATTAGATGAGAACTTTGATTTATTCAGAGCAACTTGTACACAGTAAGTGCACATGTCAATAAGGCTCGGGCTAGAGGCCTTACTTATGTACCCATCTTTACAAAACTTCTGAGGAGCTTGTGTTATCATTGTGGGACAAGAACAAGTGTTTTGGGTTCAGGTACGAAACTTAAGATTGTCTCCGGCAACCATTTTTTAACGAAATTAGGTGCAATCAGTTTTTTGTACAGAACTTCCATATGAAAGTAGTGAATGAATTTTTGTATAATGAATGTTTAGTAACTTGGCATGCATCACATATAATACAGGTGTTTTTCTCGTGAATAAATTATGCAAATTAGATTAACTTTGATTTATTCAGTGCCACTTACACAAAGTAAGTGCACATGTCAATAAAGATCGGACTAGAGGTCATATCTATGAATTGATATGTAGCAGGGTTTTGGGTCTGCCTGCCATAAAATATTGTTCCCATTATCACCAATATGATATTTTGTGACTCTTCTTTATCTCTGACAAGGGTTGAAGACAATTTTCTGTATTTCCCATCTAATTTTTTCGAAAATTGTCTTAAATGATTGGTCATAATCTTTAGTCTATTGCAGTCAACTTGTAATTCTTTTATTGTTGTTGACTTGGTCATAGCAAATAATCATTAATGTCATAACAATTATTGTTAACTTGGTCACAGTAATATTCAATTCATGGCATATTGAAGTTGAGCTAGAGTGTCATCGATAATTTTATTATTGTATATTATGTAATTTTATTTTTATACTTATGTTCTTAATAAAAGATATTTTTGTCACAAACATGAATTTCTGATTTTGTATAATAATGAACTATATAATTCCAATACATTAACCCTTTAGGTCAAGACTAATTGAACACAAGTGCTGTTAATTTTTTTAATTCTTGCCAGTTTACCAAAGCCTAAAGGTGATGTGAGTAAATTTAATATATATTATTATTTTTCTCCCAAGACTGGCATATTAGGCAAGAAGGGTTATAGATTTGATTATATTTGTTGTCACACAATGGTAAAATATGATCAACACAGATGGGGTGCAAACGTTTAGTAAACGGGCGACATAAACAATTGGCAAAACTTTATTCTATGCTCAAGTTCTCTCATGGTATAGCTAAGATGCCGATAACATTAAAGACTAATAAAAAACACGTATAAGATAATGCAATTTAAATTAAAACAATTCAATAAATATTATGGATTTCATTGTTTAATACAGCACAAACAATGTTTATTTTAATGTAAATTATTTTTAAACCTGTAAATCTAATGTGAAATCTTATTGAATGTTTTCGCGAATTGTGTTATTTTTCATGTTCCTTTGTCTGCGCGCTTGTGCTCTGCACAAAACCTTTCTTGTTCAATTGTGTTCTCTTTCGAATTGAGAACACACGGACATTTACGAGTTATCGAACTTATCGACCATACATACCGTCCCCTGAGTTCCAATGTGTTTTATGTGCCTTCTGGCACATAAAACACATTGGACCTCAAGGGACGATATTTCTGATCATGGTTTGAATAAATGAATTAACTTCCTTACTATGTTGCAGAGAGGATTCGTACAAGTTATGTAACCTCCGTGCATTGATTGTTTCCAGTTGACTATTTGGGTTTGATGACACTTTCGATACTCAGAGTGGAAGCGCGGTGGCTCAGTGGTAGACTGTTGAACTTCTATGCTAGAGATCCCGAGTTCCATCCCCGTCCGGGACGACCCGTGTTGGATCCTTGGGCAAGGCACTTTATCCCGGTTGCCTACATGGGGGCACGTTGACGCCGTGTACTAAGGCGTACTGCACGTCGATGGTGCACATGTCTTCAACCGCTTTAACCCTTCTTGAGCGGAGCTTGAACAGAGTTAAAATGTTGAGGAGCTGACAGTTGCTCGCCGATGCTCAGTGGTTGTCTCCGGGCATTCCAGCTTCCTCCACCCGTAAAACTGTCACGGTCACGGTTAGCCATTGTGCATAAGTATGTGACCTTAAACACCAATAAATAAACAAATAATAGTCAGAGTCTTCTCTGTCGAACAGTTATGATTATTGAGGGTTGAGAAAACGTTTAACAGCCAGATTCATGCCGTGACTGTCAGTTTCACAGGCGTAGGAAGCCTGAAAGCCCCGCGAGAACCACTTTCAATGTAGAGTAACTGTCGTCCTACCGATCTTACTAACCAGGCACCAGCAGGGTTACCAATGATTAACGAATAGTTTTCTGCCGGCATGTCATAAACCTCGAACAATTGTATTCTTGTTTTCATTGGCGGATGTCCTTTACATAAATATTACGGAATCAGGCACTTGTTTGTCACAGTATCAGCGGCCCACGTTTTAGGGCAAAGCGTTATTGGGAATAAAAGAAAGAAACACCGTGCGCATGTCACTATGCTAGTTAATGAATCCAAACCTTTGGGTTGGCATCTACCTACATGCTTTGCACTTAATCACTCAGTTTGTTTACACTGTTCCTTTACAATATAACCCTTTATCTTACAACATGAATGTATTTCCCCCCATTGCAAATAAAAACGTCAAGACAAAATACAAAAGTGTATCAGAAAAAGCACGTTTCTTACATGCACTCAATTGGCATTGATTTATTACACATCACGTGGTCAGCGTTTTTTGATAACAAAAATTATGAAAAATAACTCACCAGCAACGCGAAATACCCTGGATCATTTTTGCCATGATGATATTTTTATATACCATGACTGTGTTAAACATGAAATATAAAACTGTCAGGGCAAAGCCAGTCTAAATATAGGGGCAAGGAGCCTCATATATAAAGATATTGTAAGTTCAAAAGATATTCCGCATCAGGGCGAAAAAACCTACGTGAATTGCTCTTCTCTGTGAAGCTGGACATGGAAAAAAACACACGTGGTGTATACCCAGCTTCAGCGCAGGGACCCAGGGGAGAAACGGTATGTTAGATAAGGTCTAATCTCATTTAAGTTATACAGTAGTCGCGAGCCTTACGAGACGTAATCGGTTGGTGGCAGGATATCGTCACGGCCAATTGAGAAACGAGATTCTAAACGATAGAAATGTCTGTTGTGTCGTCACCTGATCATTAGTTTTGCAATGACATGGCAGGAACGAATCGGTTTTCTCGACAAGTGAAATCACCGTTAAATCACGCGCGAGATGATTCGTATTGATTCTGCATCGATATACGTCATCTCACACCGTTTTGACAGATGGACAGATGAGCGTCTATCCACCTGACACTTTAGGGTAAAAAGTATATATACCTTGAAGAGCAAAGCATTAGACACACACTTGGGGTCACACACACGTTGGTGAAGTCCAGGACAGACGGACTCTGTTTCCTGGCATAGGGGTACCTTCGATCACAGGACCCTGGAACGGCTGGAATCGCCAGAGAGGGCATTCCCACGATTGATTTAGCTTAAGGTTGATAGGCGGCTACGATTGCCAAATTCGTTGAGAAAGAACACCTAAGGTGACACGTTAAAGTTTAGATTGTCGAGTAGCAGGTATCAGCCTGCAATAGTCAGAAGTGTAGGTTAATTGTATTGTGCGTATTAACCCTTTGAAGCGTCAGACTGATTGCGTTCTGAGTAGTTTGTTTTGCTGTCGAAGAATCGTAATACCGACTGGAGATCGGTGTGTGTGACAATTTCGCCCTAGCACAAAAAGGGGCATTTGTGAATCGTGAATTCAACCAGGAACAGTGAATATTTCAATAGCACTTTCACGGAGGACTTTCAAAAGGCACATAAGGTATGAGTAGACAATATCTGACCCAAATCAGAAGTACGGTGGCTTTATAGATGACGAACATTGCTGGTCGGAACCCTCCGACAGCCAGAGGTACAGTTACGCGCAGACGTTGACATTCGAGCCTAAGCGCGTGAAGCTCTTATGGCGAGCTCACAGTAATAACATTTCAGATTTGTGAAGCTCTTATTGCGAGCTCACGGTAGTAACATTTCCAATGTGTAGACTATAGTGCCAGTACAGGGCTATAGAATGACTATATGATTGTTGAGAATTATTTAACCCTAGCAACCAAATTTTTGTGAAAAGAATCGACTTACTGATTGTTGAAACGGCTTTATTTTTATGTGTAAATAAAAGAATGTTTCGAACGCGACTGTACGTAAGATAGGACTGTATTGGCAACTTGCTACATCTTTTGAAATGCTGACAGCCAGGGTCACCTCATATCGGAAAGTTTTACGGATGGAGGAAGCCGGAAGCCGGAGTACCCGGAAAGAACCACCGAGCAACGGCGAGCAGCTGTTAGGCGCCCCAACATACTAACTCCACACAAGCCCGGTTAGCATTGGCTGAAGACAAGTGCACCATCGACATTGAGCCCGGTTACTTTTTTAGTTCAAACATTATTTATCTCTAAGTTGCATTATTATTAAGAAGAGCATCAGAAATTTGTTAATTCAGTGAGTAATTCTCTTCAGATTAAGTATGTCCGTTTGATTGATTCGGACTGCTCACACTTGGTATCCACGCCGATCTATCTGGTGTTTGAGGCCCAAAAGTGATAGAGTGTTGTGTGCTATGCAGAATTCCTGATCTTATTTGAAACGCTCTGTTTTCAGAATGTATGACTGGACAGTTTTAAATATATTTCTTTTAGTGAAGTCATCATAAAACTCCGATACATACAGGAGAATATCACTATCTATGAAGCACGCTAGGGATCCAACAGTTTCAGTCCTTATTATGTGAAACTTTGGACATTCTAACAAGAAATGGTCTGTAGTTTCACGCTCTCCACATACACATAAAGGCGAAATAACCAAGTTGTTCATATAGAGGTGGGCAATCAGATTACTAGAATGAAGCCGGAGTCTATAATGAAAGATTTGAGCTTTTCGAGATTTAGATCGTTAAAAAAGTTGGGAGGACGTCGATTATTTCGATTGAGATATCTTTTGAAGTTCATAATTGAGTGATTTCCCCTTACTGGTTGTGGAATATAATTTCAGAGTTTTGATGTCGCTGGAAAAAATGACATTTGATGGGATGTCGCACGACAAAAGGGCACACTTTCTTCGCCCGGAACATTTTGAAATGATGTTTATTTTAATTCCGTTACGACAGCTTTTCAATACCAGCTTTGTTATAGCGGTCTTTATCAGAGCACACAGTACCATGTATCTGCCATAGCTTACTCCCTGTCGATATTGCTGTTATGGTGTATGTTTTGTAACAGCGGGGACTTTTATACAGTGGAGCCCACTTAATTGGATATCTCTTAACTGAATAACCCTGTTAAATGAATATAATTTCCCAACACAAAACCATTTACCGTACCTCCAGTACAAATTTGACCTGTTAATTGAATATAGCTTATAGAGTAAACTCCTGTTAATTGAATAAAAATATCAATCATGTAATCTGTCGATAAATTACCCTGACTCTCCCCAGTTTTCCTTTGTTTATAGACCTATTTGGCCTCAGCACATCCAATACAGGCATTTAGTCTATTATATCTTGGGGGGTGCAGGCTGCAAGCTGAGAGGTCCTCGGTTCGAATCCCACATGCGACAACCGCGTTGTGTCCTTGGGCAAGACACTTCACCCCCATGGCCCTTGTGGGGGCATGGTGACGCTGTGCACTAAGGCGTACTGCACGTCGATGGTGCACCTGTCTTCAACCAATGCTAATCCTGCTTGTGTGGAGTTAGTATGTTGAGGAGGTGACAGTTACTCGCCGTTGCTCGCTGGTTCTCTCCGGGTACTCCGGCTTCCTCCACCCGTAAAACTGTCGTGGCCATGATTAGCCATTGTGCAGAAATATGTGACCTTAAACACCAATAAATAAATAAATATTATATCTTGTTTGACAGACCTCATGGAGCTCTGTCAAACAAGATATAATAGAATATATGCTAAATTATCACTAGAATACAGGAAAGTGACAAATCCCTGTTAATTGAATACTCCTGTTAATTGAATAAGTTTCATTGGCAAAGTAGCTATTCGATTAACAGAGTTCCACTGTACCCACCGCCGTGACGTGGTTCGACGCGGTTTAAACAACTTTTGTTTTTGAACCCCAAATATTCAGTTTCCTCAACCTTTGCAGCCGGAGAAGAGACAAACCATAATGGGAATCTTAGGCCATATTTCAGTAATAAAAAAGTCTGGACAACACCTGTCTGTTAGTTTCTTGAAAGGATTACGAGAACGGACTGAAAAGAAAAAAATACAGAGTACAGATGATCTCATTTAAGGCATGAGGGATCTCATGACACTTTGATGCTGCTGGCTGTACAGTGTTGATATGCATTGGAAAACATAGTGTTGTCTTATCTAAATACACCCCTCTCCCCCCTCTCTCTATCTCTCTCTCTCTCTCTCTCTCTCTCTCTCTCTCTCTTTCGAAGGTTTGGGAGGAATTATATTCTGTCAGCTCCGGAAACATTATGGGTAGTTTCTAAATAAAAATAGATGTTATCTAAAATAAAAAGTGCCTTGAAATGAATAAACTTGAAACGGGGTTTCCGAAGAAACAGTGACTCTCTTGTTTAGACGAGCTGCACGAGGGAAGGGACAGTTCCTTGCTTCGGAGTACACATACGTTCCGTGGTAAAGTGGACTGGATAAAAAATAAACTAGCGTTATTTAATTGAGGAACATGACTATATGCAGTTTTTCTGAGATGACAGGACCAAAGTACTTAATCGATTCCAGCTAGTATTGAACGATAATATTTTACTATACTGGGGCACAGCTATCTCCAGAAGAAAGTTGGTGGCACGTGACCCCAGGCATTCACCCTCCACGTTTCTGTGTCCCTACCACCAAACCACGCGCCTTTTCCACATTACAAAACTGCCGTTGATAGATTAAAGAATGAACCGTACCTCAAGTGCAACAAGGCGTCACATGCATTACTTTTGCATTCCATATGGCGCCTTGTTGCACGAAGGGACGAAATGTTACTTGTCGGACAAGTAGGACGTACAAATCCTATAAGAAATCTTCCAAAAGTGTAATATGTAGGAATTCGGTCGACATCGATGAATCATTCATGTATTCGAAATTCTCTGATTGTCGTTTGACTTCCACCTATTTTTTATTACCCCTTTAATTTTTCCTCATTAATTTCAATTTAGCCTATAATAGAGGGCCTTCCTTTGGGTGTATACTAGAAGTAACTCTTAGAAGCCGGGAGTCGAGTTTTCTTGCCAGTGATGTAATACGGCAGGTAATCTGGCTGTGACGGTTCTGCTATCTTTGGGCTGGGGAACAATAAAACACTGAGCAGGTGCTTCTAGTCAAGTGTCGCCTGCCTGATTAGGCAGACGACACTTGACTGGAAGCACCTGCTTTACTGTAAGTTTTTCGCAGTATGTCATGTTCAATAAATTCATTCTGATTCCCCGGCTTCTGAGACTTAATCACGACTTCCGTGCTGTCACGAATGAGTTAATTCTGATACCTGTTCAAGAACGTTAGGCATTCATTTTTATGATATCCTTGTTGATGAATTTGTAACCTCTAGAAAATCACCACTCATTGCTACTACAACTACTCCAACTGTAACAATAACATCAATTAGATTTATAATTACCAGCAGCACGAGCAGTTGAAGTTATTTATTTGTTGGCGCATAACCCCACATCTGCATCCAAGGTTATATTATGGCGCCGTGGTTGGTTGTTGTGGTAGGCGATATAGTTGTAGAGTTACAATGCTACTACCATCACCGCCACCATTATCTGAAATAGTATTTTAGTTTCAGAGGACTGTGTCACAAACGTGGTTTAGTTTGTTTTCATTCGTTCTTCTTCCCCCAAAAGAAATCGTATTCGTACTCCCACTCGCCGAAAATGGTATTCTACTCCCGGCATCATATTCCACTCTCAGTGATGACGGACTATTTTTTTTTTATTATACGCTAAACGATAGATTATCGAAGAAATTGCGGAAAGATTGAAATCGTATCCCCCACTGTGAAGATATAGAAATTTTCACTTTCACGGTATCTATCAAAATGGCGGCTTTCAAGGCATCACTTCAAGGTGAATACGAGTCTAATTATCACTGGAAATTATCAATTTATTCTATAAACGTATAATGAAAAGTAAATCTAGAGTTTTTGAGTGGATACCGATCATTTCCAGCAATAATTCAACACGTATTCACCTTGAATTGATGCATGGAACCAGCTAGTCCAAACATGGCCTGAAAGTCCGTGATATAAGTTTTTTGTTTGGTACGTCCTTTCAAAGGACGTACCAAACCAAAAACTTATATTACGGACTTTCAGGCCATGTTTGGACTAGAAACCCGCCAGCTGAATCAGGTTGCAAGACGCTATCTGTTCCGAGTGGCAATCAAATCACTTCGGCGTTTCAATAATTCAATGCGGTGTTTACTTTCATGCATCAATTCAAGGTTGAAACGAGTGGAATTATCAGATTCTTACACAACGCGGGTAACAAAAAGAAAATCTAGTGTTCTTGAGTTGATACCGAAAATTATCTCACTTGTGACCTTGATAAATGAAATAAACATTTGTCTCGGTAACTCGTGAGATAATTTTCGGTATCCACTCAAAAACACTAGATATCCTCTATCTATTGTTTACAAATGGGTTGAGTTGAAGCAATTATAAAGGGTTGTTTTGGGAAAATAAATAAGGAGAAAATAAAATAAATACAAAGTTCACTTCTCGGATTCGAGTATAATGTTATCCTCCCGTGGGCCTCGTGGATTATTTCACTCGCCTAACGCCTCGTGAAATAATCATCCGCGCGCCCCAGTCGAGGGTAAAAATCGAACTTGAACCCGTGCAGTGAACTATTGTCTATATATTTTCTCAATCAGATCTTGACGGTACGCGAAACATTTACACTTCAGATTTCATAATTTATGATGGGAAATCAAAACCTTATCAAAACAAACAAGAAAATAGTATAATCTATCAAGACAAGTTGTGTGAGATGGAAAATTTTCACCAGAGGGGCCAAAGTTTGGGGCCAGACACGAGGCTTGCAACAGATGTTTCCATCTCACACATCGGATCATGATGGATCATGTTTCTCCCGCCCTGAACCTCGATTTCATCCTCCATTCAAGCAAGCTATTTACGACAACGTTACAGCTTTTAAGCACTCGTTCTGATAGGAAACATAACGTGCTAATCCTATTTTTCGGGTTATGTTTCGGTATATACTAGAAGATTACAGCACCAAAAAAACATATCCCGTAGTCGTAGGGTTAATGCGTTTATTGCTGTCGAAAAAGTTGACGTTTTCCAACAAGAGTGCAAGTACTCTGGAACTTGTGGAATGTGCGAGTGGACCATTGCTAAGTCAACCTGTGCGATTTTCGTTGTGCTTCTTCGAGAAGAATTGTTGAAAAGGTTTTAGATGACCGACTGTTTTCCTCAGAGTGTTTTTTGTTGTCATTTGCTTCGATGAATTCGTCTGTATGTATAGACGGTGGCCATTGTTTTTATTTCCAATTGCATACGATTTGAAATAGTTCCTTAAGAATCAAGTATGCAAATTTGTCACATGTGGTATATGGGATGGTAGTCATGTGGGCTTTATGAAAATGGGAAATCACCCATGACTTTCTTACATAGGCTGCGTGTACAAAATGGAGTGGGATTGGAGAATAGTATCTCTCACACGGTGTTCTCTCATTTCTTTTCTTATAAGTCAATTCTATAGTGCCGTGGGAATAAAAAGTGGAAAGACAGTTTTGACCAGATCGCGACCCCTCAATCCTCTGGAGGTTATCTGTCCGTTTTTTTGACACCTTCATGTACGCATTTTATCCAAGTTTTCTATCAAATGTCCTAAAAAGACGGGTTTCTGTCCAATCAATTTACTAGTCATCACACCACAAAGTTAATCAGTTTCAGGATAGCTGTACTTAACTCTTTGCGTAAGGCCACTTTTCAGGGCCAAGATCGTGTTACGACCAGAACTGATAAAGTAGATTGTTACTGAGTGAACGTGTGTGTTAGACCAATCAAGATTTTCAACGTGCAGCCGCAAAGCTGCACGTCGGAAATACTAATTGGCATTCCCCCATATAACGAATATAGATAGACTCTACCAGTTGATGCCATCAGTCTCCAAAGGTAGTAGGATGATGATGATGATTGTTTATTCAGTAATATAAAACATGTTTACAAATCTGTTGTGGATAAAGTAAATACATTATAATATGTGAGTATATTGCTTGGAGATGCCGTAGCATCTCCAAGCAATATACTCACATATTATAATGTACTTATTGGCTGTCTTCCTGCCATCCCCACAAAAAACCCCCAAACCCCCCAAAACCAAAAAAAAAGTGAAAAAAGAAAGTGAAGAAAAGACTGAACGCGTGTGGTAGACCAATCAAGATTTTCAACGTGCAACCACAAAGCTGCACGTTGGAAATACTAAGTGGCCTTCCCCCATGTAACGAATATAGAGTCTACCAGTTGATGGCTCTGAAATGGCATGGAATATGCAATCAGTTTCCAAAGGTAGTAGGTGAAGTCGGCTTTTACAACATTTTCAAGGTCTGTAGTTCTAAACTCTACAGTTGCGCTCATTACATTTTTTTCTTGTGGTAATACATCAAGTATATCGATTGAGGTGTTCGGAGGAATTATATCCACTGTCTTTGTTGATGCAAAGTTAATGCAGTCTGGAACGGAATTTGAATACCGAGTGCTACAAACGTGTCAGTTGAACAGGTCATTGGCGGATTGGAAATCGTTATCTTCTGCCTCGACTTGAATTTACGAAAGTTACATTAAGCGTAATTTCGGACGGAAGCCCATTGCTTTAGGGCAGGTTGGGTCTTACATTTTCTTGTAATGTCTGGGGAACGAGGTCAGCCGAATTATGGTGTGCTTGCAGTTTGCACATTTATCCAAGTGATGGGCATCAGAACTGGCGGCATCCTGACAATGGTCTGGAGATACAAGGGCGTCGGTCCCGGTAATCTTTCTTAGCTTTTATGGTTTGCTGAAGCCACTCGCCCTGTTTATCGCGCCCTCATTATATCCCTTGGGTTGATTGCAGGAAAATTTACTATCATTGTCTGTCTATTATGCCCAATAAACAATTCAGTTCAATAACCAGTAGCCCCTGACGAGTGCTTATAGCGCCAGTAACGTTTGCTAGCTATCCAACCGCGATTCCAGCCACTCTCAGAAACCGGGATATAAGGGATCCGATTATGCCTGGTAGTGTAGCAGCCACATTGCCTGCAAATTTACCCATAATGTGCGCTATGTTTTCAGCTACTTTTCCGCCCCGTTTCTAACGCCTTGTGGGGTCGTTGGTAGTGGTGGCTCGTCCTGTGGGTAGGGTAGCTGAATGCCAGAGGACCCACCCTTAAGGGGATGCGTTAGGAATGGGGGCCTATTGACTCAATTGAGTCCTATCCGTACGTCAATAAATAATTAAGAACTTTTTGCATACTCAGTTATCACACCGTCCACCAATAAACTGCTCATTTGCCAGCAAATAAAAAGGTTTATATATTTTTTGCATATTCAGTTATCACACCGTCCACCAATAAACTGCTCATTTGCCAGCAAATAAAAAGGTAACTGGTACACTCTAAAATCAGTTGGGTTAAAAGTCAACCTAAATTCAACTGGGTTGAGTGAATATGAACCCAATTGGACACATATTCACTCAACCCAGTGAATTTGGGTTGATTTTAACCCAACTGATTTTAGAGTGCACATAATGATGATTCCTGACAGTGCAGCGGCCGCTTTGCCTGCAAGTTTACCCAACACGACGGCTTGATTTGTCGCCTGCTTTTTACCCAGTCGCAAACGCCTCGTGAATCGTCGGTAGTGGAGGGTTGCTGTATGGGTTAGTGTGACCGAAAACCTAGGAGCGTGCATTGAAAATGGATCCCATTAACTCAGTTGGGCCCTATGTGCCCGCCAATAAATCATTTCGTATTCAGTTATCATAGCGTCCGCCAATGAACAATTCATTAGCCAGTAAATGAAAAAGGCAACTGATACAACACCAGTTATCGAAAGAAAAATATGGGGTATTCGATTCAGTAATATCTTCACTTGAGTGCAACGAGGCACAACCGACAATGCTAAAGCATTACAGATGACGTCTTGTTGCACCCAACAGACGATATGTAATTTTGCTTCTTTTGGCACCAAGTTTTAAATTTTTTCCCTCAACGGGCCGAATACCTGACGCATTAGGTGTCCCGCTCCTTGTGCAACTTCGAAACAGAGCCCCCAGCCCACCACAGACACCGCTCCGGTAACATGTGGAATTCCCGGGCCCCCGCATCCATTCCAACAGAGCCCAGCCCAAGAGCGATGATTGCATGCTCAGTGCCGATATTTCCATGTGACAGAAACTGATCAGAGCTTTGCTTTTCAACTCATCGATCTTATTGACGTGTACCTTATGGGTTTAGAAATCCATGTAGACAAAGTACGTTTATATCAAAATTAGTTGAGCTACCTCTGATAGGTCCTGAGATATGACTCCGGACGGAGAGAATGAAGGTGAGATGGAGAACAAAGAGACATATCAGTTACGGATAGCCGAATGCTACAGTCCATCGCTTTCGTGAAATCGTCCCCTGAGTTCCAATGTGTTCTATGTGCCAGTAGGCACATAGAACACATTGGAACTCAGGGGACGAAATGTTTAATAAATTTTGTAATGGAATCATCGTCACCAATACTGATTCGCCATGCATGAGAATAAGCAGATAAAGTATTCGAGAAGATAGGACATTTTATTATACGCTAAACGATAGATTATCGAAAAAATGCTGAAATCGTACCACCACTGTGAAGATATAGAAATTTTCACTTTCACGGTATCAATCAAAATGGTAACCTCCCAAAACTTCTACGGCCAAAACTTCTACAGTCTAAAACAACATATTTCAGGGTCCAAAGCATGATTAATATTGTGCATGTTACCTTAACTTGTGAATGGGATTGTCCAATTAAATAAAAACACAGTATGTGAAAAATGGGTTGTTTATTATTAATTTTATGATAAGGCACATATAAATTAAAAGTTGTTTTGATTTTTGATACAAAATTAAATTAAATACAAGTAGTTCATAATAAATAGAAGTAGTTTTGATTTTTGACATATGTCATGATTCGGCGCGTATAATTAAATACAGGTAGTTCATAATAAATAGAAGTGGTTTTGATTTTTGACACAAAATTAAATACAGGATATAAGTAGTTTTGATTTTTGACATAAAATTAAATACATTTAGTTCCTAATAAATATAACAATGGAGTTATAACAAAAGATATAACAGTTGATTTAGTACAAAAAAAAATATTTTTTTTTAGGTTTAGGTAAAGGGTCAACCTCAACCTAATCTCAGAAGATGACCTACAACATCTAAAAATCCTAAGTTTGTCTTTTGTCCTCTATTTAACTGCTCCTTCAAATGACGATTTTCCGTTTCTGTGTAGACACATTTTCTGCTTGGTGGGGCTGCACCAAAATCTAATTGTCCAATTTTTGCTCTGTCTGCATTTTCTACATTTTTTATGACTTCAATAAAATGGTAAATGTTGGGATGACAGTGAGGTAATGCCCTGTTCAGTCGGTTATGAAACCCTTCTAGATTGTTGTTAGTTCATGGTCCAGTTGTGAGGTTATGATTCCACATGTAGATTGGGTACCTTGCATCATCGTCAACCCAGGTAGTCACTATGTAGTCATTGAAGTCTGTAGCTCTTGAGACCTCTGGTGTAGAGCTCATGACATCAACCCAAGTGTCTTGTATAGTATTTTCGGGAAGGAGTGCTAGACCAGCAGCCCTATGGACCCATTTTTGTACCTCAATGTCCTCTGGATATGTGGTTGAACCAGTATGTGCATGTATAATGTAAACTTGATTCCAAAGATCAGGAGAAGACGTGAATGTTCCATCCATATATATGGTTTCATCTGACTGAAGTGACTCGAGCTGTTCAGTGGTGGAAAAATCCAGAATTTTGTCATCCTCACCATCTGTGAAAAGAAGAAATGGTCATCCATCTAATGTATTTGTCCAGTGTCCATCAAGATTGACCTCTGACCTGGTTTGTGGTAAAGTGGGTATAGTCTTCTGCCTATGGCTGTATAAGGCACGAATTATTGATGGAAATGAAGGAACCTGGTGAACTTCATTCGGGTTTTGTCTTGCTACCTCCTGGTTGTACATAGTGTGCATCTGTGTAGTTTCGTCTCTGGCTCTCTTTCTCATAGAACTCATGAATCTGACTTGGTTGCTGTCTTCTGGGCCATGTGAATGTTCAGTTACATTTTTTAAAAATATCTCCCACAGTTGTGCAACGTCCTTTACATGTAGACAATACACACTTCCAATGGATGCATGTCTTCCTAGCAACATTCTTGTTATACAAATATCCATCTTGGAGTACTTGGGAAGTTCCTTTCTGTGACATAACAAACTCTACTTTTCTCAAACCAGCCATTCTGATATTTTTGATGACATGAAATGAAGAGATACTTCATTATATACCATTTTTTAAACTCATCACAATTATATTCACTGACTAAAATTAACTTTATTTGATATTATTTTGTGATTTGTTGTTACTAAATACACATACAACTCATCAAATTTTATTATTAAGATGAGCAGTTATTTTAGGTGATCTCCTAATCACTGTTTGGTTTGTTCCATTGCAAAAATAGGTGTGAATAATTAACTGACCAATCACAGTGTAGAAGTTCTGGGTTGTAGAAGTTTTGGCTGTAGAAGTTTTGGGAGATAACCGTTTAACACTGTCAGAGCTGAAACAAGTTGGATATGTTGTACATGCAATGCAATGAAGTAATACATGGAATCATTTTCTTAACAGATTTTAATTTCCACATATTGCGGTGTCTCAAATTTGAACCTTGTAAAACAAATGCAAATTTTGACGGTTCAGAAACCAATGTTCACACCAAAGCATAAAATCTCAAGATATTATTGATTCAACAATTTGTTGCAACCATAAAATATACTCAGTGATGGTTATATCGGCGTCTGTGAAATTTTGAAATTCAATTCAATTTGAAATCTTCCGATGATTTGATTCGATTTGATTTGGAATTTTTCGAGTCAAGATCTTTTCAAAACCCTTCCAGGTGTTGTCTCTCCTTCTATCATCTGGACCCAAAACTATAAAACTTTTACAGTTGTATTTTTCAGAATTGCATTTTCTATTTATGGAAACAACTAACTCAAATGAATTATTTGCATTTTCAAAGGTTATCTCCCAAAACTTTATTTAATATTATTTTGTGATTTGTTGTTACTAAATACACATACAACTCATCAAATTTTATTATTAAGATGAGCAGTTATTTTAGGTGATCTCCTAATCACTGTTTGGTTTGTTCCATTGCAAAAATAGGTGTGAATAATTAACTGACCAATCACAGTGTAGAAGTTCTGGGTTGTAGAAGTTTTGGCTGTAGAAGTTTTGGGAGATAACCATCAAAATGGCGGCTTCCAAAGCATCCCTTCAAGGCGAATACGAGTCAAATTATCACTGGAAATCAATTGGTTCTCAAAATGTATAATGAAAAGAAAAACATCTAGTGTTTTCTGAGAGGACACCAATCATTTCCAGAAAATAATTCAACACCTATTCAGCTTGAATTGATGCATGAAACCCGATAGTTGAATCAGATCGCAAGACGCTACCTGTTCCGAGTATCCATCAAATCACTTCCGCGTATCAATGTGCATTAGCTGCGTACTTTCACACATCAATTCAAGATTGAAACGAGTGGAATTATCGTTAGGGGCGATTAGATTCTGATAAAAAGCGTATAATAAAAAGAACATCTAGTGTTTTTGAGTGGATACCGAAAATTATCTCACTCGTAACCGAGCGAAACGGTAATTTTCACTCGCGTAAGCGCTCGCGAAACATGAACATTTGACTCGGTCACTCATGAGATAATTTTCGGTATCCACACAAAAACACAAGATATCCGCTATATCCCTTATGCAACAGGTCGTAGTTTTTTTATATCAAAAAGAAAAAGAAAGAAATCCATTATATTACAAAACAGACAGACGCATACAGATAACTGGATTTTCCTGACACGACAGGTAGACCCCCCCCTGCCAATACTTAGCTGTCTTGTTCAGAGAAGAGGAGGTCCTCTTTAAATCAAAATACAGTCAATCGTTTTTCATGAAAATCGTTCTGCCTGAGTAAAGACCTGACATCATAAAGATTTAAAATGTTTAAACCACGTGGATTAAAATGTAGCTCTGACAAGAGGCATCTTAAGAGATTAACTCATAGTTTCATCGGAGACAAGGAAACAATGGTAATAATTTTGCTGTCCGAATATCTTGTTGGTGTGTTTCAGCTCGCCGAGGGAAGATCTACGGCTTACACTAACGAATCCCGGCACGGAGTGGCGAATGTCTGAACGAGCTGCTTGTGTCATCTGGTCGAGTACAGATCTGTCATTTGACGTTCCCAAGGTTGAGGAAGACCGTTGAAGACCCTCTACGTTATCAGTCACTACATATGGACATCCTCCCGTGGAAAGGGCTTCGGCAAATTACCTTGAACCGATCTGGTGTATGATGCATGAAAGAAGAATGTGTCTCTCCATTGTGCCACAAGAAAAACTTGTGAGAAGGTATAACTGCAGTACGGTCGCCGTGACCCCTGACTTTCCACGGAAGGGCAATATCTCCAAGGACGCAATAATGTTAGATTCCAAACACGCATTACAGGAATAATCATCAATAAATTAATTAATGAAGCACCGGGTACAACCCGGAGGTTCATTAATTAAAAATTGCATCATGATGACTTTTATTACCTGGTAAACGCATGCGAGGACATCACTGCCCCGCGTGGATTACATGTAAGACCAGACCACGGAAACTGTACTATAACGTAAATGGGTTCCCACTGACTCCTGGGTAGTGAATTTCGAACTAGGGGGAGGGACCGCTAGTTGGAAATTCGCTACCGAGAAACATTTTGAAAATGAAGCTTTGAAAGGGGGCATAAAATTGATCTAGTAACTGAAATGCCAACACATTTGTGATAGAATTATCAGGTTATTATTATTTGTTATTATTATGATTGAATATGTGCTAAACAAATGCTCAAGCTGAGAACTTTGAGCAATTCACACTGGCCTAACATTAAATCATATATTATGCAGGAATGATCAATTTTCGATGTTTCATCTTTTTGTAAGTGTGAATTATGGAATTAACTCGGGATAACGATTTTACATGAAGTGATTTTCTTGAAGTGCATTTCGAGGATTTTTTTTAATTACGATAAGTAACGGACTATAGATATCTCGTACTGAATGACATCATGCTGACTTATGTTATTGCGTACACTGTAGTTGTATTTACAGTTAGAATTTTTGCCGATTTGAGTTGGGATTTTTCAGCATCAACAACGAAGCTCTAAAATCCGGATAGATGGCATTTCCAACTACTCATGACTTGTCCTCCGAATTTTCAACTAAAGGAAATGTTTGACAGGATTGGAGGGGTAAGAACCCCCCCCCCCCCCCCCACACTCCCATGTCGCCATGTCCCTGCTTGGAGCAATTATTCTCACGGATCTTTAGCACATTTGATGTTTCATCCACGTTTCACCCTTTACCAAACGTAACGGCCAAAACCGGCCAGCGCTATTCTCAAAAGGCGCCAATTAATTTTCATTATTATTTCATTTTTGTCTCAAAAACATAGGTTATGGCCCTTCGTTGGAACGAGCTCGTCGAGCTCGTTCCAATGAGGGGTCATAACCTATGTTCTTGAGACAAAAAATGAAAAACATTAGTTATTCAAGAATTATTTTTTTGCAGGTGTCGTCTGCTTTTCACGTTAGGTAATGGGTTAATAGCACCCTACTTACATAATCCCTTTCACAGAATCCCTTTTCTGAGGGGAATCGTAGAGTCGTAAGAATATTTACTCCTGCAAGTAATTGCTATCGTTAGTCTTCGGTCCAATCGATTAGTTAGAAACCACGCATATCACCAAATGGAGATAACTGCGTATAAACGGAGAGTCGGTTGGAACATAGTCGAGAATACCTAGCACTAGATAGAATGCTAGAATACCAACGAAGTATCCATAATAGGTAGAAAACGACGACACTGAAAGAATCCGAACTGGCAAAGATACTCCATGTCAATCGAATGCACCTGATTATTGGGGAAGAACGACGATTCTGGGGAAATCCGAACTAGACAAACTGGTTGTTGGGTCCATTTTGGTAATTTGAATCCGAACAAAATACAGCCCGATTATGTGATTTGGGTTGATTCTGGTGATTTGGGGTATTTCTCGGTATTTGGGTATTTATGCTTACTCCTTTACAAAGGAATGCGTCTTATTGCACTATCTGTTAATCTAATGATCATTCTCCAGGAATCCTAACAAGATAAAGTAATTTTTGGTGATCTGGGGTATTTCATGGGTTTATTTGGCAGTTATATTTACTCCTATAGAATCGAGTACACCCTTAGAACGCATCCCGTCTTATAAGAAACCTTCCAGACCCATAGCAACCACATGCGACTATAGAAACAAGATGGCGGAATCCAAAGAAAATAGACGCCGGAAACACGTGCCACCCTAACAACACGCGCTGCGCATGCGCACAGAACCCACCCATCACCATGGCGTCGACATCACAATGTGGCCGACCACGCGCACTATAACGAGAACCACACATGACGTCACTGGACCACGTGACTATCACGTCAAATGAGATTACCCATAAGATCTTCCAAGTCAGTTAAGTTTGTCTCCTAGCATAGTACTCAAATCAGAGCGGCCGAAACATCCGTTGTGCGTCACCACAGCATCCACAGTACCACCAACCGCTGAGGGCTGGTCAACGGCACCAATGTAACGGTCGAGAGAGAATTGCAGGAGGCGCGGCTCGATCCGTCGACCTCTAGCACACAAAGCGGCCGAGTTACCACGAGACTAAGCGATCGTGACCAACCAGGTTGGTTGGTATATGAGACTTCATGCCTCGACAGCTACAAAATAGTGTACGTGTATTACAGTTGTTGCACAATTTACTCGCAGCCACTGAGACAATTCTTGAAACGGATCATAACCCCCCCCCCCCCCACCCACCCCCAAAACAATTTCGTGTGCCATGGAACTCTGATATTGTATTCTCAGTTCTAAAGACACCCCAAACAAGGTACCATGAACGAGTTTAAATACTATATTATATAGAGAGTAATCGTTTGACTGGACTTGTTACGTGATATAATTCATGAGAGGCGAGGGACGTTGTACAAACACGAGTGCGCGAATGCGAACGAGTGTTTTACAATCTAGTCGCTCGCCTCGAATGAATTATGTCATGTAACCAGTCCAGTTAATCGATTATTCTGTTTATTACTTTTCATTATTAACGATAATTATATTATTTAACCCTTTATCTAACGTAAAGGTCAGCGCTATTCTCAAAAATCGACAATTAATTTTCATTATTTTTTCATTTTTTGTCTCTAAAACATAGGTTATGATACCTAATACGAACGAGCTCGTCGAGCTCGTTAAAATAAGGGATCATAACCTATGTTTTTGAGACCAAAAATGAAAATAATAGCTATTCAAGAATTTTTTTAGTAAGTGCCGTCTGATTTTTATATTAGGTAAAAGGTTAAAAAAAAAACAATGAAATCACCATTACATCCACGGCAAAGCATCGTCGTTTGCGCGCACGGATACATGACACAATTGTTGATTGCATAATTCACTTGTGAAATTATCGTTTATAATCAAACCCGGAAATCCCAGAAAATCACATTTTGAAAAGTAATAAATAGAACATTATCTATACTATATTTCGTCGTGTGAAGACCATTATGTTCAATCTTCTAACGGGAAGATAGAACCTTATGGTTCTCACGTGACGACTTATATAGAACATTATCTTCATACGTTTTTAAAAGTTTCTTTTCGAATAAATGATTCCTTATTTCTGTGATCAGTTTTTGTCCTGCACACAGATTGAAGTGGTAAGGATCAAATCGAATGGAAAACAAGCATAACTGGCTCAATTGTTTGTGAAAACTCATATATTTACTCAAACTGAGCATCTTATCTCGGATTGTATAGCTGGAGACCCACTCACGTGACAATTATGTTCAGTCCCTATTTAACCTATTTGGTGAAACTAACCACTTAACGCTTTCAGTGTTAAATGATGACGTCTTGGTGCGATACTACTTGATTCTCCAGGTTAATTTGACTTTGGATCAGGAATTCGGAAGAAATTTCAGATTTACGTTTCTAGAAAGAGTGATGACACTTGAGTAAACGGTGGCAGTTCAGCGAAAATCCTTCAAGCACAACTTGAAACAAACAGTGTTTGATGTGATCGTCAAGTGCTCAATGCCCATCGAGTCACGTGGAGTGCAGAGGAGAGGCCGATAAACGCGAAGATTTCCACAGTGGATACGCATGTAGTAGGTTGCACTCAAGTTTGTGTAGAAAATGTATCCAGCACAAGACGACGCATAAATCAACAAGAAGTTGTGAGGATGAATCCCAGCAGGAGAAACTGCAGTAATGATAGCGGCTATTCAAGCTTTGTACAGTACGTGGAGAGTGGATTGTTAGTAAATCACCCGCGGAGTGGGGTTCTCACCCAAGCTATAACTTTCAAATTTTGTTCATATCGACAAAAAACACAAGCAATGTTTCAGCCAATGGACCTCCGGGTTTAACCCGGAGGTCCATTGGCTGAAACATTGCTGATGCTGGTTGTGCTTTGCAACAAATTCGCAATTATTGCTTGGGGGGAATCTCCACTCTGCGGATGATTTAGTGATAATGCACTCTCCACGTACTGTATATGGGATAATTATCACATTATCTTCAACAGTACAGTCAACGTAGACCGTTCGTAATCCACGCGTGGTCTGTGATGTCCACGCATGCGTTTACCAGGTAATAGAAATCACATCAGCAAAATTTTAATTAATGATGCACACAACCCGGTTCTCTAGTAATTAAAGTTTTGATGATCATTCCTATAATTAGTGCTTGTCATCAAATATTATTTCGTCCGTGGAAATATTTCCCACATGTGGAAAGTGACCTGTCTACGACGGTCGTACTGTTTGCCGAACCTGCATGTGAAAAACGCAAATTCTGAAATATGAGTGTCATTTTTGTGAATAGCGCTGGCTTTTTCAGTGAGTGTCGGGAATTATCTCATGAGTGTTGACCTGAAAGTTTTATTTTTCACGAGCACTTGCGCGAGTGAAAAATAATACTCTCAGGTCCACACGAATGAGAATAATCCCCGATATTTACGAAAACAACGTAGATTTTCTTTTTATTATATGCTACGTGACATTTTACTGCGCAGTAGTAAGCCCAATTCGACTGCAAACAGTTTCAAGACAATAACAAAGATCTCCTGATCATTCCTTCAAGGCGACGCCATGCGCCGAAGCGTGACGTCATTTAGGAAGCTACTGAAACAATTCATTGAAAACTTTCAGATCCACACTCATAGGATAATTCCAGATACTGACCAAAATGGAGTAGATTTCTTTTTTTCTTATATGCTACGAGACATTTTATTGCACAATATTCAGCCCAATTCGACCCCATATGCGTACCTTTCAAAACAATAACAAAGATCAGCTGATCGTCCCTTCAAGGCAACGTCATGCGGAGAAACGTGACGACATTTTGAGAGCTACGGACGGATATTTCTCGATATCTATCGAGTCGATGGATATCGAGAAATATCTTTTAGATAATTTATGATAATTCGCAGGCTATCGTATAATAAAATAAATTATTTTCATGTTTTGCTTCGGAAACACAGGTTATTACTCATTATTTGGACAAGCTTGGCGAGCGATGGCGTTTATTGGTGAAAACCGCTAGACGAATATAGCAGGTTCGTTAAGAAGTGAATTGGAGGAAATTAGCCCTATATAAAGAGAAGAAAACAATAATAAAAATAGCGTTTCAGTTATAGTTGATAATTTCATTCTACAGTCCCGTATGATCGTATTTTATATTATTACCGAACATATCTCTACAAGTTCGCGTGGTGGCGCCAGATAGTTTTGCTTACAGTAGATTCGTTAAGTGCCGAGATTCACGTCGACTGTCGAGGTTTCTGGAGAGGAAGAGGACCGAAAGGAAGAGAAGGAGGCAGAGAGGGACTTCAGAAAGACCATACCTTGAACCCCTGAACGGTCCTTGTCCAGCCCTGCACACTCCTCGCCGAGGGAGCAGCCGGAGGACGCTGGATCGTCAGGGGCAAGGTCAATCTCCAGCCCAACTCATCTTTCTTCAAAACATGAGATGGAGGCAGGCGACCTTTCCTTGGTGCAAGTGGTTCCGGACATGTTCACTCAAACCTATCCCAACTGAACCGCCTTCTCCTGTAACCGCGATGCTGGTGAGAAATAACTCAGAAGAAGTGATAAAGTTTAACGTGGATTCTTTATTTCTTCGACATCAAGCAATAAATAGAATATTGAACCCCACTCAGTGTGATGGGTTCAATGCTGCACAATAACTTCAGTGGCCTGTATGGGGCAACATCCTGATCCTTGGTTCAAAGCTGTTGTGCAGCAGATCCTTTCCTAAGAAAATAGCATTTTCCTGAGAATTCCTCCAGGAATGAAATCTGAATTCCACAAGAAAATCACTATATATTACCACTATTTACATTATACTTTTAGTTTTTAAAACAGATTATATATGCACTGAAGGAAATCACAAGATCTTATTTTCACAACAAAACAACTGCCAATAATTTTGAAATCCAACTGAAGTGTGCTGTTCATTGTTCCAGGGCAGAGGAGAGAGTTTTTTGTTTGAAATTGACCTATAAGAAATCAGTTCACTGGTGTTCACTTCATGCTTTTACAATTTCTATGCACTGCAGTAGAGTTACTGAAGCGAACACCTCTCTGACCCCTCTGGGAAACTACGGTACTGAAGCTGAAATAAATAATACTTCACTGTATTTTAACAGTGATACTTTATGTTCTTGATATAATTTTAAAAATATATAACCCCTTATATACAGGTGCTAAAATCTGATACTGTCACACAGTTCCCCCCAGTGCAAAATGTCGTCCCCGACATTTATTCCTTAGAGATCAACGATAAAATGGCATCACATAGTTTAGCATTGTTTCCATTAAAAAACCCCTCATTGGACAATTTTTTTAAAATCGCTACCTTCTCTTTCCACTCAGGTTCTGTTGTTTGTAACATGCTGCACTCCTCAGATGTCATCCATCGTGGTTTACTTGTTGGTCTAGTGGAACGTCTAGGTGCTATTGGAGGCGGTAGATCTAAACGATCACTGCTAGCAGTATGAGGCTGTTCTACATTTGGAGAAACATCTTCAGTGTTGGAATGTACACTGTTTTCTTTCCTTGTAGAAACAGAGTCAGGAAATTTGTCATGCTCACCACTATGATGATTTAGGGTATCCCCACCATGACTAGTCTCCTGAATCCCCACAACAGAATCATGGTCGTCACCCGATTGTTGGGAGGAAATGTCTTCGCCGGCGATACTTTCAGTATTCAATGGAACACTGCCAAATCTGTGATATGCAATATCACTGTCATCACTGTCATCACTGTTTTCATCATTTCTTACAACATCTTGTGGGTCCACTTGACTTGTTGTGTCTGGCCTTTGTAATTTCCTATGTGGTCTTGGTTTTGGAGGACTTCCGAGGTGGCCATCATCTTTCTGATTTTGGATGGTTGAGTCTTCACTGAAGGCACCAACTGGCAATAGTAAATTTCTATGAAGCATTTTAGTATTAAAATTTTCATCACTTTTTACTTCATAGACAGGGATGTCAGGATTTGGCTGTTTTACAACAGTATAAATATACTAACTCCACTTATCCTCCAGTTTGTGCCTTCTATCAAAAGCCATTCTTTTGACAAGAACTTTGTCACCAACATGAATATCAGCTCCTCGCACTTTGGTGTCGTATCCCTTCTTTTGGTGGACCTGTGCTTTTTCTATATGGTGACTTGCCTTTTCAAATGCCTCTTTTAGTCTATTTTTTAAGTCACTGGCATGTTTAGAAAAAAGATTTAGATGATTGGTTCTGCTCCAAGTTGAACTCGATGTCCACTGGTATTCGTGGTTCTCTCCCAAACATTAGGAAGAAGGGTGCATACCCAGTGGAATCATGTCGCGTACTATTATACGCATGCACCAATGATGCAATATGAGCAGTCCAATTAGCCTTTTTTTCTTTCTCTAAGGTACCAAGCATGTCAATTAACGTTTGGTTAAATCGCTCGGACATTCCATTACCAATCGTGTGGTATGGTGTTGTACGAGACTTTAACACCTTAGTAACTTTGAGAACCTCCTTTATGAGCTTAGACGCAAAATTAGCACCTTGGTCTGAATGTATTCTACTTGGGAGGCCATAATGTTGTACAAAATTCTTTAGAAAAACATCTGCTGTTGTTTTGGCACTCATATTTCTTGTCGGGTAAGCTTGTGCATATCGAGTATAGTGATCCATAATCACAAGAACGTACTCAATACCACATTTGGAAACATCTAGTTGCAGGTAATCCATACAAATTAATTCCAAAGGCTGCGATGTTTTAATATTGACCAAAGGTGCTTTCTGATTTCTGAGTGATTTAAATCTTACACAACGATCACAATTCTTGATCCAATTTTCAACATCACTGTACATACTTGGCCAGTAAAATCTGTCTCGAACAAGTGATAGAGTCCGATCTCTTCCTGTATGTCCTGCATCATTATGTATATGGGTGAGCACTCCATTAACCAGAGTAGTTAGTAATACTAACTGCATTTTCTTGTGGTCATTGATGGTAGTTTCTCGATACAACACACCTCTTACCAATTTTAGTCTCTCAAATGATCGGAATATGGCAGTATGGTATGTTGATGAAGGAAGCTTTGCCAAAATAGATCTTCTTCGATTCGATACTGCAGAGTACCATATACCCATAAAGTCATCATCACATTGTGCTCTTCGGATTTCTCTTACATCAACTTGAGAAATGTCTTGACCAAAGGACTATACATCAGGTATGACTGTTTCAGACATCGACAAGGAATCAATAAAACCATCATGCTGAACACCATTAGAAATGACTTGTATGGACTCAGACTTCAGTTGTTCAGAATCTTGTTTTATTTCAATTTCTTTTAGTGATGGAAGTCGAGATAAGCCATCAGCATCACTGTTTTTTCCGCCTGGCCGATACAATAAATCAAAAGCAAAAGCAGACAAGGCAGCAAGCCACCTGTGCCCTGTAGCATCCAGCTTGGCTGTAGTGTAGTGGGTTAAGACAGTAAATTTCCTATCATACAGATAATCATAAAATTTATCACATACTGCCCACTTCAGTGCCAAAAACTCAAGCTTATGAGCTGGATAATGCTGTTCTGATTTATTTAATGATCGACTTGCATAGCTGACTACTCGCTTCAACTTTCCATCACCTTGGTACAAAACAGCCCCAAGTCCATCTTTACTGGCATCCGTGTGCAATTCAAATGATTTGGTGCAATCTGGATATGCCAATACTGGTGGACTTGATAACATCTGCTTCAAGTTATTGAATGCCTGGTCTTGCTCCGTACCCCATATCCAAGTTGATGGTTCTAAAATTTTCTTCTGTAATTTTCTTTTTTTATTTGGTCTTGGCATGAGTTTAGTTAGTGGTTTCACAATATGTGAAAAATCTTTACAGAACTTTCTGTAATAACCTGCAAATCCGAGAAATCTCCTGACTTCTTCTGGGTTTTTAGGTTTAGGCCACATTTTTATTTTTTCTGGATCAGTTTCGAACCCCTCAGCCGAGACCACATGACCAACAAAATTCACCTTCTCTTGAAAGAAGGAGCACTTCTTTGGTGAGAGTTTTAGACCACACTCTCTTAGTCTGTTGAACACTTTCTCAAGTCTCTCAAAATGGTCCTGGATGTTATTTGAAAAAATTATCAAATCATCTAAGCAAATAAAGCATATTTTTTAGATGTAAATCATCAAAACATTGCTCCATGACCCTCTGATAGGTTGCTGGAGCATTGGATAACTCAAATGGTAGTCGATTGAATTCATAGAATCCAAGAGGGCCTACGGTAAATGCTGTTCTTTCTTTGTGCTCCACTTCTATGACTACTTGATAATAGCCAGATTTCATGTCAATGACACTGAAATATCTAGCTCCACCAAGTGCACCCAAGACTTCTTCAATTCTTGGTAAGGCATAGCTGTCTCTAATAGTCTTGTTGTTGAGTGCTCTATAGTCTACACACATTCTCAGTTAACTGTCTTTTCGGCGAGCTAAAACCACCGGTGACACGTAAGGAGAATGTGAAGAGCGAATAACACCACTCGAAAGAAGCTGTTGCAAGTGTTCATGAACTTCTTGATACATAGATGGTGGTATACGTCTGTACTGCTGCTTAAAGGGAATGTTATCTGTTAGCTCTAGTCTGTGTTTGATGCTGGTATGATGTCCAATATCTGTGTCGCTCATTGAAAATACATCTTTAAAGTGGTGTAATAAATCTTGGAATTGTCTATGTTGTCCTTCACTAAGTACCTTTGTAGATTCTTCAAAACTTGGGATGAGACCAGTAAATTTCTCTTCTTAGTGTCCTTTCCTTTTTCAATTGTGACAGGCTGTACTTCACATATAATGGCATTAGGAGGAATTTTTACTGTTTTTGTCGAACAATTTGACACAGAAACATCGATGTAACTCTTCCCTCAGCCACTATATGGAAACATGGAAGGACATAGGTCAAGATCATTCATAAATACAGCATCACAGCATGTCTGTAGCATAACATTTGTTGGAATGTAATCAATTTTAATTGAAAAACATCCAGCTATGGACACTGTACTATTTGGAAGGACAGTAATACTTTTACTTTCACAGCATTTCACTTTCCCCAAGATATTATTGTTTCTTTTTAAACATTTGTCCCTGTTCAACATAAACCGGAAAATTATTTGCCAAGGTCTTGAAAGTGATGCTGCTTGAAGTATTCTATCACCAAATTTTTCCTTGCAGTGATCCAAGACAGAATTTAATACATTTGTACCAACAATCATTGGTACCCTTGAACTGTATTGACTATTGGGTACAACTAAGGCTAAACATCTCTGTTCATAATTACCTGGGATACCATTAAAGTTTATATCTATTTCTACATAACCATCATATGGAAGAGTTTGACCATCAGCACATTCAATATGTATGATATTATTCAATGGTTTGATTGGTACGTGTTTTAAATAAGTATTATAAAATTGGCGGCAAACAGTAGATACAGTAGATCCTGTATCAAGTAAAGCAGTTGTAGAAATATTATTGATACATACAGGTGTTTCATTGCTATCACCAAGTAAATTACATGTATTCGGGCTATTACTAATTGAAGACTGTTGAAGATTGTTGCCAACATAGGCATGAATGATTGGTTAGACATGACTTCATTCCTATGTTGCACTTTCTAGCTTTGTTTGCTGAAAGTGAAAACTGTTTGTGGTAATTAGAATCTGGTAATCCGACTTGATGCAGATTCATTGTTGCCAACATAGGCATGAACGATTGGTTAGACATGACTTCATTCCTATGTTGCACTTTCTAGCTTTGTTTGCTGAAAGTGAAAACTGTTTATGGTAATTAGAATCTGGTAACCCAACTAGGTGCAGGTTCGTAGTAACCAACATAGGCATAAATGATTGGTTATACATGACTTCATTCCTATGTTGCACTTTATAGCCTTGTGTGCTTAAAAGTTACATTTAGCTACAAAAGATAATCAGTATGGGTATAAACAATTGGCTAAACTTGACTTCATTCTCGTGCTGCACTTTATAGCCTTGTTGGCTTAAAGTGACATTGAACCACAAACATGTATTGGAAGTTAGTCCAAATATTTTGTTCTCAGTGAAAGGTTTCATACTTAGTGCATTATTTCATGTAAACATGAGAAATGATTTTGGATGATAATTTGTATAAAATTATTTGTAAGTTGATTTGTAAATTAATACCAAGCTAAATTAGTTTGTTACTTTTTGAATAGTGTTTGAGAACTTAGCTTTCTTGTTTGAACTCACAAATGATGGAACTTGCATGTTTTTGCAAGTTTGGTTGTGAATGTTTTGGTGATTTGGCGTCTATTGCACTGTCCTACATTGCTTGTTGTGCATCAATGGAATGAGCTTCTTAAGCCTGTTCCATTGAGGTACATCAGTCCATGTATGGTTACAGGATACTCCCTGGTGAAATGCAGGATGGTTCACTCTGCTGGAAAGAGCTCAGGAAGTTGTTACCCGTTGGTTGCACCAGACTGGGTTTCCCAAAGGGAAGCCATATCGGTCATCGAAGTTTGTTCACACAAGAATATAGATGTATAGCAAGATGTTTATTTGGGGAACTTACTGTTTTTATTGTCATTTTACAGGGGTTCAATATTCTATTTATTGCTTGATGTCGAAGAAATAAAGAATCCATGTTAAACTTTATCGCTTCTTCTGAGTTATTTCTCACCAGCATCGCGGTTACAAATGGCGCCCAACGTGGGGCTCGAATCCACGACCCCGAGATTAAGAGTCTCGTGCTCTACCGACTGAGCCATCAAATGTCGAACATGTCCAAAGAAATTCTGTTGGGTGCCATTTGTAACCGCGATGCTGGTGAGAAATAACTCAGAAGAAGCGATAAAGTTTAACATGGATTCTTTATTTCTTCGACATCAAGCAATAAATAGAATATCGAACCCCCTCAGTGTGATGGGTTCAATGCTGCACAATAACTTCAGTGGCCTGTATGGGGCAACATCCTGAACCTTGGTTCAAAGCTGTTGTGCAGCAGATCCTTTCCTAAGGAAACGTCATTTTCCTGAGAATTCCTCCAGGAATGAAATCTGAATTCCACAAGAAAATCACTATATATTACCACTATTTACATTATACTTTTAGTTTTTAAAACAGATTATATATGCACCGAAGGAAATCACAAGATCTTATTTTCACAACAAAACAACTGCCAAAAATTTTGAAATCCAACTGAAGTGTGCTGTTCATTGTTCCAGGGCAGAGGAGAGAGTTTTTTGTTTGAAATTGACCTATAAGAAATCAGTTCACTGGTGTTCGCTTCATGCTTTTACAATTTCTATGCACTGCAGTAGAGTTACTGAAGCGAACACCTCTCTGACCTCTCATTCAGATAAACTGTTAACCCCTCTGGGAAACTACGGTACTGACGCTGAAATAAATAATACTTCACTGTATTTTAACAGTGATACTTTATGTTGCTGATATAATTTTAAAAATATATAACCCCTTGAATATAGATGCTAAAATCTGATACTGTCACACTCCTAACCAGAGCACTTCCCAAGAGATGGAACATCCGGCAGAGGAAACTTTTGATTCTGAAGGGAGAGAAGTAAGAATCAACACCAAGAACTCTTGGCACTGATAAAAGCACTACCATAATCTAAAAAGCTATGCTCGCCGAACGCTAAATTAATCCTTTAAAAAAGAAGTAAACAATGATTAACCCTTTAAGACTTTAATTATCATGACGTTCAAACGTCACTGGGAATTCAGTTTCTTCAACGTTTTTCAAAATGCGACGTCAACTGCCGGGAAGTACAAATAAAAAGATATTTTTCACATCAGCGATCAACTGGTTGAGGGCTAGATTATTTTTTGATGGTCTAAATTTGTTTTTCAAAACTTGTTTTATTACAAATTATTGGAGCGTGCCTACGGGCAATCTCCAATAATTTGTAATAAAACAAATTTATATAAACAAAATATTATTTGTGATTGACTGAATATGAAATATAAGCAAGGAAAGTGTTGGCTTTTGCTCTGGTATCCTCATTTTTTGAAACCCCTGATATGGGCTTCTAGCACTCAACCTGTTAAGAAGTCTTGACAGCACGATTATATTAGTATTTTAAGCTACGATAACATTTGGCTCAACAGTTGCCACTGAGCACTATTCGGGAGAAAATAGGACTTGAGGTTAAAACTTTAAAAAATCGAAAAATGATAACAAAACAAATGACCACAAAGTATCAACGCGCTTTTTGATTTCGTACGTCATAAGAATATTTCAGGTGCCCACGACTGAACTAGCAAAACATACAATGATTTAAAAAAAAAAAACATTTGAAGGGAAAATTAAAAGATGAAATTTTTGTGTGAAACGGTTTTGCCGGTTATGGTAACCATGTTGACTAAATGTTTAACAGGTAATTAATACAGCGATTGTACGGGGGGAAGCGTGGGTAAGGGGTTAGATGAGGAAATGCTTTTTTATGGGGCAACTGGTGCCCTTTCCTCCCCCTGCAAAATGGACTACTTATGCTGCAAGCAGTTCCAAATTTAAAACAAAAAAATAGAAAGGCAATTATTTTGAACTCAAACGATATAGATGATCGATTATATAGTTTGTTGGAAGGATACAAGAGAGTCCGCTGTCAGAACACTGAACAAAGCAAGAACAATGAATCGATATCAACAATTCGATCAACGCAAAACAATTGTACAGAACACTGGGAGGGGATATTGTGATTGGTTCGATTGCATAAATATTGTCCATTTGGGTACCACACGTGTTTCAGATGTCATCCAATTAATAACTATTACCAAGGAAAATGCACTGACACTGCTGGTATTAACACTTTACCTAACATGAAAAGCAGACGACACTTGCACAGAAAATTCTTGAATAATATTTTTTTTTCATTTTTTGTCTCAAAAACATAGGTTATGAACCCTCATTGGAACGAGCTCGACGAGCTCGTTCCCAAGAGTGGTCATAACCTATGTTTTTGAGACAAAAAATGAAAAAAATAAAGAATGAGAATTAATTGGTGATTTTTGTGAATAGCGCTGGCCGGTTTTGACGATACGTTGGGTGAAGGGTTAAAACAACTGGTGACGATAGTCTCTGGAGCTTATAACACTCCCCAGATAAAATAGGTGTAATCTGCGACTGCATGGGGGGGGGGGGGGGGGGGTGGAGGGGGTGACTGTTTGTTTCGTTTAACATGGATATTTTACCCCTAACATTGCACGTTGCATTGTGTGTTTCCATTTCTGCTTGAAAGAATTTAAGCAAAAGTTGGCACGCTCGATTAGTAGACAACACAATAATTCCTAACTGGACATCAAGGCGAGAGCTAATTTAATCCTATAGCCTATAAGATTGTGGGATTAAATTATTAATGATCCTCGTCCGCCATCATCATTCGCACCTTGGACTCCGAGATGTGGACATCTACTGATTACATGCAATTGCCAACTGAAATCCAAAAGACACTGATAGACGTGAATGCTGCCTTTGCCACCACTTGGAGTATCCAAGTGCACAAAGGCTAAATTCAATATCAGTGAATTTTGAGAGAACTCCTGAACCAGAATCCTTGGGGAGGTGTAGTACCTTTCGTGGGGGGATTCTCTCCCACACCGATCCCCCTCCAAGTGACTCGGATTTGGTGGACGAAGATTTATCCAACGGAAGCGGGGTACAAGGAAAGACGAAGAAGAGACGGAAGGGATCAGACGCCGAGATGCCCGTCGACTGTCGAGGTTTCTGGAAAGGAAGAGAAGGAGGCAGAGAGGGACTTCAGAAATACCATACCTTGAACCCCTGAACGGTCCTTGTCCAGCCCTGCACACTCCTCGCCGAGGGAGCAGCCGGAGGGCGCTGGATCGTCAGGGGCAAGGTCAATCTCCAGCCCAACTCATCTTTCTTCAAAACATGAGATGGAGGCGGGCGACCTTTCCTTGGTGCAAGAAGTGGTCCCGGACATGTTCACTCAAACCTATCCCAACCGAACCGTCTTCTCCTAACCAGAGCACGTTCCAAGAGACGGAACATCCGGAAGAGGAAACCTTTGGAGAGAGAAGAGTCAACACCAAGAACTCTTGCCACTGATAAAAGCACTACCATAATCTAGTAAAGCTATGCTCGCCGAACGCTGGATCACCAAAAAACCCAAAAAACACCTGGCGCGGCTATGACTCGTCCTTCCAACCAGAGCAGTCCAACAGCAACAGCAACCCAACCACACCAACAACTGCCACAGTCTCCCCAACCCAGCCATCTCCTCCGAGAAAGAACCGCCGCTGACACAATCGCCGCTAAGTCCCAAGACACTTTCCTCCTTTACGACGCTCAAACCTGAAAGAAAAACTAATCTACAGTCATTGCGGGTCGAAAGGGGCTTGCTCCACACCGCCCAGCGCGCATTCGGAGCGCGAAAAAACATTCATTTTGGATTAATGATCCTGTCCTCAAACGGAAGACAGACTCGCCAATTTGGCAGGATACTGGAGAGTGTAAAACGTTACCTTTCAAGGCGCCCGTGTCAACAACAGAGAAATACTGACCTTTGTAGATTGATGGCATGGTTCCGTTTTTGAAACGGAGAGATTTATTGACTTGTTTAGATCATATTCCACGAATAAGGATGGACCAAAAAAATTTACCAGTACGTTATGTGTAAGGCTATGTTGAAAATATGTTCTTCAGAAAATTTTGGAGACATGATCTTAACCCTTTACCCAAAGTAACGGCCAAAACAGCCCAGCGCTATTCACAAAAATCGCCAATTAATTTTCATTATGTTTTTCATTTTTTTCTCAAAAACATAGGTTATGACTCCACTTTGGAACGAGCTCGTTCCAATGAGTGGTCATATCCTATGTTTTTGAGACAAAAAATGAAAAAGATTAGTTATTCAAGAATTTTGGTTGCCTGTGTCGCCAGTAGTATGTAATGTGGTTTTCAGGGGCTTGTTGGGGGATCTCATCGGGGGATCTCATGTGACGTCATAGTCACGTGACCCAGTGGCGCCATGTTGTGTTGTCATGGTAACCCGCGTGAGCGGCCATCTCATGACGTCATCTCCATAGTGATACGTGATGTGAGTGCGCATGTGCAGCGGGTGCTGTTAGTGTGATACGTGTTTCCGTAGTCCATTTTGTATACTGGAGGCCGCCATCTTGGTTCCTATGGTAGTGCGTGGTTGCTATGTTACCCAAAGACCTACAACAAGATAGGGGTATGTTCGGAGGGTGTGTTCGATTAAATAGGGGTAATTTCCCGATTCGTAGAATAACCACAAACAACCCGAAAATCCCTCCAAATCACCAAAAACGACTTTATTTGATATGGATTCTTCAAGAATCCTATTTAGGACCGCGAAACCGTAGATTTTAATAGTAGCACGTGGTGCTATAGTACCGAGGGGGTAACGGGGGTGTGTTCGTTTGAAGTGGAGTAATGTCCTGGTTCGGATTTTTCCCAGAATCCCTTTTTGGATCCCTATCCCATGACGTTTTTCCCCAATAGAAGACACGTTCCTTTGGTCATTATCCAGAATCCTTTGGTTTTAAGTAGGGCCCATATGTGTACATGAAGGCCAGGAAGCTAACTTCAAGTCCATCATATACTCATGTGAGGATCTACCCATATAAGAGAATCCCTTTTTCTGTCGCATGAGGTCTAATTTACTATCCTCTTAGCCTCATTTCGGCATTTGAGGATACCTTTTTAGGTTTGTTAAAAAATAACAACACAATTTTTACAATTTAATTTTTTTTATTCAACAACAAAAATACATCTTTTTATGCTATGTAGATTGTCAGAGATTCATAAACAATCTTTCTGCAGATTTATGGCATATAGATTGTCAGATATTCAAAAACAATCGTTCTGCAGATTGGACATCTTCTCAGTGGTTTACAACAGTCTTTGCACAGGCACAAATGGTTACATGGTCGCGGAGCGATATTGGCTTCAGTTAATAAACACACACTACATTTTGTCCTCCGTGAATCTTCTTGAAATGATGTGTCCATTTCTTCTTTGATGGTGATTTCTTCTTCCTGAACCTTTTCAACGTCCATGAATTCAGGTGGTAAATTATGAATGTAATAACAGTCTGGAGAATATTTTCTGTGCTCTTCTATAACATCATCTTCTGTTTCCCAGAAACGAACAACAATACCACAATGAAAACATTGAGTTCTGTCTCCTGTCCCCAAATAAAAGAATCCAGCTTTTGTCAGTTCATTCGGGGTTTTCATACTTTCACTTTGTAACATGAATTGAAATGTCTTGAGACGATTTTCCTCCAATGCATACTTTATGTGTTTTGGTGGTCTTTGTTCTGTTGTCTTTCTTATTTTCTCTTCTCCGCGTAATAACTGCTCCAGTACTGCTCCAGTACTGGTGGTGGAACATCACGAAAATACGTTTCGAATGAAACGCTCATTCTCTCTGCAAAGTCTCTTGGATTTCTTGTTTCTTTGTTTCTTGATTGATAATCATTCAGTGCCATCCTGATCAAACATGGAATAGTGAACATTCTTTAATCCTTTTTATCTTCATTCTTCTTTAGTTTTCTTTCTCTCTTTGGTTTGGGTTCTCCTGTTTCAAGGCTTCTCTTCTTTGCAATATCCACTGCTTTGGTCACTTGTTCCCAATCTCTTGTGGTAAACTAGAACCCAACGTCGTTCTTGAACAGTTGAATCTGTAAATCGTTGTTAAGTTTGAAGACGGTCACATTAGTAGACATCCTTCTTCATTGACTGTCGAAACACAAATGAGCTGAACACCAAGTGCACCCTTTTTATAGTGTTTCTTCAATACAGCTTCATCTAGTGGCTGGTTTCCTCTATGACGTCATTATCCAACACATCATTATCCATTAGATCAGTCGTAAACATGTTGGATATGACTTCCATCGGTACATCGCGACAGCGATGTTTCAAGTAAAACAAGCAATATTGTCCACACACTGGTAATGGTCCTTGAAGGCGTATTGTATTATACTTCCAATATCTGGAATTCTTCTTCAGGAAATTCCTGAATGGTCTATGTTGTGGTGGTAATCCATAGGAATCAAAGTACTCTGCGCTGTAGTGACTCACAAAGAGAGCCAACCAATGTTCTCCTTTTCTGTGGTCTGGATCCGTGTTAGCTATCAAAGCCATTGGTCTGTGATCTGGTAATCTTCTTGGTAATCTGTTTCTTGCAAATACACCCAAACATTTTCTCTTCAAACAACTATCTGATCGAAGTGCAGTCTCTAACTGTAACGTGTTCATGTTGAGAAATCGAAGATTACTTGTCTATTCTTATCCACTTCTATGATGTTCTGGAATTCTGCATACATCAGTACGTTGATTGTGGTTGGTAATGGGTTTTCGAAATGGACTTCTAGTCTCAAGGTTCCTCTCTTCACCAGACCGAAGTGTTGCCCATGTGATAAGTCTGGAGTCAGGTCGAATGCGAATAGGGTGTATCCATTTATGTACTCTTCTCGGCTGATGTGGTTTCCTTCATTCTCATACATTTGTCCAGTCCCTTGGAACAGGGTCCCATAACATCTCGCCACTTCTTGTTGTTCGAATCTAGGTTGTAATGGTTTGGCTTGAATCTGCTGCCCATCCACGTACAAAGCCAAGTAACTGATTTTGTAGTTCTTGAAATTATATGGATTCTTTGAAAAGTTTCTATCTACACATCCCACCACGATGCGTTTAGGTAGTTGGCCTAAAAATAAATTTTCTTGTGTAATGCTCAGATTTCCTTTCGGCACTGAAAACCCCTTGGTTTCCACACGATCGATGGGATATTTTGCAGTTGCTTTTGTAAGTGCTTTCTCGTGAGCCATTCTCACGAATGATTGGAGTCTTTCTTTGCGTACAAACATGGATACATCTAGAATTTTGATCTTGTATGTATCGGTATCGGCCATCAGTGCGAACGCATCTTTGGCTCTATTCATTTTAACATGAACATTAACTCCATTCATCAAATAACGAGTTCGTAAAAACATGTCCAAATGTAATCTCCCACTCATGTCCACGATTTTACTTTTCTCTATAAATTTCTTTCGAAGAAGAAATCCCTTGTTATCATCTGTCAAATCTTCCATGTGTCCGGCCGTATCCTTGTACCATAATGCATTAGTCAGTTGTGACTTCTTGGCAGCTGGTCCATAACTCAACAAAGTTTCTATGAAAGCTCTGTGGTGATAAGTGTTGTTGGAAGGAGATGCCAGTTTTTCATTCAAGCTGACATCGATTTGATTAAATAAAGAATGCATCCATAAATTGACTGGGTCCGCATTTGGATCGGGCGCAATTGATACCCCATGGAATCTACAACCTTTGCTTTAACATACAAGTATGTCTGTGCCAAATTCAAATAATCATCTCCCAAGCCTGCAATGTGGAATTCTATTGGACCACTGTTTCCTATGGTCGCCAAAGGCCTGTGTTCTACCCATTGCCCATGTTCCATACTAGTCTGTGCTGGTGGTATACAAAACAAGTCGAGTTCGCTGTTGACACACTCACAAGAGTTTTCGTTAATGAGAGACATCATGCACCGAGAAAGTCTTGGGTCTGTACAGTTCTCCTTCTTTTGTCGATTTGCGAGTTTTGTGTGGTGCGGGCCTTTTTATACCTTTCCTGCCGGGTGGTTTCGACCCACCAATCACTTCATTCCAAACTCCTGGACCAGCCTCTTTGACTCTTTTGATTGCTGGCTTTTTTACATTTTTCCCCTCAATGACATCTTCGGCAAAGGCTGCTCCTTTTCTCACGAGCTGTTTTCCCGCGGTCCTGGCTGTAGTTTTCAATAAAGGTAACACCATATTCTTCAGTCCTCCAAATATACTTCCCAAACCATATCCTCTCTGTATTTGAACTCCAGAAAAAGCCGATAGACCGTTACCAGCTTGTTTCGTGTAATATTCTTCGTATAATTTGGACGTACACAGTAAGTCATGTTTATGTGAAATGAAGAGATCTACGATTTCTGAAATGGAGTGTCACTGTCACTTTTCTGAACTCGAATGGCACTATGGCTCCTACGTCACCCCATATATACACCCGGACAGTACTGAAATTATGTCGTTCCACTGGTACATAATACACATTCTCAAAAGTTTTAGATGATATTCCCATATTTTCCACGTACAGGTACGATACGAAGAAGTGGTATTCTTGTATCTCCTACGACTTGGTCACGAACCAAGTCACAGTATACATAGAGTGAATAAAATCCTTGGTTGACATCGGAAACTCAGGAAGAATTGTAAGTTCCTGATTTAAAAACACACTCATTAAATCCCAAAATATTTTGAAGAGGAGGGCTCAATGTGACCACGACTCCATCACGTACCGTGATGCGAACTTTACCAGTCACATCCTCCAATTCAAAAGCTACCTTATCGTGACTAGGCAAGAGTAATTCTTTAACACCATTGATAGCCCGTACCACATCAGTGGGATCCGAATAACGACCTTCCTTGAGAGTAAGTCGGTAATTCTTTTTCGAAGACCAGAACACTGTAACGAAAGCTTCTTCTCCACGAATATTGAACCAAGTATTTGGATACTGAATCTCTGCCAGACCTACATCCCATTCTCCCTGGGATTCACTGGCTGTGATAACTGAGTGGTGTACGTAGTCAACGTGTTTTCGGGAAACACGTTCATAGAACTATTACTTGGTAGAGTCAAATAAAACATTACTTTTTCTTAATGGTTGAATTAGGTAACAAATATCCTATGCTACTACTTAAGAGAGCAGTCCATAACTTGCTGTCTGTGTTCTCGAGAGTGAGATTAACAACACTGGTAATGATGATGATGTACAAAATGATTATTTGTGAAAAGTAAGTGATCTCGCTCCTTGGAATTATTTTTCCAAACAGAGGCCAAGAAACGTTCGATGCTTCTTCCATTTTGAAGAAACCTCAAAGGCTCACTTCCTTTTATGGGTGAGCTGACTCTGCTTAATCCACGAATTGAACGAAGCTGCATATCCCAACCACTTTACGAACAATTCCCTTTTCTTACCTCGACCACGTGTTCGATTTTGTGAATTGTTTTATGTGCAACTCGCTGAAGCACTTCAGTGCAGAACGATCCTTTCAAAACTTCCCCATTATCATCTTGTAAGACGTATGTGACTGGATGTCCTTTCTGATGGCTACCACTGTGAATAACTCTTCGGTCTAATTAGGCAAATAACCTTTCTCAAAAGTTTTCTTAACTTTACTGATTCTCACTCTGTCTCCCACTTTGTACTCTGGGTTCTTGTGTTTTATTGGTTCGCCATACAACCTTTGCCAAACCTCTTCTTGATTTTCAAAGTTCACGGCAATGGGGGCCATACCCATACTACGACGATGAAAATGATTATATGATTTCACCAAGTTTTGAAGTGGAAAAGTTAGTGTATCGTTCTTGGTAAAATATTTTCACATCTTGGTTTTCAAAGTTCTATTGACTCTTTCTACTATGGAACATTTTGTTTCCACATTTTGTGTAGTGAAAAAGTCGACTTTGTGATCTTTTTGAAAATTCTGAAATTTCCTGTTTAAAGATTCTTTGCCTTGATCAGTTTGTAATTTTTCTGGTTTACGGCCTTGTTTGAAAATTTTAGTAAAAGTTTTTACTATGGAATCACCAAGTTTGTTTTTGAGAGGTATGACCCAAGCATATTTAATAAACACATCTACGCATGTCAACAAAAATTTTGTGTTTTTGTTGAATTTACTTATGTTTGTTACATCTACCAAATCAGCTTGCCATTGTGCATCTAAACCACTAACTATCACTTTCCTTCTCGGAAAAGTACAACGAACAGGTTTGTGAAGAGTGTATGTGTCTTGAGTCTCTAACCAGTTTACAACTTGTTCAGTCTTTTTCTTGGACGCTCTACGAAGTGCGTCTACACCACCAAAACTACCAGGAGCTTCAGAATCATAGTATAATGCTTCCATGACTGCCTTGTTCAAGTGACAACTCTATTTATACCCTTTTTCGGTCCACTTTGGCGTTTCTGTTTTCTTTCGTTGTTTAGGTTCTGACTTTATCAATGCCTGTTTCATAAAACCCCAACGTTCTTTATGACCAATCAATTCTTGGGGTATGTTACTATCTCTCAAAGCTTCGGCCAACACTTCCCATCCCTTTGGTTGGAAAGATTTTCGTCTTCTAAGTAAATCGTTTAGAAGATCTGTTCAACCCTACCACTGTTTGATCTTTGTAGACTAATTCACCCTTCTCATTCCAAGATATATTTGGGTCACTTCTAATACGACTCAACAACAACTTTCCCTTTCTCTTCATTGCCATAGGTACAGAATCGAGAATGTCTTCGTCTTTATTATCTTTCTCGAATTCGACTTTAATAGGTTGATGAGCCATTACCTTTTGTTAAAATGTCAAGTATCTTTGTAAAATTTGATTATATTGAGTCATCTTTTCATCAGCTGAAAGAAAAGGGGCATCGAGAATATCTCTCATTTCTCTATCTAGTGATGAAACAGCCAGTTCATTCGGTGGTCTTGGAGTCGCTTGTAGACGTTCCAATAACCTTGGTTCTACCAAAGCCACCTTGTTTGCTTATTCCATCATCCAAAAATACCTTTAACAGCACCCAATAGTACATGAGGTAGCAATAATCCCCCTTTCTGCAAGATTTGTCTCCTCTTTTTGTCAGATTGTCAGAGGTACCTTTATTTGCAACTGCCCTCACTAGTTGTTTCTGACGCGCGAGTTTGGCTCTCTGAGCTTTGGTCAGAGGGACTGCTCCCTTCAGTATATTCGAGGCACAATTACACAAACAAGTAATCAATTCTTTGTCTGCATGTTTTAGTATGGATTTGACGAGTGTGGGTTTCAATTTAATGAGAACCTTGAGAAGAGCGATGTTGCACTTGAGACGGTCAGACATACTTCTCACTTGAGTCAGACTCGTTGCTCCCCTTTTATACTTTTCGGAGGTACACATATTGGGTTTCCCCTGGAAAAATTTGACTTCTTAATCTCATGTGTTCAGGAGTATCTTGTTTGAGATCTATTAAAAGGTAACCATATGGGGTCGAAGTGGCATCGAAGTGGCATCTTCGAAAACTTCTCTCAGAAACTTGGAATGACCAGGATACATTTGTGCTGCCAAGTGGTGATATCTGAGAACGATCCCTGGGATTTTTAAACACGATCATGTAATGACAATTGAGAGCCACAGTCCTATGGACTTTATTTATGTCGAATAAATTTTCAACAATGTACATCACACTAATCTTATGGTGATGACTACCTTCAGTAAATAATCTAGAGACTCGAACATCTGCATCGAGTATCAGATCATCCAATATGACTAAACTATCAGATTTTAATTCTTGAGGGAGACCCTCTACGAATTGTACTTGGGATAAAGTATTGTGTAATGGTTGCCATTCACTATAACACCAAATGATGTGACTTGGAAAAGGTGTAATAATATCTTGAATGTTTTGAATAACCCGATTTACAAAGGATGATTTACCACTACCCGTGGGACCACACAATAAACAAGTGAATGGATAATCTTTGTGGTTCTATGTGGGTACTACTTCCTTTTATACCTTTGGGGGAGGTGCACCCACTGAACGTGGGTGCTACTCCTCTTTTATACCTTTTGGAGAGGTGGTCGTTTTGATCGTCATCCAAAATATTTAGCATTGGTGGTCCTCTGACTTACTGGCTGGGGACAGTTTAAGTTTGTTTGATATTTGTCAAGAAGATAAACATCAAATAACTTAAGCGTCATTACCACCTTTTTGTTTCTTTTTTCTTCATTTTATACTTTTTTTCTTCTTTTTTTTATAAAAATACAAACATCTATTAACAACATCTATTTACATCTTCAGACTGAGTGGTTTCTTGAAGGTCATGAATTCAATCACCAAATCCATAATACAACGTCTCTGTTCATTTGTGAGAGGTTTCATATATTTTCATACTCTTTCTGTACTGGTGGTGGATTCATTCCAGAAGTATTATGGTGCCACAGTAGATGGACAATCATTCTTGTTAACTCTTTTAAGTGCTTCATTAAAACATGTTATAATCTTCTCTTCTTCAGACATCATTAGGCATACATTATGTTGAATCTGACTTGGGTGATCGACTGTACATCCATAGCATTTTTCTTTCACTACAGCGTCAATGTTCTCTTCGGCATAATGAGCATATGCCAAGCAAAGTTCAGGCAAGAGAACTTGCCTGAGTTCACTATCAATTTCATCAACGATCAATGGTCGTGGTTGGGTTATTCTCACTGTGATCTTCTTCTTCTTTAACCCTTTACCTAACATGAAAAGCAGACGACACTTGCAAAAAAAATTCTTGAATAACTAATTTTTTTCATTTTTTGTCTCAAAAACATAGGTTATGACCCCTCGTTGGAACGAGCTCGACGAGCTCGTTCCAACGAGGGGTCATAACCTATGTTTTTGAGACAAAAAATGAAAATATAATGAAAAATTATTGGCGATTTTTGAGAATAGCGCTGGCCGGTTTTGGCCGTTACGTTGGGTAAAGGGTTAAAGGTAGTTTTTGAATTGTTTTTTTTTAAGTCTTCATGGTTAGTAGGTTTAGTAGGTTTAGTGTCTTCGGGAACTTCAGTTAAAGTTGTTTGTTGGGTTTTGATGGCTGCATCTACTTCTTCTATTTGAGACCTCAATGCATTCCTCTTTTCTAAAGATAGAGCAATACCAGTCTTCGTAGGATAAGGTTTCTTGTCTTTTCCCTCAAAATATCTTCTGAGATGAGTCTTCAGTTCACCCTGGTACTGGGTGACGTTAGCATAAGTCTGCTTGGTGCCAATTCGGAACATCTTCTCTGGTCAATGGTTCGATCGTGAATGATGCCAAGTCCATGCTTTGCCTAATCTTATATATCTTTGATGGACGTGTTTGAAAACATCACCCCAAAGCAACAAATTTTGATCGACTTTTTGATTCTTGTATGGGGTTTGTGTTTGTTTCCTATAGGATTATAGGTTAAAGTTGGAAAATTTAGAAAATTAGTATAGAAGTCAATGGGAAAGAAACACAATGAGAATATACTAATCTGATTGCTTGATTAACTTCGATCTGATTGGTCAGTTTGGCGATCAAACTGCAATCTTTATCCGTAGCCTGTAGGATATGGCCCTAGGCATTTTATACTGGCTTGGGAAGGTCCAATGGAGATAAGTCAAATAGCTGCATTCCCACCCCCTACAGTTCGTACCCTCTTTGGGGAATTTTTTTTTTGTTCATTAAAAAGAAAAAGAAAACAGCATGTCCAACTTAGCAATTCAGTTTTCTATTATAAAAATTTCTAATTTCTTTTAAATATTCACAACAGAGAATTTCTTATAATGATAATGATGATGATGATTTTTTCCGTTGGTTATACAATAGGGGTAGCTAAAAACACCAGGAATCAACTTTTTTTAAAAAGTTTTAAACGAAATTAAGTTTGGAACAAAAACTAAATGTGCATCATCCGGTTCCAGTAGGGGTAACCTAAAAGATACCATGAATCAACTTTTTAAAAAAATAAATGGAACTAAAAAGATTTGTATGAAACTAAAAAGTTTGTTACAAAATGTACATCATCTGGTTCCAATAAGGGGTAACCTAAAAGATACCATGAATCAACATTTTTTAAAAATAAACGGAACTAAAAAGTTTTGAACGAAACTAAAAAGTTTGGAACAAATGTGTATCATCTGGTTCCAATAGGTGTAACCTAAAAGATACCATGAATCAACATTTTCCTAAAATAAATGAAACTAAAAAGTTTAGAATGAAAATAAAGAAGTATCCTCCACTTCCAATATGGTTAGCCTAAAGTATACCGGGAAATAACAACATGATGATGATAATGATGAAAAAAACTCTCCGTATTAGAATAAATAAAAAATTGAGAAATCTTTACGCCAGAAATCTGTATTGCCTTGTAAGACTTGCCATGTAGGATTTTTTTGAGGACTTGCCATAAAGGACGTTAGAGAAAAAAGACTGCCATATAAGACTTTATGAGGACTACCACAAAGGACTTTAGAGGATGCCATATGGAACTTTATGAGGATTTGCCATAAAGGACTTTAGAAGATGCCATATAGGACTTTATGAGGACTTTCCATAAAGGACTTTAGATAATGCCATATGGAACTTTATGAGAACTTGCCATAAAGGACTTTAGAGGATGCCATATAGGACTTTATGAGGACTGCCATAAAGGACTTTAGAGGATTGCCATATAGGACTTTATGAGGACTTTCCATAAAGGACTTTAGATAATGCCATATGGAACTTTATGAGGACTTGTCATAAAGGACTTTAGAGGATGCCATATAGGACTTTATGAGGACTTTCCATAAAGGACTTTAGATAATGCCATATGGAACTTTATGAGGACTTGTCAAAAAGGACTTTAGAGGATGCCATATAGGACTTTATGAGGACTGCCATAAAGGACTTTAGATAATGCCATATGGAACTTTATGAGGACTTGTCATAAAGGACTTTAGAGGATGCCATATAGGACTTTATGAGGACTGCCATAAAGGACTTTAGAGGATTGCCATATAGGACTTTATGAGGACTTGCCATAAATGACTTTAGATAATGCCATATAAGACTTTATGAGGACTGCCATTTCGGACTTTAGAGAATGCCATATAGGATTTTAGAGAAAAAAACTGCCATTTAGGACTTTAGAGAAAAAATTTGGGGGTGAATCTAACATGATTGAGTAGACCACCTAAAATCCATTTCGGCTTTTAGGAATTTTCGGTCAACTAAACAGGACTTTTTTGTTGGCAACAGCTAGACTTTTTCTTGTTGTAGAAAATATGACAGTCACTCAATTGTTTCTTCTTTAAATCTCTAGTGGTATAGTGCTAACTCCGTCTTCTAAAACTCTTCGTTTTGGGCCGGATCCACTTTGTTGAGTCTTCAAAACTTGCAAATATTTGTCTTTCGTCAAATCTTTGTGGCGTTTGCTGATTCCTTTACAACTAAATTTATTGGTGGCACCGAAACAATAATATGTTTTACTGCACAGTCCAACAATGTCGGGTCCTTGCCATTCTACCTTGAACAAGCCTGGAGTTCCCCTGTCAAAACGCTTTCTTCCTTGACAACATGAGGGTGACACCCATTCTTTGCCTTCTAATTTGGTTTTCACATAATCATCTCTGTGGAAATCACAACACTCAGATGGAAACCACCCGTGATTCTCTTTGTAAAACTCTACTCTCTTCTCCGGTTTCACTAATTCATCTATGTATGGTGACGAGGTACATATACATGCAGAATCTGTGTCCATTTCAGCATATTCAAAATCTTGGCGGTTGATAAAAGTACCGATGACATCATAATAGAACTGAAGCATCCGGAGGTTCGAATACTGGTAAATAAAGAATCCGATGTGAAGTGGCAGATCCAACTTGATGGTCTTCTTGTTGAGTTCGACTTCATATAAAGTTTCATCTAATGGATTCAAGGTTCTGAAGGGCATGTCATTTACAGCTTTGATGACTTCTTCATCATTGCAATAGCACATACGTCGATGCTTCTCTTGATTGGTAACGGTTTTGCCATATCCAGAATTTCTCAACAGCTTTATGGTGTCGGCAACGATCGACGTGTCAGGGTCAACATCTCCCTGTCTTCTTGCTTCAGATACTTCATCTCCAAATTTCTCAAAACATCTTCTTGATTTATATTGGATAACCTGGTAGACATGATCAACGTCAATACCATGCTGGAGGTACCACTGCAGCAAAGGGGTTGCAAACAATATTTTTTCTGCTACATAGCTTCCGATCAAACTTCTACGGGGTTTCTTCATGATTCCATTCTTCTCAGCAAAGGAAGTTGACCAATATCATCTATGGAGATATCTGTATTCTTAAAGATAGGTGTCATCTCTTCAAAGTACTCTTTCAGGTGATCTAGTACATGTATATAACATTTAACCAAACAAAAAAATTCACCGGACTTCACTTTCTCCAATACTTCTTCATCTGTCATTGCACCATCTATTTTGTCTGAAAAGTTCTCTTTCAGGAAGGCTTTGAGTGTGGCATCGGTCTTCTTCATCTCTCTTCACTCACACACCCAGATTTCAACAAGTTTATAGCCCAAATCGGTGATGTACTTTGCATTGGTACGGGTGTCTTGTAGCAGTTCTTTCTTGGGTTTATCTCTGACTTCATTATGGAGGATAGGAAGGCCATTCTTATCTGCCATGCAGGTATGTCCGTGCCAAAAGCAGTCATGGAATTAGTATACAGTCTGTGTCTCTTTGCACCAACCATGAACAGGCAACTGTCTTCGACCAATCATTTTTTCAGCTCCGTTATACTGATGTCTGATGTGGATGTCATCTCTCATCGATAGAAACTCTAACCACTGTTCGGCCATTTTACCGTACTTCATAGGATGTTCTGGTTTAAACTGGTTTTCTTCACGACGTCTAATACTCCAACCCGTTGGCATTTCTTGCATTAGACACCATAGATATAATGCATTCGCATCAAAGCCTATAATACTTCCACATGGTTTTGCTTTTTCGTCATATTTTGTTTCTCTGATTCGGGTAACATCTTTCTCGTGGTACCGGTTGAAGATAATTGAAGGTCCACAAACGATATTATCTTTCACTAAGTGATGCAGGTCTTTGTTTTTCTGGTTAAATAATGTGAAGTAGGTGTCATCATTCATGGTCTGGAATAAGTATTTCAACGTAAGGGCTGGAACACTGATACCATCTTTAAACATTTCGGTGTGGCGTTCTTGATAGAAAGCAAATTGCTTATCAACTGCTTCAGGGAATGGTTTTACATCTTGGTTATTATACCAGATCAGAAAATCTTGGAAAGTTGTCATCTCCAGGTCGTTCCATACATGCTGGCAGTACTGGTCATTGGATATATTTTCTTTCTTGAGAGAACTGTAGAAGGCTTCATGGTCAGGTAGGTGGTCTTGATCCAATTTGTCCAAGCTGTCGATCCATTCATATGGTAAAAATCCCTTTGTCACGGAACAGCCAAATGCTTCCAAAAACTTGTCATAGCTGAATCCTGGAGCGAGGTAGTTGCAAATAGTAACAAACTTGAAAGATTCTGTCGAGACGCACATGTAGTTATTAGATTTCTTCACTGCAAACTTGAGTGGATTCTGTCTCTTCAAGTGTGTCATCAGTTCACGCTTGATTACATTCATATCATATTTTCCAGAGTTGAATCCGATGACGGGCATCTCTTGCAGGTAGTCTTGAAATTTCTTCTCCAATTTCTGTAAAGGGTGCATCTTGGATGTATCTTCTCCAGTAGCTCTGGCTGCTGCTTCCAGCGTTTCATCAATTTTCTGTCTGAGTTTAAATAAGGTCCACGCATGGTAGGTCTGCATCAGTTGGTGACAATGAGATGAAATATCTATGAGGTATGTCATCATTTCTTCAACAAGTTCTTAAGAATTTCCGTTAGTAATAAAACACTTCGGTATTCTGGAACATTACTACATATGTTCACACTCAATGGTCGGTGTTCTGCTTCCCATATCAGTTTATCATTGTTGACAGGTAGACTGGACTTGACAAATAACTTTCAAAATCAAAGGTTGCACGATATGGATAAAACTTCTTCTCTTCGGGTACTTCTATACCTTTATTTTGTAACAGATCAAATTTAGACTGGGATGGATGATAAACACCGCCAACATACTGGTAATTCACTTCGTCTGTACATGTTTTCTCGTGACGATTTATTGCCCAAAAGGTCTTCCATAATTTGCCGCATTCGCGGCATTCAAAGGATTTACAGTATTGATCTATATCGTTGATGTAGCTAAAATGGTTCTTGTGGACGTTCACATACATGGTATTCTCAAACTTTCTGTGAGATCTCTGGACTAATTTGGCAATAATTTGGTCATCGTCATTCTTGACAAGTTCATATACTTGAATGTTTACTTCAAAACATTTCTCAAAGTCGGGTAATTCGGCTAAAGTTACTCCACGGAATTCATTCTTTGGCTTCTTTGTATATTTGTTGTACATGGAATCTGTTGTATAGTTGAGGTTGTTTGTTGTGGAACCACTCCATACACAGGTTGTCTTCGTAGGTAAACTGGTGATGTTTATCTTTCACCAAAGCATTTACTGCATTGTTCTGGAGAATGTAATCTGGAAGTTCTTCTACCATTCCAATTGGGTGGTCTTTCAGCTTATTCACATAAAATGTGACGTTGGTAACTCTCTCCACAACCCATTTGGTGTTTGGTCGTTTTAACTTGGCCCATTCCAGGATATCTTCTTCCATGACATCATCTAGGAATTCTTCAAAGTCTTCCTGGCAGAATACGAGTTGTGGAACATCAAGTACCCGAGCGTTGTTTTGTGATGGGTGGTAATACTTCAGTCGATTCGTTTCATTGTGTATCAGGATAAAACCACAAGTAAGATTAATTTTAAATCTTAGATGTTGTGGCAGAAATACGGTAGTCATCAATTCATCATTCATCATCTTCAGGATCACATCGTTGATCCGGTAGTTATACTGGTCCTGAACTCTTCTGTTCATCATATGGCGAGTTTTAATAGAACTCCAGTTATCTTCGTACACATTCAAAATTTCATCAGTCTCTTCTTCGGACATCGTATTCTTGTCAACATCAATCGGGTCAACATCATAACGGGTGGTCGTCGTGGTCCGTGGTTGTTTGGTTGGTCCTCCCTTCGGTTCGTCGGTCTTCCTTTTAGCTGGTACAGGAACTGGTCGGTGGGCAACGCTCTTGCGTCGGTTAAAATAGTTGGTTAAACTCCTGGCCGCATTCCATGCATGTATAGATCTCCAAACATTTCTTCAGGTGTTGATCCAGCTTCTCTTTCCTGATAAAGGTCTTTTTACAATTGGTGCAGTCGTGGGTCATCTTCTCTCCATGGGTATTTCTGCGATGGCGGTCTCGATTCGTTCTTGCAGTAAAGGTCTTCCCACACTCTTCACAGGAATAAACATCAGTCCTGTTAACGGCAGTAGCAGCATCAGACTCCATCTTCATAAATTTTTTGCGAAGGCAAAATTGCTATAGAAAACTCTCTAGCGATGTGTCTAGTTCGAAGGATCGAAACAGAATGACGCGACGTTACTCTTCTCCGTAATTTATATCTACGCGACGGACGTTTTTGGAAACGTCACGACGTCGCAACGTTTTTTCATCGATATTTTCATTCTCGGTGGGCGTTTGTGTTTGTTTCCTATAGGATTATAGGTTGAAGTTAAAAGTTGGGAAATTTAGAAAATTAGTATAAGAAGTCAATGGAAAAGAAACACAATGAGAATATACTAATCTGATTGGTGGATTAACTTCGCTCTGATTGGTTAGTGTAAAAATATATTGATCCTCATTATTTAAAGTCATGTAGTTAAGGGGGTCATTTAAAGAAATTGCTGAATATAGACCCTAACAATTAGTTAGGGGGTCAGTTAAAGATGTCACTAAAAATAGAGCGTAGGAATTTATAAAAATATAGTTCCAAGTAGAACCAGAGGACTCTGGGTAATGACCAAAGGAACGTGTCTTTTATTGGGAAAAAACGTCATGGGATAGGAATCCAAAAAGGGATTCTGGGAAAAATCCGAACCAGAACATTGCTCCACTTCAAACGAACACACCCCCGGTACCCCCTCGGTACTATAGCACTACGTGCTACTATTAAAATCTACGGTTTCGCGGTCCTAAATAGGATTCTTTAAGAATCCATATCAAACAAAGTCGTTTTTGGTGATTTGGAGGGATTTTCGGATTGTTTGTGGTAATTCTACGAATCGGGAAATTACTCCTATTTAATCGAACACACCCTCCGAACATACCCCTGTCTTGTTGTAGGTCTTTGGGTAACATAGCAACCACGTGCTACCATAGAAACCAAGATGGCGGCCTCCAGTATACAAAATGGACGACGGTAACACGTATCACCCTAACAACACGCGCTGCGCATGCGCACTCACATCACGTCACACTCTCAAAACTTTGTTAGACACGTGAAAAATTACTAAAAGGCCTATTTCCGTAAGATGAACCAACTGATTTCCGAAACGAACTGGGAAACACTAATTTGCAAACCAGTAGATATAAATGAATCCGTCAACAACTTTGAAACGACTGTGTACCAACCGTTGTAGCGACCATTAGAATCAATGAGAAACCATGGTTCGACAGTCGGTTGCGGAGTCAAATTCGCAAAAGAGACAGAGCCAGAAAAATAGTCATAAAACGAAACTCCCCTCAGCTATGGGCAAATATAAAAAAATATAAGAAATAGTGTTAACAATATGAAAAAAATTGCGAAGGAAAAATTCTTAACGGCTGTTGATGAGACCCTGAACGAGAAAACCGATCCAAAGCAATTCTGGCATGTTGTTAGACTGTTTCAGAATAATTTTAGTGATGATTCCAATATTCCCCCCCCCCCCCCCCCCCTTCAAAAAGACTGTAATGGTGAAATAATTGTTGCAGAAAGCGATCTAGATAAAGCAAGTATGCTTAATGAAGTCTTTCTACAAAACAGTAAGTTAGAAACAAAAAATCAGAGTTTCCCATCATTCAAACGAAAGTGCTCGAAATCAATGTCGTCTGTATTTTTTACCCAAGATGATATTATAAAAATTATTAAGTCTCTACCAACAAACAAAGCGAATGGCCACGATGGAATAAGTCATAGAGTACTTAAGGAAACGAAATTCACAATTTGCAGACCGCTTTTTCTGGTATTTGACAAATCCTTGCAGATATGCACATTTCCAAGTGAATGGAAAAAGGCCGATGTAATTCCGATTTTCAAAAAAGGCGATAAGTTCGATTGTAAAAATTATCGTCCAATATCTCTTCTGCGTTGCATTGGGAAGATAATGGAACGAGGGGTTTTTAAATCTGTGCATGAGTATTTCATATCAAACAACCTTTTCTACAAACTCCAGTCAGGATTTCTCCCCCAAAACAGTACCGTTTTCCAACTTATAGAAATCTATCACAACCTATGTTTAGCAGTAGATAACAGGATGCTAACCTGTGGGATATTTTGTGATATCTCCAAAGCTTTTGATAGGGTCTGGCATGATGGGATTATTTTCAAATTAAAAATGTATGGCATATCCGGCCAACTTCTCAAATGGTTTAAAAGTTACTTAAAAGATAGAAAGCAACGTGTCAGAATAAATGACAGTTACTCAAAGTATTGCTTGATTGACGCTGGGGTTCCCCAGGGATCAGTCTTGGGTCCCTTTCTCTTTCTGGTCTATATAAATGATATTGCAGAGACAATAGAGTCAATTGTGCGCCTATTTGCGGATGACACGTGCCTCACGGAAAGCGGGAATAAACCGGAAAGTATAACAAATAAGGTCAATACTGATCTCCTAAAATTAAATAGATGGGCAATTGATTGGCTTGTGGCCTTCAATGCTAAGAAAACTAAACTAGTTGTATTTTCTCTTCTATGAAATACCGACAACCCGAAAATTGTCTTCAATGATGAAATATTAGAAATCAATGAACACCACAAACATCTAGGAATAGACCTGCAGTCCAACCTCTCTTGGGATGTACACATCGACAATATTTGTAAGAGAGCGCGCTCTAGACTTTCTCAGCTGAGAAAGCTAAAATATGTGCTGAATAGAAAAAGCTTAGGAAGAATGTATACATCATTCATTTTACCGATCTTAGAATACGCATCCCCCGTTTGGTCAGGAGCGCCCCAGTACTTGCTTAAGAGACTCGAGGATATACCGACTGCGATGCTGCTCGAATTGTTACAGGCTTGACACGATCTGTATCGCGTGGCCGACTTCTGATAGAAATTGGCTGGAAAACACTAGAAGAACGTCGGTATTTAAGTAAAATGAGTACATTCCACAAAATAGTGAACAAAAACGTACCAGACTTCCTAGTTGAACTTCTTCCAAGGTACGTATCAGAAATGTCGTCATACCCACTCCGTAACTCCTCGAATTTTGTTTCCCCCCAAGCTCGTACCGAGCTTTACAAAAATTCATTCTTCCCATTCTGTACCAACATCTGGAACTCATTAAGTGACCACATCAAAAATCTTCCCCTTAATGAATTCAAAAAAGCAATCTCCCAACAGACCCCCAAGCCACCGACCTACTTTGATATAGGAAAAAGAAACTATAACGTTTTAATGAGCCGGCTTAGAGCTGGTTGTAGCGGTCTGAATAGCGACTTGTTCAACAATTACGTTAGTAGCTCACCACAATGTAGATGTGGAAATCAAAAAGAAGATGTTGAATACTTTTTTAAACACTGTCTACTCTATGTGGTGCCCCAACACGATCTGATCTCGTCACTGGGACTCACTGACAGTAATGAGATGTCGGTTGATTCACTTCTGTATGGAGACTACCGACGATCCGATAGTGATAATATTGTTATGTGCACTGCTGTACAAAGGTTTATAAAGAATACCAAGAGGTTTGACGAAAGCTAAGTACATTGAAAATATGTAAATACTTCTTGTACTCATGCATATAAAGAATCCCCATCTCCCCCTTAAGCTATAGTCATGCCGCCGATTTGGAGCCTTCCTGTACGGGGTGCACTCCATAATAGAATTCACTCGGTACTGGGCCTACTGGCTGGCTCATGGACGACGGTGTGCTCAGTTCCTGAGTGTCACTCTGTGATTAGTCATAAACTTGGCCATGTCCAAATCCTGAACCATCCGATTCTGAAAGTAGAACATGCGCGCGCGGTTTGTCAATGAAGCGGGTTAACGCGGCGAGGGTGATGCCTCACTGTACAGATGTGTGATGATGTTGAGCAGGAAATCGCCGAGTTCTCCCCCTTTTTTATCTTTGTTGTTATAAGTTCAACTTCACTAAATCATCTGTTCTTCACTCAAACTCGACAACGCATCTTTCTTACTTCTATATAATGTGATTGATAGAATATGTATGTATTTGTTTTTCAATTTTGTTGCCCTCTTCTGTATGTTTGTATATCTGTTCGAGGAGTGGGGGGTTATGTAAGTGGAAAGCACTTGTCCGCCAATCCTCGTTTGCATGTTTAATGGCAAATAAAATATGTTTAAACTAAACTCACATCACGTATCACTATGGAGATGACCTCACAAGATGGCCGCTCACGCGGGTTACCATGACAACACAACATGGTGCCACTGGGTCACGTGACTATGACGTCACATGAGATCCCCCGATGAGATCCCCCAACAAGCCCCTGAAAACCACATTACATACTACTGTCGTCTGCCTTTCATGTTAAGTAAAGGGTTAATGGAAAATCACTACTTCATTCAGATTCTTCTTTTCTTTCCAAAGCGTGTATTAACTGATTGTCATACAAGTTCACGTCAACATGTAAGGCTTTATCAGTCCGATAAATTGGTATCAAGGCACATACAGGTCATTATCTGAAATGAAATAAAAAAGAATGTGTAAAAGTCGGAAATAAATACATTTTAGTGATAGAAAAATAAGTAGTGATAGAAATAATGAGTAATAGTAGATCTAGTATAACCCTTTACCTAACACGAAAGACTGACGACACTCGCAAACAAAATTATATTATATTTTTTTAATTTTTGCGTCAAAGGTCGGTACCTCAGATAGCTAAGGCTAAATAAGCTGCTAGATTGCCAGTAGCCAGCGGAGATAGATGAGGGGGGGGGGGGGGGGGTGGTAGCCAGTTGATGTTCGTTTTTTATACCTTTTATTTTCACCCTAATTTTGAGCCTCCGATTTGGAAATTTTGAGAATATAAACGCCACAAAAATTATATCTAAACATATGATGACGTCCTAGGAAATTCCAAAACATTATAGCATTATTGTCGAGCTGTGGGGTGGCGTCATTGTGGAGGGTGGGGGAGGATTTTCATGAAAGTTCAATATGTTGTACAGAAGAAAAATGAAGATAGCTGGGTTTTTTGTTTCTCGATTTATCGCCACTTTTGGTGTGTTTACGTACCTTCAAATTTAGGCTTTTTTGTCATATTTCATTAACTAGATGAGTGTTAGAAGCCACTATCAGAGCTTTCAGAAAATGAGGTTACCTCAGCAAATGCTAACATTTTCCTTGCTCATGTTTCATATTCAGGCAAACGCATAGAATATTCTGTTTATATACATTTGTTTCATTACAAATTATTGTAGAGTGGTTATAGGCACTCTTCAATAATTTATAATAAAACAAATTTTGTATACCAAATTCCATCACCAAAAATAATCTACTCCTCAACCAGTTAAAAACGAACGAGGGCATAAGCGTTATTGATCGGCCAAGTACGTTAAAAGGCAGCAGGTACCTTCCCTTTGTTGTTGGGCATTTTGGGGTTGTCGTTCTTAGTTGAATGACTTCCGGAAATTCGTTTGCAATTTCTAAACCATTTAGTCAAGTCATTCAAATAAGTTGTTGACTAACATCTATCGTCAGCATTTTTTAAATTTTTGTTTTAATTATTATTTGTATTCAGACATCGATTATTTTCATCATTTGTACAGCTAGGCATAAAATTCCTCACACTTATCGACGGTCAAAAACACTTGAGATCGTGAGACTTAGTTTTCTGATTTTCCGCCTGTATCAAAAACAGTTCCTAATTCACGCCTTTTTCGTGATCTTTTAATATCGATTTATAATGTGTCAAGCCTCTCTATTGCAACATTTGTCAATCTCTTCTCTGACAAAAAACATATATACTCGCCCAAAAAAGAAAGTGTGCATTGCAGAAATTGCTCAAACTCCAAAAAAACAATTTCGTGGGTGTAAAGAGTGTTAACCTGTTCATGAATAAGTTATATTGAACACAAAAACAGCTTTCCCCGTTAAAATTGCATTAACGTTAAATGACGTGCTGCACGTTTGTGAAAAGGCATGTTTTGCACGTGGAGAGTCTGAAAATTCATGCAGCAGTGTGAATCCTTGGGTATTTAAACACTAAAGTAAGGCCTTCCTATCGTTCACATTCAAACTGGCGCTGCTGTTAAAACGACTCCACATTAGAATGCCAAGATTGACAATGAATCAACGTCTCCTTGCCCTGGGTATGATTAGAGCTGGCAGAACACACAAAGAGGTTGCCCAGCATTTAACTGCCACTGCAACACTGTAGACAGGCTAGTCCATCGACATGCACATCATGATGACGTTCGAGACCGACCCCTCTCTGGGAGACCACGAGTTACCACCCCTGCACAAGATCGGTATATCCGTGTCGTCCATCTCCGGAACCGGCAACAAACGGCAACGACGACAGCCAGGAACATCCCCAACCTGAGACGGATACATCCTCAAACAGTAATCAACCGGCTGAGAGAATACGGCTTACGTCCTCGAAGACCTGCAATTCGTCCGATTTTGACGTTACGTCATCGTCGTGCTCGACCGCAGTGGTGTAGACAACATCTCATGCATCCCTTACACTGGTGGCGACGTGTTTTATTCACAGATGAATGTCGTTTCCATCTTTCGTCATCAGATGGCCGCCAGAGAGTGTACAGACGTCGAAACGAACGCTACGCAGATCCATGTGTCGTGGAGCGAAACCGTTATGGGGGAGGGTCTCTCATGGTGTGGGGTGGCATCACTGCCCGTAACAGAACTGAGCTGGTCATTATTGATGGCAATCTCAATGCAGCCAGATATCGTGATGAAGTGCTTACACCTGTTGTTGTCCAATTTCTGTAACGACACGGCCCCGGCGTCATTCTACAGCAGGACAACGCCCGACCCCACGCAGCTCGTGTTGTTCAACAATATCTGCAGCAACAACAAGTGGATGTTCTTCCCTGGCCCGCAAATTCGCCCGATATCTCACCCATTGAGCACGTATGGGACGAAATGAAACGTCAGCTACGCCGGCTTCCCCATGCACCGTCAACGCTTGTGGAACTCCAAAGACAGCTTATCAGAATATGGAACAACATCCCACAACACTTCCATGCTAACTTGTTCGCTTCCATGAGGCGTAGATGCACAGAAGTAGTCGATGCAGACGGAGGTCATACCAGATATTGAGTGTGCGACTTTTGTGTTGGACCCTTAATGTCTTTGACTCTCCATGGCACCAAGAGTATTCGTCGTAGCGTAATGAAATTTCTCGTGTTGATCACAAATTGATTCGTCTGTGATTGAATAAAATTTCCATGAATGAAAATGATATATATCTTTTTTTAGTGTTATTTTTTAGCATGCACACTTTCTTTTTTGGGAAACTATATTTAACCTTTTACCTAACATGAAAAGCAGACGACACTTGCAAAAAAATTCTTGAATAACTAATATTTTTCATGTTGTTGTCTCAAAAACATAGGGTATGACCCCTCGTTGGAACGAGGGGGTCATACCCTATGTTTTTTAGACAACAAAATGAAAAACAAGAGCACCGCTGGGCATTGCATCATACGCCCGTGAACTGTTCAAATTGTACCATTTTAACACATTTGCAATTTTTTTAGAGTGCGAGAAATTTATACTGGCATTTATATATATGTTACGGTCAGACTTTGAAATCAGTGATTTTGTGAAATGACTAAATATTTCAGTCATTTGAGAAAAAGACTAAAAATTAAGGACAATAGCTTCACAAAAGGACTCAATAATTTAATAATTTCAAAAAAAAATTCTTGATTTCACAGTTTGACTGTAACATATTTATATAGATATTTATATATTAGAAACACTAAAGCTTCCTATCTTTAGTTATTTATTTATTGGTGTTTAAGGTTAGAGGATTTCCAACTCAAGCATTGGTGAATGAATCCTATTTGAACTGTAAAATCTTATTTGTTTTCCAAAGAAAACAAGTACTGTTTCACTTCCTGTGGTTTACATAGAGGCATGTGGAAAGAAAAAGATATAAAGTTTAAATAAAACACATCAAAACCATGAAATTTATTTGACTAGTCAGTTTGTTAATTGGGTAATTATTTGACCAATTAATTATTTGACGCAGTAAGTCACACAATATTGGTGTGTTTTCTTTGAACTTCATACAATTTTATTTGCATTTTCCAACGTTTCATGGTAGTTTTGCAATATATCTGAAGTGAGTATTAGATTTAAATGGTTGAGACACCATGATCACACTGTGATCACACTGTGAACCTGTTCGACCTCTCTAGCTTCACTTGACAGTGATTTGTCATGCTGCAAAATTATAAAGGAAGCCAAAGTGGTTTCACTATTATGTATCAGTGCGAGAGGTTTCAAGAATTACTTTACCTTATACATCATATAATGCAGGCGTTAAGGCAGGACATCAGTTCCATGCAACCCCACACAAGCTTGTGGTCTGAGTAATACACTTACAATGTTCCACGTTGAGAACAGTCTTTGTTTGTGAAAATAAAATCAATGCAGGAACCATGGCCATTAGTTGGTCTCGATATAACTGGCTGATAACCCATCTCCTCAACTAATATAGTCTCAAGGGCATGTTTATCTGGAGAATTGCTGTTCCAGTCTATGTTAAAGTCACCAATGATAACAGTATCAAGGTCTGTGTCATATTTTTTAAATAAAGTATGTAGATTCGGACATAATATGTTGTAGGAAACTTTACGAGGCTTGTAAGCACAAATAAAAAGGACGTCGATTGTTTTTAAAACACAAACTTCAATGTCATTTCTGGATTCATCTACAGGAAAGTTCCCCTCCATGGACGATTTACTATAGGCCGCCAGTCCATAAGGAGAACAACATTGATTACCTTCTAGAAGATAAATTATCTTGCCTGTATTTGAGGAATGATACTTCTTGGTATCGTCATGGCTATCTCCAGGTGCAAACTTTGTTTCACAGAAGAGTGCTACACTTGCAGAACCAATGTTGAAGTTCATCTGTACATCATTCAGATAAGCCTTTCCATCTCAACAATAGCATTTTTATCAACTGTAATTTTATGTTCATTCACATGAAGTATCTTTAGGCCTTCTATCGTTTCCAGTCGGCTGATGGCAACATAATGCATATGGTCAATTCTCCTTTTTGTACTCAAGTCTAGCACAGCTGCTTTCATGGTATCCCCTTGTGATCGATGTATTGTCTTTGCATGAGAGGGTTGGAGTGGAAATTTGAATCGATGAATTTTCACTATTATGTATCAGTGCGAGAGATTTCGAGAATTACTTTTCCTTATACAGTGGAACCCACTTATTTGAATATCTCCTTATCGAATAACCCTGTTAATTGAATATAAGTTTCAAACACAAAAACCATTGAACCCTGTTAATTGAATATAATTTTCAAACACAAAACCATTTACCATTCCTTCAATACAAATTTGACTTGCTAATTGCATATGAGTTGTAGAGTAAATTCCTGTTAATTATATAACAAATTGTGTAATATCTCGAAAAATTACTGTGACAATCACCAAATTCCCCTTATTTATTAACTTAATTGGCCTCAGTACATCCAATACAGGTATTTACTCTATTATATCTTGTTTGACAGAGCTCACAGAGCTCTGTCAAACAAGATATGATAGAATAAATGCACAGTTTAACTCACAATAAAGGAATATAACCAAATCCCTGTTAACTGAATACTCCTGTTAATTGAATAAATTCCACCTGCAAAGTTATTATTCAATTAACAGGGTTCCACTGTACTTCATATAAGGCATAAGTTAAGGCAGGACATCAGTTCCATGCAACCCATACAAACTTGTGGTCCGAGTAATACACTTCCAATGTTCCACTTTGAGAATTGTCTTTGTTTGTGAAGATCAAATCAATGCAGGAACCATGGTCATTAGTTGGTCCTGATATAACTTGGTGATAACCCATCTCCTCAACTAATACACTCTCAAGGGCATGTTTATCTGGAGAATTGCTGTTCCAGTCTATGTTAAAGTCACCAATGATAACAGTATCAAGGTCTGTATCATATTTTTCAAATAAAGTATGTAGATTCTGACATAATATCTTGTAGGACACTTTAGGAGGCTTGTAAACACAAATAAATAGGACGTTCACTGTTTTTAAAACACAAACTTCAATGTCATTTCTGGATTCATCTACAGGAAAGTTTCCATCTAAGGACGATTTACTATAGGCAGCCAGTCCATAAGGTGAACGACATTGATTACCTGTGCAAGATAAATTATCTTGCCTGTATTGGAGGAATGATTCTATCTTGGTAGCGTCATTGCTATCTCCAGGTGCAAACTTTGTTTCACAAAAGAATGCTACATTTGCATAGGCAATGTTAAAGTCCATCCGCACATCATCAATATGGCGATGCAGGGAGCTAGCAATCAGAAACGTTACTTTGAACTTCATTGGAATAGATGCCAAGGGTTTTAGTTTCATTTTAAATGGGTTTGATCGAAGCCTTTCCATCTCAACAAAAACATTTTTTATCAACTGTAATTTTCTGATCATTTAGATGAAGTATTTTTAGGCCTTCTATCGTTTCCAGTCGGCTGATGGCAACATAATGCATATGGTCAATTCTACTCCTTTTTGTACTCAAGTCTAGCACAGCTGTTTTCATGGTATCCCCTTGTGATCTATGTATTGTCTTTGCATGAGAGGGCCGGAGTGGAAATTGGAGTCGATGAATTTGTGCTTTACCTTTGTGACCAGCAGAATATTGTTTAGCAGTTGGTTGTAATGGAGTCCACTCTCTACTATGAGTCCTTTTGTACAAGTGTTTACTCTCACTTCTTAGCTCTGATCCAATAAGAGCATCATCAAACTGAACCCACAAAACACCAGAGGTAAAGCTTTCACCCTGGACTCTGTCAACATACATCATCTTACAAGAGGCGCCATTTATAAGCCCATCTGTTGTATCTAAGTTGACTGTCATTTCATAGTTTAGATCTACGCTTATTTTGATATGGTTTGGCAGTTGAGATGTGTGTCGCTTGTTGTTTTTAAATGTATGTACAAGTTTGCTTTTCAGTTCATCTGATGTGGCACCAACTACCTGGTCCTTTGCTTTGACAGTAAAAACTGGTTGACTACTCTTTGCTATCATCAGATCATTAGAAGCATCAGCTTTTTTATTTGTGGCAAACAAATGTGTAGCTTGATATGGATAGTTCTTCAGGCGTGGTGAGATCTGACAGCTCTTCAAAACAGCAATGTCATCACCTGAATGATTTCCTTCTCTCAGCCTGTTTAGAAGCTCAGCAAATGGCTTATACTCTGACTGCCTCATTATTTCTTTCAACTCAACCATTTGGAACAAATCAGACCCCATTGATGGTGCCAACGGCATATATCCACTATCACTTGTCTTAAATATATAGCTATCCATCACTGGAGGCAATTGGAACAAATCTCCAACACTAATTATGGAGACACCACCAAAAGGCTTTTCACTGTCCATCACTTCAGTAAGAGGCTGGTGTATGCAGTTCAACATATTAAAACCAACCATTGAGATTTCATCAATAAAAATCAGCTTGACAGATCGTATCTTATTCCTCAAAGTATTCAGCGCACTTGATGAAAGAGGCTTGTGTTGTAGTTTCTGGTTTGCAGGAATTTTTAGAGCACAGTGTATTGTATTGCCATGTATACGATATGCTGCTTTTCCAGTTGGAGCCACGAGAAGACCCTTCTGGTATCAAAGCTTTCTCCTTCCTTCTTGTTAAGATATTTCAGTGCTGTCTGATACAGAGCTTTTGTGACGTAGCTCTTTCCAACTCCTGCTCCTCCACTCAAAAATCGATAGACAGGCTGTGAAGAAGTCTTTATCTGATGTATTGTGTCATATACAAATTCAAGCTGAGACTTTGTCAGTAATCGCATATGCTGCCTCTAGTTCTGATCAGACATTTCAAAATACTTTAGTAGCTCTTCTTGGCAATTCGACATAGGAAGACCCAAATCTGCTGCAATGTCATAGTTCTCAATACCAGCATCTTGTTGTGCTGATGTATTAGCTTCATCCAAAGCATTACTGTGTTCAGTTACTGGAGCAAGTTCATCCCATGCATTCTGATCAAATTCCAGTGCAGCCTTTTGGGTCATATCTACAGCTTTAGCATATGGTTCATACTTTTGCTGTTCCAGGATTATCTGGTCTTCTAAATCTTTGAATCTTTCATAGTAGGATTGTTTATCAGCCATCAGTCTATATTCGTCACGCCAAGGATAGTACAGCATGATAAGTTCTCTATAGTACTTTTCAGAATCACTTTCTGGGTTGAAATGAACAGTCCTCCGCACTCGGGAAGTCTTCCTTCTTGTATATAATTCTTCTTTATCTTTAGATGTACTTGGTAAATTATCCTCTATGGCACAATCTTCAATTTGTGTAGTATCTTGGTCAATCTGTTCTTCTGCATCATCATCATAAGGCTCGGGCAACAGATGGTCAACAGTGGGTTTGACTGGAATTTGTCTTCTGATGACTTTCGATTGCTTTTTATTATAGTAAGCAGCAAATTCAGCTAATGTTAAGCAGGCTAAAGAATCTGGACGTTCGGAATATCTGGTTATCAAGTTGGTGCACTCTACTTCTTCATTATCATCATCCATTGCTTCTAAAACAGCTGCTGGCTTCAGCAAACAAACTCTCTCTTCTGGGGGACTTGTGTTTACAAATACTGTCTGTCTCGAAGATCTTCTCATTGGCAATTGGAGACATATATATACAGCCTCTTGAGCCCCAATTTTAACAGCATTTAAAACTTGTTACCAACACATCTCACTTCATCTTTGAGAGCATTGTTGCCTTTTCTGGCCTCTTTGGAGGCAACTCACAGAAGCTCACTCATGCCTCTCTGCGATTTGGTAATATATGAGGCGACATAAGTGGCACAAGCATAGACATCAACCACATATTGAATATCTATGTTGGCTCTCCAAGCAGACAGGACTGATCTGTTGTAATTATTTGTTCGAATTTCACTACACGATCTCTTCAGAAATACAGTCTTTCTCTTTATGGAAGCCCTTACAGCTAACATGTATTCATCTTCACTCATGTTTAATTGTCCTAGAAGCTCTTCATATTCTAATGGTACATGCTCCTCCAATGTGTTGAGTTTGTCAGAAAGAGTTTTCCAATTATTTCTTGCATCCTTTAACTGTGTTCTTGTGAAGTCAGCCTCTGAAAGTGGCTCCAGCAGCATAGTTTTCTTCATTGATGGCTTTGGATAACCAAACCGGCACTTCTTTTCCCTCTTTATTTGACATGTGTGACTATGTCTGTGTTTCTGCAGTTGAACAAGACTGGCCAGTTGTTCATCTTCATCAGCCTGTATGTTGTTGCATGTGATGAATTCATCTATAAATTTGCAGATGTCTTCTTTGCTGTTTTCGCCAAATTTGGGAACATGTTTACACCATACCAGCATGTGGACATGTGGTGACCGTCTGTTTTGATACTCGACCCTCCCTGAGAAATCAACTACCTCACCAATGGGTTGAAGGTCAGAAAGAATGAATGTTGACATGAGCTTTTGGTATGAATAGTCAAAGTGTCGGGCACATGTCACAGGATCAGATGCTATCAGGTGGCATTTCTTCTCCCAAGACATTTGATTGACTTCATCAGTAGTATAATCACAGCTGTCAGCAACCTTTCCCAGTATTCGCAGAAAATGCTCCCATCTCGTTTCAGCTGCAGAGAGTGTAATGAAGAATGTTGCAGGTCCTAGCCGCTTTATCATGGCAAACAAATCTTTACTGTACTTCTCAAAATATGGTGGCGAACCTATGTTAGAAAGAAATTTGTAAGCTTTGTCTTGATGTATCAAATTTTGTACAGTTGCACTTCTTACATCTTTTGCAGTAACTTTCCTTCCTTTATTTTTTATCTTTCTCATAGCCACCTGGGCCTGATCAATTAGTGGCTTCATTTGAAGCTTTTTAGTTTTAAAAAAAATGTTCTCAATACATTTTGATGCCCTGCGATCTGCATTACGCTGTTCTGATTTAACAATATCCCCATAGGACACTTTAACTGGCCGCTCCTTATTCGTTGTCCGTCTATTTCCACAAAATATTGCTGGGAATGCTAATTTTTCTACATCTTTATCCAAGAACACGCTAACAGGAACATTGCCCTCACCCGGAGCAAAGTTGTAAACAAGATCTCGTTCACAATTTTCAACAAATTCGGGAGATGTGAGCATGGTATCTGCTGCTCCAGAGAGAATTTCGTTTTCATCAACTTCACTCCAGTTATCATCCTCATCTGTTATCTCATTAGCTATTGCAGTGACACTAGCAGTAACATTAGTATCAATCACTTGCTCACTACTTTTTGGAGGCAATGTGAAGGCATTATGTTTTGCAACCTTTGATGAAAATGCATCATCTTTAGCTTGAGAAATCTCATGCATTTCCTCTACTTCAACAGTCTGAAATTGTCCAACTGATGTGAGCTCTGAATGTGATGTGTCAGTTTGCCATTGCTCATTAAAGGTTATGTACTGTCTATATAATGGTGTCTTTGACAAGAACTCTGCAGATTTTATAACTATTTCTGGTCGAATGTTGAGGCAATAGACATGATGTCGGTATCGCAGTCTCCTTTTTAATTAGGGGATAACTATGTTGTATTTGATTGTTTGGGGCCGTAAACGATGGTTTTACTGTCGCAAATTGAGTTTTGCCGGCGACGCGTTAGCGGAGCCGGTAAAACGGATATTTGCGACAGTAAAACCATCGTTTACGGCCCCAAACAATCAACTACAACATAGTTATCCCCATTCTAATATAATTCGGCTGAAAACGAAGATAGTATTTGATCTCCCAACTATAAAACAACGCCTTGTTGAAGACAACAAATTAAAACTAAAAATAAGTCTTAGTGACGTCATTTGGGAGTTCCGAACCAAATAACGAAATATATTTTACGCTGCCACAATACAAATAATTCTAAACGTTTTAGTCATTTTATCACCAATAACAAAATATATTTATATTTGTACTGACAACATTTATCATGTTTAAATGTTTGTGACAATCTGAAAACAAAATACGCCGGCTGCTTTCTCTGTTTAAAGTTTAGAGCTCACCTTGTGATGTTTCAGTCGGAGTCGGACAGCACTCGAGGATTTACCATTGAAGTTTAAAAAAAAATGAGATCTTTTATTGGAAGCCCTTGTTTAACCGTAATAATTACTTATGGTTACAGAACAATTGTTCATTTGAAACTGTTTCTAGGAAGTGATGACTTGTGGAATTGGGCTACAGCTATTGTCATAATTGTTTGCAGAACGAATAGTTCACCTCTCTCAGTGGTGAACGCATTTCTGGAGCTGTACATGTGGTGCCACGAACGCAGATAACAAATTAGAAAATGAAAGGACCGCTTGCACTTGAAGTCGATGTTATAACATCGCTAGCGGATCTGTCAGAAATATTTGGCCTTGAACAAAAAAAATTATTATTGCCAGTTGTCAGAATTTTGGTTTTCTATTTCGCACATAGCGTCCATAAATTCTTTATCGTACGAAAAATTGCTATTTATAAATTGTATTTTAATCTCGCTTACTGGTTCCACACGGTTGCCGTAAAAGCCCGTCGAAATCAGTTTTTTCAACACTCATTTCATTACTCAGCAGTCTCTGCCAAACCCCTATTCCACATTAATATTAAACTTTCCAACTTCATCCATACTAAATACAGTTAATTTCAAGAAAGATAGAGAACGTTTTTTTTATTCAAGTCAACGCGTTCACGGCGTTTGTTTACATTGGATACGGTAGTCAATGACTCTAAATGGAACGAGAATAGAACGCCCACGAATACATCTTAACTTCCTGAAATAGTTTTCGACAACACAAAATTTGCGACAGGTTACGCCGATTTTACTGTCGCAAATTTTATTGATTAACCAGTCAAATTTCGAGATTTATAGTAATTGTATTAGAATGTTGCTTTGGTAGTTGCAATGTCTGATGTTAACCCTTTACCTAACATGAAAAGCAGACGACACTTGCAAAAAAAATTCTTGAATAATTAATTTTTTTCATTTTTTGTCTCAAAAACATAGGTTATGACCCCTCGTTGGAACGAGTTCGACGAGCTCGTTCCAACGAGGGGTCATAACCTATGTTTTTGAGACAAAAAAATGAAAATATTTTGAAAATTAATAGGCGATTTTTGAGAATAGCGCTGGCCGGTTTTGGCCGTTACGTTAGGTAAAGGGTTAATCTTGGTAATTGTGTAACAGTGTGGTTTACATTTGCTGGGACAAGAACCATATTCCCCTGAATATATTTTTGATTACCACGTGGGGCTTTGTGTATCTTCATAAATGGAAGTCTTACTGCTAATAATGTTTGTTCAAGGCAATTGAGATCTTTAAACAAGTCGGTGTTTGGAAATGTCATCTTATTCATAACATATATTGGAGGAATTTTTCCCTTCAAAATGTGTGTTTTACATGTCCTGCATATCCATATTGTTCCATCAACACATGGATTACGTGGGCAGAGCTCCAATATTTTGCCAACCTTAAAGCTCTTTGCATGAGAAAAAAACGGTTTCAAATTTGTTGACACTGTGTTTGTACCATAACTGATTACAGCTTGTGCATTTCCACTGAGGTCCATCAGATACTATTTCATGGAATTTATTTATTAAATCTTGTATGGCGGAAGGTTTCTCTTTTGACCTCAGCTGTGTTCTACTCTCTGTTTCTCTAACTGTTTCCTTTTTCTTGTATATTGGATCATTTCTTTTCTTTTGTCTACTTTTTGTTTCTCGCTCTATCTCCTTATTCCTGAAGGATGGATCTCTTCTCTTCGCTTTCCTAGCCTTGACATCACGCTCCTTCTCCTGATTCCTGTAAGATGGACATGTCCTCTTCACTTTTCTTGTGTTGGTTTCACGCTCCTTCTCCTGATTCCTGTAGAATGGACATGTTCTCTTCACTTTCCTGGCCTTGACATCACGCCCCTTCTCCTGATTCCTGTAAGATGGACATGTCCTCTTCACTTTTCCTGTGTTGGTTTCACGCTCCTTCTCCTCATTTCTGTAGGATGGACATGTTCTCTTCACTTTCCTGGCCTTGACATCACGCTCCTTCTCCTGATTCCTGTAAGATGGACATGTCCACTTCACTTTTCTTGTGTTGGATTCACGCTCCTTCTCCTCATTCCTGTAGGATGGACATGTTCTCTTCACTTTCCTGGCCTTGACATCACGCTCCTTCTCCTGATTCCTGTAAGATCGTCATGTCCTCTTCACTTTTCTTGTGTTGGTTGCACGCTCCTTCTCCTTAGTCCTGTATGCTAAATCTTTTCTTTTCATTTGCCTAGCCCTGATTTCTCTTTTTCTTTCTTTGTCATTGTACGCTGCATCTCTCCTCTTTTCTTGTCTGCTCTTATTTTGAAGTTGCCTCTCTCTACTTGTGTACATGGGCTCCATCCTCCTTTTTTTACGTGATGCAGTTTCTCTTTCTCTCTTCTGTGATGCATCTTGTCTTTTTCTTTTGCGGCAATGATTTGTACACATCTGTTGAGATGTCTGGCATTTTACTTCTTTTAGGTCTGGTGTGGACTGTAATATAAAGAATTAACATTTCTGAAGATGGTGTGCCTGATAGAAAAAAAACACACATATTGGAATAAAACATCAAAAAGTTATGAATGAGCACTGATACAACACACACACATTGGAATGAAACATCAAAAAGTTATGAATAAGCACAAAAAAACTAAATAAAACAGGTTCAACTCTTCACCGAAAGTAATGACAAATCTGGCCCGTGTGATATACAAAAATCGTCATTCAAATTTTATTTTGTTTTTCATTTTTTGTCCGAAGACATAGCTTATTACTTACCTCTTCATTTGAACGGGCTCATCAAGCTCATTTTAATGAAGGGGCCATAAGCTAAAAGATTGGTCAACATGAAGGATAGTGGACCCAACAAATTACTTGAAAATTACCAATTTTTTTTAAGTTGACATGGTCCCTTTATTTTCTTAGATAAAAAAATTTCAGAACACGGAATACAATTTATTAGGCCTGGCTTTTTGAAAAATCTTCGAGAGCTAAAAATTGCCCACGTCGGATGGCTTCGCGAAAGCCAAACGCTCTCGCGGGCCATATCATTAAATTTCATAATACCAGAGGAAACACGTCATTGCACAGGAACCTTACTAAGGGTAGCTGCATACATATAGCACAGTATTATATGCGGTAACAAATGGATATTCACTACTACAGGCACTGGATATCCTTGTATTATTGCAGATAATACTGTGTCCCAGAACTAGAGTCTGACTGTCTCAATCATTGTAAATCATTAAATCTCATACCAGAGCAAACACGTCATTGCACAGGAGCTTTATTAAGGTTAGCTGCATACATATAGCACAGTATTATATGTGGTAACAAATGGATATTCACTACTGCAAGCACTGGATATCCTTGTATCATTGTAGATAATACTGTGTCCCAGAACTGGAGTCTGACTGTCTCAATCATTGTAAAACATTGAGCTGCAAACATATTGCTGGTAACCCCCCCCCCCCCCCCCAAATGGACCTTTGCAAAGATTCTCTTCATCTTCCAGTTCCCACTGTCGCACAAATCGAGTGCACGCACCATTGTTGGGGAAAAGTCACACATGCATTTATTTACAGTGGAAAGCCTTCTGTCTCTCTCCCAAATTTATTAAATAAATTGCCAGCCGCACATTCTTAGGACTTCTACACATTGTCACTTGTGTCTTTGGGGTTCCTTTTTATTGCAGATCAAAGGTATTTGTGTAGTATTGTTGAGTTCAATGTCTTCACTTTTCAAAGGCCACCAGCACTTGTAATCCGACTTGAAGTTGACTCGAGCATAATTGCCAATTTGGGTTCTACCTAAGTGATTACTTTGCCATTTTGGTGCGCACATGAAGACTACAAAACATTAGAGCAAGTGCAAAAAATGCCCACTGTCTGGAGACATAGCTTTTTACCTACCTCTTCATTTGAACAAGCTCATCAAGCTCATTCCAATGAAGGGGCCATAAGCTAAAAGATTGGTCAACATGAAGGATAGTGGACCCAACAAATTACTTGACAATTACCAATTTTTTTTTAAGTTGACATGCTTCATTTACATTCTTAGATAAAAAATTTTCAGAACACGGAATACAATTTATCAGGCCTGGCTTTTTTAAAAATCTGCAAGAACTAAAAATCGCCCACGCCGGATGTCATTGGGAGAGCCAAACACTCTCGCGAGCCATATCATTAAATCTCATACCAGAGCAAACACGTCATTGCACAGAAACCTTACTAAGGGTAGCTGCATACATATAGCACAGTATTATATGCGCTAACAAATGGATATTCACTACTGCAAGCACTGGATATCCTTGTATCTCGCGAGCAATATCATTAAATCTCATACCAGAGCAAACACGTCATTGCACAGGAACCTTACTAAGGGTAGCTGCATACATATAGCACTGTATTATATGGGGTAGCAAATGGATATTCACTACTGCAAGCACTGGATATCCTTGTATTATTGCAGATAATACTGTGTCCCAGAACTAGAGTCTGACTGTCTCAATCATTGTAAATCATTAAATCTCATACCAGAGCAAACACGTCATTGCACAGGAACCTTACTAAGGTTAGCTGCATACATATAGCACAGCATTATATGTGGTGACAAATGGATATTCACTACTGCAAGCACGGGATAACCTTGTATTATTGCAGATAATACTGTGTCCCAGAACTGGAGTCTGACTGTCTCAATCATTTAAAACATTAAGCTGCAAACATAGGGCTGGTTTGGTATTTGTCACAAATGTTTGTTCATTATAATTTGAATCATGATTCAGGAATGCAGTCAGTGGAAAACAATTAACAAAAGCCCATTAATTGCCCACCAAAGAAAATAATAAAATTTGGGGCGGGATCTTTGGGAAAGGAGCAGGCAGAGATGATAATCTAAAAATTAAATTCATGTGGCCCAACAACTTTGGTATTTGTCAGAAATGTTTGTTCATTATAATTTGAATTATGATTCAGGAATGCAGTCAGTGGAAAACAATTAACAAAAGCCCATTAATTGCCCACCAATCACCTGCAGTACGGTTGAGTTCTTATCACAGTTTTGCCTTAAATATTATAAATGATTGGTGAGAAATTCAGTTGGTGAAATACAATGAAAATAATCTGATTAACTACCAACCAATCAGATGATAATCTGCAGCCATGATTAACTACCAACCAATCATAACAGCCCTGAAATGTATCTTCATATTCACTAGATACACCAACAAATAAATTTACAAAATTAGCAAGTACCTTTGATGAATATTTTCCATCAAGGTTTGACCTTCTCAGCAGCTTTTCTTTGGCTCTGGTTCCTTGGTTTGTAAAATAGACAGCAATTTTGTTCAACATAAGCCCATTTTGATCTTGAAGAGATGCTGATGACAATTTATGAGGTTGGAATGCAGGTGGCAGTGATGGGCCCTTCTGATCAGAAGTAGCTAATATTGATGTATTATTGTTTGGTGAAGCAACCGACGATGATGGTTTACTATTTTTCACACCATCTTGTAGTTTGGTAACTGATGTTTCGGTTGTCAGAGCCTGAAATGACAAAAAATCACTTACTCAAACTGTGTTACAGAACAAAATCAGCCTGATGACAATGGTTAGCATGTTATTATTGGACAAAATCATGAAAGTTGAATGTGATATAAAACAGTGTCCCTATATCCCGATAAATTCCGTATTCTGATTGGCCAGAATGCCTTGGACAAATAGCCATGACAAAGGGCACACCCACCATCCGAGGTTTTTGAGAGTGTGCAGCATGCAGGGTATAAGTGCACGTGAAACATCTGGGGTATATCTTTCTATTGTGTTTCAAACGAGACAAAAACGTTATCTCCGCCAACATGTATGGTATATTGAGATATAATACCTGGATGTCTCTTTTAAACACCTCGCCTGTGGCTCGATGTTTAAAAACCGACATGCAGGTATTAAATCTCCATATACCATGCATATTGGCGAAGATAACTAATACTAGCTCACCTGTTCTTTTTTACGCTGTCGGTCAATCAGACGAGTAGCATCCGAACTCTTTCTTTTAAGTTTTGGCATCTTGTTTATGTAGGAATGAGAATTCTGTGTCTGTTCTTTATTTTTTCAGCTATCTGATGAATTTGAAATGATTTTATGAATTAGCCTTTTGATGATGTTCATACAGTGTTAATATGCTGTTTTGGGGGACATTTGAATTTTCACGACATTTACATGTGTCGGAGGCCATCAACTGGAAAACAGTAAGAACATCTTACAATTATCAAACACAGCATGGCTATTCACATATAAGTGTCAAAAAGACCAGGCCATAGAGGAAGTAACATTTGCTTCTTGTGCCTTAACTGCTACATTACTTTTGACATTCAGAATTTGGTAACTTGAATTTGTTTTGTTAAAGTTAAAAGAAGAGTGCCCATAGGCACTCTCCAGTTAACTGCAACATTTAACAAAGAGTGATTATTTTGTTTCGAACTGAATATGAACGACGTCCAAAGAATATGGAGCCTGTAAAGATGTGCGGCCAGTAATTTCAGTGCAGCCCAAAAATGGCTTCCACCACTCAGCCAGTTGAGCAGTCATGAGGGTAATTTTCAAAAATATTTTTTTAAATGTGGCCTCCACATCACCCCTTATGAGCAAGAATAGTCAACACCATCAGATTCAGTATATTGAGTTGCATATAACTGACTCACCATATGGGCATTAAAGAATGACAAGAAGAAGCATAGTGAATGAATTATAATTATAAGAATATGTTCATAGCTTTGTTATTTTTGTTCATTTTACAATTTATTCTGCTACTACAAGTAATAGTAACAAGACTAGTGCTCTATGAAATAGTGTCTAGACCTACCAATATGAATGAAAAAATATCTTCTAAAAGCTTTAGAACCATGTTATACAGAATGCTTAACCAATTAACAACCATAACACAAGCATTGTACAAAAAAAAAATAGTCAATGCATACATGTGAAGGCTTGATTACTACCAATTACTCCAACTCCATTATTATTTCCAACTTCTGGGAACACAGCACAAGAAACACAAGAAAATTTTCAGCCCATGCACCAATAAGCTGAATCCATGTGGTGCTAATGCTGAAAATTTGCCATTGGTTCTTGTTTTTTTTTCAAATTGTAATTATTTGTAAAATGCAAAATGTACTCCACAAATAATTATTACAGTGGAATCCTGTTAATTGAATTGTATCTTCTCCAATATAATGTGTTCAATTAACAGGAGTAATCAATTAACAGGGACTTTGTCATATTCTTTTATTGTGATTTAATCTTAGCATTTATTCTATTATATCTTGTTTGGCAGAATGTATTCATTTAACAGGAGTATTCAATTAACAGGGACTTTGTCATACTCTGGTATTGTGATTTAACCTTAGCATTTATTCAATTTTATCTTGTTTGGCGGAGCTCATGGATGACAAAGCGTGAGGCTCTGTCAAACAAGATATAGGCATTTATTCTATTTTATCTTGTTTGACGGAGCTCATGGAGCTCTGTCAAACAAGATATAATAGATTAATATTTATTCTATTATATCTTGTTTGACAGAGCATGAGGCTCTGTCAAACAAGATATAGATATTAAGTGTCTTTATTGGATCTACTGAGGCAATATAGGTCAATAAATAAGGGGATTTGATGATTGTCAGAGTAATTTTTCGAGATATTACAAGATTATTTATACAATTAACAGGAGTTTAGTCTACACAATCCATATGCATTTAACAATTCATTTCCCAGGGTTCCCACGGGGGATATGATATGAGTCATTTGTATCTGAATTAAAAGTGAATATTCTTGCTCTAGCCACACCAATCCCCACCTTTTAATGAACATGATATAAAAATAAATGCACAAAGATGATCGAATTGCATACTAAAAGATAAGGATGTAAGAAACAAAACAAGACATAGTTTGAAGCTGATAGACGTTACACATTGCAATTCAAGGAGTAAGTAACTACACACTAAAGTGAAAAAAACAAACAACCACATGCTGTGGAAAAAAACACAGGAAAAGCTACAAAAATAATAGCCGACAATGTCATGATCCCAAAGTCCACATAATCCTTTATAAACGTTTCTTGTTATAATTAGGTTGATGGTGTGATACAAAAATAATAGCCGACAATGTCATGATCCCAAAGTCAACATAATCCTTTATAAATGTTTCTTGTCATAATTAGGTTGATGATGTGATACAAAAATAATAGCCGACAATGTCATGATCCCAAAGTCAACATAATCCTTTATAAACGCTTCTTGTTATAATTAGGTTGATGGTGTGAATGCCTCATCCTGATCACCCAACTGTTCAGGTGACTGGCTAACCAGCAATTTATCAACATCAGCAGGAACCCCAGTGGCACTATCAGTTTCTGTGGGGGATTCTCCCATGACCTCATCAAGTGATTGTGATAGGCTCAAGTCAAGACTACCATCAGTGAATGAGGCTACTTCTTGCTGCAGTTCTCTATTTCTTGAGCTGATGGAGTCAAGTTCCCTTCGTAGGGTAAATATTGTCTTACAATGTTCGGAGTGTTTCATGCGCATTTTCTTGAAATCTTGGGCTGCTTTGTCTGCATATGTGTCTATGCTATTAGTTGCTTCAAAGCTTGAGCCATAGCCTGCTCAGGTGTGTATTTGCCAGACTGAAGCCTTGCAAAAATTACCACTATTTGAAGGGTGGCTCCCTTTATCTTAGAAATGTTTTCCACTTTTCAAACAATCTTAAATGTACTGTTTATGTTAATACTGAAAAATGAGAAAAAACTATTACAAAAAATTCAATATTTTGGCACCTGTTTAAAAGTAATCTTTTTCTCGGTTGAGAGAATTGTCTCCTGTAATGTGCATGAAGTGGCTAAAATTTTGAAATAAAAATAAACAATTTTAATGACAAAATGTCCTGTAACTGCAAATGCACTCACTGTGGCGAACCTGGTTGACTGAATGTCTCCAAAACAAACCAAAGATCTGAGAGTGGCGAGCTAAAAGTCCTAATAAAATCTTATATACAAGATTTAGGCTACAAATAAAGGGTTTAAATGAGTTTTGTAGAATGCTATGCTGCAAGAAAATGGGAAGCTAAGGTTCGTTAATAATTAGTTGCGTGCAAGAACAATGAGAACCTCAAATGCAAAGTCCTAATAAAATCTTATATACAAGCTATAGGCCACAAATAAAAGGTTTAAATGAGTTTTGTAGAATGCTATGCTGCAAGAAAATGGGAGGCTAAGGTTCGTTAATAATTAGTTGCGTGCAAGTACATAAAACAATGAGAACCTCAAATGAAAAGTCTGATGAACAGTTTTGATGGTTTTGATTGGTTGAACAGATTTCAGAATTCAAATATGAATTGTTTCATAAATATTTATCTAGATAAAAAACACTTGCAAACAATTAGTGCAAACGTTAAAGAATCAGTTTGATGGTATTGATTGGTTGAACAGATTTCAGAATTCAAATATGAATTGTTTCATAAATATTTATCTTGATAAAAAAAACTTGCAAACAATTAGTGCAAATGTTAAAGAATCAGACCATAATGTAATGTTTCATATGTCTAGATAGGAAGCACTTGAAAATAATTGATAGTGCAAACATTAAGAAGATCATTTCAGAATTCAAATATGAATTGTTTCATAAATATTTATCTAGATAAAAAACACTAGCAAATAATTAGTGCAAACGTTAAAGAATCAGACCATAATGTAATGTTTCATATGTCTAGATAGAAAGCATTGATAGTGCAAACATTAAGAAGATCATGTTTTATTTGAAACAAACCACCAGACTTTGCACTTAGCACCAAGCATGACCAATTAGCCAGACATTGCTATGATAAACGAGATCGGAGTTAAATACTTCATAAAAAGGGCAACTAGCATGTATACCAGGCAACAGTTTATCAATGGAAAGAGATTGGTTATTAAGTACCATCACCACATTAAGTACCATCACCACAAGTAAATCATTAGCTTGATTTGAAATTTGTGCACAAAAGAAGAAATGACAATATGAAAATAATGCTAGTAGAATTACACAGCAATAACTGTTACCAGCACCAACCACTGGGAGGATCCATATACATTTAGTACATAGACAGGTCATGCCAAGTGATACTTGATATTAGAAGCAAATGCTTGTGAAGCAGACAAATGTTATTACAATTGCATTTTGTTTAACCATAATGAAATGTTTGTGTTAGATTTACATGTAGCTTACATGAAAGTTGCTTTTCAATTGGGGAGTTTTTATACCAAGTATCACTTTACTGACCAAAATTGAGGTTTGTGATCTAAAAGTATTACACTTACTTGGAGTGGATAAACCACAAAGACCAAGAGACAAATCTTATCACAATTGCATTTTGTTTACCCGTAATGAAATGGAATGAAATGTTTTGTGTTAGAATGAGCATGAAAAACCTAAATTTTGGAAATGAAATGAAAATGTTTTGATCTACATCATTTAGAACGAGCATAGGAAAAACTTCTATTTTGGTCTGGTGCCATTTCAATGAGAGAAAGGAACTATATCAAAACTGTGCATGCATTATCTAAAATGCTAAAAAATGAAAAGAAAATGTTCACTTACTTGTAACTGAACAGCTAATCTTGCTAGTAACTTAAAATCTTGACCTTGGAATTCTTAATTTGTTGCTTTCTTCAAGAATTATCAAAATCTAACAGATCCTCTTCAAAAAAATAAAATTAAATTTCTAGCTGATCCTCTTGACAAAATCTTCACAAAATGCATATCATAATCATAATTGTTTTAATTTGAAAAACCAGTAAATTGTTTTAATTTGAAAAAAAAAACAGTAAATTTTCATAATTGACCATGGGTTGGAAGGGATTGGTGGGTGCATCAGGGCAAACCAGTAAATTAAACAACATACCAAGTTTGGAGACGATAGAAAAACAAATACTAAAGTTATCATCCGGAAACCAAATATTTGGCAAATTCTTAGTCCAAAAGGGGCCATAATTCAGACAAAAATTGTTCGGACCCTATATTCGAACTTGACCTGTATTTTCTTGTGATTAAACCACATGCCAAGTTTGAAGCCGATCGAAAAACAAATACTAAAGTTATCATCCGGAAACCAAATATTTGACAGATTCCATGTCCAACAGGGGCCATAATTGAGGCGAAAATTGTTCGGACCGACCCCATATTCGAACTTGACCTGTATTTTGTTGTGATTAAACCACATGCCAAGTTTGAAGCCAATCGAAAAACAAATACTAAAGTTATCATCTGGAAACCAAATATTTGACAAAGAATTCTAAGTCCAACAGGGGCCATAATTCAGGCAAAAATTGTTCTGACCGACCCCATATTCGAACTCGACCTGCATTTGGTTGTGACTAAACAACATACCAAGTGTGGAGCCGATCGGAAAACAAATACTAAAGTTATCATCCGGAAACCAAATATTTGACGAATTCTAAGTCCAACAGGGGCCATAATTCAGGCAAAAATTGTTCAGACTGACCCCATATTTGAACTTGACCTGTATTTTGTTGTGATTAAACCACATACCAAATTTGGAGCCGATCGGAAAACAAATACTAAAGTTATCATCCGGAAACCAAATATTTGACGAATTCTAAGTCCAACAGGGGCCATAATTCAGGCGAAAAATGTTCGGACCGACCCCATATTCGAACTTGACCTGCATTTTGTTGTGATTAAACCACATACCAAATTTGGAGCCGATCGGAAAACAAATACTAAAGTTATTGGTCAGAAACCAAACGGACAGACGGACGGACGGACGGACAGACTGACGGACAACACCATACTATAATACATCCCGTTTTTCAAACGGGCGTATAATATTGAAAATTAATTGGCCTTTTTGAGAATAGCGCTGGCCGGTTTTGGAAGTTACGTTGGGTAAAGGGTTACAAATGTGGTACCGACCTGGGAAATTGTCAACCGTGATGTCCGTTTTCTCGGGTCACCCTTTTTCACACCAACGTCACGAAAAATTAAATTTGATCGATTTTCATGAAATTTTAGACTCATTTAGAACTCACAAATTACATATTTTAGAATTTTGGGATTTACGTTATTTCCAACATTTTGATGTCTTTTCAAGTGCTCGCCATACACCTCAAACTAAAAGACATAGCTCTGTAATAATATCACAGGCGGCAACAAGAATAGTTGAGGGCGTAACTTCCAATATTGTTTTCTACATTCTCGGGAACACCCCCACTGCCCACGTGGGGGCACGGTGACGCTGTGTACTACGGCGAACTGCACGTCGATGGTGCACCTGTCTTCAACCAATGCTAACCCTGCTTGTGTGGAGTTGGTATGTTGGGGAGCTGCCAGTTGCTCGCTTTGCTCGGTGGTTCTCTCCGTGTACTCCGGCTTCCTCCACCCGTAAAACTGTCACGGTCATGGTTAGCCATTGTGCATAAATATGTGACCTTAAACACCAATAAATAAATAAATACATTCTCGGGAAATACGTAAAACACAATAACGTAAATGCCGATCGAGTTCGGAAAACATCAAATTTAAATTTCACTGCATAATAATGAAATCAAGGTGACTTATTGTATTTATCGTCCCAAATGACAAGTTGAAAAAAAGGAAATTCCACTTCAAATATCGGAGATATGACGTCAGGAGTTAATTCCTTCATATTTATTCATTTATCGGTGTTTAAGGTCACATATTTTTGCACAATGGCTAATCATGAAAACAACAATTGGATAAAGCCACTTTTAACTTCTGGCGATCATCTAAATGTTTTAGGCAGCGTCGTATCCCACTAGCGATGGTCTTGCAGATGCAAGGTTTACGTAGTCGCTTCCCCGCACCAGTAACAGTGTATAATAGGCCTTTAGTGGCACTATCCCATTGCGGGAAGAGTCCCAGCACATTCCCACTTCATTTCGCACCAGCTAAAAAACAAAAACTCTAAAATTTCCCCCTAGCGGGCTACTCGGTGCATTTTAAGGCGACGGACTACAAACAACTTTTTTTAAAAATCATCCAGTTATCATACTTTCATGTAATACATAGAAGTATCTTGACATTTCTAAAATTCCAGTTCCATTTAATTTTCGAAGGGTAACAGCTGGTCGCATGCTTGTTTCTATGTGAGAACTGCGATGGGTAGCTTCCTGGCACATGCTTACGAGTCTGTTTCGTCCCGTCCTGTCACCACTTCAACGCCAATAGCATAACCACCAAGAAGCCACCACACCACTGCAACTATACCTACACCTCCACTTCCACTCCACTACAACCACATTCACCACATCCGCCATTACTATCGCGATCACCGCCACCACCACAACTACCTCTTCCTTCACCAACATCATTACAACGACAACACGTCGTCAGCGCACCCCACCATCTCAAGCAGTGCCACAATTTCAAGGACCTCCACCACCAATGCTTCCATTACACCCAAGACTCCTTTAATACCACCTTCAGAACTACAATAACAATACCCCTCCACCCCTCTTCTATACCAGTGTTCTACTATCTACCAATACTCCAATGCAAAGATGGACTGGTAATCTAAGGTTCCAGTTACAATACAGTTCCCAACTAATCCTCCCTGTTCTTTATCTTAGTTCCAGAGGAGAAGGCCGCCAGAGATCATGGATGTTCAAGAATTTAGGTCAGGTGTGGTAGATGGTCTTACCAAATGCCAAGAGCAGTTTGATAAAAGTCTGGTCTGGTCAAAGGTTCAAGATGGTGATTCTGGCTTGGTTATGTTTACCATCGTGCTAAAGATACTCCAAGCTGTGCCTTTAAATTTAATCTGCCCATGACATTTATGTGAAGCGTCTCTTTGCCCATACGGAACTTTTGACTTGACCTTGATTCCCTGTTATTCCCAAAACCTGACCGCCTTTGAACTCTAAAACTGAGAGGCGGAGTGGCGTGCGAACAGTGGACCTTTGGAAAGGAAGGTTAGAAGAGCTGTGTTGTGGGATGGTGGAGTTGATGTTGGGTAAGTTGGATGGGAGCTAACTCCGTGATGCTGGCTGTTAAAATTGGAGATGATAATGATATGGAGAGGCAGGAGCAGGTAATTGAGAGGTGTTGAAACAAGAATTGTGATGGGGATGAGGATGGGCACGTCACACACGATAGTTGTGGTGGTGGAAGAGGCGGAATGGAGCGGAGTGGTGATTGTGAAGTGGGTTTGCGATGAAGCAGTAACAAGGATGTGGAAGTAAATATCTGGAGTTAATATTCCCCAGTTAATTTTGACCAGATCAATTATTTTGAAATAACCAAAATGAGAAAACATGGTCCAACTTGGCTAATCCAGTGAAGGGTTAAGAAATGAATTGTTAATTCTTGCAGCTAGCGTTTTAGTAATAAAGTCCACTGTTGATTTATTTATAGCTGTTTTCATCAAAATTGGTGATAACAAGCATTTCTTAGCAACTTGATATATGTCTTCCACGGATTATGCAGACAATCTGATGGCCTACCAATCAGGGTTTATCTCTAAGAAGAGGGATTATGAATTGTTTTAAACTAACATGTATGGATGGGGCAGTTTATTGATAACGGTTACAAAAACTAATATGAGCTAGGTGTCTCGCATTTATTGCATTTCTCTGAGACAAACAGTTACTTACACCCATGAGATCTACAGATGGCAGATGTTTTCAACGAAGAGGGAAACATTCAAATATCCTGTGCGGGCTACGTGAAAGATTTGCACTTTTGTTATAGAGTACACCTAAATGCATTTATTATGCCCCACGTTTGTAACATCAGCTGTGATTGGTTAATATGACACCTTCTAAAAGTCATAGTACTGGAGTTTTGGGGCAAAACACGGGTACTATCGGAACGTTTTTCCCTGGAGACAAGAGAACGAAGAAAATGTAAGCGCCACTTCCATTGATCAGCGTCGAATTTCTCAACACCAAACGCTGGCTCCGTGTCCGTTTAGCTTTTTCAACACCGGTAGACACAAACTTACCAACAAATATATCACCTTCAGTGGGTGTGTTTTCAATTTTAACTGCAAACAATGCATTCAAAAGAATCAGAAATATTAAAAAAACTCACTCACGTGTTGTTCACCACTTCAGTGAATCCTGAATATGAGTCTCAGTTATGACTTGTGTTTCACTCCGCTTAATTCTATCAACTGTTGTCCGAGAAACATGAATTTATATTCCATTAATTTAAATCACTTTTCACACAAGCATTACCAATGAATTATAACACGAACAGCATGATGCGGTTGTTAACATTGGCATTTGTTGATAAAGAAACTCCCAAAGCGACGGCACTTGTGACAAGTCATTTTCGAAGAGACGTCATTCGTTCAAAATGACGTCATGTTTTTGGATTCGACTACATTGTTGTTACAAGATCGATGGCTTGTTGCAGTTAGCGCTTAACAATGAAAGTCATATTTTGTTCGGCATAATAAAACAATTAGAACGTTTCTTTTCATGTTCTATCGGTCGATAGTACCTGAGTTTGTGTGATTTCTGAAATAAAACCTGAAGCAGCTTCGCTGCTGAAGGTTTTATTTCAGAAATCACACAAACTCAGGTACTATCGACCGATAGAACATGAAAAGGAACGTTCTAATATTATAACATGGTGTAGGTAAATCTTCTCACTCCGGAGTGGTTAGAGTCAATGATGAAAATAAAGTTCTGTGTAGCAGGCATCCAAGGTAAAATTAAAAATTGCCAAGGAATGTCCTGTAGTGCCAAGTGTGTTAACTGTTATTTACTTATTGTGTTAGATTTTTGTACGTATCTGTGTTCTGAAAATTACTAATGCAAAGTCGCGTTGAAGCCTTTTTTCTTGTAAATTAAAAAGGATTAACGTTATCTAAAAGCTAATGATTTATCCAGGATGGTGTTTCATCTGTAATTCTCACGACTTGGTTGGTTTCCTCCATTCGTTATGTGGAGCAAATATGATTGTGTTGGGTCACCTTGAGTCGTTCTCCTATATTTTATGGATAACTCTTCAAGTTACTTTGTGGGGCACCTTATCAGTGAAATTCATGACGTCAATGCATGGACTTTTCCTCAAACTCATCCCGCCAATGAGGTGTCTTACACCGATGTTCTGAACGATATTCGGTAATAAAACAGAAACAAATTCATAACTACCGATGCGAGCTTTAATACAAGATGGACAGAGTTACGTGTGCGTAATAACAAGTTCACCTACAACTACCCCTTCATTGAAATGATGGCCGTTCACGAAAAACCAGAACTTTTTTTTTTTGTTTGTTTTTAAATTCTGGAAACGTGCGCTGAAAGACTTGCTATCATCATTTCTCTGGGCAGATGTCAGACCTCATCTGTATGTACTATTACTTAAACGAAAATATCTGTCTTAAATACTATTACGTGTTACATTTCACACGTATTTGGCACACCCAATGTTAATATGACATAACTCTATTGTTATAGCATGTTAGAAAGTCGACCGTTCGTGATCGCGGACTCGCAAGAACTGATTTTCTATACAATCACTGACCATGGCCAGAACTGAACACGAAGTCACGTGACTCAACTTTACGTTCACCCTACAACCAGCAATTACCTTTAACCGTCAAGACAACAGTTTCATGCTATTCTGCGAAACGCAAGAAACTATAATTAACAAGTGTTTGCTTTGACCACCGAGGTGGTATTAGTCCCCTACGGCGCTTTTGTGACATAAGGTGTTTTTGTCACAGAAGACACTAGAGTATATAAGCATCTTGGATTTTTAAAAAAAAATATTGAGCGTACATAATCCCCTCACAACCCTTTATCCATGGACCATATATGAAAGGCGTAGCTTGAACCATGTTGGAGGGAGGGGTGGTAACATAAAATAGAGAAAAAAGCTTAAAAAGACACAACAAAAATGGCCGCCATTCTGCCATCTTGGATTTTGAAAAATAAATATTGATTGTGCATCATCCCCTCAGAACCATTTATCCATGTACCAAATATGAAAGGTGTAGCTTGAAGCATATTAGAGGGAGAGGTGGTAAAAACAGACAGACAGACAGACAGACAGACGGACAGACAGACAGATGTTAGATTTTGAAAAAAAAATATTGAGCGTGCATAATCCCCTCACAACATCCTTATTCCATGTACCATATATGAAAAGTGCAGCTTGAACCATGTTGGAGGGAGTAGTGGTAACATAAAATAGAGAAAAAATCTTAAAAAACACAACAAAAATGGCCGCCATTCCGCCATCTTAAATTTTGAAAAAAAAAATTTGAGCGTGCATAATCCCCTCAGAACCATTTATCCATGTACCAAATATGAAAGGTGTAGCTTGAACCATGTTGGTGGAAGGGGTGGTAACATCAAAATAGAGAAAAAAGCTTTAAAAACACAACAAAAATGGCCGCCATTCCGCCATCTTGTAGTTTGAAACAAAAATTTTGAGCGTGCATCATCCGCTCAGAACCATTTATCCATGTACCAAATATGAAAGGTGTAGCTTGAACCATGTTGGTGGGAGGGGTGGTAACATCAAAATAGAGAAAAAAAGCTTAAAAAACACAACAAAAATGGCCGCCATTCCGCCATCTTGGATTTTGAAAAAAAAATTTTGAGTGTGCATTATCCCCTCAGAACCATTTATCCATGTACCAAATATGAAAGGTGTAGCTTGAACCATGTTGGTGGGAGGGGTGGTAACATGAAAATAGAGAAAAAAAGCTTAACAAACACAACAAAAATGGCCGCCATTACGCCATGTTGGATTTTGAAAAAAAAATTGAGCGTGCATCATCCCCTCAGAACCATTTATCCATGTACCAAATATGAAAGGTGTAGCTTGAACCATGTTGGTGGGAGGGGTGGTAACATCAAAATAGAGAAAAAAAGCTTAACAAACACAACAAAAATGGCCGCCATTCCGCCATCTTCGATTTTGAAAAAAAAATTTTGAGTGTGCATTATCCCCTCAGAACCATTTATCCATGTACCAAATATGAAAGGTGTAGCTTGAACCATGTTGGTGGGAGGAGTGGTAACATGAAAATAGAGAAAAAAAGCTTAACAAACACAACAAAAATGGCCGCCATTCCGCCATCTTGTAGTTTGAAACAAAAATTTTGAGCGTGCATCATCCGCTCAGAACCATTTAACCATGTACCAAATATGAAAGGTGTAGCTTGAACCATGTTGGTGGGAGGGGGGGGGGGGGGGGTAACATCAAAATAGAGAAAAAAAAGCTTAAAAAACACAACAAAAATGGCCGCCATTCCGCCATCTTGGATTTTGAAAAAAAAAATTTGAGTGTGCATTATCCCCTCAGAACCATTTATCCATGTACCAAATATGAAAGGTGTAGCTTGAACCATGTTGGTGGGAGGGGTGGTAACATGAAAATAGAGAAAAAAAGCTTAACAAACACAACAAAAATGGCCGCCATTACGCCATCTTGGATTTTGAAAAAAAAATTGAGCGTGCATCATCCCCTCAGAACCATTTATCCATGTACCAAATATGAAAGGTGTAGCTTGAACCATGTTGGTGGGAGGGGTGGTAACATCAAAATAGAGAAAAAAAGCTTAAAAAACACAACAAAAATGGCCGCCATTCCGCCATCTTCGATTTTGAAAAAAAAAATTTTGAGCGTGCATCATCTCCTCAGAACCATTTATCCATGTACCAAATATGAAAGGTGTAGCTTAAAGCATGTTGGAGGGGGAGGTGGTAACATAAAAAACAGACAGACGGACGGACGGACGGACGGACGGACGGACGGACGGACGGGCGGGCGGGCGGGCGGGCGGGCGGGCGGGCGGGCGGGCGGGCGGGCGCTCGGGCGGGCGATCGGGCGGACGGACGGACGGAGTGCAATCATATAGTCCCCTTACGGTTCCCGTAGGGGACTAATAAACCATACCGTATTTGCTTAGTGTTCAATGTTTTTGGCCGGAATGTATGACCATAATGAACCACAATGCATTTGTTTTGTGTCCATTTACTCGCAATGCGAAAAACTACATTATGCATCATATTACTCATCTGTTTTAGAGCTAAAAATAACAACCATTCTCCCTGTGTTCACTCCACACCTCATTATGTCAGATATTGGTGAATTCGCAATACCCCATTGGTCTGTTTGGAATGTAAACGGGATACACTCTCGCCACTGTCCCAGTATTTTAGACGCCAGCACATTTGAAAAAGTCATTAACATTCTCTTGAAACTAAAAAATCCTCCCTTCGTCACCAAGCTTTTTTGCTATCTTGTTGTTTTTGTTCTTTTTAACCGTTTACCCAACGAATCGGCCGAATCCGCCCGCGTAATATGCAAATTCAGCAGTTGAAAAAATATGATTTTCCAAAAAAGAATTCAACAAAACCATGTTATGTGACCCCTCGTTGGAACGAGCTCGTTGAGCTCGTTCCAACGAGGGATCATATGATATGGTTTTGTTGATTTTTTTTGAAAAATTAAAAAAAAATGATATATAAAATAATAAATTTTGATATCGTCTGCGTTGGGTAAAGGGCTAACAAGATGCGAGAAATGTAGGTATATATAGAATAAACGTATAGTGTTTTCATGTAAAAGATTTATTCTACGAGTAGGATTAAGAATGAAACCGACGAGCCTCTGGCGAGTCGGTTTCATTCTTAATTCTACGAGTAGAATAAATGTTTTACTTGAAAACACTATACGTCTATTTTGTTTATCTTCTACAGGGCAGTCGTAGCAAAATCGTGCTATAATTCGCTACAAAACACAGCGATAAGTGAGGAGCACGTTCGTCCAATTCGATCGACCAGCAAAATTAGCAAAAATAAACAAGGCGCAGTAATACATTTCTGTCTAGAAATAATTCCTCTACAAACTTGAGCTAAGCTTGCAAAAATAATTTATTATATGAGCAGTGGGTGGTGTTTTCTACTGGCATTGTGTAAAACCTTCAAAATGATTTAAAGAAATCAACAATCGAACTATTAATTATGCTAGACAAATGTGGTAGAGGCCAGAGGTCGACAATTCCGTCGCTACTTGGGGAATAAATTCTTTCAATCTTAAACCCATGGGGAAAATTTATCACCCTACTAGGTGAATGAAGCAAAAATTTATCCAAGGCCTTTATTGTTCAAATAACCGGCCATTTACGGGATAAACATCTCATAACTCATGTAATGTCTGTAACAGTATAGCACTGTATAGTATATGTTAGTCAGGGAGCTAGGCTGGGAATCACTGTAAGTGTTGTTATTCGAAACCAGGACAAATCATTTGTATTCTTTGAGCTTGAAAAAAAATTCCCGGACACTGTGTGTTTACACATCAACCTGACATATGTAGATTTTGTCAGGTTGGTTAAAGTCATTGCAAGGTATGTCAATCCAAGCTAAAGAATGATATCGAGAAATAGCAATGCAGTCTTCATCTTGCTGATAATTATTTGGTTCGCCGATAGCCCATGGTAACCAGGTCATAGATTCCGATTTGTAGTTCCTGAAAACACCGTCTTCTTCTTTGTCATTCCCGTCGATCAACATCTTTTCGTATGTCAAATATACTGAAAATAGGTACGAGAGAGTAATCAAGAAAAATACAGTCTGACAGTTGCACAGTGATTTATTAGTTTGAGTAGTATTTATTTAAGTTCACATCAAAGAACAACATTAAAGGTGAACAAGGAAATGTGCAAACTGAAGTGGATCCAGCAGCAAGCTTCGAGCTTTTAACCCTTCACCTAACATGAAAAGCCGACGACACTTGCAAAAACAATTCTTGAATAACTAATTGTTTTCATTTTTGTCGCAAAAACATAGGTTATTCCCCTCGTTGGAACGAGCTCGACGAGCTCGTTCCAACGAGGTGTCATAACCTATGTTTTTGAGACAAAAAATTAGCATAGATGAAAATTAATTGACGATTTTTGAGAATAGCGCTGGTCTGATTTGGCCGTTACGTTGGTTAAAAGGTTAAGTATTTATTAGATCTCACAATGAAAACGTCTTACATCATAGGGGGTGTGAAGATATAAAGTGCGTCAATTTTAATATTTACTGTGAAGACCTTTCGCTAGTCAATCTATGAGAAATTTTCGGAACATCATATGCCTCCATTTGGTTTGTAACCGGTTTCTGTTTTATCGATCACATCATTTTATGGAATTCAGGAATAGTACCTTTGCATGTATAAACAATGTTTAAGACACCTCACTGTGCACAGTTATCTGATGTGTACCTATCCACCAAACAGAGATATGTTTAACCGTTATCTGACGTAACTGTAATATCCAACTTGCCAATTTAGGGTTAAATTCAAGACCGAGAATACCCGCAAGTTACATTACGCAAAGAAAGTTACGAAATTGTTGAGCTCAACAATGTGATTCAAACTGTCACTATGGAAATGTCAAACTCTCTACCAAGATCCCCGCCAACGTTAAAACGAATGCAAAACACTTTAGACCTTGTACCCAGTTACTTAATTAAATTCATATCCGATAATACCTTCAGGAGACTGCTGGATTCCAATCGATACTTATACCAAGGCCATGTCCCCGTCGACAATCTCGCCATCAACAGTACCCGATAGAACAAGAACATCATCACTGGACGTTTCATCCACGGCAGAGCTCATCCGATGGGCTTTTCCCTTTTTCCGGATATTGAGTCGGGTTACAAGATCATCGAGCAGTTGAAAAATCTAGTCTACTTGCCCATGACTTAAGACATATTTATATTTATGTATTGGTGTTTAAGGTCACATATTTCTGCATAATGGCTAATCATGACCGCGACAGTTTTACGGGTGGAGGAAGCCGGAGTACCCGGAGAGAATTACCGAGCAACGGCGAGCAACTGTCAGCTCCCAACATACTAACTCCACACAAGCAGGGTTAGCATTGGTTGAAGACAGGTGCATCATCGACGGGCAGTACACCTTAGTGCACAGCGTCACCGTGCCCCCACATGGGCAATGTGGGTGAAGTGTCTTGCCAAAGACACAACGCGAATGCCGCAGGTGGGATTCGAACCGAGGACCTCTCAGTTTGCAGCCTGCACCCACCAAGATATAATAGACTAAATGCCTGTACTGGATGTGCTGAGGCCAAATAGGCCTATGAACAAAGGAAAACTGGGGAGAGTCAGGGTAATTAAGATATAATATTTATTTATTTATTGGGGTTTAAGGTCACATATTTCTGCACTGTGGCTAATCCTGACCGCGACAGTTTTACGGGAGGGGGAAGCCGGAGTACCCGGAGAGAACCACCGAGCAACGGCGAGCAACTGTCAGCTCCCCAACATACTAACTCCACACACGCAGGGTTAGCATTGGTTGAAGACAAGTGCACCATCGACGTGCAGTACGTTTTAGCACACAACGCCACCGTGCCCCCAAGTGGGCAATGGGGGTGAAGTGTCTTGCCCAAGGACATAATGCGGTTGCCGCAGGTGGGATTCGAACGGAGGACCTCTCGGCTTGCAGCCTGCACCGCTACCTACTGAGCCACCGCGCCCACGACTTAAGACACACATATAATAGAAAACAATGCTCCAATAAGAGTAAAATCCTCGCCCTCTGATTGGATGAGAGCTGGCGTAGTTTCTTTATGTTTACGGCTACAGTAGCAAATGTTACCGTCTGACGTCACAAAGCGAAATATTTGAAATGACGTCGCCGGTTTCGTAATTGCTTCATCAACGGAAGTGCCTAGCAAGCCGCTTCATTTTTTCTGGATTTTTCACACGTGCAGCAGACGGTGTTCCGGATAAAGTGTTGTTTAAATTACAAACCGATTTACGATTTAAACTAAGATGGAATGAGTTTATCTGGTTTATTGAGTATTTATCCAGTGCCATCGTGGGTACACGAGGGGTTTATTTACTAAACCTGTGATCGTTAAAAGATGCCTTGCAGAAGGCAACTTTTAACGATCACAGGTTTAGTAAATAAACGTATCGTGTTTCACCGTGTAGGTTTTGGGCTACGGGTAGTGTCTTATTGGAACATATACGTCTTTGTGATGAGTTGACGGTAACATAGTCTGAGGTTTGCGGCTCGGAGCGTATGTTCAACCTCGACGCTTTGCGTCTCGGCTGAGCATAAGCTCCGAGCCGCAAACCTCAGACCATGTTACCGTCAACTCATCACAATAACTTATAATTTGAAGGCTCAAAGAGGCAAGGTATTAGAACATCAAGAAGCAAATGTCACAACACGATTTCTCGTAAAGATTTAACCAATGTATAAAATGAAAATATAAAATAAAAAATAAAATAATATAAAATATGACGAGATACGTAAATCAAAAAAGTGAGCATACCAGAGAGATAGAAAGATAAACTTTTCGGAGACTTAGAAAACCAAAGCGACGTTGAAATTAGGAAGTGAGGAGCTCACGAGCAAAGATGCGATCACTCTGATCTTGATGTTAATTAACAAAACAGCGGTGGCTCGTCAAAACTGGAGATGAATGATCATCAGATTGTGTTCGCAAATTATTACAAAAAATCCGGAAAATATATATAAAAATAAAAAAATTAAAGAAAATGTATTGCCCCAAAATGTAATACAGTTCCGCCATCCTGAGACTCTGGAAGCAGTTACTGGATTAGCAATTTAGTATGAAGCCTTTGAAAACTCACTCGGAAAATCAACCTTTGATCGTGGTGATGAAACGTCTACTGTTCAGTATAAGATGCAAAAGGTAATAATTTATCCCTTACTAATGATAGTTCAGGTCAATTAGCAGTATTGCAACACACTCAACTTCAGCTTGAGAAGTTAACTAAGCTCACACATGACGGTTTTTATAAACAGTTAGCAAATTCAACAGACCGCAAAAAGTCTGACAAATAGTTGAGGCTCCTGAATGTTTTATTTGCCATGAATTTGGTCACCTCTCTTATGACTGTCCTTGGAAGAAAAGCAATGATTCAAAAAGAGACACTGGAAGCGGAAGACACACATGAAAGATAAAACCAAAGTACCCCCAGCGAAAAGAATAAGGGATGCACTTGAGGCTAAAAGTGCTTCCCATACAATTGACAAGGATAGCAGCGCTCAGTCATGTTTATATGCTGAAGTATTAATTGAGGAAACACCTTTTAATTTTTTGGAAGATATAGGTTCAGCTGTGAGGTTACTTTCTAAACAGGTTCTTGACGCTTTAAGTAGCTCTTTGTCAGATTTGCAGAAGTTTTAAAGAGAAATTAATGGAGCTGATGGGGGACTGTTTAAAGTATACTACTCAAAGTTTGCAAGCACCAAATATTTGACACATCATTGTGAAATTTGCTTGTGACATATTTGCGACATTTTTGGTGGATATGATTGAGGAATGTATTGAGATGGTTCCCAGTGTTTACATTAGCTCTCTTGACAGGCAGACTTTTCGTGACAGTCATGGAAAGCATGTACCCCTTGATTTTCATGATGTTTTCGTGCACTGTCTACCTGTACATGACATGTGTAGGGTATTCAATATCTTCATTTCAACACAAACCCTTGTGACTTAATGATTGAATATGGCAAATGCAAATGTAAGAAAACATTTTTCTGAAGCAGAAATGTGGCGGGCTGTAGGGATGGTGGGGCAAAGGGCTACCCATCGGCAGGTTGGTGAAGCCCTTGGTGTGCACCATACGGTGATCACCAGAGCCTGGGCAAGATTTCAGCAGTATGGCACACCAGTAAGAAGGCATGGTGGTGGCAGAGACAGGGCAACATCTGCAGCTGAAGACGGGATTTTGATCACTGAGGCCAGTAGGAACCGCTTTGCCACAGCAACCCAGCTTCGCAGTGACCTTCAGAATGCACCCGGGGTAAATGTTTCGACGCAGACTATCCGGGCAAGGTTGCTCGAACGTGGTCTCCGATTGAGAAGACCATGTATTCGCATTCCGCTGTCCCAGAGCCACCGCCAGGCACGATATGAATGGGTCATGGACCACGTTGGATGGGCCAAAGAAGATTGGCGACCTGTCCTTTTTACAGATGAGTCAAGGTACTGCCTAGACCACACAGATAGGCGTTCTATCTGGGGAAGACCAGGAATGCGATTCCATGCAGTCAACATTGCTGAGCATGGCCGCTATGGTAGAGAGTCAATCATGGTCTGGGGCGGCATCAGCTGGGATGGACGTACAGAGCTTTGTGACCTTGAACGTGGTACATTGACTGCACAACGGTATATTGATGAAATCCTGGATGTCCACGTCAGATTGTATGCAATCGGTGATAGATTCATGCTGATGGACGATAATGCCCGTCCTCATGTTGCCCATGCTGTCGGGGAGTACAGACAGAGGGAGGGGATTGAGAGTATGGACTGGCCAGCAAGATCCCCTGACCTCAATGCAATCGAACATGTCTGGAATGAGCTGCAGCTTACAATTTCAGTCTGGTCCAGCCAAGAAGTGTCCACGAGCTTGGTGCCATGCTGGTCCAATAATGGAACAACATCCCACAAAGGACCACCAGGAACCTGATTGGGGGCATGAGAAGGCGTTGTCAGGCTGTAATTAACAGGAATGGGTCTCATACTCGATATTGAAAGCCATACCAGATCACCGTCAACTTTTTGGCATATTGAAAAATTTCATCTTTTACCAAAAATATCAATTTTCCATGGTTATCGTATTCAAAAGCTAAAAAATAATATCAAACACAAATAAAATCTTAATTTCTGTACTTAAATAATCAAAGAAATAATTAAATAAAAAGTATATATACTTTTCAAAACAATATTTCAACTAAAATGTAAAACAGGTAGTTGGATGTACTTGGTGCTTTGCAAACGTTGAGTAGTATATATTGGAAAATTTGTTTACCATTCACCATTGAGGACAATATATTTGAACAAGTGTTTCCTGTTTTTAAACTGGGGTTATTATTATTATTATTACAGTTCTTAACTGCGTCATCTAATAAAAAGAAAATGTATTTATAATTCTCCTTTGTGATTTTGTTCTTATTTTTTTAAACTTGTTGTACCACAGTCTATTTGAAGGAAGTCCATAACTCAGGAATCGAACCTGGATTTACAGGAAATTAATGCCTCTCCTGTTACAGAACATCGGATCTGTGTCTTATCAGCTGCCGAATGATTTGGTGTAATGATAAAACCCTGCTGGGACGTGACTTTGATAAGTCCAAGTGTGACTCTGACCAGTGCTTGGTTGGCAGGTACTTTTTTGTGAACGTGTTCGGTTTCGCTATCTCCAGACTCACCGCTTTTTGATTGCGCAATATGCTGTTCAACTCAAAAAATTCATTCTTCCTTCCAGGTGGAATTCAGACATATGATGCAAAAGAACATTTTGCCATAGCACGTGGTAAAAGAACTGGTGATGACTCAAATGAAGTTTATGATCCAGCAATAGTCTTTATTTCATCTTGTGAAATGAGAAGCACATTTACAATGTTTTCGGGCTTGTTTCTTGCGAGCTTATTATAAGGAAGCAAGTTCGCGGGACACGTTTATGGAGATCGAGCGAGATTGCTTTTCAAATCGATTTGTGTCCATTAGAGACATTGTTCATTATTTTGTCTGCATTTTGCCCTTTGTATATACGACCGAGGACACGGCCCCTTTAGAAAACTCGTATAAAGACGTACATTTTGGCTTGCTTGTGGATCAAACATGTTGAAAGCTTTATGCTCGTTTCCGTAACAGCGAGTTGAACGTATTGAGGATAATTATAGCCTTTAACCCTTTACCCAACGAATCGTCCGCATCCACCCGCGTAATATGCAAATTCAGCAGCTGAAAAAATATTATTTTTCAAAATATTTCAACAAAACCACATCATGTGACCCCTCTTTGGAACGAGCTCGTGGAGCTCGTTCCAATGAGGGGTCACACGATATGGTTTTGTTGAAACTCTTTGAAAATTTAAAAAAAAAATGGTATTTAAAATAATAAATTTTGATATCGTCTGCGTTGGGTAAAGGGTTAAGAAGGGAGGCGTGTGACTCAAATTGTGAATTCCAAATTGCTTATCGTTTGTTAAAACTGAATTACTTATCTCGCGTTATAACTCATCCATTTTTCGAGTATTTTTTTTCTACGTGGATGCATTCAGGAATGCTTGAGACACGAGTGGACTTTTCCAATTTGTGGTGAATTATCCTTCTTTTGCTATCTCACATATTAAAACTCAAACTCGTTTGATTTTAACACGTCTTCTCGCTTATTCTTCGAATAATGTACTGACGCTGGATTCGATTTCTTTCATAAAAGACATTTCCTCGTATTTCCCCGATCTTTGATGTCATAGGCCTTCTAGTAGACTTAGTCTTTCCTTAAACCTACTGCACATTCGACTGAAGAAAGAATGAACTTGGGTTTCTCTTCGATTTCCTCTACGTCGTCAATAATGTAATTGACAATGTCCTCGAGTTTGGAGGGATCATCCCCAACTTCAGCGCCCAGCTTTTTATTACATCCTTTATACAAACGGTATTTATGCGCACGGATAGTGCACTTGCTATAATTGCATAGTAATTCAAACTTTTGAAGAAACAATTATTTATGTTGTAGTATAAGAGGAGGGAAGCAGAGCAACAGCATAGAGGCGATGGAATTACCGTTTGTGTGATTCGACAACGTAAGCTGTCAATGCTAGATGGCTTTATTTCTTAGACAATTTATCAATGACAATTATTTGGTGGCAGTAAGCTGTGAGTATTTTCAGTTGGGGAGAGTTCATGCGATTTAAACGCAATAAAATATTCAATGTTTTTTCTGTATTTTTTAATGTATTTGTATTAATGCGAGTATGCTGTCTACGATTAATTCAATGTTTTCTTTGTCACCAGAGCTAATACACTGTGTGACATTTACTACTCATGACAACATGTGGGAAAACTCTGAGAAAAAGATGGTATCCAACGAAGGTCCGGTGTGTAAATAGATGGCCCCTAACTAGCCCAAAATCTGTATTACTCTTTCGAAACGAGTTCAGTGGGATTAATTCCAGACCCACTCAAATTTCGTAAAATTAAGTATCAGCCTGTTGAATCGAAATCTGTATTTATCACCAGTCCTAAAACCTGGTAACGAGACCGCAATTATTGCAGTAAGAATCAGTGGATGCTATAAGGCGTCGAATTACGTTGTAAAGATGGTTAAAGTTGCTTTGTTCATTGAAGTTGCCTTGTTCATTTCTGGGTCTTATTGGACCACATGAACTGACGGTAACATGGTCTTATGTTTACGGCTCGGAGAGTATGAGCGCCGCAAACCTCAGACCATGTTACCGCCAATTCATCAAAATAACTTATAATGTAATTGGAAATGATTTGAACGTTCGAACAGAGATTACAATTCGGTAGGCTGGTTTTGTTTTTTTAATGTTGATGAATGGTCGTAATGTTCTGCTTATATTGTACGAGTCTGGAGATAGGAGGCGGAGTTCGAGTATGTGATGAATCCTTTTCTATTATGATCATAAACCCTTGTTTCTGGAATAAAGAATGAACCTCTCTCTGTCGCACTCACTCAATTGGATTGTTTTATTATGTAAGTGAGTATATTTTTAGGATAATGAGAATACTTTTTCGAAAGCCTTCTTTTTAAAACAAACACTTACGGGTCGAAAATTCATTAACCAACCATGCATTGATTGTTTCATTCTCAACGAGCAACATATGTCCACCATCCTTGTTACAAGTAACGTTTGCTGCATTCCAGGCAATGTTTTCCGTGCCAATTCTATAACAAATACGCAGCTCAGCATTGTATGTGTAATTCTTTCCTACACGTGAAGGACACCCCGGACCCTCCGGTAGGCTTTTTGAAACAACTGGAAGCATGAATAGAAAAATCAGTGTAATTATGAAGTGTTAATCATTGTATTTGTTATTGCCACAAATTCAGTTTTGCTGGAAATGTGCCTGTGGAGTAAGAAGAAATAATTAAATACAGGACAGTTATCCCCTTTTAGCACACATCCTTCACCTCTCGTCCAATCAGAAGCCGAGAAAGGCCCATAGAAGCAGTGTTCTATACCATGTAATATCACAGTGTTTCTCATAGTACCACACTTTTGAACACAAAGGGAGGTTTGGAAAACTGTGATTGAACACGAGGTGTGAAAAACAAGCGATGTCTCTTTAGAAATATTGTAAGAAAATAATAAATAATCAGCCGCTTACCTGGGGCAGAAATCAATGAAATGAACATATAATATTATTAATTCTGTTGGAAGTTCGAAAAGAAACAAAACAAATCATAATAATGTTACCCGGTCAAAGTTCAGCATTTATCATTTTCAAAACACCAGGTTTGGTTCGTTCAAATTTCGAGTTTTATTTTTTTACCGCACTTTTCAATCTCGATAACAGTAATGTTTTCAGGAACGACGAGTTTGAAAACTGCAGTATTTGCATTTTGTTGACTGTTTGAAGCGCCCTTACTCTCATCAGTAACTGAATCCGATAATCCCGTTTTGTTACAAAGATCGGAATGTGATGGTACAGAATAATCGTACCCGTACCCGTCCATAGCTTGTGTACTCGACCAGTGTATAAATTGTTTCCGAACTGAGCAAAGGCGTCAAGTTAAACCATCTTGAGTTGTACTCAGTAACACTCTCTGGTGAGTTGCACTCGAGGTGAATGATATGTGCAAAGTAGGTTTGAGCATGGTTGACTCGTACTACATGAAATAGAACGAGGGCTTTACCCTCGTTCTATTTCATGTAGTACTCGTCAACCATGCTCTTACCTTTACTAAATTATGTTGTGATCATCCAGCCTCTGCAAAGGAGGATATACGTTTACTTTTCTTTACGATATTCGATTTACTTGCACGTGATTGGATTTGTTTTCATAACCCGATGAATAACTTTCCTATCGTATGATTGTTTTTGCTTAGCCTAAAGCATTTGGTAAATACAAAAATATGAACGGAGGGAGCTCTGAGGCTTGGGATTTTGGCCAGTTACAGTGCAGTCATGTGCCAAGAAGCGAGTCTAGATCCACCCCGAGAGTCAGATCGAAGTATCAGAATACACTTGTCCTGCTGCAAGTGAAAACAAACAACTTATATATACCCGTTCCCGAATCCTAAATTTTTCGTTAATTACAACGACTACATAATTCTGGTGATATCGGTCTGCTAAATAACACTAAATCTGTGGAGTAAATAACCGAATGCAGCAATCCAATGATACTGCGTCAAATCTCAGGATTCCCTACTGAACCCAAACATCAAACCCAGAACTTGATTTAAACTAATTTGAATCTGACCTCATTAAGGATGCTCTATATCATTTATCAAAATATTTCAACTGGTGGATCTGAAGATTTTCAATTATTCTTCCTTATTATGCACTAAGCCACCCATCACATACAAAACGGTCAGTTGTCTTCAGTTTAGGCCTCCGTATACGGCAAAACTGCACAAGGCAATCGGGCTATTGGAAAAATCGCGATGATTAGAAACGTCAACTGAGGAGAAGAGGGTATAGCTCAAAATGTATTGAGAGGGAGTTACGGAAGGTTGACCCTATCGATAGGGAGGAACTATTCCAGCAACAGAAGATAAAAAAATAAGAACAGTGAAAGGGTACACCTCGTTACAACTTTCAATGATTCCTTACCAAACGTAGGGGAAATCACACGCAAATATCTTGGATGTATTACACAAATCAAGTCGGATGAAGAAGGTATTCAAAGAGCCAGCCCTCATATCATACCGGAGAGACAGCAACATCAATGATATTCCAGTGCATCGAAAAACGAGTGAGCTGACATTACAACCCGTTGAGGTATGCCGGGATTCGTGCAGCATCGGCAAGATCTTTTGACTCAGTAGGTAATATGTCTCATACTCACACTTTTGACGTGTGTAAAAAGGTGAACTGTAAAACTGAGAATTTAATTTATTGTTTGGTGTGTAAGGTTTGTCAGGGAGCGGTATACCTCGGAGAGACAGAGAGAACCGCTCATGAGAGATTAACCTCAGGGACATTAGGTTGCGCGACCATATGCCCAGTTACATCCACTTTTCCAGGCCGGGACATTCATTGAAAGACGCTTACTTCAGTATTCTTGAGAAAGTAAATGGAGGTAAGCAACTCACTCACACGTCAAGATTACTGGTGTATGGAATTGGAAACGAGAAAGTGGACAGAATGTAACACACGGAACAATAAAAATTACATTAGCTGACCCTTTAATTACGTAAAGGGTGATTCGACGTCTAACGTCTTTTCTCTGCCTTCATTGTGACATTTGCATCGAAACGAGTATGTAGTGTTTTCTGAAGCTAGAAAAACTGATGAAGGCCTTTGGCCGAAAGCTTTTGATATAGCAATTTCCTCATTTATTACTTTGGTCCCTTTATCTGGACCTTATGGAACAGATTAATATCAACGCTCCTGTGCAGGCGACGAATACAACTCAAGATACAGTTCGTTGGATTGCAGAGAAAATAGCCCGATACGAGTCCCATCAAGAATTTCTGGAAAAGGCGATCGCTGAAAATGTGATACCAAATTAATTCAAATGGAAATGGAGACTAGAAATGGACATAGGTGAGCAATACATAGTGAAATGTGAAAGAATTAAGGCCGACTCGTCTATGAGATTGATGAATGTTATTTCGCGAGCTTGTGATTCCAAATTAAATCAACTTAGAAATGAATGAAATTTGTCAGGAAATGAAAAGTCCCTCCTCTAGTAATTTGACTTTGGATTTACGCCGACAGCTTTCAACCACAATGTCTAGGAAAATGAAAGAAACTCTGTGACGCTAAGAATTCCAATAGCTTAATAGTCCATTTTGATGACTGGGATTCCTTAGACAATATCATGAGTACTCCGGCGACTCCGAAATTTGACTGATTCGACATGACACCACCGAGACGCGATTCCGTTGCCACTTCTTCAGTAAATTCTACTAACACTGTAAATACGAAAGAACTAGTACAGGCGTTGAACCAAGTAAAGTGGTCGTCCCGGAAAAAAATTGGGACAAGCTGATTTTTATGGCATTTTGAAGAGGAATGTCTCCCGAAGAACATATCCAAAATCCGCAGAAATTCGCTTTGGGGAAAATTGTTAAAAGCATTTATACTGATGTTGGAGTAAAAGTGAATTTCGATCAATTTTTCGAAACCAGCAGTCCAATGTTTGCGAACGTGAGGACGTGGATTTGTGTGAATCCAGTTTTTTTTCTACTCACTAACACACAGGGTATACAGAGTGTATCATCACAGAGAAAATGTTGGAGAATAAAGGGATACCATTAGTTGATTACTTGGAGTCACAGAGGAAAGGCCACAGTGGTTTGAGGTACAAACCATTAGTCCAACTGCAATCTCCCAATATCCTCCCACCGAGCTTGAATACTGACCCAATTGGTCCGGCTTCATGCAACTTGCTCATTCAATGGAGGGTTGACCGAACCCCACGAAATCAGAGGTACTCTTCCTCCCTATAATTGATCTTACTCCATCAGATAGCACATGCATTTTCTCTACATTGAACTTCATCTCGGGCCAAGCTGCACGTATGAACATCCCTTCCCCTTGTGTTACATTTGACCAGCCGTTATGGTTAAAGGCCACTGAGATAATAACTGCCCAATCGATGAACATCGTTTGTCGGTTAGGTGATTTCCAGACAATCATGAGTTTTCTCGGGATTATCGGGTCAACGATGGCTGGATCTGGCCTGGAGGAGGTCTTACAGGAAGTCTATGGTCCCTCGCAGTGGGTACGATGTTAACCGGCAAAGCCGTGTCAAGGGCAAAACGGGGACATTTGCTGGTCGAGGCTGCGCTAACGAACAATCTGTTAAATTCCCTTACTAGCTCTGAACCTGATGCCGCTCCGATGAGTTCATGTAGCGTCGGGAGTGGACAGAAATCGATCAAAGGGAAGATTTAGATAGTGTCAAGGAGTTGTTGGATAATGTGCTGGACAGCTCGATAGCTATTTCCGATGTTGCAAACTCAGCAGCTCTCGTAAGGGTAAACACTTGCCTCGACGAATACAAAGCCAAACTGGCTGAACAATCGCGCACTGCTGAGCTATGGATACAATATCTAGAATATGTCCAGACACTGAAAATGTTCATCAGGGGTGAACGCCTTGGCGATTGAAATCTCCACCTTATTGTTGTCAGTAATATGTTGAACCTCTTCGCTGCCACGGGACATGTACACTATGCTAAGAGTCGCAGGTTGTATCTGCAAATGATGCTTGGGCTCCCCGAGAAACATCCGTGGTTGTATGATAGGTTTTTCTTTGGCGGTTCCCATGCTATACGCCGGAGGTCCAGGATTTGGGCAGGTCTTTCAAGTGACCTTGTGATTGAACAAGTCCCCATGCGTTCAATTTAATGTCGAGGTGGACTAACGCAAGGTCGTGGGGTGACCGAATCAGTGCGTCATGGAGTGGATTTACACCATGCATAAATGCGCTGAAATACACGAAGCTATGACAACGCTGACTGACATGAAACTCAGTACCAGTGAACAACATGTAGACATGGGCATTTCTCGTCGTAAACGAGACAACATGATGAAAATACTAGAGTGGTTTGACATGAACGATCCTTTCGATGAGAATGAAAGATTGCGCTCCCTGTCCTCCGGGTTGTCAGCTTCCTTGGGTGATGGTATTAACTGCCACAATACCGAATCGGTAGGGGCGGAGATACACTCTAAACTAGACAATGTTGTTGTTTCTGATGCCTCCATTAAAAGGAGGGATCAAATTCGCACTTTAGAACATTTGAACCTCGGGTTGAAGTTGGATAACCAGAGGGTATCAATAGACCCATCAGCTCTGTTCACTCGATTGATAGTTATTGCTCAAAGGGAGCGCGTCGTGGCACAGATCTTCGAGTACGAACTGACTGTAATGCCAACAGCCCTCTTGGAAGACTTCTTTCTCAGAAAAACAAACAAGGCAGAGCTAGCAGCTGCAATAACAGATCGAGTAGTACTTTCGAAGCCGCCATCTAATTCCGTGTACGTGCTTGACAGAGGGGCTCTCCTTCACAGAGTCAAATGGAAGGCGAAGGTTACCTACTCGGAAGTAGCCCATTAGTATGTTGGATATGTGGCCAACAAATATGGGCAGAATTGCTGTGTCGTCTTCGATGGTTATGGACAGCGACCAAACATGAAGGGTCATGGGCACAGATGGAGAGCTGTCGACGTGTGTGCCGATATCCGTTTGACAGATACCATGACTGCACACAAGAACCAGGAACGGTTCTTGTCGAACGAGAATAACAAAATGCGGTTCATAAGAATGCTGTCCCCATTACTGGGAGCGGGTGGACATACTCTTAACTGCAGTTCTGGCGATGCTGATACCCTGATTGTTGAAAGTGCCATCACACTTTCATCTCAAGGGAATTCAGTTGTCATTGCCGCAGATGATACTGATGTACTAGTGCTATCCGTTCACCATTGGAATCATACTTCAGCTGATGTTTATTTCCAATCAGAAGCACGGAAGTCGCATAGGGGTGGGAAGAAATGGAAGATCGCAGATATAATAGCGAAGATCGGAGAAACAACTAGGCGACACCTCCTGTTCATACATGCATGGAGTGGGTGTGATGTCACTTCGGCAACGTTTGGCCATGGGAAACACAGCTTCTCAAGAGATTAGAAAAGTCAAGGGAGATTCAGAAGATATCAGCAACAATGCACGACAGCGTCGTATCTCAAGCAGAAATTGGAAGAATCGGCGCTGAACTGTTTGTAATGCTATACTCTGGCAAGCAGTCAGACACAGTGAATGGCTTGAGATACTCAACGCTCAAGACAATGGTCACTTCCAGCAAGACAGGAATCGAACCTCAGAAACTACCACCAACTGAACGCATACTTTCACAGCCTGCGAGTCCACCTACAAACGGTGGAATGGAGGCAATTGGATATTGATATCCTAGATCCTCAGAAATGGGGCTGTGAAATTCTCGAAAATACCCGTGATGACTGACCTGGATGGAGTGCCTGAAGCACTCCTGAAATTTATACGTTGCAAATGCAAAATGACCTCCAAACACCCCCGCGGAACGAATATATGCTATTGTAGAAAGAACGCAATCAAATGTATCTCTGCCTGTGGACAGTGTCGAGGGGAGAATTGAACTCCGAGCCGGCTGAGATTGAAGACGAAACTGGCGACTGCAGAGTGCCTTGAGGAACACCGGCATGTTCGGTCAGATCTCATCTCGGGATTTAATCATTGCGAAGAAATTTGATCGATATCATTCTTCACCATCTCGGGAGTTATGAAAAACATCGGCAGCAGAATTATAGCTCGTTTTTCTGTTCCATTCAGACTCAACTTCGTATGGGTGTGAAAATTGAAGAAAATGGTATTTTGGGGCCATTTCCTTAACAGTTGTGAATTTTCTCATTCATTTTTCCGCTTTATAGGATTGGCATTCGTGCTTAAAGTACGAATGACGCACAAAACATCTCCAGATCTCACACAAAATATCAAGACTATTGAGAAATTGATGCCACTAAAGATTTTTTTTCTATGAAACCCCTCCTTGCGGTCATCTTGCATGAAAACTTTTCCCCAAAGCGGATTTTTGCGGATTTTGGACATGTTATTCCCAGATAAATTCCGCGTCGAATGACACCAAAATGAGCTTATCCCCGATTTTTTTCCTAGTCAAACCATATTGCGCCTGGACTAAACGAAGTGTCGGAAATAAAATACAGGTGCTAAACTGTGCGCGACAAAAGAAGCCCTCAAATTCCGATATTATAGTAACTAACATATCATCACACAAGCTAACGGAAGATGAAAGATCTCTCCTGGAGAAAGGGCTTACGTTTATTCCGTCGAGACATGAGGCTGACAGATCAAAACTGTTATCCGACCTAAATGAATGGGGACGCAGGATGAGACTAAAAGAATTATTTTTCGATCATTCAGATTCCAGAGAACGCAATGAAAGTTCACCAGAAGAGAAATTTAAAAAAAAGAAAAAAGGTCAATTTACAACAAATACTGGACGTGACGTCGCATTAGACGCCTACATTGGTTTAGTCAAAAGTAAAATAATGGCAGGTGTGAAAAAACGGAAAAACACAATATCAGCAGGGAGGAACGGAAAGCCTTGAAAGACCTTTTGGGAAATGATTATCAGACCTGCTGATAAAAGTTCAAGTATACGTAGCTTGAGTGCTAGAATGCTCTATGTCCCCTATGGGACATAGAACATTCTAGCACTCAGCCGGCGTATTGTTGTGCAGGATAAATCGGGCTATGTCACTAAGCTGTACGAGGAAGTAAAACAAAGTGATTCATACCGGGATGCCGATCGCGACTTGATTGTTGAATCAGAGAAAAAGGTCAAGTCTCCACTGAATCGGATATCTCGGAAAGGTGCAATATCTGGTGAGTTGAAAGAATATATGTACCCGAGAAATTCTGTAGCGGGAAAACTCAAAGGCAACCCGAAAATCCACAAGGCGAACGCGCCCTTCAGAACTATAGTTAGTGGCATAGGACCGTTACGGAGCGGATAGCTGAAGTCGCCGAATATGAACTCAATCAATATATGGTCGAAACACCGAGCTTCATAAAGGACACCGTGGACTTTTTCAATAAAATAAAGCATTTCAAAGACATCCCCCAAAAATCTTTACTGTTTTGCTTTGACATTTGTAAATTATATCCGTCAGTACCGCGAGTGGAGGGTATGCAGGCATGTCATGAAGCCCTTGAATACAGGACAGATCCACTGATTCCAAATGACTGTGTAATGGAAATGAGCCAAACCGTCCTGGACAATAATAACTTCAACTTTGGTAAAAAACATTTCGTTCAAACGGATGGTGTTGCAATCGGGTCACGATTATGTAAAAACTATGCCTGTACGTATCTCAGAAAGTGGGATGAGGATTTACTCAGATTTGACAAAAAAAACGCTAATGTACAAGCGCCACATAGATGCGTAGTTTGTAGTTTGGACGCATGGCGAAGATGAACTAAAAAAATCGCTGAACACGCTAATGCTATACACCCTAACATAAAAGTAGAACTGAGGTACTCGGCAGAACGCTTGGAGTTTTTGAATACAATGATTCAATTATCCGGAGGCGAACTATACACAGACCTATACAGGAAACCTTCCGATAAAATGTTCCCGCATAAGAAATCAAGCCACCCATCACATACATGTACAAAAGGGCCAGTTGTCTTCAGTTTAGGCCTCCGTATACGGCGAATCTGCACAAGGCAATCGGACAACTGTGAAAATCGCGATGATGTGAAACGTCAACTGAGGAGAAGAGGGTATAGCTCAAAATTTATTGAGAGGGAGTTACGGAAGGGTGATCCTCTCGATAGGGAGGAACTACTCAAGCAACGGAAGATAAAAATTAAGAACAGTGAAAGGGTACACCTCGTTACAACTTTCAATGATTCCTTACAATACGTAGAGGAAAATCACACGCAAATATCTGGATGTATTACACAAATCAAGTCGGATGTAGGAGGTATTCAAAGAGCCACCCCTCAAATCATACCGGAGAGACAGCAACATCAGTGATATTCTAGTGCATCGAAAAACGAGTAAGCTGACATCACCACCGGTTGAACTATGCCGTGATTCGTGTAGCATATGCAAGATTTTATCTTTTGACCCAGTAGGTAATACGTCTCATACCAACACGTTTGACGTGTGTAAAAAGTGAACTGTAAAACTGAGAATTTAATTTATTGTTTGGTGTGTAAGGTTTGTTAGGGAGCGGTATACGTCGGAGAGACAGAGAGGACCTCTCTTCAGAGATTAACCGAACACCTCTTGGACATTAGGCTGCACGACCATATGCCCAGTTACATCCACTTTTCCAGACCGGGACATTCATTGAAAGACGCTTACTTCAGTATTCTTGAGAAAGTATATGGGGGTAAGCAACTCAGACTCATACGTGAAGATTACTGGTGTATGAAATTGGACACGAGAAATGGGACAGGATTTAACACACGGAACAATAAAAATTACATTCGCTGACGCTTTTATTACGTAAAGGGAGATTCGACGTCTAACGTCCTTTCCGTGCCTTTATTACGAAATTTGCATCCAACCGAGTATGCAGTGTTTTCTGAAGCTAGCAAAAGTAATGAAGTCCTTTGGCCGAAAGCTTTTAATAGAGCAATTTCTTCATTTATTTTTTTTATTTTTCAGTTCTACAACATGTAAATCGAGAGGAATATGATTCTTGACGTTAACATCCTACCCTCACCACAATGGCAGACCAGGCGAATTTCCCGTCGCCTGAAAAGTGATAATATTTTTAGATATGGAGTTTATTAGAGAATATATTTCCAAAATTCCAAGAGTAAGTGTTTAATATCCTAGCTGATAGCAAATGTTAACGAAAAAGATGTAAAATTAACTCAGTTTTTTTATGAAGGTTGAAATTTGAAATTCCAGAAATTGCATTTATTATTTTTCGATTTTTTAAAGTTTTAACCTCAAATTCCTATTTTCTCCCGAATAGTGCTCAGTGACAACCGTTGAACCAAATGTTATTGCAGCTTAAAATACTAATATAATCCTGTTGTGAAGACTTCTTAACTGATTGAATTCCAGAAGCCACTATCATGGCTTTCAAAAAATGAGGACAACAGAGCAAAAGCCAACACTTTCCTTGCTTATATTTCATATTCAGTCAAACACAAATAATATTTTGTTTATATAAATTTGTTTTATTACAAATTATTGGAGAGTGCCCGTGGGCACTCTCCAATAATTTGTAATAAAACATGTTTTGAATAATAAATTCTGACCACCAGAAATAATCTAGCCCTCAACCAGATAAACACTAATATGAAAAATATCTTGTTACTTTCCGACGTTTGACGTCGCATTTTGAAAAACGTTGAAGAAACGGAATTCCCAGTGACGTTTGAACGTCAAGATAATTAAAGTCTTAAAGGGTTAATACAGCCATCCTCAAGGTGACAGTGAGTGAAATTTAATGAATGGCAGAAAAAACCCTCACGGAAAAAACCCTCACAGAAAAAAACCCTCAGAAAAAAAACCTTCAGGAAAAAAACCCTCACACAAAATACAGGGGACGGAAAAAACACCTCAACTTTTTTAGAAAGTAATGGATGGTAACTAAAGGGAAGGTAACTAAAATTTTAAGTAAAACAACAGAAAAGGCTTTTCCATATATTTCCACATTTATTCGTTGCATATAAAATGAAATCATACATCATGGAGTACGTTTAACCCTGAATCAAACATAATGTATTATATAATAAAGGTAATTAAAATTGTATGAAAATGTCTTTCCTTTGGAGAAAAAATGTGATATCAAAATTGAATAAAAACCATCCTAATATGGATACCATTGAAACCAGGTCACTGATAACTCTACATAACATTTAACCATTTACACAGAAATTATCTTATTTGCATGCCAGTATATAAAACGATGGTTGTTTGTAACATTTAAGAAGAATGAAAACCAAACTTTGTATTTAACAAATATGCAGAGATAGATATCTGTATCTGTGTGTTCTAAAATCTTATATTAAAACCAATACATTTAAAAAATTCTGGGATAATCTTTTTACCCTCTAGATTAATTAGTTAAGGTTGTTTTGATTGCTTCAATAAGGCATTACTTCAATAGATATCACAATCAGTAGATGTTAGGATTACAGACACAGCAATAATACAAAAACTACAAGAAAATTGCATAAAAGGTGAGGTTTTTTTCCGACCCCTGTATTCTGTGTGGGTTTTTTTCCTAAGGGTTTTTTCCTAAGGGTTTTGTTCTGTTAGACAGGGTTTTTTTCCGGACACCAAATTTAATAGCTGTGTGCATTATTTATATGGATTTGTGATTTTGAGGAAACCAGCATTTTGTCCAAAATGACCCACTAATCTGAAATGACGTAAAAAGGATAAACATGGTGATAAATCAAAAATGAAAAAACCCCAGATATCTTTGTATTTTGGGGCTCAACAACATACTAAAATTTAATAAAAATCAGCCGACATTTTATTTTTCTGACGCTGGCAATTGTGAAATTTTGGCCATAACCATTGAGAATTTCCAAAGTAGGTAATATATTTTTAGATATAGTTATTTATTGCACGCCTATGATTTCATTTTCATAAAATGCACGCCTTTTTCTGCAAAGACAGAAGCGAACAATAAATTTGTTGTATTGTTCTTGAACAATACAGATCACGTGCGCGGACTATTTCACTATTTCTTTTTTCACGTTTTGGTAATTTTTGGCAAAAATTTGTGTTTTCAATATTTTTTTAAGTAAACTATAGTCGTGCAATAAATAGAGAACGGCATACGCGTTCGATTTGTCATTTTTTACCGCACGAGATCAATTTCGGCGGAGGGATAATATTGAACAAGAAGCCGAAGGCTTCTAGTTCATTATTATCCCACCGCCAAAATCGATTTATATTGTTTTAGTTAACTGTAAGTGTGCAATAAATACAAAACAGCTTACGCGTTCGTACTGTCATTTTTACCGTACGCGATCGATTCTGGCGGAGGGATAATATTGAACGATCGAGCTTCCAGTTCAATATTATCCCTCCGCCAAAATGGATCGTTCAATATTATCCCTCCGCCAAATTCGATCTGGTGCGGTAAAAATGACAATTCGAACGCGTATGCTGTTCTGTCTATATAGTTCTTGTTGGAGATAATATTTACTAATGTTGAAATAGGAAGGGTTGATACACGCGTGGATATTAAAGAATAAAATTAAAAAAAAAATATGTGGTATTGTTTTGGAGAAGATGAGGAAAATTAATAATCGAGCTTCATTACATTAAAAGATGAATCCTTGTTTTCAAGCGTGTGAAATTTCGAGAGTGTGGTTTTAAAAATGTGGAAATGAGAGGTTAAATAACAACAAATAAATGAAGAAAGCTAACGATCGCCATAAGTCAATCTTAATGATTTAATGAACATGGGGTCCATGTGTGGAAAACCATTGGTTGCCATATAACTTTCAGAAACAAGAGACAGATACATCAACTTGTATTAGCTTTTTGGCGGTTTCGAAATAATTCAGTACACATTTTAACCCTTTACCTAACACGAAAAGCAGACGACACTTGCAAAAAAAATTCTCGAATAACTGATTTTTTTCATTTTTTTGTCTCAAAAACATAGGTTATGACCCCTCATTGGAACGAGCTCGACGAGCTCGTTCCAATGAGGGGTCATAACCTATGTTTTTGAGACAAAAAATGAAAAAAATAATGAAAATTAAATGGCGATTTTTGAGAATAGCGCTGGCCGGTTTTGGCCGTTACGTTGGGTAAAGGGTTAATACTGAGTTCAGATGGGACATAGACCGCCTAGTACGGAAGCCGTGGCATTGTAATAGTCGGGTCGTCGACTAGATTCGAGCAAAGAAAGGGCCACGAGGAAACTGCATTCATTTATCATAGGATTTGTGATTTCTGATATCTTGTATCCAGACTCTCGAATTGAGCTCCCATGATTGGCCCTGTAACTGACTAAACAACCTTTGTCCCAGACTCTCTTGTTCCACTACCAATATTTACCACACGACTGAATTAAAAAAACCCAAAACCCTCAAAATCGCAGAAAGGAAATTCAAATAACTGGATTAATAACCTGGAAGATTGTAACACATTCCACCTTCTCCAAGGGCGGATGGGAGAACAATCTGCGTATTGTTGTCACATCGCAATTCTGCGCCGTTATTCTCAATCTTGTTTTGCTACTTCTGAAATTGGAAAAAGGAATAAAATGTAAAATATTATAACACAAAGTGAATAAGTCCGTCCGTTTGTCCGGGCGTACATTCAGTGTCTGAAGCATTGGGAGGTGAGACCTAACACACAAGATTTCCATTGACTAAGTACCATCCATCCATCCGTCCATCCATCCATCCATCCATCATCCGTCGGTCCGTTCGGACGTCCGTCCGTCCGTCCGTCCGTCCATCCGAGTTTGTTTTAATTTGTCCGGTCAGGCATTATGAGCTTACCGAAATATTATGAGCTTATTTGATATATTATGAGCTTAATTACTAAGATATGAGGTCCATGAGGCAAAAAGCGATTTTCCGGGATTTATATTAAGGGCTAGGGTCAGTTCAGGGTTGGGGGTTAGCGTTAGTTACTATCAAGATTACGTTGGGGGATGTAACCATGTCTATACTCCCCAAATATTTTACCGAAAAAACGAGGTTTTAAACGTTGTCCGAACTAATTAAAATGATGAAGTCCGTCCGTCCGTCCGTCCGTCCGTCCGTCCGTCCGTCCGTCCGTCCGTCCGTCCGTCCGTCCGTCCGTCCGTCCGTCCGTCCGTCCGTCCGTCCATCCGTCCATCCATCCATTCTTTATTATTATTTTTATTAATATTATTATTGTTATTATTGTTGTTGTTACTGATGCTGTTATCTTTGTTTAACGCTATGTCAGCAACCGTGGCCATATCATGGCGACAAACAGTTAAAATATAAAAAAAGATGATTTGAAAGCTGCAAACATTTTAAAAAAAATTATGAAAATAGAAATAAAATTACAACGATCATCGCGAAGAGGAACTGGCGTTGAAAAATAAATTATGCCAACACGACGAGTAGCGAGGCAATCCTCGCTGACTTAGTCATGCAGATGATCATTTCATCAATTCCTCAATGTGTCCGCAAAAGTAAAAACTGTGTTCAAATAAAAATAGAACACTGAATACACTATTACAATACGAAAATCACCAACATGGCGAATAGCGAGGTACACCTCACTGACTCAGTCACCTGCATTTCCTATATAGACCAACATTATCATACATGAAGTTCCACTGTGATACAATTGGTCGTTTATGCGATTGATTTGACAGTGTCGGCACGACGCAGCTTTTTGAATGCTTTCCCTAACTTTGATAGGCACACATTACCAACTGCAATGGACTGATCATAATTGACTGATTTGTCTGCCATAGTGACAGATGACAGTAAAACTAACTGCAGTTGACCACAATTGCGGAATGGAGAATGTACTCTTAACCAGTTGAGGAATTTGTTTATGTCGCTGATGTCATTTGCTTGTGCGCTCTTACGAAGGTGTTGGTCACTGTTACCATTATGAACTTGAACAAAGTTTTCAGGAGCATTACATATCGCAAACAGAGGGGAAAAAGAATGAACCCATTTCGCAATAGTTCTCTAGGCTACTCCCCTACCACGTGTGAGGTCACCACCTACGTTGACCATCTACATAAGGCACTGCTCTATGTTTTGTCGGGATAATTTCCATCACATACCTTCTACTCATGACAAACCCCTTCTCCGTGAAGGTCTTGAAGTCGTCGACGGGCATTGTTCACGGATATCTTCCATCTGTTGGAGGTAGAGATGGGATAAGACTGAGTTGAAGAGCAATATGTGACTAGATCGATGAAAACCAGTTTAGGTGATAAGGTTATGATTTTAAGGAATAGTGCATGGCTTGGAGTTTACTACGCCCATATAGTGCCCAGTGAGGTGGTGTAGTTCCCGACACGAAGTGGGGGAACTACACCACCTCACTGGGCACTATATGGGACTAGTCTACGACAAGCCACGCACTAGTCCTTATATTATATCGAACAACCCGAAAATGCAAATTAACCAAATAATCTACAATCAGATGTTTTTATTTTAAACAATAAATGAGAAATGAGAATAATGTGTGGATATTGTTAATTGTTTGACACAATGATACTATTCCTCGCCTCTGCCAATGTCTCACTCCGGGTTCTAAGGGTAGATCACGACTCGTCTTCGACTCGTCGTGATCTGCCCTTAGAACCTGGAGCTCGACTCGGATACATATTTTGTACTTCCACATAATGGTAATAATCTCTATTTATCGGAACGTATCACCTCGGAAATATTTGCGGCTATTCTTAAGACACTAAAAAAACGAAGTGTATATTTTTTATGTGAATCGAATTGTCTAATTGGTGGCCGGGATTTTCTGCCACCATATTGAATAAATCCTTGCTTTGTACGTTTTTATAACCAGAAAATGCATATAGTGCCCGTGCTAAAAATAGAAAACATATAGTGCCCGCATGTAGTGAGCCTTCAGATCTGTGCTGGACAACTACACGAAATAGGGTATCACCTTTCAGCCAATCAGAATGCAATGAAGTCACGTGAGGTATAATATTTAGAAGTATTGACCATTTACGATAGACGTAGGTGCCAATACTGCTTATTTTTGTGAAGGAGTTGTTTCTTTGTGGTTCATAAAACAAATTGCTCGCGTCTTTGTTTGGAGAAGCCGACATCTAATACGACAGTTTGCCTTGAAAAGTCGTCATTTATTGGGGTCATCATTAAATTTCCTACCCACATCTGAGAAATTCATCCGAAGTTCCACGTTGAATGGGTGTCTCTGCTTGGTGAATGTTGTATTGAACGACACGGAATGCCTTTTATATATATTTAGGCTGAACAACTGTCACAACAGCCAAGTATTTCTATGATTGTGAAACAGAAAAAAAAAATATTTGTTTTTGTATCAAAAACTGTGTAACCTCAGAAAGCTCACTTTAGATTTTAGGGGACTCTTCGTGGCGCATCCGAGATGTTATGGACTAAATAATATAAAAAAAACCCATCGTTCTCCGATTTATGTCCGTACTTTCCCGCTTTCACATTTAATGCGACTGTACAATCGTCGCTTTCTCAATTAATTGAAAACGCCCCCTGCTCCCTTGTTCACTGATCGCACCTCTTGATATCTCACAATGCTCTACATATTTGAAATAACCTGTAAGTGGAGGAATTGGGGTCAGAAATACACGCATTCTTCAGCATTTCACGTTACCAAAAACATATCCTGTCAGCGCTGATTATGACAAGTACCTTTCAAATGTGACAAGTACCTTTCAAATTGTGATATTTCGAAATATAATGATCCATCCCTTTCTTGGAATTAGTTCATTGAACTTATTCCAAGGAGAGGTCATAGAGTGAGGGACCTGGCGACTGGGTGGAGATAAAGTTGAAACTAGAAGTCTCGTGACTGTACTGCGTACTATTTTGAAATAATAGCGCACTGTGTAAGTGCCCTTGTGTCCCTGTCAAACTGCACCATTAGAGTAACTCAATTCATGTAGAAACCCAGCGTGCTCAACTCTGTAGATTCTATACTTAAGGAATAGTGCATGGCTTGTAGTTGACTACGCCCATATAGTGCCCAGTGAGGTGGTGTACTTCTCGACGCGAAGCGGAGGGAACTACACCACCTCACTGGGCACTGTATGGGCGTACTCAACGACTGGCCATGCACTAGTCCTTATACTATATCGAACAATCCCAAAATGCAAATTAACCAAATAATCTGCAATCCAAATTGTAAACATGTAATGATGTTTTTATTTTAAACAATAAAGAAGAAATGAGAATAATGTGTGGATATTGATAATTGTTCGACACAATGATACTATTCCTCGCATCTGCCAATGTCTCATTCCGGGTTCTAAGGGTAGATCACGACTCGTCTTCGACTCGTCGTGATCTGCCCTTAGAAACCGGAGCTCGACTCGGATACATATTTTGTACATCCACATAATGGTAATAATCTCTATTTATCGGAACGTGTCCCCTCGGAAAACTTTGCGGCTATTCTTGCGACACTAAAAAAACGAAGTGTATATTTTTTATGTAAATCGAATTGTCTAATTTGTGGCCGGGATTTTCTGCCAACATTTTCGATAAATTGCTTTGTACGTTTTTATAACTAGAAAATGCATATAGTGCCCGTGCTAAAAATAGAAAACATATAGTGCCCGCATATAGTGAGCCTTCAGATCTGTGCTGGACAACTACACGAAATAGGGTATCACCTTTCAGCCAATCAGAATGCAAGGAAGTCACGTGAGGTATAATATTAGTCAATAGAGATCATTAACATTATTCCGAATCTCTACTGAGATACATGTACATGTAATGACCTAACTTGATATTAAAATTCAATTGCATATACAGAATGAAGAGAGTGGATTACTACTTAATTGCAGCATCATATATTCCCCACTCCAAAAAATATTTATAATTGTTCATAACAACACAACAAACACTTGCAAACGTTTAACACATAGACCACCGGGTGCAACGCGGTAGTCTATGTGAAGTCTGCAAGTGCTTCTTGTGTTTTGTCCTGAAAATTGTAAATAACTACCAAGTGAAAAATCTACACCACAGCGATTTATTTGGAATCCACCCTCTACATACTGTAGTCTCAACAGTTTTTTTTGTTTTGATCGGTTTAGTCCGTGATTGCACAATAGACCCCATTAATAGCACATTACATTTTGCATTCCACAGACCAAACGAACTTGTGTATTTCTGACTTCTTCATTCATCTGCAGTAAGGAGCGCATTAACTAACGAGCATGTTCTGCACTAATTGTGTCAGGACTTCTAGTTTCAACTGTAGGTGTGGCCCCTCCCCTTCCCACCAATTCCGAACAAAATGTAGAATAGTTACAAATTTTATGCCTTGAGCAGTTGGTAATTTCATGTCCTACGGTAGTAGATTTCATGCCATTTTATTTGTTGCTGTGGCCGTTTCTAATCGATATTTAGTGATTTGTGAACCATATCTCATGGGATTTCAGTAGTAAGGGGTGCCACTATATTGAAAAACATTTAACACTGAATTCCCCATACCCCAGGACTGCCACTTTGGCGAACAAATTAACATAGGATTCTCCATAGGATTTTTTCGCCATAGTGGCACTTTTGGAGGCAGGAAAAAAATTTTAAAATTTTTTCCTACCTTCAAAAATGCCACTATGGCGAAAAAAATGCCACTGTGGCGAAAAAACCCTATGGAGAATCCTATGTTAATTTGTTCGCCAAAGTGGCAGTCCTGGGGTATGGGGAATTCAGTGTTAAATGTTTTTCGCTATAGTGGCACCCCTGGATAAAAAGCCTACGGAGAATCCTATGTTAATTTTGCCCTATACTGTCACCATTGGGGTATGGGGAATTCAGTGTTAAATGTTTTTCACTATAGTGGCAGTCACAGGGTAGAGGCCTCCCAATTACTTTATGCTGGCAAATAATTGGATTTTGCTTATTAATCAATCTCTCCATATTTTAAAACGTATAACACTTTACTGTATGGAAGGATTGGTTGATAGACATACAATCTCTTACCCACTGTGAAACTAAACTTTTACAATACGGAATATATGTACACAGAAACCTAATTTATGGCATTTTTATTCCATTAACATAACAGATGGGCACTCAAAGAACCGCTAAGTCAGCAAAGGGATAAAGATGTATCTGAATGGAACATGAGAGAAAATGCGCCAAATTATTTTTTACCTTGGCGGTCACAATTTGAACAATATTTGAGTATCGAATGAAAACAATAACTTGAGTAGAACTCACTGTTCACCGGTGTTATAATTCAGGCGAATATCTGTCCTAGGGATACCGGATAGTAGTCTTGCCACTTTGCGACCCAGGGGAGAATAATTATTCATTTTGTAATACAAAATGGGACTTAAAAATTTGTCAAAGTTTAATTTCGCTATTATATGTACTTAACACTGATGCTAGGCAGAATCATTTACTATTTCCACAGATGTTTTTGCGACACTATATCAGTCTTTCCCTCCAAATTATTTTTGGAGGGAAAGAGTGATTTTCTCACCTGAGTGTGAAAAGACAGTGAAAAATACTCATTGCGTATCCAATGAGTATTTCATCACCCAGCATCTGACAAGGAGGGAAAGGCGCGTGAAATACTCATTGTATTATTTTCTAACGCCTTTTGCACTTCTCTAAATGACTGTAAAATACACATTTGTGGGGCCATAACCACGATTTTTCTTATCGTTATCCATGAAACTTGAATCATCTATCGAAATAGAATTCCCACCTCAAGATTATAGGTGTAAGGGGGGAAAAACAATGATCACACTGTTATTCCAAGAAAATAATGTACCAATAAGCAAGACAGTCCGAGGGTAGGGATGTCTTTGAGTTATTTCTCAAAAGCTTGATAGTTGATAGTTGCTGTTATGCCGTTTCCAGATGCGGTGAATTACAAAACACTCCTTTTCAGACTCACCATGGTCACAAACCTTCGTTATACAATGCACATCACCATACTCATTCATTCATTTTTAAAAAGTGGCTACTTTCATATGTCATGGTGATAGATATGAATAACTTTACTCTCTTTTGTAGTTTGTGGCGGTTCAAGTAGGAAATTTTCTTTGGCAAATTGTGGGTGGATTTTAATTACGTACTCTGGGGAGAATACCCCTTGAATTTTACAATATTCTTCATATCCACAAGGTTTATTATAACCAAGACCTGCTTTGTCCATTAACGCCTTTGCCTCAATTTCTTGAAACTTCACTTTAGAATTTTGAATTTTTTTCCATTTTTTCTGCCAAAGTTCTGAATTATCTTTATCAACGTGGCATTTTCCCACTGCAACGGCACGTGCAAATCACATAGAATCATTGACATTTTTAATTTCAACAATACTTTTCTTATTTCCAACCATTTTACCAACAGATGCAAATGAAATGGGTGTATTTCGCCCCGACCCTTGTGGTAGTGAAGTATGTGTTATTTCTAAAGATAATTTACCATCATGGATAGTAAAATTCTCATTTGATTGAATAACTTTTTCAACTTCATCTAACACTGTTTTACCATTCACCCCATAGCCTTTGTAAAAGGAATAAAAATGCCTACCTCTTACCTTGGATGGTGGATGGATATCCTCAAGGGGTCGTTGTCTTGTATGCCACATTCCTTTTTCACATCTTCCACCATTGAATCAAACATTTTACTTAGAAACTCAAATGGATTGTCGACATCGATTTGATTCAAAGTCACTTCATGTACATGGGATTCTGAGTGAAATTTTCTGGATTGCCGCAATAACTTAGGGTGAATAGAATACAATCTCCGTATGGAGTTTGTATTCTTAGCATATTCTGTCAACCTCTGTTTCTTGCTGCTTACAACAACATCTGTATCGCTATCATCTGAAACAGTGTAGTCCACTAATGACCGCTTCATCTTTTTTAATCGTCAGAGGAGATCAAAAGCACATGTTTCAGTCTTGTTAACTCCAAAGCATGTGTCCCCCAAACTGTGAGCCCTCCACCTATTTATACTCTTGCTGAAATCATTTTCTTATTCAGAAGAAAATTCAGAAAATGTTTTCAAACCAAATTGTTTAACTTTTTTCATTTCAATTTTTCACCCACCTGAATCTAACCAATGGGGAAAAAGCGTGTGAAAGAATTCTTCGGTGATATTCCTTCCCTCTAACGTGTCAGTCAGTGGTGGTGTGGGTTCAACAGGGGGAAACTCTTACCCATAACTGTCACCCCACTCAAAAAAAATTGACTGACGCCATAGATTTTTTACTCAAAGTGTCATTTTAGGTAACAGGATATATCACTAAATTTCCCCCTCAAAAAATCAAATAATTTTTTTTCACTTTTTTTTTTTTTTACTTTCCTTGGGGGAGGTCGGTGGATTATACAACCACCGGCCGTGAACCGCCAAAACACGGCATAGAAATAATTGGAAAAAAATCCAATTATTTGTCCTTGATTTTAGATTAAACACAAAGAAAATAACGAAAATATGAAATTTGCCACTTTTTAAAAATGATTGAATGAATATGGTGATGTGCATTGTATAACAAAAGTTTGTGACCATGGTGAGTCTGAAAAGGGTTGTTTTGTAATTCACCGCATCTGGAAATGGCATAACAGCAACTATCAACTATCAATCTTTTGAGAAATGACTCAAAGACATCTCTACCCTCGGACTGTCTTGCTTATTGGCACAGATTATTTTCTTGGGATAACAGCGTGATCATTGTTTTCCCCCTTACACCTATAATCTTGAGGTGGAAATTCTATTTCGGTAGATGATTCAAGTTTCATGGATAACGATAAGAAAAATCGTGGTTATGACCCCACCAATGTGTATTTTACAGTCATTTAGAGAAGTGCAAAATGCGTTAGAAAATAATACAATGAGTATTTCACGCGCCTCCCCCCCCCCCCCCCCGGTCTGATGTTGGGTGATAAAATACTCATTGGATACGCAATGAGTATTTCTCACCGCCTTTCCACACTTAGATGATACAGAAAATCACTCTTTCCCTCCAAAAATAATTTGGAGGGAAAGACTGACATAGTGTCGTAAAAAACATGTGTGGAAATAGTAAATGATTCTGCCTAGATTCAGTGTTGAGTACATATAATAGCGAAATTAAACTTTGACAAATTTTTAACTGGCTTGAAAATTGGTAAAATATTTCAAAGTGACAGCACACATTTCCAGTGTAAGATTCACTGATTACCCTTTACACACTCAAACACACATGTGGAGGTCTTTTGACAAAAAAAAACTAATAATGTAAATTATGCTGTCTCTGTAATATCAGGATAAATGTTTTATTTGTCACATTGACAGACAAGATGTTAGTAATTGTTTCAATCTGGTTAAGGTTTGTTAGTTTTCAGAACGATATCTCAGAACTGCGCCTTTTTTGCTGAATTCGTAACAGATGATTTTCTTTAAAAACATCTGTTACTAATTCAGCAAAAAATAACAACCACCTCACAACCAGGCTATCCAGTGTGGGGGGAAATAGGCCTCTCGCGTCGAAAAGTTAGATGGAATTAACAAACTCCGCTGTAAGGGAAAAAACTCTCATTTTTCTACCAGTAACAGTCTAACAGATAAATAATATTTTTGTCTAAAAAATCTGCACTCAGGTCAGACAGCTGGTAAGTTCACTCGGTGACACGTGCGCGTGAAAAAAACGCATCTCAAGACTTAGAGAGAGAATATATGTCACTAAGTTTATTACTTTTTTTAAATACAGAATTCCACATTAGAGAGAGAGAGAGAGAGAGAGAGAGAGATTCAAGTGTGGTGTGTAATTACATTCTGCGCACCTTATCGTTTTGTAACACATGTATAATATATAAAATTCGCATCCCCCCGCCCAGGAGAGACAAATTGAGGGAAATTATAAACAGGTCTATTTTCACACTGCGATATTCCATAAGCTATCTACAATCAGAGTTTTGTGGGGATTTTATAATTTATAATGAAGAAATCATGAATTATTTCTCAGACAATTCTGGCCACGGAAATGTTTTTTTACCTGACACACAACCAACTTTGAACACGAGTATACAAATACTCGTGTTCAAAGAGAAGATGAAATGGAATTTTTTTTGTAGTTCGAATAAATTCTTTCAAAAATGTTATAAGCTAAACATCCCCAGCTAAATTTGTCCTCTTAATTTCACCCCATCATTTATTCATTTTAATGTTAATGTTGTAGTTTGATATCCACCTCGTTTGAGGTAATTTCACTGAAAGTAAGAACATACGATTTCGCGTATCACTCCTTCTCCCCACTGGGAAACTAAACTTTTAAAATACGGTATATATGTACACAGAAACCTAATTTATGGCATTGTTATTCGGTTAACATAACAGACGGACACTCAAAGAACCGCTAAGTCAGCAAAGGGATAAAGATGTATCTGAATGGAACATGAGAGAAAATCGACCGCCAAGGTAAAAAATAATTTGGCGCATTTTAGGGTTTTTTCGCCATAGTGGCATTTTTTTTCGCCATAGTGGCATTTTTGAAGGTAGGAAAAAATTTTTAAACTTTTTTCCTGCCTCCAAAAATGCCACTATGGCGAAAACACCCTATGGAGAATCCTATGTTAATTTGTCCGCCAAAGTGGCAGCCCTGGGGTATGGGGAATTCAGTGTTAACTGTTTTTCGCTATAGTCGCTGATTTCCCAAATGGAGTCAACGCTTTGTCCCTAAAGCATTGAAGATGGTGCCTTGCTGCACTCAAAAGACAATTTGCAACTCTATAACCGAAAGCTCGTTTATTTCGAACACAAGGGGAGGGGGGGGGGGGGGGGTAGGTGCATTCGCATGTCTTCAGCAGTAGGAAATTCACTGGTGTGATGTTTGGTGTAATTACCCAAATGTTTTTTTGCCCAGATGTTTTTTTTAAGTGTGCTAACCTACAGTTACAGAGTAACGTCCGTAATTATTATTAGTATCAATGCTAGACACGACTACATAAGTGTGTAGGGAAGAGTTGGACACCTAGCGATACGAATCGTCTTGTAGTTATTTGGTGAAACACTGTACAGATTTGGCTGGACGTAACTCGAAATTAGGAAACATATCCTTATTTTGTCCGCTACATCGGTAAGTAATACGAAATATCTGTTGCAACGATACTTTCTATCAACTGGGAAAAGAGGTAAACTATCAATGTTTGGCAATACCGCGTTCTGCTTTATCAGAAATTCAGTTTGAAAAATGTTCGAAGTTTTGGAAGTTGATTTATGAGAAAATGGCTTCCGATATAATAGATGTCTTTATTGCGTTTGGGTATCATTTGAAATTCTGTTTGAAGTCAAATGACATAAATACAAAAATATCGTATTTAAAATGTAATTTATATTATATAGATCAATATATGTGAATGTTTGGGTGATTTTATTAAAGGGTTTGGGTCGAAATTATTGATTTCATTGAAGCTCCACCCATGATTAATTGACAATTGTCATAATTCCTCCCTATAAAAAGTGGCGTGCGCTTCGAACCGTCAGACTGACTGTGGGTTGTTACTGGCTGATTCAAAGAGCCTGTTGTAGATGTATAGAACTGTGTGAAAACATTCTAAGAGTCTGTTGTAGATGTATAATAGTGGGGGGACATAGTAGCCTCTAGGTTCGCCCTCAAGCTTCGGATGCGGTCATCTAACAGTGGTGCGAGATAGGGAGGGCCATGGTAGCCTATCCCTATAAGCCTGGCCCCGTGGGGGTGGGGGGGGGGGCGTTGTTGTTTGGTGATACGAGCCAGGAGTACACCATCAGTCCGTGTTCAGGTTGCCTACGGGATGCCATGTTCAGTATATTGTGGTATTACTTGGCCCAGACCCACAAATGTAAGAAAGGGGTTGATTGGTTCTCTGTTAACTTGTGGTTTTTTGGTTATCCCGTGTTGGCAGAAGGTAGAGTGGTACCGGGATTAGCCCTTTAATTTATGGTCACCATAGGAAGACCCTCCGGTTACCTTCAATAGATAGACTTGATGTCAGCCCTTATTAGGTTGAAGGTTCAGAGCTCAGTATAGCTAGCCGTGTCAGCCCGTGCGGTAGGATTGGAATGTCGTTCCATCGGACGTCGTGTATGGTGATTCTGGGTGCGTTTGACATGTAAAGCCACTCGCGAGCTCTTTGCGCTGAGGCGGCGGCTGATGTATGTAGGTATATGACGGCCTGTGAATGACTGTGGCCTATAGAAGAGTGAACATCGCTAGTATGAGCGTAATGGCATAGTCATAGCCGTTCAATCTCGAGTATTCTGGCTAAATTCCGCAGTATGCCGTCTCTGGTATAGCGCAAGGCAAGCCCTGGAATGGTAGGTATAATAGGTGGTGTTTTGCCCGGTTAGTAGTGGACACAAAGGGTCCGTTCATGGTTGGAGTGTGAGTAACACCCACCGTCAGGACCGGATGCCGATGAAGCAGGAAGGCCCGCTGTCGGTCCAATCGTATTGGACCGGATCCCCGGGTCATCAGGGGAAGCAGAAGAAAACAACTGTATACTCTCCGCAGAGGAGGTGGTATGATGACCGCTGGTTCTAGTGGTAGACGTGAGCCCATGTTCCGACAGTGGGAGGTCGGGTGGGGAAACTGGGGGCCGCTTAGGTCCCTAGGGCTGACGTAAGTGAACGTATGAATAGGCCCATCGTGTATCAATGGGTTAGGTGAAGCTGATACATTATTTATTGGTGCCGGTTGTATGTTTGTGACAGTTGATGCGGTATTAGTGGTAGCACTGTCATGCGTGTGGTTCGAGTCTGGGTTGAGAGCCCAATCTTCCTCAGGTAGAGTAACTTGCGGCCATGGTAGTTGGCTACCACATGGAGTCATTAATGTGTCGAGAATGATCTAGGTAGAGGTGGACGGAGGAAGACTCTGTACAGGTAGCACTCGTGGTGGGGGTGTATTGGCGTCTGGTGGTTCTGCATTCTGTCGTCTGTGTGACAGGACGGGTGGGCATGGCACTGGGTAAGGACTCGTTGGGCGAATCCTTTGGTATGTGTGCTACATTCCGAGACGTAACGTCTGGTGGGGGAATGTTGGTCATTCCCAACTTCAGGCGTTTAGGGGCCCGCGGAAGTGACTCAGCTATGGTGCAGTTAGTGTTAACTGGCGCAATTCCTCGGTGAGTGGATTCCGGGAAGCATTTCTCCTCAGTTGGTTAGAGGTATGGCCACTCGGTTAGTGGATAGCGGATCCCTGTGTGCTGAGTAGGCATATGGTGGTGTCCATTCCGAGAGGGATGTCCCTGGTTAGTCCAAGGTATAGTCACTCGGTGAGTGGATTACAGCACCCTGTGTGTGTCGGTTGGGTACAATGGTAGTGGTAATTGTGGTACAGTCCCGGTTAGGAACTAGTACAGCCGTGGCTATAATATCCTTATACTGTTGAGTATTGGTTAGCCTGTATTTGGTGAGATCGGTAGAGGAAAAACGATCAAAGGTTTTATGGAAGGACTGAAGAAATGCAGGTTGGTCCTGCTCAATGACATCCGGAGGAAGCGGGTGGATGCGATATTCAGATATCTCAGCTTTTAGGTATGAAATGCGCTTCCAATATTGTGTATCTAAGAGCTGTGTGAAACGTTGTGTGGTTTGGAGAACTAAAGCGTCGAGGTCCGACGAGATGTCGCTCTCAAATTTCAATACGCCATTAACTCTGCGGCGAAGATCAGCGTTTATAGTATTGAGAAGATCAGCTGGTACGACCTTTTGTAGGTTGCATTTCTGATAAATGCGATGTTTATGGTGTGCATCAGCTTCCCGAAACATGAGTCTCCGAGTGTTATTGAGTTGTGGTCGGAGCTTACGGTGAGTTTCGAGGTGTAACGATTCCATGGTGGAATGAGGTTAGGTGGGTAGGGTGAACCTCTCTTGGTATTTGTCCGGAATTAGGTTCCGCGTGTGTAACCAAGGTTTCGGCTGGTACAGTCTTATCAAACAAACAAATACAGAGATCTCTTGTTATTATTGTGGTAATGTTACAAGATCGGATTCATCTAAATAGGAGTCTCTATGGTAGTCCGATTCGCAACCCTGTGGGTCAGGATTGGTGGTGCCAATCATTCAGGTGTGGCAGCCGTGAGTGTAGGGTCGCATTATGTCACGACCTAACGATGGTATTTTTGTTAGTCAAGAACCTTTGACAAACAGGAAATAGTTTTCGCTCCGGGAGCTTGTACTATAGAGAGTGTAAATACACTTTTGGTAGTGTTGTGTGGTACCGATCCGAGCGCCGAGAGCTGATATATATAGGCTCAATCGTGATAGGAAAAAGTATATCTTGCCGTCGTTGGTCGACTGTGGCAAACTGGTGTTGGTCGACTGTGGCAAACTGGTGTAGGTCTACCAGTATATGCTTCTACCTAGGTATTAGGTGGGTAGAAGGAGCCGTGTGCAGGTACAGTGTGATCGTCTTGGTAGTGACACAGGTATGGATCGCACTGGCCGGGTCCGGCAGGAAACACGATTGAAAATAGTGATGTGGCTGGAATAAAACTTGTAAATTAAAAAGTGAAATCGAAATAAAACGAAAGCAAATCGTCGGTTCGGAAGAGCTACCTATGCGGATAATAAATATGTATATATACAGGTGTGGTGTAGAACAAATTGGTAAAAACACTGTGTAAAGTCGGTAAAGTACGAGCTGGATATTTGTGCGCGAATATTATTTCAAAATGGCTGTCAATAAACAAACTGGAGTCAATCACAGTCTTGTTGGAAATGGTTGACAGAGTGGTGAGAGACTGCAGACAGTTGTACACGTGATGTCTGGAAGAGATGTGATTGGTCAATGGAACGAATCAACATCGCAGCTATTGGCTGAGAGCGGAGGTGTTTCTCCGTTAATTGATTGTTTTGTTTTAGTAAAGTGATTGTCAAGCATTGGGTACAGGTTGCACAAAGTTGTAATTGAAGTGTTTGTACAGGCATCTCAGGAAATAAAATGTGTTAAGAGACGCAGGTAGGAAAATAAAAAAGGTTTTTATTGTTCGAGCAACTCCATATGAGCACTTTGTAGGTAAAGTAACGTGTCATTAGGTCCTTGTCGCTTATAAGAAAATGAATCGATTTAAGGCAGTACAGATATGCGACTTTATGTATACAGTCCTTGTAAATCCACCTACCCCCGCGGAGAGGGGTGGGGAAGGCAGTTCAAAATGGTACTGAGGTAGCATGAATTCACAGTATCTTGTGAGACCAGATAATTATGGATAGTACGCGTGAGTTGCGATGTTTGGGTAGCTCGTATCACGTTCAGTGCGCAGGTGTGCGACGAGATCCCGTTACAGCCCGATGGGGCTCTGGGTAGGAGAAAAGAAACAATCAATGCGCCAACTGCGTAGTAGGGTAGAAGTGCAGTCCGGTGATGCGGCTTAGCATGGCATCGGTTATATTGTATCAAGGGACATGCAGTCCACTGTGGTGACAACGGTTGGGATAACCGAGTATTACATAACGGCTGTGAGGAGCCGAGACGCGGTAGATAGGTAGCAACCGGGGGGGGGGGGGGGGGGGGGGGTTGTTTGAGGTATGTACTCGTTCCGCACGGTGGTAGAAACTAGGTATGGATCTACTTTACCAAGGTATAGGTTGCGGAATGTCAGCTCAATGTTGGTCCGGAGTCGGGGTATATGCATTTATGCCATCCCGTTTGTACACGTGGAATGAAATGTTGCGCACGCGCTATGGTGTGCTGGTTACATTAATAAGGTTCCCAGGCAATTATCATCAGGTAGGTTAGATGTTTGGTATCTCTGTGAACGCGGTATCAGTGTAAGAGGTAAACATTATTAGCACAACCCAGTTTTCTGTTTCCAATGAGAAAAATAAAACCTCCTCAACCGTTGGAACCCTTAGTATGAGCTAAAGATAAAAAATTCAAATACCTTTATTTTAAGAAGGACTGGACAAATATTTACTAATTAGTAGGAATCTTCAATCAACCGTAGAAGGGTTTGAATCAAACAGGCCAAGACAATTGCTAAGATTTGGCGGATGATGCACCATACAAGGATCCCCATTCGGCTACACTTAGTTAGAAATCCTGGCTTCCAGTTCATTTATGTACATGATTTGGTATGCCCTCATTTGTTTTGGATCTATCGGCCTTCCATAGTTGCTGTTTGGGGAGACTTGACTGTTGTTTTGTCATGAGATTTAAGAACATTAATAACTGATCTGCTTACCAATACTACTTTTATAGGCAAAGTGTTACCGGCCTGAACAGTATCGGAATTGTATTGGTTATTATATTCATTTATCTGAACACTTATGACACGTTGTGGTCTTATTTCGGTAATTCGTGTGAATTTTAGTCTATCTAGCAGATTTTTTCCATTTCTGTCCACACAGTGTCAACACACATAGATTTACGCAACCTTTTGTTGCTAACAGCGCTCAAAATCGACGTTGATTCATCTTAAACACAAAGTGGTTGTGCGAGGGAGATATTTAAATTTACGATGGTACAACATTTCAGTATTTTTGATGGACAGGAAGAAACCTTTCTGATAATTCTCCTTGACATTGGTCTTCTTTTTTCGTAGCAGACTCCATCAAGCCTCCTTTACGTCACTAATATAGTTTGGCGACAGTAAAATTATTTTGTCGTAAATATACAATTGTGACGACTGTAATGTTTGTTGATGTGAATATATTTTTGTTTACAAATATAATTTTCTACCTTTATGTTTTGATCATCGTCACCAACCAAATAATGGCAGTTCGAATCGGTGGCGTATTAATCCCTTGCTGACACTTGCGTCACCTTATACAGATTTTGATATTCACAGCGCTGCGATGGACTGTATCTCGCAATTATCACGTTGTCAGTTGCATAGTTTCTTATGAATGTGTCGTAAGTTGTACGCTGCATCGCCTGCCAGATTCAAAAACAACACTGAAATGTTTGAAGATTTCAGATCGTGGGAAATCAAATCATTTCACAACTTTGCCCCAAAACCCACGTGTTCACAACATTGTCAACAACAAACGTGTCTTCCGAACAGAATCAAGCGTTTGTGCTCATCCAATTTCTCCTGAGTGTTATCTCCACGTTGGTGGTGAAATGATAATTGATAAATATGCTTTCTCCGAGTATGGAGTGTGGAGTCTTTTATTTACAACTCAGACACTCGAATTTTCGATCTATTCCTTGTTAACCCTGACGGTTACGTATGCGGCTGGCAATTTCCTTGTCATCAAAAGCAAACATAAAAAATATTTTTGAAAAAGTGGATGAATTCGGGTTTTGTATACTTTTGACATTATTTCGGTATATAGTATGTCGTTATTCACCGCTTTAATTCACATTTATGGCAGTGTGAAAATTTTCCCAAAAATGTCCAAAGTTACGTTGGACGACCCCTTAACATGCTGTTCAAAGTATGTTTGCGTTGGCAACGTGCTGCTTCATTGCCGAAGTGTGAATCCAATAGGTAGACCTCTTATCGACTAGTCGGCAGCACGCAGCGGTGAGGGCAACATTGTAACAAAATTGTACTAGTGGCTAGCTGCAACATCGAACCCAATTGGACTTTTTTGCCCTAAAATTAATCAAGTTTTCCTCGATTTTCAATAACGAAGCAAAGGTTGAGTTGGCAGAGATCACGTGTCTTTCATGACTTTCAATAGCTTTTAGCACAGATGTGCATGAAACATTTGGGTATGAGAATCGGTAATTCCGGCAGATAAATATAGCCGATGGTTCTGATTGGTTATGTTCCACCAAACGCTGCAAACTATAAGAACCAGTCTATCGAGAGAACTTGTGCACGCGAAGGGTGCTTTTAATCGGATCGCTCTAGAGCTTTCTGGTTAAAATTACCGCATGCCCCTAAAATTCATGTGATCGTGACAAATACAGTTATGGGTGTTTTCTAACACTTATTTTCTGGGAGATGGCAGGTAAACAGCCAATCTGGCCATGCCATCTTCATGTTGTGTACATTTTATGTTATCTTATTGAAAGTATTATAAATCAATGTAATGTAATATATGAGTTTTTATACAGCTAAATCAAAATTATCTATCTTACGAAACAAACAAACATGGAGGCAGGTGTCCCAGGTACGAAAAACTCTGGGAGGGCAGGTGTCCCAGGCCCCAAGACCAGCAGAGGTCAGGTGTCCAAGGTACAAAAATTACGGGTGGGGGGGGGAGGGTGTAGGGGGCAGATGTCCTCTTATGTTAATTTTAATGGGAGGGCAGATGTCCGAGGGGGCAGGTGTCCAGACCCCACCTCCACAGAACCAAAAACAAATACAAGAAGATGTAATTGTTAAACTGTATGATCTCCCAGTCACTCAATACCCTGAAGCAGAATTTCTTGGCGTAACCTTTGATGAAAAACTAAACCTGAAAACTCAAGTCCAAAAACTAATCTCCAAATCAAGAGAACGGGCTAGTGAGTGTGTGTGTGTGTGTGTGTGGGGGGGGGGGGGGGGGGGGGGGGTTACAAAACACTAACTCAAATATATAAGACCTTTGTAAGACCAATCTTTGACTACGGCGTGTTAATTACATGCGCCACAAACAGGGCCAACTAAAACAAACTGCAAATCGCACAAAACTATGCCCTGCGCGTCGCGACCAGAATGCCTAAAGACAATAGAATCTCGTGGCTAGACGAAAAATGACACAGTGAACCCATTACAAACAGGTTAATAAAACTAGCAGAATTCACAAAAAATAAATTTGTTAACCGCGAGCTTCAGTCGGAACTGGAGCTACATACTCTAATCAATCGCAAATACAAACCAAGCTAATAACTCTAATCAATCAAGCTTCCATCCAAACCCAAAGAAATGACCTGCTTAACCGCTATCAATAAAAAACTAACGGGCATTAAACCTCGGAACCCTTTTGATGTATCGTAGCTTTTTGGTGTCTCGCTGTGTTACTATCACGAAAAAGCTCCCTTGTGGCCGCTATTGCAGCGGCGATGCTCGACTCAGACACTATCGCGCATCAAAACCAGCAGGCAATACAGGGCAGGGGCAGTAAGTACCAGCAGGCGGTGTTTAGCCTTTTGTTGCCACCGACGGCATTTGCCAGACACCACCCTCAGGTACACCAGTGGTTTTTTTAGGGGCAGGGCAGCAAGTATCAACAGGCGGTGTTTTGTCTTTTGATGTCACATGTTGGCATTGCCATACACCCCGCCAGTGGGTTGGGCTTTTTTCATTTTTTGATTATTATTTTTTTTCTCACACAAGAACACTCACCATGCATACACGACACCTACACACCTCTTCTTCTGTAGTTTTTTTTCAAAATTTCTCGCCTTCATTCGAAATTTCAAATCTCTCGAGCTAACCGATATGGACATATTCTTTTTTCACCATCTCCTCGGGGTTGGAGGAGAAAGGCCTGCCATAACAACATCTTCTCTCAATTTTTATGTATTTTACTTTCATGGCAGGGCTGCCCCCAACGGGCATCATTGGGGTAGTGTTGCGGAATAGAAGAAAAAATGTTTATCGATCTATGATCGTAAAGTTTGACTTCCACGTTGTGATTAATGGGAGTTCTGTGAGGATCCACCAGCCCGTAGCGTTTTTGTGTTTCCTTACCAGACGATATCAGACACAGGCTCCAGATTCTGCATTCAGTAACTTCACGAACTTGTCGTGTGTAGCACAACGAAGACCAGTTTCAAGTTATCTACTATTTTATTTAACTCAGCAAGCAAATTCTATAATAGCGCGACTAAATTGTCGTTGTCTCTGGCATAAAAATGTATAGTTAACAAACAAAGTTCATACCTTCATCAAATCGTAGTGGCGGCATCCAGGGTGCAATACTTGGGGTACGTGACGACCGTCAGCAGTTTCTCCCTGACCTCAGGGAAACTAAGGGAAAGTCCCCTGAGGTGGCGGTCCCATTTTGTAGACTCTTATACTGCCATGCAGACTGTCGGTCATTCTGCATGCAGTCCATGGAATCTCGGCTCTCAAACAGTATTCCGCCGGACGCCAGTTAACCGGCGGAATGTCCCGGTGACTGATGCAAAAATGCAACGCAGCATCTTGAGTTCAATGGGGAGTTTCACCAGGTACAGGTTATGATTTGTTAGACAGTTCGGACACCAACATCCCAGTAATACTGCTGAATGTTATTGTCCCATCTGTCAACAAATCCTCAGATGTTACTGCTTGTTGACAATATTAGCTTGCAAAGGTATGCCTGATATTGCCAACAGAACATCTGGCGTGTACCCACAGAGTACGCCGGTACTCAGGTCGCCAGTTTCATACAATTCCATGCAATTTTGTTGTCATATTTTAATCTGTTCCAAAACTATAAATATCAGTTAAAAAGTTAAATAAACTCGAGTCTATTGAAATCCTAAATAAAAACCCCAAGAGCTCGAGGTCTTAATCGAGCTGTCAAGCTTACTTAACCCATAATCGAGCTGTCAAGCTTACTTAACCCCTGTGGGCTAACTTCGCAACATTCCTCCCCAACCGAGGATCAAAACCCAGAGGGACTTGATCATTCAGAAAGGAAAACGATTTGCGAAAGGACAATACAGGGTTAACGAAATACGTCCGTTCCAAGGACAGGGAAAGGATGCCCCGCACAATTCTAAAATTCCAAAGTACCCATTAAAACCACTAATCAAGGTAAAGATCTAAAACCATTTCCCATTAAAACTCGTCCTCTTCAGGATTCTTTTTAACCCCCACAAATATAAAATTATTAATTACCTGCGCATCGGTACCGAGGAACATAGTCTACTCATATAGGTCCAAAGAGTAGTTTTAACATAATGGCACAAGGTCCAATTCGCGAGGATTCAAATGCTCTCCCCACTTCACATCCATGTTGGACATGTTTTCGACTGCGAGGCCATGTCGACCCACGTCTGTCCACAGACGATGTGAACTTTTGCTTTACAGCGAGAACTTTCATAAGCGGACGCTTCTCCTTGAATGTCCTCCAAACAAACACAACAATGCCCAGTTTCACCACTAGTACACTGTTCGTAGTGTACAGTGTGCAAACGAATTTTGTGGTCCATGAGTGCTTCTTGTAATAAGTGGTACTGGGGTTGAGCTCTCTCCCACTCCAATGTTTCAAAAACATTCCAATGTTCTGAGCTCAACTCCACATACGTTGGGTGACCAGCAATGAACTTCTTAACCTCGTGTAGTTCAATGCTTCGGAATGGTCGTATACGGTGAGCTCCATCCATATAGTAGCGATCAGTCCAGGACTGGTTATTCCAGTACCTGATCACCTTTTCTGGGCAGCCGGCTAGCTGACTTACACGGCGGTCACTAGTCAACCACAAACACTCGGCCTCTTCTGCCTCGCGGCCACTGGTTTGGCTCACATGCAAATGTGGAAAGACATCGTCGTCTTCTGTTATCAAATACCGGAGATGCACTTCATAGCGTCGTACGCTAACACTGTTAAGTGCTGTCTCGAAGTACATCTCATCCCAAAACCGGAGCAAACGTTGTCCCATGCCACCCAGTCGAAACAATAATTTTGTTTCGTGCGGACCCTCAGGGACATGCTGTTGTTGGTCGAAATAGAAATTCTGTTCCTCATCAAATTTTCACTGTCTGTTACCATTAGAGAGATTACCGATGCCATTTCCTCAAAGGATTTGAACAAATATATGAATCTCAAGAAATACTACAAATGAAAAGAAAACTATCAACTATCAACACTATATAACAACTTCCTCCTTTATCCGATGCACTCACTCCCGTGGGTATATGTGCTTCTAGTACCTTGACAGTCAAGTCACACACGTACTAGTTTTGAGATTGTCTTATGTGGGGTACCGATGAGTACTTATCTAAACCCTGCCGGAACCTCCATTTTTTAACTCTGTAAACTTTTTTTTTTTACTTTTAACCGAAAGAAGTTCAGGATTTGTTTACAGAAAATCAAAAAGACAACCGCACACGACCGCAATTTCTATTAGATTTTCTCCACAGTCTGCTGAATGTTACTAACAGACTTTGGAAGAACTCCAAGATACATATTCACAATGGCTATCATTATTCTTCTTCCCCCTCCCCATAGAGGGCACTACCAAATTCTTTAAAATGTCCCCGGATCCACCAATTATCGATTCAGGGTATATGGTTAACTAGAGACGAGGATTCACGTATTCTCGTCCCGTCCAGCAAGGATGTTTCCATTTGTACAGCAGTGTGAACGTTGTACACCCCAGGAAGAAGCTTCTTCTTCTCGTCGATGTTCTATCGACGTACCCACTGTGGGTAAGGAAAACCTCTCACTATAATACTGATTATAAAAGAGTTCGAGGAATTTGATTTCTTCCAAAATATATTTCTTTTCCATCTGGGGATACTGCATTTGGAACACCCGATGTTCCATGGGCCATTTAACTCTGTCGGAATAGTTTCGCCATACAATAGGCGTCGACATCCAGAGACTACTTGCTTGGAATAGTCCCTGGCGTCACGAAGCTTATGCCCTAACATTTCCTCGACCTCTGCTTTGGTTAAACTACCTGAAAGGTCGTAGCCATTGTTCGTGCAAATGATTGTCGAGCTCTCCTTGCTCGGGCGCAACTATCTTCACCACTTTTCTATGCTTCTGCCATCTTAGAACTAAAGAAATTAAACACAATATACTCAAAAATAAGAATTAAAAGAAGAATAAGAATCTCAAGGAACAAAAATCCTTAACTGTTAGGATTTCATCATCAACGTTCTGTAACTGGTTCTATTTACAACTCTCGCATTTGAGATGGCAAGCTGTAAGATCTGTAAATGGTGTTAGGTCCCGTCCTAAAATTAAAAATACCACCATCAAAATCAGGATGGGTAACTTTGTACAAAACATAATACTTGTTATGTCTCGGTAGTCCATTGGGCCTAAAACGAGCTCGTCGGGCTCTCCAATTAAGAAACCTACCCCATGGGTTACACCTTTCTATGTGTATTCTTACAGACCACATCTCATGAATTAAACGGTTTACCGTTATTCTGTGACTATGATAATGTCTTGCAAAATCTCGTCCTGAACATACCAAATCTAGATAATTTAATAATACGCAATTTAATATACGCAAAACTCGAGAACGGCTTTTAAACAGAATGTGGATCGAACAAGCAGAATCATACTAATAAACCATATCTCGTTCAATTTCAATTGTGACTGCGACATTTTGAAAATCATAGTAAACACACCGAAGGTATCCTCGGATGTGAAAGCACGATGAGTTTGAAGATATTTTAGTTCGTAAGTATTTGGTTGAACCACACTATTTATAACTGCAGGTCTTCGGTCAGTTCGAGAGCAAACGACAGGGGGAGGTTCACCATTGTTCATATATTCCTAAGCAACATATTCCCAGGGTAATGGGTACATAGTGTCTACAAAGGGAGTGACAGAAATTTCTTCCCGACCACTCAGTTGATGTTCTGCCCCCTCATCCGTTTGACCCGTACAATGATGCTCTGTACCAATTGATTCACTTTCGTCAGTATCTACTGCGTCACTACTACTCGAGTCACTCATTGTAATCACTGAAAACACAAATAATATTGTTCAATGTTAGATTGCTAATTAAGCTAAATTAATAGTTGTCAGAGTATTGTCTTCCGTTCTTAAGTTCGCACGTGCTTCTCCAATATTACGTCATAGTTCACTGTTGGGTATAACTGAGAGGGAGACGAGGACGTTTGAGGTTGGTCCTGTCTCACTTTTGTCTTTGAGTCTCGATCTTTCACTAATTGTTTCATGATTGTCACTATTTCATCTGAAGGTGGTGTCATAGGTCGTGTAGTGGTTGTGGGTTGTCTCAAAGTCGTATATAAAGGATCATCATCATCATCATTAAATGCAACATTAGACATTCCACATACATCAGCAGAAAAATTAGAATTTCGCTTTGGTTTATTCTTATAACGTAAGATAATGTTAAGCAACTTAAGATGGCCTTGTGCCCTGATAAATCTTATCGATAAGTATATCCCCAAGATAAGAAACATACACCCCACAAAATAAGCCCACTTTGGTACTTCAAATGATTCTATCGGGGTTAATTGTAGTTTATCTAGTTCACTTAATAGGTCATCCATTTTTAATTCATCTAAATGTTTAATAGATTTCGGAATTGCAAAATTCGTTATTTTCACTTTGTTGAACACATGTTGCCAAACTTGTCTTTGAGTCAAAGAGAAGTTGGGCAAGACTGTCTTCGATACTAAACGATACGAGATGTTATCGCGGTGATGAGAATAACTGTTCTACAATAGTTGTCCACCTGTGGCAATACATAACGGATTCAATTCTAAGATACCAACCGACGGCATGATTCGACGTGGTTTTGGATTCTTACGTCTTGGACACGTAATTGAGAATCGCAATGGCACGTCAGTAGTGATGTACCAAAGAACTTCCTGAATACGTGTCGCAAAAGGTAAATCCATATTTAATTTAACATCGGTCGTACATATTTTCTTTATCTCGGGTTTCATATTCAGAAATAATGACAACAAGCAACTAGAAGTTGTATGTATAGTTCTGACTGCACCTCGCAATGGGCAGAACAATTTCTTATCATCTATACAATCATCATGACCTAATTCCGGTATATATCGAGTTCTTTGTTTGTCAACAAGTAATGTATCAGCTTCAAGTCGATAAATAGCTACCATTTTATTTGCACTATGGGGTGCGTTTTGACTTACATTCATGAATGGGATGAGCAAGGCTTGTACTTTAAAAATTTCGAATTGAAAATTGGTGTCAATCAACGGAATTGTCACTAGAATGACTAATTTATCATCGACAAACACTGTTACCGTTGTCAATAAATGATAATATTGCCATAACTCCTTCTGAAGTTTCAACGGAAGTTGGGTGTGTTCGTCAAGCCTATCCTGAATGCCCCTTAATACCGAAGTCAATAAGGTAGGATTGACGACCCTGGGCGATATGTTTTCATCTGCAAGCACATCCATTTGCTCATGCAGATCGTCCATATAATTTTCTGCGGTGATTAAAATCAATTTAATACTGTTTCCAGTTGATGAAAGGATAGTTCGAAATGTTCCAAAAGAGTTAATCGATTTTCGGGTCCCTGTAATACCAATTCTACTTGGTCACGAAAAAGCGATACTACTCGCGATAAATTTACCATAAATTCTCTGTTCTCCTGTACGGCATGATACGTTAATTTTATTAAACTTAAACTTAGTTTCTGAACATGTTGTATCATTGCCTGATTTACAGACAGACGTCTTAAATTATCTTTCACCCCCTTTAAATCAGATTCAGTGGCTGTGCCAAATAGGAAACTCATTCCTTCACCTATGAAATTTGCTAAACCTCGGTTATTTTGAGATGAGGGTGTATGCCCTTTTAACTTGCGATAATCGTCTAGGTCCCCTTTTACTCGTTCGGAATGATTATTTATAAACCTGACCTCTTGGTACATATCCACAAATATCGAATGTAACACAAGATTAAAAGTATTATTTTCTAAAATTAGCTCTTATCACATGATAGGGCATTACCAAAAGTACTATTTAATTTTCCTCATTCCGTAATAATATTACTCAATTGATTCAGCTTCGTCTGAAACTGTAGCTTGGTTGGTGCTGAAGGGACTTCAATTTATTGAATTCCCTTCCTCCCTAATCAGAATACAGTCTATAGAGATGTCGTTTGTTACAAGACATGGTGGTCCATTACCCCCCCCCCCCCCCCCCCCGCCGCCTCCCCCACCCCCCCCCCCACACACACATATTTCAGAGATATATAGATAATATACAATGATGCTTGTGTTGACTGTAAGTTCAGAAGGCAACAGTGAATTCAGAGCAGTGGATGTTATTTCTGAGACAAGCCATTTCGAAAATTAATTCCTGCCACACAACAGGGTGTTATTTATCGTATTAATTAATTTTCCTTATTAGTATTACTCCAGTGAATCTGTGTTTCGACTGAAACTGTAGCTTGGTTAATGCTGGAGAGATTTCAATTTGAATTTTCTGCATCCCTAAGCCGGACACAGTCTATTAGGACGTCGATTATTATGACGTGTTGGTTCATTACAACCCCCCCCCCCCCACCACCCCCACACACGATAATATAGAATCGTATTATTTGGGCGTTACTCAAGATACTGCCGTTTTAGCAAATTGGGCCCTAGTAACCAATGCCTGCGGTAGAAGTCATTTAAAATGGACATCATGGATATAAATGATTGGCTAAACCTGAGTTTGTATCTGTGTTATAGGCCATGATTAAGCTTTTTGAGCTGAATTATATGACCTTAAACACCATTATATATGATTTGGACGTTACCCAAAGTATTGCTGTCTAACTAGTAAAATAGGCCCCAGTAACCAAAGCCCGGAGTAGACGCCCTTTAAAATGGGCATCATGGACATAAATGATTGGCTAAACTTGAGTTTATATCTCTGATTTGGCCATGGTTTGCCTTTTCGTGATATTATATGACCTTAAACACCAATAAATAAACACCCCCCCCCCCCAACACACAGTATGGATAATAAACAATGTGAGTTCAATTCAGAACAGTAAAACTGAGTTGAGCCATTTCAAAAATCAGTGAATCCGCGTTTCGATTGAAACTGTAGCTTGATTAATGCAGAGGGGACTTCAATTTATTGAATTTTCCTTCATCCCTAATGAGGATACAGTCTTTATTGATGTCGATTATTATGACATGTCGGTTAATTACATCCCCCCACACTCACAAACATACACACACTCACACACATAGCATGGGTAATATACAGTGGTGCTTATGTTATTTAAATTTTTAATTAAATTCCTGCTAACTTAATGTATCTAGACTTGATTGACAAATTATTAATGTGCCTAAATTTTGATAAATTGCCGGTTGTCATATGAACCTTCCCTTTGTCGTGTAACAAATTGTTGCTGTCCATACCCATATACTTGCTCATGGCCTTATTAGTCAACCCAGCTGGCTAAGCACTGGAAACATTTGACATGCAGTCTCCAATCTCTCTATCCAAGAAGCCTGCCAATCTAGACAATTCTGGCAACAGTACACTATTTTATCTACAGAATATATGCTTTGTTATGTTGATAAATCTGACTGGTTCTTTCCTTGAAACAAAAGCCCTGCTGCTGAGTATTGATAATGGCTAACCCGCTTACTTTTGATGAGATACAGAGCGGCAGCTCATTCGATTTTATTTCTCAGTTCAATAATGCACTTTCTGATAACAAAGCTGCCGAATTAAATTCCCCACTCGCCATTGAAGAACATAATTGTGAATATTTCACCCCGGCGAGATTTAATAACGAAACTACGATCAAGCTCAATTCCCTCTCGCTCTTCAATCTTAACTGTCGAAGCATTAATGCCAACTGGGAGTTTTTTCATAACTTGATATGTAGCCTCCAAAACAAATCGAACTTCTTAGATGTCATTGGTGTAACAGAAACATTCAGTGTAAAAGATAACAATACCTATTCCCTGGAGGGCTACCACCCCTTAATCATTCGACAAAGACCAGATAACGATGATGGCAGGGGAGGTGTTGGGTTATTTATTAAATATACCACCCCCTTTAAAATTCGAGAGGACCTTACTATGTTCGTCCCTCATGTATTTGAATCCCTGTTTGTGGAAATTTCGACGAAAGATAAAATAATCGTTGGAATTATCTATAGACCAAATTCAGCCCCTAAAGCGCACCTTGATCTATTCCTAAAAAACTCACAAATTTAGTGAGTATCGTAGGTGATTCGAACAAAATTGCTTATCTCATGGGTGATTTTAACATTGACCTTCTTGGTTCTTGTAATCATAATAAAACCAATTTGTTCATTGAAACTATGTTCAAGACGGGGTTTCTGCCACTTATCACCAGACCAACTAGAGTCACAGATCACTCGGCCACCATAATTGACAATATTTTCAGCAATAAGATTAATCATCACACGTCCGGAATAATCATCACCTACGTTAGTGACCATTTTGCTGCATGTTATATCAATGAATCGTCAAAAAGACATACCAGTCGTATACAAACCTCCAAGATAAGATCCTTTAAACGAGATAATATAAATCTGTTCAAGACTCTTTTGTCTGTAAGCGACTTCACCAATGTATTGAGTGAATCATGTCCGAACGAAGCCTATAATATCTTTCTCGAGATCATTCAAGGTGCTTTTGATGAGGCTTTCCCCGAAAAACTTGTAAAAGTCCACCCAAAATTTGTAAAACGTGAACCGTGGATGACGGCGGGACTTTTGCGATCATCATCCGAAAAAACAAGTTTATATATGAAGAAAATAAAATCGCCAACCCCATAAAACAAACTAAGACATAAAACATATTGTGCGACTTTCAATAGACTGAAAAGGGCTCGAAAGTCTGATTATTATAAATCTATTCTTCAAGAAAATAAACATAACATGAAAAAACTTGGGACATCCTGAAAAGAGCTATCAACAAAGGTACTTCTGCCTACACCTTCCCGTGAACATTTGTCGAAGACCATCTAGAGATATCTGACCCTAAAGAGATAGCCGATAAATTTAATTCTTACTTTCGCTAACACTGGCTCAAAATTAAGCAATTCAGTACAGTCCTCTTGTCATCACTTTACTGAGTATATCAGAGGAAATCCCGTTGAGTCATTTTTTATTTCCCCCACTACCCCACATGAAGTGATTAACTGCATCCGAAAACTGAAATCAAAAACAAGTAAAGGCCTTGACAATATGTCCTCCAAAATTCTAAAGGATATTATATATGAAATTGCCATCCCTCTAACTCACATGATCAATTTGTCGTTTTCAACTGGTATCGTCCCAAATAAAATGAAAATTGCAAGACTAGTTCCTGTATTTAAATCTGGCGATCAACAGTTGTTCAACAACTACAGGCCCATTAGCATCCTATCTAGCTTTTCCAAAGTACTAGAAAAATTAATGTACTCCAGGCTGATAACTTTCCTGGAAAATAACAAGATAATTCATCAAAACCAGTTTGGCTTTAGAAAAGGACATTCAACAATACACCCCGCCCTGCACCTCATAAACAATATTGCCGAGACGAACGATAAAACAACCAAAGACTGCACGTTAGCCGTGTTTCTTGATTTTTCGAAAGCATTTGACACCATAAATCACGATATCCTACTGAAAAAAACTTGAATTCTACGGAATACGAGGCCACGCAAATTCATGGTTTAGAAATTACTTTACAAATAGATCTCAGTCGGTTTCCCTCCCAAAAGCGAATTCAGATTTCCAGGTCATATCAACAGGTGTCCCCCAGGGTTCTATTCTTGGTCCTCTTCTTTTTATAATTTATATTGATGATATTATTAACTCCACATCTTTGAAGGTTTTAACATACTTCTGGTAACAGTTTGGAAACAATTACAGGTCAGGTTAATAATGAACTCAATAAAATATCTCACTGGTGTGCGGCAAATAAACTTGTTCTAAACGAGAGTAAAACAAAAGTCATCATATTTCACCCCCAAAGTGACTTATACGATATTGGGAGCAATCGAGTGAAACTTAAAAATTAATCTATCTCGATCGTTGGAAATAATCAAGATGAAAAATCCCTTAAGTTTCTAGGACTTCATGTTGACGAAAATCTGAGCTTCAAGAAACATATTTCAGCTGTTTGTTCAAAGATGTCCCGAGCAATTTATGTTATAAACAAGGTTAAGAGGATCATACCCAAAAATGCCTCAAGACACTATACTACTCTCTGATTCATAGCCATATGATGTATGGTATTCACATATGGGGCCACTCGTGTTCCACTCGAACAATCACTAAATTACAAAAAGCCATTCGTATTATATCTAACAAACGCTATAATGCGCATACTGACCCACTGTTCAGCGAGCATCGTATTCTAAAATTCAATGACCTGTACAAACGTCATGTCTTATTATTCATGCATGATTGGCATAATAACCTGCTGCCGGATAGTTTTAAAAATACTTTTAAAGTGTACCAAAATCCCTCAGGAATGGACACCAGACAATCTGGCAGACTGTATACACACAGAGCAAGAACTCGGTTCTCTGCAAACTTACCAATTCACACTTTCCCAAGGATGTGGAATACTGTAGAACCATCGGTACAAAACCTATCAAAATCGTTCTTCAAAATGTTCTTATTGGAACAATTTCTGAACTCGTATTCAGGTAATATAGACTGTGACAATCCCACTTGCTCAGACTGTAGGCACTAACTCTGTTATCTCATCAATACCCATTGACGGAGCTTAAATGTGTTATCCTCAAAAATGTGCAAAATAGTTAACTTGCAAGGAAAGAACCATCTTAATCAATAATGGTCAACCCATGTTGCTCTATGCATACTCGTTGCTGTCAGAATTGTCTAATTTTTATCATCCTTCTGGGAATGACAGGAAGACAGCCCTAGTGGCTATGTCATCTCCCTGTAGTGCAATCATGTCAATTAAAAACCTATTTTACAGTTTATGACTTTAAAAATGTATTTTACTGTTTATGACTTTGTAACTTTGTGCATGATGTGCTACAAAGTAAAATCATTTCATTTCATTTATTTTCAGTCATGTTTCTGTTTTGTTCATAGATTTTTCTGAAATTTACATCGAGTTCCTGATAACATTGGTTCACAAAGCGTATATTAATGTCCACTCGCTGCATATAGTGGATAAATGGCGCCACTTCCGCCACAAACATGCTTGTCCATTCACTGTTAACCAAAAAATGTCTTTTACCTTTGTAAAGATGACATTATTTCGGATTATGGTATTAACGCTAACTGTTAATGTCAATGTCAATAAACTTCCCATGAACCAAATCAATAACATCTTGCTCCTACAACGAGAAGGGAGACACAGATTAGCATCATGAGTGATTCTCAAAACTGAGTTCTAATATACTCTCTCATTTTACGGCCGGTCGGTAAAACTCGAGAAATTTTTCCAAAACAAAAAAATCGCCAAACTGGTTGCGGTGGCCAGCAGACGACTTCGCCATGTTACATTTCTTGTCAAATTATAAGTCAATATACTTTAGTTTCTCACGACGCTTATCCTATCGTCCATCGTATTCATACAGCATTTTAAAGGTTTCTTCATAATTAATAACTCCTGGGTGCTCCTGTGTTTATAATTTATTCTTATTAACTAATTTCATAGTTATGTCCCTTTTATCGGCCGGTACGTTAATATCTTTTTCATCATTTAAATTTCTAAAAACTTTTTCCATTTCTACTAAGTTTTTATCCTGAACTACAGGTTCTACCTTCCCCAAAATACAGCCCCTCTTTCAAGTATAGTGTTTGTTAGTACTATTCATTAACATCACAGGAATATGTCATTCATTGTTACTCGCCACACTATTACTGACAAGTAAACCCGGTTGTTCAGCTATGTAGCCTTGCTTTAAACCATGGTGTTCTATATCATCAGAGTCAAAAGATGAACGGCCCCCTATGGCCTTCGCCGTACAGGCACAAGTGGTCTGAGGTTTCAGTTTAATTTGATTTACCAATCGAGTCAAACAACTTACCTGTAATTCTTTCACAAAACGTATAAGCTGTCCCTGTAATTTCAATTTTCTAAGTTCAAAGTAAATGTTCACTCCATTATCATTGATCCAATCTAAACCAAGTAATACACTTCGATTAAGTTCATCTAAGACTAAAAATTCATGCACCTGAAAACTTCCATTGATCGAAAAATAAAGTTTCACTTGACACCTGGGTCTAACATCATTTCCAGTCACCCCCTCAATTCGAGGTAAAGTATTTCTATCTCCCAATAACCTTGGCCTATGCCTCAAATTTTTCAAAAATTTTGTGCTAATGCAAGAAGTTTGAGCTCCTGAATCAAATAAAGCTCCCACTCGTTGCTTCCCTACGTTAATCATGACACTGTCCAAAGAAGCTGGTCCATAATTAACTTTTACTGTTTATGAAGTCAGTTTTGGGTGTTTAGTTCTACTTCCTGTTGAAGTAGGGAGTTGTTTTGGTTGACTTCCTGTTCCATTTTTAGTAATTTCAGATTTTTGATGAAGTTTTGATTTCACTTCCTGTTTACTATTAACTTTCCCATCTACTTTTAGTTTTGCATTCTGCTGAATTTTCCCCTGTTTTGGTTTCGGTTTAGTCTGAATGTTTACTTCCTGTTTCTGTTTTCCAAGGGTATTCCCCTGAGATTTTATCTCTGTTACTGATTTCTGATTCTCTAAAAGGTTCTGCTTTTGAGTTTCCCTGTTCAATGGATGATTTCTAGGATACATTCCATAATAATATTTATTTCTTTTCATATTTGCCAGTTCTATTGGACTGAAATGTTTTTCCGGTAAAATTCGGGTACAATCTTTCGTAAAATGTGCGCCCTGCCCCCATTGTGGGCACCTGTCACACATTTTAATCCCTTCACAACACCGGGTATAGTGATTCTCACTTCCACATTTTTCACACTCATGATCTACTCTTTGGGGATTCATTTCAATTGGATCTATCTTTACAATTGGGGTGGAGTCCCTCCTTGTTCTAGCAATTGGCTCAGCAATTGACTCTAGAACAGGGTTAACTGTTTTTGTTTTACTAGGGTTTGGGTTAACATTTACACTAGAGTTTGACCGCTTTCTTTGTTTTACTGTTAGGCTAAGTTTCCTTCTTTACTTTCTTAACTTGTTCTCTATTAGTTAAAGGAATAGTTCTTAATTTCACCTTACAAGTGTTAATATTATGTCCCTCAGTATTACACCTTTTACAGTATACCAATTTTCCTTCTTTTACAGTAGGGGTTACTATTTGTTGAACATTTAGTCCCGTTTTATAGGCTGCCTGTTTCTAGGTTCTGGTTTTCTAGCATGCTACTTTCCATTAATTTCACTGTTTTGTCTATTAGTATACATTAATTTTTCAGGTTTTACAGGTGGTGAACTTTTGGCATGAGGTTTTAAACTTATAACAGGTGAAAGTGAACCTTTCACCTGCACTGATGAATGCACTTGTCCCATTTTTCTACTATTTCTACGATATTCTCTGTTATGTAACTCATTACATGTATTATTTGGTGTTATTTGTGTTCTATTCCAATTCTGATTTCTATGAACATTAGTTTCTGATTGTTTCACAGAACTGGATTTACTGGATTTATCTGAATATGGATCATAAATAACACTGGGGTAATTATTTGAATACTGCCTTTTGCAATTGTGAACAGAATAACTAGAATCTGGTCTTATTATCTCCTTACACTTTTGACATTTTCTTAGGGTGACTGTATTGATTGAGACTCGACCCTTTACCCTACAAGGATCGAATTTTACTCGTTTAACTTAACCCTGCAAGAGGTGGCGTAGTGCCCTACCTCACCACAGAGAAAACAAGCTCCTGGACTGAATCTAGTCGGTACACGTTTGTTGTTGTTGTGGTGGGGTTTGTACCTCTGACGTTCTCACTTGTCGCACAATTGTCACCCTACAATCACGTTTGTAGTGCCCTGGTCTCCCACAGAGATGGCAAATGGGTCTGGGACATCAGGGGTATTGATTAACCATTTGCTGAACAAACGTTTTGTTTTGATACTATTGATTTTGATATCTCGGCTGACCTTGCCTAAACTGTTGATCCTGCCTATTCGGCTTTTGAGTTGGATAATTTTGTCTTCCAGTAGTTGTTAAATGTACGCGATTTTTTCGTCGCGTCGCGTCAACCTCCATGGGGACACCTTCATTCCCCGGGCTGTCATCTCTTTTTGATTATTCGTAGTTTTGTAAACCTCCTGCCTCTCCCCGGGCTTTATGCTTGTGTTTCACTCCTGCTTCAAATATGGCCATCGACATGGCTTTGTCGAGCGTCGAGGGCTCCTTTCGAATTAATTTTAACTGCATGTCGGGCTGACCCAGCCCGTCAGTGAAATAATCAGCCAACATTTTCTGTTCGGATTCCCCATCAATTTGTTTTCCATACACGTCCTTGGCGAGATCGAGCAATCGTTCGCCATAAGACACGATGGTCTAATTTTTCTCTTGTTTCATATGGTGCAAATAACTTCTCGCCATACTCTTATCAATGATTTCGGAATATCTCCCTTTGAGTTCCTTCTGGAGCTCTTCCCACCGTATCTCGGGATTTCGTTCAGTTTGCCGTAAAATAAAATCACTGACGACGTAGTCGCTAGTTTGAGCAGCAATGAATTTTCTTTGTGACGGAGGAATGTTATTAGTTGTCCAATATAGGTTCAAGCTTTTAATCCACGCGCGATAATTCTTTGGGTTACCGTCAGATCTGCAGATATGGGCGTGGAGGGCCTGAGTTTGCGTAGAGTGAGCTGTGGTAGCAGCATTTCTGCCACTTGCCAGAATGGTTTTGTGCATTTTAGTGATAGCCTGAGCGGCTGTGTCACTGTTTGCTTGGCCTAAATCGAACTCAGTAATCTCGCGTTCACTGTCCACCCGCGTTTTCGTATTTGCAAGCTGACTGTGTAATTCAACTATCTGGTGATTCAGAACTTGCGTTTGTTCCTGAAAAACTTTTGCCTGGTTCGCGTTTTGCTCATGCAAATCACCTTCATGTTTTTGCATTTGCTCTTGCAAGGAAGCCCTTTCAGCATCCAACAGCCTCTGGTGACGTAAGGTCACGTCATCCAGCTGCTGCTTCATTTCCTGAAGTTGCTGGCTTGCAATAGCTTCCGCCCTTTGCCTAATTGCTACCTCATCCATTTTTCTGCCGATACTATATGTAAAATATCAAAAATGTTACACTTACAGTTTTTTCTGGCTGTTTGTAGATTTGTAGAATTTGTTCCATCACGTTCCTCCTTCCTAGAATTTGCACTTTTTTCACGAGTGCTACACAATTCGTACCACTGCGCACTATTACTATGACGCGTTTTCGTTTTCCACTACTGCGTGTTTTTGTTTCAACACTGTATTTGTTTCCACCACTGCGCACGGTCTGTTACCTGTACGGTTGTTGGTACTATTGAGCTCTTGGAGCTCGGTTGAGTCGCTGGCTACTGGTACGTCGTTGCCCACGGGTACTGGACTGGTTATGGTCACTGATTTTTGCAAAGTCTGCAGACACGGCACCAATATAAAAATACGTCTGTTGCGGAATAGAAGGAAAAATGTTTATCGATCTATGATCGTAAAGTTTTGATTTTCACGTTGTGATTACAGGGAGTTATGTGAGGATCCACCAGCCCGTAGCGTTTTTGTGTTTCCTTACCAGACGATATCAGACACAGATTCTGCATTCAGTATCTTCATGAACTTGTCGCGCATAGCACAACGAAGACCAGTTTCAAGTTATCTACTAGATTATTTAACTCAGCAAGCAAACTCTATAATAGCTCGACTTAATTATCGTTGTCTCTGGCATACAAATGTATAGTTAACAAAGTTCATACCTTTTTCAAATCGTAGTGGCGGGATCCAGGGTTTCTTCTTGTAGAGATTGATCTGCGTCATCTGGAGCCCAGAGGCAACTTGTCTAAGCAGTCAGAAATTGGTGCTTATATACACCAAATTTCTGATGCAATACTTGAGGTACGTGACGACCGTCAACAGTTTCTCCCTGACCTCAGGGAAACTAAGGGAAAGTCCCCTGAGGTGGCGGTCCCATTTTGTAGACTCTTATACTGCCATGCAGATTGTCGGTCATTTTGCATGAAGTCCATGGAATCTCGGCTCTCAAATAGTATTCCGTCAGGCGCCAGTTAACAGGCGGAATGTCCCGGTGACTGATGCAAAAATGCAACACAGCATCTCCAGTTCAATGGGGAGTTTCACCAGGTACAAGTTATGATTTGTTAGACAGTTCGAACACCAACATCCCAATAATACTGCTGAATGTTATTGTCCCATCTGTCAATAAATCCTCAAATGTTACTGCTTGTTGACAATATTAGCTTGCAAAGGTATGCCTGATATTGTCAACAGAACATCTGGCGTGTACCCACAGAGTACGCCTGTACTCCAGTCGCAAGTTTCATACAATTCCATGTAATTTAATTGTCATGTTTAAATCTGTTCCAAAACTATGGAGATCAGTTAAAAAGTTAAATAAACTCGAGTCTATTGAAATCCTAAATAAAACCCCCAAGAGCTCGAGCTCTTACTCGAGCTGACAAGCTTACTTAACCCCTGTGGACTCACTTCGCAACAGTAGGTGGTTCCGAAAGGAGCTGTTTGGTTGCAAACCCCTCTCTCTACGCAACAATATCAAGATTAACTGGCATCGACAAAAGTGGACTCCATGAAATAACAAACCTTCATTTTCTTCTGCAAGCCACCGCATACTACCACGGGGGACTGAAGGCAGCCACGCCTATTGACCGCAAATCCTTTCCCAGGCGCCTGCGGCGCCTAAACCAACATTCCTTACCCGGCATTCAGAACACAATGTCGATATGTGTGTGTACATATTATTCAATGTTATTATTATATGAAACCTTTCCGTTAATAAATGTTATAACTATATAACTTCGAATTTTCTAACCGCATTGCCCGGCAATAATCAACTCAGAAATATGTCAGAACAATGACTGTTGTTTAGTTTCGTTTCATTTGTGCAAAAACGATAAGATAAGGATAGAATAACACGAAATAAAAATTCGTATGAACTCGTCTAAATACGGTTATACCAAATGGCTTTTAGACGAACAATCGGGTATGACAAATGTCCGGAATACATTTGATCGGCTGGACCATAAGACGGCTAGGCAATTAGTCGTTTCAGCAGTATGTCGATTAGACGAAATGTCGAAGACCCGTAGAAACAGCAGCAACGGACGCGGCACCGGATGCGTCTTATTTACCAAAATGAAAGCGTAAGTTCAGAAAAGTATCAATTTTCAACAATATTAACCCTTTGAACCCTGGTGGTATCTTCCATATTAGTTCAATGACAGCAACTGGAAGAGTCCATGTTCATTATTTAGCGATAGACCAATTAATATTTTCAACGTGCAGCCGTGGGGCTGCACGTTGAATATATTCATGGGTCTACCACACACAATTAGCATCCATCCTATTCAATGAGATTATGAGGTATCATGTTCCTGGTCGGAAAAAAAGGCCGCTAGGGTTCAAAGGGTTAAAATCCAGCGCAGACAGCGACTTATTATTTATTCATCTCAGATTCATCATCACACACGCATCGTGCTGATAACCGTGTGAATTTATCACTAACGATCATAACAGATCCACGTTGACAATCAACTCATTCCGCGAATCAATATCATACACGAAATTAACAGTAATTGTGTTCGGAAGAGGAAGATGAACTTTAATTATTCAAAATGTTCGTCAAAATTCCTCTAAGGTTTCAACAGAATGATAAATATACGCTCCTTATCGCATAGTTATGACGTCACTCTCTTGTTTAAAAGAAGTAATATATTTCGAAGAGCTGATAAGAGCATATTCTGTATTATTACCACTTTACCGGGCGTTCCCTAGTGGATTAACAATGTTTTCACGCTCAGTAGATCACGTGGCGTACTGGGCCAGCGGGCGCTAATGCATTTCGATTTCATTAGCGCCCGGTGGCCCAGTAGGACGCCGACGGATGGAACGAGAAATTAAATCCAACATATTTCACATCAGAAACAACCCCTGTTTGCCAGATTGGCGAGTACATAATTTATTTACTCCACCCTACAATCACTAAAACAATCAACATTTCACTTCAGTGATATTCACTTTATTGACAATGACATGTCGAAAATAGTCACATGACACGAATTATGTCCCATGTTTTGCTGGCGCCTCGTTTCAACTGAAACGTTCGGGTCAAAGAAGGGCAAAATTATTCTTCATAGATTGAGGGCAAAACAGGTTTTGGTGCTCAAATCTATCGATATCCCGTTGATCGGTCTGTGTGGAGGTGAGTACTATCCTCTAACATTTTAATCTTATTTCATGTTTCGTCTCCGATGCTGGGGTTACAACTTACAAGTGTTTATGTTTTGCGCTTTCGACGTGAACATTGGTTTGGGTCACATGACGATAATTCCCACGTGCTGTTTGTTTGTCAACAGACTACACATCTGCTTTCCAGTACGGTTTCAAAATGTCTCAATCCAGCGATAATAGCGAATTAAATGAAAACCAGTAAAAGTTGGTATTGGTAGGAAATCACAGATGGTGGCAATAATAGTAATAGCATGATTTTTAAGGGCATTATGGTTCATTAGCGTCCCTCCAAAAATGATTAACAGCCCTCTGTCCCATTAACAGCCCTCGACTACGTCTCGGACTGCTAATAGGACCTCTGGCTGTTAATCATTTCTGCTGGGCCGCTAATGAACCACAACGCTCTTAAAATCATGTTATTGTTGTATTATTACCACTTTACCGGGCGTTCCCTAATGGATTAACAATGTTTTCACGGGCGATCAAAAGCCGTAATGCTCAGTAGATCACGTGACGTACTGGGCCAGCGGGCGCTAATGGATTTCGATTTCATTAGCGCCCGGTGGCCCAGTAGGACATCGACGTATGGAACGAGAAATTAAATCCAACATATTTCACATCAGAAACAACCCCTGTTTGCCAGATTGGCGAGTACATAATTTATTTACTCCTCCCTACAATCACTAAAACAATCAACAGTTCACTTCAGTGATATTCACTTTATTGACAATGACATGTCGAAAGTAGTCACATGACACGAATTTCGTCCCATGTTTTGCTGGCGCCTCATTTCAACTGAAACGTTCGGGTCAAAGAAGGGCAAAATTATTCTTCATAGATTGAGGGCAAAACAGGTTTTGGTGCTCAAATCTATCGATATCCCGTTGATCGGTCTGTGTGGAGGTAAGTACTATCCTCTAACATTTTAATCTTATTTCATGTTTCGTCTCCGATACTGGGCTTACAACTTACAGGTGTTTATGTTTTGCGCTTTCGACGTAAACATTGGTTTGGGTCACATGACGACAATTCTCACGTGCTGTTTGTTTGTCAACAGACGACACATCTGCTTTCGAGTACAGTTTCAAAATGTCTCAATCCAACGATAATAGCGAATTAAATGAAAACCATTAAAAGTTGGTATTGGTAGGAAATCACAGATGGTGGCAATAATAGTAATAACATGATTTTTAAGGGCGTCATGGTTCATTAGCGTCCCTCCTGATATGGTTAGCAGCCCTCTGTTCCATTAGCAGCCCTCGACTACGTCCTGAGCAGCTAATAGGGCCTCTGGCTGTTAATCATTTCTGTTGGGCCGCTAATGAACCATAACGCCCTCAAAAATCATGTTATTGTTATATTCAACAAATATAACCCAAAGGTATGCTGGGCGATGAAGGATATTTTTCAGAACAAAGGCAATGAATTGGGACAGTGTCAGCTCAGTCATAAACAAAAACATGTCAGTGATCTGTATTAACCCTTTACCCAACGTAACGGCCAAAACTGGCCAGCGCTGTTCTCAAAATTCGCCAATTAATTTTCATTATTTATTCATTTATTGTCTCAAAAACATAGGTTATAACCCCTCGTTGGAACGAGCGCGTCGAGCTCGTTCCAACGAGGGGTCATAACCTATGTTTTTGAGACAAAAATGAAAAAAAATAGCTAATCAAGATTTTGTTTGCGAGTGTCGTTTGCTTTTCATGTTAGGTAAAGGGATAAAGTATCTGAACCCATTCACCCAATATTCTGAACCTCCTCTTCTGGTGATTATATATAACGTTTTACACATAAACAGAATGATAAATATACGCACCTTGTCAAACAATACCAAAGGGAACAAACATCACGTTTGAACTGAAAGGAATAATTGGTAGAAATTTCAGCGCAGTGTGAGTGCTCTGTCTCGAACCGTTTAATCTTTCACAGGGCTCTATGAGTAACAATAAGTTATTTAACGACTTATTCGAAGGGATGCGTGTCCGTCTCGAGTCTTGCTTTCTCTTTCCCACTTCTCCCGCCCTCTCTCTCTCTCTCTCTCTCTCGTTTCTTTTACTTCTCTCTCTCCCTTTAAGGTGGGTGACAGTAAGACAGCTCACCCTCCTGCAGAAAGCAAATACCAGTATGATAATTTACATGTTTCTTTATAACCAATTGTTGAAATACTGTAATATTTATTATGAAATATAACTGTACTAATATAAAAATACGCAAGGCGTAAGAAGGAACCCCAAAGGATCCAACATTTTGAAATATTTCATTCCGCAACCATTACTCCAAAAACATTTTATGCAATCGAATTCCTGCATTGTTTAATTTCAGCCAAACATGAATACGTATCACAATACTAAATATTTTCCCATAGGCGACCATTATAACGTTCAGGCGAAAAAAATATAGTCGCAGTATTTTAAATTTGGCATCCGAATATCTTTTGTCAAGTATACCCCTTCAGACAACCTTTTTCTGATTCTTAAACAGGGGGGTCATGCAACAAATAAGAGAGAAAAACTAACAGAAAGGGAAGTACTGGTCACATGTACATATTTCTCAGGGAATTCCCAACCAAAACACACCAATAGTCAAATGAATTTTTAGTTCCAAAAAGTCCCTAAATCACCCTCTTTATTCTTCTGGAACATTCAACAGTAATGCAAGATGTCAGTTGAATTCTTCAAATGTTTATTGAAACAATATATTTTCCCAAGACTGCTTAGTTTTGGGGATTACATAATTTCCGTGCAACTTTTCGAGGCAGGTAAATCTAATTAAAATATTTACAACAGTAATACCTATCAGCAAACCCAACCCTACCAAAGATACTTTTACCTCTTTCATGTGATGAAAGACTAATTTCTGCAATAGAATTCATTTTTTGGATTCTGCCTGGTCAAAAGCATGGGATTGATTGATTGGTTTTATTCAGTAGTACAGCATGTATACAGTTAATAACAAAAATATACATATAGGTAGCATACTTCAGAACTACAGTTAATAACAAAAATATACATATAGGTAGCATACTTCAGAACTACATAACTGTACCACTGGGAGATGGCGTAGCCACTAGTGGCTGTCTTCCCGCCATTTCCGTTTAAAAAAAAATGAAAAAAGGAGAAAAAACAGAGAAATGAAGAGAAGAGAAAAATGAAAGAAAAGAAGTTCCATACAAGAAGCAGACGTGACAATCGAGACAATCCTGACAACGGCGTGTTTACTAATAAGTGGGAATTTTATAGCCATGCTGAATATGACATATTAGACTAGTTCTTTCCGTTATGTGATAGATCTATCCTATGTTTTCTAGCATGTCATCCCCCAAGTTCCAATGTGTTCCATGTGTCAGCAGGCATAAAGAGCGCATTGGACGCCAGGGGACAACAAGATGATGATTGAGTTGAAGACAGAGGTAGCGATGAGATGAGATAGACAGAGCTCCGACCTACAATCGGGGCATACTGGATTGTTACAGTTGACATGTAGTGAATATAAACTTAGAAATTGTACGGTTATAGTCTTTATGAATAGTGATCTTGGATAATTTTGAACGGATGGTTCAATATTGTTCCACGTCCTAGGGAAAGTATGGATGGGAAGGTTAGCAGAGAACTGGGTCCTCGGTTTATATGTGCGCAATTTACCTGGGAAATTTGTTCTTTTGAAGAGAAGTGTCCAATCTTTGTCAAATGGGCTTAAAAACTGGTATTGCCTCCGACAGAATTCCTACCCTGTTACCTAATGAGTAAGCTGGGAGGGATAAGAATTCGCAGCTTTCTTTGAAAACTATTCTAATCCCAAAATAAATCTAAAATCTGCATCCGCACACAAACCTTCTGACAAAATCTATTTTAATTAACCATACAGCAAGATAAATAGTGCCCCATCCCCATGAAACAATATGTCAATTTTGTTTCAAAATTGGGATTGTGCAGGGCTAATAATTTCTCTAAATTTGGGAGAATCCATTTGGATTCTTGCGAAAATCGTTCCGAGACCTGCTCAGGGCCAGGATCCGATGAGGCCAGTATGGTTGAATCCCTGCTGCATACTGATAATACGGGTTAACCCTTTCCCCAATACAGCTTTTTAATTTTTAAAAAACACCAACTACTGATTATTACCCCCCCCCCCCCCCCCGGGGCCTTAATCTCTCATCTAACAAAGTGGTTCAGAGAAGTATTTTGGGTCACATTCAGTAATTCACGGTTCATGAACACTACATAGGAATGAAGTTATGAAATTATTCATAACTCTAGTGTCCATGTCAGATGATTATTAGCATAGGTCTTCCTGATTGCTTCTGTCAGCTGTAGACAAGTACTGCCAAACCTCCAATGGTTGTTGTGTCACTGCTGCTTGAAAGGCAAAATTTATGGCAAAACTCTTAGAAATGGATTTGAATATTAATGAACAACCTTGAACCTAAGCCACCCTGCCCAAATATTAAGCCAGAGATTCGAAATGAACAAACTCAAATCTGACCCCTCCTCCCCCCCCCCCCCCGTGCGATACCAAATATGAAAAGATTCTGACTGGCAGGACCCAAATTGGAACAAATTTAGATGTGACCTCCCCAGAGATGTTGTACACCAAATATTAAAACATTCTAACTTGTTGGTCTGAAGAAAAAGATTTTTAAAGAACTTTTCTTATGTTGCACTGAGTTAATTTGAGCTCTTATAACGAGCCCAAGTATTAACCCATAGACTTGGCTTGCACAAACATAAATCTGACCCCCTGAGAGATGCTGTATGTCAAATATGAAAGGATTCTGACAGGTGGATCTGAAGAAATAGATTTTCAAAGAAATTCCTTATACTGCACTAAGGTAAATTTTGGGCTTCACTAGACAGACCAAATAATAACCCAGAGACCCGATTCAAACAAACTGCAATCTACCCCAACCCTCCTCCCCCCACCCCACTAGAGATGTTGTATGTATTTCAAATATGAAAGCATTCTGACTGATGGATCTGAAGGAGGTTTTCAAAGAAATTTCCTCATACTGCACTGTTGATATTTGGGTGCTCTTAGGGAGCCCAAATATTAACTTATTAACTCAGGGACTCGATTCGAACAAACTTGAATCTGCCCACCCCCCCCCCCCCCCCTTTCAATTATAGATGCTGTGTAGCAAGTATCAAAAGATTCTTATATATGGTTCTGGAGAAGATTTGTTTTTAATTTTGGAAAACAATTTATGGGTTCCATCAGAGAAATGCCCCTTTTGGGGACTGCTGTGGGCGTGGCAACTTCATTTGAACAAACTGGAATTCATATATGATAAGGTTCAACTCGGACCAGTTGTTTATGAGAAGCGGTTGGTAATGTAAAGTTCACGCCGGACAGATGGACGGATGGTCGACAGACAGAAAGTCACCACTTAAGCGCCCCCTGACTTACAGTTAGGTGAGCTAAAAATAAACAATATTCTTCAAGATTAATAATCATGGATGTTACTGGAACCGGCTGATGAGAGCTGGTTCCAATGACAGCCATATTTGTACAAATCTTATTGCCAGAGTCACAATATTTCAGGCCATGTTAGTGTTGTATTGGTTAATTTGCTGCCTTTGTATGAGGTAAAGGGTTAAATCGACTCAGTTCTTTTCACGTGAATCCTAGCAGCGGTGCTACGAGAATCTACATGGTTTCTCACTGGTTTTGTTGCACAGATCTCTGCGTGAATCGATTCTGATATTCTCTTCGAAATGTAAGCCCTGGCTGAGGCTAATATAATTCACCAATATCAAAAGAAAGTGCCATTTTATCTCAACAAATGATGTCAAATATTCTTTTACCTACTGATGGGGAACAATATAGCCCTGGGTGTGCCCCCCCCCCCACACACACACACCCCGGTATGCCCTTTTCCTTAAAAAAATTATATTAATTTATAAATAAATTGATGTTGACACATATTGAATTTCCCATTGTTATTTAATCACATTCTGGCTTCTGAAGACATTTCACATTGTGCTTGATGAATATTTTGCAATCTGTGTAAGGAAAAGCCCCAGTTTTCTCAGTTAAGGCACCTCGAGTCATAAAACAGTGATTTTTTTCCGACAGAATGACCAGTACCTGCTACTGTGGTGTCTCATGACACTGTTAAAATTCCTAAAATCATCAAATATTGATTCTGTAGTGCTGTGCTTGTGCTGCTAATATCCACAAGAGCACTTTCACAACTTTGGTTTTAATCCCCACAGGCACGCGCACATTCTGTCAAAAGGAGTAAAATTGTAGAAAATATGTTCCCAAAGAGGACAAATCAGTTACAGTACAGTCGCTATGGAGGGGTTGTAATACATGCGTGGGCAGTGATGTCCACTCTTGCGTTTACCAGGTAATAAAAAGCATCATCAGCAAAATGTTAATTAATGAAGCACTGGGTTGTGTCTGATGCTTCATTATATAAATCTTTGATGATTATTCCTATGGTTAGTGTTTTGCATCAAATATTATTGTATTTGTGGAAATATTGTCCATCCGTGGAAAGTGAGCTGTTTTTGTTTCAAGTATATAATACTCTTTGATATTTGATATGTTTGTGACGGACTGGGTCCAAAGTACTCAGTACTGGTAGTACTCGAGTACCACTTTTATGACAAAGTACTCAATACTCGCCCCAGCCCTGATTTGTGTATGTGTGTGGGGGAGGTTGGAGGGTGAAAGATAGCTGCAAATTATTTAAAATGTAGAGCCAGGCAAATGAAAAGCAAAGAAACATTTCATCTGACAGACAGACAGACAGACAGACAGACAGCCAGACAGACAGACAGACAGACAGACATGCAGTAACACATGTTGGATGCCTCCATAAAAGTAGTGACTAACTTACAACGAAAGATATAGAGAGAAGAGCCAGGACAATGTTGCCAAACAGAAAACAAGAGGTCCCAGGGGGCCTGACGGCATTCACCTGACATGGTAGCCTAAATATCAACCCAGGGAATTTATTTGGACAAGTTGCATCTGCCTGTCATAAGAAAAGCTTTTACAAAATATACAAAGATTCTGACCTGTGGATCTAAAAAAAAGATTTTTAAAGAATATTCCTCATACTTGTATTGAACTAAGTTATAATTCGGGATCCCATAGGGAGCCCAAATATGAACCCAGAGACGTCACTTGACCAAACTTGAATCTCACTTCCCTAAGGATGTTGTATACCAATATCAAAAGATTCCAACTACTGGATTTTAAAGAATATTCCTCTTATTGAACTAAGTTATAATTCGGGCTCCCACAGCGAGCCCAAATATGAACCCAGGGACTTGGCTTGAACAAACTTGGATCCCACCTCCCTAAGGATGCTGTATACCAATATCAAAAGATTCTGACTACTGGATTTTAAAGAATATTCCTAGTATTGAACTAAGTTCTAATTCGGGCTCCCACAGGGAGTCCAAATATGAACCCAGGGACTTGGCTTGAACAAACTTGAATCTCACCCCTCTAAGGATGCAGCATCCCAAATATCAAAAGATTCTGAAGGGTGGATCGGAAAAAGAATATTTTTAAAGAATATTCCTCATATTACACTAATCTAATCATAGAGAGCCCAAATATGGACCCAGGGATTTGATTTCAACAATCATGTGAATGAATCTTCCAAAGAAGTTATATGCGAAATATGAAAGCCTTTGTAGCAGTGGTATGGGGGAAGAAGGTTCTTTAATGTTTTTCCCATTACTCACAGTGTTAAAAAATGATGACTCAGCATTTGTTCAAAAGTCCTGGAAAACTGCCCTATGATAAAACCGATGGCAATTCTTTTTGGACCATTCCTTTCTGCTGTTCCTAAGGAAGTTTCACACAAAAAACAATTCTCAGTGCCATGTAGTTTTGAAGATATGGGCGTTTTACATTTTTTCTATATTTAGATCCTGCGATTCCCATAGGGCGACGAATTTGCGTCAAATCGGGCTCCCACAGGAAGCCCAAATTTGAACCCAGGGACTTGGCTTTAACAAACTTATATCTGACCTCTCTAAGGATAAAGTATATCAAATATCAAAACATTCTGACTTGTGGATGTGAAGAAAAATATTTTTGAAGAATATTCCTCATATTGAACTAAGTTATAATTCTGGCTCCCACAGGGAGCCCAAATATGAACCCAGGGACTTGGCTTGAAAAAACTTGAATCTCACCCCCTAAGGATGCTGCATATGGTACCAAATATCAAAACATTCCGACTGCTGGATCTGAATTAGAAGATTTTTAAAGAAAATTCCTCATTTTGAACTAAGTTATAATTCAGACCCCCACAGTGAGCCCAAATATGAACCCAGGAACTTGGCGTAAACAAACTAGACCCCCCCCCCCCCCCCCCCAAGGATTCTGCATACCAAATATCAAAATATTCCGACCGCTGGATCTGAAGAAGATGTTTAAAGAAAATTCCTCATTTTGAACTAAGTTATTATTCAGGCTCCCACAGTGAGCCAGGGTTTCGCAAATATATTTTTTGCGGAACCTGTTTATTTTCTGCGGGACCCATTTCCAACATGTGTCTTAATCACATGAATTATGCTTATTTATCTTCAAATACATAGATTGTTAGATTGTTCAACCACAACATCAAAGGCTATTGCAGGAATCATGTTTATAGAAATTAATTAGAGCTGATACGGTTAACCGATTAATCGACTAAACAATGAATAACGCCTTGATCGATAAAAAAGTAATTGATCGGTTAACCGTTACTTTTGAACTACGGCATTATATGGGTTAACAAAGGAACAATCTTGGTCCAAACAGCAAACGTTGTCACACTGGTCCACATCAATTACATGTATATGAGACAGAGTTATGCATGCCAGTTACGTGCGGACATACTTGTTCACTTGCATGATCATTATACTCTATCAGTAGCTGTTAATGGTCATTCTCAACCCTTCACCAAATGCGGGTAACAGCCGATGCTTGCACAATAAAGTCTTGAATTACAAAAGATTTTCAATGTTTGTCTCAAAAACATAGCTTATGACCCCCCCTCCCATTGAAACAATCTCAATGCGCTCGTTCCAATGAGGGGTCATAAGCTATGTTTTGAGACAAAAATTGAAAATATAAAAAAATTTGAATGGACATTTTTGTATATGGCGCTGGCCGGTTTTGTCCATTACGTTGAGTAAAGTTTTAATTATATAAATCATCAACGGCTCGGCAATTATTCAGCTACCTATCAGGGCAAGTGATTAATCGGTTAACCAAGGTTAATCCATGTGATTAATCAATCAAGAAAACCCTTTAATCGTTTCAGCTCTAAAATTAATTTAATTTTATTAAATTTTATCTCATGAAAAAATGCTTATATTTTTGCGAGAACGGTAAATGGATCTTCTTAACAAGCGTTTGCGAGAACACCACAGGAACGAAACGACCGTTCCCGAAATTTGAGAAACCCTGGTAAGCCAAAATATGGACTTGGCTTCAACAAACTTGAATCTCACCCCCCTGAGGATGCTGCATATGGTGCCAAATATCAAAACATCCCGACTGCTGGATCTGAAGAAGAAGATTTTTAAAGAAAATTCCTCCCACAGTGAGCCCAAATATGAACACAGGGACTTGGCGTAAATAAACTTCAATCTCACCACCCCCCCCCCCCCCCCCCCGACCAAGGATGCTGCATACGAAATATCAAAACATTTCGTCTGCTGGATCTGAAGGAGATTTTTAAAGAACATTCCTCATTTTGAACTAAGTTATAATTCGGGCTCCCACAGTGAGCCAGGGTGTCGCAAATATATTTTTTGAGAGACCCACTTTATTTTTTGCGGGACCCATTTCCAACATGTGTCTTAATCACACGAATCATGCTTATTTATCTTCAAATACATGGATTGTTAGATTGCTAGATTGTTCAACCACCACATCAAAGGCTATTGCAGTAATCATGTTTATAGAAATTAATTAGAGCTGATACGGTTAACCGATTAATCGATTAACCCATGATGAACGTCTTGATCGATAAAAAAGTAATTGATCGGTTAACCGTTACTTTTGAAGTACGGTATTATATGGGTAAACTAAGGAACAAACTTGCTCCAAAACAGGCAAACATTGTCACACTGGCTCACATCAATTATATGAGACAGAGTAACGCATACCAGTTACGTGCTGACATACATGTACTTGTTCACTTGCATGATCATTATACTGTATCAGTACTTGGAAATGGTCATCCTCAACCCTTCATCACATGCGAGTAGCAGACGATACTTGCACAAGAAATTCTTCAGTTACTAAAGATTTTCAATGTTTGCCTCATAAACATAGCTTATGACTCCCCCATTGGAACAAGCTCAATGAGCTCGTCCCAATGAGGGGTCATTAGCTATGTTTTGAGACAAAAATTGAAAATATAATACAAATTAAATGGACATTTTTGTATATGGCGCAAGCCGGTTTTGTCCATTACGTTGAGTAAAGTTTTAATTATATAAATCATCAACGGTACGGCAATTATTCAGCTACCTATTAGGGCAAGTGATTAGTCGGTCAGGTGAGCTAAAAACTCAGTGGACCATGAGGGCTGCAGTTGGGCGAGAGACTTGGTTCAAGGAGAGAAGAAACTTGTAGCTGCTGGCTGTCGAAAGTGTTGTTAAAACCCAATAAATAAATAAACAAGAGGTCCCACGGGGCCTGAAGCGCTCACCTTGAACAGAACACTATATAAACAGAGTCCAAGAATGAATCTACATTAAGAAATCCATCTCCATAGGCTACACTGTCAATCCTTGAGCCCATCAGGAGTGACAAAAACAGTCCAAGCATCATGCCTTTTCTTCAGTTGATCATAATGTAAAATGTGGAGCTCCCCTTTGAAGCCCCTTGATACAACCTATGTAGATTACTCTTAGTTACATACCTCTAGAGGGTACTGAATAAAAACATTCTAATTCTTCAGCTACATGGCCAATTCCGGCTCCCATAAGGAGCCCAAATATTAACCCAGGCACTCGATTTGAACAAAGTGGAATCTGGCCTCCTTAGAGATGTTGTATACCAGATATGAAAGCATTCTGACTGGTGGGTCTGAAGAGGAAAATTTTTAAAGAAATTTCCTCATATTGCACTAAGTTAGAATTTGGGCTACCATAGCGAGCCCAAATTGTAACCTATAGACCCGATTTGAGTAAACTTGAGTTGCACCCCCCCCCCCCCTCCCCAGAGATGTTGTATACCAAATATCATTCTGACTGGTGGATCTGAACAAGAAGATTTTTAAAGAAACTTCCTCATATTGCCCCGAGTTCAAATTTGGGCCACCAAAGGAAGCCCAAATATTAACCTAGGGACTTAGTTTGAACAATCTTGAATCTGACCCTTATAGAAATGATGTATACCAAACATTAAAATATTCTGACGGGTGGTTCTGAAAAAGATTTTTAAAGAAAATTCCCCATATTGCCCTAAGTTGAAAAATTTGGGCTCTTGCATTTAGTCCAAATATGAACCAATGGGCTTTATTTTAACAAACTTGCATCTGACCCCTCTATGGATGCTGTATACCAATTATCAAAAGATTCTGACCATTGGTTCTGGAGAAAAGATTTTCTAAAATGTTTGCAAATATGCTGAGTCGGCATTATTTTGATGCCCTCTGCAGAACTCCCTAACAAAACAGATGGCACCTTTTTTACCATCCAATTCTACTGGTCCTAAGGATGCTTCATACCATATAACAGTTCTCTGTTCCAAGGGTTTTGGGAAACATGGGCGTTTGAAAATATTTCTATTTTTAGCTCCTGGGGTTCCCATGGGGATGCAGGTTTTTGGTTTTTTTTTACACGAGTCAAGTACTTATGACCCAATAATACCACATACTGAATTTCGTTCAAATCGAATCATCAGTTCAGAAAATAGAAATTTTGGGTGGTACCAAAAATCTAACCCCTCCCATTACAAGCCAAATATTGCTTCACGAACTACGTTTGAACAAACTTGATTCTACTCCTCAAAAGGAAGCTCCATAACAAATATCAAGTCATTGTACCCACTGGTTCATGAGAAGATTTTAAAAATATTTTGGGAGCCTTTTCCTGCATACCCCTCCCGATGGGGCTGGGCAAGTTGGGGTAAACAAAAATGTAGTACCGATTTGGGACCATCACTCACACAAACTTTCACTTGAATTGGCCCAGTGGTTTTGGGCGAGAAGACTAAAACATGGTGTTGGTGGACGGCAGATGGATGGACAATGGACGGAGAGTGATCAGATCAGCCCAGCTTGACTTTGTTGAAGAGAGCTAAAAAAGAAAAATCAACATGTTCTATATTTTACCCATGTTATTACAATTGATAAATTTGTCTCTGGAGTGCACCAAGGCTTATGCTATAGTATTGCAAAGCATTCTTGCCCTCGGGGGCTGGAATACATCACGACCCATGCTATTCTGTAGATTATGAGGCCTAAAACAGACCAAAAACATGAACTTTTAATGGCAGAGAAATAATTACAAAAATAAAAAATAAATAAAAAAAAAACACCCGCCTGCATGCAATTTTACAAAATATGGCCTGAGAAACAGACCTACTTTGTGGGGCCTTATGCATGAAGATTATTACAATGAATACATTGTCTTGTACAAAGGAATACCACACAATTCAGTGTAGACTGATTTCAAGAAGTCATCTCTAGTGGAAGGGCAATTTTAACAAACATACAGGCCCAAACAAGCTTCAAACGCAGTGTAAAAATTCCACAAAATTAATAAACATTCATGTATGTTTAATAGGAATTAGGAGTATTGTAATTAAACGTCAACTGTGTGGTGGTCCATAAACTTATATTACTTTGTTATCAGGTGTTAAAAAATATTTATATTTGTAAATACACCCACCCATTTAGATTAGTCCCTGCTCATAGCAGTGACGCAGACATACAGTACAGTTGCCGTGGACTGGTCATAATCCATGCGTGGGCAATAAAATTTTAATTAATGAAGCACCCGATTGTACCCTGTGCTTCATTAATTAAATGTTTGATGATAATTGCTGTAAACAGGGTTTGAAATCTAATATCATTGCCTCCGCGGAAATACTACCCACCCGTTGAAAGTGACCAGTACACGGTGGCCGTAGTGGTGGCATGGGGGCTGGAGGGGAGGGTGGGGGGGGGGGGGTTCAAATGCCTTCCCCAATTTTATTCATGCCCCCCCTCCCCTGTTAATCCATATAATAAACATCCGACAAGACATTTTAATATCTAGATATTTATGCTGGTACTCAACTTATTATACACAAATGTAACAAATGGACACAGGGTCAAGGAAATTGTATTTTTCTGTCTTGAATTTCAATTTTTTTCTGGGGCGGGGGGGGGGGCACCCGACCCCTCCACTGATGAGAGGGGTACACTCCCTCTTGTCCTCGCCCCTATCTCACTGCCATGTGGCTCAGGTGTTGCTGTGCATCATATTCTATATGCCCCAGCCCCACCCTCACTAGATATTACTCTTGCCCCTAACTTTGGTATCCTGGTTAAGCACCTGTATAATGGTAAACTAACATCAAATTGCGTGCTTATGTCCAGTAGCTAACATTGGGATAGTATAATGTGCTTTGTCAGAAACTTGATCAAGTATTGATGACAAATGACAATTTCCATTACCAGTACCTGGTACCAGTAATAAATTAAGACTTGCAAATATCCCCCTGCGTTTTGTCAGCTATTAACTAACATAAAATTGTGCGCTTCATGAAAATTATTTTGTTACTACTTGTTACAAATTACTGTTTCTTGTTTTGTTATTTTAGAAAAAGAAATCACTCCTTTTCTGGCTGGCATACTAAACACCGAGGCAAACCGAGGGATACCAAGGTGAATAAAAACAGGAGTGAAACGGGTATAGGGTGGTATGTTCTTTTTATTATTTATTTATTGGTATTTAAGGTCACATATTTCTGCACAACAGCTAATCATGACCACGACAGTTTTATGAGTGGAGGAAGGCAGAGTGCCTGGGGAGAACCACTGAGTAATGACAAGCAACGGTCAGTTCCCCAACATACTACACAAGAAGTGTTATCCTTGTTCGAAGACAGGTGCACCAAGAGCATGTAGTATGCCTTAGCACACAGCATGGGCAATGAGGGTGAAGTGTCCTGCCCAAGGACACAAAGCTGTTGCCGCAGGTGGGATTCGAACCGAGGACCTGTCGGTTTGCAGCCTGCACCTCTACCTACTGAGCCACTGCACCCCTGGTGGTGTATTGTGATTATGTAAATAGATTTAAGCAGTATGTGCATGGTTTTAATGCCATATTTGAGAATTGTGGGTGCTGAAGTAATAGAGTGCGCTGAAAAATCTTCCCTTTGGTTTTTAGTAGGTAGCTTGATAATGGTATTTAAAGCGACTCCACCTTAGTAAACAACAGTGTGAATTGTTAATCAAATAGTAACTTCTTAATTAGTTTTCTTTGTGGCTGTCGGCAATTGTCTTCTTTGTTATGACAGAAATATTGTTGTGGACCAATATCATAACATGGGAAACAGTATTTTTTTGGAAGTAGTAATTTTTCAGTCGCCAACGATAAAAAAATGCCGTGAGACTAGAGACATGGTCAGCACTCATGGCTGACCAATGGGACCGAAGATTAAAACGACACTGACTTAATTTTTCTACAATTCTATAAAAACGGCGGCAATTGCAAAAAAAAGTGGTCACATAAAGAAGGTGAAAACCATGAAAAGAAAAAAAAAATGTCAACAAATTACCATAAATTAGTGGCGTTATCACAGGTGAAAAGCGCTAAAACGTATACTGTATATACACATTAGGTGCAGACTGTATTATTACTAAATCACCCACAGAGTGGAGATTTCACCCAAGTAGTATGTGAATTGGTTTTGGGGCCTGTTCTGCCGGTAGCCTGGGTGTGGCCTGGATGTAGCCTGGGTGGATGACGTCATGTAATTAAAAATGTTACGTAAGGTAATTAACATGACGTCACTTAATGAAAATTATTTTAATCACTTTAATTAATAACTGTTGCTTAATTAATTTTAATTAATGACTGTTACATAATTAATGTAATTAATGTAATTAATGAGTGTAATTAGGGTTAATTATAATAATTAGTACATTAATAAATGAATTAATAATGTTTACGTCGATTAGTACATATTTTTTTTTTAAAGTCATAATTTGGAATAGATATTATTAGATAAAGAATAATATATTTAAAAATAATATTGACATATTGGACATATATATGAATGCTATCGACTGACTCTGACCTGGACACGTGCTAAGGTAAATACTGTATTGCATGTATGGGTGTCATTAAAAACCAATAAAATCTCGTTAAATCAATTTTTCCTTTCAAACACGAACTACTACATGCGAGTGACAGATGTTGAGGTAATAAATTCCTATTGTTCAAAAGTTATGAGTGTAATAAAAACCTCATTAAATTAGCGATCAACACGCAACCTTCTTTCAGACTCCGAGATTCAAATTTTCAAATTCATTGATTTTTTAACTGTCCAATTTCTGCTTTTTAACGGGTTCTCAAAAAATCAATCAGTCAATTTTAAAACAATGACAGTCACTCATAGACCAAGATATTCTGATTTTACATCTCACATGATAAAGTAATTTTTTAATCCAATGACCACATGAACAAATAACATTTCGGTTATTGAAAAGCGGGCGAGTAGTATGTCTCGTATGTTTGAGGACTCATTTGCCGGACCCCGGTGCCGGACCCCGGAAGTGACGTCATGTCACGTGACCTAGTGCCGCCATGTTGTGTTGTCATGGTAACCCGTGTGAGCGGCCATGTTGTGACATCTATGGTGATACATGGTGTTAGTGCACATGTGCAGCACGTGTTGTTAGGGTGATACGTGTTTCCATCGTCCATTTTGTGTACTGGAGGCCGCCATCTTGGTTTCTATGGTAGCACGTGGTTGCTATGTTACCCAATTTTTCTGCAATGGTGCGGGGTATGTTCGGAGGGTATGTTCGATTGAATCGGAGTAAATCAAATTGCCACAAACAACCCGAAAATCCCTCCAAATCACCAAAATCCACCCCAAATCATCAAAATTTTCTTCATTTACTATAGATTCCCCATTTTATAGGCTTAGCACGTAGTGCTTTAGTATCAAGGGGGTACAAGGTGTGTGTTCGATTGAACAGGTGTATTTTTCTGACTTACAATTCTCCCAGAATTCTCGAAGAATTACCCAAATAAACCCGACAAGTTGTACTATTTCGAATTCTTTCAGAATTTTCTGCTTCTATCTATATATGCAATAGTTTTCCTCTACCTGACCATGTTCCTTTGTTCTATAGTATACTCCAGTAGCGTAGAAGAGCCTATCAGTTGGAACAGCTTTGCTTATAAAAATTATATTTAGCTATTCTGGTCTGTTCTTCTTTGTTCTGACCCTATTCCAAGTACTCTTGTAGTTTCATTTATCTAGATCATTTATATAAATTATAACTAACCAATCAGATTGCTTGATTTCCCATAACCTGTGTGCAGAGTTATCTCCCTTCTGTACAACAAAATCCAATATCATTCCCACAGCCAATAAGCTATGGAGCAGTTATTGATAAGTCATAGCTCGAACGACTCGAAGCTCATCAAGCAAATAAACCTTAGGGCAATTGCTCGATCGAGTGATGCAGCATATTTCTCGAATGACTCAAAGTCCATCAAGCAAATGAGCTATTGAGTAATTGCTCATTCGAGTGACTCTTCGAACAACTCTCCAACTCATTTCAGTATTTGAGGATACCTATGGCCCGGCATTGTATTATTTGAGTATACCTATCAAGGATACCTTTTATAGGATACTTATTTAAGGATACTATTACCTATATCACAAGGCATACCTATCCCGGATTTCCCTTATAAGCTAAAGAGCCAAGAGAGTAATTGCTCCATTAGCAATTGCTCGCACGACTCGAAGCTCATCGAGCAAATGAGCCTTAGAGCAATTGCTCGATCGAGTGACTCGGCATATTGCTTGAACAACTCGAAGTTCATCGAGCAAATGAGCTTTTGAGTAATTGATCATTCGAGTGACTCCTCAAATGGCTCTTCGACTCATTTCAGTATTTGAGGATACCCATGGCCCGGTATTGTATTATTTGAGGATACCTATCGAGGATACCTTTGATAGGATACTTATCTAAGGATACTATTACCTATATCACAAGTTAGGCAGAAGTGTTTCATCCACGCACAGGCGCAGCCCATTAACAACCAAGCTACCTACTATATGCCGTGGGGTGGTTTTCGGTAGCAACTTGGTCTACATGTATATATCTTGCATTTACTCAAATAATCAAGTAATATCACATATATTGCTTCGAAGGAATCAATTAAATGTCTACAATTACATTTAAACCTTTTAAAACAACTCCGACTTACTTTTGTCTTTTCACCTCGGTATCTCTTGGTATACCTCGGTGTTTAGTAGGACCTTTTTCTGGGGGTGGTTTGGTTTGGATCAAATTGCCATAGGATGATTTGGGTTAAATTAGCAGCCAGTTTTGGTCAAATTGCTGGAGGAGAGTTTGGATGCAATTCTCACTGATGACAGTATATTATAGAACACATGGAACGTGGATTTATTTATTTATTTATTGGGGTTTACCAGCACTTTTGACAGTTAGGGTCACCTCGTTTCGGACAGTTTTATGGGTGGAGGAAGTTGGAGTCCCAGGAGAGAACCACCGAGCAAATGCCAGGCTCCCAACATACTAACTCCACACGAGCAGGGTTAGCAATGGTTGAAGACAAGTGCACCATCACATTAGCTCACAATGCCACTGAAGAGAAACGGAACAGGCTGATTGATAATTGTAATGCATTGTTACAGATGTTATATAAATGTACAAATTATACTCAAATGTCAAAAGTTGTGCTTCTGAATACTAGCCTGTAAAAATATAAACAAATACATAAGTAAAACAGGAATGAAACGTAATATCACTGCAAGTTTTGGTTTTATTTAATCCATATTCCATACCCCGTTGACATACCACCAAAACCCTCTCTATTTATCTGATTTCACGTATCGGTCAATGCAGATACAGTAAAATTTTTCAATTTTGTAAAAATTATGAAGATTTTATTGGAAATTGTTTACTTCGGTAAATTCTTTGGGGAACAAAATACTAAAGTACTAAAGGAAACAATTACATTGCATACCCAAAATAAAGTTTAAATTTAGGGCCGAAACCACCCACCTCTGTCTGTGGGGCGAAATGACCCGGGGCAAATGAGGACTGGGGCGAAACGGCTCGAGGGCGAACGGGAATTGGGGCGAAATGACCCTGGAACAACTTATCAGCAAGGTATCACCTATTTTCAAGCGTATTTTTCATTACTATTTATTTCACCTTAAAATTAGGATAATTCAAAAAATGTGTTTTGTTTTGATTCTTCTTGAACTTCACTAGGTATGTGTCCATACATATCTTCATGAAATCGCACCAATATAATTAATAAGATTGCCAGTTACATCTGCAGTTTTTCGATGAAGGTACATCATGTAATCGCCGAATAGGCAAGTTACAATGAAATCAGGAGAGTTCGATCTGAAAGAACAAGATGATTTGCTGACCGTATTAAAAAACCTCTAAAAGCACAGAATACGAGTGATGTGTAGACATGTAAATAAAACACAAAGCTGAGATGCAAGTTGGGTTGCAACAGAAAACGAATGCATTTGACATTTTGTTTGATTGTTGATATCGGCCCAAAGATTCCTTGAGGGCGATAAGCAATTGTAACGGCAATTGTGAATCGGAAGCCACGTGATTTTTTCCCTGAAATTTATTGTCCAATTCAAAATATCGCGTGACGGTATTGGAGAATTCTGTCTGTGGAAGACATTTATCTGATTGGGTTTGTGCAACCCCTTGCGGGCCTACGGCCCGTCGGGGTTCCTATAATGCCAAAAGTGGGAAGGCAGTTCGTAGGTATTTTCTTAGCTTTACTGCTGAGGCATGACTCATTTGAAAGCCTTTCCTATAAACAACTTTTATCCCAAATTGCACAGAAATCTAAAAAGTAATGTTCAAGTTACAATGCAAACAGACATCAGAGTGCAGATGGACATATATACAGACGGACATATGGATAGACTTCAAATGCAAGAGATTGTACCAGAGGTGCTGACATACAGTGTCAAGGATAAGGCTGTGTCAGATGACAGACAAAATCTCTCAACCAATGGACCCTGCAACAAATCTCAGGGCAAAAATGTTTTTGTGTAAAATCTTTGAAGTGTTCACAAACCCATTTTAGAACTCAAAACACCAGAGTAGCTCTACAGGGTCATGTAATATTAAGAACAGCATACTGAGCATGGCATATGCACCCCCCCCCCCCCCCATCTCTGAAAATGCTAAGATGGACATATTTTCAACACTAGGAGTTTATCATCTTTGTTTTACAGCAGAGAGAAAGCCAACCCAGCAAAAATTGTGAGATCAGCGTACACCTGTTAACGCCTGTTAACAATGGTTTGTGTCAATCAGATCATCTACATGCGAGATATGAAATTATTGTCTTTGTTTTGCAGCAACATTAATCCCCCCCACAACCCATTAGTAACTGTAAAGGCCAGAAACAATGATTGGACCATCAAAGACATAATGCCCAAAGTTAAAATGTGGGATAAGTCTGAAAGGTGACAAGTGATAAATATGATTGAGATCCGATAACCCAAACCCAATATGCGAGGCGAACATACAAAAAAAGGCTATTTTTGTACATTCAAAGAGCCATAATGCATAGAAAAAATATTTTCAACAGCAAAACGGCTGTCACTTCTTAAAGATTTTACACGTATGATAGTGAACATGTGTATGAACTTTCAATAAAATCTGAACAGTAATGTTCAAGTTATAATGCGGGCCGACATCTGAGTGAGGATGGACAGACGTATGCACAGATGCATGGACAGACACATGGACAGACACACTGACTCACGGATAGGCGCAATCCAGTATACCCCACTTTTTGAAAAAAAACTGGGGGTATAATTAGCTATCTGAGGGTAAGTATGTCAGTACGGTACCAGTTTCTGAACCCCTTCAGGACATTGCTACCATCTTACATACCAATTATTGACCAAATCTATAGATATTTGTTCAGGTTGTCATGCTAATGAATTGACAATAGGCAAAAAGTAAATAGTTGAGGGTCATAACTCCACTCAGTATGGCTGAACTGTACCATTTTTCAAACTCCTACAAGACATTATTATGAAAGTCTCACATACCAAATACTGACAAAATCCTTTGATAAGTGTGCCGGTCACAGTGCTACTGCGCTGAAAACAGGAAAACATTAACTTATTGAGGGATATACCTTTGTTCAGTATCACCAAACGGTTCCAGTTTTCGAACCCATTCAAGACATTGTTTAGAAAGTCTCATATACCAAACGTTGACAAAATCCATTGATATTTGAAGTTATCATCATTTGTAAAGGACTCCCCCTTTCAAGGACAATGGGACAGCATTGGCATTCTCCACCATGCAGCCTTGAGGCTGCATTTGGAATTCCTGTGTTTGTTGTTGTTATGAAATATTATTTTATTATTATCAGTTATGGTACAAATATGGTACCGATAGCACACTTTCAGGAACCTCTGATGTGTGATGTCGACCGTGTGTCAGTGCGTGAGGTGCACACATACTTTTGGGGGTTCTATACACCACATCCTTCATTTTGCTGTATAATTTGTATAAATTTATTTGGAAAACTTCCCAAAACAAGCTGAGAGGTTCTCAATTCGAATCCCACCTGTGGAATCTGTACTAAGTCGTACTACACATCGATGATACACTTGTCTTCAATCAATGCTAACCCTGCTTGTTTGGAGTTACTATGTTGAGGAGCCTGATAATTTTTTGCCATTGCTCGGTGGTTCTGTCTGGTGTACTCTGGGTTCTTTCACCAGTAAACTCTCTAATATGAGGTGATTCTGGTTGTAAAAAGTGTTATTAAACCCCAATAAATAAAGAAATCAAATTTGCTTAATCCAAGACTTTTGAATGATGGTTTTGATTGGGGTGGGGGTCGGGGTGGGGTTTGGTTAAACATTGGAGCCCACTTAATTGGATATCTCTTAAATGTATATCCCTGTTAATTGAATATCATTTCCCAACACAAAACCATTTACCATGCCTCCAGTACACATTTGACCTGCTAATTGAATATAGGTAATAGAGGAATCTCCTGTTAATTGAATAAAAAATCTTGTAACATATCGAGAAATTACCCTGACTCTTCCTAGTTTTCCTTTGGTTATCGACCAATTTGGTCTCAGTACATCCAATACAGGCATTTAATCTATTGCATCTTGTTTGACAGAGCTATTGTGATTTCCAACTTGTTCAAATTGAAATGTTGAAAATTAAATGGAGTTGTGCCAATACCTCCATTTATATCTTTATTCAAAACTGAACCAAGAATTAATCGTTTTGGCATCTTTTTATGAAACAGATGGTCTATTTTTGATCGAAGACCACTTCCAATGGTAAATGTTTTCATTTCTACACCTCTTATGGGGTTTTTATAATTTGTTTGGTCTATTTTGCGCATTAATATCATTTTGCAAATTTAGGAATTAAATCTAATGCCAGTATTCTGAAAATGGCTTTTTGAATTTCTATTTTTCCATTTTCACCACCAACCAGACAAAATTTAGTTGGCGAACGATAAATTTTTATTCTCATTTCCACAGCATTTGGTAAATATTTGTCTTGCACAAATAGATCTAAATGTAATTTCCTCTTAGTTGTACAGATTTACTGTCTGCAATTAATTTGTGATGCTGAACCAAACCTTTGTTATCACCATCTTTTGCGATTGCTGTGTGGTATCCAGGACTATCTGCATACCGCATCTCACTACCAGCCAGATGTTTTTTTTCACATCTCTCGAATAAATAAGAAAATTCTCAAAAAAATCCTCGATAAGGATACTTGTCTGTATTGGAAGTTATAAGACTACCGTTCAGTGTAACATCAATTTTACTAAACATGCTGTGAAAAAAAGTATTGATAGGAGTTATATTTGTATCTCCACCCAATACACTCCCATGTTGTTTTGTAATTTTAAATTGAACTTCAAGTGTAGATGATGCAAGATCTGATCACTTGGTTGTTTGTCTTGAAATTAAAAATTATATTGGTGAAGAATTGTTTAAAGATGCAATAGGAAATTGCTCAATTTCACCTATATTTTCTATACAACTCGAAGTTGGTGATACATTATCTGCATCAAAACAACTACAAAAATGCTTGCAAGATCCATGTAACATAATGATTTAATCAAATATATCAAGTGGCCTTGAATTTCGTTTTGGATGAGATTGTCTTTTTCGTGTCTTGACTCTACGAGAATGAACCTCAGACTGACGTTTCAGTTCTCATTTCTGTCTTTTTATTCCCAATGTAACTTTACCCTCGGATGCCATAAAATCTTTTGCATGAGTGAGCATTACATCTTTAGGTAGTTTTTGATTTCTCATCAATTCATTTGCTATTTCAATCCTTCTGTTTTTAAAGTTCGAAATGCATTTTTGCAATTAGTTTTATTAATGGTACAGCTGATCTTATTGCTGAATGAAAAATGAACCCTAATCCATATCCGTATTGCCGTGATACACCTTGATACAGTGGCATCACTTTTTATAAATGTGATTTGTTATGCTCTCTAAAATGCAACATGATGACACTCTTACTGCTTGAAAACTGAATGTTTTTACCAGTGTTCCCATTTATATTTATACTGATCTGATCAAAAGAAGATTTTGATACTGGTATGTAATGTACGTTATCAAATTCGTTATGAGTGTACAGAGATTTGTCACGTGTTTCAAATGGTAACACACGTAAAAGAGGTGCTTCTATATCACCAAGAAATGTATAATCTGCAATATCAGAATAAACAAAGTGTTCATTAAAATCTATATTTAAATCCACGTTATATTTAAATGCATCTTCTGCTGTGTTAGGAAAAATTACTGGAAACATACCATCCCAATTTTTGAGCTAAACTTTCTGATAATTCAAGTCCAACTTTTGCAATACTCTTAGATACAATTTTTAAACGTGAATATCGAGATGAATAACCAAGATGAAATAACACTACAAACTCTTTTAAAATTCCCCCAAGTTTTTCTTGAATTTCAGATTCTCTTGCTTCTTCCATTTGCATATGCCCTGGCAAAATACATAACTCAACACCAGCAACACTCTTACGTACTATATGTTTGAAAAATGATTTATTAATATTATTAATGTTTGATGATATTTTCGGATCTGTCACAATGATTTTAAAATTTGTTTCATCATCTGTTATATTTCTTGCCTCAGATGGTAAAATTACTTCAACTAAACCCACTTCCCAATGTTCTTTCTTAATATGAATTGGTTTAGATAACTGTGTTTGAAAACAACATTGTTGTTATCCATAGAACTATCACTCAGTAGTGTTACGTAAAATGAATTCATTTTTCTTATCATGTGGTTTCAAATATTTTAAACCGGGGATTGGAAGAATATATATCCTAAAGAACTACTCAATAACACCAACCACAATTCTTTGTTGGGGGATTGTAAACTAAGATGAATGATAGCAGTAATTATAATTGCAAAAATAACGATTATTTGTGTGAAATAAGTCACTTGATTTTTTGCAACAAGACTCCTACAAAAATGAAATTGTGTTTGTTGACTTTGTACTTCAACACTTGCACTTTCACCACTCAATGCATTTTCATTTACTGATATATTCTTTTTATACTAAATAAGATTCTGATATCCAACTATCAAAATATCAAAATAAGATTCTGATATCCAACTATCAAATTTCGAGGGATAACCTTCCCAATGTACTTTAGGTTCCTTTACGAGTTGTGCAAGAACCGAATCAATGAGAAATTTTTTATCAGCTTTTACACTTTGAATTTCTTGTGGATAAAATGTCCCCTGTATATATTTCACCACCTATATCTTCAAGTTTATAGGTGGGTGGGTGTGTATGTTTTACATGTGTGATTTTAAATAATTCTTTCGTCCAATTTGGTAAATACCCCTTTTCAAACGTATGTTTGGTTTTGTTAATACATACAAAATCACCAACTTTAAATTTTATTTTTTTCTCTTTATATTTTTTACCATACAAATTTTGAGTTACTTCTATTTCATTTTCTATTGATACAGATTCAGGAGTTCATTGAATACTACAATGGAAACTGTGATTGTATCCATCAACTAAATTTTGTAACACATCAATATATCTTAATATACGTTTGTGTGTAAAATGTTTTCATATTCGTCTTTTCAATGTGCATTGAAAACGTTCAACAATACTAGCTTTTGTCTCAGGATTTTCTGTTGTGAAAAAATGAATTTTTTGTTTCTTTAAAAATTTTTTTTAAATTCAGAACCTTTATCCGATTGTAATGATAATGGCTTACATCCAGAAGTGTTTTCAAAAGTCTTTGAAAAGATTTTGTTAATGTTTCTCCTGTTTTATTGTGAATGGGTTAAACCCATGCATATTTTAAAAATACATCAATAACACAAACTAAATAAAGAAATCGGCCATTGTAAGATTGTAAACTTTGTAAATCGGCTAAATCAATTTGCCATTGATGACAAATTCCACCCACTACAGTCTTTCATCTTGCAAATTTTTTATGAATGGGCTTGTATAAAGTGTAAGTTCTTTCTCCTCTCAACCATTTTTTCACTTGATTAATTGTAATGGATTTGTCTTTATTATGAGCTGGTTTGTATAATTTTTGTATGCCCCCATAACCAGCAGGATGTTTTGTATTGTAATATATTTCCGTTAATAAATCATTCAATAAGCGTCGCATTTTTCAGAAATTCTACATTTTGTCAATCTACGTTTAGGTGTTGATTTTGGTGTTTCTCCATCTCGATGAAGTTTCTTTCCTATCCCTATTTTATGTTTTGGAGATATTGATAGAGAACTTTTTAACCAACTATCTTCTGGAGAACTTTGATGTTTGCTGGGTTTTGACACCTGATCTCTATTCATCCACAGCCAACATTCATGATTTCCAACAAAATCTTGAGGGATATTTATAGTTTTTAAACCATGATTGAACATTTCCCAACCGGTCTGTTTAAACCTTTTTGATGTCTAAGGACATCATTGACTGAATCGATGATATTTGAACCTTTTATGGGTTCTCCATCATAACTCAAAATACCCTGATCATCCCAACTCATGTGTGGATGAGATGATAAAGCAGATAATAATGAAGTTGCTTTACATCTCATTGTAACAGTGACACTTTCTATAATACGATCTCGTAAAAACATTGATTTTCGATCTGGCTCAGGCATAACCACTGATTGTTGTAATGCCTTCTTATATGACAATTGGAATTTTTGTAAATGTTCACCATACTTTCGTTTTTTCTCACTTTCTGATATCTCTGAATTTCCTAACACAGACGATAATTCATTCAGCAACCATGCTGTATTAGTAATTTGAGGATCAGGTGGTAATCTTGGTCTTCGAGATTTTTCATTTCTAAAACGTTGCATTTCTTCTAACATTTGATAAGGTACAACAGCCATTTTCTTCTTGTTTTACTCACTAATTTATTTACAAGATTTGTTGCAACTCCAATAGCAGGCGCAAGTAAACCAAGTAATGGTAAAAAAACACCTTTCTGAATTAAAATTTGTTTTTTCGTCTTGAGAGATACAGATTTACTAGCAATAGATCTTAGTTGTTGACGTTTTGGTTGTAATTTTCGTTTCTGAGAGGGGGATAGATATATGTTTCCTTTTAGGTGCATTCAAAGCTGTGAAACATGCTGATGTTTAAATGTTTTCTTTTAGTGGTATATGTCCCACATTTTGTCTGGAACCCATAGGATCAAGTGATACTCTATTCCCCATATTTGATATACGTGTCAACTTTAATGGTGGTACTATTTTTTTTGTTTTTGAAGGTTACTCACTAAAACTGATTTTGTTTTTGTCTCTTTTTGAGGAGTGACTAAAAATTTTGCATGCATGTAATTTTTACCAACATTTCGTTTCTTTTTAAGTGATTTTCATTTCTTACATTTGTTTTTTTGAATGGTGAATAAAAATTTCAACTTGTTTTATGACCATCCCACCAAATTAAATTATGAATAATAACACCACCAAAAAATCCACCACCACCTGGTTTTAAGATACTGTTTCGCTTGGTTGCAAGATCTACTCTTGGATTTGTAAGTTGTTGTAGATCCTCTTTATGCTTATCCATATACGTTAAAGTTTGTTTTGGCAATTTAATTTTCTTATTAAGTATGAGTCTACTTGCTAACGTAAACCATTTTAACATTTTCTTGAAACCTTTCTTAAGTAATTTTTCTCTTGCAAATGGATTTGTCTGCTGACTTAATTTCTCTTATGATCGGATGAAAGCCACCATGATGATGTGTACTTGTTGAACAAACTTTTAACAACTGACACAATCTCATTAGTGCAGCAGTGTTTTTATACTTTTGTATAAATGATAGGTCCGCATTTGTTTTGAGTCACCCAAGGATGAAAAATATCAGTTCTTAATCTCATAGACTCAGGAGTTTTAGGATGAAAATCAATTAATAAATAACCATGATCAGCACTTGTTGCATCTTTATAAGATGCATTTAAATGTGGTAATTGATCTTGATTTGCCAATACTTTAATTTGTCCTTTATCTCCAGTATTTTGAAATAAAATCATATAATGTGCATTTAAACTTAGGGTAGGACTAGATTTTGATTGTTGAAACATATTTTGTGTAATGTAAATGACACTTGCATTTCTATCATGCCCTTTTCGTGTGAACCATAATTTCATTTTTTCTTCATCTTTATCTCCTAACATATCATCGAAAACTAGAGGATGTGGAATAGTGACATCACTAACAATTTCATATTCGTCATCAGGGATGCTTTCTATGAATTTAACATCCTCACTCTCTTTAAATAAAGTATATGTATTTTGCCATTCTTTATAACACCAAATGATTTTTTTGTGGGGGAATTTGAAATAAGTCATGTTTCATATCAATAAGCTGTTTGACAAATTCTGTTTTTCCTGAACCACTAGGCCCCAAAATAAAGATATTACAAGGGCATTGAAACAATAAACATTCATTTGATGCCATGATTTGTTTTTGAGAGAGAAAGTATTGTCAAAACACTAACTTATATATTTTCCGTTTCCATAGCTTCTTCAATTCTGTGAGTGGGTTTTTTTTAAGGAGGCTTTTAATTCAAATAAAGTTTCTGAAGAATCTATTCTATCTATTTGTGGTACACATTGTCTACATAAATAATGTATGATTTGTTCATCACAAATAATAAAATCCCACATAACTTTTGTCCAAATATTTTCTACATTATCATTGTAAAAAGCATTCATGATTTGTAATGCATTACAAAATTCCCCATACATTTCATCTTTTTTCCATTTGATTATGAATAACATCTGTTGTTATTGTTAGATAACCAGGGGTGATCGTTTGAAATGCATATAATAATGCCTTATGTGTGATCTTGTTTTCTAAGATTTGTCTTACTGGTTCCATAGTTGAAATCAAACTGATGATTCTTTTGTCTGTTCTGATGTACTTTGTGCATCAGGTATTACATTACACCATGTACTTTGTACATCAGGACTGTTAGGAAAATCATTTTCTATATTATCTGAAAACATTTTGTCTAACTTAGTTTTGAATTGGCCTGCAGCTTTTCTTGCAATTACGGTACTAAATGTTGTTCTTTGATCATCTAGTACCATGAGTGCAAATAAAGATTTAGAATCTGGAAAATCATCTAGACACTTGTCATGTTTTTTCATTGTTGAAAATATTTGATTTAAAGTGAATCCATAATCCATCACTGATAATATTTTATCTGGAGGTGTTTGCATACATGTTGGTGGGTTGTATAATTTACAATTTCTTATCAAATGAATATAAGAACAATTAGGTGGCCACTTAACATGTTCTTGTAAAGGAATATCCTTTTCTTCCCAATTATGTAAACCTTGTCCACATACAAAACATTTTACTTTACCATCTCCTACATAGAAAAACCCAGCTTTAGCTAAATCTTCTTTCTTGGATTGTAAAATAGGATTTGTAGTCATACTAAAACTCGAAAGTCTTCTTAACTCTGATACATATATAGGATATGTAGGATTAAGTGGTAGAGACATCCTCCCTGTTCCCTGCTCAAAGTCAAAATAAGAAATATGAGTAGTATTTATACCTTATACCCATGGGGTAGTGTGTCATATTTACCAACAACAAAACGTTTTGTGTAAACAGATCTGAATGTTTTGCTTTGTGTTTCACTTGTGACTTGTCTATCTTTGTTACGTTTAATTCTATGTGTATATTCAATGTTTAATTCCCTCTGTCTTATGCACACTCAATCATGCTTTCAAAATTAACTTTTTGTGATGTCATGTAATCTAATGTGATACTCTTAACTTTACATACGGTGTGTATTTCTCCATCTTTAATGTATTCGTATCCATAATTTTTCGGACCTAAACCAACAAACTCTATGATTTTTGCCCCTGGATGTTCATCTGTCCACTGTCCTAATCTTCTATTTACAATTTCTGGATGCCAGAGTGATGGTTTATGTATGTAGATACAACTGTCTGTATCAAAATATAAAACTCGTGTTCCTAATTGTTCTAAAACTTTGTATAATTCCATACGTGCATAGGCTGTGACAAATGAAGCTACGACAACATTGACTGAATTGTGTGGATTGAAAGCATCTGTAGTGTCAATGTAGTTTACTAAAACAAACTGATTGTGGTCAATAACTTTCACATTCTTCACAAGTTTGTCTTTGTTCTGTATAATTTCGAAATATTCCGATGGTTCATTTATGTATTTTGCTTTAGTTTTTATATTGTTTTGTGCATTTTTCCCCAGAGACAATTTGACATGGTTTTGACAAATGATCTTTTTCCCGTTTTTTCAACATTTTCTAAATAGATATTTTGAATTTCTGCTTAATCTTTTTTAATTTTTATTTATCTGTTTCTGTTTTCACCTAGTCTGGAAACCCACTAGCTTCTTGTTTCATTTTTAAATATTTGTTCACATAATATTTGTAAATCTCCTAAGACCATTCATCCCAATGCCAAATCTGATAAGTGTCAAGAAGAGTGTACCCCAAATCCAATGCTTTGCAAAGTTCAACAGACGTCCATGTACCTACAAGTGCACATTGTTCTGGTGTGTGTGTACAGTGATCTGATTCGTGTTCTGCATACATTTTACAAAGTGTAAATGTCACTTTCTTATTACAATGAAAAGGTAAAACTGGCAAAAAAACATTTTGAGGTGGTAAAACCTTACATTTAATGAGATCTCTGTATTGGCTTATTTTGCCAGTGTCTATGTTTTCCTTTGTGAGTATATCTGGATGTCCCACTGGGTATTCCCTGTGTTTGTTCACATATGGGTAAAGTGAACAGATATCTATGTCTTTGAGTTCTGTGGCTGTGTTTTCATCAATTTCGTAGTGTAATTTAATGGCATTTGTTCTCCCACAAATAATGCCTTTCATTGTTTAATTGGATCCATGTATGGGAAAAATGTATTTAAAGAGACTTGAACTTCAGGATCTGATTTGCATGGATGATCCATTTCATGTTCCCACATGACTTGTATATTATACCCCAATGATTTGAAATGTTTTATGCGTGATTGGGTTTTGTTGTACAGAGATTGATAGAATTGTGAATTGATTGGATTTTTCTCATATCTGTCAGGATAGCAAGTTTCACATCCATGCCACATACATCCATAAAATTCATATATTGTATTTGTCTCTTTGTGAAAACCATCTACATAATAATTTCCAATTTTAATTTCTCCACCATTTAGTGCATGTCGTATGTGTATGCCTTCTTCTTGTGTAAGTAGCTGTAAGTATCTAATGGCTTTCATGGAATATCTAATGGCAGTAAGATGGCCTATGTCTCAAATGAGACATACTTTGTTTTCTGGCATTGAATTTTTCTGCCAAGCTTTATTACAGGCATTAGCTAAAGTAGCTAAAGTTACAGCCTCCCTGAAGGATCTATCCCATCACATTCGATAAATTGTTTTCTGAATTCCCCACACCCTCTACGTAATATATCCACATCAGACTTACAGTACATCTCCATTTCTTTGGCAAAATTAAAAGTAGCATTACCAGTAAATTTTTGATTGTACCATTTAATAAAATCTTCTCTGACTGTGGGGGACATAGAGTCAGGCATGTACAATGTTGCATCTAAATAAGGTCCAATGTATTTTTGATATGATTTTGTGTTTGCCAAATGAGGAAATAGCCTTTTGCTAGTTCACTCAAACCAAATGTTTTAGGGAATCGAGCCAATCTCATAGAAAGGAAACTCAATGAATCAATGAGTCTAACACCACAAGCTTTCAGAGAAATAATTTTGTTTCCATTTATGATGACATCGGGTTTTGATGTAGCAGTTTCAATGAGATGTCGAAGGATAAATTGTGCATCAAACCCTCTTGAATTATGAGTGATTGCCATTGTATCTAAATTTTCCTTACTGAAAAGCCAATTGCAAAAATCACTCAAAGTAGATTCTCCTTTAAAAATGTATTCCCTTTTTCTAATTTGTCACATCGTGAACACATTTCATCAATAGAGTTACAAATGCACTTGTTATACGCACGGTGTGCAACACAGTAATTCGGATTATGGAGACCTGAGTCTGAGTTATTTCAAAATCATAAAACAAAAATGGTATTTTTGGCATTTTGTCTTTCTTGGGTGGTTTGTATTTTGGAATAAAACAAGAATGTTCACTTTTGACTAATTGATGGCAATATTTACATTTTTTAAATCCATCACAAATGTGTTTTCCTTTCCCTAAATATATTTGCATTTTACATGATAGACATTTCTTGACTAATTGACAGATTGTTTTTTCTTGGTTCTGAAATAGAGTTGTGTGGTTTTGATAACAAAATGAATTTACAAAATCTCTATTACAAGTGTAACAATCAACAGAATATTCAGGTGTACTTGGTAGTGGAGAATAGCAAACACAGCCTTTGGGGCGTCTATGGCATTCTCTGTTATTATACCCTACATTGCAATATTCACAATAGTAACTACATCCTAAAAACCCTGTAATTTTTGTGATGGTGTCGAAATGACGGTCATGGTGGTAGATATGAATAGCTTTACTCTCTTTTGTAGATTGTGGTGGTTCAAATGGGAATGTTTCTTTGGCAAATTGTGGGTGAATTTTAATTACGTCCTCTGGGGAGAGTCCCCCTTGAATTTTACAATATTCTTCATATCCACAAGGTTTATTATAACCAAGACCTACTTTGTCCATTAATGCCTTTGCCTCAATTTCTTGAATCTTCACTTTTGAATTTTTAATTTTTTTCCATTTCTTTTCCCAAAGTTCTGACTTATCTTTATCAATGTGTCATTTTCCCACTACCACCGCCCGTGCAAAGCACATAGAATCATTGACATTTTTAATTTCTACAATCTTTTCTTATTTCCAACCATTTTACCAACAAATGCAAATGAAATGGGTGCATTTCAGCCAGACCCTTGTGGTAGTGAAGTGTGTGTTATTTCTAAAGATAATTTACCATCATGGATAGTAAAATTCTCATTTGATTGAATAACTTTTTCAATTTCATCGAATACTGTTTCACCATTCACCCCCATAGTCTTTGTAAAAGGAATAATACCTAACTCAAGCCCTGGATGGTCGATGGATATCCTCATGGGGTGGTTGCCTTGAATACCACATTTCTCTTTTACATCACCCATCAATGAATCAAACATTTTACTTAGAAACTCAAATAGATTGTTGACATCCAATTGATTCAAAGTCACTTCACACATATGGGATTCTGATTGAAATTTTCTGGATTGCTGCAATAACTGAGGGTGAATAGAATACAATTTCCATGTGGAATGTACAGAATTTGTATTCTCACCATATTCAGTCAACCTCTGTTTCTTGTTGCTTACAACATCTTCTGTATCACTATCATCTGAATCAGTGTAGTCCACTAATGACCTCTTCATCTTTCAACTTTGGAAAGCACCTCTTGCGGTCTTTATAATCCAAAAGCAAGTGTGAGATACTCTCATCTGTCTCAACCCTTTTATACTTTTTTCATTTCAATTTTTCAGCCGCTTAAATCTAACCAATGGGGAACAGGCGTGTGAAATACTTCCTCGGTGATATTTCTTCCCTCTAGCATGTCAGTCAGCAGTGGCGTGGGTTCAACAGGGGAAAGTCTTACCCATAACTGTCACTCCACTCAAAACAAATGACTCTGACAGTCGCCTCAAAAAAATCAAAATAAATTTTTCACTTTCTTTGTGTTTAATCAGGGGGACGTCAGTGGTTTATACAACCACCTGCCATGAACCACCAAACACGCCGTACAAATATTTGGAAAAAATCCAATTATTTGTCCTTGTCTTTAGATTAAACACAAAGAAAATAACTAAAATGTGAGACTAGCGACTTTTTTAAAAATGAATGAATGAATATGTGGCGACATATAGTGTATAAAGAAAGGGTTTTTTTGATCATGCTGGCTCTAAAAAGGGCCATTTTGTAATTCACCGGATGTGGAAATGGCATAACAGCAACTATCAACCATCAATCTTCTGAGAAATAACTCAGACATCTCTACCCTCGGACTGTCTTGCTAACTGGCACCGATTATTTCTTGGGATAACAGTGAGATCATTGTTCTGTCTCCTTACACCCGCATTCTTGTGGTGGAAGTTCTATTTCGATAGATGTTTCAAGTTTCATGGATAATGATAAGAAAATTGTGGTTATAAGCCCGCCAAAGTACAAAGTATATTTACAGTAATTTATGAGAGTCCAAAGGCGCCAGAAAATAATACAATGAGTATTTCACACGCCTCCCCCCCCCCCCATTGGTTCGATTTAGGCGGGTGAAATACTCATTGGATATGCAATGAGTATTTTTCACGGCCTTTCCACACTAAGACGATCCAGAATGTCACTCTTTCCCTCCAAAATAATTTGGAGGGAAAGGCTAACATTTTTATCCAGTCCTTTTGAAAAATAATTGGTAAATTATTTCATAGCGACACCAGTAAAAAATATTCTAATAATTCAGTGTGAATTATTCTCACTGAAATATGCATGTAATATCAGTATAAATGTTTTATTTGGCACGCACATGTTCACTGAGAAAGACAAGTTGTTCCACAGTCCACAGTTCAGTGATTTGTTCATTTTTCAGAACGATATTTCAGAATTGCCCCTTTTTCTGAATTCGTAACAGACGTTTTTAACGAAAATATAATTTTCTTTAAAAACATCTGTAACGAATTCAATACAGGCATAAAATTTAAGAGAATTTGCGCCAAATTACTTTTTACCCAACGTTGTTGTCTATTCAGAATTTGATAGTGAGATAGAAATCAACAAATTCAGAGAAGTGATATTTGACTATTAACAATGAATAAATGTGAACATTGCAAAATGTGTGAAGAAAAAATACAAACATATTTCAAGAATGTGTTGTGATAGAACTGATAAAATCCATTAAACAGAAAATGAAAAATATCTGAAAAGAATGTCGATCCAACACAACAACATTAATAGATATATACATTACAAAATGTTTACAGAAACTGTCCCCAGTGACTATGCTACATAATCTACACACGAGAGCAAGAAGAATAGACTTACTAGAATATTGTGCTCGTATAGACTTTGAAATAGACTGCCAAAAAGACATTCAAAAGTGGGTGGAATTAGTTAAAAGAGACTGGTCATATTATACAGCACATCTTGATTATCGACTTCATAACATCCCTTTTCAGGGCTAAAAAGACATGGAAACCACTCAGCTACAATATATACTGAACAATTCTCCAAGGTTATCATCATTGAATGGAAAAGTGTGTTCAAAGGACCTATTACCAAAACAAAAGCTTAAACATAGAAACGCTTATATTGTGAACACAGATTCATCAATAGAACCAGGAGAACATTGGGTGGTGATATATTTCAAAGACAATCATTCAGCCATCTACATTGATTCCTATGGCTTACCACCAATAGATAAATACATTTACAATTCCATAGTGAAAACACAGATTCATGGACTATTAACACAATGAGACTACAAAGTGCTCGTACTGTGGTGTGTGGAATGTACATATATTTGCTTTAGATCATCTTGCAAGAGGATATGATTTAGAGACAGTTCTTACTATCAAATTTGATCCAAGAAATTTCCAAGAGAATGACAGAGATATTCGTCGATAGTTTGAACAAACCTATAGACATTATTTTATGTAATCAAACATCAGGTCTCAAAACAACCCATGGAGAGAAAATGTTTTATTATAATTGATAAAAAAAACATTTTTTTTATTGTATAAATTTATTAGGTAATAGAGCTAGGATTTTTTTAGTTTTTCTTTGTTTTTAAAATGCTCAAGTGATGCCACTTTATTTTAAATCTCTCAAATTTTTCTCAGAAAAAAATCTTGAAATAAAGTGGTATCACTCAAAAAAAATCTTGATGTAAAAGGTTTTCGATAGATAGCAAACTCAGATCTCGGTGTATATATGCTTCTCATTTCATATATGAAATATTGGTACCTGAAATAAATGTTATTGTCTGCTTAAAATGTACAAGTGCCCACTATCCCTCCCCAACAGTAAAAAATGAGTCAAGAATCACTTCTCATTTTCACTGTGTAGGTATTTTAACCTTTAATATTATATCATTACCAACCAAACTCTCCACACAGTAAAGTGTTATACAGTTTAATGTTTGGAGGGATTGGTTGATAAACATATATTTGTCCATACAAAAGGGTTTGGAATAACCTACCACATGACTGGAACTATGGCAAAACACATTTAACACTGAATTCCCCATACCCCAAGACAGGCACTGTGGCAAAAAAATTAACATAGGATTCTCCATAGGGGCTTGTACCTCAAGTGCCCATTTTTGTACCCAGAGTGCCTCCATTGGGGGCCAAAAAAAATTTAATCAGTTTTTTGCATAGTGCCAGTCTTGGGGTTTGGGGAATTTGGTGTTAAATGTTTTTCGCTATAGTGCCAGCCTCCACTAATCACTTCACCCCCACTGCCCACATTGGGCCATGGTGCTGTTTTGTACCAAGGCATACTGCACGTCAATGGTGCAATTGTCTTCAACCAATGTTAACCCTGCATGCGTGGATTAGGTACGTTGGAGAGCTGACAGTTGCTCGCCATTGCTCGGTGGTTCTCTCCAGGTACTCTGGCTTCCTCCAACCATAAAACTGTTGTGGTCATGATTAGCCATTATGCAGAAACATGTGATCTAAAACTCCAATAAATAAATATTGACAGTTCTTGTCTTCCTGTTTGTTTTTAATAAACTGCACCTTAAGAATTACGTGAAGTTTGTCACCGACTGAATACACCCAAAGCGTACTCTGCAATTTGACCCAAACCGGACACAACATTTTGGCCTGAACCAGCTGTTAATGCACACAAACTGTCCTACCGTGGAAATATACAAAAACTTAACTTTTTTTTTATAAACTTTTTTTATAAACTTTTTATATTTTTTTTATAAACAAAACATGTTGGATACCTTTTGCAACAACTTCTAACATTTTTTTTTTACTTTTTAGTGTTTTTTCTTTCCCATGTAGAAGTTATTTTCTTGATTGATGATTGAGTAAACATAAATTGAGTACAATTAAATAGATGTCAAATTGTCGAACCTTTTTTGCTGCTCAGTTTTTATTATTTTCATTATTACACATTTTTGTAATTAGGGACCTTGCCCATTAGGACAAGACCCTTATTGTAATTAACTGATAATAAATGGTATGGTTGTTCATAAATTTATATTATTTTGATACCGGGTCTTAAAAAATATTAATATTTGTGAATGCACTCACCCATTTACAACTAGTCTGTTATCATAGTAAACCACCAACTTCAAATGGTGTGCTTACATCCAGTAGCTAACATTGGGATAATATAATGTGCTTTTTCAGAAACTTGATCAAGTATGGATGTCAAACAACAATTTTCATTACTGGTAATAAAATAATGTTTTCAAACATCACCCCTGCGTTTTTTCAGTTATGAACTAACCAGGGCATTTTTCTGTTTCTAAAAATTTGATTAGCAATTTCCATCTTGGTTTCAAAAAGTGATGATAAATAGTAAATATAAGGCCAATATGAAAGAAAAATGGTTAGCATGTGGACATTTTTATATAGCATTTTGCGATGCAAATCCAGTCATCAAACACCCTGTTAATAAAATATTATAAACATAAAATTCTGTGATTCTTCATGAAAATTATTTTGTTACTACCTGTTAAAAATTCCTTCCAGGACATTATAAAAAATATTTGTAAAAATAATAACATATGATACGCAATTATTTCAATTTTTTAATGTCACTTCTTAGACTCTGATCATTTTTATTTCAGCATAGTTAAGTTTCCCCCAAATTGTTTTTTAATATTTGTTTATTTAAAATAAACTGAAGTTGAAAATTAAAAAATAAATTAATAATTTGTGTTCTGTAACTTCTGTTACTTCTTTACTATTTTATCAATAAGAATTGGGCTCAGTAGTTAGAGGTGCAGGCTGCAAGCCAAAAGGTCCTCAATCAAATCCCACCTGCGGCAACACTTTGTTTCCTTGGGCAAGACACTTCATTCCCATTGCCCTCGTGGCGGCATTGTGTACCAAGGCATACTGCATGTCAATTGTACACTTGTCTTCAAACAATGCTAACCCAGCTTGTGTGCTGTTTGTACGTTAGTTGTTTGTCATTGGTCGGTGGTTCTCTCTGGCTTTCCCCACCTGTAAAACTATCCTACATGAGGTGACCCTGGCTGTCAAAGTGTCATTAAACCCCAATAAATAAATAAGAATCATGCACTCCTATTCTGGAGGACGGTTTGGGGCAAATTGCTAGAGGATGGTTTGGGTTAGATTAGTATCCAGTTTGGGTCAAATTGTTGGAGGATAGTTTGGATGCAATTCACACGAATTCCAGTCACTTTCGCCCCAAGTCATATTGGCCCCAATCATTGCGGCCTCAAGTCAATTCGGCCCCAATATACCAAGTCATTTCGGCCTCTGTAAATATTTTTAAATATCTTTTGAATTTTAACATTTTTCTGTTTAATAGTTTTTCAGCATTTATACCTCAAATAGACATTCATGTATACATATGATATATGGTATTCCTTCATGCCTAGTAGATTTTCTTTCATGATGAATAAATGAATGAAAAGTTTCAGCACCCCCGAAGGTGCACATGGATGATGTGGGATTTGAAATCCCTTGCAACCTGAATAATTTTATTTGCTTACGAATCCACGAGAGTCGGAAGCGAGGGTCAGTAATGTTATTTGGTTTGAGTGTGCGCATTGGAGGTGGGGTACTGGGGTCAGACCCCGCGGACCTCGAAGTGGAAGGTGACTAGGAATTGCGCATAACTACAAGAATTCTGCTCGGTGTTTTAGAAAATGGGGACATTTGTATGGTGGTATCGAAATCGCAGTTTGGTGGTTGTTTTAGAACTATTTATTTATTTATTGGTGTTTAAGGTCACATATGTATGCACAATGGCTAATCGTGATCGTGACAGTTTTATGGTTGGAGGATGCCGGAGTACCCGGAGAGAACCACCGAGCATCGACGAGCAACTGTCAGCTCCTCAACATTCTAACACTGTTCAAGCAGGGTTACAGCTGCTGAAGACAAGTGCACCATCGACGTGCAGTACGCCTTAGTACACGGCGTTATCGTGTAGGCAACCGGGATAAAGTGCCTTGCCCAAGGACACAACGCGGGTCGCCCCGGACGGGGATCGAACTCGGGACCTCTAGCATAGAAGTCCAACAGTCTACCACTGAACCACCGCGCTCCGGTTGTTTTAGAGAAGAGAAGAGAAGAGAAGAGAAGAGAAGAGAAAAGAAAAGAAAAAGAAACCCTGTGAACCCTAACTGGGAGGTGACTAGGAATTGTGCATAACATCATGAATGAATGAGATGACTGCATATACTTTGAGAAATTTCACAGTAAACAAATTTCTCTTACTTATATAGATAGCATCTTAAATGTATGTAAAATTGAACACATGGATAATTTTTAATGACATATAAAACCTTTCTGTACACTGTATTAATACAAATGACTAAACATAACTTAAAAATTGTAATTACCCATTATTTCTAAACATAAACTATGCGCTGATCTTTATAGATCTCTGCACTCAAAATGGTGCCGGAATTACCAAGGAGCCGAAGTGACTGAGGCCGAAGTGACTAGGGCCGAATGACTTTGAGGCCGAGGTGACCAGAGTCCGAAATAACTTGGGGCCGAAGTGACTGGATGCCATTCTCACAGATGAGAGACGTTAATTATTACAGAACACATCGAATGTGAATTTACTGCAGAGATAAAATTGTTCGACGATATATGGTAAGATATCGTATCGCTGGTGTTATTTGTGTTCGCAGACAGGTTTCCCTTCATGTAAATTAATACCATTCATTATGACAACAACTGTACAGAACCGCTCATGAGAGCTGCACGCGACGCGTAGGAATTAACATGCAATGTGACCTAATTTCTCTCAACTCGGTTTCCCTTTGTGTCAAGCTATTCCGGTCAGTGCATTGGTCAGTGCTCCGCATTGTTAAGTGTAATTAGCCGGGTTTTTTAACATGCGCGTCTGAAGTGGATTAACCATCTACCATATTACTTTTGGATAAATCAAGCAGCAGCTGAATTTAAAAAGTTTTCCACCTTCGTTGCTCGACCAGCGTTTCACCTTTGCTCATCAGGTAAGTCCTTCTCGACGTATATTGATTATCACGGTGAATGTTTTGGTGACCGGTCATTCCTTCATTTCTCGCTTACTTGTAAGGCTGTCCGGACAATAGGGGTTTTCCACAGCATTTCGATTTTGCCAACCTCCTGAACTTACCATCCCATCAGGGACACTCGGTCACCATTAGATTTTTGGGAGTCAGTGGCGCCACCGTCAGGTCTTTATCCGATGGTCTGATTCAGGCTATCCTGGAATTTCGAGCGCAATTGTTTCTGATGCAATTGGGAGCGAGTTAGTTATGTCGGGACCCCCGGAGGCTGTCGCAGCCAGGACTGATGAACTGGCAACTCTTTTGCACTCTGACTATGGAGTGCCTTTCGTTTATGGCAATCGGCTGTTTCGCCGCACATCCATTTCGGCACGTCATGCAACTATTCCCGGTCTCACCATTGCGGGGTATAATGCCGCCATTTAACGCATTAACGTTATGCTCGCGTATTTTGTTGAGGTTAATCCCGGTGAATGGTTGTATCAACAGAAGCGTTTGGAAAGAGCAGTAGCGCATTTTGTCGTGGACGGGGTGCATTTTACTGAGGTTGGGCTGCAGAAATACATTCGAGGTATCCGGGGGGGGGGGGGGGTCCTCCACGGCCTCTGATGTTTGAATTGGCGACCCCGTGGTACTCCGGTGGCAGTGGGGGGGGGGGGGGGGGGCGCTTGGAGGGTGGAGACTTTTGTTACCATTTCCTGGGTGCAGTGTGTTGACATACCTACCGCCCCCGCCCAGCCCCGCCCCACCCTGTCCCCTTCTGTGCCTTGGCTCTGGCAGGCTGGTAAGTTGTCCTTCCATTAGTTCCTTCCTGTTTTTATATATTATTGGCCTGGATGCATCTGCTGGAACTCACCGTTGCTCTCACGGGTGCAGGGCTTCATACCCTGAGTGAGCCTTCGCCATTTTTTATGGTGCTGCAAGTGCCGGTTCTTGGACTTGCATATATCGCTATCATATGTTCGATGTTGATTATTTCTGAACCTCACCGTACCCCTCCCCCTCTCAGGTGGGGTGCAGGTCTCTGAACCTGAGTGAGGCATGTGTTATTTGCTTCCGTTGCTATATCAATTATAATGATTAGTTTAATTAGCTGGGACTCACCGTAGCCATCGCCATGGTGCAGAGTTCATTCTTTCTGCCGCAGGCCTGTGTTGTGGCAACCCGCTGCAATTTTTTTTTCGGCAGGGAGGACGTTGAACTGTTACACTCTGAGTGAGGTTTGGTTTGTTGCCTTCGCAACCCACAGCTGTATGTTACATGTTGGGGGGGGGGGGGTTATCGCCTGTGTGTGCCCCTCTCAGCATTTGGGCATTTCTTATAATGTCTCGGTATATGACATACATCCCGTGGGGGTTGAGTTAATCAAAACGTGGGGGGGGGGGGGGGGCGGGGTCGCCTGTGCGTGCCCCCAATCGTTCAGACAATTTCTTATTACTGTATCAGTATTTCGCCTCAACTCCCCCGGTTGTTAATTTTTATCGGTAAGCGTTCGTAGCTCAATCACTAGTTTAACATTATTACTGGGTCTGGTGTTATGTTTCAGGATGCCGCGGAAGATGAAATCTAATTTGGTGGATGGTCTTACAAGAACTTTCACAGAAACAAGGTTCTGCTGCCAGGGCCACATCTGCTGCTTCCCAACTTTCTGTGCCGGACCACGAGGTCCCGTTAGTCAATGTCGATTTACCAGCTTCCACATCTGTCTCTGTAGCGGAGACGTCAGTGACTGTCAATTCTATTTCACACAGGATGCGTCGTCAAAGGGGCGCAGCATCGGCTTCTGTATCTTTCCTTCCCGATGGGGATGTGAACTCTCTTAGTGCACCTAACACAACAGTCAATCCAGCGGACAGTTTTTCAGATGCGCCTCATCAATCCAAATCTTCGTTGAATCAGAACAATGTGCACTCTGTACCTCAAATTTCCAACCCGTTACCACTTCATACCTCTATACTACCTTCATACGGACAATCATCTGTTTATGTACCTAATTCTCGGACACTCACTACAATAGTTCATACCAGCGCTAAACCAACCAAGGCAATAGTTTCACATTCAGACTTTGCACCATCTCAGTCAGTGTCGCGGCAACAATTTGGTCTCATTTCTTCAGATCCTCATGTGTTAGTTTTCCCGGATATTCCAATGTTTTCCATCGCAGAGACGATGCCTTCTCAGATTTCAGCTGCTTGAGCTTCCGTTTCTACCACTTTTCCAGTGACAGTTGATGTGTCGACTGATTTGTCGCAACGTGGGGATCTTGCCGGCTGCATTTCAGAAGCTGTTAATCACGCTTTGCAGCAGCACACCACAGGTACTACTCATAATCCTCAGCAGTCCCCTTCCATGATTCATTCTGCAATCCATGCGTCTTCCTTCAATGATGCCTCTCATGGGCAGGCTCCTCAGTTTATATTTGCGGCAACTCCAATGGGGTCTGCAGTGCCCCCTAAGCTGAATGGTCCAGATTTCGGCTGAGGAGTATATTAACTTAACAGCCTTAAGCCCTCAGCAAACACAAACAGCATCAAACAACATGACTGTTTGTGATGCTGAGGGTAATCCAACTGTACTTTGGGTTCCTAAAACACCGAAATAAATCACCCCAATATCCCAGTGGCTTAATGCGTTCGATGTGTACATGGCTACATACCTCGAGCGCTATCCTTTTCAAGCAGGGCATATCATAAAGTATCAATCAATCATTCGTCACTTATCTGCGATAGGTTTTGATTGGAATTTTTATGACCAACAATTCAGATCCCTCCGTCAGCATAATCCTCAATTATCGTGGGGATCTTGGCATTGGGAGCTTTAGATGCAGGCTATGCCTGGGGGATGGGGGGGGGGGGGGGCTCACCAGCAACACCCATGTACCAACAAACTTAGTGCGGGGTCCTTCCAATCAAAGTTGGAAGGGTCGTCGCCAATATCCCCTTGGTTTCTGCCATAAATTTCACGCTGGGGAGAAATGCTTATCAACTCCTTGCACCTATTCACATGCATGTTTCCGTTGTCAACAACAGCATAATTTTCAACACTGCCCTCGACGCTTTAGAAATAGACAGCAGTCCTTTCGAGGAGCTGGGGGTCGCTTCACCCCCAGGGCCACTGGATCAACCAAGTCCAACCAGTTTGTACGCCCTATCAAAGGTGAAATATTGCGGGAGATGTTGTAAGGCAACACGGACGAACAGTTTCAATATTTGATTGGTGGGTTTTCTAAGCGTTTTCACATAGGTTCCGTGGGGATACCATCTCACTCATCTTCCAGTTTGAAATCTGCCGCAGATTTTCCTTCCATCACATGGGCTAAGCTGCTCAAGGAGCTTCGGGCAGGTAGAATTGTGCTTCGCCACCTTTTCACAATCTGGTTGTGTCCCCAATTGGGATTGTTCTGAAGAAGAGCCCTGGGAAATACCGTCTTATCCACCACTTATCTTTTCCTACAGGAACTTCAGTTAATGACCACATACCCACTGACTACTCCTCTGTCAGTTATCAAACAATTCAGGATGCCATTGACATCATTTGTGCCACAGGCAGGGGAGTCTTCATGGCCAAAGCCGATATCAAATCTGCCTTCAGACTGATGCCGGTTCATCCGGACGACCATCCCCTCCTCGGATTCCAGTGGGAAGGGCACTACTACTACGATAGATGTTTGCCAATGGGTTGCCGCTCTTCATGTAAGATCTTCGAATATTTTAGTTCTGCCTTACATTGGATTAGTTTAAACAATATTTATTGAAAAAATCGATATGTATACAATATTCAATAACAGTTAATAGAAGCAAACAAATGTGAACATCAAGCAATACAATTGTATACAAGTAGCAGATAGACAAGGTAATGTGAGAGAGGGGATCCGACAGAAAGCATTGGATTAGTCAGCGTAAGTGTAATATCAAACAGATCCTCCATGTACTCGATGATTTTCTTTTTATTGGTACAACTGAACAGCAGTGCATTCAGTTTCTAAGAAAATTTAAGACGCTGTATTCTCAGTTGGGCATACCGATTGCGGGGGAGAAAACAGTCACCGCAACCACCTGTATCGTCTTCTTGGGTATAGAATTGGACTCCCTGGAGATGTCCGCTCGTCTTCCACAAAATAAACTAGATAATTGTAAGAGTACGATTTTATCATTCTTATCACGTAAGAAAGTTACCTTGCAGGAGCCACAGTCACTCATTGGGCTGCTTAATTTTACTTGTTCAGCAGTACTGCCTGGGTGGGTTTTCCTCCGCAGATTAATCAACCTCGCCATCGGGGTGAGTAAGACCCATCATCGTATTCGCCTTTCTAAGGCATCCAAAGCAGATCTGGGTCTGTGGTTGCAAATTCTGGAACACTTCAACGGCAAATCACTGCTTTTCACCCAGCCGTGGATCAGTAATGAAACTTTATACTTATATTTATATACCGATGCTGCAGCCAGTTTGGGATGTGGGGCCTTATTTGGCCGCGAATGGTTTTCGCTATCCTGGGGCCCGGTTCGCGCAAACATCAACATTGCTGCTTACCCAATTGCGTTATCCATGCTTTTGTGGGGTGGTCAACTCTCCAATCAGCGCGTAATGTTTCATTCTGACAATCAGGCAGTAGTAGCGGTTATCAATACACAAACCTCGCGGGATACCACAATTTTGACTCTCCTCCGCCGTCTGGTTTAGTTTACCTCCGTCACAACATACACTTTAAAGCTAGATACATTCCAGGTCGCAATAACACATTGGCTGACTGTCTCTACCGTTTACAGGTTCAAGAATTCAAGAAACTGTACCCCTCCAGTCGTACAGACCAAACCCCAGTGCCGCCGGGTATAGTCTACATAACTTGCTCACACAGTAAGACATTTATTACACCACGCGTTGGCTCCAAGCACACATCGTTCCAATAATACAACTGTGGAGAGGTACAGAACTTTTTGTAATTCGCATCACCTGCCATTTGGCTGGCCTATTCCAGTCTATCAGCTTTGTCTTTTTATCGCACATGTGTTTAACCAGAATTTTGCATACAGGGCAGTTAGGTCTATGCTTTCCGGACTGTCATATTTTCACCTGATACAAAAAAAATTGTGGCAGGTATTCAGAGCTTGCGTCCTTCGGTCGATGTACGCTTGCCAATCACCCAGCCTATGCTGCATAACTTGCTGGGAGCCCTGCCAACCTGTTGTTCAAGTGCATATTTGTCAGATCTTTTTTCTGGCGCTTTTTGTAGCATCTTTCTACAGTTTTGCCCGCATTGGGGAATTGTGTCCAGGTCGGTTGGCAGAGGCTCCTACAGTTCTACAGGTCACGGATGTCAGTTTCCTCCTCCCTGAGCCCATTGCTAAGGTTGCACTGGCTTTTCGCCACTTCAAACACAATCCCAGTGGGAAGTTACATTTCATCACTTTTAAGGCTACTCCTGGTTCTCAGTATTTTCCGGTCACCCTTCTAAAAGAATGTTTGCGCATCAGAGGGTCCATTCGCGGTCCCTTATTTGCTTACCCGGATGGGTTTCCAATTCGCCGCTCTCAGTTCGACCAAACTTTCAATATGTGCCTGTTGCGCTCTGGTCTAGATTCAGCGGTTTTTAAAGGACACATCTTCCGGATTGGGGCGGCCACTTTGGCGGCGTATCGTGGGTTTTCGGATGCTCAAATCCGCAGTATGGGGCGGTGGAAATCGGACGCCTTTCGGCATTACATTCGAACTCCTGCTTTACATTAATCCCTTGGATTTCTGGGTAGATACATACATGAATGTAGTTCGATATATATGTCTTATGCATATCCGGCTCTGTTCATGTGTCGACCTACGCATTTGATCCTCCTATTCAGGTGAGGGTGTGGCTTGTGTGCGCTCCTCTTCCGTTTCCTTACGTAGAGCTTCGTGTGTTTTTTCGACGTTGCCTGTGTACGTGATGGAACTACCCATATCTTCAGTAATTTTAAACGTTTGGCAGGTGGGGGGGGGGGGGTGTTTCATCGTTGCATGTGTGCGTTTTACTAACCCATATGTTAAGACACGATAGCAAGCATTCACGTCTCATTGTTATTATTTCCTGCCCACTTCCATCCCGTGATTGCTGTCACCTGCCAAATCATGGTCCGGTCGCATATTTATTCATTTGGGCACTACTTACTGCTACTATTGCCAGGGGCTTATGAAAAAGGCTTCCCTATTGCTGACAAGCGAGAGCACTAACCCGCATTGCATGTGTGTGCGGGTCACGCATGTCCTGAAATTATCCATCCTTGGAGTATGCATCATTCATTATAATGCAGCCGGCCATTTCACTTATACTCCATCCGCCCTTACACGTCTAGCGACCCATATCCAGTCCATTGTACCATACTTTGACTTTTAGTGTGTTTTAATCTGCAGAGTGTGTATCTGTTATCGTCTCTTCACTTTTCCATACTTTTCAGGTTGTTTTCTTTATTGTTTTCCTTTTCCCTGGGCCTCCCGATTCACACATGTAACTGCCATAATGTATCTTCGAGTATTCTGCCCTTCGGCCGTGTTTAAGGATTGCAACACGGAAAATCCTCTCCTTCGACATGTTTTCCCTTGACGGGATGTCTCTGACCAAGGTCATATCCATCTGTGGCGTTTGTCTAGGCCCAGGGAATGCATGTTGATGGAGAGATATTTACATGTCTGTACATATATGTCATCATCAATGTTTTCCATCATATTATTGGCTACACTGCTAAGAGTAATAAAATAAAAGAACATCACCGTTGAATCAATTTGAATAAATATGGGCAGTGCAGCCCAAATCGCAATCCATGCTTTAGCGTTATATATTTAAACCTGCCTTGTCCAAGAGCACAAATGGAACGCCACCGTATCGCTGGCGTGATTTGTGTTCGGAGACAGGTTTCCCTTTATGTAAATGAATATCATTCATTATGACAACTGTACAGAACCGCTCGTGAGAGCTGCACGCGACGCGTAGGAATTAACATGCACTGCAACCTAATTTCTCTCAACTCGGTTTCTCTTTGTTTCAAGCTATTCCGGTCAGTGCATTGGTAAGTGCTGCGCATTGTTAAGTGTAATTAGCCGGGTTTTTAACTTGCGCGCCTGAAGTGGCCGGATTAACCATTCCGCCATATTACCTTTGGATAAATCAAGCAGCAGCTGAATTTAAAAAGTTTCACCCTCCGCCACCCCTTCTTCCACCATTTCAGTACCTTGCTATTTCCGTTGTTTCATTTGGCGAGGCGTTTGTCTAGGCCCAGGGAATGCATGTTGAAGGAGAGATATTTACATGTTTGTACATATACGTCATCATCAATGTTTTCCATCATATTATTGGCTACACTGCTAACAGTAATAAAATAAAAGAACATCAATGTTGAATCAATTTGAATAAATACGGGCAGTGTAGCCCAAATCGCAATTCATGCTTTAGCGTAAAATATTTAATATGCCCTGTTCAAGAGCACAAATATTAATATTTTTTTCAATAAATATCGAGCAATATATTAATATTTTTTTAAGAATTATTTTTTAGGAGTTAAAACGAATATCATAGCGTATCTAAAATATCCTAACCGATGTGTACTGCTTTTCTTTTCGACGAATCTTCCCTGGGCAGAGTTTTCACAGGCTGAATTTCCCTCCAGTTCTCGAATAAAGATAACATGCCATTTTCAATGGCGGTAAATATCCAAAAAGGTTACTATTTTCCATTTTTTGTGTTCGAAACAACGAAGCACTGTTCAGAAATACATATGGCACCAAAAAGTAACACATTATTACTTTGTTTTGATTTCTGCCTGGACCGAAAGCAACCTGCCAGTATCACTTTTTTTCGAATTACACCCATGTCGTCCGCTAACCAAATCGCCCGCTGCAATTTTACCCAAGTCGTCCGCTGCAATTTTACCCAACTCGTCCGCTGGGGGAAAGTATTGAAGTATTGTATTTTGAATAATTTTTTTATTTATTTGTTTACTTATATAATAATTTTATTGTATACTTTATTGTATATTATCTATTGCAATACATATTAATGTACCTCCTTGCATTAACATTTCATATACTTATACGAAATTCTGAAAACAGACATGTCAGAACAAAACAAACTACTCAGCCATCTAATTAATTTCGACACTGTTTAACGCGTCTCTGATTACTGTTTATTCAATGGATTACCTATAATAATTATACTATTACAGCAAAAGTTCTTAAAGTATATGTATGTTATATTAAGTTCCGCAACATAATCTTATAATTCTGCAATTATTCACTGAAGAGCGCCACCTGCACTTTACAGTGAATAATCGCAAAATTATTACCAAATGTATTATAAGAATTAATTATATTAAGAAACGCATCAAAATTTATTTTATGTTATGTTTCGCAACATAATCTTCTAATTTTGCAATTATTCATCGAAGCGCACCACCGGCGCTAGTAGTATATAAGGTATGAATCGTCCTTTATTACCCGGACTTTTGCCGGTGCAACTAGTGTTAAATTCCCATAGGAACCGGACTTTTGCCGGTGCAACTTTTGCCGGTGCAAAATGTCGGCATCATACATCTAGATCTGGTAAATGGTGTACGTACTGTATATATAGTATGCTATGGCATGTATAGTGATATATGCGCGCATGGGGCAAAAGGTATATATTATGGGTAAGTGATGGGAAATTAATGGTGGGAAAATTGGGTTTTCTTGAAAGTTTTTTCCGCGAAACGGTTGACGTTGCTATTGACGTCGTGACGTCATGATGCGCACGCGACGTCATAGAGATGTTGACCACTGTTATTGTCCAGTATACAATCTGACATAACGTTATTCGGGTCAGAGGATTTCGGGCTTATCGTATGGGGTGGCGGCGACATAGTAGTAGTGGTATATGTGTATGTAGGTCCCCAGTTAGCCCTTAGTACTATTAATCCACATTATGCTTCATATTATCGTATGTCTGCTATAGCTAAGTCAAGCAGTAGGGTGGGTGGGTGGTAGTGTGGTATTGCGAGATAGTCATTGGTGGTTTAGATTGGCAGTACAGGATGAATAATCTGTTGGTCTATTACCCCCCTTAGTACTATTAACCTACCGAATCCTGTGTATTATCTTATGGCTGGTATTGGTAGTTTAGTGTTAGGCCAGGCAGTATTATGGTAGATTGTTTAGAACGGGTGGCATAGGATGCATGGTATATGCCACTGTAGGTCCAGTCCTCGATATTATTAACCAGCCGATTGCTTTGTACTATTCAATGACTGGTATAGGGGGTACGTTATGACAGGTCAAGTGGTATTGTGAGGTGGGGGTGGGGGTAATGCCTGGCAGTATAGAACAACGGTATAGTATGGACGATATATACCTCTGTGGACCCCTGCAGGTCCCATGTTAGCCCTTAGTACTATTAATTCACCTGATGCTTCATGTTATCCTATGACTGGTATAGGTAGTATGCAATGCTAGGCATAGGGGTATTGTGGATAGGGGTACTGCCTGGTAGTTCAGAACGGTACTATAGTATGGGCGGTATATACATCTATAGGTACCCTGTTAGTGCTTGGTACTATTAACCAACCAATTGCTTTGTTTTATTATATGGCTGGTATATATGGTACGTTATGGTAGATCTAGTGATTTTGTGGGGGTGGGGTAATGCCTGGCAGTATAGAACAACAGTATAGTATGGACAATATATAGCCCTGTGGGCCCCCGACAGCCGTTGATACTACTAATCGACTTAATGCTTTATGTCACCCCATAACTAATATAGGTAGTATGTAATGTGGGGCCAAACTTTATTGTGGGTGGGTGGGTGTAATGCATGGTCGCCTAGTGTGGTAGTGTAGGGTGTACGCATTCTCCCCCTACAGGTCCCATGTTAGTCCTTAGTACTATTATGTATGTAATGCTAGGCCAAGGGGTACTATGGGTAAGTGTAATGCCTGATGTTAAAACACGGAATGCAAATTTTACGGACTCGGCTAGGAATCTCACTTACGGAATGCTTTATATGTATACACTGATGGAACATTTTGAAGGCCTGGGCGAAGGTATAGCTAGGAAGTAGTGGTACACGTCAATATTAATGGACGGTAGTTTAGTCAATAGTACTGGTACAAGACCGCAATGTAACAAACCTGCTGTAGAAGCTAATGGTAGGACAGATAGACCATAGCCAGTAGTGGCCTTGGAGCTTTGGCGACAAGATGGAAACGGAATCCCAATTGTGGAATCCCTTTTTTGGAATCCCATTTGTGGAATCCCTTTTTAGGAATCCCATTTTCTGAAATGAGGATAAGAATCGTATTAAAAATTCCTCAATGAGGTCTCATTTACTACGACTCTTATCCTCATTTGACAAAAAAGGGATTCTCCAGAAGGAATCCCATTTGCGGAATCCCTTTTTAGGAATCCCATTTGTGGAATCCCTTTTTTCTGAAATGAGGACAAGAGTCGTATTAAAAAGCCCTCAATGAGTCCTCATTTACTATCCCTCATAGCCTCATTGACTTCTGAGGTTATGAGGACCATTAAAAATCCCTCATTGTCCATACTATACTGTTGCTCTATACTGCCAGGCATTACCCCCACCCCCACAAAATCACTAGATCTACCATAACGTACCATATATACCAGCCATATAATAAAACAAAGCAATCGGTTGGTTAATAGTACCAAGCACTAACAGGGGGCCTATAGGTGTATATACCGCCCATACTATAGTGCCGTTCTAAACTACCAGGCAGTACCCCTACCCACAATACCCCTATGCCTAGCATTGCATACTACCTATACCAGTCATAGGATAACATGAAGCATCAGGTGAATTAATAGTACTAAGGGCTAACATGGGACCTGCAGGGGTCCACAGAGGTATATATCGCCCATACTATACCGTTGTTCTATACTGCCAGGCATTACCCCACCCCCACTCCACAATACCACTTGACCTGTCTTAACGTACCCCCTATACCAGTCATTGAATAGTACAAAGCAATCGGCTGGTTAATAATATCGAGGACTGGACCTACAGTGGTATATACCATGCATCCTATGCCACCCGTTCTAAACAACCTAGCATAATACTGCCTGGCCTAACACTAAACTACCAATACCAGCCATAAGATAATACACAGGATTCGGTAGGTTAATAGTACTAAGGGGGGTAATAGACCAACAGATCATTCATCCTGTACTGCCAATCTAAACCACCAATGACTATCTCGCAATACCACACTACCACCCACCCACCCTACTGCGTGTCTTAGCTATAGCAGACATAGGATAATATGAAGCATAAGGTGGATTAATAGTACTAAGGGCTAACTGGGGACCTACATGCATATATACCACTACTACTATGTCGCCGCCACCCCATACGAGAAGCCCGACATCCACTGACCCGAATAACGTTATGTCAGAATGTATAATGAACAATAACAGTGGTCAACATCTCTATGACGTCGCGTGCGCATCATGACGTCACGACGTCAATAGCAACGTCAACCGTTTCGCGGGAAAAACTTTCAAGAAAACCTAATTTTCCCACCATTAATTTTCCATCACTTACCCATAATATATACCTATAGCCCATGCGTACATATATCACTATACATGCCATAGCATACTATATATACAGTACGTACACCATTTACCAGATCTAGATGTATGGTGCCGACATTTTGCACCGGCAAAAGTTGCACCGGCAAAAGTCCGGTTCCTATGGGAATTTAACACTAGTTGCACCGGCAAAAGTCCGGGTAATAAGGGACGATTCATACCTTATATACTACTGGCGCTTTACAATGAATAATCGCAAAATTATTAGCAAATGTATTACAGGAATTAATTATGTTAAGAAACACATGAAAACTTGTTATAATTATATTAAGAAACGCATCAAAACTTGTTATATTAATTTCCGTAACATAATCTTATAATTTTACAATTATTCACTGAAAAATATTTACCATGCTATGCTGTTATTATCTTGTGGATCCTGTGTACAGAATAAATATCATTATTTAATTTCATCCTGAATAAATATCATTAATTTTGTTTTCCATGTTTTTTATGATATCTAAACCCATGGCGGACGAACTGGGTAAAATTGCAAGCGGACGTATTGGTCAAAATTGCTAGCGGACGATTCGGTGTGCTGGAGGACGAAATAGGTAAAATTGGAAGCGGCCGATTCGGCGTGTGGACTGAACGTCCGTATACCCCCTTTTCAAGCAAACTTTTCCTTACTTTTACAACAACCTTAACATTCGGATAATTCAAAAGCTGCGTTTCTATTCGTTTTGATACTTCACGAGATACGTGTCAATGCATATCTGTATACAATCGCACCAATATAACAACAATTATCAGTTACATTATCAGTTATGCGGTTTTCCGATTAAGCTTATCACTGGCATACAAGTTGCAACGAAATCAAGAGAGTTCGATCTGAAATATTGAGATCATCAGCTGAACATATTGACAAACCTACAGAAGGACAGAATTCGAGTAATAATAATAATAACACTTTGGCCGGTCGCTGATTTGTCACGGTTCTCGGATGAGAAGGCCTTGGTTACCCCTGAAGTGTAGATATGTATATATCACGCAAAGCTTAGAGGCGATTTGGGTTGCAACAGAAAACGAACAAATTTGACATTTTGTTTGATTGCTGGTCACAGACAAAACATTCCCTGAGGGGGATAGGCCAATTGCAATTGAATGAGCAATTCGACACGGGAAGTTACGTTATTTTTTCAGTGAAATTTACTATCCAATTCCAAAAATCACATTGACGGCTATAGTGAATTCTCTTCTGCAACACATTTATCGGACTGGGTATGTGGAACCCTTTGCGGGCATTCGGCCCGCTTGGGGTTCCTAATATCAGAACTTCATGACATCTGTACCAGTCGGCAAAAAACAAAAAATGCCAGAAAATAACATTACGTGTACCCTCCATTTAAAACCCGTCTTCGCCACACCCGGTGATCACTCTGTAATATACGCGTCCACCACCTGCCTATCGAGGCTAATTATAGATGACTGGGAAAACCAGACTTCAAACAGAACGCCGACGACATGGATCAGCGGATAGCAGCGAGTGGTGCAGTGATATAAAAACGTAACGCAAACTCGACCAATAAACAAAAAAAAATATGTTTGAAAACACAACATTATTCCATTACGATGGCGTTACTACGTTCATTTGAGTTTTTCTTACAAGAATGGCCCATGAAGTTAGCAGTTAAGAGAGCGGATAAATACATTTCTTTCACTTTATACCCGACCAATGAGACACAGGACGGAACTATTCCGTAAAAAGTTTTCTTTTTTTTTCTTTATTGTTTTCGTTCACTGTTGTTTGATTGACCGTTAATGTACGCTGGCCATACCACTCCTCCGTACTTGCTGTTGAAACATTACAAATTCACGTATGCGTGGGTGTGTGATGGTGTGTGTGGCAGGGTGGGGGGGGGGGGGGCGCTGAATAGATTTGTTTTTTCATTTGAGTTGGGACACTTGACGAAGCATGTTGGCGAGGTAGGGAAGTGGGATAAAAGCCTGCTTTATGAGGGTCGACCATCTTCTGTAGTTCCACCCTTGCCCACGAGCCTCATTCCGTAAAATGTCGGTGAACTTGGTGTGAAGCCAACCGGGCATGTTTTAAGGCATTTTCAATTGCCGCATACTTTGTGCATTTTTTCTAAGTATGAAATACACTGTAAGTGGATAAACATGTTGGTGGGTATACAGCAGAAGAGGTTTTAAAGGAAGAGGTTGTTGCACAACAAATAAACATTATAAAAAGGAAACATGTTAAAACATTAAGAAGCCCAAACAACACAGGAATATTGCCTTTATTTGCACTGTAGTGCTTGCATTGGGCATACTATGCTTTTATAGGGGATTGTTGCCGTGATCATGGGTATGAATCAGCGGCGTAGTCGGGGTGGGTGTGGGGGTGGGGTGGCGAGTGTCCTGCGGGAGCACATGCCTCCCCATCCAAAAATGGACCCCCCATGCTAACCCTTTGCCTAAAATAACGGCCAAAAACGGCCAGCGCAATTCTCAAAACTCGCCTATTAATTTTCATTTTTTGTCTCTAAAACATAGGTTATGACCCCTCACTGGAACGAGCTCGTTCCAACGAGGAGTCATAACCTATGTTCTTGACACAAAAAATGAAAATAATAGTTATTCAAGAATTTTGTTTGCAAGTGTCGTCTGCTTTTCATGTTAGGTAAAGGGTTAACCCATACATGGAACATCAGGCAAGACATTTTAATATCTGGATATTTATACTTGTAAATTGTATGACAAGACGAATGGCTGAAATATCCCAACATGACGAATCCCGACAGGACGAAAACTTCATTTTTCATTAACTATTGGTTAAATTCATGAAAAGAGATTTATAAAGTGTATACGGTCATGATTAGCCATTGTGCATAAATATGTGACCTTAAACATCAATAAATAAATATTATAAAGTGTATAATTACGCACTTTTGGGGGTGGTTGTCTCACATGTTTCAGTAGTAACTGTTGCTGAGCAGTTATTATTGATATTTTTATTTTTCATCTCTTGATCGCCCACATTTACTGTCTGACTTGAGCAAGAGTTCATTTCCGTAGTGAGTTCAGTTGTTATATCCTTCAGTCTAACTTTGTCAGGCAACCGCGTTGTGTCCTTGGGCAAGAACTTTCCCCCACTGCCTACGTGGGGGCACGGTGGCGTTGTGTACTAATGCATACTGCACGTCGATGGTGCACTTGTCTTCCACCAATGCTAACCCTGCACGTGTGGAGTTAGTATGTTGGGGAGTTGACAGTTGCTCGCCGTTGCTGGGTGGTTCTCTCCGGGTATTCCGGCTTCCTCCACCCGTAAAACTGTAGTGGTCATGATTAGCAATTATGCAGAAATGTGTGACCTTAAACACCAATAAATAACTTACTTTGTCAATACTTTGTGTTAACTAAATGCAGTACAAACTTCCAGTCAGCTATTTTTATGAAAACTCACTTGTGACACTGAAAGCGCATTTTTCAAAAAAGCTATTGCCGACATATTTGAAAAAAGACATGCTCGAAAAAAGCGATTTTTATGTAAATTCTGATACTGGCCCCAAAAGTTAAAACATTTCTGATAAAATATTTTAATATTTTAATAGACTTCTTGTATATTCCTTGTCATAATTTCCATCTCCGCGTAACATACTCTTTATAAAATTTAGAGGACAATTCGCAGCTCAAAACTTACCACAACCTATCGTTGATGAATGGAACATTTTCTTTGCAACTTTATAAAGCATAAATAACGTGCAAGTAGATAAAAAAAAGGCTAAATTATTATATTATATTGTAGAAGTTGAAAGTCCCTTTATCTTTTGTTACTCTTTTGTTAATTTATTGAGTTTTTCTACCTGGTTTATATTACCGCAAGTACATGTACATGTAAAGCATCTTCAACCAACCCTGACCCGCACTGTTTGCAAAAACGCTGGTTGCGTGGTATTGGAAGAGGTTTGTGGTAACGCCCGCGTTCTATTTCAAGATCGTCGGCACTGATGCGAAGTTTGGTGACGGCTTTCCTTTCGTCTCGTGGCAATGCATCAATGTAGTTCTCCCTGACATTGTGCTCTTTAATTAGATAAAAAACTGTAATTTACCGCTGGAAGGCTGTACTCCATCTTTTGCATCTAAAAATTTCTAGGTTTGAACGAGGATTTCAACGAGCCTTTCTTTCAAATTCCCTTCAAAGTTAGAGGGCGCACTCTAGGGATCCAGTCATACATGTGAAAAACCGCAATCTGATAAGATTGAGGTTTGTGTCCCTCCAGTTCTTTATATGCAAATTTTAGGAGAGGATTCACATCTTTCACAACGCATTTAACCAGTTACTTACAAGTTTACATTTGACATTGATTGATACTCACACATGAAGAAATGGAGAGTGCGAGAGAGGGGGAGTAAGAGGGGCGAGTGACAGAGAGGGGAAGAGATAAGAGGTGGAAGAAATAAGAGAGACAGAGACAGAGACACAGAGAGAGAGAGAGAGAGAGAGAGAGAGAGAGAGGGGGAGGGGAAGGGAGAGACGGAGAGAGAGAGGCGGGGATCAACGCTCCGTAATTCACACAATGGGCTTCTAAAACATGATTTTTTGACACCGGTCTAATAAACCAGATCATGTGCCCCCTCCCCCCCCCCCCACACACTTCCTATTGGAACGAGTTTGGTTAGCTCATTCCAATGAGAGGTCTTACGATTCATATGATAAGGGTTTGTTGAAGATATCTACAAAGACAAATAGGCACGCATTGCAGAAAATCCCCTTTTGGGGGGAGGGAGTCTTGACTACAAAAATATAACCCATCGACGCCATTGGGCAATCATACCCATACTTACACGCGAAGTGGGGGGGGGGGGCGAGAGAGATAGAGAGGGATGAGAGGGAGGGGCGAGACAGAGAGACAGCGAGAGAGAGAGAGAGAGAGAGGGGAGAGAGAGAGAGAGAGAGAGAGAGAGAGAGAGAGATTTTTCAAAATAAATAACTTAATACAAAAACAAGACAGGACAAACTTGGGAAAGCATTGATATTTCGAGGGTGGGAAGACCAACTTATATATAAATGTAAGTACCCGTAATGAACATTTTTTACCACATAACCTAACACCTCGACAGTTTTATGGAAATGGACACACACAACAAGATTATCAAATACATCTTATGATTTTAAAGGACAGATCTATTATTTTGGTGAAATGGTTTTCCAGTCTATTGTCTGTCACTACGCTATCTTACAATTAAAACATATCGCTCGAAAAAAGAAAAAAATAACTTTAATTGAATGTCGACTTAAGGTCTGTTTTTAACAAGTAAACATATAGTTTACCAAATTTTCACCACACTTTGGATATCCACGCCAAAGTGGGGCTGGTATGCCACGAGACGACACACGACTGTCATCGACTTAGGATTTTCATCTCCGTCAGTTCTCCTCGAATTCTGGTAACGTCTCCAAGGGGGGGGGGGGGGGGGGGCGTGATCCTGAATGAGACGATCTCGTAGATTTTCTAAGATTTTTATATCGCTCTATCTGTGGGATTCGATCACGAAGACGGGATAGATTTGCGTAGGCTCTCACTTGGCGATTCGATTTTTATCCGATTTCTGACTCGAAAAGCAGTCGACACTTGCTATCAAAATTTTTGAATCACTTTTTTTTTTCATTTTTTGTCTCAAAAACATATGTTATGACACCTCTTTGGAACGAGCTCGATGAGCTCGTTCCAAAGAGGGGTCATAACCTATATTTTTGAGACAAAAAAAATGAAAAATAATTGTGATTTTTGTTAATAGCGCTGGCCAGTTTCGGCGTTACGTTGGGTAAAGGGTTAATTATTAGCTTCTTTTCTATTAAAAAGTTTCTTGAGTTTTATTTTTTACTTTTTTTTTAATTTTAATTTTTTTCGTGTGTTTTTTCTTCTTTTTTTCTCTATATTAATAATGTATATTTTATTTGAAAAAAAAAACACATGTCACGCGACTGGAAATTTTCTCCGCACGCAAGACATCTCCACCGAATCGACGGAATCCGTCGACGAGACACTTAAAAGACGGACAAAAAATACATGTTTTCACGTTTTGACGAGTGCGATGTTCTCGACACCCACTGTAGATTCCTTGCCAAAGTTGGGCTGGGACGCTTCGGGACGACACGCCACTTTCCCACTTAAAATCGAATTTTGTAAAAAAAATTCACTCGACTTAGGATTTTCATCTCTCTTCGCCTTTTCTTCACGTATTCTTGCGACGTCTCCAAGAGGGGGGTGGGGGTGGGGGGAGGGGGTGTGACCCAGAACGAGACGATCTCGTAGATTTTCTAAGATTTTTGTATTGCTCTACCTCCTAGATTCGATCGCGAAGACGGGAGAGATCCTCGTAGTCTTTCTATCGGCGATGAGATGTTCATTCGATTTCTGACTCGAAAAAGCCATGTGTCGTCTCTTGACATAGCAGCCCACTTTAGCGAGAAATCTCGGAGTGGACTGGTATCGCCAATTTTTTAGAGTTAGGAGATTTCTCGAAAAAAATAAGCTCGAAAATCACAAGAAATTACCTAAGTTTCTAAACCCGGTTTTCAGGGGATGAAGTCCGCTTTTATACACTACTCGCATGACTGGCTTCTCTAAACGCCACCAAGATCTCCACTCTCTTTCTCAGCACGTTAGGATCGCAAGGAATGATAAATGTGGTATAACCACCATCGACAGCCATTCCCATTCCGAGACCAGATCTGACAAATGATTTATCTTCGTCCCATATTGGTTTCTCCACTTGTTTCCATTTGTTTAACTGATTTGGTCTAATCGAGCTGGGGACGTTTATCTTTTTTATGACCTACGTATAGATCAGGATCTCGCCGAAAATGTTGAACTCCTCTTCACTGCGATTATCTTCACTTTTTTGTTTTCAAAATTCCCCCAAATCGATGAAACAGTATGGATTTAGAATAGGGCTGCACGGTATATCGATAAACCGATATATACCGGTATTTAAACCAATATCGATAGAGTACCGGTGTAATTACAAAAATATCGGTTTATCGTCATTATTTATTTACCCACAATTTAATTTTCAAGATGTTTTGAGTTTTTTAACTGTAGCCTCGAATGAATAATATTATCCCTTTATCCAAGGAATCGTCTGCTTGTGCCCTCGTAAATATACAATTTCAGCAGTTGAAAAAAATAATTTTCAATACTTTCAACAAAAGTATATCATGTGACCCCTCATTAGAACGAGCTCAACGAGCTCGTTCCAATGAGGGGTCACATGATATAGTTTTGTAGAAATCTTTGGGGAAAATCTGATAAACTAATTTTGAAAATAATAAATTTTGATATCGTCTGCGTTGGGTAAAGGTTTTTTGAACCGAATCATCAAGGCATGCTAGTTCGTTCCGATTGTGATGCCTCGAGTCTCGATTGTGGTAACTGTGTTCATATATCTGAACAGTTTTCGATATACCGGTATACCGCGGTATTTTTTGAATACCGACACCGGTATTCAGTTTTGAATACCGTGCAGCCCTAATTTAGAATTCGAAATCCCATTAAAATATGCTGTGCATTCTCCCAAATGTTCTTATTTGGCTTAACCCTTTACCTAACATGAAGAGCAGACGACACTTGCAAACAAAATTATTGAATAACTATTTTTTTTATTTTTGATGCCAAAAGCATAACTTATGACCCCTTATTGGAACGAGCTCGTTCCAATGAGGGGTCGTAAGCTATGTTTTTTGACGCAAAAATGAAAAAAATAATGAAAATTGGATGAGAGTTTTTGGGAATAGCGCTGGCCGATTTTGGCCGTTATGTTGGGTAAAGGGTTAATGCAGCAAACTCTTTACCTAATAGTAGCAGCTGTCACTTACAAAGTGAACTCTTGCATAAGTAAAAAAAATATCGTTTAACTCCCATCACTAGAGCGATCTCGACCAAATGTTCAAGTGAGAGGGTCCACACGCAGTGTTCTCTGGAGGCAAATATTGATAAAATTATGACTTTAGACCAAATAAGGCTCTCCCACATACATTTACCCAGGCAAATCTATACAGGTTGAATAATTTCAGTTCACAGATTTTATGGAGCATATCCACCGAATATGAAATCTTTAAGTTGTGGCACCCGGGCTTCAGAAACAATGTTAAATTTGGACTTCCACCACTTAACCAGTTAATAAAGTTGTATGAAATACATTTGTTTTCAGTTATATTTGCGTACGTTTTTTTCGAAAAATAAATACTATTCACAAAATATTTGAGATAATTTTAGTTGAACAGAGAAAACTGAAGGTTTAGAAAACCAACATACTGAATAGACACTTTATTTTAATCAGCTCTGAAAAAGTCTCATGATTTCATAATAACCTTGGAAGACACTGCAAGGCAATAATCAACGACGGAGGCCATTTTAAATGGGGGAGGGGCTGAGAACAAAATACGTTTTGGCGTTATTTGAGATTGTTTATGAATAGCCATGTTTTGTTGGGAAAGGGGTTGGTAAAATGAGGACTAAGGAAATACAGAAGAACCCTGCTAATTGAATAGCCACTTTGCCAATGAAAATTATTAAATTAACAGGAGTATTCAATTAACAGGGATGGTGTCACTTTCCTATATTCTAGAGATAAACTTAGCATATATTCTATTATATCTTGTTTGACAGAGCTCCATGAGCTCTGTCAAACAAGATATAATAGATTAAATGCCTGTACCGGATGAACTGATGCCAAATAGGTCTATAAACAAAGGAAAACTGGGGAGAGTTAGGGTAATTTCACGACAGGTTAGAAGATTTTTTATTCAATTAACACGAGTTTACTCTTTAACCTATATTAAATTAACAGGTTAAATTTGTACTGGAGGTATGGTGAACGGTTTTGTGTTGGGAAATTATATTCAATTAACAGGGTTATTGAGTTAAGAGATATCCATTTAAGTGGGATCCACTGTAGAACAGATACTACTCACCTTGTACAAATATTGTCCATTAGTGTTTTTTTGGATTGCTGTGTGGTTACTTTTGACAACCGTATCATGCATGTAGCACCGTCTTTCTCTTTTATCAAACGTTACGGCAGCGCATTGAGTCTGCCTCTCACACATTTTACCGCATCTCAGAACGTTTGGAGTGGATACATTAAAATATGATGCCGGAATTCGACTTATAGATTCATTCCATCCTAATTCAGTAGCAGAAGTAATGCCAATGAGTGCAATGGAAATGCATCTAAATACCGAAGAGAAAAGGTTTTGAGATCCTTCGAAAAACATTTTTCCCAGTAGAAATGCTTCTTTGCATTTGAATCACGGAACTCCGCTTTTCTGCTCTCCTGGGCGGTCAATAACCGCTAATAATAACCAAGCTAAGTTCGTATGGATGTATGCTAGAGATTATGAAACACTGTTCGTTCATATTGATATTTTTGCAAATTTTGGCAGCAAATTCAATCTGCCTTCACAGTACATTCATACAGTTAAAAGTAGAAGTCCTGTCACGATATGCGCGCTTATATTGGCTTAATTGCGCGTAGGAATTGGGCGCAATTGCCATATCGAATGGTACCCAAAGCACGGCACGTTCTCCTGGTTACTCATAGCATACACAGGCAATGTTTCTGCCAATGGACCTCCGGGTTACCAAGGTTACTCAAAGGTTTTAAGGAACCATAACATCATCATTTTGACAAACAAATTCAAAGCTATTTGTCAAAAAGTATGACTGTGTACCTGTGGTATTGCCCGATATAGGATTGATAATTGGTGATAGGAGTGTTATGTCGTTTAAGTGACGCCCTGTTCATTTACGCACTGAATAGTGTTAATCAAGAAGCCCCCCCCCCCCCCCACCCACCTATCCAACCAGAGTGTGCGCGCGTGTGGGTGTGAGGGTTGGCAAAATAACACTTGTGTGATTGACAACCCTGTCTCATTTCTGTGAGACCCAACCGCTGCACTACCCTTACCCATATTATAGTAACCTCAATCCAACGTAGGAGTTCCGAAGAGACTAGGTCTTGCTATTATCTACCAACGAGAGTCTGGAAAGTGTCCACTCCTCCATCTGACGTTGGGAAGGGTATCTCTCGACACAGAACATTTAAAAAACGGACACAAAATGTATCTCTCCTTTTATTTTTTTTATATTATCACAAGTGAGTAACTGCTTCTTCTGGTGCATTGTCAAAAAAACCTGTAAATATCTGTCAGGTGGGAAATATTTTGAAACAGAGGAGATATGAACAGTTGGCATATAGAACCAGTTTTGGTTCTGTATAGAACCAAAACTGGTTCGATATGCCAACTGTTCATATCTCCTTTGCTTAATAATGATTTGAGACAACCTCGTATAAGCTCTAAACTTACGGCTGAAACGCCCTCAATTTATGTTTAATTCTGTTAACATTTAATGTTAATCTTTATAACTTTGATTTGAAATAAATACTGTTTAATAAACAAAACTGGTTCCATCTCGGGGACAAGATTTGAACCAGTTTTGGTACTAAAGAGAACCTATATTGTACTGTAGATTAATGGATTTTAATCTTCGATGCCATTTTTTCTCTAAAGACAATATAATCATAGGAATTGCACCTTCCGAGTCAGTCGATTGTCCGACATGAGATACCCCATCAGAGCTGAATAAAATGTAATCTATCTAACGCAGCTAAACTGTATGTTAAGTAGACATATACGTCGAATATATTGTGTCTCCTTATTGTCCAAAAAGCAGGAAAAGACACAAGTGGAACACTCGTCCTTTAATCTAAATTCGATTTTTTATCAGACGGAAGATAAGAGCATCTACCTTTTGTACATGTGATGTTGAGTATGGCAGACACAAACGCTTAACATATCGTCTCCCTTTTGCCTCGGAATGTTTCCATAGAAACACAACAAAAGTTCCAAATATAGCTGTGTGTCTTTAACATTTTTTCCAAGTTGTTTGACGGAAAAGTGAGGTTTTTTTCAGCTTGTACTGTGTGTATCCTCTCTAAGACAAGACAACAGACATTTAGTGTACACTTCGTTATGTGTCTTGATGAACGGAAAAAATGACGAAATGTTTAAAAATATGAATGGCGAATTTAGCGTGCGGCAATGTCGTTTTCTCCATTATGTTTGGTAGAGAGTTAATTCAGCAGTAATAAAGTGCAGAGGATAAAGATGCTTGCTATGCCCCTTCCAATCTGTGCCATAAAGTATGCTTTTGAAACAAAAATAAAACTTTTTAGAAGCACGTGAAAACGTCGGATACCTGTCGTTCTTCTAATTGTGATGGAGAGATGGTTTAATGAAGAAATTACGATTTGCGCACTAAAATAGTCCACATAATAATAATAGCACGTTGACCAGCCGCTGATTTGTCCAGGTTGTCGGGTGAGAAGGCCTTCATTAGCCATGTTTTCCCAAATGCCACGTTATACCCACGCCCTTTCTTTCTTCCCACCAACACTCAGAGACAAACTGCTTGATGACATCCTGTGTCCCATTCTTCCCAATCTCTCCACAAGCATACTAACTCTTTCCTCTGCGTCACCCACTAACCACATGTCCTTCATTCACACTCTCCACGTCCTCATCATAATCCCGGCGAATCTTATTCTGTTCGACTGGTATTTTGGACATTCTAATGGGAAGTGTTCCAGGGTCTCCACGTTTGGCACACGATTTCACTGTCTTTCCCAATTTTCCCTTAATGTCAACGGACCAAGACCTAAGCTTGAACAACAGTGACCCCCAAAGGTACCACCAAGGTACACTTCAAAACCTGGCTTCTCTTAATTATTTTGAAAATGCGGAAGATTTATGAAAAATGACCTGCCTCTCGGATAATGGAATGACGTCAAAGGCGTATAAACTCACCCCCTACTCCAAAACTATTATTTCGAAAACTATCCTCTAAAATGTGTGTAAAGTAGACATATTCGTTGAATATCTTTTCTCCCCTCACTGCATGTGTAACATACATCTGTCCAGGGTGAGATAGCAGGGAGAGACAGATGTATCCCAGCCCACCCACGTGACGTTATACATTTATAACGTTATTATGACGTTATGCATATCGTATCAGTTTCTTGCTTACAACTAATTCATAATGGCGTCATCAGAATGCCGTGTGATCAAAGTTTGATGCTCTAAAGCCCTGTAAACCCCAAGATGCCACCGTTCCTAATTGATTTCGTGGTATATGCCTTTGGTATATACATAACTTTTGCATGCTCTTTCCGATGGTGTCATCAGTTTTTCAAAACAACGAATACAAAATGAGTTGATTGAATCAGCACGTGACTCCCGATTACCTCTGGCTAACGTAATCGCTGCATGTTGGGGGGAGAAAAATAATCCATGATGGGTATGGGTGTGGGATGGGAAAATCTCACCCGAGGGCAAGATATTTGGGCCAGACACGAGGCTTGTCTGGCCCAAATATCTTGTCCTCGGGTGAGATTTTCCCATCCCACACCCGTACCCATCATGGATTATAATAATCCACAAAACAGGTATAGACACAAATGGAAAATTCGCCCGTTAATCTAGATATTATAATTAGACTGAAACGAGATTATAGCGTGTATCTTTTTGTGCTTGAGATGTTATGTATGGCAGACCCAAAAGCATGAGTCCTTTCCAACGAGGGGTCACATGATATGGTTTTGTTGAAACTTTGTGGAAAGTAATATTTTTCCACTGCTGAATTTGCATATTACGCGGGCCGATGCGGTCGATTCGTTGGGTAAAGGGTTAAAGAATTTTCTTCAATGTTGTGAAAAATTACTGTGTTGATGAATTGCACATTTTTCGAGGCATATACAAATGTTACACATACACAACATATTTCAGCTATCACTAACAGAAAACAAGTTCCAAGATTGGTAAGTTGATACTGTGTAAATGGTTTTCGTGCTAGGTAAACACAACGGCGGTTCGTGACGTGATAGCTGTTAAGCTGTGACTACAGTAACAATGTAACAGCTGTCACGTAATCAAACGTCATCGATGGCAGGCGTTGATAGACTTGACGTAACCTGGAAAGCGGGGGTGGGCTAAGTTGTGACATTTTTGCTGACGTTCCAGCAATTCAGTTGGAAAGAGATCGGGGGTCAAGTCGTATAAACTGGATGTGTTAACCCTTAGCTAACACTAAACACAGACGACACCTGCAAACCAAATTCTTGAATAACTAAATATTTTCATTTTTTGTCTCAAAAAAAATAGCTTATGATCCCTCACAGGAACGAGCTCATCGAGGTCCTTCCAATGAGGGGTCATAAGCTATTTTTTGAGTCAAAAAATAAAAAAAATAATGAAAAGTTGAATAGTGATTTTTGGACATAGCGCTGGCACATTATGACCGTTACGTTGAGTAAAGGGTTAACTGGCTGAGGGCTAGATTAGATTCTGGTGGGCTGAAAGTGTTACTCAAATTGTTTTTCATTACATATTATTTCTCCTTCTCCAATAACTTGTAACGAAACAAATCTAAAAAAAGAATATTATTTCAAACATCATTCAGGAAAATGTTGGCTTTACTCTGGTAACCTCATTTATTCTGAAGGCCCTGATAGTGTCTTCAAACACGGCCACTCAACCACAAAAATATGAGCCATCCGGTGTTTACTCTGTATAGGAATCACAAGTTTTAAAGGACACTATGTGTATGCTGGCAGTGTCAAATGCAATAAGAAATAAGGGGTGTCGGGGCGTGGTGGCGTCGCGGTAACCGTTTCTCGTCAGGTCACCGAAGTTAAGCAACGTCGAGCGCGGTAAGTAGTTGGATGCGACTGATTCGTGCTCCCGCGTTGTGTCCTTGGGCAAGGCACTTAACCCCGATTGCCTTCATGGGGGCACGATGACGGTCTGTACTAAGGCGTACTGCACGTCGATGGTGCGCATGTCTTCAACCAATCTAACCCTGCCTGTGCCACGGTGCAGAGTTACGATGTTGGAGAGCTGACAGCTGCTCGTTGTTGCTCGGCTGTTCTCTCTGGGTACTAGGGCTTCCTCCACCCTTAAAACTCTCACCGACATGATATGACCCTGGCTGTTAATGTGTCGTTAAACCCTAATAAATAAATAAATAAATAAATAAATAAATAAATAAATAAATAAATAAATAAGGGGTGTCCCCAAAATAGAGGATCTATAATGAATCAGAATTTTATATTAACCCTTTACCTAACAAATCGCCCGCATCCGCCCGCGTAATATGCAAATTCAGCAGTTGGAAAAATATAATTTTTCAAACAATTTCTAAAAAAACATATCATGTGACACCTCGTTGGAACGAGCTAGTCGAGCTCGTTCTAACGAGGGGTCACATGATACGGTTTTATTGAAATTTTTTGAAAAATTTGGAAAAATGATATTTAAAATAATAAATTTTGATATCGTCTGCGTAGGTTAAAGGGTTAAATATCTGAACGGAAGTCACAAACATCGAACTGAGCTGAGGTTTACTGAGGCTCAGATTGATTTTAGTCAGTGAACGTGGTTCGAAATTATTATTTCAGATCGTGACAAATATGAGAAATATTTTTTTTAAACTGGCCAGCACTCTTCACAACAATGGCCAAACCAAATTTTTTTTTTTTTCAATTTTACCTCGCAAACATAGCTTACTATCTTTGCTTGCTATGAGCTCGTTCAAAGAGGTGGGGCACAAGCTATAGTTAAGGATAAGAATAATATAATAATATACACATTCATATAGCGCCAAAATTATAGTTCAGAAGATATAGAACCATATTCTAAGGCTCTGTACATGTTACTGAGCTCGTGCAAATATACAAGCGGAAAATATACAGTATCTTACAGTCCAGAACATCACTCATAGGCTTTTTGAAACAGGTATGTTTTGAGATCTTTCTTGAAAAGGTTGACATTTGAAAGTCTTTTTAGGTGTTCTGGTAAATTATTCCACAAGTAGAGGCCAGCAAATGAAAATGACCAAATGTCTTAGACCTATGTTTTGAAATATGTAGCAGCATTCTACCATCGGACCTCAGGTTGTATTGACACACATTCTTGGTATTATGGAGTTCTTCTAAGTAGGCTGGTGACATGTTGTTTTGTGTCTTAAAAACTAATACTAAAGTTTTGAAAATTATTCTGTACTTGACTGGCAGCCAGTGCATATCTCTCAGAACAGGAGTGATGTGTTGAGATCGTGATACCCTACATACCGCTCGGGCTGATGCATTTAGTACCATTTGCAGGCGAGAGTACTGATATTGTGGAAAGTTGAACAGTAAGGCATTACAATAATCCAAATGTGAAGTTACAAAGACATGGACTAGGGTTTTTGTTGAGTCTTTGGTGAGGAACTGTCTTATCTGTTTAACTTTGTAAAGACCTCTGAAAGCCTTATTGCACATATTTGTAACATGTCTGTCCATAGACATGGTAGAGTCGAAGAAGGCACCAAGATTATGTACACTGTTACTTGCACTGATGGCGGAATCTCCTACCTTCACTGAATTGATTGCAACTTTAATGAGTTGTTGTCGTGAACCAATTATTTGAAATTCAGTCTTATCATCATTTATCATTAATTTGTTTGAAACCATCCATGTGCGAATGTCCGAAAAACAGGATTCAATTGTTTCTAGAGCTTTAGTTTGATCCTTGATTGGTGGTCGAAAAAAGAAATAGACCTGTGTGTCATCAGCATAACCATAGACGTCAGGCAGGTCAGATTCAATGATGGTGAACATTTTTGAAATATAGAATAGAAACGGAACAGGACCAAGACAACTGCCCTGTGGGGCTCCACATTCAAGATGGAAGTCTTTTGACAGATTACCGTTTATTGATACACGCTGCTGTCTGATCTTGGGGTATGATAATAGCCAGCTAGCAGCAACACCATTAAGTCCAAAATCAGAATTCATTGTCTCTAGCAGAGTTTTATGACAAACAGTGTCAAAAGCAGCACTATGGTCTAAAAGAACAAGCAATGTTACCCTTCCAGGCTCCATATTAAGAAGGATGTCATTCTGAACCTTGAGTAATGTCGTTTCAGTCGAGTGAAATTTTCTGAATCCAGACGTGTTGGCCGGTAATGGAGCATGCATATCACTATGTAACATTAGTTGGTCAATTGCGCCTTTTTCACAAAGCTTAGAGACGAACGGTAAGTTACTCACTGGTCGGAAGTTTTTAAACACAAGTTTCGCACCTAGTTTCTTCAGAAGAGGATTAACAATTGCTATTGTCCACGCATCAGGCATATATCCTTCTAGCAGAGACATGTTGATCTTTTTTGTAATTACAGGAGCCAAAGAGTCTACACATGATTTGACAATAGATGTTGGCATTGGGTCGAGTTGACATGGGGCATTTGAGGATTCTTTTAATAAGTTGGTTACCTCATGGATTTCTAAAAGTCGAAAAGTTGAAAGTTCTTTCTCTGATTGTCTCTGTTTGATGTCACTTTTGTCTACATTTATGATCTTAATTTTTTCTTGAATTATTATTATCTTTTGATGAAGAATTCGCCAAATTGATCAGCTAGCTCTGATGGATCATCGTGTGGTGGGAATGACAAACTTTGTTTTTCTGAACACAGATTTTTAACAACTTTAAACAGTTTTTTGCTGTCACCATTACAAGCTTCAACACATGTTGTGTAGTAAGATTTTCTGGCATCTTTTAGTTTGTTGGAGAACTGGTTACGAATAGTCTTATATGCTGCTTCCTCATTGTAAGATTTAGATCTTTCCCGCTCTTGCTTTCGACGATTAGCTTTCAGAGTTCTCAGTTCATTGGTAAACCAAGGTATACTTGGACGAATAATTAATGTTTTTGTTTTCAGAGGGGCATGCTCGTCCAGTAGAAAAGACAATGTTGTTGTATGATTTTGCCAGATCATCCAGGTTAGCACACTGAAAATTACACAGATTTGATTTTTTTCGATGTCACATTTAAGCTTGTTGATGTCAATTTGATTGAATTTTCGGAGTGTTACTGTTTAGGTGTCAGTAATGGTTTTCGAACACCTAGTGTGCACTCAACAAACGAATGGTCAGATAATCTGAATGGATAATATACTGGGGCTGCTCCCAAACCAGCGACTGTTTGGGTTTCTTTTTTCTAAAATAACCACCAAACTGCGCTTTCAGAATTACCATAAATATGCCCACTTCTCTAAGCAAACACGGAATAGAACTCTTGTAGTTATGCAAAATTCCTAGCCATCCTCCAGTTCGAGGTTCTCGGGGATGTCAACCCATTACCCTACTGCCAGTCGGACACTCAAACGTAATAAGATTATTGGCTCTCGCTTCCGACTATCGTGGATTTATAAACAAATAAAGCTATAAAGCAAATAAAGTTATTTGGGTCGCAAGGGATTTCAATCTCAGATCGTCCCTGCGCGCCTTCGGCGCGCAGAAACTTTACATTTCATTTTCATTCGTTAAATGATCAAGTGCGACCTCAGGAAAATATAATTCTCATACGCTTGCTCCAGACCGGCTTCGACTTTGTCAGTCTCTACAGTGGTCTGATTTGCGTTTGAATGTGATGGGAGAAGAATGGTTTCGCGCGCCGAAGGCGCGCAGGGACATTTTGGGACAAGCCCCTTTCGACCCTTCTTTGACGTCTTGGATTGATGTTTACCGTAGATCACGACAATGGCAGAAGACAACAGAGGAGGAAAACCTGAGGGAATGTGATCTTGTGTGCTGTCGCATTATATACCTTTGTTTGGAGGATAAGATATCTGTATCTGGGCCGATAGTTGTACCACTCTCGACCCTTTGTTTAGTGGGTTCGGCAGATACTTTGTTGGCGGATTAAAGAAACTATCGATAGCCAGCACTTTGCAAAACGTGTACCCTTTCTCACCTTCAGACGTAACGAGAATCTAAAGGACCTTACTGTTAGAGTAGAACCGATTTACCCCCCCCCCCCCCCCATAAAACCTGGGTTTTCGAGAAAATGAAGACCCAAACGACCCCATGCACAGATAACAAATGCACCATCTGCAACTTAACAGACTCGCAAACATATTTCAAAAGCACCGAAACCAAACGCCGCTACTCCCTCAGTGGGAAAGTGACATTCCGCCACAAAAATGTGGTATACATGATAACATGCAAACAATGCCGCACACAGCGCATCGGCAAAACCAAAAAGGAATTACGCATCAGAATAAAAGAACACTTTTACGACATCAGGAAACAACTTGATAATACTTTTGTGACTCTGTGACCGAACAGTGGGTAGAAAGTAATCGTGATACAATAGAGTACAGGATATTCAATATTATCGGAAAAAATGAAGAACAGACTATAATCCAAGCCCGGCTAAATAACTATTGCTCTCGTCAAGTACTAATTTCTTAACTGTCCAACATTAACATCTTCAGTTTAAATCATCTACAACAATAGATGTTGGACAGTTGAGAATAAACCGTTTTACGGGTGGAGGAAGCCGGAGTACCCGGAGAGAACCGCCGAGCAACGACGAGCAGCTGACAGCTCTTCAACATCGCAACTCTGAACTCTGCACCGCGGCACAGGCAGGGTTAGATTGGTTGAAGACATGCACACCATCGGCGTGGAGTACGCCTTAGTACACAGCGTCATCGTGCCCAATGTAGGCAATCGGGGTTAAGTGCCTTGCCCAAGGACACAACGCAGGAGCACGAATCAGTCGCTGAAATGGTCACTTAATCCAACTAGTAAGCGCGCTCGACGTTGCTTAACTTCGGTGATCTGACGAGAACCGGTTACCGCGACGCCACCGCGCCCCATGATCTTTTCATTTTGAGTGAATATTTATTTATTTATTGGTGTTTAAGGTCACACACTTATGCACATTGGCTAACCATGACCGTGACAGTTTTACAGGTGGAGGAAGCCTGAGTACCCGGAGAGAACGACCGAGCAACGACGAGCAGCTGCCAGCTCCCCAACATCGTAACTCCGCACTGCAGCACAGGCAGGGTTAGATTGGTTGAAGACATGCGCACCATCGACGTGCAGTATGCCTTAGTACACGGCGTCAGCGTGCCCCCATGTGGACAACCGGGATAACGTGCCTTGTCCAAGGACACAACGCGGGAGTCCGAATCGATCGCTGAGACGGTCACCCATCGGAGGACTAAACGGGGTCGACGTTGCTTAACTTCGGTCATCTGACGAGAACCGGTCACCAATAATAGCATTTTACTTTTTTATAATCTATATCTTTTATCACTTGTGTTTTTTTGGCAACTAAAATACTTTAACCCTTTACCAAACATGAAAAACAGACGACAAATTTAAAAGGAGATGCCCCGCTCCTATCCGGTGGGGCACATCCTTTCAAACTCCCCAACTCTCCCAATTTCCCCACTGAATTTGGGTTCCGGGTGTATTTAGATTTACTGATTAAAAGAAATTGACTGACGAATCTGGGAAGAGCATGGTCTGCCCCTTCGCCCCCGTGGTCCGAAGGCAGAGAGGGCAGCTGCGCCCTCTGCCCCTGTGCTTCCGGCGTCTCTGGACATTCCAGTCGTCACATGAACACTGAAATAGTTACCACAAATCATACCAGCAATGACGTATACATAGTATTCACCTGCTGTGGTAATCATGGTGTCACGATGTATGCTACGGTTAGGTTAAACACAGGACACACTATTCGTGACATATACACTCTAAAATCGGTTGGGTTAAAAATCAACCCAAATCGACTGGGTTGAGTGAATATGAACCCAAATTGGGTTCATATTCACTCAACCCAGTCGATTTGGGTTGATTTTTAACCCAACCGATTTAGAGTGTACAATGGCATACTAACTACGAGCCTAACCTTTTGTGTGAAGCATAGGGCTATAACTCTCGCGAAACTTACTGGTCGTGACATCGTATATACCAACCACAAAACATATCAGTCGTGACGTCTAAACCGGTAAAAAACACGTTTTGTCAGTAGTGACATTTATTACACAACCAAATATTATGGCCGTCATAGACTGGTCACTTTCCACGGGTGGTCAATATTTCCACGGACGCAATAATATTAGATTTCAAACACTAATTGTAGTAATAATCATCAAAAAATTAATTAACGAAGTACCGGGACAACCAGGGTTTCATTAATTAAAATTTTGCTAAGAAGGATTTTTATCACTTGGTAAATGCATGCGTGAACATCACTGCCTGGATAACGACCAGACCACGGCGACTGTACCATAGATGTATTTCTCACGATCACATGGGTTTTAGGGAAATGCGGTAATTTTAACCCTTTACCCAACGTAACGGCCAAAACCGGCCAGCGCTATTCTCAAAAATCGCCAATTAATTTTCATTATTTTTTTCATTTTTTGTCTCAAAAACATAGGTTATGACCCCTCATTGGAACGAGCTCGTCGAGCTCGTTCCAATGAGGGGTCCTAACCTATGTTTTTGAGACAAAAAATGAACAAAAATTAGTTATTCAAGAATTTTTTTTGCATGTGTCGTCTGCTTTTCATGTTAGGTAAAGGGTTAACCCGAAAGTTTTGGTGCGATCTGATAAAATGTACCCTTCGCGTGCTCAAGTTCTCCTATTAGACTGGTTCTTAAAGTTAGTTTGTAGCATTCAGTGGAAAACAACCAATGAGAACCTTCAGCTATATTTATCTGTCGGAATTACCGTTTCGCACTGCAAAACGTTTGATGCTCATCAATGCTAAAAACTATCAATAGTCACCACAGATAAAGGATCACTGCCAGAAAAATGAACAGTGAAAACTCCACCATAACTTTTTTATTGAAAACTGAGGAAAACTTAATTACTTTTGAGCAAAAATGTCCAGTTCGTTTCGATATTAACACTGGTGCAGTACCAACGGAATTTTGTAACAGTGTCACCCTCAGCGGGGGGGGGGGGGGGGGGGGGGGGGGGGGGGTATGTGTGCGGTGGCAATGTAGTCATCCTAAAGTTACTTTTTGTAGCTTGTACTGAACTAAATACTTATCGCCACAGTGAAGTGATCTGGGTCGAAGTATTACGTCGCGTTGAGGAGGTCAGATCGCTGGATGAAACGAGCTTCCTTAACTACTGAACCCTTTCAACTTCATGATGTGTAATAAGTGTCTTCAGTTGAATAATGATCACAACTGCAAGTCGTGGGGCATCCAAATTGCAGAACAACCTACCAATCAGATATGGCGACAATATTATTTAATAAACGAAAAGTACATTATTGTGCTTAACTCGAGCCCAATATGGAATTAACTGACACCATACATCGGAAAAAGAAACTATATAGATTGTCGTCCTATCAAGTCTTGTTCGGATCAAATATTTTCAAGAATGACTAAAATATCGCAGGCTTTGATGGAAGAGATCAGCGAAGTGTAAAATGACTAATGCGAGTGGATACATCAAGGTAAAGATAGGCTAGGCCAATTATTTCTGTGTTGAAATTAAATTACTTGAGCACAAATACTCACATTAAAATTTGCGGCTTCATCGGAACATATGATTCAAATCCAGTGATGTGTGGAAACTACTGGTAATTTGGCGTAAAAAGTTGTGTTTTTTTTTGTTTTACTTTCTTCATTAGAACATCTTTTTTAGAATCTGCAGCCCGTTGTCCCTTTAAAAGAATACATCCCCGTATTTCAATTTACTGTTACATAAATATCGTTCGTAACCTGTGACACGTGCAGCATCTTTAATAACCCGGATGCCATTACTCGAAATTTGCACCTTAATTCCCATACAAACTGTTTGCAGAACGTATTTTAATGAGTTATCTAATTGTCTTAAGTGATAATATTAGTTATCCTTGTGTTTTCCATGATGTATGGGAACTTACACCGGTTTGGGAACTCACACACCACAAAGGATAAGGGATTTATTTCCAAGAACTGTGGTGTACTTAATACTTTAACCGAAATAGTGGGAAAAACCACAGAAAATTTGCACTTTGTAAGTTTCTTAATAAAACCATACACATATGGATGTCGTTGGAACTAGCTCAGTGAGCCAGTTCCAATGACATCCATATCTGTAATATTTTATTACACATAAATACTAAATTTCATGTATTTTTATTTTTGTTCTTACATCGACGAGCAGAAGGTATGAATTAATAATTAAGAATGGGTACTTTTTTGCCATATTGCCTGCTATTGTGTATTCTTGTTTTTACACAGTGGTTAACCACGGTGTAAAAGAAGGCTACTGTGGATTGCAAGTTACACCGTACCTCTCAGACAATCAAAACGCAGTATTTTGTTTCACTTGAAAATAAAGTCGCATATTCTGTCATCATTTAACGGAAAAACTTTGTAAAAAGAAAAACACCATAAATAATACCCGATGGCATTTTGGATGGATGCTGTCGTGACCCCATACTAGAATATAAATATAAACAAGGTACAAAGCTCGCTTTTCGGAAACAATCGTCCTCGCCTTCATTTTATCCCTCTCAAATTTGGTTACCCAGATGATCCAGCGCTTCCCGATGGCAGTCGAAAGAGGAAATAATAAACTTTACAATGGTGTTTTAGACGACCGTTCGGAGTTTTGGGTTTGTTCATAACAACTGGGAGAAGTCGTAGAAAAGGGTGGAAAAACTTCAGTTGGACAAGTTGAGTTTCAGTGGTCATAAAGTTAGGAGTGATAATGCTCCGATTTATTACAAAAAATCGAGGTCCCATCGTCTATGGAGGGCAAATTCGAATATTATCCGTATGCCTTTGTCAATCATTAATCTTTTGTTGACATTAATTCATTTCTGGCCCTTTGAGCGACTTCTCCTTGTTATGCGGTCATGTAATGCACCATTGTAAAGATTGTTCTTTGCCCGATCGAATGACAGTGGGTAGCGCTGGATCCGCTGGGTAAATCAAATTTGAGAGGGACATAATGAAGGTGAATTTTCGTTTTCGAAAAGCGAGTTTTATACCTCGTTTATATTTATATTCTATTATGGGGCACAACAGCATCCATCCAAAATGCAATCAGATATTATTTTTTTCAAATTACCAGCATGTGCCGAATACCTATGGTTAAAAGGTTGCTCCAGGTGAAAATTTTCGAAGGAAAAACCCGAAATATATTTTCCCCCTTTGTCCATAACTATTATTATTACTAAGCGTTGAGTTATGCTTTTTAACCTTTAGACGAGTTTTAAAATTTCAATTTAAACATAAACAAAACACCCCACCAATGCCTGGTTCGCAAGGCTACAATGATGCAACATTTGATATCTAATAAAAGAAGGCATTGTGCGGGTCTCATTGGTTAAAGCATTGGACTTGAGAACCAAAAGTTGTAGGGTTGGTCTTGACTCGCGCCACCCACGTTGTGTCCTTGAGCGAGGCAATTACCTTCGCTTGCTGATATTGGAGCACGGTAGCGCAGTGTGCCTTCAAGCAATACAATTTGGATTCAAGCCCGCGAGCGTCCGGTTTGCACGATGAAAAGTGTGACCGATGCTTTCCGCTGGTACTCTCTGGGCATTCCGGCTTCCTCCACCCGCCTAGCTAACACTGACAAACAAAATACTACCAAAATATCCCCGCAGCATTCCTTGCGAACATAGAGGCCTAAACTACTCTGCCCTACATAGCTTGTAAAACTGCTTGGCTGTGGAAAACTTTATTCAAGATTTTGACCAGGAATCTGTGCGTGTTATTATTTTTAATTTTTTTTTTACATTTTTTGTGCGATTATTATGATCCCCGATGAGTCTGGAGGTGGCATGGAGAAATCACATCCCTTCGCTTGCCGAGGGTCTAGTTCAAATATCTTGCCCCGAGGGTGAGATTTCCCAATTCCCATCTTCAGACTCATCGAGGATGATTTTTCTCCCCACACACGAGGATTACGTCATTATAGATAAGTGGCGGTCACGTGCTGACATACCCAATTTATCAAGTCATAGTCCTTTCGAAAAACGAACAATTTCATTGGAAAGATCGTACAAAAGTTAGGTATATACCATAGATATATACTAAAAAATGATTTGTAACACTGTCCGTTGAGGGGTTAATGAATTTGAAATAGTTCCGGCGACCTAATAAAATATGTAAATGAGTATCTCACGTGGGGTGGGTGGGATAGAAATATCCCACCCTGCTGTCTCACCCGGAACAGGCGGATGTTTCACGTATAGTGGGGGGGGGGGGGGGGGAGAAAAAAGTGTCCGAAAACCTATTCATGATCCTGTGTGTGGGTGGCTCTGTGTGTGTGTGGGGGGGGGGGGGGGGGTGCTGAGAACGTAAACGTTTGTTAATAATGCTGTAATCTGTTAATTCCATCAGGCTTTTCCACAAACAAATTGATCCATTACCTTATACAGCAAGCTGTTCCAGATTCTGATTCAGTCCAGACCCGAAGCTAGGACAGCTGGCATGAGAGGACGAAGATGCAGATATGGCTGATGTACACGGAAATTACCATTAATGCAGTAGTATAAAAGACAGGTGGATAACTAAAATAAACACAAAAAATAAATTGGGTTTTCATCCACTCATTAAGTCGATTCCAACGGAAAAAACATCAGAAGCGCCAGCAATGTTCCAGATAAAAGACCTCCGGGTTGTACTCGCTGGGACCCAGTCAGCTGAAAACATTCTCGCGCTTCTTGTGTTTCGTTGTGAAATTTTATTTCAATTAAAATTGTAATTGTTTTCCTTTTTCCTAGTAATCTATCTGCCATCCACTATAAAGCACTTTTGAATTCTTTCCTACGGCTAGCAAATTATTCAGAAAGGTATATAGATTTGTGGCACAGCTTCCCTCCGCACCACTCTGCTCCTATTACTCTTGATTAAGGAGCTGGACTTCAAGAAAAAAAACGTTTTCAAGCATATAAGGGGCGCACGTTCAAAATAAGCTTGCTTTCATGAGAAACTGTAGCACATGTATTTGGTGAACACATATAAAATCATAAAATCGAGACTTATTTGTGTCCGAAAAAACATGCTCTGTTCCTGTGGGTGTGGCGGGAGGATGGGCGTGGGGGTCTGATCTTTCTGATATTGACTAGAGGAGGTACTGGGGGGGGGGGGGTGCGTAGTCTGCCCCTATGCTTAGTGAAGCAGAGACTGTGTCATTTCGTAATAAAATGCTCAAGATTCGAAACAGCAGAACAAGATTTTTTTTGAGTATCTGATTGTGGAATGGGACAAGAGAATGGTAGACCGATGGGTACATGAAAATATGGGGGATAAAGCATGTATAGTCGCCAGGAATATAAAGAATGGAGAGGTCCTGGGTATTATAAATAATTTGTTCCGCATTGCTGGAATAAAGATATTACTTATAATCATCGGGGAGGTAGAGAATGGTGGAGTACGGGGTATTGTAAAAATTTGGTCCGTATTGTAGGGAAACATCTCTCTGATATTGGCTATAGGTGGACCTTGAAGGGCATAAGGCGAACACTATAAAAAGTGAAGGGCTGTCTGGATGATGAGGGGTCATAACCTATGTTTTGGAAGCAAAAAGTGAAAATATAAAAAAAATGAATGGCGTTTTTTCTTGTTGGTAGAAGATTAATACAATATAACCCACCCTAAATAGGACAGATAACGTAAATTCTCCCTAGTGATATTATGCAAATATGACCCAGTTGTATTTTGTTCAGCCAATCAAATTGTCTAGTTTTGAAATTGACCAATGAAATTGGCGGAAGGCTTTATTTATCACTGATTAATATGAAAACAAAATATCAAATGTTTTAAAGTGAACAAAACGGACGAGTCATATGGTAAATGGAAATACTGAGGATAAAGTATGTGTAGCCGTCAAAGAGATAGAGAATGGAGGGATCCGGGATGTAATACATTATTTGTTCAGTATCGTTGAAAAAAACGAACGGAGGACACAGAGTATAAGTACGTAAACCGAACTTTCTTGCCTTGTTGAGAACCGTCGCAAAAGAGCGGATGGACAAAGTCATACTATTACAAACTCACTATTAATCACCGACATAAGTAAATGGAGTTCTTTTCGCATTCCCATTTCTTTGGTCGCATATTTTATAGGGTTGGAAAAAAAGAAAATTACACAGTTAACGCATGGGCTCAGTAAAATGCGCAAATATGGCTTAACGGGAAGGGATAGTAGACCGAGGGGCGATAGAGTTCCCAGATAATATAAATCCCTGCTACATGCAGACAAACGAAGTTACAACAAATTACAACCATGTTCACATGTAACACTATCTGTTAAAACCACTACGGGTGGTGAATTGTTGGCGATAATACAAATTTAATGTTAGTTGCTTGCATTGTGTCTCACATTGAACTATCTGATACAGCTATCTGTACAGACAACTGCCTTTCCAACTCCGTCTTACGCTATTTATTTTTTTTAAACTTTTCTCCTCGCCATTGTTAAACATAGTGTTTTTCTCTTATTGATGTAAAGACATGACGATTGAGACGGTTTTGTAGAACCTCCACACAACTGCATGATAAATTATGCTTTGAACCTCACGAGGGAAACAAATGTCAATGTTGGCAATTATAAAATAAAATTGTATTTTGTTTTATTCCTTGATTGGTGTGCTTCCAAACGAGCACATAAAATTTGACAAAAGATTATTTGTCACACAAATTTGTTGGGAAGGAGAATACCCTCGGTTTTGTAGCAAAGAAGTCGACCAGGATTCCAAATTACGGAATCCCAAGTTGCGATTTGACAGTGGTTATAGAATCTTTTTTTCATCATATGTACCAATGTGCCGCATGTTTTTGTGACACATTATGCATTTGCACAAAAGCACATATCAGCACACCAGACTGGTTCCCATGTGCGGTATGTGTCCTACAGATATTGTGTACAAATACATGACTACACACATTCATTTCATCCAACACGAGTCCTATACCATTTGTCTTGATCGATAGTATAACATGGCATCCCACAGAGTCGTTTACTACAGGGCATTGGGAAGGCTAAAAATGACTATCTGAACTAAAGATAAACAGCAAGGGTACATGCCGTCCCATACTATACTACCAAGATGCGACCGTATTCCCCCATACCACCAGACTATACTGAGAACATATAACATAACAGAACATATCATAGGGGCGTTAACTATATAGCTTTGGGGAGGCCAAAAGGCATCTACGGGTTAAAATAGACCAACTGGGGCACACACCGTCCCATGCTATACTTCCATTGAGGCTAATGAACCATCGAAACATACCCCGGCATGTTAAAGACACTTCGACACGTTGGGTTAGGATGGACGAACAACTGAAGAGATGTGAAGACCTACCCCATAAATTATATTACACCATGATTATGAACGAGCACTTTTGCAGTAATCGCTGTATGGTAATACAGTATTAAGACCTTGGTACGATGGTATGATCATTCTGTAAGGGTTGTACGATCAACCCCACATACCCCAGTGACCCGATGAACATCACGTTGAAACGCAGAGTGGACGTCGATAGCGGTTAATATCTCTATCACGGCACATGCGCATTATAACGTCACAACGTCATTGGCAACCCCAACCCATTCGCGGGAGAGTTTTGAGAAGCCTCCTACTTTTCCCGATCAATCTCCAATACAATTCCTATACTATATTCCTATCCAAACACAAATAGCTATTGCTTCCATGAGATAACAGACTATACATACAACACGTATATCATTTATGGCCCGATTCAATAAGGGGAGCACAGATTTTAACCCTTCACTTTTGGCTCCGACAAAAGGCCCCGGCCCTAAGGAAATTTAGCAATGTTTGCTCCGGAGATCAAGGGTCAATGAGACTCACGTTGACTTGGCCAGATATTATATGCCCGTATGGTTGTATGATTAATCAAAGGTCGTTGGTTATATAAATACAACTACAATATATTGTTTATTCATGCCCAATGAATAAAAAGGTCCACGTGTGAGTGGCCATGTTGTGCAGTCATGTTATGAGTCATTATCATGGTGATGGGTGGTGTTACTGCACACATGCAGCACGTGTGGACATAGTTTTACATTTTTTCTTCGTCCATTTTGGTTGATGGGGCCGAGGTCTTTGTTGCTATGGTGGTATGTGGTTGCCATTAGACCGTAATGCTTGCAATAGTGTGGGGTATGTTCTGGTAGTGTCTTCCATTGAAGGGTAATTATCAGAAACGACTCAACAATCAGTGAAACAGTCACGAAAAAGTCTCGAGAATTGGGTTTTCTCGCTCGAATGTTGCTGGCAAGAGTCAAAATCCGTCCTCCTGGATCAAACAATCAATCGGCTCCCCATTCACCTTTTCCGAGCGTACAATCTGTGCAAATATATTTATCTCGGTTGTCTAAAACCAGATATGTGGTTTCCTACTTGTCAAATGTGATAAAGAGTTGTCAGATCTGTCACTTGATCTGAGCAACTTCTCGTAGTTTCATCACCTCATCTGGGTATTTTGGGAAGTACTAGCGAACAATCTGTATTGATCACTAACAGGGAGCTTATGGGAACCACGGGCTGGAGATAAGTGGGTATTATTCGAGACTGCTGTTTGGGGGCCAGTATCCAAGAAAAGATTTTCCATGTATTACAACTCGAGACACCCTACTACTATTAATTATAACTACTGCCACTCACTCACTCCAATGCACTACTAACTACGGCCAGTACGAGTCCAACTTCCCATGTCTGACAGGCTCACTGCGAGAATAAGTCTCGTGACTGACGTCCACTACTACTACTGCTACTAGTCTCACCACACGTGCTTCTACCTTTGTCTTATGCTTGGTTCCCATTACTACTCTCTTTCAGAGATATGGTTGTGTACTAGATCCAATTGTATACCCAATATATTCCGCAAGTGTGTGCATGCCAGAAGTGCAGAGATGTGTACGCATATGCTAGTGCAAAATGAGCACACATTACACACAGCACATGGGCACATACGTTTACTCCAAGACTCAAGACCATCTCATGGCTATCTAATACTTAGCGCATAGATTGCTGAATTTGGTGGCTTCTAGCTCCTACAAAACCATTGGCTTTTGGTTGCAAAATCCTGGCATGGTCTCCCGGTTTCTACAATTCCCCGAACTAATGGCGTGTAGCACTGCAACAACAATCATTCCTTTAACTAGACCTACTACTGCTGTCTTCATCCAGTATTACAGTATTCTCCCACTACCACTGGCTTCTACCAGTACAGATTTCACCCTTCATGACAGTGTTCTACGAATACTGCAATTACCTTCTGACACTATCCTGCTAGAAGTATAGCTCGGTCAAAACAAGCCTCTTTGGCAGGATCATGGGGTATAACCCCGACCCTTGGGTCATTGACCCCGGCGCTCAAATCCGTTAGGATTATTTTAGGCACCCATCCCCTTCTCGCCCTGTATGTACCCTATTTTAGGCTCCCCCGCCCCTTCCTGCCCTGTATGTACCCTGTTTTAAGGCTATCTCTCCCCAAATCCCATGTCTGCTCAGCCTCAAAGCCCCTCCAAAGGGGTCCAGGCTATGTACAGCCCAACATGTATTTAGGCTTTTCCCACATTGTTTTGGCACTGTATCCCACCAAAGCCCTTGTATGGGCTGTTCCTCCCCATCAAAGACCTCCCAAGGCTAGCACAAAGCTGGGGGACTTCCAAATTGAGGCATCGAATGTGTACTAAAAAAGAATTCCCCACGTAAATTTTGTGCTTTGTTGGTGTATTTCTAAGTAAAGTGTTGTCAAGGACATGTACATGTAAATACAAACAAACAGACAACTTAATTTGAAGGCTACCTGGAGTGACTAAACAGTTATGAAAGAAGATTATGATAACGCCCATACTGGAACATCTGATGCTATGTACATGCAAAAGGCTTGAGATATAAAGGCTACCTGACCTGTTTCCTTTGTTTGTATGAAGCTTATGATGATAAAGACCATGTACTCTATTTGATTATGTCATAGATAAGATAGTATCACGTCACATGTGTTTCATAACCCAGTAAGACCGTGGCAGTGTCTGGTTGGTCAAACAGTTATCCAATGAGAACATACCACATGGCGGTATTTTCCATGTGACCAACAGATAAGCGTGTTGTAAGATAATGCCATGCAGGCATTCGCTCATTGCCAAAACAACTGTTGGTTATAGAGTTGTCTGATGATGGTTTGGTAGTGGAAGCTGAAAAAGAATTAACAACTCTGAATTTTCTCTCTATTAAATTCTATTACAAAAAAATCATTAAAATCAGTTTTACATTTAGTGAAAATGGAATTACAATGAGTTTTTACAAGTAATTTTACAATTTCTCTTTTACAACAATAAGTAGTAATAAGTAGTAATTTTGCAGGTAATCATACAATAAACATATTTAAATGTTCAGTAACTGTCTTTTGGCCCCCGAAAAGGCAGTTTTTTCTTGGTGTTGTTGTTTTTCCGGACTTTCTCTAGTTATCATCTCAATCTGTTTGCACATACAAAAACGTGTATTTTTTAAATAATGGATCAAAAAGGTATTTTCGTTTCTCAATTGTGAATTTTTCAGCTTCGTTCATTCCCTAACCCTCCTCGTCTCGAAGTCGCTGAGCAGTTTCTCTGATTTTTCTGTACACAGGGTTTTGTCTGAACTTCCGTACTTGATTCATTGCCTTAAATAATTTCTTACAGAGGGAAGCTCTTAATGACAGCTTTTCCACTTTGTCGGCCTTCTCTCTGTGCAAGCTCTGAAATTTAGCTGCATTATCTTCATATGCTCTTATGATTAAAGTGTATATTAGGCTCGTTTCATCATCTTTGGAATATTCACTTTCAGTGGTTGTATCACTATCGTCTGACTCTGAATGTATACTCTCTATAATCTTCGTTTGACTGAATGGGGGAGTGGTGGCATTGTGGTAACCAGTTCTGGCAGATTAGAGATTAAGCAATGTTGAGCCCAGTTAGTCCTTGGATGGGTGACCATCTGAGCAATCAATTCGGACTCCCATGTTGTGTCCTTGGGCAAGGCACTTAACTTGACTTGACCACATGGGGGCATGATGATACCGTGTACTAAGGCATACTGTATGTCAATGGTGAACATGTCCCCAGCCAATCTAACCCTGCCTGTGCTGCAGAGCAGAGTTATGATGTTGGGGAGCTGGCAGCTTCTCATCATTGTTTGGTGGTTCTCTCAGGGTACTCCAGCTTCCTCCACCCATAAAACTGTCACTGACACGATATGACCCTGGCTGTTAATGTGTCATTAAACCATAATAAATAATAATAAATAAATTTTACTGAATAATTTTACCCTTCATCCCTCACCTCCCGAGGCAGTAACCATCTTCATGTCTTTTGTGTGTGAAGGCTCTTGAGAATGCCTTCCTACAAAATTTACAGTTGTAGCTCGGCATGTCTTCACTCTTTGAATGCCCAGAGAACAAATGAGAGCTGTGTGGACATAACGATTTATAAGACAGTGAAGAGTATCCTTAAATATGCACATGTGCACATTGGTTTTAAATACATGGACACCAGTTTTAAATACATGCACATCGGTTTTAAATACATGCACATCAGTTTTAAACATGTGCACATTGGTTTTGCATACAGGTACATTGGTTTTAAATACATGCACATCAATTTTGAACATGTTGAACAATTTTGAACATGTGCACATTGGTTTTACATATGTGCACATTGGTTTAAAGCACATTGTGAAATTTCACATAAGCACATATGAGTATTAGAGGCTAGGTTGAGGATACATACAAAGTAACCATTTTATTGACCATTTGTGACCATTATAGTGACCATTTGCGACATTTTGAGTAACCATTTGTGACCATTTGAGTGAACATTCGAGTACCATTATTGACCATTTAGTGACCATTTCAGTGACCATTAGTGACCATTTATTGACCATTAATATTCACTAAAATGGTCACTAATCTTCACTAATCATCACTAAAATGGACAATAAAATGGTCAATAATATGGTCACTAATAGTCACAAAGTGGTCACCAATGGTCACTTATAGTCACTAAAATGGTCGCTAAAATAGTCACTTTGTATGTAGCCTCAACGTAGCCTAGATGTAGTCTCAAAAACTCATATATGCTAATGTAATGATTCACAATGTGTTTTAAAACTGATGTGCCCATATGTAAAAGTAATGTGCTGTATGTAAAACCAGTGTGCCCATGTTTAAAACTGATGTGCACATATTTAAAACTGATGTGCATGTATTTAAAACTGATGTATATGTTTTTAAAACTGATGTGCACATGCTCGTATTTAAGGATACTCTTCACTATCTTATAAATCGTTATGTCCACCCAGTTTTCATTTGTTCTCTGAGCATTCAAAGAGTGAAGTCATGCTGAGCCACAACTGTAAATTTTGTAGGAAAGCATTCTCAAGAGCCTTCAGACACAAACAACATGGAGATGGTTGCTGCCTTGAGAGGTTTGGGATGAAGGGTGAAGGCGTTCAGTCAAACGAATATTATAACTTGTCTGATTCTAACGAGAGTTTATATTCAGAGTCAGATGATAGTGATACAACCACAGAATGCAAATATTCAGAAGAGAAAGCTGATGAAACGAGCCTAATAGACACTTTAATCAAAAGAGCATATGAAGATAATGCATAGCTTGAAAGTGGTGTACACTGAAAAGGGCTTGCCCAGAGATGTGGCCATCAAAGCAGCCAGGGAAGCAGTCAAAAAAGAAAGTACATTTGAAACAAATGTTATTGAAAAAACATGCTAGTTTTTGTCTTCAAACATTTTAAAAAATACCAAGGTTAACTGAAAATCAGACATTGCGTGCCATTGGTATGCATGAGGCTGGGATACCTCCAGATGAGCTCGCTACTGAGTTCAGAGTCACTGTGGCCACTATTTACCATCTCATTGGAAGGTATAGAACCACTAGATCTACTGCCGACCGACCACGTTCAGGTCGACCAAGAGTTACGACCCCTGCACAAGACTGACACATCAGGAAGTCTCACTTGTGGCATCGCTTCCTTACTTCTGATGAGGACAACATCTATGCCACATCTATCACTTAGGTTCAAATGACATGTTGTTATGATTATTAATATCACCTGTGCATTTCTTTTTGGTTTAGAAGATTATATTATACTAAATTTTCCTAATGTGAAATTATAAGGACATACTAATAATATATCTGTCCCAAGTTCTCCCTAATATCACGTTAAGGAAACATATAAAAATTATATCCCTTCCCAGCTTGTTGTGTTCCTTCTTCGCAATATTCCCCCATGTTTAGTCATATATTATTTGCTGTTTCATGGGAAAGATAAACTGGCATTAACTGCACAACCAATGGCGAATCACAGTGATTGTGCTCTCTAACATGAAATAATCAGGGGAATCGATGAGTGAATATATGCCTCGGTTGTATTTCAGTGGCTTTTTGTCTTATCTTTCTGACCTAGAAACTGATGCAACAGTCGCTGTGCATTCCCCTCAGGTGAGTTATGGTGTCGCGTGTGGACATCCATGTTGTGAGTTAGCATGGTATGGGCGGTGTTAATGTGCATGTGCTGCATGTGCTGCAAGTGTTGTGTTAGTAATACATGTTTCCATCATCCATTGTGGTTGATGGGGCTGACTCTTTGTTTCTATGGTGCTAATACCGTGGTATGTGGTTGCCATGGCCCATGAGTTTTGCAATAGTGTGCACTGTGTTCTGGGAGTGCCTTCTATTGTAGTGGAATGACCTGAAACGACCCAACAATCACTGAAACGGGCCAGGAATGTCTTCAGAGTTGGGTTCCCTGGCTCCAGGTTTGCTGGAAAGAGTGAAAATCAGATCCTCCACCTACACTGATCCTATACTACCTTCATCAACAGCATCCTGCCTGTTCAAGATGCAGTTCTGGCTATGGTTCTTCTAACATCTTACTGGTTTCTGTTTAGTCTTGACTAAATTCTGTACATATGGTCTGTGCAGAGGCAATGTTTCAGCCAATGGACCTCCGGTTAACCCGGAGGTCCATTGGCAGAAACATTAACTGTGTTTGCTATGAGTAACCAGGAGAACCTGCCATGCTTTGGATGCCATTCGATACGGTATTCGCACACAATTCCTATGTGCAATTGAGCCTAGATAAGCACACAGTTCGTGACAGGACTTCTAGTTTTCACTGTACACTGATCCTATGCTGCCGTCAATATCACCATCATGCATGTTCAAAACGCTGTTCTGGCTATCGTTCTTCCAACTGCTTACTGTGTTCTCTTTACTCTTGACTATGCATGATATTTGTACGATCCTACATATATAGATGGGCCAGTATCATCATTCATTAGAAATACATCCAAAACAAATGGTAGCATTGTGAGTTGGGCTACAGGTGAGGATATAATAGGCTTGATGAATATTCCCGGATTTGGGATTCATGTATATTGTAAATATGGTCAAAATTACAGGTTGGTTTGATTCAAACTGGAAAAACTGGTGAGTACAAGTGAATTAAATTTCTATCTCTTTTTGAATGATTCTCGTTTTCAGGTTGCACAAATAACTGGAAGTATGAAAAAGATGTATGGGCCTAAAATAATCAAATACAAATACGAGCAGTCACAAAACATTTACGTGTTCTTAAGGATGAACCAAAATTGAATCCCCGGGGTTATTCAACAAAGATTATCGACAAAAAGTCCGAGACCCCCCCCCCCCACTCCCCCACACAAAAGACGAATCTGTAGAAGTTTAGAATATAAGCGATGATCAAACAAAATAAGATTTATGTAGATATAGAGAGTAAAATCCAACACAAAAAAAACAAAATGAATCAGCAAAATAGCGTGTTTAATTTATCCGGAAAGAAACTAACAACACACCAAAGAACATTACTTAAAAGAGTCTCAAGTTTGTCATAATCGAAAGAAATTTGAACGTAGCGGACCTTATCGTTGAGATAAAAGAATGGGAGCGCAATATGCGACTATATGAAGATTTCCTAGACAATAAACAACAGTATGCAAATGATAAATTTAGAGAGCGCAACACGTAGGCTCGTAAAGAAGGCAGAGAAAAGCATCTTGACCCATTGTTAGAGATAGTGCGGGAAGATATTTTGAAGGGGATAAAACCTACAAACCTGCAGATAAAGGGTCCGGAATTTGGCTGCAGTAAATATGAAAATGAGATACTTGACGGAGTTAGCGGACCAAACAACACGCAAAGAAGTACCTGTAGATGTGACAGAGAAAATAGCAAACAAGATTAAAAGCCAACTCAAAAAACTAGAAAAAGACAAACTGATAGACAAAAAAGTAATAGCGTACATCATACCTAAGCAGCAACAGACTGGAAGAGTGAATGGTAACCCCAAAATGCATAACAATGAAGCCCCTTTAAGAATAATAATTTCGGGTATAAACCACCCAGCAGAGAAAATAGCAGAAGTGATGGAGTCTGAATTAAAACAGCACGTTGAGTCGTTACCACCTACATACACGGCACAACACATCACCTGAACGGACTGGACTGTATACCACAACTGCTCCCCGAAAACTGCATAATTTATTGTATGGACGTCAAAAAACTATATCCAAGCGTCCCACGCGATGAAGGTATCTTAGCATGTAAAAAAATCACTAGAAAACTCTCAAAGAAAATTATTCCCAACTATTCTTGAACGTATAGAAACTGTTTTGGACAATAACAATTTTTCATTTAACGGAACACATTATCTACAAACGGACGGCGTTGCAATAGGTTCGCAATTAGAGATGAATTATGCGCAGTGGCGTAGATAGCTTTTCGCTGGCGGAGGGGCAAGCCCAAAATTTTCCGACAGACCGAAAATTTTCCGACAGTATAACAACAACAAAAACCCAAACAAACATAAAGAATCTGTTGTTTACTGCAAATGTACTGAAAATTGGTTTTTTTTACCCAAAATTTGCCCAAAATGGCATGTTTTTATCCCCAAAGCCAGCATTTTAATGTTATTAGGCATAAATTCGCCTAAAAATAGTCCCAAAAAATTTCCGACAAAACTTCTGGTGGGGGGGGGGGGGGGGGTTGGGGAGCTCCGCCCCCCCCCCCCCCTTATCTACGCCACTGATTATGCGTGCACATATATGGATGAATGGGAAGAGAAACTGTCAAAAGCGTCGAAGTTACACTCCCTTGAACAGGTACGGTGCGTATGGATATCCGGGGAATATGGATACATGGATTGGAGTCTCTAAAACAATATCATTCTTTGGCAAATACCATACACCCAAGAATACAAGTTGATTTAAGGTGGTCTGAAAATAAGATACAATTCCTAGACACAGTAGTCAAAATTGAAGACGGATTTATTAAAGCCGGTTTATATACAAAACCCGCGGACACGCATCAAAATCTGCACACCTAGTCAGATCACCCAATCAACACTAAAAGAGCGATACCATATGGGATAGCTTCAAGAGTAAAAAGAATTTGTTTCGATAGGGCTGAATATGAATGCCACAAAAATGATATAAACAACACCTACACGCCAGAGGTTACGACGAGAAGTTTGTTAGCGAACAGCTGAAAACGGTCGCCCAAATCGGGCGGAAACAGTTACTTGAAAAACGATCAAACAAAGAACCGGACGAAAGAGTCCCGTTTGTGGTCGCCTACTCGCGACGCTTCCCCGATATCGGAAAAATAACACTGGAGCGGCTGCCTATTTTGCACCGCTCAAAACGCACGAAGTTGGCCTTCGAAAAACGTCCCCTTATGTCGTACAAAATACTGAACAATTTGGGAGACATAGCAAGCATAATAAAATGTTCAACCATCAAGGGACGGGATCTGAAAGATGCGAGAAAAACTGTGCAATCTGTGGGTTTATGCTCCAAACAAAACAATTCGCGGACAAGAACAGAACGGCCTACTATTTATTTATTTATTTATTTATTTATTTATTTATTTGTTTATTTATTTTTTGGCGCTTAAGGTCATATACTTATCCACTCTGGCTAATCATGACCGTGACAGTTTTACGGGTGGAGGAAGCCGGAGTACCCAGAGAGAACCACCGAGCTACGACGAGCAGCTGCCAGCTCCCTAACATCGTAACTCCGCACCGCTGCACAGGCAGGGTTTGAATGGTTGAATACACGCGTACCATCTACGTGCAGTACGCCTTAGTACACGGCGTCATCGTGCCCCCATGTGGACAATCGGGGTTAAGTGCCTTGCGAACGGCCTACCACATAGGCAAGAAAATCACCTGCATGTCCAGGAATGTAGTATCTTGGATTCTCTATGTTAAGTTGGACACTCGACGGTACTTATTTAACAACATCAGAATCGATACCCGGCCTCTTCAAAAGATTGCTGCTGGAAACGCCCTGACATTAAGGACGTGTTTACGATTTCCAATAGTCAAAGAAGAAGATCTGGGTGGTACGATGTTAACAGCAGGGTGGAAATGATGTCTAATGGACATTGCTTAGCTGGGCATTAAATGTACAGATGAGTAAAGTCTTCGTTAGTCAGAAAGTGGAACGAATGCCATGTGCCCTCTGCTGGGGTCACTTGTGGTTCAGAACCGCGAAAACCATTTCAGTCATTCACCAGAGACTGAACCTTATTGTCGCGATCTTCTTCACCAGAGACTGGACCTTACTATCTCGACCTTCTCAACGAAGAAATCAGCAAATAAATTTGATGGTTCCACGTCAGCTACCTTGTCGGGAAGAATGGAATCTCCTTTGCGGAGAAGTAGATTGCCAATGACATGTGAAAGAACATGCGAACACTTGGTTTTGCCATTTGCAATAGCTGCTTAATATGCCCTCCTCGCTTCACGGGCAAGCTTATTCACACAGCTAGGGTGCTGGCCATACAACTGATGGTGAACGGCGAGTTTAAATTTCCTTCACTGCACATCAAGGTCACTGTCATCCATGAAACAAGGGTCTGTTGCGTGCTGAAGAGAAGAAAAACTGTCTATCAGTTCCAGGGACATCTTGGTGAACTGTTTCACAACAGAATCAACAGACACCTAGGGATCTGACTTTTTGTAAGGGATCTGGGTACACTGATTCCCCAAAATCACCAGGAATGAAAGCATTATTAGATATGGATTACCAAATAAAAATATTATCCGTATAGCACTTCACATTTTTGTGTAGGTTTCACTAGTTTTAACCCATTATCGAACGTTACGGCATGAACGGCCAGCGTTATTCACAAAAGTCGCCATTCAGATTTTATTATCTTTCAATTTTTGTCTCAAAATCTTAGCTTATGACTCCTCACTGGAACGAGCACAACGGGCTCGTTCCAGTGAGGGATCATAAGCTACGTTTTGAGAGAAATCTGATGTTTAGTTATTCAAACTTGTGCGAGTGTCGGTTTCTGTTCGGGTTGGGTAAAGAGTTGATAAAAACGGTCTCTCTGGCTTAGAGAAAATATATTTCGGCCCATTTCGTCAGAGTGATTCTTTGTAGATGCATGTTTGCACAGACATAATATTATCGAATAAAAATGGCTGGAATCGAACATGATAAGCTGGAGTGTCATCTAATTGGTTCTGGAGAGAAGGTGAAAGCTGCTTATATTTTGCAGCACAAAAAGCAAGCCATGGCTGACAATTTTGTTCTTTGGAAGAGATTTACAGGAAAGTTAGCTTCTCTTAATTTTCTGAAGTGGTCAGTAAATTTAACACTACGGGTATGGGACTTTCACATAAAAATGAAATTTCGAAATGTTGGCCAGGCTATATCATCGACGTGAGCATCATTGCACACACTGCAGGCATTTTCTTGTTGAGTGGAACAAAAATACAGAAGCAGACTTTTTACATTTTTCCTCAGTCAGTTTGAATGTTTGACTTTTATTCTCTGTTGAAACTCATCAAAAAATAAGAAAACTGCACTCTCACCATCATTTGAAGTTTTGTAACCTTGTTTCTGTTCATTATATCAGCAGTGTGTGCATCGTGACATATAATACAGACACTGTCCTTTCCATTAATGTAATTGACTAGGAGGTAAGATTTGTTATTTTTCCTGGGGAGAATAAAAATTTGCGAATTATTTTAAAAACATATTCGAAAAACAAACAGCCAAAGTGGATGTTTGCTTAGTTACTTCTGATTTTCCGTACCATAAAACGCCACACCTTTTGTAACTTTAATAAACGAGAACAACAGACAGCTCCTAGAGCTGTCTGTTGGGTTCGTTTATTAAAAGCAACGTAACAAAAGGAAACTTCGCTTTTATTTCTACTGATGTCATAGTTGTTTTCTTAACAATTACATCCTTTATAATTGGACCTTCCTCACCTATCTAATTATTTCAGGGGAGATAACTTTATCGAAAGTCGATTTTTATGACATGAAAAGTCAGGAATGAAATCATGTCCATTTCATTCAGCAATTCTTGCGTTAAACACAAAAATAAGCAACCACGAAATTTTCTCACAATGCCCTGTATCACCCGGAAGTGACTGTTTATCTTCTTCCTGTGTCCTCATAATACCGAATGTTGTTTACCATTTACCGAGTTTTGGATTATCTCCAACCGAATAACAATAGACGGGAATGTTAATCAAAATACCCACCTTGAGTGACACAAATCGTTCGTTTAGAGACACTTGTCACAAACCACACACGGGATGATCATTGCTGCCGAAAGTGTCATTAAATCCCAATAAATCACCAACCACAGTTATTGCATTGAAAGCACACGGCATACGACGGATTGATTGATCTTGTCAACGAATGTAATTTGAGAAAATCTGCATTGCTGCGTTAAGTTTAAATTTTACGTATTTCACCCAAAACAATTACTTCGAAAGTTGGAAATCGAACAGAAAAACATTCTCAGCTTCACTGCAGAAATAGGCTGAGATACACGGGCTCGATTGTGTAAAAATCTATGTCCCCTCGAAGTATATCAGTCACTTATGATAGCGATACATTGGCTGTTTCTTGAAAAAGTCCTCATTATTTTCAGGGAAAACTGAGATCCAATAATTTACAACCGAGCGTGTGGTATCAAAACAGAGGAAGTATTACCAGGTTATACAGAGTTATACAAGTGTTACATGTAATCAAACTGTGTGAATTCGCACCTGTTCATGAGAATGAGATAACGTATTAGGTATCCCCCAAAAATTTTGAACACAAACGCGGCACTACGATGGCCACGAGCTTGCTAAATATGTTCGGCTGTTTGATTGTTTTACTGTATTTGAGTAACAATGTTTTGGGACAAACAAGATGCTGCGGTGATAACCAATACACAGTCGATGTGATAGCATACGGAGGCTGGATTATTTTTAATCAAGGAATTCTTTTAGATGTAAGTACATTGTCCTTCTTTATTACAAAACCGAGCTAGGAGGGGGTCTGGGAAGGGGGTATGGGGCAGCGATCGGCCCCAGGAACCTGTCTATCGAATTATTTTGCTGTCTGTCGGAAAATTGTTGGCCGCCCGAACACCAATATTTTCTCTGAACGCCATTTGCCCAAAACTCCATTTTCATTATACAAAGACACCCTTATAATACGACCGCCGTGGTCCGGTCGCTTTCCACGGGGTGTTCAGTATTTCCACAGGCACAATAATATCAGATTGCAAGCACTACTTACAGGAATAATGATAAAAAAAATTAGTTAATGTAGCACCGGGTACAATTGCTGATTTGATTTTTAATACCCGGTAAATGCATTCGTGGACATCACTGCCCAAGCGTTTTATATATCGTTTGTGTACCATAAATTAAATCAATAATAATAGTAATATAGGACAGTGGAAAAATATAACACGGCCAAGATGTATTCAAGAAACGACTGGTAGCATAAAATACTTTTTCTGGGGTAAATCGTTTAATGCCACCAGTCGTCATTAAACTCAAATAAATAAATAAATAAATAAATAAATAAATAAATAAATAAATAAATAAATAAATAAAAAAATAAATAATTAAATAGCTGCAGGAGCTGTCTTTTTCATTTATTAAAAGTAACAAAAATAATCTTGGGTTTTTATGGTCACTTTCCACGGGGTGGGCGTTATTTCTACGGACGCAATAATATTAGATTGCAAACACTGATTACAGGAATAATCATCAAAAATTTAATTAATGAAGCACCGGGTAAACCGATGCTTCATTAATTAAAATTTTGATGATGACGAATAAATAAATTAAACCGAAGGCGAGAATTTATAGACTTGTTCAAAAACGAAAAACTTGCGTTTATTATTAACATTTTAAAGTATTACTTTCCGTCAATGAAATACTGTTATGATTTATACACCTTGCATGATGAACATATCAACAGCCTGGGTACAAGTAGCATTTTGCGAAAATCAAATTAAGCTTACCTAACAGAAAAGTAAATCCTTTTCCTAACTAAAACACGGCTATTAACGACTGGCGATGTCCACAGCAACCGCCTCTAAAATGTTATTTAAGCATTGATTCATGAGTGTTCAAAATCCACGAGGTGATGAGAAATAAATTGATCACGTGAAAAGTCATGGTAAATGTGCGCGTGATCAATTTGTTTTATCACCTCGTGGATTTCGAATAGTCATGATTCCATTCTTATGTTTATTCCCTTCATAAAATATTATTATTTTATGTCCGGGCAGGATATCAAGTTATCTATAAGGCACCGCCTTGACTAACCATAATTCGGTCATATTCTATTCTTAAAAAAGAAACAAAGCAACATAGCTTCTGATACGAAATAGTTCCCGCAAACTGTCAGTATATTGCAACAAATACAACTCACACCTGAGTTGCGTAATTCGTATCACTATTAAAACTAAACAGAAATTACAGAATGTAAATATAGACGCTGGAAAACGAATGTAGAGTGTAATATCATTGCGCGATGTTAACCCTTTATCCAACGAATCGCCCGCATCCGCCTGCGTAATATGCAAATTCAGCAGCTGAAAAAATATTATTTTTCGAAAACTTTCAACAAAACCATATCATGTGACCCCTCTTTGGAACGAGCTCGTCGAGCTCGTTCCAAAGAGGGATCACATGATATGGTTTTGTTGAAATATTTCGAAAAAAAATTAAAAAATGATATTTAAAATAATAAATTTTGAAATCGTCTGCGTTGGGTAAAGGGTTAAAGTCTCACATAAGCAACTGGTATTCATGGGATAAATCACATGATTAACTAGCATTCATGGGAAAATAACATCATCTGAGAATCTACCAACAATGCAGTGTTCATTGAAAAAATTTCAGTTGTGGTGTAAACATTATTTTTTTCGATTATTGTGCCCCCCTCCCCAAACATATGTTATGGCCTTTTCATTAACCCTTTACCTAACGAATCGCCCGCATCCGCCCGCGTAATTTGCAAATTCAGCAGTTGAAAGAAATAAATGTTTCAAAATATTTCAACAAAACCATATCATGTGACCCCTCATTGGAACGAGCTCATCGAGCTCGTTCCAATGAGGGGTCACATGATATGGTTTTGTTGAAATTTTTGGATAATTTTTAAAAAAATGGTAATTAAAATACTAAATTTTGATATCGTCTGCGTTGGGTAAAGGGTTAATGGGACCGTCCCACACAGGAGTCAAAAGGTATGTTTTTAGGCAAAAAGGGATACTGTTTAATTATTGAAGAACATTCTGGTCGTGTTAGATAATGTGTTAAGATAACCTTTAACCCCTTTTCCTAACACGAAAGGCAGACGATACTTGCAAATAAAATCCTTGAATAACTAAGTTATTTCAGTTTTTGCTTCAAACACATAGCTTTTGACCCAACATTGGAACGAGCTCAATGAGCTCGTTCCAGGGAGGGTACATACGCTGTGTTTGTGAGAAAAAAAAAATGAAAAAAAAAAAATTGAATGTTGATTTTTGTAAATAGCGCTGGCCTGTTTGTCCGTTACGTTGGGTAAAGGGTTAATCGGGTATCCTTAGTTCCCAGGGAGAGCGGTGATTATAGAGTGTTGAACTTTAAAACGAAAGATCCTGACCCGCGCCATCTATAATGTGTCCTTGGGCAAGACAACTCCGCTGTGTACTGAGGCGTATGGTACGTCAATGGTACACTTGTAATCATTTGAAGCTAACTCCAGTTGTTTCGGCTTAGGAAGTTAGAGCATCTGACAGCTGCTCGTCGCTGCTCGGTATTTCTCTCTGGGATACTCCTACACGATATGACCCTGGCTGTTGGAAGTCGTCAAACCCCAATAAGTAAATAAACAATACTTATCTCCCATTTCTACAGATCTATTTCTCTATTCAGCATACGAATATTAATTAATTTATATATTTATTTATTTGGGGTTTAACGACACTTTAATAGCCAATGTCATATTGTGTTGGTGACAGTTTTACGGGTGGAGAAATCCAGGAGTATCACGAGAGATCTAGCTGCCAGAGAGCTGCCAGCTCCCCAACATCGTAACTCCGCACTGCAGCACAGGCAGGCTTAGATTGCTTGAACGCATGCGCACCATCGACGTGCATTACGCCTTAGTTCACGGCGTCATCCATGTGGACAATCGGTGTTAAGTGCCTTGTCCAAGGACACAGCGCGGAAGTCCGAATCGATCGCCCAGGCAGTCACCCATCCAAGGACTAGCCGGGCTCGACGTTGCTTATCTTCGGTGCTCTGAAGAGACCCGGATACCGCAACGCCACCGCGCCCCACGAATATTAATGCAATTACCTTAAAACAATGTTTTGTTCGCAAAACTTGTTTGCTTTGAATTACAAGTCGCCTTTCGTGTTGTTTATCGACATCTCTACTAAACCATTGAAGAGTATAGGTTTACTGTCTCTGTCAACATATTGGGTTATACATGAAGCCCAAATTGTCACCTCAACATGGTGGATTTGGTTTGATTTTATTATAACTTAACTCCAACTTCCCCGTACCCAGCAGGCACGTAATCAAAGCATAGACACAAGTAGTACGATAGCCTCCACTGAGAGGGTTGGCTATGGATTTGGAGAACCACACCCTCGCCTTCCACCACATCGGATTAAATGGGTCAGAAATTGCCGTGTCGGATCGATTTTCATGTTACTTATATATATAATAAATACAGAGAACGACGCGATGTGTGAATGCGTTCGTCAATACAGCACGAGTGCCAGAGTGATATGAATGAATAGTTTATTTCACAGCATAATATTATAACAGTGTACATTTTCTTTTAAAAAAAACTGAATAACATATATTATACTGTGGGGAGACAGCATAGTCACAGGGACTGTCTTCCCGCTGTCCCCGTTTTGGGAGTATAAGTACTCTTCCCAGCAGATACAATTTCTATTACGTGTACTCAAACACTTATTTTGGTCAACATCTCATGAGAATCAGTGGGGAAGTTTCTAAAAGCCGAAAATAAGCTCTCTGCAGAAAAAATTGACGGACCACCATGGAACTGCCCGTAGTGCCATTAGATTTATTGGTGTTGAACCCCTTGCTCAACGTGGGTACGAAACAGCATTTCCAAAATCAGTTCTAGAGAATGATCCATTCCTCGTCTGAAGTACGCAGCGCATGACACCTCATCAGAGCGAGCTCAACGACCTCATTCCAACGAAGGGTCAAGCGCCGCGCTTTCGAGACAAAAAATCTGAACTTAATAAAATTTGTATGGCGATTTTTGTGAAGAGTGCTGGTCAGTTTTCGACAAAGAGCAAAGGTGAGAGTATCATATTTATAAGCACAGTGACTTAGAGTATCATGGCAAACCGAACTTTACCGTGCAATTTGAGGTCCCAGGGCCAATCAGACCAATGCTGGGCGAGACAACAGAACATCTAAATACTAGTCACAAATTATTAGGCCTGCAATCCGGACATCGAGGGTTACTACAAGTAACACTGAGAGAATAGGAACTGAGCATTTTATCTGTTAGAATCCGTTTAAATTCAGTTCTGGTAGAATTTTGAATAATTGGTAAGATTTCGTTCCACATTCTTGGAAAAGAATGTATCGGAAGATTAGCTGTAAACTGAGTGCGAGGTTTGAGTGTGTATATCTTGCCTGTTTGTCTTGTCTCCATTCCAGAGGGGTTTGTGTAAAGTTTGAAGGTATCTTCGAAGCTCGTAGGCAGCCTATTATGGAACCAATCATACATAAAAAGAAGGACATCAAGTTTGTATAGTTCATTGAATTTCAACAGTTTATATTTCCTGAACAGGGGATCGGTATAAGAGTTGTATTTTTTGTTATCTATAATACGTAGGGCTTTTTTCTGCAAAATGAATAATCTGTGTGCTGAATGTGAGTGGCCCCAAACTTGAATGCCATATAGAATATGACAGTGCACTAAAGAGAAATATAACGTTTTAAGTGCCTCCCTTGGAAGTATATGTTTGGCTTTATTGATGCAATAGATAAAACGTGACATTTGTGAACAAACACTAGAAATATGATGTTTGAAGGTCAAATTTTCGTCCATATTAACACCTAAGAATCTAACAAACTTTTCATCTCTAGAAGTACCGGCGCATATGATATTTGTGTCGCTTATGGTGATAAGCCGGTCCTCTATATGGTATGAATCGTTTGGGGGGTGAAGAAGAAGGCATTTTGTTTTCTTAGCGTTGAGCACTAGCTTGTTAGCAGAGCACCAGTCGCTAATGTTACAAAGCTCGTTGTTTGTTTTTTCAATCAGATTGTCGATGTTATTATCGGAAGTACGCGTTGTAGTGTCATCTGCAAATGACAATATGTCGAGTGAAGTTGACTGGTTTATATCATTTATATATAATATAAAGAGAATGGGGCCCAGAATTGATCCTTGTGGTACGCCAGTTACTATCTCTGACAGGTCAGATGCCGTGTTTTCAATCAACACATATTGATTTCGCCCATTGAGGTAATTTGCAAACCAGGAATTTGCATGACCTCTAATTCCATAATGTTCTAACTTTTTTAGTAGGATTTGGTGGTCTATAGTGTCAAAAGCTTTGGAGAAGTCCAGGAACATTGCGAGAGTGCAGTCTTTTGTTGGTTTGTCGTTCATTATTGCAACGCTATTAAAAAGGTGCAATATGGGATGTACTGTGGAGTGACCTTTTCTAAATCCGAATTGATACTGATATATACTGTTGTGATCATTTAAGAATTTTAGCATTCTGGTATGCATGATTTTTTCTAAGATTTTGGAGAAAGCTGGTAACAGGCTTATGGGTCGATAATTGGTGAATAGTTGGGGGTCGCCAGATTTGAAGATGGGAATAACTTTAGCAGTTTTCATTTTCTGAGGAACGATCCCAGTTAAAAACGACAAGTTAATTACATGGGTTAAGGGGTCGGCGATTTCATTAATTATTTCTTCTATGAGTTTGGTGGAACATCGTCACAGTCTCTACTTGATTTAGTGTTTAGGTTTTTCACGCACAGGGATACTTCTTGTGGAGTCGTTGGTGATATAAACATAGAATCGGCGATATTATCATTTAAATAGTCTTTGAAGTGATTTGAAGAGTCGGGGACATGTTCTCTTAAGTTCCGTCCAATATTGGCAAAAAAAGTATTAAAACCATCTGCAGTTTGTTTAGGATCAGTCAGTTCATGGTTGCCTTCTATAAAACTAGGTGGGAGGGACACTTTTGATTTATTTGATTTATTTATTACTTTTTTCAGAATTTCCCACGATTTTTTAATATTATACTTGTTTTCAGCCAAAATGCGGGAGAAAAACTCTTTTGCAAGCACGCTTGACTCTATTAAATATGGTGCAAAAGACTTTATAGCGCTCTGTATTATGAGTAGAGGGAACTTTTATTTTTTTTGCATATAGTTTGGCTTTGTTGAGTGAGGACCCCAGCAGGCCGTTCGTCATCCAAGGTTCGCGTTTTATAAATTTTTGAGGGACCGAGGTCACCCTGAGAGGGAAAGCCTGGTCAAAGGCATTTTTGAAACAAACTAAAAAGCTATTGTAGGCATCATCCGGGTCATTCGCATTGTAGATACTTGAGAGATCACAATTGGACAACAAATTCTTGAAGGTAGTAACATTACGAGCGTTAAATGATCTCTTCATGGTGTTGGTAGATTTCGGGATCTTTTTGTAGAGACGTCAGTAGGTATAAAAGGAGAGTTCACGATCACTTGTACATGTACGTGTACAAGATACGCATACGATGCGTTCACCAACGTGGAATTCAGTGTTAAATCACACGCTTGTTCACAAAAACTGTACATGATTTTGAATCGGCTCATGTACAGTCAGTGACTCCTAGATCGCGCTTTTAGCGTTCAAATACTCGTGGTGAACGCGTCGTGTGCGTATGTTGTACATACGCAGTTGTATCGTGTACGTAATTTTTGGTCGACGTTCGCATCGCAGATCAGACCCATCGATCCATCGTCGGCGAACGCGAGCGAAAGCATAAGATTCTGGCTCATCATCAAAAAACAGTTTTTGCAATTCTAAATCAGTGATTCTGAACCCGCAATTGCTTTGGTACAGATGATTTAGAATCCGCAATTGTTTTGAGGCGGTGGTGGGGTTTTTTTTGTTCAAAAAGAGTCGATTGTGAATATATAGTCTGTATTATAGACATTGATGTTTTCTGTTGATGGGATGGATAAAAATTGAGTTTTGGGTTTTTTTTGAGAATTCCTCCACTATGAGAAAATTCTCAAAAAAAAAAAACACTCAGCTGCTCGAGCGATCGGATCGCTCGATTCTCGTAATAAAACCTCGATCTGAACGAAGAGTGTCTGTGTGTTGAAAATTTGCAAACCCAGTCACGCCTTCCTGAAGTAAGCAACTAACACACGTTATCGTAATTGAGGTGTTTTGTTGTTCAAAAAGAGTCGATTGTGAATATATAGTCTGTATTATAGACATTGATGTTTTCTGTTGAGGGGATGGATAAAAATTGAGTTTTGGTTTTTTTTTTGAGAATTCCTCCACTATGAGAAAATTCTCAAAAAAACCACTCAGCTGATCGAGCGATCGGATCGCTCGATTCTCGTAATAAAAACTCGATCTGAACGAAGAGTGTCTGTGTGTTGAAAATTTGCAAACCCAGTCACGTATTCCTGAAGTAAGCAACTAACACACGTTATCGTAATTGAGGTGTTTTGTTCAAAAAGAGTCGATTGTGAATATATAGTCTGTATTATAGACATTGATGTTTTCTGTTGATGGGATGGATAAAAATTGAGTTTTGGGTTTTTTTTTTTGAGAATTCCTCCACTATGAGAAATGAGGTTGACTGTTAAGCGTTCCTTGAATAAAGTCAAGAAACACTTATCGGAATGTTTAAAACGCATTTTCCGCTCAGTTAGGTTTCGAGTGGTAAAATGTTTAATATATTCACGATAGCAATCGGAGAGAGAGATTTGTTAAAATCAGTTTTCCAATGTGTGTTGAAACTGTCTAACAGTCATCAAAAAAGGATTTTCTCTTAATTCGACACTCGATGAATTGATGTGTGAATGAATGAAGATCTTTTGACAAAAATTTAAACACCACTGTCAAAATGCGTTACATCAGAAACCGGTTTGTCATGTACTGTTTAAAACGTTTTTTTTTAACTTCAATTAACACAGCGAGTTTGAGATGTGAATATTTTTCAGATATTATATTAAGACGGAAAGAGATTTTAATACTTAAAAAATAAAATATAAAAAAAATATAATTAAACATTTAATTTTGAAAAATAAATAAAAACAATTAAAACGAAAGATGTTTTTCCAGATGGATCCTAGACGCCGAGATCGAATTTTAGCCGAGTATTTAAGTGCTAAGAAGGCGATTCAGGCTGCTGATAGGAGCAGACGTCTCGGTGAGATGGAACTCACACGCGAAGCCACAAAAATATTTAAACCCGTGACGGAGGGTCAAGAGCGAAGCAGGAAGGAGATAGTCGAAGAATTGAGACCCATAAAGGAGAGTTCTTTGAGAATGGGTTCGTTGCCTTCTAGTTTTGGAAATCGGTATTCCGTTCAATCTACACCGGATTACGTTCCCACGAGAATCGAAACCGACGTGAGTGAGAGCGATGATACGGCTTCGACTATCACCACTGATAGAAACGTATCGTCCGATGATGATGGTGGCAGTAAGAGAGATCTGTTGTATGGAATTCGCGAGGATTCGAGCGGTAGGAAATTCGTGGGCGACACTGAAGTGGAAATGGACGATGATGAATTGATCGTGGATTCGAATAAATATAAAGTAACCGATGGTCTGCAGAGATTGCTCCTTTTCGATAAGCCCGGAGATTACACGGAACAGGATTTCCACAATTACGGCGACATTCTAGTCCAGACCCACGCCATGAATAGAAATAACGATGCCAGAGAGACGAGACCCAAAGCCAACAGAGGTTACAAGTGGACGAAAATAGTGAAGCCCATATGGAATGCGAACAAGAAGTTCGTCAAATCGATGACCGGCAAAGGGGTGAAAACCACTACTTTTCTTCCGAGCGATCCCAACGCTCTGTCTCAGAGATTGAGTTTGTTGATGGGGAGCAGACAGGCTGGTAACACGGGATTAGATAATCAGATAGTTGCCATATCTGACGAATTGTTGAGACAGAAGGTTTTGAATAAAAACCAGTATAAAAGGCTGATGAACGAATTGAAGGATTGAATATAATAGTAAGTAGAGAGAGAGAAACAAACAAACAAACAAACAAACAAAAATAAAACAGTAAATTCTTACACTAGAATAATAAAAGTATTTAAAAAAACGACAAAACGATTTACCAGTGAAAAAAACACAAAATATATCATAAAAATAAAATATGTTGGTGATAAAGAACAGGGGATACGTCAGGACTTACGTTCAAGGTGGTTCTGGCATCGTCGATTCTATAATGCGAGCGTTCACGAGCAATGCGGGTAGAAAACTCGCATCGACCGCGTTTGAGGTCGGTAAGAAGACGGCTTTGGATGCTGGTAAGAAAGCCGCTTCCGAAGCCAGTGGTAGGATAGCTTCTGTGGCTGGCAAGAGGGCAGCCGACGCGTTGATCGACAAGTTGATCAGTCCGCCGGCGAAGCGAGCTGCGTTAGAGCGAACGTCGAAAAGTTGGAAAGATTTTGAGGATGTCGTGGTGCCCATACAAGATTTAGCCAAAATGACGAGTGGATCCGGATTGAAGAGAACTCGCGACGGTGCGATATAAACAAAATAATAATAATAACAACATTAAAAACGGAGTTTGAAAAAAACATAAAAAAAATTGTGTTTGGAAAGAAGCTAAAATAACAGACAAAAAAAAAATAAAACAAAAGATGAACATTAAAGATATGTCTTGGAACGACGCCGCGACCAAGAGGTCGAATAACGAGTACTTTCCCAAGAGCATAAGAGGTTTGATAGTGGGAAAATCGAATTGTGGAAAGACCAATCTGTTGATGAATCTGTTGTCCCGACCCGACTGGTTGGATTACGACAGATTGTTCGTGTTTGGCAAGAGCTTGTTTCAACCCGAATACAGATTGCTTCGAGAGTGCATGGATCGCAGATTGCCCAAGGACGTCATAGCCAGAATCTTTGACAGTAGGGAGGAATTCGACAAGTGTGGAGCTCCGCTCTCGACCATTTTGGACGGCGCGGCAACGGAGCTGACGAAGAGAAATGCATCTTCGAACGTCGAGTGTCGATTTTATGAGAACGCTAGCGACGTTCCGGATCCTAGGGAACTGTAATCGGAAGATAAGAATCTAATGATTTTCGACGATCTGCTTTTGGAGAGACAGAACCGATGCGAATCGTATTACGTTAGGGGTCGACACAGCAACGTGGACTGTTTCTACCTGTCGCAGAATTATTTTCGATTGCCCAGACAGACGATAAGGGAGAACGCTAATTTTCTGTGTCTCTTTCGCCAAGATCTCAAGAATCTCAATCACATCTACGGCGATCACGTCGCAAACGACATGAGCGCTGTCGAATTCAGGAGATTCTGCAAGAGGGTTTGGGATGGTGGACTTTACAATTTCGTCGTGATCGATTTGACGAGCGAATTTAATCGCGGAAAATATCGGTGCGGATTCGACAAGTTTTATATTCCCGATGGTGATAATAATAAGATAGAGCGTGAAAATAAAAAAAATTAGAAAAATAATAAATCTTCAAATAATTAGTTTTGAATAAAAAAAAAAAAAAATAAAATTAAGATATAATGTTCGAACATGGAAAATTGTTAGAACGGATAGCCGAGAATACGGCTGCGAAACAATCCATTCAAATCGTGGTGAGTGGCGATTCGACTCGATTCGCTACGAAATTCGAACCTTCCATCGAATTGAACAGAGAGAAAAGTTACGAGATGGCGTTGGTGAATCTGGAGACTTATTATTCCTTTCCCAACGTCACCGAAAAGAATAACTCGTTCAAGTATTCCGACGGAGTGGATTGGTTGGAGATTCGAATTCCCAAAGGGAGTTACGACATAGACGATTTGAACCATTACATTCAGACGCGAATGAAGACGGATGGAAAGGGAAGCAACAAGATCAGGCTCGCTCCCAATCCTAATACCTTACAGACGATGTTGGATTTGGAAGATAATTTTCGTGTGGATTTCAACACGGACGATTCTATAGGCAAGATGTTGGGATTCGATCAAAAGATGTATCGAGGCCACGCGGCATCTGAAAATACGGTCGACATTCTCACTGTCAATAGCATTCTGGTGAACGTGGACGTGATTGCCGGAAGCTACATGAATGGTAGTGCTCAGCCGACGATCTATTCCTTCTTTCCAAACGTGTCGCCGGGTTATAAGATCATGGAACGACCTTGAAATTTAGTTTATCTACCAGTGATTTTAGACACGTTGTATAGTCTCAAAACCACGTTGATGGATCAAAATGGTGAACTGTTAGATCTTCGCGGAGAGAGAGTGACGATACGATTTCACATAAGAGAAATATAAAAAGCAAAAAAAAAAAAAATATTATATATATATATAGATAACAAAAATAAAATAAACGGTAATATTAATTTTTTACAAAATTATTTTAATATAATTAGTAAACAAGAAACAATTGAAGTAAATATATTTAAAAAAACCAAACAGAATTATGACACAATACGTGGTTAAAAACGTGAACATATCCGCAGGACAGAGGAAGAAACTTAAGAGAGCGTTAACAACTCGAGGCGAGGCTGTGAGATTCAAATTCACTCACGAAGATCTGATGAGAGGCGGACAGGATTCGATCGCCTGGACCAGAAGTCAAATCAAAAGGATGGAGAAAGTGATTCGCGATGGAAGAGGGTTGGCGGTGAGATTGAGTCCCGCTCAATTGAGATACAATTTGAGAATGAAAGGCGGTTTCCTACCGCTATTGGCAGGAATCGCCGCAAAAGCATTACAGTTCGCCGCAAAGGTGCTACCCTTTCTCGGAAAGACTCTCGGCGTGGGAGCTCTCACAGGACTCGCTAGTTCGGGAGTTGAGAAATTAATGGGTGGCAACGGACTGTTTTTGAAGAAGGGAGGAGCCGTGTGTCGCGTTCACGTAGACGACAGCGGTAAAGGATTGTATCTAGAACCCGTTAGAGGTGGCAACTCTCTGAGAGGAAACGGTCTCTATCTGAAGAGTGGACGGAACGTCAAGCGATTCGGCAAGGGTTTGCTGCTCGGTGAGAATTCGCCATTTAAGAACATACCGATTTTGAATATGTTATTATAAATATAAAATTATATAAAATATATAAAATCATAGAAAGTATAAAATAATATATTTAAAATGGGTGAAAAGGTGGAGAAACAAATTTATCACCTGGATGAATTTGACGATAATGACGAACATCGCGAGCCAGAGAGCGAAGAAATAAAAAAATGGTTAGACGCTAATGATGGATATCTAAGGAAAGAGATAGATAAAGCACGGGATATACGGTTGAGAATGAGACGATGCTTTCCATGGTCACTACTACCTTCTGAAGCGAGTGTTACCAAGAGATGCACAACATTCGTTCATAATTATGATTCGGATAAACAAAAATGTTACATGAATGTATCACATCACAGAGAAAAAGAAAAAAAGAAAAAGAAGAAGAATCGATGCAGAAATTTGAGAGAAAAGGAAACGTTATTATAATATATCATGATGATAGTGAAGAAGAAGGAAAAAAAAAAAAAAAAAGTAAATGAGATCTCATTACTTTTTTTTTTTTTTCATTTTTTCTTCGCTAAAAATCAATCACTCTATTGTTTATATTTCCAAGTCCGTTATTAGCATGTTGACGCTCGTGTCTATTCCTTTTTTGAAAACGTGTTGAATGTTTATCTTTACTCTTTTGAGTTTTTTTACATCGGTCAACTCGCTCTCACCACCCAATTTCTTCACGAGTTCAAATGAGATGTTTGGAAATATGTAATTTCCATAGGGCAACGACAAATCTTCCTTGTCGAATTCTCTGTCTTCGGCGATGACTATGTTCTGCAGATCGCTTTGGTACTCGTAAATCAAATCGAGCGCGGCTTCATTCAATTTCAGAGGCATCTTATATTTCTCGTATTTGTGCTCTAAGCCCTTCATCTCGACATCGTTCAATTCGATGGGATCGTGTCGTTGTAATCTATAGATTTTATGATCAAATTTCTTATACGTTTCGACTCGTTTCAATTTCAATTCGCATCTTTTAGGTGTTGTTGTCTTCATGATTGATTATTTGTTTTTTTTTGTTTTTACGAATTCTTGCAATAATGTATATTTTAAATTTTGTATTTAAATAATAATTTGTTAAAAAAAAAAGTTTGTTATTTTTTTTTTTGCTCTTTATATATATATAAAAAGTTGTTTTTTTAATTTTTAATTTCTTTAATGTAAAAATTTTTTTAGTAAAAGTTTTTTTTTCTCTTTATATATATATAAAAAGTTAAAATTTTTTAATTTCAATCTCTCTATTGTTTATATTTCCAAGTCCGTTATTAGCAAGTTGACATTCGTCATTTTTCCACATACGAAAATGGTGTGAATGTTCATCTTTACTCTTTTGAGTTTTTTTTCATAGGCGAATGTGCTCTCACCACCCAATTTCTTCATGAGTTCGGGTGAGATTATTGGATATATGTAACCTCCATAGGACAACAATAAATCACCCCTGTCGAATTCTCTGTCTTTGGCGACGATGATATTAATCAACAGTTCGCTTTGGTACTCGTAAAACAAATCGAGCGCGGCTTCATCCACTTTCAAACACATTCGATATTTGTGGTAGTAGCGCTCTAAGTCCACCATCTCGACCTCATTCAATTCGATGGGATCGTGTGGTTGTAATGTATAGATATTAAAACTGGATTTCTCATACTTTTCGTCTCGTTTCAATTTCAATCTACATCTTTTAGGTGTTGTTGTCATGATTGATTATTTGGTTTTTTATGAATTCTTACAAATAATGTTTATTTTGAATTTTGTATTAAAAAAATTGAATTTTAAAATTTAACTTTTTTTTTTTCTATCATATATATAGAGTAAAAAAGCAAAACATTTTTAACAAATTATTTAAAATACAAAATTCCTCCCCCCCCAAAAAAATATTCTTACAAATGAAGCAAACAGATAAAACAATGGTAAATTTAAATGAGAAAACCATACCTCAGTTAAACGAGATTTGTAATCTATTACAAATTTCAGATTTCAGAAAGCATAGAACTAAATCAAAAAAAATTGAAGTCATACAAGAATATTTGCGAAATGCTAGAAAGGCAAACGAAATGTCGATAGCAACGACGTCAAAAGATACGCCAGTTGTGAAAAATAAGAAGACGACTAAACGAAAAGCCATTGAAAAACATCAAGTTTCCAAAGAAAAGAAAAGAAAAACGAAAACGAAATGAGTGATGCACTTCAGATTCAAGACAAACGAGATATATCGAGCAAAATTCAATGAGCAATCAACAAAGAGAAAGGAGAAGAATATGTAAGACGACTCGTTGTAGAACTATTCCAATCGAAACCCATAGAACGGGAGAGTGCGATCGAAGACATTTTTAAAACTTTCGACGTGTTTCCCTCGTCGAAGAAAGTCGATCCAAAATTGTTCATGGAACGGGTGAAGAAAAAAGTATTGGATTTGTTTCGTGAATACACGAACTTGGGATTAAAAATTAAGATGATACTCCATTGCATAATGAATAAAATCGACGTGAAGTCCGGCGAGAGCATCGTGAAATATGCATATTTCAGATCTAACGTCGAACCCGTATTTCGAGGTTCAGATCTATCAGACGTTTTTGAAAAGATGAAAGACAAGATGTTGACGTCTCTCGCGAATTATCAAAATGAAGGTAGTAATTGGACGTTCGGTGAGGTGTTGAAACTCGAAATTCACATGACTAAAAACGAACCATTGAAAGGATCTTCCTACTTGGAATTACCGTATTTCTTGACTAAGAAACACGCCGTGGTCAACGTGAGAAATAAAGATGATCAGTGTTTTAAATGGGCAGTCACCTCCGCTTTATACCCTGTTGAAATAAACACCGATAGAGTTTCTCGTTACGAGGAAACTTCTAAAAATATTGATTGGACCGGAGTGACTTTTCCAACAGAGTTAAAACACATCGAACGTTTCGAGGTTCAAAATCCCACCGTAGCGGTGAACGTCCTAGGATACGACAACGAAAATCAAAAGATCTATCCTCTCAGATGGACTTCGTATCATGGAAGAGAAAAGATGATTATTTTATTATCGATTTCGAATGGTGACAATCGTCATTATTGTTGGGTTAAACATCCGAGCCGATTACTATCGAGACAAAATAATAAACATAACGGAAAGATATCTTTATGTTGCAACTGGATGAACATGTTTAAGAGCGAAAAATCATTAGCGAAACATCAGGAATATTGCAACGAAAGTCAACGTGTCGCCGTCTAAAGGCCAAAACCCAACACCATCGCAAAGTTTGAAAATTACAACAGAAGGTTAAAAGTACCATTCGTCGTGTACGCCGATTTCGAATGTTTCACCGCGAAAATGAGTTCCTGTCAACCCAATGCTCTTCAAAGTTACGTCGAAAGATATCAAAAACACATACCTTCAGGCTATTGCATTTATGTGAAATGCGCTTTTGACTCGCAACACAACATGGGTCCCTTCACCTACACGAAACAGCGTGAAGATGACGACGTGGCTCAAAGGTTCGTGGAAGAGTTAGAATGGAAACTTCAAATGTTATACGACAAATTCAAAACTCCGGCAGAAATGATCATCACGCGCGAGCAGCTGGACGAAAATAACAGAGCCACTGAATGTCACATATGCAGACAATCGTTCGACGAGAATTCAAAGGAAAATAGGAAGGTCAGAGACCATGATCATTACACGGGTCTGTATCACGGTCCGGCTCACAGCAGGTGTAATTTAAAATATCGAGACGCCACTTTCTATCCGGTGATGTTTCACAATCTCTTGTGTTACGACTGTCATCTGTTCGTGAAAAATCTAGCCACCTCGCACGAAGAATTAAATTGCATCGCGAACAGCAAAGAAAGATACATTTCCTTCACGAAATGGAAGCTCATGGAGGAGAGAAGAGTAATCGATGGAGAGACGTTGGAAGAAAAAACGAAATCCATTTGTAGATGCATACGTTTCATGGACACTTTTAAATTCATGTCGACCGCTCTGGAAAAATTAGTCGATAACATGAGCAAGGATAAATTTAAAATCACGAGCGAACATTTCGGAGAACGAGTAGATGTCATGTTGAGGAAAGGAGTCTATCCTTACGATTACATGAACGATCTAAAGAGATTCGAAGACACCGCACTACCTTCGAAAGATGATTTTTATTCGAAATTATATGAATCCGACATTTCCGACGAGAGTAACGAACACGCCAAAAAGGTGTGGAAATCATTCGATATGAAAACCATGAGAGATTATCACGATCTCTATCTGAAGACCGACGTTCTGCTCTTGGCAGACGTGTTCGAAAATTTTCGAGACGTCTGTCATCGAAATTACGATCTGGATCCCGCTTGGTATTTCCCCGCACCCGGTCTGGCGTGGGGCGCTCTGTTGAAGACCACCGAAGTCCAATTGGAATTATTATCTGACGTGGACATGTTGCTCATGCTCGAAAGGGCTGCGAGAGGTGGCGTCTTGATGATCTCTCACAGACATTCTGAGGCTAACAATCCCTACATGAAAGAAGGTTTTGATTCGAAACGGTCAACTAAATACATACAGTATTGGGACGCCAATAATCTGTACGGTTGGGCTATGAGTCATCCTTTACCGATTGGAAATTTCGAATGGGTGAAGGAACCAGAAGAGATGCAAAAATGGAGAGACTATCCTTGCATTTTAGAAGTCGATTTGAACTATCCGGAAGACTTACACGATCCACACAATGATTATCCGCTGGCTCCCGAAGGAATGGAACCGAATGAAGGAGACGAGGAAAAACTCATTCACAATTTATTTAACAAACGTAACTACGTCGTCTACAGCGAGAATTTGAAACAGTATGTCAATTACGGGATGAAATTAGTCGACATACATCGCATCATTCGATTCGACGAAGAGCCTTGGATGAAAAAATACATCGATCTCAACACGAATCTCAGAACTCGAGCTGAGAACGATTTCGAAAAAGATTTCTTCAAACTCATGAACAACTGCGTGTACGGCAAATCGATGGAAAACATCAGGAAGAGAACCGACGTTCGACTCATCACGTCTGAGAAAAGAGCTAAAAAATTAGTGGCGAAACCCAATTACAAACACCGAACCATATTCGGCGAAAATCTAGTGGCCGTTCACATGCAAAAGACGCATCTGAAGTTCGACAAACCGTATTATCTCGGACCGATCATCTTAGATGTCAGCAAGCGATTGATGTACGAGTTTCACTACGATTACGTCAAACGAAAATTTGGCGACAAAGCCAAACTACTGTTCACCGACACGGACAGTTTAGTTTACGAGATAGAGACAAAAGACGTCTACCGAGACATATCTCCGGATGTGGTCGAGTGGTTCGACACGAGCAATTATCCCGTCGATCACCCGTCCAACATTCAATTGAATGACAACAAGAAGGTGTTGGGTAAATTTAAGGACGAGAACGGCGGTAAACAGATCGTCGAATTCGTGGGCTTGAGACCCAAACTCTATGCTTATCGTCTGGAAGATGATGAAGAGATCAAGAAGTGCAAAGGAGTTAAAGCATGCGTGGTGAAGAAAAACATCTCTTTCCAAGAGTATAAAGATTGTCTGTTAGGAAGTGGTCCGGTGTATAAGACTATGAAATCGATTCGAAGCGAAAATCACGACTTGTATACTGAAATAGTCAACAAGATTTCGCTGACAGCCGACGACGACAAGAGATTCGTGTTAGATGATAAAATAAGCACTTTGGCACTCGGACATTGGAGTTTGCATCTAATTTTAGATGATATGAATGGGGATGATTGGATTCCAGATGCGCTTGCGGATGATAAGATTCCAGATACGATTGTGGATGATAGGATTCCAGAAAATCAAGAGGAATTAGATGAACATAAAATTATGGAAATTGATAGTGACATCGAGAAAGTTAGTAGGATTCCAGAAAATCAAGAAGAATTAGATGAATCCAAGATTATAGAAGTCAAGGAATTTGACGGATTCAAGATTGTGGAAGTTGATAGAGTTACTTTAAAAAGAAAAAGAAAAAAAATAGAAAAAAAATAACGTCACTTTTAGTGAATTATAATAAAATAAATAAAAAAAAAATATATACTTATTTATGAATAAGAAAATAAAGATATCCGTAAAAGGTGTCGTCTTACCCAACGAACCCCTATCCAACATCGATCTGTTGAATGCGGCAAAAGATTTGAAAATCGAAGATTTTCTAGGAGTGTTTTCCAGAGATGCCTTGCCGAAGAGAACACCTCGACAATCGGAATGCGGAATTTTAAATCTAGATGATTCATTGGGTGAAGGCACTCACTGGGTGGCGTGGTTCAAGAACAGGAAGAAGAAGAAGAATTACTATTTTGACAGCTACGGAATCTCGCCGCCGAAAGAAATAAAGAACTATTTCAACAAATCGATGGTTCTTTACAACACGGATCAAGTGCAATCACCAGATCAAGTGTTTTGCGGTCACCTGTGTCTTTACATTCTCAAGAGATGGTCTGAAGGAGATGAATTTCAAGACATTCTCAATGACTTACATTAGAGAGAGATTTTTTTTTTTTATAGTATATATATAAAGATAAAAAATTATTTTAAAAAAAATTTTAATCGAATAAAAAACGAAAAATAAAATAACATAGTTCATTTTTAATAAATTGCGTTTTGAACACATTTTTTTTCTAAACAACAACAACAACAAAAAAAAAAATCCCACAACAACATGACAGTCGATAAATTTGGTAGAAGTGACGACGAAAAAGTCAACCCGAGAAAGAAGAGGAAGACATTCGAAGTCGATGATGGTTACGACGTTTCCAACTTGTTGGATGAGCGTTACGTTCGGAGATATGAACCTTGAGAAGAACCTTTGAACATGAACGATAAGAAGCTCTACAATCTTCCACAGCCGATAGATCTCGCAGATGCCGCGACTAAAAAATACGTCAACAGGGGGAACTCCGATTTCGAACAAATCCTGCTGGATAATTACGTGGATAAAACCATGACCGATGATCTCGATCTGAAATCCAAACGTTTGAATCCCGTAGATCCCACCGATGCCACCACCAAGAGATACGTGGACGACTCTCATGCGAGATTCAGCAAACACCTGAGAAATAGATACGTCACGAAAACGATGCACTCGGAATTGAACGCCAATTCTTACAAGATAACGAACGTGGCCGCTCCCACGAATCCCAAGGACGTGGCGACCAAACACTACGTAGATCTGGAACAGAGAAAGTCTGATGGACGTGAAATGAAATCGGATCTGAATGCGGGATTCCACAAGATATTGAATCTGTCGAAGATCGACAACACAGACGCGGACTCAACCGCGGTCAACAAGGGCTACGTGGATTCTTCTGTGTTACAATCACAAGAATACCTAGAATCGCAAGTGGACGATCTCTACCTGAACAAAGAATCTGGCGGAACCATGGAGGGTGGCATCAACATGAACGGTCACAATTTATTCGGTCTCAATCACGATCCCGAATTCGATTCCAGCGCGGTAAGCAGGAAGTACGTGGACGACAACTAGGTCTGGAGAAAGGGCAACATCATGGAAGGTAAACTAGACATGGGCGGACACGCGCTCACGAATCTACCGGAACCCATGCACATGACAGACGCCTGCACCCTGATTTCGGTGGTGGAGAAAGTCAAATATGTCACACAATTGATCACCGTGTGGGCCGAAGAGTCCGACGCCTTAGAGGAGGGAAAAGCCGAGTGGTCTTTCGGAAATGGAGGTAGCGGATCGAAACACGGTCAGGTGGGATATCCCATGCCGCTGGGAGGTGAAATCCTTCGAATGAGTCTGGCTTCCTCGGATTTGAATAACAGAGCGGTCGTCAATCTCATGGTGAATGGTGTGGAGAGCGATAAGAGATACAGCGTCGAAAAGACCGAGAATCAACACGCGAATGTCAGCACGTTCGGCACGCCTCTCAAAGTGAACGCCGGAGACAGGATTAATTTCATCACGAAAACCAATAATCCCGAAGCCGCCACTTACGTGGTGAGTCTACTGATCGAACTGGATCCTTTGAACAAACAGTGAACGCGTGGAAAATAATGAATTAAAAAAAAAAAAAAATGAAAAGTAATGTGTGATTATTAAAAACAACAAAAAAAAAGTAATGAGATATAGAGAGATGTTCAATCTCTCTATATCTCATTACTTTATTGATTTTTTTTTTGTTTTGTTTTTAATAATCACACATTACTTTTCATTTTTTTTTGTTTTTTATTTTTTTTTTTTTCACACACTCGTCTCTCATCGAATGATCGACATCTTATTTCTGTCCGATTCGAATTGTAATTCTCTGTCCGACAGGACCAGGGCGAAGGCTTCGGTTTTTCTCGGCACGTTCCTATCGAATTGCATCTTGATCTGAATGTCTAACACGCTACTCTTGAATCGTTCACTCTGTTTACTGATGTCGAACATGAACATGGGATACATCGACTTGTATTCGCCGGTAGATATGTTGGGATTGCTCATCAATTCGTCTAGACCGTGATACTTCTTTCTAAAATCAGCGGCGTCGCCGTACAGCCTGCAGAAATCGTTCTTGTCGAACGATGCATTGTAATCGATTGCCGGATATCTCGTGGCATTCAGAAACACTTGCATGTTTCTCAAATTGCAGTGATCGAACAGCGACGCATTCTTTTCCTGAGACCCGTCCCTATTGGTCTGAAACGCAACCACGATGAAACGCGGTCTCTCGGAAGTGGATTTCACTGTCAATCTCCAATCGAAGTGATTCGTGGAGGGAGGAATGCTAGCCGTGTCGCACTGTCTCATTCTAAATCCCACAGGTAATTTACTCTTGGATTGTATGATCTTGTAGAGATGCGTTTTCTCATCCATCGAAGGCTCCACGTGTGGAACGAACCACGATATCTTGTGTAGAGTTATCTTACCCACATCGGTCGCGGTGAGTCTCACTATTGCGTCGTCGTTTCCTTTTCGAATCAACGTCAGATTGTGTTTGAATCCGTACATGATCTTGTTGTAATCGTCCGCGAATCCGAAGATGTGTTTCAAAGGTATCCTGAACGAGAACGTTCCTTTAGGTCTGGACGTCTTGACGACGTAGTTGAATATCGCGGCGGCGCCTGCGCTAGCAGGACCTACGGTGTCTTTCACCCACTACTGATTAAGTCCTCTGGATTTCGAAAAATCATCAGGATACGTTAAGAGTCCGAACATCGTGGTGGCCTGACCGGGATGAAAAACAGATTCTATCTCTTGTCCGGATAGCATGTATTTTATGTTACTGAATAGATGCATGATGCCATTATTGGCTAGAGTGACCGTGTCGTCGTCTGTGTAGTCGCTCCCATCTTCCTTGGTGAGACGTCCCTGCACCACTATGTAACTCTCGCTAGGATGTACGAATAGATCTTGAGTTTCGACGTTGATTCTTATCTCTCCCGCATTGTTCAAACTCGTTCCAGTTACCAGTTCGTATTCGTGAACTTCATATTCTTGAATACTTACATCTTTCACTATGCTTTGTGCTATATCTAGTATATTTGTCAGTTTAAAGGATTTTTAGTTTTTTTTTTGTTTATAAATTCACTTGCTTTTCTTTATCTAAAAAAAATAGTTTTTAATTATTTTTTATTATTATTTATTTTTTTTCTCTCTTATATATATGTGTGTGTAAATAAGAAAATGTCAAAGAGAGTAAATAAAAAAAAAATTTTTGTGTTCTTCATCAAAACTTCGTCTTCTGTAATTGTTGTTCGTAAAACTTTCCGATGATTTCTTCTCCATCCAAAGCTTCGATTTCGTAAGTCACCGGATCGGTGTGAAATATTTTGATGATCACGAAGATTTCCGAGGTCGATCGAGGAGTATAACCCTTTTCGAAGTGCTTCTTATAAGCGTAGATTCTCACTCGATCGCCGACCGCAAATTATGGCGTTCTAGACTTCTTCCCGATCTTAGATCTCTCGGGATATAGATTCGCGTAGACCCGTTTTTCGTTTCGAGGATCGCTAGCTTCCACGAGAGTCATCTTGATCGATCTGTGTCGCGTGTCGTTGTAATCTTTCACCAGACCGTTCAGAGCGTATATGTATTTCTTGGTCGAATTCGCCGTGAAGTATCTGTGCATCTTCTCCTTTATCGTTCGATTCCAACGTTCCACCACGCTGGCTTTCTCTTCGTTTTCGATCGAGTAGAGGTCTACCAATCGACGAACGTCCTTGTTGTAGAATTCCTTTCCCTTGTCCACCCACAATTTACTCGGTTTTCGAGAAGACGAGTCGAACACGCTCTTCAGAGCCTCGGCGACGCAAGGTCCCGATTTATTCTTCAAAGCTCTGATCCAACCGTATTTGAAAAACACGTCGATGACCGTCAATAGATATTTGACGCCCTCGTTCCACCTCGAAAACGATCTCATGTCGACCAAGTCGGCAGACCAAATGTCGTCCAGACCCTTCACGAACACCCTTCTCTTTCGAAATTTACGCACTATGGGTTTATGTAACTCCTCGGCCAATTCGCTCGTCAATAATCGTTTCTTCTTCTTCTCTTTTTCAGATGCGCTTTTTTTTTTGAACGCCTCATCCGAATCGACGTTTCGCACCAATCAGATTGCCGACCAGTGAACGTTCCATCTTCTCTCTCCTGGTCGGATTCGATATGCCTCTCAATCTCCCCAACATGTTTTTGTCGCAGACGTCATTGCGAGTCTTGGTGTCGGGATGTCCGGCATAGCACAGATCGTGATCGTACGCGGCCGCGTCCACCCTATTCACGGGTTTGCTCCAAGATTTGGGAGTCAGATCGGCGTTGAGTCTCTTGTTCAATTTCGTTCCGGGTCCCGTGAAACTGTGACCGGGCAGATGCATTTCGAAAGGTAGATTGTTGATCATTTTATTCACGATGCCTTTACCTTTGCTCGCGTTCTTTTGTTTGACGAATCGCGTTTTGACAGAACCACACACGTCGCAAATTCCGCAAAGCATCCGTCTGTCGTTTTTAGTTCGCACTTCTCTAGAATTACTCGTCTCGGTAACTCTCTTACACTTTACGCAATACATTTTTTTAAGAGTTATTTAAATTAATTTCGTTTTTTTTTATTTTATATATAAATTTAATATTTTTTTTTTTTTTTAAATTCTGTTCTTATTATATATATATATATATTTTTTTTTCAATCGCTGCTCCTGAGTTCTATCATCTTACTGAATTCCTCCCTAGCCTCTTTCGTACCCTTTTCCACGAGAGAATCCTTCAACTCTTCCTTGATGATCTGACGAGTCTTGATTCTCACGGCTTCTTTCATGGCATCGTATTTCGTTTTCTCGCTCAATATCGCGAAGTATTCTCCGTCCGATATCCTACCGTCTTTCAACGCCATAGAGATCATTTCGGATATCGTGTCGATCTTGGAGTCGGCCAAGACGCGAATCTTGTCGTGTTTCCTAGCCTTCAGATATAATTTCCTACTCAAAAAGTTTCCGACCGTGCTAAACAATCCGGCGGCGAGGGCCACTCCTTCTACGGTCAACACGATCGGAATGCCGACCGCGGTCGACAACAATCCGATGCCGGCCGCGTGTAAACCCATAGAAATCGTGATGAGTGTCGTGTCGATCGCGTTGACGAATTTCACGAAACGCGAATACTTCTTCTTGAGGGAACGACGAGAATCTCTCTCTTGAGTCAGATACGATTGGATTCTACTGATTTGATCGATGCGATACCTCTCTCCTCTTTCTCTTTGTTCTGGCGACGGCGCCGTCGGCAAGACGCCGTTCGGCTTCTCGTCCTCGTCGTCCACTAATGTCGGATACAATTTATTTCTGGTTCTCATTTTTGTGTTTTTTTCTTTCTTTTCTAATATTAGATAAAAAAAATTTATGTGTGTATTTATTTTTTTTTTATTTTCTACTCTCCCTTATTTTTATATCAACGAAAAACAAAACTTAGACGTATGCTTCGTTCAGCAATAATTTCTTGATGCATCCCTTGTCTTCTAAAGTCAAATTTCTACGCGCCAATTTCAGTTCTTCCGAATCTGTGGGCCTGTCTCGATTCTTACAGAAGACTAATCTCTTCCAAAACGTGATCACATCGTTCAATTTAACGCGTTCGAACGCCGGTTCAAAATACAGGACGACCATATCTTCCTTTTCCATCGTCAGACACGAATGATCCTCGTGATCGAAGTCTAGATGATCCCGACATCCGACGCATCGTTATAACAAGATGGGACGTAGTTCTTCGTTCACGCAGATTGCGTATGCTCTCATCAGCATGTTTAAAAGAAACCTCGCTCTAATAGTCTGAGAATCGCTCATGATTTACGGTTTTTTTTTATTATCTATTCGATTTGATATATTTAATTTTCTAAATAACTATTTATTTATATTTTTTTCTCCCCTATATATATCAATCAGAAACTCACCGCCTCAAAAAACAACAATTGCCGATTCTAAATCATCTGTACCAAAGCAATTGCGGGTTCAGAATCACTGATTTAGAATTGCAAAAACTGTTTTTTGATGATGAGCCAGAATCTTATGCTTTCGCTCGCGTTCGCCGACGATGGATCGATGGGTCTGATCTGCGATGCGAACGTCGACCAAAAATTACGTATACGATACAACTGCGTATGTACAACATACGCACACGATGCGTTCACCACGAGTATTTGAACGCTAAAAGCGCGATCTAGGAGTCACTGACTGTACATGAGCCGATTCAAAATCATGTACAGTTTTTGTGAACAAGCGTGTGATTTAACACTGAATTCCACGTTGGTGAACGCATCGTATGCGTATCTTGTACACGTACATGTACAAGTGATCGTGAACTCTCCTTTTATACCTACTGACGTCAACACAGAACGTAGCAAAATGGTCGCTAACATCTGCAACAACAATTCCAGCTAGTTTGGGATTAATGTCATTACAGAAAATGTGGTCAATCAATGTTGCTGAGTGGTCAGTAATTCTAGTCGGTTTTGTGATGATAGGTGAGAACCCAGCACTGAACATTAAATCGATGTTTGTGTTGGTTTCTTGGTGATTTCCAAAGTTAAGCATGTCAATGTTAAAATCACCCATCAAGTAAGCTTTCTTATTTTCGTTGTTTAATTTTTCTAGTATCTGGAAGAGGGTTGATAAGAAAAGGTCAATATCTGCTTTAGGTGCTGTATTGAGCCTGTAAATAATGCCAATAATGCATTTTTCTTTGGATGTTTTTTCTATAAATAGGGACTCGAATACATGCGGTATAAACTCCGTTAGGTCGTGACGTACTTTGTAATGTGTGCCTTCAGCTATGAACATGCCCACACCGCCTCTTCCGTCGTCGAACTCTGGACGCTGCCTGGTGATTAGAGGGTGGTAGCCTTCAAGTTCATAGTTGATGTTTTCCTTAATATTAAAAAATTCTGTTAATCCTATTATATCGAATAAGTTAGAATCCTGTTGAAGATCACAAATGAGATTTCTCAAGTGTTCCCAGTTAGAATTCAAACTTCGACAGTTTAAATTAAAAAGGGAGAATGACTTGTTAGCTTTGGAGACAACACCATTGAAGTTTTCTGGTGTGTAGTATTCGCATTGATGTTCGTCCATGGTAAGAATAGAGTTGGGGTCTGTGGCGGTATCACTGGAGATTACGTTATTATACCTAGTTATGAAGTCATATTTATCACGGTTCTGTATCTCGCCAAGATTGATAAAATTAGCCATGGTCCCAGTTCATGATAGAAATTTGTAGGCCAGTGTACTGAAGGAGAGAACATTTAACTTTAATAGTGATTTTGTGATTGGACATGTTGGGTTCATATGTCAATCTGCTGTGAAGAGAAAATTTAAAAACATACAAAAGTATAAACAGGTTAAAGTATATACAGTACGATGAGGCACTGAACATTGTGGTGGTAAAGATGGGGATTGTTGTTACTGGGTGTTGTCGGCAAGGCATTAATCCTGGCTACCAATTGTTGTTTGCTAATTTTATAGATAACTATTTCAAATGGGTTTGTGAACTTGTTTGGTTTTCGCTCCTAACAGAAGAAATTATTTAAACCTGGAACACTGTAACTTCTAAGACGTGATGAGGAATACTATGTGATGGAGTGGCACCGCGATCGAATATCCTTTTCGTATTCATTCAGTACAAAACCCTCACGGTGGCTGTACATCAATACTGTCCTTTTCACATAATTTCTACCAACAAGCAGATAAAGGTAAGTTGTAATGTCTTACTTGTCAACTAATTACGATAAGGTGGATTATACCATTGTGCTTAAACCGCATAAAAATACAAGTATAATTGGTAGGATGGCACGAGTGCTGAATTGACGAACGCATTCTGTATTTATTCCACGCATCCATGGCATAGAATCCATTAACCCTTTACCTAACATGAAAAGCAGATGACACTTGCAAACAAAATTCTTGAATAACTAAAGTTTTTCATTTTTGTCTCAAAAACATAGGTTATGACCCTTCATTGGAACGAGCTCGAAGAGCTTGTTCCAAAGAGGGATCATAACCTATGTTTTTGAAACAAAAAATGAAAATATAATGAAAATTAATTGGCGATTTTTAAGAATAGTGCTGGCCGGTTTTGGCCTTTACGTTAGGTAAAGGGTTAATTTAAAAATTCAAACATCAAACAGTTCTGACGTCTGCTTGAAATGAAAAGAAAAACAAAATTCAAACTTGATTGACAAACACGCGTTACACATCGACACCTAAAGAGAAAAATATAAACAACAACTTTGTTGAAATAGTCATCTTTTAAGAAATTTTCTGACGTTATCCGAGAGATAATAGTTTCAAAGTCAAAGCGTTAGTGTTATAAAATCACTCCCCATTTGAAGAATAAGTTTAATTTCTTCAATTTTGGTGAGTTTGAATAAATACATTTTCCATTTGATATTCCAATTGCCACCTCAGCTTCCGAATTCATCGGGACCAGAATGCGACGTTTCGATTGGCTGATTACGAAAATGGGCGGATTTTAGTTCTTTTGATGGATCCAAGACGTCAGGTGGAAATAGGTGGAAATAGTCTGACAACGGAAATCCGTATGGAACACGTGTTTCGTACGGATTTGTAAATATGGAACTTTAGGAAATGTAATAGGCGTGCAATAAAACTTGATATAGGCCAATTGTAAGTGTAAATTCCATTGATCTCTGAACGCTAGAACCTACCAGCACAATTTATGTATTTATTTATTTATTGGTGTTTAAGGTCATATATTTCTGCACAATGGCTAATCATGACTAGGACAGTTTTACGGGTGGAGGAAGCCGGTGTACCCGGAGAGAACCACCGAGCAACGGCGGACAACTGTCAGTTCCCCAACATACTAACTCCACACAAGCAGAGTTAGCATTGGCTGAGGACAAGTGCACCATCGGCGTGCAGTAGGCCTTAGTGCACACCGCCACCGTACTCTCACGTGGGAAATGGGGGTGAAGTGTCTTGCCCAAGGACACAACGTGGTTGCCGCAGATGGGATTCGAACCGAGGGCCTACAAGCTCAATCAGATCCCTAAAGATTGCGTAATGTCAATTACCTCCTTTCATCAATAGCGTTTGATGAAAGCTGTTTCGCAGTAACTGAAGTCACAGCGTTCGTTTGTTTGTTTATTTGAGTTTAAGGACACTCTCAACAGCTAGAGTCACATCGTGTCCCACAGGTTAATGGGTGTAAGAAGCTGGAGGATCCAGAGAGAACCACCGCGTGGCATTGAACAACTGTCAGACTCTTCAACGTACAATCTTTGCACAAGCAGAGTTAGCCTTGGTTAAAGGCAAGTGCCCCATCGATATGCAATACACACTGTCCGACGCGATATGACCTCGCCTGTTGAAAGTATCGTTACATCCCAAATAAACAAATAACAGGCGAGCATATTTAAACTGACAACTTCCGAGAACCGCACTCCCAAGATGATGTCAGGCGAGACACTTTTCAAGATGCGACCAATGAGTGTTTCAGCAATCTAGTTGTTAGAACATATTCTCTTGCATTTCAGGAAATTTTTTTTTTAACTTAACCCCTTAACCCGAGCGCAACCTTTTCCTACCTAGAAGAATGATACGTCAACATTTCATAAGTAGGATGGCTGCTGAGTGAATGTGTGCCGTAGACCAATTAATATTTTCAACGTGCAGCCCTTTGGCTGCACGTTGAAAATATTAGTTGGTCCACCCCAAACAGTGAATGTGGACTCTTCCAATTGCTGCCATTGAACTGACATGGTAGATACCACCGGGGTTCAAAGGGTTAAATTATAAAATGCACTAACCCTAATTTGTTCCTCTCCCTCGGGAACCCCAATAGTGAGGTCGGGCAATATACCTTACCGAACAACATTATGGAAGAACGGTTCCCTCGAAAGAGGCCATGAAACAACAATATTCAATCACTGATAAAAGTAAGGTTCTTCACTGATCATTGTACGTTATAATAAATCGTTACATTAAAATATAATCAAAGCATTTATGTTTCCGTTTGTACATTGGACTGCTGCAAAGCGTGTTTGTCTTTGCATTACATACCATTGATTTCTATAGTCATGGCAATCGACTTTCGATAAAGTTATCTCCATTAAAATTAAAAGGGCGAGGAAGGTCCAATTCAGAAGCCAGTAATTGTTGAGAAAACACCAAGACATCAGAAGAAAATGCGCCAAGTATCCTTTTGTTACTTTTCATAAACGGAAATAACAGACATTTCTCGTATATTTAAAGTAAGAAAAGGAAACTTGGCTTTTATGGCAAGCTAATTAGAAGCAACAAGGTCACAGATAATCCAACATTAAGAATATCTTTCAGTATCACAGCTACCAATAATTAGAATCCACTTTGGTTCATTGTTTAGCGAATGTGTTTCTACAGTAATTTCGCTTCGCTAGTTTTTATTTTTCCCAGGAAAAAAAAATTAGCAAACCTCACCTCCTAGACTTTTATATTAATGAAAAGAACAGTGTCCGAGTTATGTGTCGCGATGCGTACACTGTTGATATAATGAACAGGAAAAAGTTACTAAGTATCAAAAGATGGTGAAAACGCCATTCTCTTATTTTTAAATGGGTTACAACACAGAAAAAATAATTAATCGATCAAACTGATTTGGAAAAAAGTTGTATGTCCTATTATAAGGGGTCTATACATGTGGCATTGATGATAAAATATTTTATCGTTCCTGTATACTGATACAGGACTAACACATTTCAATGTAAGTGTACACAAAGGCGATACCATTCCAGGAGACCTTTATCCAGCGTATGCATGGCAGACAATTTGGGCCATTGGAAGATATTTACATTAAAGTTAGTTCCCCTTTAGTGACTAAATCTGTCAGTAAGTAAGCTCTGGAATAGAAGAAACAACCACTTCAGAGATAAACCGCCATTAAAAATATCTATCAATATCGCATCTACCAACACAACGTAAGTGTCCAATTTGGCGCTTTGCTCAAAGAATGCGCTTTCACAGAAATTTATTTGCAAGATTTATGCTTCCCAGAAAAAAGAGCAAATCTCATTCACTAAACTTCTGTTTTTTAATGGAAAGGACAGTGTCTGTATGATATTTAATACTGCGTACACTTTTTATATAATGAACAGAAAAAGAGTTACAGAACATTAAAAAATTGTATAAACTCCGTTTTCTTATTTCTAAATGGATTTCATCAGAGGATAATAGTCGAATGTTCAAACTGATGGGGAGAAAAATGTAAAAGGCCAGCTTCTGTATTTTTATACTACCATGCAGGAAAATGCCTGGAGTTTGTGAAATGATGCACACATCGATGATACAAATTCGCTTACATTTAAAGTTATCTCCCTTGAAATTATTAGATGATCGAGGAAGGTCCAGTTAAGAAGCAAGTAATTGTAATCCCTTTGTTACTTTCAATAAACAAAAACAACAGACAGCTCTCGGAGCTGTCTGTTGTTTTCTTTTATTAAAACTAGTAAAAGGAAACTTGGCTTTTTTAATGGAAAGCCAATTAGGAGAAACTAGTACATTGATAATCTGCCATTGAGAATATCCATCGGTATCACACATACGAACACTACGTCCACTTTGGAATTTAGTTAACAGAACCTGTTTTTACAGCTACAAGTTTTTATTCTTACTAGGAAGACCATTACCACATTCCGCCCCCTAGATTTTTACATTCATGGAAAGGACATTGTTTGTATTATATGTCACGATGCGCATACTCTTGATATATTGAACAACTAAAAGAAAGTGAAAACGCCGTTTTCTTATTTTTAAATGGGTTTTAACAGAGAATACTAGTCAACCGTTCAAACGGACTGGCAAAAAATTGTAAAAAGTCAGCTTCTGTATTTGTAGACTGCTCTAAGAAGATGCCAGAAGTTTGCGAAATGATGCGCACATCCATGATACAAATTCGCTAACATTTCGAAATTTAAATTTTTATCTGAAATTCCTATAGCATTAGTATTAAATTTACTGACTGCGTTTGGACATTAAAGAGTTTACCTTTCTGCAAATCTCTTCCAATGACGAAAATTGCCAGCCATAGCTACAGTTAAAACTAGAAGTTCTGTCACGAACTGTGCGCTTATCTAGGCTTAATTGCGCGTGAGAATTGCTTGCAACTGCCATATCGAATGGCATCCAAAGCACGGTAGGTTCTCCTGGTTACTCATAGCAAACACGGGCAATGTTTCTGGCAATGGACCTCCGGGTTCCCTGGGGTCCATTAGCTGAAACATTGGTTGTGCACAGGCCATATGTACAGAATTGGATAGCCTTAATATGGCCATAACGCGTAGATTAACACGCAGATCGACATGCTATCTGTGTGAATTTCATGACAGGACTTCTAGTTTTAACTGTAACCACGAGTTGCGAATTACTAATATCACTTTGTATCGAGAATGCAAGATAAAGGGAAAATCACTAATTTATTTATGCAATTGTTCGCAGCGTAAGAGTCGCGTGTAGTGGAAAGTGCCTTTAGATGATTTTCTACGTGTATTGTTTCAGAGAATTACCCACGTATTCTATGACTACACTAATAAACGAGTGGCTTATCACTACACAAAAGGTCAAACACAGCAACAGATTGTAGACTTTAAAACTGTAAGTATTTATTCAATGTTTCAAAGGCTACTTTGGGAATTACATCTGGGATACGAAATGTCAACCAGGGCTGTACCACAATCAGGCATGTCAACCGGTACCTGTACCCGTACCGGTACCGCCGGTTCCCTCATGCTCCAACCGGTACCGGTACTGAAGCTTTTGTCCCGCCGGTACCGGGACAAAATTATTTTATGCGAAAATTCCTGATTGAACGAGGGAAGACAGACTGATAATCGTGTGTGGCACACTTGCGCAACATACTTTCAACTTATTTGTGAATAAACATATCAAAACACTGTAAAGGTACATGTTCTGTCTGCACAACGATCTCGATAAGGTCGACCATTTTGATATTTCAAACGTGGCATCAAAGAGAATGAAAGCGCCGTCATCGGTTACTTCAAAGAAATTATTCTCTGGCGACATCAAAGTAATCATAAAGCACGACTTTCGTGCTTTATGATTACTTTGATGTCGCCGCAGAATAATTGTACGATGCCATGTTTATTTTGTGCATCTTGGGAAGTGGGTCGGTTTGAATGTGAATTTCTCCCATCTGACTGTGAAATGTCACCGATTGTTGATTTGTCCCGGTACATGTATCAGTTTCGGTGGGACAGGCTCTGTCCCGTCCCGGTACTGGTTATGTTGGTACCGGCGGAACTTTGACATTCCCGGCCACAACCAACTCAGTCGTGTAATACCATATATTTATTTACATCGCATTGATAACAGTTACATATCAATCACAACAGCGATTCTGAAATACAAATGTATTACTTTCAGAAAACCTTACTTGTTATTAAAATATACAATTCAAAATGAAAACAAAGTAATATACAGTATTGCCATAGCCCTTCTAAATACACACAAACACACGAAAGTTACTAAAACAATATATGGATTCTTGCCAGATTATGGATCGAAGTCCCATTCATGCCATACATCGTGGGGGCGCGGTGGCTCAGTAGGTAGTGGTACAGGCTGCAAGCCGAGAGGTCCTCGGTTCGAATCCCACCTGCGGCAACAGCGTTGTGGCCTTGGGCAAGACACTTCACCCCATTGCCCACGTTGGGGCACGGTGGCGTTGTGTACTAAGGCGTACTGCACATCGATGGTACTCTTGACTTCAACCAGTGCTAACCCTGGTTGTGTGCTAACCGCGTTGTGACCTTTGGCAAGACACTTCACCCCATTGCCCACGTTGGGGCACGGTGGCGTAGTGTACTAAGGCGTACTGCACGTCGATGGTACTCTTGACTTCAACCAATGCTAACTCTGGTTGTGTGGAATTAGTATGTTGGGGAGCCTGGCAGTTGCTCGGTGGTTCTCTCTGGGTTCTCCGGCTTTCTCCACCCGTAAAACTGTCCGACACGCGATGACCATGGCTGTCGAAAGTGTCGTTAAACATCAATAAATAAATAAATAAATTCCGAATTATCACCCCATACCTTTCGTGCAGTGTTGTTCAAATTAGCTGAAAATAAGAATCCAAAACCACTCATGCATACTATCAAGTGCATATTGTCTGTTTAATGCAGTCATAACTGTAAGTCAGTAGGTCGCAAATAGGACATCAGGAAAAAGAAAAGAACTGAATAAGCAATAAATACACAATCGGAACGAAATTCAAAATATATGAATAAATAATAACTAAATAAAGCGGATCAAACACTAACCAAACACAAATTAAAGATGTGATAGATGATCATCAAATGATGAAAATAAAGTAAAAACTCTATATATTTTTTATTAGAGATGTCAAACAAAGATAAATCTACCAGTTTCGGATCACATGACTTTAAAAATCCGTGTGTTTATATGAATTTGTGCCAACAAATAAATGCGACAATGTAATAAAACAATCACGCTAAAAGTGCATTTTGCTGAGCCAAGCCTCCCTATGCTGGTAGCATGGTATTTAAAAAAAATACCCATATTACAAATAACCTTCGAAAAACAATGCAGTACTCTACCAGTTAAGGCTTAGGTACCAAGAAAGTGACATCACATCTACAGCAAAATGATCCTAGAAATATCTGGGTGAGAGCACATGTACTTGTTTTGGAGATTTCGTATATTAATGTATGTATACAAAGTTGAGAATTGTCAGGAAAAGTTGGGGCGAGTATCCACCAATCCGACACGCCGGTGGCAACGTCGCTGACTACACCCTTTCCATTCGTTATTATACTAAGTAAAACATTTCTTGTGGTGCAGATAACTGTTTGGTGCAATAATGTCTGACGGAATGTAGAAAAATTGATTATCGAACATGCCTGTTTGTTGTGCTACATCATTTTTATTTGCAGATAAGTGATATAATTTTACGTCTTACTGCAACTTCCCCAGCCTATTTGAATGAAGCACTGGGGGATTAAAACAAGGTACGGATATTGCCGAGAATTGCAGACGTACATATAGATAGATACCTGGTAATACTGATCAGGATCTCTTTTATCTTGACAACACAAACCTTTCCGTATTCGAAACTAGAGAGGATTGAAACTATTTATATATATATATATTTTCAATCCTCTCTAGTTTAGAATATATATATATTGGTCAGGACGTGGTTGAATATGAATGCATCTTCAAAGTAGTGCAGACATTGACATGGCAGAAATTTTCGGCAATCGAAGAGCTTTACAGGAGACTTAGATCCCCTTAATTTTCTGACGTTGTCAGTTAATTTGAAACTGAGAGTTTGGAAATTTCATATAAAAACTGAAATTGTGTAATGTTAGAGAAGTTGTATCATCGATGTGCGCATCATTTCAAAACTTCAGGCATTTTCCCTTTGAGTAGCATAAAATACAGAAGCTGTTTTTTTACAATTGTTTCCCCAATTAGTTTGCACTTTTAACTATTTTTCCTTGTTTGAACCCATTTCAAATTAAGAAAACTGCGCTTTAACCATCTTTTACTGATCTATAGCTCTTTCCTGTTCTCTATATTAACAGGGAGCGCATAAACATAACATAAAAGTCTAGGAAGGAAGATGAGATCATTTTTTTCCTGAGAAGAATATAAACTTTTAACCCTTTACCCAACGTAACGGCCAAAACCGGCCAGCGCTATTCTCAAAAATCGCCAATTAATTTTCAAAATATTTTCATTTTTTGTCTCAAAAACATAGGTTATGACCCCTCGTTGGAACGAGCTCGTCGAGCTCGTTCCAACGAGGGGTCATAACCTATGTTTTTGAGACAAAAAATGAAAAAAATTAGTTATTCAAGAATTTTTTTTGCAAGTGTCGTCTGCTTTTCATGTTAGGTAAAGGGTTAAGCAACTCGAAAAACACATTCGCTAAACAAAAAGCCAATGTGGACGTTTACTTGGTTGCTTCTAATTAGCTTGCCATAAAAAGCCAAGTTTTCTTTTGGAACTTTTAATATACGAAAACAACAGACAGCTCCAAGTGCTGTCTATTGCTTTCGTTTATTAAAAGTAACGGAAGCAAACTTAGCTGTAATTCCGACTGATGTCATAGCTGTTTTCTCAACAAGTGGTACTTCATATTTGGACCTTCCTCGCCAGTCTAATAATTTCAGGGGAGATAACGTTATCGAAAGTCGATTTTCACGACAATATAAGTCGGGAGTGCAAAAGTAGGACCAGGAAAAGTGAGATTTTAAAAATAGTTTCTTCTGTGGGTGGACAGACTTGTTAGCCGAATTCCCACCACATCCGAAGTTAGCAGGGATGGTAGCATGGTGGGAATATTTCCCAGAATGTGTAGATCTGCACCATCTTATAAAAAAATTCATAGAATGTTAGCCGACCTACTGGTTTGTTTGAAGCATGATTGGAGGAAATGTAATTTATAGATGAGGATGTATGGTTGTGCATCCAACTGCAAAAAAAAAAAAACACCAAAACGGACTTTGAAGATACAAGTTAGGGAAGTCAGTGATTATCATCTTAACGTGACATCGCAACAATCAACGAGCGCCTTAAACAATCACACCACTCCAGCCTGTATGTACGATTTATGTCGCTTTGGAGAGATCTCACCGAGGCTAAAACGTGTTAGAGGCATCAAATGTCTGCGTTCTTTTTATTCCAGCACAATATTTATCAAGTGATTGATGGCAAATGTTCAATATCGAAGTTACCTTCCGAAAATGAAATGCCACCACCCTGTGTTCCAGGTAGGTATTAACCTCATTACTAAAGGCCAGATTGTTTCTTATCTAACAATCATACAGATTTTAGTCTGAAAACCACGAGAAACAGTACGTATCACATAATGTGTCCCGATTCCGTATCATATAGACGACTTATTCTGATTCCGTGTCGTATAGAGGACTCGTTACCGGTAACGTGACGGCGACAGTTATGGGCGATTGGCTAAACTTTAACAATAAATAGAAACTGCACAATTCAATATTACACCAACCTCGTTCCTGAGGATGTGCCCATGTCGCAAACTCGTAAATTCAAGCGGATCGTCATAGGAAGTGACATTGAGAGTGAATAATTTGACAACACATCTTTGAAAATTGCGGTAACCGCGTTACTCATTGTTTGGCAGGGCGCCTAACAATATAGTTCCATAAAATATGTTTTTTTTTAAACTTTTTCTCGCCCAACTTTATGTCCCAAAACTGTATTTATAATTTAAGATTTAATATGTTTATGTGACAGAAATGTTGGAAAAATGAATTATTATGATAATGTGTATGTCCTGTGATTTGCATCAGATTCTCGGTGGTTTCCAAAAATGGGATCACAACTCGCCGGCAAAGCCGGCTCGTTGCGATCCCTTTTTGGACACCATCTCGAATCTGATACAAATCACAGGACATGCACATTATCATGATAATATGTATTTACAACAAGTGTGTACTGGGTCCGTAATTACCCGAATGCAATGTGTATCAGGAGCCCATGATACAACAGTTCTTTCTTGCAACTGCATAACATACAATCGCGTGTTTGGTTACGATTTGTTGACGTTACTATTTATAGAATATTACTAACTTTCGAAACGCGTTTGCGAGGGATCTTGTTCGTTTCTTTATTATATGCTCGCCTGTGAATTATCGCAAATTATCTAAAAAATATTTCTCGATATCAATCGACTCGATGGATATCGAGGAATATCCCTCAGTGGCTTCCTAAATGACATCACGCTACTCCGCATCACGTCGCCTCGAAGGAACGATCAGCTGATCTTTTGTTATTGTTTAGAAACGTGCGCATTTGGGGTCGAATTGGGCTGAATATTGTGCAATAAAATGTCTCGTAACATACAATAAAAAAGAAAATCTACTCTATTTTAGTCAGCATTTGGAATTATCTCATGCGTGTGGACCTGAAAGTTTTATTTTTCACGAGCGCTTGCGCGAGTGAAAAATAATATATTCAGGTCCACACGATGAATGTTTTCAGTAGCTTCCTAAATGACGTAACGCCTCGAAGGAACGATCAGCAGATCTTTTTTATTCTCGTGAGACTGTTTGCAGTCGAATTGGGCTGAATATTGCTCAGTAAAATGTCACGTAGCATATAATAATAAGAAAATCTCCGCTGTATTAGTGAATATCCGGAATTATCTAATTCGTGTGGACTTGAAAGTATTATTTTTCACTTGCGCAAACGCTCGTGAAAATAAAACTTTCAGGTCCTCACTCATGATATAATTCCCGGTATTCACTAAAACAGCGTAGATATCCTCTATATATACGAAAAGCGAAAACAAACCAGATTTCTCAAAAGTATATTGATTAAATTATAGAACCACATTTTTGTTATGCTTTTGTATCTGAAGAACTGGAAACATTCAAGCTGGAACAACGCGAAGTAAAACTGTCAAGCGAACGGTCTTTTCGAAAGTTTATTCGCAAAAGTTCCGGGTGAACGCATACAGTTTCAAACGAAACGACATTAATTGTTTCTGAGTCTCAAAATGAAACATGAAATTAAAATGCTAGTTAATCCTTCACTTGACGCAGTTTAGCATTTTAATTAATTTTTTTTGTGAACAATTTTCTGAAAATTTCAACAAAACCATATCCTATGACTTCCCTCACTAGAAGGAGCTCGTTGATATAGTTTTGTTGAAGTCTTTGGGAAAAAATGTTTTCCAACTGGTCAGTTTGTAAATATAGAATATACCCATAGTAGCTTGGTGTACCAATTGTTCACCACGAGTGGTGAAGTGGTGTTAACACCACTTCACCACGATTGGTGATAGATAGATAGATACTTTATTTGCAGCGTCCACAAATACATGAATTGTTTTTAACAATTATAATATGAAATACATAACGCACTGCGGGGCCATGGCATAGCCAAACTGGCTGTCTTCCTGTCATGCCCACGAGAGAAGAAATAACGGTAGCAACAAACTAGTCATTATACTTTCAATAAATAATAATAAAAGAATACAATATTGAAGAGAAAAGAAAAAAAAGATCCTGACAACAGAGTTCATACTGAAAATTTTCTGTCAGTACAGTCAGTGAGAGTTTTTGAAAAACTAGACCCCTTAGTTTGGACCATTTCGAGTGGAAGCCACCATTCGAGCAGGAAGTACCTCACCAATCTGAGAAGCCTAACCCGTACATCGAGTGACATCGAGCCGCAGAGAGACTAGGTGTCACTTCACAGGACAGGCTGCTCAGATTAACGAGACACCGACCGTAGAGTTTCTTGATAATTTCCACCTGCCTTATGCCCAATTAACCGAACGCATGGACTCGGGTATATTTAGTGGACTAGAGGTATTCAAGTGGCGTCTCTTGAGCACGAAGTTTTTTGTTCTATCTGTTATTTCATGTCGTTTGTCTATTCCGACAAGACGAAAGAGCAAGGGTGTGATTTAACTAATGCGAAACGAAAAGGAAAATCACTCTTGATGGATAGCTTGTGGGGATGAGATATCAGAAATTATGGATTATTAATGCTGCAATCGGGACATATAGGATTATTACATGTAACATGAGATGAGTACGAATCTATGAATTTCTCAGTGAGAGTTTTTTTTTGAATTGCGGCCTCGGCAATTAGTTGGGTCGTGGAGTCTATTTTATTCCAAATTCTTGGAAAAGAATGAAATGGAAGATTGGCGCTAAACGTCGTTCTGGGTTTGGGAGTGCATAATCTTCCTGTTTGTAGGGTTTCTCTTCCGGAAGGATTTTTATAAATTTGAAAACATTTGTCAAAGCTTCGGGATAGTTTTGTGTTGAGCCAATAATGCATAAATAGAAGAACCTAGAGAGTGTATAGATCATCAAACTTTAATATATGGAAGCTTTTGAACAGTGGATCTGTATGCGCGTTATATTTTTTATTGGCTATAACACGGATGGCCTTTTTTGCATGTTAAAAATCCTACTTTTGGAGAAAACATGATCTCACACTCTAATACCATACAAAAATTGACTATGTACCAGTGAGAAATATAGAATTTTTAGAGCACTTCGAGGTAATGCCCTTTTGACTCGATTAAGTAGATATATGGCCCTGGCCATTTTTGTACAGGTTACCTCAATATGGTTTTTGAAGGTTAAGTTTTCATCCAAGTTTATTCCTAGAAATTTAATAGATTGTTCCGTTTCGTTATTGCCAATCAGGCTAATTTTTGTATTGTTGAAGCTTAATATCATCTCCCCTATGTCATACAAATCTCTACTTGGATGTATTAAAATGAATTTGGTTTTATTGGCATTGAGAGCCACTTTGTTAGCCGAGCACCAAATTCCAATTTTGCTCAATTCCTGGTTACCCTTATCGATTAAATAATTCAATTTATTACCGGATGTGTACGTTGTTGTGTCATCCGCAAAGGATAGGACATTAAACAATGTTGATTCGTTGATATCATTTATATATAGTGTGAATAAAAGAGGGCCGAGAATAGATCCCTGTGGAACACCTGCGTTTATATCCTCGAGATTCGATTCCGTATTTTTAAATGAGACAAACTGGGTTCTTCCACTCAAATAGTTCTTAGACCAAGAATGGGCAATACCTCTGATGCCATACAGTTCCAGTTTCTTTATCAAAATATTGCGATCGATCGTATCAAAAGCTTTAGAAAAGTCTAAGAACGTCGCAAGAGTACAGTCTTTCGTGGTTTTATCACTCATTTCCGCGACATTATTCAGAAGATGCAGTACTGGATGTGAAGTGGAATGGCCTTTCCTAAATCCAAACTGGTACTTGAAGATAATGTTATGTTTTTCTAAGAAACTCGAGAGACGTGAATACATGATTTTTTCTAATATTTTGGAAAATACTGGTAGAATACTAATTGGTCTGTAATTAGTGAATAATTTTTTATCTCCGCTTTTGAAAATTGGGATAACCTTTGCAATTTTCGTTTTATCTGGCACTCGACCCGTTACAAAAGAAAGGTTAATAATGTGTGTTAGGGGCATTGCCACCTCTGTTATTATGTCTTTCAAAAGTTCTGTGGAGATGTGGCAGTGGTCCTGGCTTGATTTTGGTGAAAACCTATTTGGACCGAGAATTATTTCTTGGAGAGTGGTAGGGGAAATGAAAAATGACTCATGATTGCTTCTATTGCCATAGTTAGAAAAGTGTTCAGTGGTGTTGGGAACTGTGTCACTTACACTTTTACCTACGTTAACGAATAAATTATTGAATCTATTGGCTATTTCTTTTGGGTTAATTAGCTCACGGTTTCCATCTTTCAAACTAAAGGAAACTTGGGTGGTATTTTTTCACGATTCAATGTTTTTCTCAAGATTTCCCATGTTTTTTTATTATTGGATTTATTCTCCAGCAGTACAGTATTATAATAGACTGATTTGCATTTTAGCTTTAACTGATTAAAAATTCTGCAGTGAGTTTTGTAGCGAGCGATATTTTGCGGGGATGGTGATTTTAATTTCTTGTGGTAAAGTTTAGTTATATTTAGGGACGATTTTAGTAGACCCGATGACATCCAAGCCTCACGTTTGATATATTTATTTAGAGGCGTCCTTCTTGTCAAAGGGAATGCTTTGTCGAAAGCTTCACGAAAAATATCAAGAAAGTTATCGTACGCTTCTGTCGGACAGTGTGCGCTCAACACTCTCGAGAAATCCATTTCACTTAGAAGCTGCTTGAAGAGAATTATGTTTTCTTTTTTGAATGACCCAGTTTTTATTTTATTTATTTGTTCCATGTGAAAAGTGTCAAAATGGTCGCTCACGTCTGAAATGATAATTCCTGATATATAATTATTATTATCTATGTTATCGTTGCTAAATATATGATCAATTAGGATTGTGAGAGTTCCGTGACCCGAGTAGGTCTTGTGATAACGGGTTTAAAACCAGCACTGAACATTAAATCAACGTATACGTTTGTTTTTATAATGTGTACCGAAGCATATCAATGCTGAAATCTCCCATCAAATAGGCCTTTTTGTTTTCACTATTGATTTTATCGAGAATTTGAGACAGGTTGGCGATAAAAAGGTCAAGATCTGCTTTTGGCGCCGTGTTTGGTCTGTATATTATGCCGATTACACATCTCTTTTTTGAAGTAATTTTTATAAAAAGGGATTCAAAAACATGAGGGATGACAAACGAGAGGTCACTTCGTATTTGAAAGGGTATGTTATTGTTAATGAAAAAGCCAATTCCACCTCTACCATCATCCTCTCCAGGGCATTCCTTTGTAATTAACGGTTGATAACCTTCCAACGGATAAGGCAGGTTGCCTCTGTTACTAAAGGTTTCTGTCAAGCCAATGACGTCGAAGAGATTTGAGTCATTCTGCAAGTTACATAGCAGATTTATAAGATTTTCCCAGTTGGCGTTTAGACTGCGACAGTTCAGATTAAACAGAGAAAATTTAGTGTTATTATTTGGTATCGAGACTTTGAAGTCTTCGACTGAGTAATATTTACTACCACATTCATCAAGAGTCAGCGGCGAGTTTAACATGTCGTCACCCGAAACTGTACTGTTAAATTTGGAGATAAAGTCAAATGTAGTATCATTCTGTATCTCATCAAGGTTGAGTACGTTAGCTATTATCGTGTGCTATTATTAAAACAAATGTTACAGGCCCAAGAAATACGAGGATTAACATTGGTACAAAGTTATTCTTACACATCAAAACCCTGCTGTCAGCGATGGCTAAACAAGTGCAATCTGAAACTATCAAGAACAAAACTAAAGATGAAAACTCTATAAGATGAGGATGCGTGTCTATGCGCATGTTAATGGGAGTCAGTTGAGTCATTAACGATTTTTGGGCGTTCACCAGAAGTAGTGAGCCTTCTGTCATTGTGTACAACTATTCGCACAAGTGTTATGAGATAATTTTCTATTCGTGCTAGGCAACGGGTAAAAAGGCAATATGAAGTAGGAATACTATACGACCATGTCGATTTACAGCCATACTGACGGACGAATAAATGTGCTCCACTGGCCAAACATCTTTTTTTAAGTTTTTATTTTTTTTTTTTATTTTTATTTATTTTATTTTTTTATTATCCTTTATTTTATGATCATTTACCTTCTATCACCAGATAATTCATCACTGACACCTGGTTATAAGTGCCTGCAAAGGACCATCTGGAAACCAAAACCGAACGACCAGAAAAGCAAATGATACAAACCCAAGAAATCGAGGTTCCTACATGCCACCCTATTGTGAATAATAAACCCGAAAATTTGGGTTTTCTACGTTGGGCCTGTTGGACAGTGGATCAGTTTATGGAAAAACAATATATGACAGGTCATACGACTTGTGAATTGAGGGAAAATAACTAAAAGTTCTATAATAGACATTGTAATATGTCAGATGAGACCTCGTTCTTCTTTATGAAGTCATAATTTACTTTGCTAAGAACCCATCGACTCTGTGCTCAAATCTCAGCATATTTAGTAAGGCTAATTAGGTTTTCTATGAGAATTCTATTGGATGAGGGACCATATATGAGTATATCAGCGCTGAAAGACTCGTTAGGCTCGAGTATGTCCGAGTGTTCAATCAAATTCAACAGCCTGTTAAGATGGGTAATTGTTCAGTCTGCACATGGTAAAATCTGCGTTGGTAAAATTTATAGTAGTTTATTCTTTAAGAGTTTCAATCCAGTGTTCAATTAAATCCCACAGCTTCCGGGGTGGAGAGGTTATATTGGGGAAGCACATGAAAAATTAAGAGAACTGGTAACTTGTCAGTAATGTATATATAATATTTAAAGGGATACTTTGATTTTATTGGAGAATTGTTCTAATAAATAAGGTGTACAGACCTGAATTCTCCCAGTCTCAGCGTTGGTGGGGGAGACGTTTAATAGGAACAGACATAGTAGGACCAAATGTCTTCATGTTTTTGTTTTGTGTTTGTTTGTTTTTTTAACCCAATTCATCCGCTTGATAACAATAGGCCCTAACAACGAAAGAAAACCGCGCCACACTACCTATCAGACTGCCACCGTATATATCAAACATGTTTAAACCAATTTATCAGCTTGGTGGTAATAGGCCTTAACAGCTATGAAAATCGTTCGCTGTTAGAGAAAACTGTGCCATACTGCATATCAAACATTGCCATGACGAAACTAGAACACTTGTATTTGATAATACAATGCTGATACAGTTTGTTTTATCCATTACACGGATATCAGCGTGAAAGCAATCGCACTGAATTTTTCCTTCCTTCTCGAAAGTATGTGAATAATATTATTTATCATATGACTCGTCCGTTTTGTTCACTTTAAAACATTTGATATTTTGTTTTCATATTAATCAGTGATAAATAAAGCCTTCCGTCAATGTCGTTGGTCAGTTTCAAAGCTAGACAATTTGATTGGCTGAATAAAATAAAACTGGGCCACATTATTATAATTTGCAAAATTAGAGTTGAGAGTTTTCATTGGTCAAATTGAAAACTGGACAATTTGATTGGCTAAACAAAATACAACTGGGTGACATTTGCATAATTTCAGTAGGGAGAATTTACGTTATCTGTCCTATTTAGGGTGGGTTATATTGTATTAATTTTTTACCAACAAGAAAAACGCCATTCATTTTTTTTATATTTTCAATTTTGCTTCCAAAACATAGGTTACGACCCCTCATTGGAACGAGCTCGACGAGCGCGTTCCAATGAGGGGTCATAACCTATGTTTTGGAAGCAAAAATTGAAAATTTTTAGTTAAACGAAGATGTTTTTTCCAAGTGCCGTCTGCAACTCAAGTTAGGTGATGGGTTAAAAAGTCATACTAAGTGGCTAATTTGTGCGTGTGTGTATCATATGATAAATAGAATATGAAATGAGTGTTTTTCTCATATAATATTTATGAAACTCGTCCGAATTTTCCGTTTGGGCTCGCCAGAGGCTCGCCAAAACGAAAAATTCTTTGACTCGTTTCATAAATATTATATGAGAAAAACACTCATTCCATATCCTCTATATATAATACATTCGGATCAATAGATTTACTAGAAGCTTCTAATGAACCATAACTCAGGTGTGGGACAAAAGTAATCAGTGACACTCATTCTGGGCTGTTGATACAGGATTAAGGAACAAGGCCTATCATTGAAGAATCCATATAATTAGTGTGAACAATTAGTACCTACCTAGTACCTCCTATCAATGAAGGAATGACAAGTTGTAGATACATCAATGTTGACATACAATATGGGAATAATTCTGTTCCAGTGGTCAACTAATTTCGTCATCCTCCTGGAAAGGGGGGGGGGGGGGGCTGGGGAGGGATGTAGAGGGGAGTTGTTACACGCGGCAGATTCCAAATTGGTACAATTTGAAAATATAGGAATGAGTAGCTTGGTTTTTAGGGGAATGTGATGAGCGTATGACTCGATATATATATATATAAGTATGATGGAGAATATTGGGTTATATATGTTCCAATGTTCCACTACTTTCTCCGCCTTTCTACTGCGGGCTGGTTATAAAAGCTACATGAATAAGATTTATTCGGACGTGTGCAATATATAGGTAGGTACAATGTATAAGAATACGTTTGTTTCTAGAAGGAGAAATTTACTGTGGAGATTCTATAATGTTGAACAGTGGACCAGGTGTGCGTATATGTGTACTGAAAAACAGTTTAGGCGCCAATCTGTTCCTGTGTTCAGCAAGAGTCTCCAGCCTGCTGGACAGAGAGGGGTGGGTGGTTAAACAGACCTACACATGGACAATTCTGGAGAGGTGCAATTTGTGGAAGGGTATGCATTTTAGGTAAGAGTAGTTTGATTTTCTTTGAGAATTCTATTGGACAATGGACCAGATATATGCATATCAGTGTCGAAGGACTCTGTAGGCACAAATCACATCCAATGTCCAACTAAATTCACTAACACCTCAGGATTCCGGGATGGCACAGCTTATTCATTTGGCCATTTGTATTCGCAATAGAAAGGAATACAATGATTTTCTAGTGTAATTCAACTGAAGAATGGACTAAATGCAGGGCTATATGTGATGAGATACAGCACAGGGACAGATCTCGTTCACTTTTCAATTAAAATCCCCACCAGTCACTGGGTATAATGTATCGGTGTACTTTTGTTTCCAAGGGAAATTTCCTTGGGTGGTTATATTATAAAATGGACCAGGTATGGGCATAATATATCGTATATTAGGTACAGATAAAAAAAAATTCTTTGATAATGTTATTGAACAATGGACCAGATGTGGGCATATACGTGTTGGAAGACACTAAAAGCACAAATCTGCTCCAATGTTCAACTAAATTTTCCAGCTGTCACTGTGTGTAATGTACGGGAGTACTTTTGGTTCCAAGTGGAATGTCTTTGGGGGAGTTATATTATACAGTGGACCAGGTATGGGCACATTTCTTTAGACTGCCATTTGTTTTGAAAGCGAATCAGCTTAGGGTTCAACTGAATTGATCAGCATTCTGTGCTGGATTGAGTGGGTCCATATGGTTATACATGGAACATCCTAGATTGCTGTAATTGGCAGTTGGCTATTCTATAATATATATTAGGTACAGATAACTTTCTTTTCTTGGAGAGTTTTATTGAACAATGGACAAGGTGTGATCATATAAACTGTTGGAAGACACTGTAAGCACACATCTCCCCCAATGTTCAACTAAATTCCCCAGCTGCCACTGGGTATAATGTATGGAAGTACTTTAGTTTCCAAGAAGAATTTCTTTGTGGGGTTATATCATACAGTGTACCATTGTATGGGCACATTTCTTTTGAAAGCCATTTGTTTTAAAAGCAAATCAGTTCAGGATTGAACTGAACTGATCAGCATTCTGTGCTGGAGTGGGTGGGTATATATGGTTGTACATGGAAGTTCCGGGATTGGTACAATTGGCAGCTGGATATTCTATAATGTACATTAGGTACAGGTAACTTTATATTTTCTTATAGAATTCTATTGAACAGTGAACCAGGTGTGGGCATATAAGTGTTGGAAGACACTGTAAGCACAAATCTGCTCCAACGTTCAAATAAATTCTCCAGCTGCCACTGGGCATAATGTATGGGAGTACTTTAGTTTCTAAGGAGAATTTCTCTGTGTGTGTGGGGGGTGGATGTGGGGGAGGGGGTTATATTATACAGTGGACCAGGTATGGGCACATTTGTTTTGAGAGCTCTTTGTTTTGAAAGCAAATCAGTTCAGAGATCAGCTGAACTGATCCGCATTCTGTGCTGGAGTGTGCGGGCATACATGGTTACACATGAAAGTCCCTAGATTGGTTTAATTGGCAACTGGTTATTCTATAATATATAATATATTATTATATATATTAGGTACATGTAACTTTAGTTTCTTGGATAATTTTATTGAACAATAGACCAGATGTGGGCATATAACTTATGGAAGACTCTGAAAACACAAATCTGCTCCAATGTTCAAACAAATTTTCCAGCCGTCACTGGGTATAATGTATGGGAGTACTTTAGTTTCCAAGGGGAATTTCTTGTTTCTTGGTGTGTGTGTGGGGGGGGGGGGGGGGGTATTATACAGCGGACCAGGTATGAGCACTTTGTTTTGAGCGCCATTTTTTGCAAACAAACCGGTTTATGGTTCAACTGAATTAATCAGCATTCTGTGCTGGATTGGGCGGGCCTTTATGGCTATAAATGGAAGTTCCTAGATTGGTATAATTGGCAGTTGGCTATTTTATAATAAATATTAGGTACAGATAACTTTATTTTCTTGGAAAGTTCTGTTGAACAAAGGACAAGGGGTGGTCATATATAAGTGTTGGAAGACAGTGGACAAGGTGCGGTCACATTCGTGTTGGAAGACACTATAAGCACAAATCTGCTCTAATAGTCAACTATCTTCTCCAGCTGCCACTGGGTATAATGTATGGGAGTACTTTAGATTTCAAATGGAATTTATTGGGGGATGGGGGAGGGGTGGTATATTAAACAGTGGACCAGGTATGGGCACATTTGTTTTGAGAGCCATTTGTGTTGAAAGCAAGTAAGTTTAGGATTCAACTATAGTAAATTTCCAATTCTAGTGATCAATGGAAAGGTGTTAGCATGGTGTTCGCAGATCTGTTAGCAGATCTGCACTGAAAGCCACTTTAGGCTCAAAATCACAAAATCAGCTCCGGCGTTACCTAAACTCCCCTCCATCACTGTCTCTTTCACTTCCAGTAGCACACGTGTACCTACCACACGGATGCGAGTCTTATAACCCTTCTCATTCCTTAATTTATAGGCTATTCCAGACAACCGTTCTCGGTCTTCTTTCTTCAACCCTACAGGAAGATCAGTCCTGATGCTCTAATCTTGTCCCCGAGATGGAACCAGTTCTGTTTAAACAGTATTTATTTCAAATACTGTTTAAACACCCTAAATTAGAACCAGTTTTGGTTCTAAAGAGAACCTATATTTTTTGCAGTGTATGGACATTAATCACTCTTTCCATGATCCCATTAACTTAGGCACCATCAAGTTTAAGATCAGTGGGCTAAAACGTTTCTCACTGTTGAGTAAGTCTCTTCCTCGTACGATTTATCAGGAACACCGTATATCAGAAGGTTGTACTTTTGATCGGATCGTGTATTTCAGCTTGGAGAATCATAGTATTTTCAATTTCTTCTAACTTTGAGCGTTGTATTCTACGTCCCTATAAAGATCGGAATAGTCAGATCGTAATTCTGAAATTGACCGGTTAATAACGGTGATTTCCCTTTTCAGTTCACCAATGTCACCTCTAACATTTCTAATTTCTTCCCGAAAAGATTTTTCCATGTCAATGATAAGTTTTTTCAAATCACTGTTTTGTAACGTCGTCTGTCTCCCCCTCCCTACCTTTCTCCTTTTCGTGTCTAGGCATAGTTGTTCTCCTAAAATCGAGCAACAGGCATCACAAACGCAATACAAAGACTATGCACGAAATTATGCAATCAGCAAGCTACAGCTCATTCACAATCTAGATACCCTAAGCCAAAAACACTGACTAATAAATGAATACACAAAACGCTACATATATGTCATATCTGAGCTCCGTGGAATCCGCAGTTTGTGGAAAAATGTCCACCAAAATTCAAAGAGACTCAACTGATCTTCAAGGTCGACCTACGTTGTTGTCACCATTGTTCTTCCCTGTGGTGAACATTTGAGACACTGGCCTACTTTGGGTATATTGTATTTAAATCATGATCGTCAGACTAATAAGAGTTTAAATGTTAAATAAATCAATATTCGCATGTTCGAATCTGTTCTTGTTTACATGAATAACGGTGTGCGGTACTTCCGCTGGCAATTTTATCGCCAAAACGAAACAGAAAAAGAAACGTGCAAATTATTGGGCCGTTTTCATTTTAGTAACATAATAACATACTATTTCAAGTTATGGGTGCTTTATTAACATGACACAACATATGTTTGTTAATTTGTGGTATCTTATGAAATAAACTTATTTAAAAACATAATAAATAATTACCGGTTTCATTTCACTCTTCACGAGGCGACAAGTGATAAATTTAGACAAGTTTGCATTCAAGGTGTGGTCACCAAAAATTATTAATACATGCTTACTCAAGAGATAATAAACCAAAATATACAGAGCATTTTCCAACTATGACGTGACAAAAATGTAGACAAAACAGAGTAAATATTTAAACCATTTATTCAAAACAAATACGCCCAGGCGGAAGTTCAAGGGCCGTAATCAGAGTAGTAGATCTAGCTTCCGGTTAGTTGCAGGGCCTGCGAGGGAATAATGAACGAAACTTTTCATTAGCGCCTGGCAGCCCGGCGTTTTAGTAAACATACGCTATTCGGCACGCCCTAAAAAATAAATTAATAGCCCAGAGAACGCCCTGAGAAGTGGTAATACTATATATAGTATGTACCTGCTAACGCCTCCCGTTATTCTGTATTAAGCTTTCATAGTGTTGCTGGGGAAGCAATATTGCACGGGAGAAGATGATGCTCGCCTCGGCAACACTCTGAGAGTACGGTGCTTTCAACGCAAGACACTGTTGAGTTTAGAACATCCTACCCCCCTCCCCCACCCCATCTCAACATAGTATAAAACAAGGACAAGAACTAACCTACAACCCACCATCACAGTTTGGACCTGTGTGTTTATACACAATGTGTATACGTCTCATACAGCACGTGGGTGCACGCTGGGTGTGTCGAGATCTGCTTGTGTGCTAGTGCGCAATATGTGTTGAACACTTGCGGCACTTGCGATCTTTACCATCTCCAAGTCTATCGATTTCCCAACCTATGACTGACCTACATTACCCATTTTCACAGATGTGCTTGTAGAGGATGTGTAATAATGTGTACCGGTACAAACTACATGGACATATGCTGGTATCCTACCACCAGCTACACCAATACGACGTTAGTTCTCAAGAAAGTACATCTGTATTGAGGGCGGTCAAAACCCCTAACTATCGGATTTCTTATTGACACCAGAGGACACTGGGGGAATTTAACACTACTGGGTCAATATGAACTGGCATTAAATCCGACTCACATACTACTGCCGCCCGCCTAGTAGAGACTTCCTCTCAATTAATTTTGTTTGGAGTATTGTTGGCTTTTTAAAATGATTCGACGTAACACCAATTTCCAATCCATCATACAAACTCCTGTCTATGTAGCTGTATGTCTGTGTGTATGTCTGTCGCTCTCTCTGTCTGTCTAGTCGTACATCCGCCCATCTGTCAGAATTTCTGACTGTATAGTTATTAATAATATGACAATACGCAAGGCGTAAGAAAGAAAGGTCCTAATCTATATCTCATGTAAATGTATATTCAGTGTTGGTGATGGGAGTATACAGAGTGTTAGATAGCGCTTCGTGATGATCCGGTCAAAGTTCCCCTCTCTCTCCAATTCTCTCTGCTCTCGAGTACACCGACCAGTCACTCCTATTGAACCCCGATGTTCAGGCAAATGTACTACATGACTTTCCCCTCAAAACAGTTCACCATTGGTGTATCCTTCTTTTTCTTTTTTTTTTGTCCTGCATTACCCCATTTTAAAATCCACTTAAGTTTTATGGTGACTGACTTTGAGTTAACAATCATTAGCAAGACAACATGAATTGCTTCTTTACCAAATTATTTTTATCTTCTTTTACTATTTTTTCTTATTTGTCTCTTCCGGATTCCACAATCCACCTCCCTTTACATCCAACCATTTGTAGAAACCAACCTGAATCCAATTCTTACAATTGTAGTATGATCTTAAGACTGACAATTACCAATCTACGGGTATCGTGTACTCATTACCACCCCCAGATAACATAACGTATAATCGCGAATCTTACCGCGCCCAGATTGATATATTCAATTCTGTAGTTTGTGTCTGTCGCCTTAAAAGTAGATTAAACAAATGCAAGTCTCTTTATGCTCTCACGTATCTGCTTATGCGGTGTACTGGAATAGACGTTCAGGCATGTCTTACTGTGATGTCAGACATGTTTCATCTTCGTTTCAATCAGTTCATTTCACACTGTCAATCAAAACTTGACACGCATTCGGAAAAACAATCTAGGACGTGAACGGATTGAGATCCAGCTGATATCAAACTTCCCGTCCGTAAAACCAGCCGTATCCGCTATCTGGTATCTTATCTCCTTTTTAACATTACTCTTGTCCGGGATCTTGTTATTGTCGGGTGATTCAAACCCTGGACCTGGCTCTGTAAACACTGACATTTCCCGATATGCATTAAAAATTCTCCATTTAAACATACAAAGCCTTAAGCCCAAACTAGTCATTATTGATTACGAATCTTCGTCAAATGATATCTTAGCTTTCACCGAGACCTGGTTACAAAACTCCGATCTAACATCTGATATTATGATCCGTGGCTTCCAAGAACCTTTGTGCTTTAACCGCCTATCAAGTGGTGGGGGCGTTGTCATCTATATAAAGGATGGTTTGTGTTTTCGACACAGAACTGATCTTGTGGTGAATAATATTGAGTGCCTTTGGGCAGAAGTGCTCACGAGTTATGGTAAGTCGTTACTATTAGGGATATTCTACCGCCCACCGAATAGCTCCTTGGATGTTTGGGACAATATTACGGCCTCTGTCGACAAAGCTAAGGACACCTTAATCACGAATCTAATTATTACCGGTGATTTTAATGACAATCAAGGTTCCCCCAGTGGTCACTTCCATGAATTATTCAACTATTTTAATCCCAAACAGCCTGTGAGTGAACCAACATGCTTCACCGAATCATGGTCTACACTGATTGACCTCTTTGCTATCAGTAATACTGTTCACGTGGTAGGATGTGAGGTTTTAGAGCCACTTATACCCGGCATGATTCGCTATCATTGTCCGATCTCTATTGATGTAGAACTTAAAAATATATTAACTAAAAATATTAGGAGACGCACTTGGTTATACGCTGAAGGGAACTACGAAGGATTAAACAATGTATACAGACACACAGATTGGGAAAGTTTGTTCGATCATGCATGTCTTGACACTATAGTTTCTAATTTCACCGATCCACTACTCGATCTAGCGTCTAAATTTATTCCCAACAAAGTTATAACCTCTCGGACTAATGAGCATAAATGGATGCATAATCAGATATGGTTACTAATCAGGCAGAGAAAACGACTCTATAGGACAGCAAAGCGTTCTGGCCTACCCCATGACTGGGTGAAATACAAACGAAAACTCAATGAAGTCGTATCAGCAGTTCAGAAAGCCATAGCTGCATACCTGTCCAAAGTCCAATCAACATTAAGTTGCCCCGAGACACCATCGTCAGAATGGTGGAAAACGTTAAAATCATTCATCAGCAAAAATATATCGGGGATCCCGACCATAAATCATTGAACAAACTCTATTCAGCCAATCTCGAAAAGGCAGAAGTGTTCAATGAATACTTCTGTTCTATTTCAATGTTGGATGACTCTAATGCATCCTTGTCTGATTTACCCCAACCTGCCCCACAATCATTAGACAGTATCACACTACAAATTAGTGAAATCCAAGAAGCAATCAAAAGTCTTAACGTATCGAAAGCGTCCGGTCCTGATCTTATCAGTCCACGACTCTTAAGGGAATGCAGATGCTCATTAAGTGAACCACTCACGGCCCTTTTTAATAAATTATTCAACAACCACTACCTTCCACAATCATGGAAAAAAGCCAACGTGGTCCCGGTATTGAAAAAAAATCCCTCTAATGTAGTCGCCAATTATCGCCCAATATCATTGATTAGTTGTGCTGGCAAATTATTTGAAAAATGTGTCTTCAAACGATTATGGCATTTTTATCTGATAATAATATGCTAAGCCAGTTCCAGTCTGGCTTTACCCCAGGTGACTCAACGGTTTTACAACTGACAGACCTTTATGATGAATTTTGTCATGCTCTTGCCGAATGGAAAGAAATTGGAGTTGTGTTTTGCGACATCAGCAAGGCATTTGATAAGGTCTGGCATGTTGGTCTTATTCACAAAGTTAAAAGAATAGGAATGTCTGGTGACCTGCTTCTGTTCATTGAATCTTATCTTTCAGACCGGTGTCAGCGGGTTTTAGTGGCATCGGGGGTATTTCCTTGAAAACCCATAACTTCTAGTGTACCAGAAGGATCAATTCTTGGCCCTCTGTTATTCTTAATATATATCAACGATATAACTGAAAACCTACTCAGTAGTATACGCCTATTCGCAGATGACCATCCCTGTATTTAATAGTCGAAAATCCTGATCAAGCTGCACTCATAATCAACCGTGATTTTGCCGCAATCGAAAATTGGGCAAACACCTGGCTTGTTGTGTTTAATCCCCCAAACACAGAAACTATGCTAATATCGCGTAAATCTATATCTAAGTGGAACTCAAATCTCCGATTTTAACAACCACAAGCACCTAGGTGTAATATTAAATAAAGGTTGTACATGGAATGATCACATTGATTACATGTGTTCTAAAGTTTGGACACGTGTTGACATGCTTAGGGTTCACAAATTTACACTTGATCGTAAATTCCTTGAAAAATTCTACTTCGCGTTTATAAGGCCTCTTAGAATACGCGGACATTGTCTGGGGTAATTGCCCAGCAACACAAGTAGCTGAACTAGAGAAGATTCAAATAGCTGCAGCAAGAATAGTTTCTGGTGCCACTGTAAGCACCAGCAAAAGTCTTCTCTATTCTGAAACACAATGGGAACCACTGAAGGAAAGACGCCGTAAGCACAAGCTTATCCAGTTTTTCAAGATGTACCATAAACTAACATCCCCATATATTTCCATTAAGGTGCCCCCAATTACCTCTTCTGCCAACCAACGGCACATCCCCCGATTGGGAATCAACCCCCGTGTTCCATTCTGCCACACTAATTTATATCAGTCATCTTTTATCCCTGATGTTACGAACGAGTGGAATAGATTACCCCGGCAGTAAGAGAAAACTCTTCCCCCATAGATTTCAAGAGGTGTCTAAGCAGTACGAACCAACGCCCACCATTACATTGGGGCCAAATCCCACGCAGCTCAAATTTATCACTGTAGGTTACGTTTAAATTGCAGTGGTATCAAACGTCACCAAAATAATAACCACCTCTCGGCATCTCCACTTTGTCAATGTGGTGAGCTGGAGACAACTGCCCATTTTCTCCTGCACTGTCAAATCTATACCGACGTACGTGCTTCTACAATCAACGCACTGCCGTTTATTTTTGACCCCTTAACGCTACTGTATGGATCAGAACGACTGGACAACACTGAAAATTTTCTTGTCTTCAGTGTGGTGCAGGAATTCATCATACTGAGTGAACGCTTTCAGTGAGTTCACCATGTCAGTAGTTGTTTTTTTACACAAATCCGTTACTTACTTAGTATTCCAATATTACACCGACGTTGATCCCCTACAGTTATCATCAGTTGCTGTTATTCCGATACGTTTTTTCAGTACAAGACCCCGAGTCGGCAACAAGCATTAAAATTCATTTAATACTAACATAATTGGTATTTCCGGCTCCGGTATGAAAGCGTGGCAGATTACAAAGCGACCGTCATATTACAGATACTAACTCCACTTGTTTTGTAGCAGTTAGTAAGGAATTTCGAATTCAGGTTGGTTTCTATCCTTTCTATTCTACCTTACTCTGCTCTATCTTCTCACTATTTTCCTTGACCCTTACACTTGTCCTTCTATGACGTTATGTTTAAACAATGTTTTACGTCATGCTTACAACACGCCTGGAAAGTTCATTGATGTATCACCTCTTTTGGGAGACGGCATATATAAGCTTTGGGCTTACTGTCGAATCCTGTCCATCTATTCTATTCTTTTTCTTATCCTGTGCACCTTGCTATAATGCATACTATTGTATCATACAGTTTTTGCCATTATTATGTGATAATCAATTACTTGTATATATTATATTATATTCTTTCATAAATAAATATTGTTTAAACTAAAATAAAACTAAAATCTGCATCAGCACACAAAACCTTTTTACAAAATCTGTTTAAATTAACCATACGGCAAGATAAATAGTGCCCACCCCCATGAAACAATATGTAAATTTTGTTTGAAAATTGGTGTTGTGCAGGGCTTATAATTCCTCTATATTTGGGAGAATCCATTGGATTCTTGCGAAAATCGTTGCGAGAATTCAAACCTTCTATGGGCCAGGATCCCACGAGGCCTGTATGGTTGAACCCCTGTTGTATACTGATAATACATGTTAACCCTTTACCCATTAAAGCTTTTTAATTTTTAAAACACCAACTACTCCTTTTTTTAAAAGAACAAAAGCCCCCCCCCCCCCCCCCACCGGGGCCTTAATCGCTCACCTGACAAAGTGATTGAGAGAAGTATTTTAGGTGAGTTAGTCTCGATATGCCGGCAGCCAACAATTAATTAGAAGTCAGTCGGGGTAAAGACTGAGTTATAGTCAGTATATTGATATTGACTAATCATCTCCTATGATAGTAGGGAATAAATGCCGCTTCTGGCTCACACGATTGATGTGAGCCAGATATTTAGGTGAACCAGAAAAGTTGAATTATTTTGGAAAAACCCAAATTTTTCTGGTAAAAAACTGATTTTCTTGGAAAATGTTGTTTTTTTTTCCAAACATAATTCAACTTTTCCCTGAAAACTATGGGTTTTTCCCAGAAAATGTTTAAATTCGAGCATTTCTGGCTCACTTTCAACAGAATTTGTCGAAAATGTCTAAAAAATTCCCGGTTTGACAATCCCGCTTTTTTGACAAATTTAACACTGATTTTCCCATTGGGTGAATTTTTTCGACATGCCCGGAATGAGATTTTGCACGATCGTGACATGCAAAAATATTAGCACTGAGATTTCCATTGGGAACAATTCCGAGACGACAGTGTTTTATTGCAATTTCGGTCCAGAGAAAATACGCGATCGATGATTCGATCGAGGAGAATTTAAAAATTGGGTCTGAAAAAAAACGGATTGAGCCAGAAAAAAAATCGATCCCGATACGCGATCTAACGTGGATTTTCCACGGTAAAAGAGACGAACGGTTCGATCGAGGTCGAATTCGTTGATCGGTCGGTAAAAATACTCGAGTTTTATGGAGCCCGCGTGCTCGAGTCCGATTGAAAATGAAGCAACAATGAACAAACAAACAAACGAACAAAAAATGTATGTAATATATTATTATTAGTACGAGTTGCGAGACGAGTGATAAATTGACTGTTAATCTTGGATGGATCGTGATTGAAGATATATATATTATAAGTTAAAAGATGAATAATGATCGATCGGAGGTCAAAATTATTTCCGCATATCTTTTTTTTTATAAAATTTAAAAAAAAAAATCAAAATCGACTTAGAATTTAGAGGTTTGTTTAGGTGTTCCTCACACTCTCGGGTGAATCAGAAAAATAGGATACAACATGCCAATCCTCGCAGTGGAGGTGGGGTCACGACTTAGATTAGAAAAAACATCAAAAGTTTTCAAGAAGATAGTCATGTGGCCTATCGAATTGAAGGTATCGAGGAGTAGATTACGAAAATTATATTTTCAGTCCTCGTCCTGGGGGCGGGGTCACGACCAGAGCCGAAAAACCGTCTTCTTTTTTATAAAGCCAGGCATGTGAGGTAGCAATTTGAAGGACTCGTCGAGGAGAGTACGAAAATGACATTTTGTCCATTTTACTTGGGTGGGGGTCACGCCCATCAGAAAATCAAAAGTTTTGAGAAGGTAGTCGTGTGACCTATCAAATTAAAGGTATAGCCGAGTAGATCACGAAAATTATATTTTCAATTCTCGTCGTGCGGTGGGGTCTCGACCAGAGTCGAAAAACGTCTTCCTTTTTATAGGGGTCACGACATGAGCCGAAAAACGCCTTCCTTTTTAAAAAGCCAGGCTTGTGACGTAGCATTTTAAAGGGTTATTCGAGCAGAGTACGAAAATGGTATTTTTTCCATTTTGCTTGGGGGTGGGGGTCACGCCCATCAGAAAATCAAAAGTTTCGAGAAGGTAGTCGTGTGACCTACCTATCAAATTAAAGGTATCAACAAGGAGATTACGAAAATCATATTTTTCCTTTCCTCTAACGGTGGGGTTGGGACCATCTTTAAATCGAAATTATCAAGAAAGGTAGTTATGTAACATATTAAATTAAAAAAAACAACTTGAATCTGATGCATCATTCATTTTGATGTCTGTGTCCAACGATATCAATATTTAAATTAGAGATACACTTACCTGTTTAACAAGCCACGCAGTGAGGTGATTTATTCAATAACTCATGTGCACTGCTCTACATTTTGAGAATGGCGTATTCCACTATTTCCGAAAAGTAAGCTTTTATCAATCCAGAGAAACTATTTTTAAGGAAAAATGACCATCAGAAGATATAACATAACTGAATGAGTATACACCTTGATTAAATTAATTGAAGTAAAACCATTTGTCACGTGTTAGATAGAGATTTTTAAACAGTCTAAACGTGTGTGGAAAGTTGTTTTTTGTTTTTTTTTACAACGTGAGTTAAAATATTTTAAGATAGGTGGTGTTATATAAATACAGCAACAACAAAAGACAGTGTTTGCCATGTGCCGGTGTATGACTGAATGAAAATGAGACATCAAATGGAAAAGCTCTTTTTTAACCGCCTGGTAGCGAAGCATTACATCGTTTACTGAGATATTTATCACAAGAGTTCGACACGTGCAAAGATCATGTAAAATAATGTATTAGACGTTTTTTGTTTTTAGAAATTACGTATTTTTCCATGATTATGTATATCAGAGAGAAAAGGTACGCAACTTCCTGGCTTTGAAGATTTCAACCTGTCTTATTCAAACTCGCAGGGAAAACCAAACTCGTGAATTTGTAGTCGAGATATTGATGTCATCCAACATCCAGGACATTGAGCTTTACGTTGGTATACCACTTGTCCAATACAATTCTACAATTCTCTTTTAACGTTAAAATGGGTGAAATATATCTCAGGAACGACTCCCTTTTTCTTCTTGATCGGACACGGTTGTTGACGGAAAGTTGACTGGGGTGGGGGGGGGGGGGAGTTCAAAACAATTGATCAAATATATCGAACGAAAAGACTTATTTTCTAACTATGATTGTCGCCCTATTCTAAACTTCACCACACTAATCATACAATACGGTACTGGAACTTCAGGACCTCTTGAATATTATCAATTTACAATTTGTATTGCAAATTGCCTTCAACACAAATTGTAAATTCCTTCCCGTCACCATACTTGTATTATACCGCATCGAATTTGACCTCGCCATCATCCCGAATGGTCGATAATTAAAATGAAGGACTCCCCCGTATTTTTCTATCACAAATATGGCAACCGATTGGAAGTCTACTCACAGCTATCCTCGTCCGACCTAGAAAAAATGGGAGTCGTCTCAGAGAGATATATTTCAGCCGTTTTAGCATTTAACAATATTTAATTAGCCAAGTGGTATACCAAAGTAGAGCTTAACGTCTTGGTTGTCGGATGACATAAATATATCGATCACAAATTCATGCAACACAAGAGATAATTCATATAAAAACAACTTTGAGTCTCGCATGACATAAAGTGCCGTTAAATCTCAATAACACCTTCCCCAAGGAAGCCTTTCCCGCTAATAAAGCAATACTCGACGTGTTGTTCAGAATTCGCATATGTATCACATTATATCTCGATGTCTTTTCACACACAACAAACTATTTTTGCGTTCAGAATACTGTGTCAGAAATTAGTAGAGAAAATTGTTCTCTGAAAATTTCATTCGCTTGCGCGGTATTTTCTGATTTTTTACACGATTGCGTTCAGGGTTCAGTTTAAAAAAAAAAAAAAAAAAAACCTCGTCAAATGATCAGTGTCAAGGGAAGTAACTATGTAACAACTCATCCATCCAAACAAATTAAAATTCGATTCGCCATACTAAGAAGTGCTTGAAAAAAAATATTATGACACATCTATGTTTTCTGTATTCACGAGTCTTATCGAGCATATTTCCACTTGAATTATAATAAAAAATTTAACTTTTTATTCGAATCATACAGAGACATATCTTTGAAATAGACTGCCTTTTTTGAAGTTCATTATCACGGTAATATTCTCACAAAAAACCCCAACATTTTCTTACTAATTTGTCGAGATTGTTTTTATTGACACTAAAGCAAAAAAATAATTGTATAAACGATTAGTATAATTTATTGTATTTTTGTTTCTTTTTTTTTAAAAAATTAAAAGAAAAAAAGAGATTGAAATGTAAATGGTAACACAGCAAGCTTATTCTAAAAAATCAGTTTTCAATATCTGAAGCAATTCAAATTTATTTATTTTTTTTTACGAGAAAAATTGAGGACTAGTTTTACTGATAGAGTGTTGTTGTTGTTGTTGTTATGGCTGATAGGTTAGGTAGAGGATAATTAGGGGGTCATGGTTCAGCTCCATTCCGTTCTAAAAAAAGGATAAGAGTGGAGTACTATAGATTTGTCAATGGACTGGTAAAATAAATAATGTTCTGGGTAGCACGTGTTTAATCGGACAATTATAATAATAAGTGGAACTGATTATGTTTACCTACAATCATGCTAAAATAGCTGGAATGGATGGATACGCAGTCTGACGAACCAATGACTATGGCAGTTTTCAGTGTTAAATCTGTGTTTTGTCACCACTGTTTTTTCCCCGTAGACAATCCTGGAAGCACTCTGGCGTAATTGCAACATTTTGTTTTATTCCAAAACATGTTTTTAGGATATCACTCTCATTGTTACAACACTCATTATCAACAATCTCTCGCAGAATGTGTAATGGAACTGTGTCTCTCTCTAAAATGACACAATAGCGCTAGTACTTTGAGTATTTTTTCTGAATGCTTATCGACTTTTAATATCAATTTGAAATAAGATATACAGTTCCCTAATGGAGGCGTTGCGTAATTGCAACATTGTTTTTTATTCCAAAACATGTTTTTAGGATATATCTCTCGTTGATACAACACTCATTATCAACAAACATTCGCAGAATGGGTAATGGAATTGTGTCTCTCTCTAAAATGACACAATAGCGCTAGTACTTTGAGTATTTTTTCTGAATGCTTATCGACTTACAATATCAATTCGAAATAAGAGATACAATTCCCTAGTTGTAAATTCATATTCACACACAAATCATATTTCATATATTTGTACCGTACGAATACGAATTTGCAAATACAAGATCGCTATCCGTTATTTAAGTTGTGTAAAAATTTACTCTCAATCCTATTACAAATGTATTGATGAGAAAAAATACACCAATACCTTCAAAATGATTCAAGTAAAAAATATCCAATATAAGCAATGAATTAATTGTAATCTAAAAAGTTAGCTGAACAATTATAATCCTATGATAAACAAAACGCGTGTTGAATTGTAATGTTAGGTGTTAGAGTTGATTTTCCTGGAAAATAAACGTTTTCGTACGGAATAGAGCTGTACCATGACCCACTTAATAAACCTCTACCTAACCTATCAGCCACCACCAACAACAACACTCTATTCGTAAAACTAGTCCTCAATTTTTTCTCGTAAAAAAAAAAATTTGAATCACTTTAGATATTGAAAACTGATTTTTTTAAACAATTTTTTTTAGAATAAGCTTGCTGTGTTATCAATAACATTTCAATCGCTTTTTTTCTTTTTCTTTTTTTAAAAAAAAGTAACAAAAATACAACAAATTATTCTAATCGTTTATACAATTATTTTTTTTGCTTTAGTGTCAATAAAAACAAACTCGACAAATTAGCAAGAAAATGTTGTTTTTTTTGGTCAGAATAAACCGTGATAATGAACTTCATAAAAAAAGGCAATCTATTTCAAAGATATGTCTCTGTATGATGAGTTAAAATCTTTATTATAATTCAAGTGGAAATATGTTTGATAAGACTCGTGAGTATAGACAACATAGATGTGTCATAATGGATAAAAAAGTGGTTTTCCAAAGCCTTCCTCATTCCCAAAGAGAGATCTCAGAAAAAAATAGAGCAGTCGGACATTACAGAACCGCATAATAATCCCTCATCTTTTAACTCGTTGGAAGGATGTCGGGTGTAATGTGTTCAAAATGTTCACGACCACAAATAGAATTTTTAAAATACACTGAATACATTCTGGATCGATCCACAGTGTACATTTGGAACGCGATTTGTAATATATAATCAGACAGAAAAATGGGGAAAACGCTTCACTCCGTCCATCGAAAGCAATTCCAAGATGAATCCTTATTTTTTTCTAACCTCTAAATTTTTCTTCTTCGAAACTTAGGACGAATTATTGGCACACATCAAGACATGCAACCTTCATAAGGTTCAAGGCTTGATGATGTGTCTCAATAACAATGGCAAAAATTTACAAGATTTTAAAATCTCATTATCACGAAAAGTTCACAAAAAATGTACCCCCAGTGAAATCTCGAATCAGAAGCAAAGAAGATAAAAAAAAAACTTTTTTTTAAGCATTTCTTAGTATGGCGAATCGAATTTTAATTTGTTTTGTCGGATTAGTTGTTACAGAGTTACTTCCCATGAACCTGACAATTTGACACCTTTTTTTCAACTGAACCCTGAACACAATCGTGTAAAAAATCAGAAAATACCGCGCAAGCGAATGAAATTTTCAGAAAACAATTTTCCCTACTAATTTCTGACACAGTATTCTGAACGCAAAAATAGTTTGTTGTGTGTGAAAAACCATCGAGATTTTACGTGATACATATGCGAATTTTGAACAACACGTCGAGTATAGCTTTATTATCGGGAAAGGCTTCCTTGTAGAAGGCGTTATTGAGATTTAATGGCACTTCATGCCATGCGAGACTCAAAGTTGTTTTTATATGAATGATCTCTTGTGTTGCATGAATTTGTGGTTGATATATTTATGTCATCTGACAACCAAGATGTTAAGCTTTACTTTGGTATTCCACTTGCCTAATTAAATATTTTTCAACGCTAAAAACGGGTAAAATATATCTCTCTGAGACGACTCACAATTTTTCTGGGTCGGACATGGATGTTACTGTTAGTTGACTTCCAATCGGTTGCCATATTTGTGTTAGAAAAATACGGGGGAATCCTTCATTTTAATTATCGACCATTCGGATGATGAGTTCAGGTTTATCTACCAATCGGATGATGGCGAGGTCAAATTCGATGCGGTATAGTACAAGTAAGGTGACAGGAAGGAATTTACGATTTGTGTTGAAAGCAATTTGCAATACAAATCATAAGTTTATAATATTCAAGAGGTCCTGAAGCTCCAATACCATATTGTATGATTAGTGTAGTGAAGTTTAGAATAGAGCGACAATCGTAGTTAGAAAATGGGTCTTGTCGGTCGATATATTTGATCAATTGTTTTGAAGGACCCCCCCCCCCCCCCAGTCAACTTTCTGTCAACAACCGTGTCCGATCAAGAAAAAAAGGGAGTCATTCCCGAGATATATTTCATCCGTTTTAACGTTAAAAGAGAATTGTATTGAACAAGCTGTATACCAATATAAAGATTAATGTCTTGGCTGTTGGATGACATCAATATATCTTCTACAAATTCACCTGTTTGGTTTTTCTGCGAGTTTGAATAAGACAGATCGAAATCTTCAAAGCCAGGAAGTTTTCTCTCGTATATACATAATTATGGAAAAATACATAATTTCTAAATAAAAAACGTCTAATCCACTATTTTTCATGATCTTTGCATGTGTCGAATAGTTGTGATAAATATTGCAGTAAACGGTGTAATGCTTCGCTACCAGGTGGTTGAAAAAAGAGCTTTTTCGTTTGTTGTCTCATTTTCATCCAGTCATACGACAGCACATGGCAAACAATGTTTTTCTTGTTGCTGTATTTATATAACTCCACCTATCTTAAAATCTTAAAATATTTTAACTCGCGTTGTAAAAAAAAAAAAAAAAACAACTTTCCACACACACGTTTGGACTGTTTAAAGATATTTTTCTAACATGTGACAAATGGTTTTACTTGAAGTAATTTAATCAAGGTCTAAACTCGTTCAGTTATGTGATCTCTTCTGATGGTCATGTTTCCTAAAAAATAGTTTGTCTGGATTGATAAAGGCTTACTTTTCGGAAATAGTGAAATACGCCATTCTCAAAACGTAGAGCAGTAGACTTATTGAATGAAACACCTCACAGCGCAACCTGTTAAACAGGTAAGTGTATTTCTAAGTTACATATTGATATGGTTGAACACAGACATCAAAATGAATGATGCATCATGATTCAAGATGTTTTTTTTTCAATTTAGTATGTCGCATAACGACCTTTCTTGATACTTTCGATTTAAAGATGGTTAGACCATTAGAGGAAGGGAAAAAAATATGATTTTCATAATCTCCTCATCAATACATTTAAGTTGGTAGATTACATGACTACCTTCTCGAAACTTTGGATTTTCTGATGGGCGTGACCACCACCCTCACGTAAAATGGAAAAATACCATTTGCGTACTCTCCTCGACGAGCCCTTCATATTGATACCCCACATGCCTTGCTTTATAAAAAGGAAGACGTTTTTAGGCTCTGGTCGTGACCCCACCCCAGGGCGAGGATTGAAAAGATAATTTTCGTAATCTACTCGCCGATACCTTCAATTTGATAGGTCACACGACTACCTTCTTGAAACTTTTGATGTTTTTAGGTTCTAAGTCGTGACCCCACCTCCACTGCGAGGACTGACTTGTTGCATTCATTTTTTCTGATTCACCCGAGAGTGTAAGGAACACGTAAAAAAACCTGTAAATTCTAAGTTTTGAATTTTTTAAAAAACTTTACAAAAAAAAATATATGCAGAAATAATTTTGCCCTCCGATCGATCATTATTCATCTTTTGACTTATAATATGGATATTTTCAATCATGATCCATCCAAGATAACCATCCAGCTAATTTTTTTAGACTCGAACGCACGATCTCAAACAGTCAATTTATCACTCATCTCGCAACTCGTTATAATAATAACATATTACATACATTTTTTGTTCGTTTGTTCATTGTTGCTTCATTTTCAATCGAGCATGCGAGCTCCATCTCGAATGATAAAACTTGAGTATTTGTACTGGACCGATCTTACGAATTCGACCTCGATCGAACCGTTCGTCTCTTTTACCATTGGAATTGATGTTAGATCGCATATCGGGATCGAGGTTTTTTTTCTGGATCAATCCGCTTTTTCTGGCCCAATTTTTAAATTCACCTCGATAGAATCATTGTCTTTTACCGTAGAAATCGACGTTTGATAGTGTATTTTTTCCGGCTTGAAATTTAAAAAAAAAACTCTGTCTTCTCGGAATTTTTCCCAATGGAAATCACAGAGCTAATATTTTCAACGGTCACGATCGCGCAAAGTCCCATTCCGAGCATGTCAAAAAAATTCACTCCAATGGGAAAATCACTGTTAAATTTGTCAAAAAAGCGGGATTGTCAAACCGGGAATTTTTTAGACATTTTCGACAAATTACATTGAAAATGAGCGAGAAATGCTCGAATTGAAACATTTTCCGGGAAAAACCCAGGGTTTCGGGGAAAGGTTGAATTATTTTTGGAAAAAAACTCAACATTTTCTAAGAAAATCAATTTTTTACCGGAAAAATTTGGGATTTTCCAAAACTAACTCAACTTTTCTGGCTCACCTAAATTTCTGGCTCACATCAGTCGTGTGAGCCAGAAGCGGCATTTATTCCCAACTTATGATGATTTGTGAATATCAATGATGATGTAAAACTCTGGTGTGAAATTCTTGTCGCAGCTTCGATGATCACTGGTCGTGATTGAACACTCATCAACTGTAACAGCAAGAGAACATTTCAAGTAATATATGTTGTACTTCAACAGTTTGGTAAATAAAAATAACAGTAATGATATATATATGCCCTCTTTGTGGATATCTCCATCATTTGAATCAGTCTTACTCTCAGAATTATCAAAATGGCAAATGCAGAAGAGGCCTGGGATGAGGCGCTTGTGCAAGAAGATCGTCCAGTTGACCCACGTATAACAACGTTTACAGACAATGTTGCCATGCGTTGGGTAGAAGGGAGCCATGGTAAACATCTATGGAAACATTATAAGACAGTGGGGCCAAGAACACCTAACCACGGAGGAGGCTGGTACAGAAAACTTCAACAGTCGATTGCTAGCCCATATCCAAACATATTTAGCTTGACCCAATTTATCATAGAGGCGCAGGCATATCAAGAAGCAACAATATTACAAATAAGTAATGGTGGAAAAGTGGCATCCAGAAAAAGGAAGTACCGGGTCGTCGATAATGCAATAAGACATTATAAACGTGTGTTTCAAGAGGGGAAAAGGACAGGTTAGAATATTTGGACTCTGTTTCAAAATGTTCGGGCCTCTGAGAAAACTGCATTTCGTGTAGTTCATTGTAATATGTTCGTGTTTCACAATATTTTGAATTGTTTTCCTGATTTTTGCATTGCATTACTGTATTATGTTACTTTATTTAAAAAAAATAAGAATATTTGTATGCGAAAAATATGTGATAAATATTTTTATATATATTGTATGATGTATGCGAAAAATATGTGAAAAATAATGTTAAATATATTGTATGATATATGCGAAATGAGATAATAACTAGAGCGATGTCACCATGCAGGCTGCCAGCCCGACTGTTCCAGCAATGGCAATGCTTATACACAAAATAGTCGGAGCTATTTTCTGTAACTGTTTACCTTCCCCGTGGGGACCCCAGGAAGTAAGGAGCACTTGTTTACTGTGGTAAACCAGTTCCGCTTAACTAGTAAAATAGGACACAGTCACTAATGCTTGGGGTGAAAGTCCTCTAAAATGGGCAACATGTTGATCAACGATTGACTAAACTTGACTTCATTTCCATGTTGTGTCACGATTAGCCATGGTGTAAATATGTGACGTTAACCACCAACAAACAAACAAACATAACTGTTTACCTAACGAATCTGCCATATCTGCATTCGTGATATACAAAATTTGCTATTCAAATTATTTTTTATCATTTCTCTACTCCAAAACATACCCCATGACCTATTAATGGAACAAGCTTGATGAGCTTGTTCCAATAAGGACTAATAAGCCATGGTTAGAAGTAAAAATCAGATGTTTCAGAAAAATAGTTTGTACTGTTGGCTTCAACTTGTGTTAGGTAAAGGATTATAGATGCAGTACATAAAGCAATGTTTGGCTATAGGAGTCAATTTTCTTTTTTGCATGTAATAACTCCCAACCCTTCAAAATGCATTTTGGGAATAATTGCCAAAGTGAAACGTTTGTGTGTGTGTGTGTGGGTGGGGGGTGGGGGTGGGGGGTCATGGGGGGGGGGGGGGTGGTGGTGTGTTATAGTAGTCATTTTTTTTTTTGTTTGCATTTAATAACTCCCAATCCTTCAAAATGCATTTTCGGAAAAACTGCCTAAACGACCGCCGAGGCTGGTGGGGGGGGGGGGAGGAGGGGGGGGGGGGCTTGTGTTACCTATATTCAAACCTGGCCTGTATTACTAGCTGGAAGATACACATATCAACTTTGGTTGAAATCAAATAATCCAAGCTGGAGTTATCGGTCGGAAACCAATTGTTCACAGACAGATGGATGAACCGAAGGACGGACGGACCTACGGATGGACGGACGAAAGTCATGACTATAGCCCTGTCTTAAACAGTCAGGATAAAAGTGCATTTTGTACCAAAGAAAAAATATTGCTTAAATGGCCCTGGGTGAGGAGGAGGGAGGACGTAGGGGGCTGCGGGGAGTCCATTTTTTCTGCACATGGTCAGTCTAAATCCTTCAGAATGCAGTTTGAGCAAAGAGAAAAAAGTGCCCAATTGGCCCGGGGGGGGGGGGGGTAGGGGGGAGGGGGGGGTGGTTACGTGAGTTTAAAAAACGTTCCTCATGTAGTGACTGTAAATAGTTCAAAATGCATATTGGAGGAAAGAAAAGAAATTTAAAAAATGCCTAATTGGCGGGGGCAGGGCAATAACTTCAACAATTTTCATTGGATAATTGCGGTCATCGAACTTGACCTAGAGACATGTACTGAAATTAATTGAAATCTGTTAACTTTTGTTTAAGTTATGGCATAAAGAAAGTTCGGGTAGACGGATGGACTGACGGACGGACTGACAGACAGACGGATGGACGGAGCGAGCTCTATGCTATATCCCTCCCTTGCAGGAGGGGATAAAAAGTAACAACGTATGTGGTAGAAGCCTAATTTGAAATTTAGAGAAACTAAGATCGAAAACTGTTGTTAAAAGTGTTAAATTAATGCCAATATTATTTGAAACCACTGTGTACAGCTTCAATAGACCTTGCCCGAAATGAAAAAAAAGAAATGACGTTGTAACAGAGTGTTTGGAGAATGAAAGGTAGAACCTTAAAAAGCAGACCTTTAATTCGAAACATTAAGCTGGGAATACTAAGTAAAATTGATTGGCAAAAAAGGGTTAAATATTTCCTAAAACCGATAAAAGAAATCATTGATGTAAATGGAATCATTAAGATGTATTGACCATGCAAGAATTACAGTAAGAAAAGTATGTGGCAAAGTCTAATTTCCAATACAAAGAAAGTAAGTCTGAAAACATGTTTAAGAGGGGTTAAAATCATGCCGATATTAATGAAAATCACTGTAGAAATGTTCAGTAGATAGTACACATTGTCCCAAATAAGAAACAGTGACATTCCACTAAACTGTTTGAAGAATTAAAGATATAATTTTAAAACACCCCCCCCCCCCCAAAAAAAAAAAAAAAAAAAAAACAAACAAAAAAACAACTTTAATCTGAAAGTTGTAAGTTAAATTGCCATACAAAAAAGGGTTAAATATATCCCAAAATAACATGAAACATAAAAAAGGCATAATGAGAATGATTCAATCAATAGTAATATTAATTTAAAAGAAAAAAAAAACTAAAAAAACTTTAAGGTTGACAAAAAAACTATAACCACAAACTTTAACCAAAGCTCCAAATGTTAACAGACGGACAGACAAAAGTCATGACTAAACAGGAAAAAAAACACTTGCACCTTCGGTAAAAACGTTAACCACAAACTTTAACCAACAAAACTCTAATGTTAACAGACGGACAGACGGACAGACAGACGGACAGATGGACGAAAGTCATGACTATAGCCCTCACTGTAAACAGTCAGGCTAAAAATGAAAAATATACAGCTGCTGTAGTTATAATTGACACCAGCAAGTCGGAAAAATAAGATACACACAATAAGAGGTAATCACTTGATCCTCCGGATTATTCACACCAAATGACCATACAGCTGGAAACAATAGGTGCCGTCATACCGAGATGACCCCATCTGGGCCACATTCAGTGAGTACATTCAGTTAGTCATGGTTCATGAACACTACATAGGAATGATGTTATGAAATTATTCATAACTCTAGTGTCCATGTCAGATGATTATTGGTATAGGTCTTCCTGATTGCTTCCAATTCTGACAGCTGTAGACATGTACTGCCAAACCTCCAAGGGTTGTTGTGTCACTGCAGCTTGAAAGGCAAATTTTATGGAAAAACTCTAAGAAATGGATTTGAACATTAATCAACAACCTTGAACCTAATACACCCCTGCCAAATATTAAGCTAGAGACTCAAAATGAACAAACTCAAATCTGCCCCCCCCCCCCTTCTCCCCCCTGCGATACCAAATATGAAAGGATTCTGACTGGCAGGAACCAAATTAGAACGAATTTAGATCTGACCTCCTCAGAGATGTTGTATACCAAATATTAAAGCATTCTAACTGTTGGGTCTGAAGAAAAAGATATTTAAAGAAATTTTCTCATGTTGCACTGAGTTAATTTGAGCTCCCTCAACGAGCCCAAATATTTACCCATAGACTTGGTTTGAACAAACATGAATCTGACTCCCGTAGAGATGCTGTATGTCAAATATGAAAGGATTCTGACTGGTGGATCTGAAGAAATAGAATTTTGAAGAAATTTCCTCGTACTGCACTAAGTTAAACTTTGGGCTTCAATAGATAGACCAAATATTAATCCAGAGACCCGATTCAAACAAACTTCAATCTACCCCTCCCCCCCCCCCCCCCCACTAGAGATGTTGTATTCCAAATATGAAAGCATTCTGACTGGTGGATCTGAAGGAGATTTTCAAAGAAATTTCCTCATATTGCACTCAGGGACTCGATTTGAACAAACTTGAATCTGCCCTCCCCCTCTCCCCTCCCCTAGAGATGCTGTATACCAAGTATCAAAAGATTCTTATGTATGGTTCTGGAGATTTTTTTTAAATTTTGAAAACAATTTATGGGTGCTATCAGAGAAATGCCCCTTTTGGGGACCTCTGTGGGTGTGGCAACTTTATTTGAACAAACTGGAATTTACATATGATAAGGAACATGAACAGAAAGTGATCACTTAAGCGCCCCCTGACTTACAGTCAGGTGAGCTAAAATTAAACAATATTCACCAAACTTAATAATTATGGATGTTACTGGAACCTGTTGATGAGAGCCGGTTCCAATGGCAGCCATATTTGTACAAATTGTATTGCCAGTGCCACAATAGTTCAGGTCATGTTAGTGTTGTATTGGTTAGTTTGATGCCTTTGTGTTAGTTAAAGGTTTAAACTGACTCAGTTCTTTTCATGTGAATCCTAGCAGCGGTGTTACGATAATCTACATGGTTTCTCACTGGTTTTGTTGCACGGATCTCTACGTGAATCTATTCTCAGATTCTCGTCAAAATATAAGCCCTGGCTGAGGCAATATAATTAACCAATATCAATAGAAAGTGCCATTGTATGTCAACAAATGTCAACTATTCTTTTACCTATTGAGGAGGTAAAATATTGCCCTGGATCCCCCCCCCGACACCCCTCAGTATGCTTTTTTTTCCATAAAAAATACATTAATTTATAAATGAATTGATGTTGACACATATTGAATTTCCCATTGTTATGTAATCACGTTCTGGCTTCTGAAGACATTTCCTATTGTGTTTGATGAATATTTTGCAATCTTTGTAAGAAAAAAGCCTCAGTTTTCCCAGTTAAGGCCCCTCAAGTCATAAAACAGTGATTTTTTCCAACAGAATGGCCAGTACCTGCTACTGAGGTGTCTCATGACACTGTTAAAATTCCTGAAATCATCAAATATTGATTCTGTAGTGCTGTGCTTGCGCTGCTAATATCCACAAGTGCACTTTCGCAAGTTTGGTTTTAATCCCCACAGGCACACATTCTGTCACAAAGGAGTAAAATTGTAGAAAATATGTACCCAAAGAGGACAAATCAGTTACTGTACAGTCGCCGTGGATGGGTTGTAATACACGCGTGGACAGTGATGTCCTCTCATGCTTTTACCAGGCAATAAAAATCATCATCCACAATATTTTAATTAATGAAGCACCGGGTTGTACCTGGTGCTTCATTATTTAAATTTTTGATTATTTTTCTAACAGTTAGTGTTTGGCATCAAATATTAATGTATCTGTGTTAATATTACCCATCCGTGGAAAGTGAGCAGTCCACAGCAGCTGAATTGTATTTGTTTCAAGTATATAATACTCTTTGATGTTTGATATATTTGTGATGGGCTAGGTCCAAAGTACTCAGTACTCGTAGTACTCGATTAACACTTTTTTGACAAAGTACCCAATACTCGCCCCAGCCCCGATTTGTGTATGTGTGGGGGGAGGATTGAGGGTGAAAGATAGCTGCAAAGTATTTAAAATGTCGAGCCAGGCAAATGAAAAGCAAAGAAATATTTCATCTGAAGGACAGACAGACAAACATGCAGTAACACAGTTCGAAAGCCAACATAAAAGTAGTGACTAACTTTCAATGACAAATATAGAGAGAAGAGCCAGGGCAATGTTGTCAAACAGTAAACAAGAGTCCCAAGGGGCCTGACGGCATTCACCTAACATGGTAGCCTAAATATAACCCCAGGGAATTTATTTGAACAAGTTGCATCTGCCCCTCATAAGAAAAGCTTATATAAAATATCCAACGATTCTGACTGGTGGATTTAAAAAAAAAATTTTTTAAAGAATATTCCTCATATTGAACTAAGTTATAATTCGGGTTCCCACAGGGAGCCCAAATATTAACCCAGGGACTTGGCTTGAACAAACTTGAATCTCCCCTCCCTGAGGATGCTGTATACCAATATCAAAAGATTCTGACTACTGGAGTTTAAAGAATATTCCTCTTATCGAACTAAGTTATAATTCGGGCTCTGGCAGGGAGCCCAAATATGAACTCGGGGACTTAGCTTGAACAAACTTGAATCTCACCCCTCTGAGGATGCTGCCTCCCAAATATCAAAAGATTCTGAAGGCTGGATCAGAAGAAGAAGATTTAAAAAACAAATATTCCTCATATTGCATTAATCTAATCAAAGGGAGCCCAAATAAGGACCCAGGGATTTGATTTTAACAAACATGTGAATGAATCTTCCAAAGCTGTTATATGCGAAATATGAAAGCCTTTGGAGCAGTGGTATGGGAGAAGAAGATTCTTTAATGTTTTTCCCATTACTCACAGTGTTTCAAAATGATGACTCAGCATTTGTTCAAAGTCCTAGAAAACTACACTATCATAAAACTGATGGTAATGTTTTTGGACCATTCCTTTCTGCTGTTCCTAAGGAACCTTCACACAAAATAAAAATATTAATTTTTTTTCTATATTTAGATCCTGTGGTTTCCATACTTTTTTGGCATAAATTAGGTACTTATGACCCAATAAGCCCATCATATAAAATTTGCTTCAAATCTGCCTCTCAATTCAGAAAATAGAAATTTGGGTACAATTTGGGCTCCCATAGGAAGCCCAAATATGAAACCAGGGACTTGGCTTTAACAAACTTATATCTCACCTCCCTAAGGATACTGTATGTCAAATATCAATACATTCTGACTGGTGGAGGTGAAGAAGAATAGTTTTGAAGAATATTCCTCGTATTGAACTAAGTTATAATTCTGCCCCCCACAGGGAGCCCAAATATGAACCCAGGGACTTGGCTTGAACAAACTTGAATCTTTCTCCCATAAGGATGCTGCATATGGTACCAAATATCAAAACATTTCGACTGCTGTATCTGAAGAAGATTTTTAAAGAAAATTCCTCATTTTGAACTAAGTTATAATTCAGACTCCCACAGCTAGCCCAAATATGAACCCAGGGCCTTGGCGTAAACAAACTTGAATCTCACCCTCCTAAGGATGCTGCATACCAAATATGAAAACATTCCGACTGCTGGATCTGAAGAAGATTTTTAAAGAAAAATCCTCATTTTGAACGAATTTAAAATTCGGGCTTCCAGAGTGAGCCAGGGTTTTGCAAATATATTTTTTGCTGGACCCATTTATTTTTTGCGGGACGCATTTCCAACATGTCTTAATCACATGAATTACGCTTATTTATCTTCAAATACATAGATTGTTAGATTGGTCAACCACCACATCAAAGGCTATTGCAGTAATCATGTTTATAGAAATTAATTAGAGCTGATACGGTTAACTGATTAATCGACTAACCAATGATCAACGTCTTGATCGATACAAAAAGTAAGTGATCGGTTAACAGTTACTTTTGAAGTACGGTATTATGGGTTAACTAAGGAACTTGCTCCAAAACAGGCAAACAATGTCACACTGGCTCACATCAATTATTTGAGACAGAGTAACGCATGCCAGTTACGTGCTGACATAATTGTTCATTCGCATGATTATTATACTGTATCAGTAGCTAGAAATGGTCATTCTCAACCCTTCACCAAATGCGGGTGGCAGACGAGACTAGCACAAGAAATTCTTGAATTACCAAAGATTTTCAATGTTTGTCTCAAAAACATAGCTTATGACCCCCCTCCCCCCCCCCCATTGGAACAAGCTCAGTGAGCTCGTTCCAGTGAGGGGTCATAAGCTATGTTTTGAGACAAATATTGAAAATATAATAAAATTTGAATGGACATTTTTTTATATGGCGCTGGCCGGTTTTGTCCATTACGCTGAGTAAAGTTTTAATTAAATAAATCATCAACGGTACGGCAGTTATTCAGCTACCTATTAGGGCAAGTGATTAATCTGTTAACCAAGGTTAATCCATGCGATTAATCAATCACGAAAACCCTTTAATCATTTCAGCTCTAAAATTAATCTAATTTTATTAAATTTTATCTGATGTAAAAATGCTTATATTTTTGGGGGAACGGTAAATGGATCTTCTTAACAAGCATTTGCGAGAATGTCACAGGAACGAAATGACCGTTCTCGCAATTTGCGAAACCCTGGTGAGCCCAAATATGGACTTGGCTTGAACAAAATTAAAAATCACCCGCCTAATGATGCTGCATACCGAATATCAAAACATTCTGATTGGTGGTTCTGAAGAAGACTTTGAAAGAATATTCCTCATACTGCACTAGTTTCAACATTTGGACTCCCATAGAGAGCCCAAATATGGACCCATGGATTTGATTTCAATAAACGTGTGAAAAAATCTTCCAAAGATGGTATATGTGAAATTAGAAAGCTTTTGGCGCAGTGGACTGGGTGAAGAAGAGTCTTAAATGCTTTCCCCATTACCCACAGTGTTAAAAATGCCCACTCAGCATTGTTTTCAAAGTCCTGCAAATGTACCCCATGATAGACCCGACAACAATTTTTTGGACCATTCCATTCTGTTGGTCCCAAAGGAAGCTTCACATCAAACAAGAATTCTCAGTGCCGTGCAGTTTTAGAGATATGGGCGTTTCAAATTTTGTTCTATTTTTTGCTTCTGCGGTTCCCATGGGGCGACGGGAAAATATTATTAAGCATAAATTAAGTACTTATAACCCAATAAGCCTGCATATTAAATTTGGTTCAAATCAGCCTCTTGGTTTGAAAAATATAAATTTTGGGTAGGGCGAAAATTCTTGCCTTTCCCATAACGAAGGCAAATATAGCTCCCACAAACTTCTCTTGAACAAATCTGAGTCTACACCTCAAAAGGAAGCTGCACACCAAATATCAAATCTCCGCTACTCCTGGTTCATGAGAAGAATTTTTTTTTAATATTTAGACATAATTTTTTGGCGTGGCCCTGCTGAGGAGCAGAGCAGCTTGATTTGAACAAAATCAAAATGCGATGTCATAACAAACAATCATCTCAAATTTCACTTAAATCAGTTCAGCAGTTTTGGAGGAGTTCACGGATGACGGACGGCGAGTGATCACTACAGCTCACCCTGACTGAAAGTCAGGTGAGCTAAAAACCCAGTGGAGCATGAGTGCTGCAGTTGGGCGAGAGACTTGGTTCAAGGAGAGAAGAAACTTGTAGCTGCTGGCTGTCGAAAGTGTTGTTAAAACCCAATAAATCAATAAACAATAGGACCCACGGGCCTGAAGCACTCACCTTGAACAGAACACGATACAAACAGAGTCCAAGAATGAATCTACAGTAAGCAATCCGTCTCTATAGGATACACTGTCAATCCTTGAGCCTCTCAGGAGAGACAAAAACAGCCCAAGCATCATGCCTTTTCTTCAGTTGATCATAGTGTAAAATGTGGACCCCCCCCCCCCCCCCATGAAGCCCCTTGATACAACCTATATAGATTACTCTTAGTTACACACCTCCAGAGGTTACTGAATAAAACAAATCTAACTCCTCAGCTACATAAGCAATTCCGGCCCCCATAGGGAGCCCAAATATTAACCCAGGCACTCGATTTGAACAAAGTTGAATTTGATCTCCTTAGAGATGTTGTATACCAAATATGAAAGCATTCTGACTGGTGGATCTGAAGACGAAAATTTTTAAAGAAATTTTCTACCATAGCGAGCCCAAATTTTAACCTACAGACCCGATTTGAACAAACGTGAATCTCACCCCCTAGAGATGTTGTATACCAGATATGAAAGCATTTTGACTGGTGGATCTGAAAAAGCAGATTTTTATAGAAACTTCCTCATATTGCCCTATGTTAAAATTTGGGCTACCAAAGGAAGCCCAAATATTAACCTAGGGACTTGGTTTGAACAGTGTTGAATCTGACCCTCATAACAATGATGTATACCGAACATTAAAAGATTCTGACTGGTGATTCTGAAGAGGATTTTTAAAGAAAATTCCCCATATTGCACTAAATTAAAAAATTTGGGCTCCTGCATTGAGTCCAAATATGAACCAATGAGCTTCATTTTAACAACTTGTATCTGACCATTCTATGGATGCTGTGTGCCAAATATCAAAAGATTCTGAACATTGATTCTGGAGAAAAGATTTTCTAAAACGTTTGCAAATATGCTGAGTCAGCATTATTTTGATGCCCTCTGCAGAACTCCTTAACAAAACACATGGCAATTTTTTTTACCATTCAATTCTACTGGTCCTAAGGATGCTTCGTACTATATAACAGTTATCTGTTCCAAGTGGTTTGGGAAACATGGGCGTCTGAAAATATTTCTATTTTTAGCTCCTGGGGTTCCCATGGGGATGCAGGGTTTTTTTTCTTTGCATGAGTCAAGTACGTATGACCCAATAATACCACATACTGAATTTCGTTCAAATTGGACCATCCGCTCAGAAAATAGAAATTTTGGGTGGTACCAAAAATCTAACCCCTCCCATAACAAAGCCAAATATTGCTTCACGTACTACGTTTGAAGAAACTTGATTCTATACCTCAAAAGGAAGCTCCATAACAAATATCAAGTCACTGTACCCACTGGTTCATGAGATTTTAAAAATATTTTGGAAGCATTTTCCCCCACACTCTCCCTATGGGCTGGGCATGTTGAGTTAAACAAAAATGCAATTCCCCTTTGGGACCATCACTCACACAAACTTTCACTTGAATTGGCCCAGTGGTTTTGGGCGAGAAGACCAAACATGGTGTTGATGGATGATAGACGGATGGACAATGTCGGAGAGCGATTAGATAAGCCCAGCTTGACTAGTCGAGGTGATCTAAAAAAAAATTTAAATGGTTCATGTCCGAAATTTTACCCAGGATATTAAAATTGATAAATTTGTCTTTGGAGTGCGACAAGGCTTATGCTATAGCATTGCAGAGTCTTCTTGCACTCAAAGGATGGAATACTCCACCACCCATGCTATTCTGTAGATTATGAGGCCTAAAACAAACCAAGAACGTGAACTTTTAACGGCAAAGAAAGAATTACAAAAATAAAAAATAAAATAAAAAAACACCCGCCTGCATGCAATTTTACAAAAATGGCATGAGAAACAGATCTACTTTGTGAGGCCTTATGCATGAAGATTATTACAATGAATACATTGTCTTGCACACAAGAATACCATACAATCCAGTGTAGACTGATTTCAAGAAGTTCTTCCCAGTGGAAGGGCAATTTTAACAAACATACATGCCCAAATAAGCTTCATACACAGTGCAAAAATTTCACAAAATTAATAAACATTCATGTATGTTTAGTAGGAATTAGGAGTATTGAATTAAAAATGAACTGTGTGGTTGTTCATAAACTTATATTACTTTGTTATCAGGTGTTAAAAAATATTAATATTTGTAAACACACCCACCCATTTAGATGAGTCACTGCTCATAGCAGTGGTGCAGACAAACAGTACAGTTGCCGTGTACTGGTCATAATCCATGCATGGGCAGTGATGTCCACGCATGCTTTTTCCAGGTAATAGAAAATCATCATCAATAAAATTTTAATTAATGAAGCACCGGATTGTACCCTGTGCTTCATTAATTAAATTTTTGATGATTATTGCTGTAAACAATGTTTGAAATCTAATATCATTGCATCCGTGGGGGCGCGGTGGCTCAGTTGGTAGAGGTGCAGGCTGCAAGCCGAGAGGTCCTCGGTTCGAATCCCACCTGCGGCAACCGCGTTGTGTCCTTGGGCAAGACACTTCACCCCGATTGCCTACATGGGGGTACGATGACGCTGTGTACTGAGGCGTACTGCACGTCGATGGTGCGCATGTCTTCAACCAATCTAACCCTGCCTGTGCTGCGGTGCAGAGTTCAGAGTTACGATGTTGAGGAGCTGACAGCTGCTCGTCGTTGCTCGGTGGTTCTCTCCGGGTACTCCGGCTTCCTCTACCCGTAAAACTGTCACGGTCACGCTTACCCATTGTGCATAAGTATGTGACCTTAAACCACCAATAAATAAACAATAAATAAATCATTGCATCCGTGGAAATATTGCCCACCTGTGGAAAGTGACCAGTCCACGGCAGCCGCACTGTAGGCATGGGGGCTGGAGTGGGGTGGGGGGGGGGCACATGCCTTCCCCGATTTCATTCATGCCCCCCCCCTCCTCCTGTTAACCCACATGATGAGCATCCCACAAGACATTTTGTTATCTAGATATTTATGCTTGTTCGCAACTTATGTATTATGGACACAGAGTCAAGGTAATTGTGTTTTTCTGTCTGTTAAATTTTTTGTTGGGGGGGGGGGCACACGACCCCTCCACTGATGAGAGGGGCACACTCCCTCTTGCCCCGCCCCTATCTCACTGCTATGTGGCTCAGGTGATGCTGTGCATCATATTCTTTATGCCCCGGCCCCACCCCCACTAGATATTACTCTTGCCCCTAACTTTAATATCCCGGCTAAGCACCTGTATCATGGTAAACTAACATCAAATTGTGTGCTTATGACCAATAGCTAACATTGGGATAGTATAATGTGCTTTGTCAGAAACTTGATCAAGTATTGATGACAAACGACAATTTTCATTACCAGTGCCTGGTACCAGTAATAAAATAAGATTTGCAAATATCACCCTGCGTTTTTTCAGCTATTAACTAACAAAAAATTGTGTGCTTCATGAAAATTGTTTTGTTACTACCTGTTAAAAAATTACTGTTTCTTGTTTTGCTATTTTAGAAAAAGAAATCACTCCTTTTCTGGCGGACATACTAAACACCGAGGCAAACCGAGGGATACCAAGAGAGTGGTGGCCGAGTGGATAAGTGCTCTGGTCTCTCATGCCAGAGGTACCGGGATCGATCCCCGGTCGGGGAAAGTTCTCGAGGTGTCCGAACACTCTCTGTCGGCATCCGCTGCGGGGTTGATGCTGTCAGAGCGCTCCGTCCTATCGGATGGGGACGTAAAATGGCTGTCCTCTGTGCGGAGAGAGACACACTCCGTGCAGACTAAATATCCCTTCGTAGTATTCGAGAAGAGCTAGGCCACAATGTTGCCGCTATAAACGTCACGCCACACACCTACGCCATTGGGCCAAGGAGAGGCGTTAATATAAGTTGCATAACTTGTTCGCCAATCCTTGTAAAACAAATAAGATCAAATAAATAAAAAAACAAGGTGTTATGAAAACAGGAGTGAAACGTGTATGGGGTGGTGTGTTCTTTTTATTATTTATTTATTGGTGTTTTAGGTCACGTATTTCTGCACAACAGCTAATCATGACCACGACAGTTTTATAGTATATAGTATATTCTTTATTCACCAAATTAATTAACGATGAACATATACATCGTGGGCCTTTTGGCCCATTGATGGGAAACAAAAACAATCAACATGAGTATATTGTGCGCTAGATTTCAAGTTTTTGTGAATCCCCTGCCCAGCGACCCGGGGTGACGGCGAAAGACGAAGGCGCTATTGCAAAATACTATTCAAGATTTATAACATTCACACCCCCTTGTCAAAAACATAGCCCATGAACCCTCACTAAACAAGCTTAACAAGCTCGCTCCAATAAGGAGGAAGCCAGAGTATCCGGAAATAACCACCGAGCAATGGCAAGCAACTGTCAGTTCCCCAACATACTACACCAGCAGGGTTATTCTTGTTCGAAGACAGGTGCACCAAGAACATGCAGTATGCCTTAGTACACAGCATACCATGCCCCCTCATGGGCAATGTGGGTGAAGTGTCTTGACCAAGGGCACAAATCTGTTGCCGCAGGTGGGATTCGAACCGAGGACCTCTTGGCTTGCAGCCTGCACCTCTACCTACTGATCCTGTATGTGCATGCATGGTTTAATGCCATATTTGAGAATTATGGGTGCTGAAGTAATAAGAGTGCCCTGAAAAATCTTCCCTTTGGTATTCAGTAGGTAGCTTGGTAATGGTATTTGAAGTAACTCCACGTCCGTAAGCAACAGTGTGAATTGTTAATTACATAGTGACTTCTTAATTAGTTTTCTTTGTGGCTGTTGGCAATTGCCTTCTTCGTTATGACAGCAAAACTTTTATGGACCAATATCATGACATGGGAAACAGTATTTTTCGGAAGTGGTAATTTTCCAGTCGCCAACGATGAAAACAAATTACCATAAGACTAGAGACACGGTCAGCACTCATGGCTGGCCAGTGGGACCGACGATTAAAAGGATACTGACTTAATTGTTCTACAATTATTTGACACGGCAGCAATTGTAAAAAAAAACTGGTCATATAAAGAAGGTGAAAACCTTGAAAACAAAAAAGTGTCAACAAATCACCATAAATTAGTGCCGTTTTCACAGGCGAAAGGGCTAGAAAGTATACTCTATATATACAGTAGGTGCAGAGTGTATTATCACTAAATCACCCACATAGTGGAGATTTCACACAAACAATAATTCCAAATTTGTTGCAAAGCATAACAAGCACAAGTTAAGCTCTGGACAGCCAATGGACCTCTGGGTTAAACCTGGAGGTCCATTGACTCCACTGGCTGAAACATTGCTTGTGTTTTTTGTCCATATGTACGGAATGTGAAAGTGATACTTTTGGTGATAATTCCACTCCACAGGTGATTTTGTTGCAATCCTCTCCCCATGTACTGTACATATACCAAATACAAGCTGTAGCTTTGGGTGTACAGTCGAGCGATACTTATCAGAGTGCGCCACAAAATCCTTATAACATAAAGCCAACAATGGCAAAACAATAAACAAACAAAAAATAAAGATATGAAAATTAAAAAAAAAACTTTAGAGCTGCCGGAACTGAAAAGTTTGGCCGGTCCAAATCTGAAGGGAGGTTTATTGTAATCAAATATTACAGTGATCTGCTTTACAATACCCAGTTACCACTTATGTGTTTCATCCACGCACAGACATAGCCCATTAATAACCAAGCTACCTACTATATACCAAGGGGTAGTTTTCGGTAACAACTCGGTCTACATGTATATATCTTGCATTTCCTAGAATAAATCAAGTAATATCACATATATTGTTTCGTACGAATCAATTAGATGTCTGCAATTATATTTAAACCTTTTTATACAACCCTGACTTACTTGTTTTCCTTCCACCTCGGTATCGCCCGGTATGCCTCGGTGTTAAGTAGGACACTTTTCTGAGGTGTGCGTGGGGGGGGGGGGGGGGGGGGGGGGTGGTTTGGATTGGATCAAATTTCCATAGGATGATTTGGGTTAAATTAGCAGCCGGTTTGGGTCAAATTGCTGGAGGACAGTTTGGGTGCAATTCTCACTGATGACAGTATATTATAGAACACATGGAACGTGAATTTATTTATTTATTTATTGGGGTTTAACAGCACTTTTGACAGTTAGGGTCACCTCGTGTCGGACAGTTTTATAGGTGGAGGAAGTAGGAGTCCCAGGAGAGAACACCGAGCAAATGCCATGCTCCCAACATATTAACTCCACACGAGCAGGGTTAGCAATGGTCGAAGACAAGTGCACTATCAACGTACTGTACACCTTAGCACACAATGTCACTATGCCCGCACATGGGCAATGGGAGGCGCAGTATCTTGCCCAAATCGGTCAATGCAGATACGGTAAAATTTTTCATTTTTTTAAAAATTATGAAAATTTTAATGGAAATTGTTTACTTCGGTAAATTCTTAAGGGAAATAAATACTAAAGTACTAAAGGAAACAATTACATTGCATTACCAAAATAAAATTTAAATTTAGGGGTGAAACCACCCACCTCCGTCTGTGGGGCGAAATGACCCGAGGCAAGTGAGGATTGGGGCGAAACGACTCTTGGGGCGAACGGGAATTGGGGCGAAACGACCCAGGAGCAACGTATCACCTATGTTCTAGCAAACTTTTCATTACTTTTATTACACCTTAAAATTAGCATAATTTAAAAACTGCGTTTCGTTTTGATTCTTGAACTTCACTAGCTATGTGTACATACATATCTTTATGAAATCTCCACAATATAATCAGCAAGATCGCCGGTTATATCTGCGTTTTTTGATGAAGGTACATCATGTAATCGGCGAATAGGACAAGTTACAACGAAATCAGGAGAGTTAGATCTGAAATAACAAGATTATTTGCTGAGCGTATTGAAAAACCTCTAAAAGGACAGAATACGAGTGATGTGTAGATATAAATATCACGCAAAGCTGAGATGCAAGTTGGGTTGCAACAGAAAACGAACGCATTTGACATTTTGTTTGATTGTTGATATCGGCCCATTCCTTGTGGGGGATAAGCCGATTACAATTCTGTCGGCACTTGTGAACCGGAAGGCACGTGATTTTTTCCCTGAAATTTACTGTCCAATTCAAAATATCGCTTGACTGTATTAGAGAATACTATTCTGGAACACATTTATCTGATTGGGTATGTGCAACACCTTGCGGGCCTACGGTGGTTCCTATAATGCCACAAGTGGGAAGGCGGTTTGCAGGTATTTTCTTTGTTTTACTGCTGGGGAATGACTCATTTGAACAAACAACTTTTATCCCAAATTTCACTGAAATCTGAGAAGTAATGTTCAAGTTATAATGCAAACAGACATCAGAGTGGAGCTGGACATATATGCGGACGGACATATGGATAGACTTCAAATGCAAGAGATTTTACCAGAGGTGCTGACTTAGGATAAGGCTGGGTCAGATGACAGACAAAATCTCTCACCCAATGGACTCTGCAACAAATCGCAGGACAACATGTTTTTGTGTAAAGTCTTTGAAGTGTTCACAAACCCATTTTAGCACTCAAAACACCAGAGCAACTCTGCAGGGTCATGTAATATTATGAACAGCATGCTCAGCATGGCATATGCACCCCACCCCCCATCTCTGAAAATGATAAGATGGACATATTTTCAACACTACGCATAGACACGAGGGATTTATTATCTTTGTTTTACAGCAGACAGAAATCCAACCCAGCAAAAATTGTGAGATCAACGTACACCTGTTAACAATAGCTTGTGTCAATCAGATCATCTACATGTGAGACGTGAAATTATTGTCTTTGTTTTGCAGCAATATTAATCCCCCCCCCCCAACCCAGTAGTAACTGTAAAGGCTAGAAACAATGATTGGACCATCAGAGAACAAAGACATAACGCCACATGTGGGGAGGTGACTTGAATGAATTTTCTTGGTTTTACTACAGGGACGTGACTCATTTGAAAGCCTTTCCCATAAACAATCTTCATTCCAAATTTATGGAAATCTGATAACCCAAACCTGAAATACGAGGCAAACAGACAGAAATTGGTATTTTACGAGACAGACAGCAAATTTTGAAGCTAAAAAGTGGGATAAGTCTGAAACGTGAAAAGTAATTAATATGACTGAGATCCGATAATCCAACCCGATATACGAGGCGAACAGACAAAAATAGGCTATTTTTGTATATTCAAAGGGCCATAATGCACAGAAAAAATATTTCAACAGCAAAACGGCTGTTACTCCATAAAGATCTTACATGTATAATAGTGAACATGTGTATGAAATTTCAATGAAATCTGAAGAGTAATGTTCAAGTTATAATGCAGGCCGACATCTGAGTGAGGATGGACAGACGTACGCACAGATACATGGACAGACACACCGACTCACGGATAGGCGCAATCCAGTATACCCCACTTTTTGAAAAAAAACTGGGGGAAAAATTAGCTACCTGAGGGCAAGTATGTTCAGTACCATACCAGTTTCCGAACTCCTTCATGACATTGCTGCAGTCTTACATACCAATTATTGACCAAATCTAGAGATACTTGTTCAGGATGTCATGCTGATGAGCTGACAACAGGCAAAAATTAACTAATTGAGGGCCATAGCTCCACTCAGTTTGGCTGAACTGTACCAATTTTCGAACTCCTTCAAGACATTATTATGAAAGTTTCACATACCAAATATTGACCAAATCCTTAGATAGGTGTGTAGGTCACAGTGCTAATGAGCTGAAAACATGAAAACATTAACTAATTAAGGGCTAAAAGTCTGTTCAGTGTGGCTAAACGGTACCAGTTTTCGAAGACGCTGTTAAGAATGTCTCACATACCAAACGTTGACAAAATCCATTGATATTTGAAGTTATCATACTACCGAGGTGAAAACAGGAAACAATCAACAAATTAAGGGTCGTAACTCTGCTCAGTATAGAAGAAACATACCAGTTTTTTTAACTCATTCAAGACATTAAGAAAGTCTCACATACCAATACTGAATCAGATCTACTGCTATTTGTTCCAAGTTATTGTGCAAACAATCTGGAAACAGGCAAATATTAACGAATTAAGGGTCATAACTCTGCATTGAGACATTTTCTGGATTTTTCTAACATTACGAAATTGATTTTCTGTTAAATGAAAGTGTCAATGACACTGTAGCTCAACTTGTGTATGACATGTGCATGTATAGTATGTGATACTGCAATGACAAACATCTAGGTAATGACCTGATAACAAAGGTACATGTAAAATATTGTAAAGGTATGTACATAAATACTGACCATGCCCTGTAACAAATGCACAGGTAAAGTATTGTGAAGGTGAGTGACAGTTAGATGCTAAACTAGAACAGAAATCTCCATGGGGTTAATGTTACAATGGGGATTATTGCCTGGTGCATCATAAGCCAAATGTTAGCAACTGTTTTGGCCTGTTTGATTCAAACCCTTCTACGGTTGATTCCTACTGATTAATAAATATTTGTCCAGTCCTTCTTAAAATACAGGTATTTGAATTTTTTATCTTTAGCCCATAGGGTCCCACGGGTGAGGTTTTATTTTTCTCATTGGAAACAGAAAACTGGGTTGTGCTAATAATGTTTACCCCCCCCCCCCCCAAACAACACCAAATATTAACACAGCCGAGCCCAAAAGCAATCGTTACCGTCCCATGATGATAACATTTGTAGTCCTAGAAGTTCTGTACAAAACATTGATTGCACCTAATTTTGGTATAAAATGGCCACCGACAGCCATCTTGAATTTCAGACCGCACCCCAAAAGACTCGTTCTCGCCTCAAGGTGATAACAAAGGTACCCAAGAAGTATTGTGAAGATCGATTCATAAATACAGTCTCTAGCCCGAGCCGTATTGACATGTGCAATTACTGTGTATAAGTAGCGCTGAATAAATCAAAATTCATCTAATTTGCATAATTTCGGCACGAGAAAAAACCTGTATTATATGTAATGTATTCCACGTTATTTAACATTCATGCAAGCATTTATTCAAATCAGAACTTTCATACAGAGGTTTTGTACAAAAAACTGATTGCTGTACAAAATAGCTCCCGGTGGCCATCTTGAAGTTCGGACTCCACCCAAAAACACCCATTCTTGCTCCACGGTGATAACAAAGGTACCCAAGAAGTTTCGTAAAGATCGGTTCATAAATACGGCCTCTAGCCCAAGCCGTATAGAAGTTCTGTACAAAAAACTGATTGTACCTAATTTTGGTACAAAATGGCCACCGGCAGCCATCTTGAATTTTGGACTGCGCCCCAAACACTTGTTATCGTCCCAAGGTGATAACAAAGGTACCCAATAAGTTTCGTGGAGATCAGTTCATAAATACAGCCCCTAGCCCGAGCCGTATTGACGTGCACTTACTGTGGTCAAGTAGTACTGGAATGAATGAATGAATTTTATTTAGCGGTATACAGCAATATAGATATGTACATTTATACAATACAAACAAGAGATCAACTATGCATGTGTACCGCAGGGAGACGACATAGCCAGATTGGCTGTCTACCTGTCGTCTCCCAGGGATTATACTGTGCAGCATTGGAATCGGACTATCAGACAACAGTTCATTTGTACTTGGATGCTGGTGGCTTGGTGCAGCTAGCTTGTCTACCTGCCAAGAGACGAGAATATGTCCAGACATATACAGCACCAGCGGAGATGGGTCACTGGATAACCACGACACAATTCCTATCATACTTCTCCCCCACTGACAGCCACAAATCACGACGTCATTCCGTGCGAAGCTCCCACAGAGAGCTCCCCACTGAATGATGCAAAACGTTGGGAGTCCTCAGCTAAGTAGGACCCTACCCGCGGTGTTTACCACTAGATTTATCGGTATAGTTGACTACAGGGTTGGAGCTGTATCTGAAGGATACCGACAAAAACAACTACAAGATTTCACTGTAGTCATTCAGCAACCCAGTCCGCCGGTACTGTTCTAGGAAAGCGCTAAGTTAGTATAATCTTGAAAATTCATAGCCACATAATTATCTGAAAATATTCTGCCTGTTTAAATAGAGCATTCGTTACAGTATGGATTATCACAGTCGATGTTATCGGAGTATTGGGACAGTAATTTTACGGTTAATTGTTTTTTGAAAATGTTTCTATTGCTGCTGTTACGTAAATCGAGCTCTAAGTCATTCCATAGTTTAGGGTATATATGTGTTGGAAAGTTCTCAAGAGCCCTTGTTCTTGTTCTGCCAATTTGGAGAAGATCTCTCCTTCTACTGGCTCTGCCCGTAGTATTGACTACAGGGTGGAAGTAGTGTCTGAAGGATACCGGCAAGTTATCATGATACCAATCAAATACAAACAGGCACGCGTGGAGTTTGAAGAGGTCGTTTACTTTAAGAATCTTATTTTCCCGGAAGAGAGGATCAGTGTGTGCTCTGTATCGCGTGTTGTTTATTATGCGGATGGAGCGTTTTTGAAGAAGCAGTATCTTTTTAATTGTTCTAGCATTGCCCCAAACATTTATCCCATACACTAAATGTGTGTGTATCAGGGCATAATAAAGTGTTTTCATCGCTTCTCTGGGAAGTGTAGTTTTCACTTTATTTAGTGCGAAATTCGCCCGAGCAATCTTGGAAGAAAGTTGAGATATATGGTGCTTATACGATAGACTATCATCAATATGTATCCCTAAGAATTTAAGAGATTTCTCTGTATCATTAGTACCTACTTTGCTTATAATTTGGCCGTTTATTAGAATGTCGTAATGAATTGTTGTTCTTTTGCCGGAGGGGTTGATTAAAATGTATTTAGTTTTAGTAGCATTTAATACAAGTTGATTCGCACAACACCATTCAAATATTTTTCCAAGCTCTGTGTTTATAAGTGCGGTTAATTGATTTGGATCAGGGCCCGAAGAATGTCCCGAAGTGTCGTCAGCAAAAGATAGGAGATTCAGGGACGTAGCGCGATAAATGTTGTTGACATATATTAAGAATAGTGTCGGACCAAGTACCGAGCCTTGCGGAACACCATGCGTTATTTTTACTCTGTCAGATATATGCTCGCCGTATGCAACGTACTGTGATCTACCAGATAGATAGCTTTTAAACCAGTCATTGCCCAATCCTCTAATACCGTATCTATATAATTTATTTATTAAAATGTCATGGTCTATGGTATCAAATGCTTTCGAAAGGTCCAAAAATAGTGCCAATGTACTGTCCTTACTTCTTTTATTATTTGCATCTGATATAGTTTTCAGCAGCTGCATGACAGGATGCACCGTACTATGATTTTTCCTGAAACCGTATTGATTTGGATGTAAGATGCTGAAGTGATCTAGGTATTTTACAAGCCTAACTGACATAAGTTTTTCCAAAAGTTTTGAGAATGTCGGTAGTATGCTGATGGGTCTGTAATTTGTAAAATTGTGTTGGTCACCTGCTTTAAATATAGGAATAACTTTAGCAGTTTTCATTTTATCTGGAACAGTACCGTGTATAAACGAACAATTAAAGATATGTGTTAGAGGGGTAACAATCGGGTCAATGGCTTGTTTAAGTAGTTTTGAACTAATATCATCACAATCTTTGCTTCCTTTCGACTTTAGAGATTTTACGATATTCATAACTTCAAAATCACATATTGGGCTTATATAAAAATTATTAGTAGAGTTTGCATCCATGAAGTCGTGAAATTATTTGTTGGTGGCGGGTATTTTTTCACTCGTTTGTTTTCCTATACTTGCGAAATAAGCATTGAATTCGTTAGCTATTTCCGTCGGGTCATTTACTTCTTTATCATTATGGATAAAAAATTTAGGCAAGTTAACAGCTCTGTTTGACCTTTTGATGGCGTCATTTAGTATTTGCCATGTTTTACGCATGTTATATCTATGTTCACTCAGAACATGTTTGAAATAATTTGCTTTGCATTGCTTTTTTACTTTATTAAATATTTTACAGTAGTTTTTATAGTTGGTTACATTGGATTCGGTTGGGTTTTTTAACTTCTTATTATAAAATTTGCTTTTATTATTCGATGATACTATTAGCCCCCTTGTCATCCAAGGTTTTCTCTTTATAAATTTTTTTTTCGTACAAACACGTATCCGGGGGAAAGCTACATCAAATAATTCCAGGTATATATCTAAAAAGTTGTTGTATGCTGTGTTTGGATTATCCGAACCCATGACTGTCGAAAAATCACATTGTGAGAGAAGTAATTTAAAAGTTTCCATAGTTTCAGCATTTACCTTCCGTATCCATGAATAAGATTCTTTGTCAGATTTTGGCGGAATAATTTCTACGTGAAAAGTACCGAAATGATCGGAAACATCAGTTATTATTATCCCAGATATTGAAGTGGAAAGAATATTGTTTGAAAATATGTGATCAATGAGAGTGGCTGAATGTGTAGTCAAACGGGTGGGTTTTGTTATGACAGGTAAAAATCCTTGGCTAAACATTAAGTTAATGTAGCTGTCTGTTTTGGGGTGGGAATCATATTTCAGAAGATCAATATTAATGTCACCCATTAAATATGAAGATATATTTTCCTGATTCAACTTATCTGTAATTTCATTTAGTTTGTTTAGGAAGATATCAATGTCCGCTTTCGGTGGAGTATTGGGCCTGTAGATTATCCCAATGACTTTCCGAGATTTATTAACATTAATTTCGATAAAGAGCGATTCTATGACGTGAGGTATGAAAGCCGACAGATCATGACGAACTTTGAAATCAATGTTCTCTTTAATAAATAATCCGACTCCTCCTCTACCGTCATCACCGTCAGGACGGATATTTTTTATGAGATTATGATAACCGTCGAGGTTGTACGATATGTTTGAGGGGACATGAAAGATTTCTGTTAGACCAATGATGTCAAACTTATTTTCGGTTCCTTGCAAATTAAACAGAAGATCGTGTAAAGAGTCCCAGTGGGCATTAATACTCTGACAGTTAATATGAAAAAGCGAGAAAGATTGGGTTTCGTTGTTGACGGTTGATCGGAAATTTTCTGGCAAATAATACTTACATTCGGGTTTATGGCTGTGGAATGGGGAATCCTCAACGTCGTCGGACGAAGGAGATGTATTGTTGTAGTGGGTTACGAAGTCGTATTCCAAGACAGTCTGGACCTCGTCTAAAGTTATTTTACCCGCCATACTGATTGGCAGCACTTTTGTCACCAGCCTCTGTAACTTTGTTGCATAAAAGTGTTAAGCTATTTGAAATGTGTCTGGCAGTCCGACTCCATGTGCTCAGAAAAGGTAGGATGGTAGAAAAGGAAATTGGAAACAAAGAAAAAATCATTGTGATAAATATGAGATGTACAAACAGTTTCATTATTGTATGTATTATAATGAATGGAGATGGGCTCAGGAGTGGGAGGACATGAGCAAAGTACAAGACGAATGCCGTATAATTAAATACTCTCACTTCTCGCCTCCAGTACACAGCCGACGGCCTTAAGGGTCGCAGGGCATGCCTTGGACGCAAAGAGCGAAAGGATTTATTTTTCTACTGGATAAATCAAAGTTCATCTAATTTGCATACTTTCAGCACAAGAAAAGAAACCTGTATTATATGTGATGTATTCCATGTTACTAAACATTCATACAAAAATTTATTCAAATCAGAACTTTCATACAGAAGTTCTGTACAAAAACCTGATTGCACTCATTTCAGTACAAAATGGATGCTGGTGGCCATCTTGAATTTTGGACCGCACCCAAAAGCACTCGTTTTCATCCCACAGTGATCAAGAAGTTTCGTAAAGATCGGTTCATAAATACTGCCTCTAGCCCGAGCCATATTGAATTGTTGACGCCGGACAGACGTCCAGATGGACAGACGGACGATGGGCCATGGCCATGGCATAACCTCAAATTTGACTACGTCAAAGTTGAGCTTAAAATGTGGAGTATCCAGAGTAACACATGGCACTAATTGTAAAGGACTCCCCCTTTCAAGGACAATGGGACAGCGTTGGCATTTTGAATTCCTGTGTTTGTTGTTCTTAATGAAATATTATTTTATTATTATCAGTTATGGTACAAATATGGTACCGATAGCACACTTTCAGGAACCGCTGATGTCTGATGTCGACTGTGTGTCAGTGCGTGAGGTACACACATACTTTTGGGGTTCTATACACCACATTCGTCATTTTACTATATAATTTGTGTAAATGTATTTGGAATTTATAGAATTTCAGACTTACGAATTTCATAGTATTGTTTTTGCCTTAGTTGTGGTGCTTTATCAGTAATGGGCAATTTAGTTTGAAAAAGGGGTTCATGAAGATTCAGCCACAGGATGATTCAGCCCTCATACTTTTTCCGAGAATATTCGGTATCAGTCGTGGTCGAATCTTATCCCCTCAGAGGTCAAATCTTCACATAATTTTTTTTCTTTAAATGTTCTATGTATTTTTTCTATAGTTTTTTTAAGGATTTATGATTACTAATCATGACAAAATTGTGTAATATGAAACAAACCTTAACGAAGCTGGAACAAAAAAAAAAAAAACCTTTCCAAAACAAGCTGAGAGGTTCTCAGTTTAAATCCCACCAGCGGCAACTGTACTAAGGCGTACTGCACATCGATGATGCACTTGTCTTCAACCAATGCTAACCATGCTTGTTTGGAGTTACTATGTTGAGGAGCCTGACAGTTGCGTGCCATTGGTCGGTGGTTCTCTCCGGGTACTCTGCTTCCCCCCCCCAGTAAAACTATCTAACATGAGGTGACCCTGGCCGTAACAAAGTGTTGTTAAACCCACAATAAATAAAGAAATCAAATTTGCTGAATCCAAGACTTTTGAATGATGGTTTTGATTGGGGTACGGGTGTTTTTGGTTATACAGTGGAGTCCACTTAATTGGATATCTCTTAATTCTATATCCCTGTTAACTGAATATAATTTCCCAACACAAAACAATTTACCATGCCTCCAGTACAAATTTGACCTGTTATTGAATATAGGTTATAGAGTAATCTCCTGTTAATTGAATAAAAAATCTTGTAACATGTCGAGAAATTACCCTGACTCTTCCCAGTTTTCCTTTGGTTATAGACCAATTTGGCCTCAGTACATCCAATAGGGGCATTTAATCTATTATATCTTGTTTGGCAGAGCTCATGGAGCTCTGTCAAACAAAATATAATAGAATAAATGCTAAGTTTATCTCTGGAATACAGGAAAGTGACACAATCCCTGTTAATTGAATACTCCTGTTAATTGAATAATTTTCATTGGGAAAGTGGCTCTTCAATTAACAGGGTTCCACTGTACAGCAAAAACAAATGTCACAAACTAATAATGAAACTATGTACTTGAGAAATGGCCCCAAGTAATTTCGGCCCCAGTCATTACCGCCTCAAGTCAATTCAGCCCCAATATACCAAGTCATTTCGGCCTCTATAAATATTTTTAAATATCGTTTGAATTTTAACATTTTTCTATTTAATTGTTTTTCAACATTTATACCTCAAAGAGATATTCAGGTATACATATGATATATGGTATTCCGTCATGCCTAGTAGATTTTCTTTCATGATGAATAAATGAATGAAAAGTTTCAGCACGCCGAAGGTGCACATGGACGATGTGAGATTTGAAATCCCTTGCGACCTGAATAATTTTATTTGCTTATGAATCCACAAGAGTCGGAAGCGAGGGTCATTAACGTAATTTGGGTTGAGTGTGCGCATTGGAAGGGGCGTACTGGGGTCAGACTCCCGTGGACCTCGAACTGGTAGGTGACTAGAAATTGCGCATAACTACAAGAATTCTGCTCTGTGTTTTAGAAAAGGTGGACATATTTATGGTAGTATCAAAATCGCAGTTTGGTGGTTGTTTCAGAAAAAAAGAAAAGAAAAAGAAACCCTGTGAACCTCGAACTGGAAGGTGACTAGGAATTCTGCATAACAACATGAATGAATGAGATGACTGCATATACTTGGCGAATTTCCAAAGTAAACAAATTTCCCTTACTTATATAGATAGCATCTTAAATGTATGTAAAATTGAACACTTGGATAATTTTTAATATCATGTAAAATTGTTCTGTACACTGTGTAAATACAAATGACTGAACATTACTTAATAAAGGTAATTACCCATTATTTATAAACATAAACTGTGCGCTGATCTTTATAGATCTCCACACTCAAAATGGTACCGAAATAACCAAGGGGCCGATGTGACTAGGGCTGAAATGACTTTGAGGCCGAAGTAACCAGAGGCCGAAATGACTTGGGGCCGAAGTTACTGGATACCATACTCACAGTTAAGAGACGTTAATTATTACAGAACACATCGAATGTGAATTTACTGCAGATATAATTGCTTGACGATATACATGTGTATTAATATTTTTTTTTCAATAAATATCGAGCAATATATTAATATTTTTTCTAAGTATTATTTTTTAGGTGTTGAAACGAATATCATAGCATATTTAAAATATTCTAACAGATGTGTACTGCTTTTCTTTTGGACGAATCTTCCCTGGGCCGACTTTTCCCCAGGCCGAATCTTTTTCCAGTTCCCGAATAAAGATGACATGCCATTTTCAATGGCGGTAAAGATAAAAAAAGATTATTATTTTCTATTTTTTAGTGTTCGAAGCTACAAAGCACTGTTCAGAAATACAGATGCACCAAAACGTAACACATTATTACTTTGTTTTGATTTCTGACGGGACCGAAAGCAGACAGTCAGTATCACTTCTTTTTAATTACACCCATTTCGTCCGCTAATCAAATCGTCCGCTGCAATTTTATCCAAGTCGTCCGCTGTAATGTTACCCAACTCGCCCGAAACTCGTCCGCTGGGGGAAAGTATTGTATTTTGAATCATTTTTTATTTATTTATTTATATAATAATGTTATTGTATACTTTATTGTATATTATCTATTGTAATATATCTTAATGTACCTCCTTGCATTAAAATTTCATATACTTATACGAAATTCTGAAAACAGAAATGTCAGAACAAATATACTACTCTGCCATTAAATTAATTTCGACACTGTTTAACGTGGCTCTGATTACTGTTTATTCAATGGATTACCTATAATAATTACATTATTACAGCAAATGTTCTTAAAGTGTATGTATGTTATATTAAGTTCCACAACATTATCTTATAATTTTGCAATTATTCGTTGAAGAGCGCCACTGGCGCTTTACGGGGAATAATTGCAAAATTATTAGCAAATGTATTATAAGAATTAATTATATTAAGAAACACATCAAAATTTACGTTATATTAAGTTCCGCAACATTATCTTATAATTTTGCAATTATTCATCGAAGCGCACCATCGGCGCTTTACAATGAATCATCGCAAAATTATTAGCAAATGTATTATAAGAATTAATTATATTAAGAAACGCATCAAAATGTATGTTATATTAAGTTCCGCAACATAATCTTATAATTTTGCAATTATTCATGGAAGAGCATCACCGGCGCTTTACAATGAATAACTGCAAAAATATTAGCAAATGTATTACAGGAATTAATTATATTAAGAAATGCATAAAAACGTGTTATAATTATATTAAGAAATGCATCAAAACTTGTAATATTAAGTTCCATAACATAATCTTCTAATTTTGCATTTATTCATTGAAAAATATTTGCTATGCTATGCTGTTATTTTCTTGTGAATCTTGTGTACTGAATAAATATCATCATTTCGTTTGATACTGAATAAATATCATTGATTTTATTTTCCATGTTTTTATGATATTCAAACCCTTGGCGAACGAATTGGGTAAAACTGCAAGCGGACTAATTGTGCAAAATTGCCCTGGCGGACGAAATGGGTAAAATTGTAAGCGGACGACTCGGTTTGTGGCCGAAACGTCCATATACCTGTTTTTCAAGCAAACTTTTCCAACACCTTAACATTCAGAATAATTCAAAAACTGCGTTTCTATTCGTTTTGATACTTCACAAGATACGTGTCAATGCATATCTGTATACAATCGCACCAATATAACAACAATTATCAGTTATATTATCGGTTATATGTGCGTTTTTTTTCAATTAAAGTTATTACTGACAGGCAAGTTGCAACGAAATCAGGAGAGTTCGATCTGAAATAACGAGATCATCAGCTGAGCATATTGACAAACCTCCAGAATGACAGAATTCGAGTAATAAGAATAATAGCACTTTGGCCGGCCGCTGATTTGTCGCGGTTCTCGGGTGAGAAGGCCTTGGTTACTCCTGAAGTGTAGATATGTATACATGTATATCACGCAAAGCTTTGAGGCGAATTAGGTTGCCACAGAAAACGAACGAATTTGACATTTTGTTTGAGAGGGGGATAGGCCAATTGCAATTGAATGGGCAATTCGACACCGGAAGTTACGTGATATTTTCACTGAAATTTATTGTCCAATTCAAAACATCACATTGACGGCTATAGAGAATTCTGTTCCGGAACACATTTATCTGAATGCGTATGTGGAACCCTTTGCGGGTCTACGACCCACTTGGGGTTCTTGTTATTATCAAATTTATGAATATCATAATATACTATTTTTGCAGCAAACGCAACATTCACGGGATCAGGCTATATTGGACAGGAACAACATAGCGCGAAGATTGAGGCCTGGGATAACACACATGCGAGCGGTAACTTTACCAAACGAGAACATTCTATATTTATCGTTGACTCATGCATTCCTCTTGCAATAGTCTTTAATGAACCTCCTGGGACAGGTAAGAATATCATATTATACAAAATATAGGTATGTGCCTTTACCCACCATAAATGTTCTTTTGGAAATAAATTATTATACATCACTGCTGGGGATGAAAACACAAAGGTTGTTTCGGAGCCATAGAAACGGACTGACGTTTTGGTGAGATTGTTCGTATATGTCAAGGGTCCCTAATGTTGAATTAATTAATTAATTATGAATAAATTCTAATTGAAATTGTTCTCTTCACTTTCATGTAATACTGACATCATGTTAATAATGACATATTTTTCTCACTTGATTTGCCTAAGGTAACAACGAATATTACTTGCCTGATTTGGAATTGTTGCATTACAATTTGTTGGACAGTGCGCATGGGCTATTTACATTAAATTGTAGAATAGTTTTTATGAACATCCTCCCCAAATACACGTAGATTTAAAATGGTTCTTGGTGTTGAATTAATAAATGTTAATCGAAAAAACATAGAAACCACATGTATATCTACTGAAAGAATTAATTCCATTTTACCTTCCCTAAATACTGGCATTATGGTAATGATGACTTTTTCTTCACACTTATTTTGCTTGCTTAAGTTGACCAAGGAAATATTACTTGTCTCATTTTGGGAAATTGTCCATCGCAGTTTATTGGACAGTGCTCACGGGCGCTCCTCAGTAATTGTATTTGAAATCACTAGAGCTGTAGGTTAACCGAAACCGAACCGAGGTTTTTATTTTAAAAAAAAAAAAAAACCGAAACCGAAACCGTCGACATCCCGTAATCTAAGGTTTTTCGTTTTTTATTAAATACTCTCTTGCTGCAGAAATTCACAGAATGTAGCCATTCCAGAGTAGTGAGAGTACCCAGACACTGCCAATGGCAGTGTCTGGGTACTCTCACTACCCTGGGAAGGCTACATTCTGTGAATTTCCGACATTTCAGTTTAGTTGTGTTTGCAGCTTTCCTCAAGTTGCGTGTAGGTGTCAGACCTCGAAAATGGCCAAGCACAATAAAAGTTCTGTATATTTAGGTAATTATTATATTGGCCTTCCCGATTCTTCATGTATTATAGCTTTATTTCGGGCATTCATTGAGTTTCACTCAATTTCACTGCCATTCAGCCATGACTGCGGACATCAGAATGAGTTTTATTGAATTTTACTTGGCCTCATGAACAAACCGAAAACCGAACCGAACCGAGGTTTTACTCCACCCGAAAAACCGAAACCGAACAAGAAATTTAAAAACCTACAGCTCTAGAAATCACATGGGCAGCTCACTTCTATCTACTAAAGAATGAATTGCAGTTGAAAATTTTTTATTTCAAATTCAGGTTGTATTTGCATCCTGGTAATGAAGCCACATTTTACACACTTGTCTTACTTAGATAACAAGGAAATGTTATTGCTTTAATTGGACTAGTTCCATTACAATTTACTAGATAGTGCTTATGCTCATTATATATCTGTTCATTTGGTCATATCCTATGCAATTTACTGGAGAATGCTGTTGGGCACCCTGCAGTAAATTTGTAATCGAACAACTTTCTACTGTATTGTAGTTCCGATAAATGGTCAATCAAAAGGAGAGTCAATGTTGAACGAATAAAATCGTTAACAGGTCTTTACGCATGACCTTTTCCTGTGTGATGGTTCATGAGCTTTCGCTGCAACGCCATTGTATACATGTGTATGTCTAATTGAGTGCAATGTATATAAGAATGTGTACATACACATAATTTTTAGTCCACCGACTACCTCCCCCCTAGTCATTAGTTTTGTTCGGAGCATAACTTATTTATACCTTTAACTCTGGTTTTTAATTTTTCTTTTCTTCACATTTCTTCCTTCTTCTTTGGCAAATTGCGATGCGTGGATCTTTCATATCTTTCGTGGTAAGTGTAACATGTTTGCATTTCCAAGATTTAATATCTTTATGATATTGTATTTGCACACCATAAATATAATATATAATACCCTACTCTACATTAATGATGGCGAATGACAAAATAACGCTAGATGCACTAAAATCAACCGAAAGGTTTGACTTCACGACTCTATTAAGCGAAATGACTGAACATGACGAAGAAAGCATGACCCCCTTCAACATCCACAAACATTCCTGTAATTATTATACTAGCGAAAACTTTTGGAGTTCGCTTGCATCCGACTCTACACTCAGCCTGTTCAATATAAACTGTAGAAGTCTGAATGCTAATTGGGATCCCCTTGAAAACTTACTCAAAGATTTACAGTGTACCTCCAATGGATTTGATGTGACTGGCCTCATAGAAATATTCAACATACATCCGGAAATAGAATATAAGCTACAGGGCTATACTCGACTTTTATTTAACACACGCCCAGCGAATGATGATGGAAGAGGAGGTGTAGGGCTATTCATCAAAGACAATATTCATGAATGACTATAATTAACTGTTATTTTGGACAACCTAAATCAAAATAATACAAAGGCGTTCTTAATGGGGGACTTCAACATTGATCTATTAAAATATGGTGTACATGAAAGGAAACGAACATTCGTTGACCACATGTTTAACGAAGGATTTCTCCCTGTAATTACAAAACCAACACGAGTGACGGAATATTCGGCCACCATACTTGACCACATCTACACAAACACACTACGATCTAATTATAAAGCTGGAATCATTATTACAGATATCTCTGATCACGTTGAAACGTTTTACTCTGAACAATCAATTACCATAGAGCATGTTGCAAAAATATTTGTTAAACGATCTTTCCATGGGTATAAGCTGCTTTAAAACTCAACTAGCCCATGCTAATTTTGAATCGGTTTTTGAATCATCTTGCCCAAAGATCTTCTGGAAAGCGTTCGACAACAATTTTCCAATGAAAAAACTAGGATTCCAAAAAAAAAATACATCAGACGTCAGCCCTGGATGACAAAAGGCCTTATCCAGTCGTCACGGAATAAAAACAAGCTATATCTTGATAAGTTGACACGTCCATCGGCAGACAACGCTGGCAGGTATAAATCCTTTTGTTTTATGTATAACAAAATAAAGCGAGCCGCTAACGCTTTGTACTATAAAAATATCTAGAATGACAATAGAAATAATATGAGAAAAACCTGGGAAATCCTCCGCAATGCTATTAATAAAGCGGACAGCAAGCATGTCCTCTCCACAGAATGTATTATTAACGGTAAGCTGGAATCTCGTCCAACTGATATAGCTAATCACTTCAATAGTTACTTCTCTAATATTGACAGAATAATAAATGACAATGTTGGCTCGTCCACCAGACGTTTCTCTGATTTCCTAACCGATATTAATCCACATAATATATTTGTTGCTCCGGCATCTAGTGGAGAAGTAATATCCATAACAAAAGTAATGAAAGGGAAACAGAGTAAAGACTATAATGACATCTCGTTAACACTTATTCAAGAAGTAATAAGTGAAATAGCAGATCCAATAACGCACATAATAAATCTTTACTTTCTATCAGGAACTGTACCAGAGAAAATGAAAATTGCAAAAGTAATTCCTATTTACAAATCTGGTAATCCCCAACATGTTGATAATTACAGACCAATTAGCATTCTACCTGTACTCTCTAAAATACTCGAAAAACTTATGTTGTACAGAGTTTATGGGTTTCTATCGAAACATATTATTTTATTCCACCATCAGTATGGCTTTCGAAGTAGTCATTCTACTTTTCATCCAATGCTGCATCTCCTTGATTATATAGCTGCAAACTATGATAATCACTCTGAATATTGCACACTCTATCACTGTTTGTGGACTTCTCAAAAGCATTTGACACTGTCAATCACGATATACTTCTACATAAGTTAGACTTCTACGGAATCAGAGGCACAACAAATTTGTGGTTTCGCAGTTATCTAACAAGACGGGTCCAGTGTGTAAAATATGGAGACTCAGCATCGGAATTACTAGGAATATCATGTGGAGTTCCACAGGGATCTGTCCTTGGGCCTCTATTATTTTTTATTTATATTAAGGATATCTCCAAATCAACAACACTGAATATTCTTTCTTTTGCGGATAATACGACTGGATTAACCTCAGACAACAACACTGAACGACGCCATAATCACGTAAACAGCGAAATTATGAAACTGAACGAATGGTGTAAGGCCAATAAAATTGCTATTAATGCAAAACAAAAAGCAAAATATATTCTCTTTTGCCCTTCACACATTAAAACTGATACCCCCAATTTAAGTTTAATCATGAACAATAACAGGCTTGAAAGGGTATCAAATATAGCCGATAATAAAGCAGTGAAATTCTTAGGTGTTTATTTTGCTGAGTGTCTAAACTTCAAGCACCATATTGCACACACTGCAACTGCATCTAAAATCTCAAGGGCGATATATGCGATAAATAGAGTAAAGAAACATCTTCCCCTTAGCGCGCTTAGATCCGTATACTTCGCACTTGTTCATAGCCAGCTGTTGTACTGCATTCACACATGGGGACATGTCAACAACAGCAATAAGCTGTTTTTCCTACAAAAACGGGCATTACGAACTATTAACAACAACAAAAATTAACTCGCACACAGATCCCCTATTCAAACAAGAACGGATATTGAAATTTCCCGACCTATACAAACGTAATGCTTTTACTTTTATGTATGATTGACATAATGGAAACCTTCCAGTAAACTTTACAAATCACTTCCTGATATATGGCAGTGAGTTTAGAAGAATAACCAGACAGAAAGGTCAAGTTAGAAGAGGCATCCCAAGATCAGATTTCTCTAAACAAAACTCCCACTCCATTCATTTCCAAAACTGTGGAATAGCCTGAGTAACAATATAAAAAATATTACGTCGAGATCACCATTTATAAAAAAAATTACCCAAATATTACTTGATTCCTTTCACAATTTCGTACGATGTCAAAACATTGCTTATCCCGACTGCCGCGCTTAGTTACATGTTAACCTGTTGTATTTGAGCAGTGGTATAATGATTAAATGCTAAATAATTATAGTATTTTTGGTAAATTCTGACATGTAATCTTTATCCTTTCCATTTGATACAGGCCATGCATTACAGCACAACTGTCTCTACATAATTTGCTGGATGACAATTTCTGTCGATTAATGCAAGCATTCCATAGAGTACCTGTGCATGACACATTCATGTATATACACTAACGCATCGCTGTCATTTTTCACATCCTAAACAGCCTTCTATAAATGACTTCTTAATTCTCAGTTCCTACTTTTCATTTTATTTTCCAACCTTTTTCTCGGGGGTAGCGGGAAGACAGCCAATCTGGCTATGCTACCTCCATACAATATGCATGTTACTTAGTGTTTTGAATACAAATCTAGATATCACTGTAAATGTATATGTAATGTTATATATTTGTAAAGTGTATATTGTTGAATAAACAATTATCTATCTATCTACGTTAAAACGTCATGCCATTCTGTTTAAATGTAGATGCAATGAGCAACCTCTGAGTAGAGTTTCTTCCGGAAAATTGTTAGGCCTGAAAGGAAGAGCATGCCGGGTTAAGAATTTGATTTATGCTGCATTATTTTGTCGAAAGTTCCTTCACGTATTTTACAATTGAAGTAACCTCCGCGTAACTTAAATGATCGTTCGCGGATTATTTCCTGGCCCGTGTAGTGAACATTAGAGTACATGAATGTATCTGGGGCGTAACTTACTTATTCCCAGTTCGTTATGCGCCATTCGTTATCAACCGATAAAATCGGTTTATAACGATTGTCGAATAAGGAACTGAGAATAAGTAACGGTTGTCAAGAAATATGTTGATAACGAATGTGGAATAAGGAACTGGGAATAAGTAACGGCTGTCACGTCCGTAATGTATCTTGCTTGTAAAATGATACAAGTCACCAAAATTTTGTACACGGGAGTTGTTATTGCACCCCTCCTAACAAGTGACATTTCATTTATTTGTTCTGTTCGTCTTCGTTAAATAAATAAAAATAAAAATAAAATATTTAAAGAAAAAGGAAAGAAGTAGAGGATATCTAGTATTTTTGAGTGGATAGCACAAATTATCTCATGAGTGACCGAGACAAATGTCTATGAATGAAAATTAACATTTGTCCAAGTCAAAAGTTAGATAATTTTCGGTATCCACTCAAAAACACTAGATTTTCTTTTTATTATATGCTGTTTATAAGAATCTAATTATTCCACTCGCTTCAACCATGAATTGATGCATGCATGCAAATAGAGCATTGAATCATTGATACGCCGAAGTTATTTGACCGATACTCGGAACAGATAGCGTCTTGCGATCTGATTCAGTTGGCGGGTTTCTAGTCCAAACATGGCCTGAAAGTTCGTAATATAAGTTTCTGGTTTGGTACGTCCTTTTAAAGGACGTACGAAACTAAAAACTCATATTACGGACTTTCAGGTCATGCTTGGATTAGCGGGTTTCATGCATCAATTCAATGTGAATACGTGTTGAATTATTGCTGGAAATGATCGGTATCAACTCCAAAAAACTAGATTATCTTTTCATTATAAGTTTCTAGAACAAATTGATCATTTCCAGCAATAATTCAACACGTATTCACATTGAATTGGGGCGTAACTTACGCCATTTTGATTGATACCGTGAAAGTGAAAATTTCTATATCTCCACATTGGGGGATGCGATTTCTATCTTTCCGCAGTTTCTTCGATAATCTATCGTTTAGCGTGTAATAAAAAAATATTACAACACTATCTTCAAAGCACTACAAATGGGCGATTGTAAATAATATTATGGTCAGGTATTTGATAGCTCAACTAAAGTTCAGCATAAAGAAAGAAATTAATGGATAATTAGAACAAAGAAGAAAAAAACATTTTTTTTTTCTAATTTCAGTGGGATTTTCTTTTGATTTATTCACTAACTATATGCCAGGGATAGCGAACACGTCAGTCTTCAATGTACCAAACGATTGCCACGCTTCTGTAAGTATTTTGCCTTCAGTTATAGCCACAATTTATGCATAATTTCAAAATGAACACTAAATTTGGAAGGAGGCACAGCAATAACTTGAACCCACGGCCCTCAGTGCTGGAAATGAACAAATTGACGGGTGCAATTTTAAGCTCCCGTGAAATCAGAGACGGGAGTAAATTGCACCCGTAAAATGTTGGTATATGAATTTTGAGGGAATACTTTCCCCAAACACCAGAAACTTCAATCCTTTACCTACCATGAAAAGCAGACGACACTCGCAAACAAAATTCTTGAAAAACTGTTTTTTTTTCATTTGTTGTCTCAAAAACATAGGTTGTGACCCCTCTTTGGAACGGGCACGTTAAATGTATAAGGGTCTGCTGAACTATGAGAATAATTTTCCATTGGCCACAGGGTGCCAGCTTTCTCAAAACAACACACATTTATATGCCCTCACAGTATATTAGTGCTCCACAATATTTTTCAGCGAGTGCTTTTGTAGCTCCCGTAAAATAGAAAACCTAGGTTTTGACGGGATTGATTGCACTCGCACCCGTCTCATTTCCAGGACTGGGCCCTTTTGGACTGTAGGATCAAATTATTTTTGACCTTCTGACAGAAAAAACACGAATCCGTTGTTGGGTGAATGCTGTTACAGCGAAGCGTCATATAGGGTGAGGATGTAAAATGGCTGTCCTCTGTAGGGAAAGAGACACCCCAAAAAAGATATCTTAACTCTGAAACCAATAGAGCACCGGGACACATTGGCTACGCATTATCCCACCAAGCTCACATCTACCACTGCTGATTGTTTTTGCACTGCAATAACCTTAATTTCGATTTATATACTATTCAACAAAGTAGGGGATATTTGATAAACGTGAGATATATGAAGAAATATATTTATATTTTCATCCAAAAGACAGTTGAGGCATTGCACTGTGGCATCCGGTGAATGATTTCAGCGATTGTTGGGTGTCTGACAATCACACATTCCACGCACTGAGTTGTAGAAGACATGGACGGTCAATCAGAGAATTTACCACATTCAGTCCAATACCTTGTAAATCCCCCTCGGCTCTCGAGACAAGCGCGTATCCGATGTGGCATACACCTCAGCAAACGTCCAATATCAGCTTGACTGATGTCATTCCATTCTTCATGCAGTGCAGCGGCGAGTTCCTGTACATGGGTAGGGGGCTGGTGGCTTTATTGTAGGCGTCTGCCAAGCATATCCCAGACGTGCTTGATTGGTGAAAGGTCTGGACTTAGTGCTGGCCAAGGTAGTATAGTGATGTTCTGCTCATGGAGGAACTATGTAGCGACACGGGCCTTGTGTGCTCTTGCATTGTCATCTTGGAAAAAGAATCGACGGTCGTGACGTCGCGCAAATGGCACGACATGAGCTGCTAACATATTGTCACGGTAATACTGCCCTCTGACACGCCATTGGATGACATGTAATGCTGTTCTGCTTGTCATAGTTATGATAGTTATACCCCCCCCCCCCCCCCACACACACACACACTATAGCCGATCCACTACCAAAACGATCGTGCTGCCTAACGGTTACGTCATGGTATCGTTCGTTCCGCCGCCACCAATCTCTGTTGTCGCCTGTCGTGGAAGTCGAAAGTGAACCTCGATTCATCGGAAAACATGACGTTGCTCCACCGACGATTCTCCAAGCGTTGTCGTGCTCCACACCAATTACGCCTTTCTGCGATGTGACGTTCAGTCACACGTGGAATTATTCGAAGTCGTCGAGCGTACAAATTCCAGCTGTGTAGGCGATTTCGGATAGTCTGACCACTGACTCGCACATCCGTCGCTCGCTGCAGCCGCTGTCCACTTTCTGAGGCACTTTGATGGCGGTTAAGTAATGCTGTGGTTCGGAGGAAACGATCCTGGTTAGCAGTTGTCGCCCTTGGATGACCTGACCGACATCTGTCACCAACGTTGCCTGTCTGACGGTAGCGTGACCACAACTTGCTAGTCACCGATTGAGTAACGTTGAGAATTTGAGCCACTGCAGTCTGTCTGTTGCCAGCTTCCAACATGTTAAAGGCACGTAAACGTTCGTCACGTGCCAGTCTTCGCATACCTCACATGATATGGCTTTGTTGAAATTTTTTGAAAAAAATTGAAAAAATGATTTTTAAAATAATAAATTTTGATATCGTTTGCGTTGGGTAAAGGGTTAAACTAAAGAGACACACTCCTTCAGATTAAAGCTCTCTTCGGAGTATTCGGGGCGAGTGAGGGCATGGATTTGCCGCTACAGAAGTCATCTCTCATACCCCTGCCACTGGACCAAGGAGTGACGACTAAAATGTATGACTTGCTCGTCAATGTCTGTAAAGTCAACAACCCCTAAACCCATATAACAAGAACTACAGACACCATATGACCATGGCTGACTAAACTCAAATAAACAAAGAAAGGTTCAACAAGGATTTGCCCATTTTTTGCAGTAGTCCATAAGACGATTCCGCTCAGGGCTCCAAACATGAAAGGGTTAATATTGACGGCAAGGCCTCGTTCTGACGACTGGTCAAATACCATCAACCCCGTGTATTAGGTCAAGAGCTCAGGGCACCAGTCTAATTCTCTTCGAAATTCGACAATGTTAAGCCCCACAAGGTAGGTCTTCTGTTTATCAGGACATTTTGTGTAAAATTGCATGTGGGCGGGAGATTTTTTATTTTATTTTTTTTATTTTTGTAATTATCTCTTTGCCATCAAAAGTTCATATTCTGAGTTTGTTTTATCTTTTAAGCCTCATAATCTACAGAAGAGCATTTCGAACCCTTGTTGCTCTCAAGGGACAAACTTATAAATTTCATTAACTTTGGTAAAATATCAGACATAAACCATTTAAATGTTATTTTTATAAGTCTGCATTGGTTAAGAGAGCATGTGGCAGGCAAAATGACCATGCGGTAGGTCCTGAGAAACAGATGTTTAACTTTTTTAGGCCTTATGAATGATTTGCTTACCAACCTTTCGTGGAGTTTTCGCGCAGACTGTTGTTGGTGACTTGTGATTCTCAGCCATTTTTGTATTTATTTGTTTTTCCTTCAGCCACGATTTAGGGTACTTACCATGAAGTAATCCTAACGAAATTTGTAGAGCTGAAACCTATTGTTCGATTAATCAATGATCAACATCTTGATCGATCCAAAAAGTAATTGATCGATTAACCGTTACTTTTGAACTACTGTATTATATGGGTTTACAAAGGAACAAGCTTGCTCAACAATAGCCAAACAATGCCACATTGACTCACATCAATTACACGAGACAGAGTAAGGCATTCAAGTTACTTGCATGACCCCTCATTGGAACGAGCTCTTTCTACTGAGGGTCCATAAGCTATATTTTTGAGACAAAAATTGAAAACATAATCAATTTGAATGGAGATTTTTGTATATAGGCCTAGTCGGTTTTTGGTTGTTACGTTGAGTAAAGGGTTATTGCTGTAAATCACCAACGGTATGGCAATTATTCAGATATCTATTTGGACAAGTGATTAGACGGTTAACCAAGGTTAATCCACGTGATTAATCGATCACGAAAACCCCTTAACCGTTTCAGCTCGAGAAATTTGACATACTTATTGACCGTAATACTTGTTCTCAACTAAGGCTGCGAGTTTTGATATCACGCCTTCATCCAAAACGGCGCCCAATGTGGGCGTTTTTTTTAATTTTAAATTTCAACGCCTATATCAAGTCTCCCATTTTCAACTTTTTAAATCCCATCTCTGGCAAAAAATACATTTAAGGCTAAACAAAAGTAACCTTTTGATTCTCAGGCTGCGGCGCATTCGTTTTTTCGACCCGCGTTCGTCTTATTTATTTCGGAGGCACAATTCAAAATGTATAAAACTATCATAGGGTGTGATTTTAGAGGAAACGCATCGCGATTTCCGATGCAATATGTCGTATACATTGATGCAGTATTGTTATTCTCTTCACGAAATACGACACGATTCTCATGTGTTTGTACAAAATAATATCTTTTTAACTGGCTGAGGGCTAGATTATTTTCAGTGGTCTGAATTTGTTCATCAGAAATTGTTTTATTACAAATTGTTGGAGCATGCCAACAGGCACTCGCCAATAATTTTTAATAGAACAAATTTGTGTAAACATGCTAATATGAATTAGGTTAGCCCTAGAAGAGAACGCAATCGCACTCTATTGTATCTTACAGTCAACATGTATTAACTCCGCAACTGTCGTGTATCCGACCCCCTGATTATTTATTAATTTATTTATTGGTGTTTAAGGTCACATATTTCTGCACAATGGCTAACCATGACCGTGACAGTTTTATGGTTGGAGGAAGCCGGAGTACCCGGAGAGAACCACCGAGCAACGGCGAGCAACTGTCAGCTACCCAACATACCAACTCCACACAAGCAGGGTTAGCATTGGTTGAAGACAGGTGCATCATCGACGTGCAGTACGCCTTAGTACACTACGTCACCGTGCCCCCACGTGGGCAATGGGGTGAAGTGTCTTGCCTAAGGACACAACGCGGTTGCCGCAGGTGGAATTCGAACCGAGGACCTCTCGGCTCGCAGCCTGCACCTCTACCAACTGAGCCACCGCGCCTCGACCCCCTGGTACAGATGTTTGTATCAGGGTGTCGGATACAAGCACGTTCCTTTCGCGTGAGTTCCATTTTATTTTTATTCATCCGTACGAATAAATAGTTCGTTATATATTCGTCTGCATTCTTCACTTATCCCCAATATATTGTAAGATAAAATGATTATTACCATTATGTGAATGTACAAAATATGTATCCGAGTTTCGTGATCTACCCTTAGAACCCGGAGCGAGACTCGGATACATATTTTGTACATCTACATACATAATGATAATAATCTCTATGTATCGTAAAATCGGAAGAAAATGATTCTTGCTTCCACTGGTAGTTTTAACTTTTGTCAACTTTTGATAATGATACTGTATTATAGGCAGTAAGCCAAAAGAGAAAAGATTCGTGGTCAAAAGTAGGATTTTAAATGTTTGCAAGTAACAAAAATCAATTTAATACTTCCAGGAAGCCAGAGTTCAAGTTAAAAGAAATAATAACGTCATTTATTCAAAAAGATTGATGCGGCGAATATACGGTGCAATCTCTTGTTTTTGTTGCTTTTTTTTTATATTTTCAACTATCCCAGAATTCAATATCGAACGAAAAAATGACCGCCCCCGATGGGCAAACCGGAAGACACAATTTTCACTGCGTTCTCTATTATTTACGTTTGACTAATACGAAACATGGGTAAGGAAAATGTTGGCTTTTGCAATGATACCCTCATTTTATTGAAATGTCTGTTTATGGCTTCTAGCACTCAACCAGTTAAAAAACGCCTTACTATTTTTGATCTCCATTTCAGTTGTGCTATATTGCTTTTGTACTGAATGATCACTGTTACAAAAAAAAAAACAAAGCAAAAAAAAAAAAAAAAAAATAAAACTTTCAGTGAAATTAACATGGAAGCTCTGGTATTTAATTTTAGGCTCTCACAACTGCATTTTAAGCATCGTCGACAATTCCAACAGGAATAAAAAATAAAAAAAATAAAAAACGCCTTCCTCATTCGTTTAAAGTTAAAAATAAATGCCTGAAAATCAATTATTTAAATTTGTTTGGCCTAAAATGTGGTATCGAACTGGGAGAGTGTCAGCGGTTATGGCCGAATTTTCGGGTGACAGTTTTGACGTCACAGTCACCAAAAATTAAATGTTCTCCGATTTTAATAAAAATTTGAGTATGTTGTAGACTTCAAACAACAGATAGATGTTTTTAGTTTTTCGACATTTTTCATTAAAACGCTGATTTTCTAATACTCTCTATTAATAATAGACACCGCTATGATAGTTCGGACACTTTAATGACAATTATGCCTCTATTCAATACAATTGTTATGATTTCAAATTTCAACCTTTCCCCAAAATAACGTCATATTGGTGTTATTTTCATGAATGTTTAATGTTCCAATAAAACTAAAAGATCCCTCCTCTGATTGGACGAGAGCTCGCTTAGTATATTCTATTTTTACGGCTCAAGTGGCAAATGTTACGGTCTGACGTCACCACGCGAAATATTTGAAATGACGTCGCCCGTTTCGTAATTGCTTCACCAACTGAGTGACTAGCAAGCCGCTTCATTTTTCTTTGATTTTTAACTCAAGCAGCAGAGGGTGTTCCGGATGATGTATTGTTTAAATTACAAACCGATTTACGATCTGAACTGAGATGGGAGGAGTTTATCTGGTTTATTGATTATTTATCCAGTGCCGTCGGTGGATACACGAGAGGTTTATTTACTAAACCTGTGATCGTTAAAAGGTGCCTTGCAGAAGGCAACTTTTAACGATCTTTTAGTAAATAAACCTATCGTGTTTCACAATGTAGGTTTTATGGGTAGTGTCTCATTGGAACATATACATTATTGTGACGAATTGACGGTAACATGGTCTGAGGTTTGCGGCTCGGAGCATACGTTCAACCGAGACGCATCGCGTCTCGGTTGAACATACGCTCCGAGCCGCAAACCTCAGACCATGTTACAGACAATTCATCACAATAACTTATTATATTGATTAATTGATCATGCAACTGAATTCTCTTTCTTAACATTTTGGATATATAATCTCCAACAAAACCTTATTTTCTGGGTCTGCCGTGGTGGTAACCTTCGGACGTCTACGTCGGAAAAGTACAGTGCCTCCGATTTGCATGAGTTTTGGGTATTTTGTAGAACGTTAAAAATGAAAAAAAAACCCCAGATGTTTTGGAGTTTTTGATTGAACGTCATTTTCAACTGTTTACGTAAATGGCGTTTTTGGTGCCAAAAAACACGTGTAGTAATCCAACAGCCTTTACTATAGCAATTACAGTCACAAAACATCTTATGTTTGCGTGGCAGTAATTGCTCTCGAGCATTGCCAAGTTTCTTAGTCACTGGCGCAAGGCGCTTTGAGTTCAACAAAACTAACGAAAAAATGGAAAAATACTCCTATTCGTGTGTCACGCGTACAAACCTTACCATATCACTCACGGAAGCCAAACTTTGCATTTTGACGTAGCATTGAGAAGTCGCATGCGTTACCAAGCGTATTTTCGATTGACGCAATACTCAAAAAAGACAAAATTCCACGCATACAGCCCTCACAGTACGGATCGAACTTGGCCGCCAAAGTGGCGATAGCCACACTTTACGCGCTGTCGATGCTTCGTTGGAAGACGCATGAATGTGGCTTTGGATTCCAAAATAATTTAGTTCTGTTCGGAATTCGAAGCTGTTATTGGCTATTCGTTTACCCACTTTATATATAGACTACCGTTGGTGTACATGTAATGTGATGGTCTTTCACTCAAACGATATACAGATATTCTTTCAATCTCCAGTTATAGATATTATAATCTGAATCACCATGAAACATCAAGGTATCAAACAATTATACTGTTCAAACATAGAAACGTAAAACGGGTTTTCTGTGATGAGGGGCGTTCCCGCCTTGTGAGATAATGAGATAGAGAAAAAAATGAATTCATAACCAAAGTTTTAATGGATGAATGAAGCACAAATGGAGACGTTTCAGACGTTAGCGACACGAGTCGACGTCATCCAAACTCAGTATCTAGTGTGACAGCCATCTGAGTTCCAAACAGGTTGGCACCTTCAGTTCAATGAAGCAATCAGATTCCGGATGGAAACTTGAGGTATGGTGGTCTATTCTTCCCGCAACTATGCTACTGCGGTAACGTCTGAGGTTGTGGTTGACGTTGTTGCACACGTCGATCCAATTGATCCCATAGATGTTCGATCGAGTTCAAATATGGCGATCTGGAGGGCCAGGGCAGGGCTTCGATGTTGTTATTCTATAGATAAGCTGTCGTGTTCCTCGGACGTTGTCACGCTGGAAAATGGTGTTAGCATTCTGCATAATGGGGAGCACGTGTGGATGCAAAATTTCATCTCTGTACCTCTGCGCCGTCAAGTTACCCTCAACTGGGACGAGGCCCATTCTACCAGTGTGTGAGATGGCTGCCCACCTCATAACTCTACCAACACCAAATCTGTCCACCTTCCGAACGCAGTTACGCGCAAAACGTTCCCCTCGACGTCTGTACACACGGCATCGTCCATCAACTCGGCGAAGAAGGAAACGTGACTCGTCACTAAACAATACCATTCTTCATCTGTGATGAGGCCATGCCCTGTGCATCTGACACCATTGCAGTCGCTGTCGACGATGCTGCGCCATCAAAATGACGTCACGAACTGGCCGTCTAGTACGCAGACCTGCCACGCGTTGACAGTTGCGATCGGTCTGATCTGAAATCCTCCGCCGACCTGGTAGCGTTGACGCTGTAGAGGTCTCTGTGGCTGTTCTTTCCCGCAAATGACATGTATCGATCCTAAGCTGGGGTGGTCGGGGTCTCCCGGATCATGGGAGGTCCTGCGTTGTCCCCTGGCTATGGCAGCGATTCAACAGGCGTGTGATGGTGTTCTGTGACACATTGAATACCCTGGCTACATTCGAACCTGAATCGCCTGTTTCAAGCTACCAATCGTCGCATTACAGTCTAAACCTCGTAACTCGTTTTTCACCATTTTTCAGGAGACACAAAAACTGTTTTACTTGAATTTTAGCACCAGTTGAAAAACGCTTGATTCAGGCATAGAAAGTTGATATGGTCCCTTTGACAGCAACTAGCGCAATTTTAATTTTATTGCGCCGTCAGAATTACAAAGGAAAAAATGCAAGATACGAGTTTTTGCTTCCGCCAAAATGATGATCTTTGTAAAAGATATGATGTTTTGCGACCAAGTATAACTTTTATTTTAGTGCACATCCGTAAATATATTTGGAATATAAAATAACTAAATAACAATTCAGTGTCATCTGACATATTTCGACGGATTCTACTGGAATCTCGCGGTCCAAAATAAAACACAAATACTAAAAGTAGTCCATCTGACTGTACTATTATAATCTTACCAACAGAATGGCTAAACCCTTCTGACATCAACTGTTGCCATGAACAATGAGATAAATTAAAAATTAAAAAGTAAATATACTAGGACAAAGCCATACTGATATGGATGTCATTAGAATTGGCTCATTGAGCTGGTTCCAGTGACATCCACATCTGTATACTTTTTTTTAAACTGCATCAAGTTTTATCCGGTATTATGTAGTTGATAAATGGCGTGCAAATACATGGCTGCTATATTAGTAAATTAACTTTTTTCATCTACTATTTGGAGATGCCGAAACAAAACAATTTAATGTCATCTGACATATTTTGGCCGATTCTACTAGAATCATGCGGCCCAAACAGAAACCTGAGTAATAAAAATATTCTATTTGACGATAAATCTTGCCAACAGAATGGCTAAGCCTTTTTCTGGTAGAGTTGCTATGACCAACAAAGTAAACTAAAAAGTAAATTGACAAGGACAAAATAATACTGATATGGATGTCATTAGAATTGGCTCATTGAGCTGGTTCCAGTGGCACCTATATCTGTATACTTTTGTAAAAAACGTATCATGATTTTTCAGGTATTATGACGTTAGTAAATGATATGTGAATACATGCAGATGGCTCATATACTGGTAAGTAAATTTTCTTCCACTATTTGGAGATCTCAAAACAAAAAACAAAAAAATAACACATGGCACATACACCTGTCACCCTCAACTTTCCAGTGCAATGTCTTTTTCTTTGTCAATGGTCAAGGTATGAAAGTATCATAGTGTACAATGGTAATGTTATAGTGTAATTGCATGGTGTTTTGGTACAATACCATGGTTTACCATAATACTGGTTGTGTGTTAGCAAACCACCAGTATTACAGTCATGCATGTGGTAGCGAATCAAAGAAGGAATGATAGTCACGAGGAATGACGCGTTTCAAGTCTCGCAGGTGCTGAAACACCATCACACTCAGTTTGATCACATATGGTCGCTGCATTGCCTTCAATGGCAAGCTTGACCAACATCTGTCCGCGAGAAAGTGCATAGTTTTTACATTTAACAACCATGGTGACAATTGGGGTGGAATTTAAATTCAATGGTGTAATATGTCCCATTCCGTCGTCTCACGATGTATCTAGGCGTGATTTGGGGAAACAACACATAGTACATTTCACTCAAGAAATTGTAATGTTTTGCTCGTGTTGAATTGAATCCCAATTCCCCTTTTGTTAGACAAGCATGCACATTTCTACATTTATACAGACGAATGTAGTTCTTATCTCGTAACCATTTAGTGACATTGATATTATACTCTTTGTGAATATCAGCTGGAAAATAAAATAACGTGCATTAGTCATAAGAGAGGGAAGGGGAGAAAAAGAGTGCGTGAAGAGAGACGGAGTGGAAAAAATGTGAAAGGAAAATAGAAAGGGCTAGTGAGTGAGAGGAAGACTAAAACAGAGATGCACAATGATAGGAGAGAGAGAGAGAGAGAGAGAGAGAGAGAGAGAGAGAGAGAGAGAGAGAGAGAGAGGGAGAGAGAGATATGAGAGAAGAGAGAGAAGGGCATAAGACAAAGCTATAGAGGGAAATAGGGACAGGGGTTGAGAGAGAGAGAGAGAGAATGACAAACAGAATGACAAATATATACACAGACAGGCAAACGGACCGAACGAGAGAGATAGTGTGAGAGAGAGAGAGAGAGAGAGAGAGAGAGAGAGAGAGAGAGAGAGAGAGAGAGAGAGAGAGACAGACAGACAGACAGACAGAGAGAAAGAATGACAAAATTTAATATAATACACAGACAGGCAAACAGACCGAACGACAGAGAGAGAGAGAAGAGAGAGAGAGAGAGAGAGAGAATGTCGCACAGATTGACAAATATATACACATACAGGAAAACAGACCGAACGACACACAGAAAGGTAGGAAGAAAACATTACTTTGAGTGAGTGTGTGCAAAAGGCAGCCTGTCAAACATACGGGCCGATAGACATACCCGAATTTCAAAATAATTAGCTCACTTTTGTTATTACATACATTGATATATCTGGGCACGGCCCCGAGCACATCCTATAAAATCACCCGAAATCGACATTTTGCCGTAACATGGAGTTAATACATTAATTTTGATGACAAATGACAATTCGGAATAATTATATGACTGGAAGATAACACTATGCCAGGAAGCTTGCTGTATCAAAACTACGTATCTCAAGATTTTATATCACAAACAAACTTTGTTGGCGCAAAAGCTCGGACCTCTGTACAACGCAATGGGGTGCACAACCAAATCCACAATTTCGCTCAGAGAATTTTATACATAGAACAAATACCTTACACCCGTGGATGTTTTTTCAAGCAAAACTATTAAAGGTACTTACCTGATCAATTAGAATGTTTTGTCTCATCCGAAAATGAAAAAAAATCTTTATATTGATGGACAACCATTAAGCGTTTTCTCACAGAATGAGTTACGAGGTTTTGATTCCAAGCTATATAACAAATCCCGTATTTTGAAAAAAGCGCGAAAATCGGACTTTCCAATTGGACTAGAGGTACCCCGTTTTGATAGAAGGTGTATCGCCTGTATATGACTGAATTCGCACAAAGAACCCAATTTTTCAAAAATCCGAGTTGCGAGGTTTTGACTGTAAAGCGACGCAATGGCATTATTTCTTTGAGCTTCGGCCAAACCCGGTGTAAAAGGAATGGAAGTCCGTAGGAACGTTAGTCCCTCTGGACTATATTCCGCGGAATTATAGTCCTAGGTCTAACATTTCTAGGAATAGTAGTCCGGCGGACTACTATTCCTAGAAATGTTAGACCTAGGACTATAATTCCGCGGAATAATAGTCCAGAGGGACTAATTTTCCTACGGACTTCCATTCCTGTCACACCGGCATTTTGCATGAGCAGCTTGAAGATCCCTTTAACGTTGTGAGAATTTCGACCGATTTCCATGTCCATTTATACACCCACACGCTCAGCGCGCATGCTCGGAGCGTGGAACTTCATGATCAGGTATTCACTCAGTGGAAACTTTGTTTTGTTAATTTCCAATATTTTTGGGGTCACAGTGGCCGAAATTATGCCCCATTGTTCAAAATGTTACAGAATGTTTAGACCACCACATGTCGTTAACCATATCTACAGCCACACTCCATCACTATACTCTCCAAAATTTGCCATGTTATCGTGACTATACCCGTTTTGCGTTTCTTTTTTTGAAGAGTATATTTTAACGTTAATGACGTTATAGTCACGCTATTTGTTTCTCACGAACGTTAATAGTATAGCTGGCACCTTTAAGCCTTGACCGCCAGGACCCCAGACGTAACGTCATGTAACGCGACCCAGTTAAGTCATGTTTAGTTGCCATGGTAGCCCGCGTGAGCGTCCATATTGTGCTTTACTACTATAGTGATATGTGGATGTCAGTGCGTATCCGCAACTCGTGATGTTAGGATCACACTTGCTTGCGTTGTACATTTTGTTAACAGGAGGCCACCGTCTTTGTTTACATGGTGGCACGTAATTGCTATGTAACAAAAATCCCTCTAATAGGACGGAAGTGTGTTCTAAGGTTGCGTTCGTGTAATGGGAGTTAATCTAATTACCACAAACAACCCAACAATGCCCCCAATACTTCTGAATTCTCAGATTCGTCTGTAGGGCTCTAATGTTCCGCTCTACAGTTTCGTACTTTTACACTGGAGTAAAATTCTAAAATAAGGACATATGTTGAAACTAATGCCATGTAAATTGGAGATGTATTCTTAATATCAGATATATGATTTCATTAGACTATTTGTTGGACTTTTTTTCACGGAGTTGTCACCAGGAATGTAATTTTAAAATGAGACGGTAACATACAGATGTATACATAATTTTTTTCTTCACATTTTAGAAATAGGGGATGATATGCTATATGATATGGTAAATGGGGGAAGTAGGACAATTCTGCTTTTGAGGCTTCTGGGTGGCTGACAATTACTGGTTTTGGCATTTTTCATGCAAGTTCCCGGTCTGAAGCCTTGCGTTTGACAGTAAATTATTTTCCCCACCTTCAGATTGTTCATTTCAACTTTGTCAGATAGTGTTGTATGTTGTAGTGGATTTGGAAAATGCTATACATGTTATGGGTTAGATAACTAAGTTACGAATATTCACATTTGAAGAGAGTGCATAGCATGTCAGTTGGGCTAGGTATTTGGGGAATGAAGACAGCGGTGGTTTGGGGACTTCTGAGGACTTTTGGCGTCTGGAGACAGTGATGGTTTTAGGATTGGTGGGGACTTAGTGGCTTTTCAATGCTATTGGGAACTGGAAACCTTGATGGTTTGGGGACTTTAGTGGAGTATCAGGGACTTTTGTGGACTGCTGGGAACAGGAAATAACAGTAATTTGGGGACTTTTTGGGGATTTACGTCACTAGTGTTTTGGAAACTAGGGAACTGTTGGGGAGTAAATTTGAAAATTATGGTCTGTGGAAATTGAAGACAGTGGTGGTTTGGGGCACTGGGTCATGTTAAGGACTGAAACAGTGGTGGTTTGCAGTTGTAGGAGACCATTGGGAACTAAAGACCGTGGTGGATTGGCTACTTAGGGACAAAAGGCAGCGATGGCTTGGGGACTGTTAATTAGTCTGTTGTGGGTCGGTATTGAAGTTGTAGTTGTTGGTGTTGTTGTAGCGGGTGTTGACGTTGCTGGTCTAATACGGGTACTGTAGTATTTGTGGTGGTTGATGTTGTTGTGCTTGATGTAGTAGTTGCTGATATTACAGTTGCTGGATCTTGTCGAGGTTGGTGTACTAGTTGTTGTGTCTCGTGTAGTAGTTGTTGCAGTAGTGGTTGGTGTTGTAATAGTCGTTGGTGTGGAAGTTGCTTTAAACATTGTGGTGGTTGGTATAGAAGCTTTTGTTAGCTGCAGTAGTTGGTGCACTAGTTGTTAAAATTGTTGGTTCAGTAATGGTTGATGTACGAGTTGTTGGGTTGTAGTAGTGATTGGTGTTATAACTATTCATGTTGTCGAGGTTGGTCGTAGACTTTTATTGATGGGCTGTAGTAGTTGTTGGTGTTGCCGAGGTTGATGTTGTAATGTTGGCGTAGTGGATATTGGTGCTGTCAAGGCCAGTGTAGTATTGGCTGGTGAAGTAGTTTATGGTAGTTGTCCTCGATAGGACAGTGAATATGTATGAATGGTTGATAGTATTGTCATGGGTTTTGGTGTAGTTGTTGGTATAGTAGTTGTAGTGGTTATCGTTGTGGTTGGTATATTAGTTATTGGCATAGTAGTCCTGGTGGTTGGTGTAGTGATTGTAGCAGTTACTGTTGTAGTGGTTGCGGCAGTAGTTGTTGATGTTATCATTGTTGGCGTAGTTGTTCCACGTGCCATTATGGTTGTTGGAGTGGCAGTTTTCGTTCTTGGTTCCAAATTCATTCTAGGCTTTTGGAGAGTACCACGAGGAATTAAGAAAGTGGTTGTTGGTGTAGTAGTTCTAGTGGTTGATGCGGTGTGTTGTAGTTGTATTGGTTGTTTAGTCGATGTATTGGTTGTTGGTGTAGTAGGCGTCGTGGCGATTGGTGTAGTAGATGTAGTGGTTGTTGCTGTATTTGAGGTTGGTGTTGCAGTGGATGTCGGTGTTGTCTAGATTGGTGTTATAGTGGTTGATACAAAGGTTGATAGTGTGCCATGGTTGTTAGAAATTCGCAGAGTTGTGCTTGGTGTTGTGGTTGTTGGGGTAGCAGTGGTTGCCGTGTTACTCATTTTTATTGTGAAGTAGTGGTTGTCTAGTCGCGGTTATTGGTGCAGTAGATGCATTGGTTGTTGTAGTTCTAAGTACAGCTTAGCATTTATTTGATTAATTGTTGTCGGTGTTATAATGGTTTATATAGTAGAAGTTATTGTAGTAGTTGTTCATGTTTGTAGTTGTTGGTTTCGTCGAGTTTTGTGTTCTAGTTGTTTGTGTTATAGTAGCCTGTGTAGTAGTGACCGTTGTAGTAATTATAGTGATTGCCATGGTAGTCTTACTGAAGTAGTGGTTGTGTTGTCGAGATTGTTAGTGTAGTAGGTGTTGTTGCTGAGGTGGTTGGTAGAATATGGTATTTATTTAATTAGTAGGCATGGGTGGTGTAATTGCTGGTGTTGTTGTGGTTTATGTTGTACTTATAGTGGTTGATATACTAGTTGTGTTGGTTGAAGTACCAGCTGCTGGTAGTGAAGTGGGCGGTGTAGTAGAGGAGGTTGTGTTGTAGTAGTTAATGTGAGTGGAATACTAGCTGTTGGTATTGAGGTTGGTGGTAAAATAATTGCTGGTGCAGGAGTTGGAGTGGTTGTTGTGGTAGTTGTAAGTTCAGTAGTTGTTCACTGGTGTACTAGTTGTTGACCTTGCCAAGGCTGATGTTGTAGTAGATTGTGTAGTAATTGCTGGTGTAGTAGTTGTGGTTAGTGTGTTGAAGTGATGAAAAGTTAGTGATTGTAGTTGTTGTGTTGATGTCATAGTTGCCAGTGGTATCGAAGGCGGTGTTGTAAAGGTTGTGACGTAGTAGCTGTTGTAGCGGAGCATAGTGATTGAAGTTGTAGCAGTTGTGTTCGGTGTAGCATAGTGATTGACGTTCTAACTTCTATGGGTGGTATAGTTGTTGTTGACATAATATTAATGGTGTTGTAGAAGTTGTAGTAGTCTGTGTAATAGTTGTTGGGGCTGTGGATATTGGTGTAATCCCTGTTGGTGTAAAACTGTGGTGGTTGGTATTGTTGATGTTGCGATTGTTGGTGTTGTCTCGGCAGGTTTCGTAGTGAGTGGTGTAGTAGTTGTTGGTGTAGTCGTTGCTGTTGTACTAATTAATATGGGGACGCGGTGGCGTTGTGGTAATCTGTTCTCGTCAGGTCACCGAAGTCAAGCAACGTCGACCCCGGTTAGTCCTCGGATGGGTGACCGTCTGAGCGATAGTCACAGTCACTGTCTAGTAATTGTTGATGGTTTTGTCATTATTTATTTATTTATTGGTCTTTAAGGTCACACATTTCTGCACAATGGCTAATCATGACCACGACAGTTTTACAGGTGGAGGGAGCCGGAAAACCCGGGGTGAACCACCGAGCAACAGCGAACAACTGTCAGCTCTCCTACATACGAACTCCACACAAGCAATGTTAGCATTGGTTAAAGACAGGTGCACCACCAACGTGCAGTACACCGTAGTACACAACGTCACCGTGCCCCCACGTGGGCAGTGGAGGTTAAGTGTCTTGCCCAATGACACAATGGGGTTGCCGCGGGTGGAATTCAAACCGATGACCTCTCGGCGTGCAGCCTGCACCTCTACCTACTGAGCCATTGAGCTCCAGATGGTGTTTTCATGGTTGTAAGTGTAGTTGGTATAGGTGGTATTGTTGGTGTAGTAGTGGTTGTGCTGTTACAGTACTTGTTGGTGTAATAATTGTTGGTGTAGTGGTTGTAACATGTTTTGTTGAAGTGGTTAGAACAGTAGTTGTTGGTGTTGTCAGTGTCATAGTTGTAGTGACTGATTTGTGTAGTAGTTGGTAGTGGCCTGATTGTTGGTGGAATTCATATGGTAGTAATTTGTGAAGTATATCTGGTATAGTAGATCTAGTGGATGTTGCTGTAGTTCAGGTTGTTGGTTTTCTGGTGGTGGTTAGAATAGTAGATATAGTGGTTGGAGAAGTAGTTGATAGTGCTGCCATGATTATTTGTAAAATTCACAGAATAGTTGTTGATGTAGTAGTTGTAGTTGGCGTAGGTAGAGTAGTTTTTGATGCTTGTTTATTGGTGTAGTAATTGCAGTGGTTGTTGTAGATATAATGGTTGGTGTTGTAGTTGTGGATGTTGGCAGTGTTGGTGTTGTCAAGGTGGCTGTAGTGGTGGTTGCTGTATAAGTTGTTGGCGTTGTCAAGGTTGGTGTTGACGTAGTTGGGGGAGTAGATGTTCGTGTTGTCAGGGTTATTGAAGTAGTGGTTGATGTAGTGGTTGTTGGTGTTCAAGTGTATGGTGTACTAGTTGTTGGGGTTATAGTAGTTGGTGTAGTTGGGGCTTTTGATGTAGTAGTTCTAATGGTCGTTGTAGTGCTTGGAATAGTAGGTGTTGATGTAATGGTTGTTTGTTTAGTAGGTGTATTGGTTGTTGAAGTGGTCGGTAGGGCCTGAAATTTATTTGATTATCAGTTGTTACTGTTGTCATTGCCGGTGTTGTCGTAGTTTATGCAGTACTTGTAGTGGTTGGTATGGTAGGTGTATTGGTTGGAGTGACAGTTGCCCTTCTCAGTGTCGTAGTAGTTGTTGGTGCAGTTGATGTGGCCAGTGTCCTAGATCTTTTGGTTCGTGTGATGGCAGTGGTGTTGGCGTAGTAGCGGTCAAAGTATTAGTTATGTTATTGAGGGTTTAGTTGCAGTGGTTGTTATCGTAGTTTAGGTTTGTGTTGTAATTGTTGGTGTTGCAGCTGTTGGTGATGTAGTAGTTGATGTAGCAGTTGTGGGATTATTAGTTGTCAATGGTCTGATCCAAACCTCAGACCATTTTACCGTCAATTTATCACAATAATGTATATGTTCCAGTACGACCCTACCCACAGCCCAAAACCTACATCGTGAAACACGAGAAGCTTATTTACTGAACGTGTGATGGTTGCTGTCGTAGTTGTTGGCGTTGTAAAGGTAGGCGTTGGGGAAGCAGATGTTGGTGTTGCCAATGTTGTTGAAGTAGTGGTTGTAGTAGTTGTTGATGTTCAAGTGTATGGTGTACTAGTGGTCGGTGTAGTATTTTTGATTGTTGATGTAGCTGTTAGAGTTGTTTATGTTGCAGTTGTTGTAGTAGAAGCTGCAGTGATTGGATTACGAGTTGTCTTTGCGAGTGTCTTGGCCAGTAATGCTGTGGTTGTGTTGTAGGTGGTATATTCGCGAGTGGTTCGTGTAACTGTTCTAGTTGTTGGGACAGAAGGGCTGGTCTCCTGGAAGTGAGGTGCTTGTCAAATTTCGTGTGTAATGTGACACTGATTGTGAGTTGATATTTGACGTCGTGTAGCCATGCATCATTATAAATAGTGTGTTGTCAAGGCAACACACGATATAACTTTATAGCTATAGGTCAAGGCCATTGTTATGGGTAGATACCGTGATCAGTGATGCCATCAGGCACGTGACTTGTGACGTCATCGATGCATAGTTGGAGAACTGATGAACAATACATACAATACATTTCACAAGCATTTGTATGCATGGTTCATCAGTTTTCCCCAAACAAATATGCTAACTACAGCAACAACCAATACACCCACCACCCCAGTAACCTCGACTACACAATCACTACTTCGAAATCAAAATGAGTACCACGACAACCACTACTACATCATCAACCACTACAACAGCCACTCCTGGGAATTTCGCTAACAACCACAACACCACTATCACCTACTATATCAACCTACTACAAAACCAACAACTTTAACTGCAGCAACAACCACTACAGCACATCTCTTGAGTTCCAATGTGTTTTATGTGCCTACTGGCACATAGAACAATTGGAACTCAGGGGACGAGCAGCCACTCCTGGGTGTTTCACCAACAACCACAACACCACTATCAACTACTATATCAACCTACTACAAAACTAACAACTTTAACTGCAGCAACAACCACTACAGCACATCTCTTGAGTTCCAATGTGCTATATGTGCATACTGGCACATAGAACACATTGAAACTCAGGGGACGAGCAGCCACTCCTGGGTATTTCACTAACAACCACAACACCACTATCAACTACTATATCAACCTACTACAAAACCAACAACTATAACTGCAGCAACAACCACTACAGATACTACACCAAAAACTACTACCAACCACTACACTGATTAATCCAACCACTACAACTACAACACAGACAAACACGACATCAACCAATAGAACTACTACACCAACGACCACTTTCTTCATTCCTATACCGTACTCCTAAAATTCCCGGAATGAATTTAAAATCTAGAAGCCATAGATACTATGGTGTAGAAGAGTGGGTGAGATAAGGTCAAAAAGGTGCTAGGGTCTATGAAAACATAACTTAGGAACTTATAGGAGCTAGGGGCGATAAAGGCTGTGGTCTGTCAGCCATATAGGAGTTAAGAGCCATAAAGCTTATAATCTAGGAACTATATAGGATCTGGTAACCAAACAGGGAACACGAAGGCCGTGTTAGGCGCTACCGTGGCAGTATATTATTTCCAATGGTGCATTGCACAATGAAAATGGTAAATGAAATGGTATTCCTTGTGATATAAACAAGGAGTTTGCCAAACAGATCAGCTCTTCTGTATCAGCAACTGCAACTGCAACACGAATCACTCGACAGCACCAGCTATATATACCAACCACAACACCACCAACTACTTCACCGACAACTAGTAAACAAATCACTACACCAACAAGCATTGCAACTACTACACCGACAACTATTATGTCAAGAACAGCTGTACCAACCACTATAACAGCCGTTACTACACCAACAGCCCTAACAACCACAAATATCACCTCAATAACCTCAACTACACCAAAAACCCCAACGACACTGGCAACCATTAATACGCAACCACTAAGAATACCGCGTCAGACACCATCAACTACATCAACCTGTACTACACTGAACTTGATACACCAGCATCTACTACACCAACCACTACAGCACCAACCTCGACAACACCAATCTTACACCATTAACAAAAACAACTACCGCACAAACCACTACTACACTAAACTTCACATCTACTATATCAACAATTACTATATCAACTACCACAACACCAACAATTACAACACCAATAACTACATCACCAACAACCTCGATACAATAACAAACACTGTAACTAAAACTCCAACAAGACAACTAATACACTTACCATTACAAACCACAACATCCACCACGCCAAACAATCGTACACTGGCCATAACAACTACACGACCAAAAACCATGGCACCAAAAACGAGAACTGCCACTTCAACCATAAAGGCACTTGGAACAACACGAACAATGGTAATAACAACAACTGCTGCAGCAACCACTACAGCAATAACTTCTAAAATCACTACTCCAACCACCAGGACAACAATGACAACAACTAATATACCAACCACAACAGCAACCACTACAACTGCTATACCAACAACCACAACTACCCTCGAACGTATGCCAACACTATCTACCATTAATACACATTCACTGTGATAACCACTCTGCCATAAACTACTTCACTAACCGATACTACACTGGCGTTGGTAGCACAAACAGCAACCACACCAGCCTCCACAACAACAACAACCACTACAACACATCACTATTATCCAAAGTCTACAACACCAATCTCTAGACATTGAAACGTTACATCACCAATAACTACTATAACTCAATAACTGGTACATCAACCACTACTGAACCAATAATTAATACTACAACAACAAGTTGACCAATTACTGTGCAATCCACAACAAATTATACCATGCCAACCACTACAACGTTTAAAACAACTACTACACCGACACCTACTACTACCACGCCAACTACAACTGCTACATAAGGCACTACTGGTACTAGTACAACAATCTCGACAAGCCCCAACAGCTACAATACGAGACACTTCTAAATAAAACACTACAACATCAACCACCACCACAACTACTACACCAATACGTTCAACACAAACAACCACAACACTAACCACTACAACTTTAACACCACCCTACAACAGACTGACCAACTGCCCCCAAACCACCGCTGTCTTTTGTCCCCAGGGAGTCACGCCATGACTGCCTTCAGTTTCTAATGGTCCCCAACAGCCACAAACCTCCCCTGTCTTCAGTTTCCAAGAGTGCCAACCCCCAAAAACAGGACTGTCTTCAATCCTCACAGACACTAAGGCCCCAAATTACTGGTGTCTTTAGTCTCAAAAGTCCCCAAGTCCCCAACCACCACTGCTGAGTTTCCTTAGTGCCATGTGGAGAAAAGCAGAAAGATAATTTCGGCCGGATCGTGACCCAGTCGCCATGCGTCCGAATTTCACCGTCTGCTTTGTGATCACAATACTGTTTGTGGCTTCTCCATTGACCTAAGCGCATTTTGTCGATTTGTTTTGTGAACTTTTTAACCCGTCTGACTTAACAATTAAGCTGACGCAGGAGCAGGTTTATTTGTTTTGTCATTTATGTCCAGAAGTGAAAAAGCACCATCCCACAGATGTACTGTTAGACGTGCGCATGCGGCCCGGCGGGGCCAACTACACACTCGCTGCAAAAAAAAAAAAAAAAAAACAGAAATGTTTTCGCATATGCTTTATGTACACAGAACTACACACGCGTGTAAATGTGTTAATCGATATGGCACGAGTGCCAGCGCGGAAGGATTAAACGAGAGGCCGCGGGCCTCGAGTTTTATCCTTCCTCGATGGCACGAGTGACATATCGATTAACACATTCACACAAGCGTATTGTTATGTGTTTATTACATGCGTTCACGTCTATAAAAAAATTAATAGAAGGACACTCAGCACATCATTTGACAAAAAGAACACATTTTATCGCCAACCAAATTTGCGGGGGGAACCCGTGTTACTATTTCGCCCCTTGAGTTCCAATGTGTTCTATGTGCCTACTGGCACATAAAACACATTGGAACTCAGGAGACGATTTTTAGCTATCACTAGCGATTCAAATTGTAATTGCCGCGCGCGCTCTGTAGAAAATTCCAGTGAAATTTCGATTCTTTATAAAAATAGTCCGTCGACAATTTCTGTTCCGCACATGTGTGTGGAACAGATGTTCATTTTCCGCATGGTTTAATGTTGCTGTAGATGGGGATTTCATAGAACAGGCGTGTAATAAAAATCCCTTCTGCATTTTCTCTTCTCAGCTATCCTCTCGTCTGCAAGTGCAAACATTTGCTGCAAAATTCTAGAATTTTATTCTTTAAAATAGCGTTTTATCACATTTATAATTTCTAGTCTCGTGCGTCATTGCGGAAAGGTAACTATTGGAAAGTATGTTCTATTATTGTACATGTCTTTCAGACACATTTCAATGTATTTCTGTTGAAATAAACTGCCAGTCTGTTCCCGTGGCGCATGGCAGTTTTCAAGATCAAGAAGTGTTGCTAGTATGTTTTGTGGAGGGACGGCGTACCCAACACTGCGTGCAAGCCACGCATAGTGTGCGGTGATGCCGAGGAGTATTTATTCCCGCTGTGGATTACCCGCACAACGAACACACTTTTTACGTCATGCGACTACTGCTTTAGATACAGACAGATCACGTGGTATACTTTAAAGCAAGATGTACTATGACCTGTATGTTCAAAAATGGCAGTGACAAAAATAGACGCCACAAAATGACAGTGTCAGTGACAAAAACGGTGGTACCAACATGTAGGGTTTTTTATATCGTTTGAAGTTGTTGTCCCTCTTTCTGACATGTGGCTCGAAACTCCGCCGAACACCCGTGTGCATAGTTTTACCATACTAGTGACTTACAATTCCCTCAGCCTTCAAGCACCCCGCCACACACAATGTGAGAAAAGAAAAAAATGAAACATTTTACTTGCATGTGAATGGAAACTCTCAAGCCAGCAGTCAAGTTGTTCTGTGAGGAATTCAACGCTGCTATGACCCGTAACCAGTCCCGCCCCTGAATTGTCCATCGCCAATGCTACAGATTCAATCGACTAGAATATTTCAGTGCTGTGAGGAATTCAACGCTGCTATGACCCGTAACCAGCCCCGTCCTTGAATAGTCCATCGCCAATGTTCCAGATTCAATCGACTGGAATATTTCAGTGCTGTGAGGAATTCAACGCTGCTATGACCCGTAACCAGTCCCGTCCTTGAATAGTCCATCGCCAATGTTGTAGATTCAATCGTCTGGATTATTTCAGTTGGTCGGAAAGGCTAACCATCGGTTCACTTTTCCGACCAACTGAAACATTCTAGAAAACTGAATGAAATAGTACCATAAACATTCAGTCACATGATATGGCTTTGTTGAATATTTTTTCAATTATTTTTTCAACTGTTGAATTTGTATGTTACACTGGTGGATGCGGTCTGTTCGTTGGGTAAAGGGATAATATTATTCTTTCGGGTCTACAGTTAAAACTCAAGACATCTTGAAAATGAAATTGTGGGTAAATAGATAATGACAATAAACCGATATTTTTGTAATTGCACCGGTAATCCATCGATACTAGTTTAAAATACCGTTATGTATCGGTTTATCGATGCACCGTGCAACCCAAAGAAAAAGCCGAAAAACACGTAGTGATATCGTTTTATACTTATTTTGTAATGTGCGTCACTTCTCGAAAGATATTCTCGTACATCTATTCTGCAAATTAAATTGCTAAACGTTTCCCGTTATCTTATACAGGATCCTATAGGGTAGAGATATGATTTTCAAAAATACTTTTCTTTGTTTTTCAGTAAGACGTCTTCACTGTCGGGCTTCCCATGTTACTCCAGAATGATATACTTGCCTTAAACCATCAAGCTACATGGTTACCTCTCAAGTTAAATGTAAATCGTTCATCTAATAAACGTAGACAATTTGGAAAGGAAACTAAAATGAAACGTTTTCCACCTCTGTCCATACCCCACATTGCTTTGTCTAAAACGTGTAGTTTTTTATGCCCGTTAGGTATGTTGACAAGGGGTTCTGCGACAAGTGGGACTCTTGGGTGAATGATAGTAGTCATAGGTTTTGGACATAGATTACGCACGCACAACATACCGTCAGCACATTTCACAAGTTCCTGAGAATTCCATTGCATTCCATTTTTTGTATGCGGCAGAAAATATTTTTGTCTCGTTCACCTTATTTCAATGGCAGAGTAAAAATAGTTTTTCCTTCCATTTCATTTCACCCCGTGTTGGGTCAAGAGTGTGTGCCCATTAATGATGAAGGGTAGGGGTCTTCCCTGGAAACAAACATTAACTTTCATTCTGATTGGAGCACTGTGAGTACTTACTTGAAATACCCAGAAAGTGGTGACATAACTTTAACCAAACGACCCAAAGAAGTATCAGGTTGAGAATACAGGAATTAGTTCTGGGGTTCCAGGCGTATATGTGTGTAATGTTTTACCATTTCTGCAGGACAAGTGGGGGGAATCGCCACACCTCCTCCTCCACCAGCCCCTATGGCTTCATCGCTGATTAAATTAGGCAGTTATAGAAAGAGACGATTATTCTGTCTTGCGAATGTTTTGAATGTTAGATACCCCAAAAGCGCTCGTAATAATCTTTACTGTAATTATCAAATGGTAATCCTTTTTAATGAGAACCGACTATAGGGTATGCTTAGAAAAACCGACAGATCTCTTAAAATCATTGATCGCCCACTCGCTTATAAATACGTCGCTGCTTACAAATGTATTATATCAAGCCAGGATTTATCTTGTCAATCGTTGCTTCACTGCATCTTCGCAGTTCCAATGAAGGTTAATCTGTCCTTCCACCAGGGACGTGGAGACATGGGGGTGGGTGGGTTGGTGTGTGCCCCCCCCCCCCCCCTAAAAAAAAAAAAATCCTGGCCAAAATTTCCTATAGTTGGGAATTCGGAGGGCAAATCATGTGTAGTTGGAAATTCCATCTTTTTGGATTTTAGAGCTTCTCTGGCAATGCTGATGTCTCCTTTACTTCCCAAATTCCAACTCGGTTTCAAATCGGCAAAAAATCCAACTGTTACTATTTACAACTACAATGTACGCAATATCGAGCTTCATAAGTATGCATGGTGTCAATCGGTACGATATTTCTATAGTACGTTTACTTATCGTAATAAAAAAATCATCGAAATGCACTTCTTGAAAATCGCAACATGTAAAATCGTTATCCTGAGTTAATTCCATCATTCACAGTTACAAAATGATGAAACATCGAAAATTGATTATTCCTGCATAAGATCTGATTTAATGTTAGGGGAGTATGAATTGCTCAAAGTTCTCAACGAGTGACGATTTGATATAGCATATATTAACCGAGTTCATGAAATCGATCTATGGCGAGGGTTATCGAGGATCAGATATATTTTACTGAACAAGGTTAGGAAATTTCATATCAACTCGTGAGGAATTTGAATTCTATTTATCAAATAATTTGTAATTTCACCGCAACGGAAAGGAACAGCCAAAACCGACCAAAGCTGTTCACAAAAAACATCACACAAATTGTTAATTATATATTAATTAAACATAATATATAGCCCTTCATTGAAACAAGTCCGTCGATCTAGTTCCCATGAGATGCCATAAGCTAGTGTTAAAACTAGAAGTCCTGTCACGAACGGTGCGCTTATATATGCTTAATTGCGTGTAGGAATTGCGCGCAATTGTCATATCGAATGGCATTCTAAGCACGTCATGTTGTCCTGGTTACTCATAGCAAACACTGGCAATGTTTCTGCCAATGGACCTCAGGGTTACCCGGAGGTTCATTGGCTGAACCATTGCTTATGCACAGGCCATATGTACAGAATTTGATGGCCTTACTATGGTCATAACGAGTAGATTAACGCGCAGATCGACGTGCTATTTGTGCGCATTTCATGACAGGACTTCTAGTTTTAACTGTATGTTTTTGAGACAAAACAACGAACATTTGTTTTTATTCAGGAAATGTTCTTTTCCAAATGTCGTCTGCTATTGGTATTAGATAAGAAAATATTGAACTATAAGGAGATTAATTCAATTCTACTTCCGAAACCAACTCTCTAACAGTTCTACAACGTTGACGTTTACTTCTGACGTCACGAGTTTATTAGACAGGCTGGGAACGATATTTACAAAAATGAGCTATGTGATGGCGATTATGTAATAAAATAATTTGTCTCCAAATGCCGAGAAAAAAAGAACGATAATTGCATGTAGATATTGGTCTGTCTTCCCGATTTTGTCTTAACCCTTTAAACTCTAGCGGCCGTTTTCCGGACAGCACCATAATACGTCATAACGTCATTAAATAGGATGGCTGTTCAGTAAATGTGTGAGGTAGACCAATCAGTATTTTTAACGTGCAGCCTCGGGGCTGCACGTTGAAAATAATGATTGGTCTGCCCCAAATAATGAATATGGACTATTCTAATTGCTTCCATTGAACTGGCATGGAAGATACCACTAGAGTTCAAAGGGTTAACCTAGACAATAGTGTTTGGGTTTCCACAAATATTTCCTTTGTTTTCTCTGAGTCCTCACAAAGAAAACAATAGGTTAGGGTTTGTCTTCCCGATTTTAAGAAAAAACAAACAAACACAACTAACAAGCCACTCCCACAAACGCGGTTAATTAAGACTGTGTGCGTGCGTGCGTGCGTGCGTGCGTGCGTGCGTGCGTGCGTGCGTGCGTTCGAAATTTAGTTTAACCGATAAAGTTAGGTAGAATTCTTAATTGTACCTATCCATCCACATTGCCTCCTTTCAAAATGGTTTGGGCATTGAGACCTGCTTGACTTGTTTTCACGCTATCCCAAATGATAGAAAACCAAAAGAAAAAAAATGACTGTGACGTTTCTGGATAAAAGGCGTATGATATAGTATGGGGGAGGGTATGTGACGAAAGCTTGAGGCCTTAGGCTGGGAAGTGAGCGTGTTGGAATTTTGAAAGAATTAGATAAAGATGTGCCAAGTTAACTTAGTCTGGGTATTACAACATACAAACTGATGCCTATGGAGATAGGTCTAAATGAGGGGTGTATCCTTTAGTTTATGCTTCTTGTAGTTCACATCATACGGTAGAGTATGGAGGGAGGGTATGTGGCGAAAACTTGAGGCCTTGTATGCTGGAATTTTGAAAGCACTATACAAAGATGTACTTAGCTCAGGTAACATGGCGACAAATTTTAAACGTGGTGTCTATGGAGGCATAGCGAAGACGGGTTGGGTGCCTGAAGATCCGGGAGCTATTTGGCGCAGATGATGTGGGTTTAGGGTTAGACAGCGAAGAGGGGGTTCGAGAAAACGCAGGCAATTGCTGGGCGATGGGAGGCAAATTCAGAGTCCATCATGTTAATGGAAGCAAAAGCAAAGTTATAGCCATGGGTTGTAAAATGGTCCCTATACGAAGGCGGAGAGTGGGGGAGTTCTGTATTACGGAAGGTGGCAGCAGACGTTTTGGTGTCTGAGAGATAGGTTTCTACTACGAGTATTTGAGAGTAAATATAAACAGCACAGAAAGAGGCATCTACCAAAACCACACAAATAAACTAACTATGAAGGAAGTGAATTCTTAATCAAATTAAACTTATAGGAAGAAACAGAGTCAATAAGATTTTCTAGGGGGAAACCATTTGGAAAATGGTGAGAGTACCAAGTATACGGTAGTGAAGTGATACATCTAAACAGAACGGCTGTAAGGAGCTTTATTTATTTATTTATTTATTTATTTATTTATTTATTTATTTATTTATTTATTTATTTATTTATTTATTTATTGGGGTTTAACGACACTTTCGAAAGCCAAGTCCACCTTGTGTCGGACAGTTTAACGGGTGGAGGAAGCCGGAGAGAACCACCGAGCAACGGCGAGTAGCTGTCAGGCTCCCCAACATACTAACTCCACACAAGCAAGGTTAGCACTGGTTGGAGACAAGTGCACCATCAATGTGCAGTACACCTTAGTACACAATGCCACCGTGCTCCCACGCGGGCAACGGGGTTGAAGTGTCTTGCCAAAGAACATAGCACGGTTGCCGCAGGTTGGATTCGAACAGAGTTGTGAACTCTACAGAACGATGCAGGCCGACGGATAAGAGGATCGAGTACTTCCACAGCTCTAAATACAATCAAGAGTGAGCTTGGGTGAATGAGGTTCAAGGACAGGATAGACTTATAAACTATTTGTTAAATCACCCCGACAACCGAAGGTGTAAACTAATGTTCCTGAATATTATGAATTCAAATACAAAGAAGAATGGATTGAGCAAGTGACGCAATTAATAGAGAACTATTCACTTGGAAGTGAGTTCTGCGCAGGGTGAAAAAGTCGCCAGAGAAAGAGTCACGGATGATTTTAACCGATATTGCCGAGAGGATGTCAAAGCAAACAGATCTTTGGGCGGCCTACACTCTAAAATTAGTTGGGTTAAAATTTCATATTCACTCAACCCAGTGATTTGGGTTGATTTTTAACCCAACTGACTTTAGTGTGTACGTGATAAATAGAAGTCGGATTTTAAAGACTACCTTGATGACACATTTGAGGGGTCAGTTCTGTTCAAGCTGAGTTCGCGGTCACTACAGTCTGAGAGAAAAGGGAAAGGCAGTGAAAAGGAGTGCCAAATGTGTAATTTAGGAGAGAAAAGGGGAGTGGGGTAGGGATGCATTTGGGAGCACAGGTTAATCAAGGTCTTCTAACACGAGATCCGCCACAAATCAGCGGCCACACAAAGTGTTACATTATTATTCCAACAAGAAAATATCCAAGGTCTCCCTCACTCACAATCTACTCATTTATCTCCATCACTTTAACCTCAGAATTCTAATGACTTCAGGGGCGTAGCCAGAATTTCCTATTGAAGCGAGCCATCATTTTTTTTTGGGGGGGGGGGGGCTGGTGGCAGTTCGATATTGGCTACAGGCATATCCGAAGGCCGTAGTCCTGGCTTTGCCTTATTACAATTTAAGAGAGAGTGGGGAGGGTATGACCCTCCCATTGGAGGGCTCCCCCGAGCCTCCACCAATTGGAAGACCATGTTTGTGTAGATAGATAGATAATTTATTTAACGCTCCAAGAGTTTATGGTATTATACATACCAAGAGGGCAAATATCCTTAACAAGTATGCTTTACCGTTGGGAGGTGCCATAGCTAGATTGGCTGTCTACCTGGCAACTCTCCACAATTTGGACAATAAGAAATATATATATTTACAGACCATAGGAAACGCATTTAGTTCATGTGAGCTTATTTACAAGCATACGCAGCAGATTAAATGAGGCTCTGCGGCAGGGAACATCCTTGGTCGAGTTAGACAATCGTGTGAGCTTAGTAATCTTGCAGTGATATTTTTGATGTACAGCAATGTACAGTGTAAATTACTATTGTACAAATCCACTGTAGTTGGTTTGTTATCAGCTCAGTCTTGTGGGGTTTTGTGTGCTTGGAGAGCAGCGTGGGTATTAGAAATTGCACTCTTGACAACAGGGGTTATCACACTGGAAGCTTGTGGAATGAAGATAAAAACTCGTCTCCTGAGTTCCAATGTGTACCTACTGGCACATAGAACACATTGGTACTCAGGGGACGAACTGAGATTCTGCTCTATTTAAGATATTTTGTACAGTTTGATTTAGATTCTTCCACAATAGTGGTTAGGCAAACATTAGGGAGTCTATCAAATGCTTTTGTTAGGGTTCGTCCGACGTACAAGAGTTGAGACTATCTAATGTTTACGTTTAATGAATTTGATGTGTCAAAATAATCATTTACGGAATCAGAAAGATTGCCATTTTTCCAATCAAACACAAATTTGTGTATTATGCATCATCTGAAAAAAGGTCCACATAAAGAAGCTTTAATAAGATGTTTCCCGTAATCCAGTGACAAACTGATGGCTTCGTCTGATGTCTGTTTGACCCTTTACTCAACGTAACGGGCAAAACCGGCCAGCGCTGTTCTCAAAAATCGCCAAATAATTTTCATTATATTTTAATTTTTGTCTCAAAAACATAGGTTATGACCCATCTTTGGAACGAGCTCGTCGAGCTCGTTCCAATGAGGGCTCATAATCTATGTTTTTGAGACAAAAAATGAAAACAATTAGTTATTCAAGAATGTTTTTGCAAGTGTCGTCTGCTTTTTATGTTAGGTAAAGGGTTAAAAGGAGTTAACATTTATGTATTATGTATCATTATCTGAAAGAAAAGAGTCCATATCAAGACGCTTTAATAAGAGGTTTCTCGTAATCCTCTGATAAACTGAAGGTTTCGTCTGTTGTCTGCTTAATGCTTTTCATTTTCCGTGAATCTGTTTAAATCTTTAAAGAATGTCTGATGTGATACATGTATGTATCCAACATACGAAGTAGCTGCGATATCGCAGGGAAACCGAAGGTTTTAGCGCAACAACGACGCATTAGGACGGCGTGGGGGTTAACTAACCACTTACGACCTCTTTAGCAGTGCAAAGTACTTTTCACATCCATCAGCCGCACAGGAGGAGAAGAAAAGGAGCCAGAAAAACCACCAGGACCCAGCCAGCCACCCAACGGTTATAGTAGGTGACGATTGATCGATTCTTCAGGTACGTATAGCCTACCTCTTGTTGTAGTTATGTCCCAAAACGAGCTTTCCTTGGCGAGTGCAGTCTGTCTCCGGGTTTGTCTGGTCCGCTGCCACCGAAACAAACATCCAGCACGCGACAGGGTCATAAGTGCCAAAGGATAGGCGCCCCATAACGTGGTCGATGATCCAGGATTATATGGAGCCTCCGATTTTTGACCCCGCCAGGCCTGGACAATCGAAATAGGAAGGCCTGGCCGGACTGAAGAGAACAACCTCCGCAGTAACGCCAGCTAGGAAGTGGCCAAGGCATGAGATTCCTTCACGGTTACAAAAAAGGATTAGAGAAAACTCTTGTAGCATTTTCAAGACCGGGGTCATCCACCAAACCTCAAGGGTGCCGTATTTACAGCTACCCCCCCCCCCCCACACTGCCCCGTCTCCCCCACACACACAAAAGAGTTGAGATAAACAGCGTGTTTGCGAGTTTTGTTGGTGTAGTTTTTAGAGATTTGTTGAGCCCTGGCGTCTTCCATGAGGGACTGCGATACAGATAGTTATGAGGCTCGCTGATACTAGTCTGCCCATATCACTCTGGACAATTGCTGAGTGTGTCTCGAACTGTGCTGTAGTTTCGTTGTCGGTATGAACGCGAGTTGCTGTGATGTGGTAGTTGAAGATGAGTCGGTCGTGGCAGGGTCAAACTATGAGCTGCAACGACGATGCTGGCATCTAATTCGGGGGGGGGGGGGGGGGCGGAAGAACAGAGAGCAGGTAGTTTGTGCCAGACCGTATCCCATCTGGGTGTTTGCAATAAGTATGCGTGTAACTGTGCTGTGGTTTCACTGTCGGTCTGTGCAGAATTTGTGTGAAATGATGGTAGTGGTGATGAGTTGGTCGGGACAGGGTGAAACCATGAGCTGAACCCAGAAATGATGATTCTGGCATCTATTCCTGGGGTGGGGGTGGGGGCGTCGGTGAACAGATTTTATGTAGCAGGTTGTTTTTGCTTCTCCGTATCTACTCTTGTGTGTTTGCATGTGTATATTTGTCTGCTTAGTGTTTTTGTAGGAGGACGCGACTGTCGAAAATTTCAAATTTGTTGTATATAGAGTCACCATTCTGTATTTATTTATTGGGGTTTAAGTCACTTTCGACAGCCAGGGTCACCTCGTGTCGGAACCACTCTGTATTTATTTATTTATTGGTGTTTAAGGTCACATATTTCTGCACAAAATGGCTAACCATGACCGCGACAGTTTTACGGGTGGAGGAAGCCAGAGTACCCGGAGAGAACCACTGAGCAACGGCGAGCAACTGTCAGCTCCCCAACATACCAACTCCACACAAGCAGGGTTAGCATTGGTTGAAGACAGGTGCACCATCGACGTGCAGTACGCCTTAGTACACAACGTCACCGCGCCCCCGCGTGGGCAATGGGGGTGTAGTGTCTTGCCCAAGGACACAACGCGGTTGCCGCAGGTGGGATTCGAATCGAGGACCTCTCGGCTTGCAGCTTGCACTTCTACCAACTGAGCCACCGCGCCCCGAACCACTCTGTAGTGAGTGCATGTTTTTGGTGGTTGTGTAGCAGGAAGTATTGTGGGATTGTACGCGACAGTGGTTAGTATTTTTTTAGGGACGGGCTGGGGCTACTAGGTTAGGCCTGATTTTGATTTTTGGGAGGCTTTACCTTTAGATTATTTTTCCGGTACTCATTTCGGAAATGAGCTCGCTGTCTTTAAGTTTGTTAAGAGTTTTATCTACAATGGTTTCTATAATGCGTTTCTAACATCTGCATATCAGCCCACTCATGGAGAATAAAGCTTGATGTTCGTGGAGGAGGGGGGGGGGGGGGGGGGCTTGGGGGACTACGCCGCCTGCACGTGGGCATGGTTGTAAACGCTTTGGAGTTTGGTGAAGTATTTTTACTGAGATTTATTTTTAATGGTGAGTGATCCGTATTCGAGGACTGGTCGGATAAATGATTCATAGAGTTTTAGTAAGGTGTTTTTGGCACCCCAATCCTTGTCTCTTATCATTGTTAGAAGATTAACCCTTTTGTTGGCTCGGGTTACAGTGTTGGATTTGTGAGTATTTACGGCTAGTTTCTTATCGATAGTTATTCCTTGGAACTTGGCCTCGTGAGATGTTTTAAGTTTGGCCAAGTTTGATGTTATAGAGGTACAGATTGGTGGGTATCACTCGGAGTTTTTTTTAGTTATGACTATTTTGAGGTTTTACTGGGATTGAGCTTATTGCTCCATTTCGCGCACCGGTCTTCTATGTCATCCAGGGAGTCCTGCAGTCTTCGCTTGATGATGTTACAGGCTCTACTAGCAAAGTAGAATCCTTTGTCATCAACGAACTGTGAGATTCAACCCAACTTTCACCCACTATGTGAATGTCGTTGACACAAAGTATAGAGAGAAGTGGACGGAGGAGCGAATCCTGGGGGCATACCGGCCGATAGCTCTGCCTTCCCTCATACCTCGCGGTTAATCCTAACTTTAATTTTGCCTTCTGTTAGGGAGGATGAAATAATTCGGAATGTTTTATACGGAAGGTTATTTTCAGCTAGTTTATATCTCATACCATTGTGCCAAACTGAATCGAACGATTTTTTCGACGTCAAGTAGGGCCGCTACCCCACTGATGCCCACGACTTCGGTAGCGAGGATGGCGGCCACAAGGTCCCCATCATAGCAAAGTTCATGGTTTGAGGTAAAATTGGGTTCGAATATTTCCCTGTGGTGGTTTATAAACTCTTTGACTTCACCATTAAAGACATCGTTGAAGTTAACCCTTTCGTGCGTTTCGTGAGTTTCCTTGAATATTTCGGTAAAGGTGGTTTTCTACGACAATAGCAAAGATTTTGATAAAATTTGGATTAATGGCCTCTTGAACAGTGCAGCCTCCGTCGACTGGTCATAGTCCCCACGTGGGCCGTGATGTACACGCATACGTTTTCGAGGAAGTAAAACAAAATCATGATCAGCAATATTTTAAATAATGAAACACAGGGCTGTACCCGGAGCTTCATTAATTAAATGTTTGATAATTATTCCTATAGTTAGTGTTTGTAATATAATATTATGGCCTCCGAGGACATATTGCCCACTCGTGGAAAATGACCAATTCACTGTGTCCGTACTGTAATCAATAGAAAGAATGGAAATAACGGAGAGAAACTCTTAATATTATTAGAACCATATCTGTGTGATCCAAAGCAAAGAATGATGGTCAATGGAGAATCATCATCATGGAAGTTGGTCAATTCGGGGGTTCCCCAGGACCCAATTATTTCACTCTTACTATTTCTTATCTATATCATTGATATATACAGATTATCATGATACTGTGCATGTCCTGTGATTTGTATTACTCGTTTCCTTAACGACCCAAGGGATGTAACTCTATCTGTTGTTAACTACGTTTGTAAAAACAAAACAATTATCCAACGGATTGCAGAGCGTGAGAAACGCGTCCGCAAATTTATTTCCACCATGTTTCTATTGTGTTTCAAACGGGACAAAAACGTTATCTCCACCGACTTGTATGGTATATGAAGATTTAATTCCTGGATGTTTCTTGTAAACATCTCGAATGCGACTAAAGGGACGATATGTAAACAAAATACTGTTTGCTCATTTCCCTAACGACCCAAGGGATGGAACTCTATCTGTTTTCTTCTGCGTTTATAAAAACAAAAAATATTCTCGATTTTGGTTCAAGTGATTGCGGAGCGTGAGCGTGAGAAATGCGTCCACAAATGTATTTCCACTATGTTTGTATTGTGTTTCAAACGGAACAAAAACGTTATCTCCGACATCATATGTATGGTATATGGAGATTTAATATCTGGATGTCTCATTTAAAAACGGACATCCAGGTCTTAAATCTCCATATACCATACATTTTGGCGGAGATAACCTATAATAACCTCTAAGACATGGTTGTGGATAGATTTATTGCGTTGACATAAATTTAGCTTAGACAGCCGAATATAAGAGATCGATCTGGCGTTTTGTTTACCACTTCTTGAGTATGCTGCTACAGTATGGAACACTTGTACAATGGCAGAGACTAATGAATTCAAGAAAATTCAAATAGGCAGCGTCCCAGCAACAATGAGTGCTTCTAACACTTCTATTTACATTTAAACTGGCTGGAAAACAAGGGAACCTCGGCGACAAATACACAAATTACTGCATTGTTTCAAAATCAAAATGCACCATGGGTTAACCCCTTTATACTTTTCACTTTTCTAGTGGACCTCCACTTTCTGTTATTCAAAGCTACAACATACGTTCTAATCCGAATTTACGCGTACCTCAATGCGTAACAAATTCTCGTCAATCATCATTTTCGCATTAATTATCAGAATGTGGAATGAGGTGTCAGTAAATACCAGAGAAAATACGTCTGTTGTGCAGGCGAACAGTTATCATGATAAGAACAATCAGCGCTCCCAACCTCTTACAGTATTACTAAATCACGGAAAGCCCAAATACATCACTGTTGACTGCGGCGACAGTGCCGTAACGATTACCTGTTATTAAACAAACTAGCAACCTTCCCGCTTTGTTCCTGTGTCCATTTTATAGCACAATAATAAGCGAAACTCTGGGAACATCCCCTGCTATGTAGATTTTGATATTCTCTTGTATGGATCATATATCACTTAAGCATCCACTTAAACCAAGTCATCTTCGACCCTGTGCAGTCTTATATTTTGAAGACTAGGCGATTTGGTTTGTTGTAAAACTTAAAATTTAACTCTTAAGCCGCTGAGTATTTTCAAAATATTTTTCATCATATCTAGTCATGGCTGCTTCAAAGCAGCCATGACTAGATTTTATGAAAAAATCATCTAAATTTAACTCAGGAAGTCTTTGGTGAAAAAAAATCCATTCAATTTACAGGGTGGAAATTGGATTAGATATACCCAAATTATACATATTTCCATGGCATGATAAATGCTGTCCAGGGCAGGAATATCCGCCAGCAGCACGCAAGGAGTTAAACTACCCAGCTGATATATTCAGCAAACTTCACTGCTTGTAGGATTTGTATTAGGGAGAAATAAACTGTGGAATTCTCTTCAAAACTTCTGACAACCCTCTCTCGCAGTTGGTTTGAGCTTCCTTTGGTCTAAAGTTTAGCGATATGCATCACACAAAAATTTCTATCCTTTGTATCAACTTAAATGGAAACACGGACTGTCATTCAGTTACAACAATTCAATGTCCGCCTATTTCTTTCTTTCTTTTTTCCGTTATCTTTCTTAGAGTTGCTTTTTTATAATAATTTTATGCAGGCCTAAAAATTTAAAAACATGTTTCTCAGGTCCTTCCACCTGGTCCTTTTGGCTGCCGCATGCTATCTTTTTATAACCAATGCAATTTTTTAAAAAATAAAATTAAATGCTTTATGCTTGGTATTTACGCAAGTTAATAAAATTGATAAATTTGTCCCTTGCGAGCAACAAGGCTTTGCAATGCTTTAGAATTGGAAAGTCCCCTTGCAGTCAAGGAACGAAATACATTATCACGTATGCTATTCTGTAGATTATGAGGCCTAAACATAAAAAAAAAACAAGAACATGAACTTTTGATGGCAAAGAAGTTATTACAAAAATAAAAAATAAAATATAATAACGTCCACTCATATGCAGTTTTACAAAAAATGGCATGAGAAACAGAATAGCTACCATGTGGGGCCTTATGTAATTTAGAACTAGCATGAACAGAACTTGTAATTGTAACAAAACAAAACAGGAAAAGGTTTGTGCAAGCACAAGCGGCCGATAAAATTCCCATGAAAACACTTATTTTGTTCATATATCGTGCAATCGTTTCGTATTACAACATAAACAAGAAACATTTGTGAACAAAGTAGAGTCACTCTTACTAAAAGACGGTGAAGCATTATGACTAGTTATTCACAAGAAATTAGTTTAAAATAATTTCGAGTTTATAGGACAGAGGTCAAGGCTATGGGGGTTAATATTTTTCTTCAAAATCACTTAAAATGCACCCTTCCCACACAAAACATCTCAGTCTCAGGGTTCAAGTAGCAGGGGTTCACTCTGAACAGCGAGTTCAATGTCGCTGATGTCGTTATGTTGAGATGCATTATCAAGCCTAAAATAAATTATAGTAATATTCTCTAATAACATAATAACATAATACCACAATCTATATTTGATATATTGTGATGTACGTTTAACCCTTTAATTCCTTTAGAATATGAGGTGAATAGAGATCAACACAGCTAGCTAAGGTTGAATTGTTTTTTTTTTCTAACTATAATCCCCAACTCCAGCGGATGGTAACAATAACACAGTAACAGTTCACAACGATCACTGAGACCGTATATCCCAAGCTATTTAATTAGACAAGTTTATGTTCAATGTGTTGTTTTTTAAATTACTTTTTATATAAAAAAAAAAAAAATCGGAGGGCATTTTGTCCACCTCTACATTTCAGTGAGAGAATTGTGTCTGTATTTTTACTGATGACATTATGTCCGAGAGAATTTTACCCTCCAATCGTAATCCTAATGGATGCAATCAATAAAAAATCAATTATTAACAATAGACTAATATAGGTGACAGCACTGTTATCCAATTAAGTACCAACAAGACAAAGGATTAATAACACCTTCGCTTACCCCGGGGTACTTACGCAAAGTAACTTACTGCAGTTTAGGAACTAACAGCAAATAGACCGACCGCCTTAAAGCAGATTTTTGGACGAATCGTTCGATATGAAACTACTTGGGATAAAACGCCCGTGCTGGGGTGATTTTTGAGAGGAACTGCCCGGCACCACCTCCAAGTATTGTCAGTGGTGGTTTTCGATTTTTTGAAGAAAGAATTTCAAGTCTATTGGGCGAGAGGGAGAGGCCGTGTCGCTGCACTTTGTGGTTAAGATATCCATTAGAAAAAAAACATGGAAAACTACCCCACCCCGACACACACAAAATAAACATAAAAACGCATAAATGTAGGCTACAAGCATATCGCGAATTGGGAAAAAATATTCACGCAGACATCTCGTCTAATAAACGCGAGGGTGGATGTAACATAACAAAAAAGGTTTTGAAAAATACTTCTAACTTTGGAGGTGGCATAACCCAACACGAATAATGAAACACTGAATGCGGTGAATCCCAATTTAATGACGAATTCCGCATATTAGTGGATCCAGTATATACATACAGTTCCATTTTGTTTGGTTTTCGAAGTCATTTGAATCGACCTGAGAATTAATACTGCGTGATCTGTGGCAATTATCGCCACAGTATACACGCGAGCTGAATAACGTGTCTGAGTTACAGATTGGTTGAGTTAAATTGGTGCTACAGATTAGCTTGACCAAGGAGAGTGAAGATGCTAAATTGCAGCTCTAAAATAGCTAAATTGCAGGTACAATTTAGTGCACTGTAGGTGCAATTTAGCTAAACTGCAGGTACAATTTATCAGATAGTAGCTACAATTTAGCTAAACTACAGGTACAATTTATTACAGTGCAGCTGCAATAACTAATGAAAGTGTCAATGACATTGTAGCCTAACTTGACTGTGTGTTGTGTTAGATAAAAAAGGACAATGTTCAACGTTTATGAAAGGATTATGAAATACGATTAGAATTGTGATAATTAAGAATATTTTAATTTCTGTTCCCTGTATTCTATATTTAATAACAATAATTTGAGGAGTAGACTTACTGTACTAGTAAAGAACTGAGGTATGGGTTAAAGTGGCCCTCACAGGTAACGTATGTCAAACAAAGTTAACAAGTTACAGTAAAATATTTCCAAAACGAGTCGTTCTGCCAAGTGACAATGAAATCCCTTCATAAATATCACTCGTAGACGTTGCAAAAGGAATGTAGATCATATGGCGGTTCGGCGGTCATGGTTGACCGACCATGATCGTATTAGGAAAGTCTCATCATCTAGATAACATACCAAGTTATCCTACAAAGTTACAATGAAACCCCTTCATAAAACAACATGTAGGCAGTGCTAAAGGAATCTAGGTCACGTGACCAGGCGGCGGTAACGGCTGACCGATCGTGACCAAAATAGGGAATTCTCATCAAGACATCATACCGACTTAGCTTTCCGCGTTACAATGAAATCGCTTAGCAAATATGAACTGTAGACTGTCCTAAGCAAATCTAGATAGGTCACAGGCTTGTGCGGCCGTCACAGTTGACCTATCGTGGCCAAAATAGGGCGCTGTAATCTAAGCATTATACTGAGTCGTCCTACAAATTTGCAATGGAATCCCTTCATAAATGAAAGCTGCACTAAAGTAATCCAGGTAACGCACCCACAAGGCCGTCACGGCTGCCTGGACCCAACCAAAATGGACGTTCTCGTCTAGACATCATACAGAGTCATCCTACGAGGTTACAATGAAATCCCTTCATAAATACGACCTGTAGACTGTGCTCAAGTTTTTCGGACTTCGGGCCCGCGAAGCCGGCACGGTAGACCAAAAGGGGGCGTTCTCATCTCGACACCATAAGGAGTCTACCACGCTATAATGAAATCCCTTCATAAATACGACCTGAAGACTGTGCTAAAGGTTGTCGGGTTTCGGGCCTAGGTAGCCGTCGCAGCTGACCGATCGCGACCCGGGGGGGGGGGGGGATCTCATTTAGACATGACCTCGAACTTGCACATGACATTTCATGATGATCGGACAAGAACTACGGGGTGTAACCTGTGCTAAAGAAAATGTGAACAGACTCAAATACTTCCGCACGCGTGATGGCAGTAGTTTATCTTGACTTTGTCAAGTTAAGCTAAAAATTACGTGGCGCTAATAAGCCGCCTTACATGACAAACCAGACAATGATCCGAGTAACGCAAAAAAACCTTTTAAAAACTGAGATAAAAATAGCACTCGACTGATTATTTCTTTTTCCTTTTTGGCCTTTAAAATAGTTGCCTTTTTCTGACCTAAAAATTGAACACGGTAATTAAAATGTTTTTTGTTTCACAAATTGTGTATATTATAAATACACAGAACGACACGCGTGTGTGAATGGGTTAATCGATATGGCACGAGTGCCAGCGCGGAAGGATAGAACGAGAGGCCACGGGCCTCGAGTTTTATCCTTCCGCACTGGCACAAGTGCCATATCGATTAACCCATTCACACACGCGTGACGTTCTGTGTTTATTACACGCCTCGCGTCTATAAGGCAATTATTAGAAGGACACTCAACAATTCATTTGATGATTATCACCAAAAAGAACACATTTTTCGCCAACCAAACTTGCGAGGGGAACCTGTGTTACACTTTCGTTCTCTGAGTTCTATGTGCCTACTGGCAGCCTACTGGCACATAGAACACATTGGAACTCAGGGGCGACTTCTAGCTATCGCTAGGGATTGAAATTGTAATTGCGGTACACGATTTGTCGAAAATTCCAGTGAAATTTCGATTCTTTATAAAATAGCCCGTCAACGATTTCCGTTCCACACAAATGCGGAACAGATTTTTATTTTCCGACGATTTAGTGTTGCTGTAGATAGGGATTTCATGAACAGGCGTGTAATAAAGAAATAGATGCGATGATGATTCTCAAAAGAAAATATATAAGTCGAAACCGAGTGTTGTCATTCTAGTGAACCAATAATTGACTTGAAGACATTACTAATGAAAAACTCCTAAAGCAATCTCGCTCGATCATAATTCACACAAAGATAGAGGCAGGGAAAGGCTTGGGCAGTGCGGCGGAATTGGAACGCATTAGAGGGGAGAACACGAAAGTGTTTGAGATTTTTTAGGGATGGTGTTACGGATTAAATAGCAATCTAGCTCGATCATAATTCACCCAAACATACACCCATGAAAAGGCTGTGACAGCGACGACGTAAGTGGAACAACTTGTACGGTGGGAAGAAAAAAGTTAGATTTTTTTTTTAGCGAAGGGATTGTGGGTAAACATCTCTTCACAACGCACTAGGGTTTTTAACCCTTTACCTAACATGAAAAGCAGACGACACTTGCAAAAATAATTCTTGAATAACTAATTTTTTTCATTTTTTTGTCTCAAAAACATAGGTTATGAGCCCGCGTTGGAACGAGCTCGACGAGCTCGTTCCAACGAGGGGTCATAACCTATATTTCTGAGACAAAAAATGAAAAAAATAATGAAAATTAATTGGCGATTTTTGAGAATAGCGCTGGCCGGTTTTGGCCGTTACGTTAGGTAAAGGGTTAATACAAAAAACACAGCATTTTCTATTTTCTTCAAATATTTAATCATTTCATTTTCTGAAAAAAAATGATTTCAGGTATAAAGTGAGCGTGAATTTCAAAACGCTCACCCATAAGAAAATAAGAGGAGAATATTAACCAATTTTGTATCAATTTATTTTCATGGCAATCCACTTTATCATTCAGCTGGACAATCTAGCCTGGTCCAATGACTGGAAAATAGTAATATTTAATTCGTTGTTTTGGGAGATTTCTGTTGTTGTTGTTGTTGTTGTTGTTGTTGTTGTTGTTAATGGTTTTTGGTTTGTTTTTTGTTTAGGTTTATGTGTTGTTGTTGTTCTTCATTCCATTACATTATTGGTTGGGGAAAATTATTATGCGGATGTAATATTAATTACTTCAGCACAAAGCGTGCGCCCTATCATGCCAATTTGTAAATTAAATTGATACTTCAAAGCTATATTCATACCGTTTTCTATATCACAAAAGTCAGGCGAATCATGTCAGTTCATCCAGTCTTCAATTAATACACTTCCAAGTGAATATTTCTTCAGCTGGTGAATCGGCCAATAATGCAACGGGCCGAAACGTATTGACTTGACGCCCAACTGACTAAAATTGTCAGTGACCGAAATGGCTTGCATCCGAAACGTGCGTATCTTTGAAAATCAGAAGACAACCCCCCCCCCCCTCCCACCTCCCAAACCAAGAACGAATGAGATGACTTCGTAACATGAATAATCCATAAAGGACCCACCAAGCCGCGTTAGTGAAGGCGAGTATTTTGGAAGCACCGAAGACACGTATATCTGTTCCCGAAATACAGAGGCACAACGGTGTAGAAAAATGGAACACGACCAACGGTATTCAATAATCCTTTTTTCGAAACTGCCATCTTGACTTTTAATCTAGGCAACATTTCAAGAAAACACGTTGTCAGGAATGGGAGAAGAGAGCGGGTGAGGTGCTTCGGATTCCATTTCGTTCATTCAAAAAAAATTCAGCCAAGTACATCATTTGTTTAAGACAATGGCAATATTGTTTGATAACATTCATTAATTCGAATTCAGTTCCTATCGACTTAAATGTTGTTTGAGTGCACGCCGTGTCATGACCCGGTGTCCGTGGGCACTGTTTCGACAACTTTCGGGGATTCCCCAAGCCGAGAAACTCTGTGTAACGAGTGTTTCCTTGTTACCACTCAAAACAAATCCTCGCCTCCGTCAAACAAGTCTTTAAACCTGGGTATCCCATCGTTTAAAGTCGTCGAGGGCTGCCACTTCAGTTAATTCGAATGATGACATCGGTTCTACGAATTTAAACTTGATAGTTCACAAAATTTGTTGTCTTGGCTGACACAGAACTCAACGCGACGAACAAGATTTGCTTGCACCTTTGTTTACACCCCGCGACCTGTGACCTTGCGTAGATTAAAATCCAAGATGGCAGTTTCAAAAAAGGCTTATATCACCTGTCAAAAAATTGGGTAGACTTTCTCGTCAGATAGTTTTCTTGTCACTGTTGCAAACACACTTTAGCAGACGTCATAAAAACACATATATCTATTAGGGATTTTTCTGTGTGTATTATTTAAAGACAATGCACAGAAATGAAAATAAATCAAAATAAAATAAAGGAGAATTACTAATATTCGTTTCTGATTTTGAAGATGTCCATTTTATCTTCCGTAAATTGAATCTTTCAGAGCATTAAATTTCCTTTGAATTTTACTCAGAATCGTCCCAAATATTACGCGCACATGCGCGCTAAATAATAGTATTATTTAGCTCTTGATAACATTTTTCATTGTCATATAGCTACTGTCATATCTATGTCCATTGTGTGGAAACAGCTCAATATAAGATTTTGCTTTATTGCTGGATCGACAGAATTTTGTACCATACAGATATTTGAAACAAATACTGTTTTAACTAAAACCCTCCTATTTTCAACCCATGAAGAAACATTATTGCTTCCCATTAGTGGGGAAGGCGACCTGTTCTCATCTCCGTGAGTTTGCTTTCATTTTTGGGCTACCGTGGCCTCACCGTGGTGAATCTCTGCACTCGTCTGACCTAAAATGTTAACTCGTTACCTAACACAAATAACAGACCACACTGGATAAACTCTAGCATAGTTACCATTTTTTAACCCTCTACACAACGCAGACCATATCAAGATTTATTATTTTAAATAACATATTTTTAAATTTTTCAAAAAAAATTCAACAAAACCATATCATGTTACCACTCATTGGAACGAGCTCGTCGAGCTCGTTCCATAGAAGGGTCACATGATATGGTTTTGTTCAAAGGTTTTGAAAAATGGTATTTTTTCAGCTGCTGAATTTGCATATTACGCGGGCGGATATGACCGATTCGTTGGGTAAAGGATTAAACTTTTTACCTAAAACATATCTTATGATTCCCAATGTTGTTTATTTATTTATTATGGTTTAGCGGCACTTTAACAGCCAAGGTCATATCGTGGCGGTGACAGTTTTATGGGCGGAGGAAGCCGAATGACCCGGAGAGAACCACCGAGCAACGACAAGCAGCTCCCGAACATCGTAACTCCGCACTGCAGCACAGGCAGGGTTAGATTGGTTGAAGACATGCGCACCATCGACGTGCGGTACGCCCTAGTACACGGCGTCATCGTTCTCCCATGTGGACAATCGGGGTTAAGTGCCTTGCCCAAGGACAGAACGCGGGAGTGCGAATTGATCACTCAGAGGGTCACCCATCCAAGAAGTAACCGGGCTCGACGTTGCTTAACTTCGTTGATCTGACGAGAACCGGTTACCACAACGCCACCGCGCCCCATGGTCCCCAATGGAAGGTGCTGACCGACATCTATCCAGTGATGAATCGAAAGCCATGTTTTTGCGGTAAAATTTGAGAAGGATAATGGACTTGAATCACAATGACTGCGAATAGCATGGTTCATTATGGCCTTAACATTACGTGAAAGTTTAACTCAAACCTGGCTACAGTTTGCACCAAACGTAACGTAATTCTGATCACAGCACATTACTGTACAAACACATTTGCGAAACAAAGAGCCAAAATGACCACTTAGTGTTGGAAGGCACTGATAAATATTCTTAATACCGGATTATCTGTGAAGCGGGTGCTTCTAATTAGCTTGCCATAAAAAGCCAAGTCTCTTTTTGTTGCTTTTAATAAGCGAACACAACTGACATCTTCGTGAGCTGTCTGTTGTTTTCATTTATTAAAAGTAACAAAAGGAAACGACGCTTCATTTTCTACTGTTTTTTCATAGTAGTAGGGGGTAGTATCAAATCCGAAGGACTATTACCGGGTTATACGGCGTGGGAAATCTTAGCCTTTAAGCAAATCGTGTAAATTCACATCTGTTTGAGTGAATGAGATAACACTGATACCCGCCAAAAATTCTGAAACACAGACACAACACCACGATAATGTTTGACTCTTTGATTGTTTTACTGTATCTGAGTAACAATGTTTCGGCACAAACGAGATGCTGCTCTGATCACCAACACACGGTCGATGCGATAACACACGGAGGCCAGGTTTTTGAAGGCCACGAACATGCTCTAGATGTACGTACTCTGTCATTCCGTATTTCAGATGCAAGAAGTTTTTTCAAGCAAGTACAAATTCAGTAAACACAGACCCGAAGCTTGGAGGGTGGCCTGGTGCCGGGGAATGAGGTGAGTTTGTGATGGTGGCGATCCGTCCCATGAACCTGTCTATCGGAAATTTTTGTTATGTATCGGAAAATTGTTGGCCGCCCGAAAGCCAGTATTTTTTATAAAGGCCATTGGCCAAAGAACACAATTTTCATTTTGCAAAAATACCCTTTTGTTTCATATATCCTTTGCATGAAAGCGCATGTTCCGAATAAATAAATTAAACAGAGGACGAGAATGTGTAGACTTTTTTCAAAATCGAAAAACGTTCGTTTATTATTAACCATTTCAATACAGTGTGCATAAATTTTTGCGTGAAGAAAAAAATGATAGTGGACGAACAGACGATCGATATAAAGAGAAAAAAATCTGAAGCGAGGCTCGGTAATAATTTAATAATCCATCGAGCTGTTGGATTAAATTATTACTGAGCCTCCCAACAAACACGAATGACTTTCCCCATTCTGCCGTTGACAGTACTGATTCCAGGGCGCCAGTGTTCAAAGGGTTAACGTTTTAACCCTTTACCTAACATGAAAAGCAGACGACATTTGCATATAAAAATTTTTGAATAACGATTTGTTTTTAATTTTGTCTCAAAAACATTGGTTATAACTCCCTCATTGGAACGAGCTCGACGAACTCGTTCCACAGAGGGGTCATAATCTATGTTTTTAAGACAAAAAATGAAATAAATAATGAAAATTAATTGACGATTTTTGTGAATAGCGCTGGCCGGTTTTTGCCGGTACGTTGGGTAAAGGGTTAAATAATCACATTCCTTCAAGGAAATACCCTTATGTTTTTATATATCTCCTATGCATGGTAAACATTTGAGCAGCCAGTGCCCATCTCTCTTCTAAGAAAATCAAATTAAGGACAACTGACGAAAAAGTAAATCCCTTTCCTAGCCTATATACGGTTACTAACGGCTGGTGATATAAGTAGTATGTCAGGCACAACCTTCCCCTTTTTGGTTGACCCCGGAGGATGATCTCGGAAGTGACGCCAGATCACGTGATCCACGCAAAGACAGCTTTTGGTAATTTGGGGAAAATGTAGTGTCTATTTGGGTAATTAGGTGGACTCTTATACAATGGAGCGCGTCCTATAGCACTAAGACGACGGAAACACGTAACACCCTAACAACACGCGCTGCTCATTGAGACCACGTATCACTATGGTAAGTAGGCTTCAACATGAAGGCTCACGCGATCTATCATGACAAGCAAACTTGGCGCCACTGGGTTACGTAACATGACGGCACTTCCGGGTCATCCACTGGAGTTATCCAAAAAGGGATAGGTTGGTCCCTGACATACTACTGATATACACAACAATCGCCAGCCAAATGTTTATTTTTTTTCAATTATTGACCCCCCTCCCCCCCCCCCCCCCCCCCGAACTCACGGACACAGGTTATGATCTCCTCATTAACAGGCCCGTTCCACACAGGTGTCAAAAGCTCAGTTTTTCGGCAAAGAAGGGAAAATGTTTAGTTATTCAGAAATTGGGTTCCTATTCACTCAGCCCAGTTGATTTGGGTTGGTTTTTAACCCAACTGATTTTAGAATGTAAAGGCTAATTGTAAGAGTTTATTCCACTGATCTCAGTATATCTTGATTACTGGAACGTCCGTGAAAAATGCACCAGCTCATTCTGCCCTCCTCAAGATGACGTAAGTTCAATCAACTCCTTCCATCGATATCGTTTGATAAAAGTTGTTTCGCAGTGACTGAAGTCACAACGTTTGTTTGTTTGTTTATTGGAGTTTAATGACACTTTCAAGAGCTACGGTCGCATCGTGTCGCACAGTTTTACGGATAGAAGATGCCGTAGTACCCAGAGAGAACCACCATACGGCGTTGAGCTACTGCCAGACTCTACAACTTAAGTGCGCAAGCAGAGTTAAATTAGCAGCGGTTGACGTTAAGTGCACCATCGACGTGCAATACACACCGTACGACGCGATATGGCCCCGACTATTAAAAGTATCGTTTAGATTAGAAAATAATGAAGCAAATAGACCAGCATATTCTTTAACCCTTTATCTATCATGAAAAGCAGACGAGACTTGCAAAAAAGAATTCTTGAATAACTCGGTTATTGAAAGTATCGTTTAGATTAGAAAATAATGAAGTAAACAGACCAGCATATTCTTTAACCCTTCATCTAACATGAAAAGCAGACAACGCTTGATAAAAGATATCTTGAATAACTATTTTTTTCATTTTTTTTTGTCTCAAAAACATAGGTTATGACCCCTCATTGGAACGAGCTCGACGAGCTCGTTCCATCGAGGGGTCATAACCTTTGTTTTTAAGACAAAAAATGAAACAATGAAAATTTTTTGGCGATTTTTGAGAATAGTACAAGCCGGTTTTGGTCGTTACGTTGGGTAAAGGGTTAAACTGAAAACTTTCGGGAATCGCACTCTCAGGCGAGACACTTTTCAATATGTGACCAATGAGCGTTTTAGCAATTCAATTGTATAGAGATCGGGCGTTTATTCCAAAGAACGTATTCGCTTGTATTTCAGAAATATCAGGCCCTTAACTTAAAATTTAAGATGTACTAACCCTATTTCGTTCCTCTCCGTCGGGAACTTCAAGAGGGTGGTCGAACAACTTACCTCGCCAAACAACATTGTAGAAGAAGAGGTTGGGGGCGCGGTGGCTCAGTAGGTAGAGGTGCAGGCTGCAAGCCGAGAGGTCCTCGGTTCGAATCCCACCTGCATCAACCGCGTTGTGTCCTTGGGCAAGACACTTCACCCCCATTGCCCACGTGGGGGTACGGTGACATTGTGAACTGAGGTGTACTGCACGTCGATGGTGCACTTGTCTTCAACCAATGCTAACCCTGCTTGTGTTGAGTTAGTATGTTGGGGAGCCGACAGTTGCTCGCCGTTGCTCGGTGGTTCTCTCCGGGTACTCCGGCTTCCTCCCCCCGTAAAACTGTGATGGTCATGATTAGCCATTGTACAGAAGTATGTGACCTTAAACACCAATAAATAAATAAATAAATAAATAAATAAATAAATAAATAGAAGAAGAGTTCTCTCGGAAGAAGCCAGGGAAGAGGCCAGGAAACAACATTCAATCACTGATAAAAGTATGGTGCTTTACTGAGTATTGTACATGTATGTTGCAATAAATTGTTAAGTTAAAATGTAATCAAAGCAATTACGTTTCAGTTTGCTGTCTGTTGTTTTCCGTTATTAAAAGTGACAAAAGGAAACTTTACTTTATTTTATACTAATGTTATGGGTGTTTCTAAGCAATTACTTGCTTCTTTATTGAACCTTCAGCACTCAAATAATTTCAAGGGAGATCACTTTATCGAAAGTCGATTTTCAAGACGATATAAGTTAGGGATGTGTAAAACAAAGACAGTCTTAGCAGTAGTCCAATGGGCAAGCTGAACCATACAATCTTTGATTTTATTTTAACGTAACGATTTATTGTACCGTACAATAACCAGTGAGGCACCATACTTTTATCAGTGATCGAATATTATTGTTTCGTAGCATCTCTCGTCTGTGGGATACGTCCTTTCATAATGCTGTTTTGCAAGGCATATTGTTCGACAATACAATTGGGGTTCCCGTGGGGGAGGAACGAAATATATTTCAGTTTGCACAATGTACTACTTCTTAGAGTGTTTGTCTCTTTTGTACACATCCCTGATTTTTTCGTCATGAAAATCGACTTTCGTTAAGGGTATCTCCCTCGCAATTATTAGACGAGCAAGGAAGGTCCAATTAATAAGCAAGTATTTGTTGAGAAAACACCTATGACACAACTGTTTCCTCTAGGCGGTGCCTAGAGGAAACAGTTGTGTCATAGGTGTTTTCTCAACAAATACTTGAAAATAAAATCTATGAGCTGTCTGTTGTTTTCGTTTATTAAAAGTCACAAAAGGAAACTTGTATTTTTTATGGCAAACTAATTAGAAGCAATTAGTTCACAGATAATTCATCATTAACCCGCTGAATCCGAACGGCCGCTTTTCCGGCCAGGAACATAACACGTCATCATTTCATTAAATAGGATGGATGCTAAGTGCATGTGTGTGGTAGACCAGTCAATATTTTCAACGTGCAGCCCCAAGGCTGCACTTTGAAAACATACTGAATTAAAAAAGAAAGTAAAATAGAAAAAATGTGAAAAGATACAATAAAGGATGAAATATAATAGTTCTAATGTTGCAGGTTTGTGGACAAGAAGTCGTGAAAATAGTTTAATGACATGTTATTGTTGTCCACCCAACCGGATACTATTTTGCTACGGATTTCAAAATAGCACGTGCTACCCGACAATATCAAATTGAATGGGTATAGTGACGAAGATGACTTGGTTTAAGTGGGGGCTTATGTGATATATGATCCATACAAGAGAATATCAGACTCTACATAGAGAGTGATGTTCCAAGAGTTTCGCTTATTATTGTGCTATAAAATGGACACAAGAACAAAACGGGGAGGTTGCTAGTTTATTTACGAACAGGTAATGGTTACGACACTGTAGCTTTCCGTGATTTAGTAATACTGTAAGAGGTTGGAGCGCTGATTGTTCTTATCACGATAACTGTTCACCTACACACTAGACGTATTTTCTCTGGTATTTACTGGCACCCCATTCCACATTCTGATAATTAATGAGAAAATGGTGATTGATAAGAATTTGTTACGCATTGAGGTACGCGTAAATTCGGATTAGAACGTAGGTTGTAGCTTTGAACAACAGAAACCGAAAGCGGAGCTCCATTAGAAAAGTGAAAAGTATAAAGGGGTTAACTCCTGAGCCGCAGACATCCAGGAATTAAATCTTCATATACCATACAAGTCGGTGGAGATAACGTTTTTGTCCCGCTTGAAACACAATAGAAACATGGTATAAATCAGTTTGCGGACGCGTTTCTCACGCGCCGCAATCCGTTGGATAATTGTTTTGTTTTTACAAACGTAGTTGACAACAGATAGAGTTACATCCCTTGGGTCGTTAAGGAAACGAGTAATGCAAATCAAAGGACATGCACATTGTCATGATAATCTGTATATATCATTGATATAGATAAGAAATAGTAAGAGTGAAATAATTGGGTCCTGAGGAACCCCCGAATGGATCAACTTCCATGATGATGATTCTCCATTGACCATCATTCTTTGCTTTGGATCACACAGATATGGTTCTAATAATATTAAGAGTTTCTCTCCGTTATTTCCATTCTTTCTATTGATTACAGTACGGACACAGTGAATTGGTCAATTTCCACGAGTGGGCAATATGTCCTCGGAGGCCATAATATTATATTACAAACACTAACTATAGGAATAATTATCAAACATTTAATTAATGAAGCTCCGGGTACAGCCCTGTGTTTCATTATTTAAAATATTGCTGATCATGATTTTGTTTTACTTCCTCGTTAATGTATGCGTGTACAGCACGGCCCACCTGGGGATTATGACCAGTCCAAGGAGGCTACACTGTTCAAGGGGCCATTATGCCAAACTTTATCAAAATCCTTACTAATGTCGTAGAAGACCATTCGAATGTCTTTACCCTCGTCTACAGCACTGCTAATTTCGTCAGGCGTAAAACTAGATTGTTGATGCTGATCAGCTTATTTTCTTTGAGAAAACACCAACGGTCGGATGAAAGCGAAGTATATCATTTCCAAAGTTTTACTATCCAGTGGAAATTTATATTTTCTTAAAAGAGATACACTCTTCCACGCATGGGAGGTAATTTCCAAGATACGGTTACTCTAGGAACCACGGTTGATGAACGTTAACCCGAAACGCTTGTGACTTTGGACCTCGCTTATATATTTGTCAGACATTTAAGAGTGGGATGGACATTCAGGGACGTGGCCACAGTCGGTGGGGGGTCACCCCCCCCCCCCCGCAATCCTGGCCAAAATTCCCTATAGTTGGAAAGTGGGAGGGCAAGTCATGAGTAGTTGAACATTTCATCTATCTGGCTTTTAGAGCTTCTTTGGTCATGATGATGCCTCCTTTACTTCCAAAAATTCCAACTCGGTTTCAAATCGGCAACAATTCCAACTGTTACTGCTTACAACTGTTGTGTACGCAATATCGAGCTTCATAAGTGTGCATGATGTCATGATGTCAGTCGGTACGAGAATTCTATAGTACGTTAACTTATCGTAATAAAAAAATCCTCGTAATGCACTTAATGTAAAATCGTTATCTTGAGTTAATTCCATCATTCACAGCTACAAAATGATGAAACATCGAAAATTGATCATTCCTGCATAAGATTTGATTTAATGTTAGGACAGTGTGAATTGCTCGAAGTTCTCGGCTTGAACATTTCTTTAGCACATATTCAGTTCCCACAATAATACCAAATAATAACAACTTGATAATTCTATCATAAATGTGTTGGTAGTTCAGTTACTAGAATCAATTTTATGCCCCTTTCATGGGTTAATTTTCCACATTTGTCTCGACAGTGAATTTCCATCTAGGGGAGGGACCTGAAAGGGAAAACCCCCTCCCGGTCCCTCCCCTATTTGGAAATGCACAACCCTACACCCACCCAATAGGAAACCCTCACCACGTCCCTGGGAACGTTTCTGGTAAGTTACAAAATTATCAATGACTCGGTCTTGATAGGATTGAAATCAACAAGCCATTCCTTGGCCCATAATTCAATATCATTATTTAGAAGGTCAGCCGTTCGAGTGGGATCTTCAACAATAAGATAGAGGGAGGTGTCATCTGCGAATATTCGAAATGTTTCCAAAAATATCATAAACAATGTCGTTTATGTTGATCAAGAAGAGTAGGGAGCCTAGTATAAATCCTTGGGGCACACCAGGACGTACATTTCTCCAGCTGGAGAACTGAGAGTTAATTACAACTAGCTGCTGTCTGTTGTACAAGTATGACTGGAACCACTCTAGTAACTGACCTGTGATACCCATCTTTTCGAGCTTGAAAAGTAATCCCCTGTTCGATGCCTTTTCAAAGCCTTGCTGATGTCGCAAAAGACAAAACGTATTTCCCTTTCGTTGTCAAGAACATTGCAGATTGTGTTGTAAATTTCACCCAGCTGAAGTACTGTTGAGTCGATTGGGTAAAACTAGACTGAAATTGAGAAAGAAGGGAGTTTTCGTCAAGAAAGGTGGTAATCCTTTTTGATATACATCTTTCGAAAACTTTTCCGCTGCAGCTCAGAAGACATATTGGACGATATTTTGTCACAAGATCTGGATTATCGTTTTTGAAGACCGGTGTGACGTTGACCCTTTTCCATTGGGTTGGGAAGGAACGTTCTTGTTGAAGGTAATTGAAAGTCATGGTTAGAGATTTTGCCTGGCTCTTAGAACATTCTTTAAGTATTCTATGATTAATAGGAACCCCAACGGGCCGTAGGCCTGCAAGGGCTTGCACATATCCAATCAGATAAATGTGTTCCAGAACAGAATTCCTTATGCCGTCAAGCGGTATTTTGAATTGGATAGTAAATTTCAGGGAAAAAATCACGTGACTTCCGGTTCACAATTCCGATACAATTGCAATCAGCTTATCCCCCTCTAGGAATCTTTGGGCCGATATCTACAATCAGACAAAATGTCAAATGCGTTCGTTTTCTGTTGCAACCCAACTCGCATGTCAGCTTTGCGTGATATTTACGTGTCTACACATCACTCGCATTCTGTCCATTAGAGGTTTTTCAATACGCTCAATTAATAATCTTGTTATTTCAGATTGAACTCTCTTGATTTCGTTGTAATTTGTCCTATTCGGCATTACATGTGCCTTCATCGAAACACCGCAGATACAACCGGCATTCTTGTTGATTATATCGGTGTGATTTCATAAATATATGCATGGACACGTGGCTGGTGAAGTTCAACAATCAAATCGAAACGCAGTTTTTAAATTCTCCTAATTTTAAGGTGTAATAAATAGCAATGAGAAGTTTGCTTGAAGTTGAAAATGGGTGATGCAGTGCTGATAAGTCGCTCCCGGGTCGTTTTGCCCCAATTCCAGTTCGCCCCACAGTCGATTCACCCAATCGTCATTCGCCCCGGGTCATTTTGCCCCACAGACGGACGTGGGTAGTTTCACCCCTAAATTTAAATGTAATTGTTTCCTTTAGTACTCTAACCTGCCTAATAATAGTGATGGCTGAATAATAGTGATATCCTGTTTCGGTTAAAATAAATAATAGTGATGGCATTTTCACTCTTTGTCTCATTTCCAAATAATAGTGATGGCCAAAATGTTTCTTCAAAATTAATAATAGTGACTTCACTACTATTCGACAGGTGAGAGTACTTTAGTATTTTTTCCCCCAAAGGATTTACCGAAGTAAACAATTTCCATTAAAATTTTCATAATTGTTACTAAATTGAAATATTTTACCGTATCTGCATTGACCCATATGTGAAATCAGACAAATAGAGAGGGTTTTGGTGGTATGTCAAGGAGGTATGGTGGATTCAATAAAAACAGAACATGAAGTGATATTATGTTTTATTCATGTTTTACTTATGTATTTGTTTATATTTTTACAGGCTAGTATTCAGAAGCACAACTTTTGATATTTGAGTATAATTTGTACATTTATATAACATCCGTAACAATGCATTACAAGGGTCCTACTAAATATCGAGGTATACCTAGAGATGTCGAGGTGAACAAAAAAGAAAGTCAGGGTTGTTTAAAAAGGTTTAAATATAATTGCAGAAATTTAATTGATTCCTTCGAAGCAATATACGTGATATTAAATGATTTATTCGAGTAAATGCAAGATAAAAAGACCGAGTTGTTACCGAAAACTACCATATTTATTATTTATTTATTGGTGTTTAAGGTCACATATTTCTTCAAAACAGATAATCATGGCCATGACAGTTTGACGGGTGGAGGAAGCCAGTGTACCCGGAGGCAACGGCGAGCAGCTATCAGCCTCCCAACATACTAACTCTAAACAAGCAGAGTGACACACTAAAAACTAAAGTGTTAAAACTGACACTTTCAAGGTGTTAAACCCATTCTAACTCTTAGGGTTTGATTTTAACACTCAAAGTGCAATGCTTTAAGCACTTAGACATTACAATCGTCAGACATCTGAAACTTGAATGGATGACACTTCCCATGTGTCTAGCATTGGTGGTTCTTCCAGAATCGTCCATAATTTGATTTGCGCTTGGTGGGTACATAATTAAAAGGACACAACGCAGATAACGCGGATCAGGCTCGAGAGTTCGAGCCTGATCCGCGTCATCTGCGTTGTTTCCTTTTAAGTGTCGCGACATTACACTTGTCAAGTGGTATTATTGTCAACATCTGTCAAGTTCTGGGATATTGCATCCAAACATCCCTCCAGCGAAGTGACCCAAACCGGCTGCTAATGTAATCCAAAATCATCCTATGGCAATTTGACCCGAACCAAACCACACTCCAGAAAAGGGTCCAATAATTCAATTAAATAGAACACACCACCCCATACACGTTTCACTCCTGCTTTCTTCACCTTGGTATCCCTCGGTTTGCCTCGGCGTTTAGTATGCCCGCCAGAAAAGCAGTGATTGTTTTTAAAAAAAACCAAAGCAAGAAACAGTAATTTTTAACAGGTCGTAACAAAATAATTTTCACGAAGCGCAGAATTTTATGTTAGTTAACAGATGAAAAAACGCAGGGTGATATTTGCAAATCTTATTTTGTTACTGGTACCAGGTATTGGTAATGCAAATTGTCGTTTGTCATCGACACTTAAATCAATTTATTGAACAAACACATTATACTATCCCAATGTTAGCTACTGAACATAAGCCCACAATTTGATGTTAGTTTACCATGATACAGGTGCTTAGCCAGGATATCAAAGTTGGGGGCAAGAGTAATATCTAGTGGGGATGGGGCTTGGGCATAAAGAATATGATGCGCAGCATCACCTGAACCACATAGCAGTGAGATGGGGCGAGGACAAAGAGGAGTGTACCCTCTCATCAGTGGAAGGGTCGGGTGGGCCCCCTCCCGTGTGGACCCGCCTCCCTCCCCCAAACAATTTGAAATTTAAGACAGAAAAACGTAATTTCCTTGACTCCATTTGCGTCCATAATTTATAAGTTGCGAACAAGCATAAATATCTAGGTATCAAAATGTCTTGTAGGATGTTCATTATATGGGTTAACAGGGGAGAGGGGGGGGGGGGGTGACTGAAATGGGGTGGGCGGGTGGGGAAGGGCATGTCCCTCCCCCAGCTCTCATGCCTATATTTGCGCCACTGCTATGAGCAGGGACTAATTCTAAATGGGTGGGTGTGTTTACAAATATTAATATTTTTTAACACCTGACAACAATTTACTATTAATTACAATACTTTTGAGTTCCTAATAAACATACATGAATATTTATTAATTTTGTGGAATGTTTACATTGTGTATGAAGCTTATTTGAGCCTGTATGTTTCTTAAAATTGCCCTTCCACTAGGGAGGAGTTCTTGAAATCAGTCTACACTGGATTGTGTGGTATTCCTTTATGGAAGACAATGTATTTATTGTAATAATCTTGATGCATAAGGCTCCATAAAGTAGATCTGTTTCTCAGGCCATTTTTTTAAAAATTGCATGCGGGCGAGCTATTATTTTTTTATTTTTGTAATTATTTCTTTGCCATTAAAAGTTAATGTTCTTGGTTTGTTTTAGGCCTCATAATTTACAAAATAGCCTGGGTGGTGGTGTATTCCATCCCATGAGTGCAAGAAGGCTTTGCAATGCTATAGCATAAGCCTTGTTGCACTCAAGAGACAAATTTATAAATTTTAATAAAATGGGTAAAATATCGGACATGAACCATTTAATTTTTATTTTTTAGCTCACCTTGACAAAGTCAAGATGGGCTTATCTAATCGCTTTCCATCCATTCTTCGTCCGTTGTTTATCTGTCGTTCGTCAACACCATGTTTTGGTCTTCTCCCCCAAAACCACTGGGCCAATTCAAGTGAAAGTTTGTGTGAGTGATGGTCCCAAAGGGGTATTGTATTTTTGTTCAACTCAACATGCCCAGCCCCATAAGGAGGGGGTGGGGGAAAATGCTCCAAAATATTTTTTAAAATCTTCTCATGAACCAGTGGGTACAGTGACTTGATATTTGTGCTGGAGCTTCCTTTTGAGTTGTAGAATCCAGTTTGTTCAAACGTAGTTCATAAAGCAAATATTTGGCTTTGTAATGGGAGGGGTTAGATTTTTGGCACCGCCCCAAAATTTCTGTTTTCTGAACCGACGTTCCTATTTGAACGAAATTCAGTATGTGGTATTATTGAGTCATAAGTACTAGACTCGTGCAAAAAAAAAAAAAAATCCTGCTTCCCCATGGGAACCCCGGGAGCTAAAAATAGAAATATTTTCAAACTCCCATATTTCCCAAACCACACGGAACAGAGAACTGTTATATGCGATGAAGTCCCCGCGGGAACCCCGGGAAGTGAAGCAGTGCCTGTACAATGCGGTAAACAGGCTCTGTTTTACTGGTAAAATAGGACCCAGTGACCAAGGCTTGAGAGGTGCAAACCCACTCTAAAATGGGCAACATGGCTTATTAACAATCACCCCTGGTCTTGAGTTGATACTCATGTTGTGGCCGTGATTAGCCATTGTGCAAAAATATGTTACCTTCAACACCAATAAATGAATAAATAAATAATGTGGTATGAAGCTTTCTTTGGACCAGTAGAATTGAATGGTAAAAATTGCCATCTGTTATGTGAGGGAGTTATGCAGAGGGCATCAAAATAATGCTGAGTCAGCATATTTGCAAACATTTTAGAAAATCTTTTCTCCAGCATCAATGGTCAGAATCTTTTGATATTTGGTATACAACATCCATAGAGGGGTCAGATACAAGTTTGTTAAAATGAAGCCCATTGGTTCATATTTGGATTCAGTGCAGGAGAACAAATTTTTTAATATAGAGCAATATGCGGAATTTTCTTTAAAAATCTTTTTCAGAACCGCCTGTCAGAATCTTTTAATGTTTGGTACACATCATTGTTATGAGGGTCGGATTCAAGATTGTTCAAACCAAGTCCCTAGGTTAAAATTTTGGCTCCTTTGGTAGCCCAAGTTTTAACTTAGTGTAATATGAGGAAGTTTCTTTAAAAATCTTCTTTTTCAGATCCATATTTGATATACAACATCTGTGGGGGTGGGGGGGGGGGGGTGGGGTGCTGAGTCAGATTCAAGTTCAATTCGATGGCTTGGGCTAATATTTGGGTTCGATATGGGAACCTGAAATTTAACTTAGCGCAATATGAAGAAATATTTTTAAAATCTTCTTCTTCAGATCCACCAGTCAGAATGCTTTCATATTTGGTATACAACATCTCTTGGGGGTGAGATTCAAATTTGTTCTAATCGGGTCTGAGGGTAAAATTTGGGTTCGCCATGGTAGCCCAAATTTTAACTTAGTGCAATATGAGGAAATTTCTTTAAAACATCTCTAAGTAGGTCAGATTCAACTTTGTTCAAATCGAGGGCCTGGGTTCATATCTGGGCTCCCTTTGGAATCCGTGATTGGCCATGTAGCTGAAGAATTAGAATTTTTTTATTCGGTACCCTCTAAAGTTGTGTAACTACGATTAATCTACATAGGTTCAGAGGGGAGCTCCACATTTTACATTATGATCAACTGAAGAAAGGGCATGATGCTTGGACTGTTTTTGTCACTCCAGAGGGGCTCAAGGATTGACAATATATCCTATGTAGATGAATTGCTTAATGTAGATTCATTCTTGGATTCTGTTTTTATCGTGTTCTGTTCAAGGTGAGCGCTTCATGTCCCGTGGGGCCTCATGTTTATTTATTTATTGGGTTTTGTATAACAATACTTTCGACAGACAACAGTTACAAGTTTCTTCTCTCCTTGAACCAAGGCACTTGCCCAACTGCAGCACCCATGGTCCATTGAGTTTTTAGCTCACCTGACTGAAAGCCAGGGTGAGCTATAGTGATCACTCGTCGTCCGTCCGTCATCCGCGAACATGGTGTTTGCGTCTTCTCCTCCAAAACCTTTCAAATTTAATATGAGGGCTTATTGGGTTATAAGTACATAATTTATGTCCAAAATTTTTTTTTCTGTCGCCCCATGGGAACCGCAAGAGCTAAAAATAGAACAAAATTTAAAATGCCCATATCTCCAACACTACAAGCCGCTAAGAATTCATATTTGTAGTGAAGCTTCCATAGGACCAACAGAATGGAATGGTGAAAAAAGTGCTATCGGTTTTATCATGGGTTACTTTTTCGGGACTTTTAAAAAAATGCTGAGTCAGCATTGTTTTAACACTGTGGGTAATGGGGAAAGCATTTAAGACTCGTCTTCTCCCAAATAACAAATTTAACACATAACATATTTGGAAGATTGTTTCACAAGTTTATTGAAATCAAATCAGAATCTTTTGATATTTGGTATGCAGCATCCTTAGGGGAGGTGAGATTTAAGTTTGTTCAAGCCAAGTCCCTGGGTTCATACTTGGGCTCTCCGGGATTTCGCAAATTGCGAGAACGGTCGTTTCATTACTGTGACGTACTAGCAAATGCTTGTTAAGGAGACCCATTTACCGTTCCCACAAAAATATAAGCATTTTTTCATCAGATAAAATTTAATAAAATTAGATTAATTTTAGAACTGAAACGATTAAAGGGTTTTCTTGATCGATTAATCGCATGAATTAACCTTGGTAAACCGATTAATCACTTAGCCGAATAGGTAGCTGAATAATTGCTGTACCGTTGATGATTTGTATAATTAAAACTTTATTCAACGAAATGGACAAAACCGACCAGCGCCATATACAAAAATGTCCATTCAAATTTTATTATGTTTTCAATTTTTGTCTCAAAACATAGCTTATGATCCCTCATTGGAACGAGCTCGTTGAGCTCATTCCCATGAGGGTCATAAGCTATATTTTGAGACAAACATTGAAAATCGTTAGGAATTCAATAATTTCTTGTGCAAGTATCGTCTGCTAACCCGCATTTGGTGAAGGGCTGAGAATGACCATTTCAAGCTTGATACAGTAATGATCATGCAAATGAACAAGTATGTCAGCACGTAACTGGAATGCGTTACTCTGTCTCATATAATTGATGTGAGCCAGTGTGACAATGTTTGCCTGCTTTGGAGCAAGTCTGTTCCTTTGTTAACCCATATAATACCGTACTTTGAAAGTAGCGGTTAACCGACCAATTACGTTTTTTTATCGATCAAGATATTGATCATTGGTTTGTTGATTGATCGGATAACTGTATCAGGTCTAAGTAATTTCTATAAACATGATTACTGCAATAGCATTTGATGTGATGGTTGAACAATCTAATGATCTATGTATTTGAAGATAAATAAGCATAATTCATGATGTGATTTTGACACATGCTGGAAATGGGTCCCGCAAACAATATATTTGGGAGACCCTGGCTCACTGTGGGAGCCCCATTTATCACTTGGTTAAAAATGAGGAATTTTCTTTAAAAATCTTCTTCTTCAGATCCAGCAGTCGGAATGTTTTGATATTTGGTATGCACCATCCTTAGGGGGGTAAGATTCAGGTTTGTTCACGCTAAGTCCCTGGGTTCATATTTGGGCTCACTGTGGGAGCCTGAATTATAACTTAGTTCAAAATGAGGAATTTTCTTTAAAAATCTTCTTCTTCAGATCAGCAGTCGGAATCTTTTGATATTTGGTATGCAGCATCTTTGAGGGGGGGGGGGGGGAGCGGGGGGGGGGAGATTCAAGTTTGTTCAAGCCAAGTCCCTGGGTTCATATTTGGGCTTCCTGTGGGAGCCCAAATTGTACCAAAATTTATATTTTCCCAACTGTGAGGCCTCTTTGAAGCAAAGTTGATATGACGGGGCTTATTGGGTCATATGTACCTAATTTATGCCAAAAACATGTTCACGTCGCCCCATGGGAACCACAGGAGCTAAATATAGAAAAACTGTAAAACGCCCATATCTCCAAAACTACATGGCACTGACACTTTTTATGCTATGCGAAGATTCCTTAGGAACAGCAGAAAGGAATGGTCCAAAAAAAAAATTGCCATCCGTTTTTTCATAGGGTACTTTTCCAGGACTTTCCCATTACATGTGAGTAACGGGAAAAACATTAAAGAGTCTTCTTCTCCCATACCACTGCTCCAAAGGCTTTCTTATTCGAAACATCCTTGGAAGATTTATTAACATGTTTGTTGAAATCAAATCCCCTGGGTCAATATTCGGGCTCTCTATGGGAGCCCCATGGACGTGGCTACAGCTGTCCGATTGTGGTGGTGGTCGGGGGGGGGGGAGTGAATTTCCAACTAGAGAGAGGGACCGGGAGGTGGTTACCCCTCCCGGTCCCTCCCCTTGGTTGGAAATTCACTATCGAGAAAATTGATTATGCTAACTGAAATGCCAACACATTTATAATAGAATTATCAGGTTATTATTATTATTTTGTATTATTCAGGGAGTTGAATATGTGCTAAACAAACGCTCAAGCTGAGAACTTCGAACAATTCACTCTGTCCTAACATTAAATCAGAACTTATGCAGGAATGATCAATTTTCGATGTTTCATCATTTTGTAACTGTGAATGATGGAATTAACTGGGGATAACCATTTTTTTACATGTTGCGATTTTCTGAAAGTGCATTTCGAGGAATTTTTTATTACGATAAGTAAACGTACTATAGAAATCTCGTATCGACTGACATCATGCATACTCATTAAGCTCGATATTGCGTACACTGTAGTTGTAAATAGTAACAGTTGGAATTTTTGCCAATATGAAACCGAATTGGAATTTGGGAAGTAAAGGAGACATCAGCATCGCCAAAGAAGCTCAAAAATCCAGAATGATGGAATTTCAAACTACACATGCCTTTCCCTCCGAACTTCCAACTGTAGGAACGTTTGGCCAGGATTGGGTGTGGGTTGGGGGGGGGGTTGGTGGGTTGGTAACACCTCCCCACCCCACCCGACTCCCAAATGTTCAGATTAGTGCAATATGAGGAATATTCTTTAAACATCTTCTTCTTCCGATCCACCCATCACAACCTTTTGATGTTTGGTATGCGGCATCCTTCGAGGGGGGACATTCCAGTTTGTTCAAGCCAAGTTCCTTGGTTCATATTTGGGCTCCCTGTGGGAGCCCGAATTATAACTTAGTTCGATATGAGGAATATTCTTTAAAATCCAGTGGTCAGAATCTTTTGATATTGGTATACAGCATCCTTAGGGAGGTGAGATTCAAGTGTTCTAGCCAAGACTCTGGGTTCATATTTGGGCTCCCTGTGGGGGCCGAGTTATAACTTAGTTCAATATGAGGAATATTCTTTAAAAATCTTTTTTTTTGCAGATCCACCGTTCAGAATCTTTGGATATTTGGTATAAACTTTTCTTAGGAGGGGCGGATGCAACTTGCTCAAATAAATTCCCTGGGTTGATATTTAGGCTACCATGTCAGGTGTGCGCCCTCAGCCCCCCTGGGGCCTCTTGTTTTCTGTTTAACAACATTGCCCTGTCTCTTCTCACTATATTTTTTTATTGTATGTCAGTCACTACTTTTATGTAGGCTTCCAAAATGTCTTACTGCATGTCTGTCTCTCTGTTTGTCTGTCCTTCAGGTGAAATGTTTCTTTGCTTTTCATTTGCATGGCTCTACATTTTAAATAATTTGCAGCTATCTTTCACCCTCCTACCTCCCCCACACACATACAAAAATATTTTAAACATCAAAGAATATTATATACTTGAAACAAACACAGTACAGCTGCTGTGTACTGCTCACATTCCACGGATGGGCAATATTTCACGGACACAATAATATTTGATGCCAAACACTGACTATAGGAATACTCATCAGAAATTTAAATAATGAAGCACCAGGTACAACCCGGTGCTTCATTAATTAAAATTTTACTGATGCTGATTTTTATTGCTTGGTAAACGCATGTGTAGACATCACTGCCCACGCGTGTATTACAAACAGCCCACGGCGACTGCACTGTAACTGATTCGTCCTCTTTGGGAACATATTTTCTACAATTTCACTCCTTTTGACAGAATGTGTGCCTGTGGGGATTAAAACCAAAGTAGTGAAAGCGCACTTATGGATACTTACAGCACAAGCACAGCACTGCAGAATCAATATTTGATGATTTTAGGAATTTTAACAGTGTCTAGAGACACCACAGTAGCAGGTACTGATCATTCTGTTGGAAAAAATCACTGTGTTATGACTCGATGTGCCTTAACTGAGAAAACTGAGGCTTTTTCTTACAGATTGCAAAATATTCATCAAACATAATGTGAAATGTCTTCAGAAGCCAGAATGTGATTAACTAAAATGGGAAATTCAATGTGTGTCAACATCAATTAATTTCTAAATTAATATCATAGTTGTTTATGGAAAATGGCATACTGAGGGGTGTGGGGGCACATCCAGGGCTATATTTTACCCCGTCACTAGGTGAAAGAAAATTTGACTTCATTTGTTAAGATAACATGGCACTTTCTATTGACATTGGTGAGTTATATAGCCTCAGCCAGGGCTTATAGAGGAGAATCAGAAACGATTCACGTCGAGATCCGTTCAACAAAACCAGTGAGAAACCATGCCGATTCTCGTAGCACCGCTGCTAGGATCCACGTGAAAAGAACTGACAAAGGCAGCAAATTAACCAATACAACACTAACATGACCTGAAATATCGTGACACTGGCAATAAAATTTGTACAAATATGGCTGTCATTGGAACGGGCTCACCAGCCGGTTCCCGTAACATCCATAATTATTAAGATTGGTGAATATTGTTTATTTTTAGCTCACCTGACTGTAAGTCAGGGGGAGCTTAAGTGATCACTTTCTGTCTGTTGACATCCGTCCATCTATCCGGCGTGAACTTTACATTATCAACCTCTCCTCATAAACAGCTGGGCCAAATTGAACCAAATTTGATATTCATGTTCCTTATCACATATAAATTTCAGTTTGTTCAAATAAAGTTGCCACGCCAAAAAGGGGCATTTCTCTGATAGCACCCATACATTGTTTTCCAAAATTAAAAAAAAGTCTTCTCCAGAACCATTTACATGTATAACAATCTTTTGATACTTGGTATACAGCATCTCTAGAGGAGCGGAAGAGATGGGGGAGGGGGGGGGGGTCAAGTTTGTTCAAACCGAGTCCCTGAGTTAATATTTGGGCTCCCTATAGGCACCCAAATATTACCTTAGTGCAATATGAGAAAATTTCTTTGAAAACTTCCTTCAGGTCCACCAGTCAGAATGCTTTCATATTTGGAATACAACATCTCCAGTGGGGTTGGGTTAGATTGAAGTTTGTTTGAATCGGATCTCTGGGTTAATGTTTGGTCTATCTATTGAAGCCCAAAGTTTAACTTCTTAGTGCAGTATGAGGAAATTTCTTTAAAAATTTATTTATTCAGATCCACCTGTCAGAATCCTTTCATATTTGACATACAGCATCTCTAAGGGGTTCAGATTCATGTTTGTTCAAAAAGAGTCTCTGGGTTAATATTTGTGCTCGTTATGGGAGCTCAAATTAACTCAGTGTAACATGAGAACATTTCTTTAAAAATCTTTTTCTTCAGACTCACCAGTTAGAATGCTTTAATATTAGGTGTACAACATCACCAGGCAGGTCAGATATAAATTATTATATCATATTTGAGTTTGTTCATTTCGAGTCTCTGGGTTAATATTTGGGCAGGGGCGGGTTAGGTTCAAGGTTCATCATTAATGTTCAAATCCATTCCCTACAGTTTTTACATAAAATTTGCCTTTCAAGCTGCAGTGACACGACAACTCTTGGAAGTTTGGCAGTACTTGTCTACAGCTGACAGAATTAGAAGCAATCGGGAAGACCTATGCTAATAATCATCTGACATGGACACTAGAGTTATGAATAATATCATTCCCATGTAGTGTTAATGAACCATGACTAACTGAATGCGACCCAAAATACTTCTCTGAATCACTTTGTCAGGTGAGTGATTAAGGTCCCTTGCGGGGTGGTGGCTCTTGTTTTTTTTTTTAAATCAGTAGTTGGTATTTTAAAAATTAAAAAAACTGTATAGGGGAAGGGGGGGGGGGGGGTTACCATGTGTTATCAGTATAGAACAGGGGTTCAACCATACTGACCTCAAGAGATCCCGGGACGCTCATAGCAGGTCTGGATTGACAGTGGATTCTCACAAAAATCCAAATGGATTCTCCCAAATTTAGAGGATTTATAAGCCCTGCACAACCTCATTTTGAAACAAAATTGACATATTGTTTCATGGGAGTGGGACACTATTTCTCTCACTGTATGGTTAATTAGGACAGATTTTGTCAAAAGGTATTGCGTGCTGATGCAGATTTTAGTTTTATTTTGGGATTAGGGTAGTGTTCAGAGAAAGCTGTGAATTCTTATCCCTCCCAGGTTACTCATTTAGTAACAGAGTAGGAATTCTGTCGGAGGCAATACCAGTTTTTAAGCCCTTTTGACACAGACTGGACACTTCTCTTCAAAAGAACAAATTGCCCATGCTTTTGTCTAGGTAGCAGAAGCCAGAACTTGAATTCAATTGCAGAAATGAGTCTTTCATCTCATGAAAGAGGTTTATGTATCTTTGGTAGGGTTGCGTTTGCTCACAGGTATAACTGTTGTAAATATGTTAATTAGAGTTACCTGCCTCGAAAAGTTGTACTCGGAAATTATGTAATCCCCAAAACTAAGCAGTCTTGGGAAAATATATTGTTTCAATAAATATTTGAAGCTTTCTACTGACATCTTGCATTACTGTTGAATGTTCCAGATGAATAAAGAGAGGGTGATTTGAGGACTTTTTGGACCTAAAAATTCGTTTGACTGTTGGTGTGTTTTGGTTGGGAATTCCCTGAGAAATATGTACATGTGACCTGTACTTCCTTTTCTGTTAGTTTTTCCCACTTATTTGTTGCATGATCCCCTGTTTAAGGATCAGAAAAAGGTTGTCTGAAGGGCTATACTTGACAAAAGATATTTGAATGTCAAATTTAAAGTGATGCGACCATATTTTTTTCGCCTGAACGTTATAATGGTCGCCTATGGGAACATATTTAGTACTGTGATACGTATATGTTTGACTGAAATTAAACAATTGCAGGAATTCGATTACATGGGAGCGCGGTGGCTCAGTGGTAGACTGTCGGACTTTTATGATAGAGGTCCCGAGTTCGATCCCCGTCCCGGACGACCCACGTTGTGTCTTTGGGCAAGGCACTTTATCCCGGTTGCCTACATGGGGGTACGATGACGCCGTGTACTAAGGCGTACTGCACGTAGACGGTGCAGATGTCTTCAACCGCTGTAACCCTGCTTGAGCGGAGCTTGAACAGAATTGAAATGTTAAGGAGCTGACAGTTGCGCGTCGATTCTCGGTGGTTCTCTCCGGGTACTCCAGCTTCCTCCACCCGTCACGGTCACGATTAGCCATTGTGCAAAAGTATGTGACCTTAAACACCAATAAATAAATAATAAATTCGATTGCATAAAATGTTTTCGGAGTAATAGTTGCGGAATGAAATATTTCAATATATTGGATACTTTGGGGTTCCTTCTTACGCCTTGCGAATTGTATTAATGTCGGGACCAGGTGCTTTCGATACTGTCGGGACCAGGTGCTTTCGAAACAAGTTACGCTTCTTCTCAATTACTTGGCCACAACTCTCATATGCTTCCAAGCCCTTTTAGTCCTCAAGGTGAGTAACAGTCTGTTTCCGATAATTACGAGCACTGTCTTTTCGGGAGATGACAGGCAGAAAGCCAATCAGCTACGCCATCTCTCTGTTGTACACATTTTTGTCATGTAATTGAAATCTTTAATACAATTAATGCAATGTACGGCTTGTGTATCGCTAAATAAAACTACATAACGTTTCTATCTAGTAAGATTAAGTTTTGAAGTCGTGGTGCACAAAACACCGTCTACCAAATCGTTAAACAAATTACTGCTTCCTGTATCTATGTAGCCAAATGTAGAAATTAAATTTTGTCTTTACAATACCGATAAATCTTGTTATAAACTGAGTTCGAATTCTAACTGTATTCAATGTACCCGCAATAAAACATAAGCGCATTTCCTGTGTTGAGACCAATAAAAGCTAAACTTTTTTCGTATGGCAGCTCCCTGTTCATAGATGAGAAGGAAAACATTGGGAATAAACGAAAAAGGCAGTATAATATGAGAGGGAAGAGAATAAAGAGGTCATGGCAGAGCTTAAGGCGCTTAAAGCTATTATTTCCTCAAAACCCGCAGGTGCTGCAGAGTCCTGCATCTTACCCACCGACCCACAATAAATTCCACACTGATGACCGCTCTGACAGCAGTAGTATGTCACGTACCCGGACAGTCACTATTGGGGGACCTCGGTGGGGACCTCGGAAGTGACGTCTTGTCACGTGACTCAGTGTCGCCATGTTGTGTTGTCATGGTAACTCTCGTGATCGGCCATGTTGTGATGTCATCCACATAGTGATACGTGGTGTTAGTGTGCATACGCAGCGCGGGTTGTTAGGGTGATACGAGTTTCCGTCGTCCATTTTGTGTACTGGAGGCCGCCATCTTGGTTTCTATGGGAGAACGTGGTTGGTATGTTACCCAAAGACCTACAACAAGACTGGGGTATGTTCGGAGGGTGTGTTCGATTGAATAGGAGTAAATCTAAGTACCCAAATAAACCCGACAAGTTGTACTATTTCGAATTTTTCAGAATTCTCTGCTTCTATCCACCTATGCAATAGTTTTCGTCTACCTGACCATCTGTTCCTTTGTCCTGGAGTATACCCCAGTAGAGTAGAAGAGCATATCAGCTGGAACAGCTTTGCTTATTATTAATATATTTAGCTTTTCTGGTCTGTTCTTGTTAGTTCTGACCCTATTCCGAGTACTCTTGTTGTTTCATTTATCTAGGTCACCCAATCAGTTCACTATACTGGCGCTAACTAACAAATCAGATTGCTTGATTTCCCATAATCTGTATGCCGAGTTATTTCCCTTGTGTAAAACAAAAGCCTATATCATTCCCAAAGCCGTTACTGATAAACCATGTTCGAACGACTCGAAGCCCATCGAGCAAATGAGCTTTAGAGCAATTGCTCGATCGAGTGACTCCATATATTGCTCGAACGCCTCGAATCCCATCGAGCAAATGAGTTAACGAGTAATTGCTCGTTCGCGTGACTCGCACATACGACCCTTCGATTCATTTCAGTATTTGAGGATACCTATGACCTGTTATTATATTATTTGAGGATACCTTTCGAGGATACCTTTTATAGTATACTTATCTGTCTTGTTGTAGGCCTTTGAGTAACATAGCAGCCACGTGCTACCATAGAAACCAAGATGGCGTCCTCAAGTATACAAAATGGACGACAGAAACACGTATCACCCTAACAACACGCGCTCCCTATGCGCACTAATACCACGTATCATTGTGGAGATGACGCCACAACATGGCCGCTCACGCAGGTTACCATGACATCACAACATCGTGCCACTAAGTCACGACACAAGACGTCACTTCCGAGGTCCCCCACAGAGGTCCCTCAAATAGTGACTGCCCAGGTACATGACATACTACTGACAGCTTAAACTGTGACAAGACTATAGATGTCATGTATCGAGGACAAAAATTTGTCCTAAATTTCGAGACTCTGTGTCTCGAAATCAAAACCTAATTAACCCAGCCCGCCGAGATTACAAGCGACCCCACACGAACGCCTGGCAAACTAAATGGTAAAAGGCTGATCGAGTCCTTAGGTCAGAGTCTGACTTCGAATTTGTCAGTGACTCCGACACTGATAAGTCAAAAATACCCCCTGTGTCAAAACAAAATAGAAACAAAAGTAAACATTTACAGAACAAAATAAAAGCAAGTAAAAAAAGAGCTAAGTCACAAGATACCAAGCCCTCGGTCTCTGCAAATCATAAAAACCCCCCCCCAAAAAAAAGAAAAACTTTAAAAACGTACAATGGAGAGTGTGACCCCGGAACAAAAGGCCGACCTAAAAACAATCTACAATCGCCTTCGGGGCGATGTCAAACAAGCAATTAAAAACGAAAACCGCTTAAAAAATCAAACTGTCGATCGGACCGACGACACACAAGCCCTTGACGACAAGGCGAAGGAAGACACCTTTACCGAAATATTCAAGAAAACTCACAAAATGTACGAAAGTGTTACCGTCAACGACGCGTTTAATGCTGAAGTCAAAGAGTTTATAAACCACTACAAGGAAATATTCGAATCCAATTTTACCTCAAACCATGAACTTTTGGAGGATGGGGACCTTGTGGTCGCCATCCTCGCTACCGAAGTCATGGGCATCATTGGGATAGCGGCCCTACTTGACGTCGAAAAAAACGTTAGATTCAGTTTGGTACAATGGTATGAGATATAAACTAGCTGAAAATAACCTTCCGTATAAAACACTCCGAATTAAATCATCCTCCCTAACAGAACGCAAAATTAAAGTTAGGATAAACCACGAGATATCAGGGAAGGTAGAGCTATCGGCCGGTACGCCCCCAGGGTTCGGTCCTCCGTCCACTTCTCTCTATAATTTGCGTCAACGACATTCACATAGTGGTTGAAAATTAGGTTGAATCTCACAGATCGTTGGTGACAAAGGATTCTACTTTGCTAGTAGATCCTGGAACATCATCAAACGAAGACTGCAGGATTCCCAGGATGACATAGAAGACTGGTGCGCGAAATGGAGCAATAAGCTCAATCCCAATAAGCTCAATAAACACAAGAGTAGATACGGAGAGGCAAAAACTACCTGGTACATAAACTCTGTTCACCACGCCCCCACCCCACCCCCAGGAATAGATGCCAGAATCATCATTTCTGTGTCCAGCTCATGGTTTGACCCTGTCCCGACCAACTCATCACCAATGCCACCATTTCACACAAATTCTGCACAGACCGACAGCGAAACCACAGGAAAGTTACACGCATACGCATGCAAACACCCAGATGGGATCTGGACTGGAACAAACTACCTGCTCTCTGTTCTTCCCCCCCCCCCCCCACAAAAAAAAATAAAAAATTAGATGCCAGCATCGTCGTTGCAGCTCATAGTTTGACCCTGCCACGACCGACTCATCTCCAACCACCACATCACAGCAATTCGCGTACATACCGACAACGAAACCACAGCACAGTTCGAGACACACTCATGCAATTGCCCAGAGTGATACGGGCAGACGAATATCAGCGAGACTCATAACTATCTGTATCGCAGTCCCTCTTGGAAGACGCCCCGACTCAACAAATCACTAGAAACTACACCAACAAAATGAGATACACTTAACTCGCAAACACACTGTTTATCTTAACTTTTTTTGTGTGTGTGGGAGTGGGGGAGGGAGGTTAGCTGTAAATACGGCACCCTTGAGGTTTGGTGGATGACCCCGGTCTTCAGACTGCTACAAGAGTTTTCTCTAATCCTTTTTTGTAGCTGTGAAGGAATCTCATGCCTTGGCAACTCGCTAGCTGGCGCTATTGCGGGGGTTGTTCTCTTCAGTCCGGCCAGGCCCTCCTATTTCGATTGTCCAGGCCTGGTGGGGTCAACAATCGGAGGCTCCAGATAATCCTGGATCATCGACCACTTTAGGGGGCATCTGTCCTTTGGCAATTATGACCCTGTCGCGTACTGGATGTTTGCTTCGGTAGCAGAGGGGCAGACAGGCCCGGAGACAGACTGCACTCGTCAAGGAAAGCTCGTTTTGGGACACAACTACAACAAGTGGCAGACTATACTTATCTGAAGAATAGATCAATCGTCACCTACTATAACCGTTGGGTGGCTGGCTGGGTCCTGGTGTCTTTTCAGGCTCCTTTCCTCTCATCCTGTGCGGCTGATGAATGTGAAAAGTACTGCCTACTGCTAAAGAGGTCGTAAGTGGTTAGTTTACCCCCACGCCGTCCCAACGTGTCCTCTTTGCGCTATAACCTTCGGTTTCCTTGCGATATCGCAGCTACTTCGTATGTTGGATACATACATCAGACATTTTTAAAAGAACTGATTCACGGAAAATGAAAACAAATGACAACAGACGAAATCTTCAAGTTGTCAGAGGATTACGAGAACCATCTTATTAAAGCGTCTTGATATGGACTCTTTTTTTCAGATAATGATACATAATACATAAATGTTAACTCCTTTTAACTCTTTACCTAACATAAAAAGCAGCCGACACTTGCAAAAAAAAATTCTTGAATAATTTTTTTTTTTTTGTCTCCAAAACATAGGTTATGACCCCTCATTGGAACGAGCTCGACGAGCTCGTTCCAAAGAGGGGGTCATAACCTATGTTTTGGAGACAAAAAATGAAAATATAATGAAAATTAACTGGCGATTTTTGAGAACAGCGCTGGTCGGTTTTTTCCGTTACGTTGGGTAAAGGGTTAAACAGACATCAGATGAAACCTTCAGTTTGTCAGTGGATTACGATAAACATCTTATTAAAGCTTCTTTATGTGGACTCATTTTTCAGATGATTATACATAATACACACATTTGTGTTTGATTGGGAAAATGGCAATCATTCTGATTCCGTTAATGATTATTTTGACTCATCAAATTCATTAAACGTAAACATGAGAAAGTCTCAGCTATTGAACGTCGGAAGAACCAGTACAAAATAGACTCCTAATGTGTGCCTATCCAAGATTATGGAATAATCTAATTCAAACTGTACAAAATATCATAAATAGAGCAGAGTTTGATAAAAAAAAGTACCTCAGTTCGTCCCCTGAGTACCAATGTACTCAGGGGAAAGTGGATTGTAACTAATTCACCCGCGGAGTGCAGTTATAACCCAAGCTATAACTTTCAAATTTTGTACATATCGACAAAAAACACAAGCAATGTTTCAGCCAATGGACCTCCGGGTTTAACCTGGAGGTTCATTGGCTGAAACTTTGCTGGTGCTGGTTGTGCTTTGCAACAAATTTGCAATTATTAATATTCAGGGACATTAGTTTACACCGTCGGCTGTCGGGGTGATTTAACAAATAGTTTAGATTTTATAAAGTCTATCCTGCCCTTGATCTTCATCCGCCCAAGCTCACAAGCTCACCCCTGATTGCATCTAGAGCTGTAAGAGTTCTCCACCCTGTTATCCATCGGTCTGCATCGTTCTACAGAGTTCACAACTGGGTTCGAATCCCACCTGCGGCAACCGCGCTTTGTCCTTTGGCAAGACTCTTCACCCCCCCCCCCATTGCCCACGTGGGAGCACGTTGGCGTTGTATTCTGAGGCGTACTGCACATTTATGGTGCACTTGTCTTCAACCAGAGCTAACCCTGCTTGTGTGGAGTTAGTATGTTGTAGAGCCTGACAGCTACTCGCCGTTGCTCGGTGGTTGTTTCTGGCTTCCCCCACCCGTAAAACTGTCTGACACAAGGTGACCCTAGCTGTTGAAACTGTCGTTAACCCCCAATAAATAAATAAATAAATAAATAAATAAATAAATAAATAAATAAATAAATAAATAAAGTTCCTTACAGCCGTTCTGTTTAGATGTATCACATCAGTACCGTATACTTGGTACTCTCACCATTTTCCAAATGGTTTTCCCCAAGAAAACCTTATTGACTCTGTTTCTTCCTGTATGTTTAATTTGATTAAAAATTCGCTTCCCTTCATAGTTAGTTTATTTGTATGGTTTCGGTAGATGCCTCTTTCTGTGCTGTTTATATTTACTCTCAAATACTCGTAGTAGACACCTATCTCTCAGACACCAAAACGTCTGCTGCCACCTTCCGGAATACAGTACTCCCCCACTCTCCACCTTCGTATAGGGTCCATTTTACAACCCATGGCTATAACTTTGCTTTTGCTTCCATTAACTTGGTCGACTCTGTATTTGCCTCCCATCGCCCAGCAATTGCCTGCATTTTCTCCAACCCCATCTTCGCTGTCTGACCCTAAACCCACATCATCTGCGCCAAATAGCTCCCGGATCTTCAGACACCCAACTGCTAGCCCGTCTTCGCTATGACAAAAGAATTGAGAAAGGATACACCCTTGTTTAGGCCTCCATAGACACCACGTTTAAAATTTGTCGCCATGTTACCTGAGCTAAGTTCACTTTGTACATCTTTTTATTATGTCTCAAAGTTAGTTTGTCCAATCAAAACGCTGGAATACCTTCTAAAGATTCCACCGTATCGGGTTACTCACCTGATATTAATTAATATCAGGTGAGTAGCCGCCATTACTATTTTGATGCAATTCCCCTCACTTCGAATTTTCAAAATCTGAATTAAAACAAAATAAGAGAATTTAGGTTCCGAAAATATTTTCAAGATACCGTATTTTGTGATTTAAAACATTAAATATGTAAAACTTGTTTTTGAAACATTCCGATCAAACAGAATTAACAGAAAGTCGGTGTGCGTTTCAGATTCAACTTCAAAGTTCAAGTTGCGTTATTGTTATTGTTTGCTCCACAGTAAAAAAGTGATTTTTAATGTTCAAAACTGCTTTATTAGTCCTTTTTAGGTAGTAACAACAGTAAATGTACGCAAGGGGCCTCCAGATTATGCCGAGTTGGCAAGCAGCACTGATCTCAGTGGCAAGCAGCGATTCGTTTCATTTGTAAACAAGTACGGCAATCGCCCTTCGCAAAGTGATGATTTGTTTACAATTACCATGGTTACACGTACCGGTGCCTGTTACTGTTCATGATTCTGCGCGGTGCTATCAATAGTGGTTCCTGAAAAATAAATTCCGGGCCGTTGTTTGTTTATGGAGAAAATTATTAATCGCTTGATTTACATGGATTTTCGACATAATAAATACGTTACATGGCGTGTAGCTGGCTGATACATTTCCATACAAGGCTCTGAGTGTTCATATCGCCTTCGCCTCACCTGATATGAACACTCATCGCCTTGTATGGAAATGTATCAGCCAGCTACACGCCATGTAACTTATAATATAGAGCTTTCAAAATTCCAGCATACAAGGCCTCAAGTTTTCGCCATATACCCTCCCTCCATACTCTACCGTATGATGTGAACTACAGGAAGCATAAGATAAAGGATACACCCCTCATTTAGACCTATCTCCATAAGCATCCGTTTGTATGTTGGAATACCCAGACTAAGTTAACTTGGCACATCTTTATCTAATTCTTTCAAAATTCCAACACGCTCACTTCCCAGCCTAAGGCCTCAAGCTTTCGTCACATACCCTCCCCCATTCTATATCATACGCCTTTTATCCAGAAACGTCACAGACAACTTTTTCTTTTGGTTTTCTATCATTTGGGATAGCGTGAAAACAAGGCAAGTAGGTCTCAATGCCCAAACCATTTTGGAAGGAGGCAATGTGGATGGATAGGTAAAATTAAGCGTTTTACCTTTATCGGTTAAACTAAATTTCGAACGCACGCACGCACGCACGCACGCATGCACGCACATACACACACAGTCTTATTTAACCTCGTTTGTGGGAGTGGCTTGTTAGTTGTGTTTGTTTGTTTTTTCTTAAACAAATCTCGACAAAATCGAGAAGACAAACCCTAATCTATTGTTTTCTTTGTGAGGACTCAGAAAAAACAAAGGGAATATTTGTGGAAACCCAAACACTATTGTCTAGGTTAATCCTTTGAACTCCAGTGCTATCTTCCATGCCAGTTCAATGGAAGCAATTAGAAGAGTCCATATTCATTATTTGGAGTAGACCAATCATTATTTTCAACGTGCAGCCTCGGGGTTGCATGATGAAAATACTGATTGATCGACCGCACACATTTACTGAACAACCACATTATTTAATGATGTTATGACGTATCATGGTGCTGGCCGGAAAACGGTCGCTAGGGTTTAAAGGGTTAAGACAAAATCGGGAAGACGGACCAATATCTACAATCAATATGGCCATAGTAAGGCTATCAAATTCTGTACATATGGCCTGTGCACAAGCAATGGTTCAGCCAATGGACCTCCGGGTAATCCGGAGGTCTAATGGCAGAAACGCTGCCTGTGTTTGCTATGAGTTACCAGGAGAACATGCCGTGCTTTGGATGCCATTCGATATGGCAATTGCGCGCAATTCCTAATCGCAATTAAGCATAGACAAGCGCACAGTTCGTGACAGGACTTCTTGTTTTAACTCTAGCTCATGGCTTCTCATGGGAAGGAGCTCGACGGACTTGTTTCAATGAAGGGCTATGTATTATGTTTAATTAAGATATATGATGATTTTTGTGAATAGCTCTGGTTGGTTTTGGCTGTTGCTTTCCGTTGCGGAGAAATTACAAATTATCTGATAAATAGAATTCAAATTCGTCACGAGTTGATACAAAATTTCTTAACCTCGTTCAGTAAAATATATCTCGATAACCCTCGCCATAGATCGATTTTATGAACTAGGTTAATATATGCTATATCAAATCGACACTCGTTGTAGATACTCTATTTATGATACCTCGCGGATCTTCTATGTCAAATTCAACGTCAGATTCAAATTTGCCAATCTTTTCCCATGTATCTCTCTCTTCTTCATCACCACAGCCATCGTCCGGTAAAGTTAGTCAACGAATTTCTGCGTTCTGTTGAAATAGTTTACACATTGTGGCAGGCAGGGACGTGGCTAGAGGCGTCCGATTGGGGGGGTGTAGGGTAGTGAATTTCCAACTGGGGGAGGGACGGGGAGGGGGTTACCCCCCCCCCCGGTCCCACATCCTAGTTGGAAATTCACTACCGAGAAAAATTTCCAAAATGAAGCCATGAAAGAGGGAATAAAATTGATTCTAGTAACTGAAATGCCAACACATTTATAATAGAATTATCAGGTTGTTACTATTATTTGGTGTTATTCTGGGAGTTGAATATGTGCTCAACAAATGCTCAAGCTGAGAACTTTGAGCAATTCAAACTCCCCTAACATTAAATCAGATCTTATGCAGGAATAATCAGTTTTCGATGATTCATCATTTTGTAACTGTGAATGATGGAATTAACTCAGGATAACGAGTTTACATGTTGCGATTTTCTACAAGTGCATTTCGATGATTTTTTTTATTACGATAAGTAAACGTACTATAGAAACCTCGTACCGATTGACATCATGCATACTTATGAAGCTCGATATTGCGTACACTGTAGCTGTAAATAGCAACAATTGGAATTTTTTGCCGATTTGAAACCAAGGTAGAATCTTGGGAAGTAAAGGAGACATCAGCATCGCCAAAGAAGCTCTAAAATCCAGAAAGATGGAATTTCCAACTACACATGACTTGCCCTCCAATTTTCCAACTATAGGGAATTTTGGCCAAGATTGGGAGGGGGGATACCGCCCCACCCACCACCCTTCTGTCGCCACATCCCTGGTGGCAGGACAGATTAACCTTCATTGGAACTATGAAGATGCAGTGAAGTTACAATTGACAAGATAAATCCTGGCTTGATATAATACATTTGTAAGCAGCGACGTATTTATAAGCGAGTGAGTGATGCAAAGATTTTAAGAGATCTGTCTGTTTTTCTAAGCATACCCTATAGTCAGTTCTCATTAAAAATGATTACCATTTGATAATTACAGTAAAGGTTATTACGAGCGCTTTTGGGGTATCTAATATTCAAAACATTCGCAAGACAGAATAATCGTCTCTTTCTATGACTGCCTAATTTAATCAGCGATGTAGCCACAGGTGCTGGTGGAGGAGGAGGGGGTGGCGATTTTTCCCCACTTGTCCTGTAAAATGCTAAAATATTACATACATATACACCTGGAACCCCAGAACTGATTCCTGTTTTCTCAACTGGATACTTCTTTGGGTCATTTGGTTAAAGTTATGTCATCACTTTCTGGGTATTTCAGCTGTTCAAAACAAGTAAGTACTCACAGTGCTCCAATCAGATTTAAAGTTAAGGTTTGTTTCCAGGGAAGAATTTACCCTTCATCATTAACTGGTAGAGTGCTGAATTATTTTTGGTCATCAAAATTTGTTCACATATGTTTGTTACAATTTATGGGAGAGTGCCATAGGTACTCTCCCATACATTGTAACAACGCAAATCCTGACAGACTAAACAATTTCACTTCAAAGGTGGTATGGACAACATCCACAAACTTCAGAGTAAAGCTCAAATATGGGCTTCCAGCACTTTACCATTTAATGGGCACACACTCTTAACCCAACACGGAGTGAAATGAAATGGAAGGAAAAACTATTTTTTTGCCATTGAAATAAGGTGATGGAGACAAAACTAATTTCTGCCGCATACAAAAAATGGAATGCAATGGAATTCTCAGGAACTTGTGAAATGTGCTGACGGTATGGTTTGCGTGCGTAATCTATGTCCAAAACCTAGGACCACCATCATTCATCCAAGGGTCCTACTCGTTGCAGAACCCCTTGTCAACATACCTCACGGACATAAAATCTACACGTTTTAGACAAAGCAATGTGGGGTATGGACAGAGGTGGAAAACGTTTCATTTTAGTTTCCTTTCCAAATTTTCCACGTTTATTAGATGAACGATTTACATTTAACTTGAGAGGTAACCATGTAGCTTGATGGATTAAGGCAACTATATCATTCTGTAGTAACATGGGAAGTCCGACAGTGAGACGTCTTACTGAAAAACAAAGAAAAGTATTTTTGAAAATCATATAGCTACCTTATATGCTCCTGTATAAGATAACGGGAAATGTTTAACAATTTAATTTTGTCTAAATAGATGTACGAGCATATCTTCCGAGAAGTGATGCACATTACGAAATAAGTATAAAACGATATCACTGCGTGTTTTTCGGCTTTTTCCTTGGGCTGCACGGTGCATCGATAAACCGATACGATATTTAAACCAGTATCGATGGATTGCCGGTGCAGTTACAAAAATATCGGTTTCTTGTCATTATCTGTTTACTCACAATTTCATTTTCAAGATTTCTTGAGTTTTAACTGTAGTCCCGAATGAATAATATTATCACTTTGCCCAACGAACAGACCGCATCCGCCAGTGTAACATACAAATTCAGCAGTTGAAAAAATAAATGAAAACAATTTCAACAAAGCCATATCATGTGACTGAATGTTTATGGTACTATTTCATTCAGTCATCTAGAATGTTTCAGTTGGTCGGAAAACTGCAATAATCCAGACGATTGAATCTACAACATTGTCGATGGACTATTCAAGGACGGGGCTGGTTACGGGTCATAGCAGCATTGAATTCCTCACAGAACGGAAATGTTCCAGTCGATTGAATCTGTAACATTGGCGATGGACTATTCAAGGACGGGACTGGTTACGGGTCATAGCAGCGTTGAGTTCCTCACAGACCTTGACTGGTGGCTTTGGAGTTACCATCCACATGCAGGTACCATGTTTCATTTTTTTTCTTTTCTCGCATTGTATGTGGCGGGGTGCTTGACGTCTGAGGGAATTGTAAGTCACTAGTATGGTAAAACTATGTACACGGGTGTTCGGCGGAGTTTAGAGCCACATATCAGAAAGAGGGACAACTTCAAACGATATAAAAATCGTACATGTAAGTACCACCGATTTTGTCACTAGCACTGTCATTTTGTGGCGTCGATTTTTGTTACTACCATTTTTGAATATACAGGTCATAGTGCACCTTGCTTTAATGTATACCACGTGATCTGTCTTTATCTAAAACAGTAGTCGCATGACTTAAAAAGTGTGTTCGTAGTGCGAGTAATCCACTGTGGGAATAAAGACTCATCGGCATCACCGTACACTATGCGTGTCTTGCACGCAGTGTTGGGTACGCCGTCCCTCCACAAGACAAACTGGCAACACTTCTTGATCTCGGAAACTGTCATGCGCCACTGGCACAGACTGGCAGTTTATTTCATATAACAGAAATACATTGAAATGTGAGTGGAAGCCATGTACTATAATAGAACATACATTCCATTAGGCACCTTTCCGCGATGACGCACTCGACTAGAAATTATAAAAGTGATAAAACGCTATTTTAAAGAATAAAATTCTAGAATTTTGCAGCAAATTTTCGCACATGCCGACAAGAGGATAGTCGAGAAGACAAAATGCAGAAGGAATTTTTAATACACGCCTGTTCTATGAAATCCCCATCTACAGCAACATTAAACCATCAGGAAAATGAAAATCTGTTCCACACAAATGTGTGGAATAGAAATTGTTGACGGACTATTTTTATAAAGAATCGAAATTTCACTTGAATTTTATACAGAGAGCGCGCGGCAATTACAATTTGAATCGCTAGTGATAGCTAAAAATCGTCTCCTGAGTTCCAATGTGTTTTATGTGCCAGGAGGCACATAGAACACATTGGAACTCATGGGACGAAATAGTAACACGGGTTCCCCTCGCAAATTTGGTTGGCGATAAAATGTGTTCTTTTTGTCAAATGATATGCTCAGTGTCCTTCTTTTAAATGTTTTTTATCGACGTGAACGCATGTAATAAACACAGAACGACACGCGTGTGTGAATGTGTTTATCGATATGACACTCGTACCGTCGAGGAAGGATTCCGCGCTGGCTCTCGTGCCATATCGATTAACACATTTACACATGTGTGTCGTTCTGTGTATATAAAGCATATGCGAAAAAAGTCATGTTTTTTTTTCTTTTTGCAGCGAGTGTGTCGTTGGCACCGGCGGGCCGCATGCGTACGTCTAACAGTACATCTGTGGGATAGTGCTTTTGCACTTCTGGACATAAATGACAAAACAAATAAACCTGCTCCTGCGTCAGCTTAATTGTTAAGTCAGACGGGTTAAAAGTTCACAAAACAGATCGACAAAATGCGCCCAGGTCAATGGAGAAGCCACAAACAGTATTGTTATCACAAAGCAGACGGTGAAATTCGGAAGCATGGCGACTGTGTCACGATCCGGCCGAAATTATCTTTCTGCTTTCCTTCACATGGCACTAAAGAAACTCAGCAATCGGAAAAGAGAACATTTATTCTGAGATGCTATTTTCGTGAGAACATTTTATTCTGAGATGTGTGCACATTTATTCTGAGATGTGAGAACATTTATTCTTAGATGTGAGAACATTTATACTTAGATGTGAGAACATTTATTCTGAGGTGTGAGAACATTTATTCTTAGATGCTATTTTCGTGAGAACATTTATTCGGAGATGTGAGAACATTTATTCTTAGATGTGAGAACATTTATTCTAAGATGTGAGAACATTTATTCTTAGATGTGAGAACATTTATTCTGAGGTGTGAGAACATTTATTCTTAGATGTGAGAACATTTATTCTTAGATGTGAGAACATTTATTCTAAGATGTGAGAACATTTAATCTGAGATGTGCGAACATTTATTCTGAGATGTGAGAACATTTATTCTGAATTGCTATTTTCGTTTGTCTTTCTTGATTCGTTCCTGATTTCGTAATATATGGGATCTCTATCAATATTGTGTGAGTGTGTAGCGATCCTATCGTGATCTGATCTAAAAAAATACGACTTTCTCTGATCACAGTACTTAACTTTGATTTATGAGAAAAAAACAAAAAAATGAAATCTTCAAGTTCTTTGTCTCACAAATTAAAGTTTAAAAGCTTGTGGCTTTGCAATGAGATATAACCGACGTGGATCTTTCTTCCAATACAAGTCACATTCTTCAGCAATTAGTATGAATATTCTCCTTTTTCCTTTTTATAGTCACAATATTTTTACCCTTCGTTGGTATGAGCTGGACGAGCGTGACCCAAAGTGTCACAATATATGATACTAGCGGGTGACACCCGGCGTTGCGAGGGAGAAGATGGTTATATCAGCCGTTTTCGAAAGAGAAGGTCAAGGTCACCAATTTCAAGGTCAAGGTCACCCCGCACGGTCTCCCCGACAAAGTCAAAATGATCGATGGGTCAATATACCCTCACGTATGAAATTTTAGCCCAATCGGCTCAGCCGTTTTCGAAATAAAAGGTCAAGGTCACCAATTTCAAGGTCAAGGTCATCCCGCTTAGTGTTGTGGTTGTTTGTGTTGAACTTATTGGTGTAGTAGTTGTGGTGGTGGTGGTTGATGTTGTAGTGTTTTATTTAGTAGTGTCTCGTGTTGTAGCTGTTGGGGCTTATCGAGATTGTTGTACTAGTAGTGCCTTATGTAGCAGCTGTAGTTGTTGCTGTGGTAGTAGTAGATGTAGGTGTAGTAGTTGTTTTAAACGTTGTAGTGGTTGGCATGTTATAATTTGTTGTGGACTGCACAGTAATTGGCAACTAGTTGTTGTAGTAATAATTATTGGTTCAGTAGTGGTTGATGTACCAGTTATTGAGTTGTAGTAGCGATTGGTGTTGTAACTTTTCAATTTCTAGAGGTTGGTGTTGCAGACTTTGGAGAATAGTGATGCGTTGTAGTGGTTGTTGTTGTTGTGGAGGTTGGTGTTGTAGTGGCTATTTGTGCTGCCAAGGCCAGTGTAGTATTGGTTAGTGAAGTAGTTTATGGCAGTGTGGTTATCACAGTGTATGTGTATTAATGGTAGATAGTGTTGTCATACGTTCGAGTGTAGTTGTGGTTGTATTTATAGAAGCTGTAGTGGCTGTTGTTGTGGTTGGTATATTAGTTGTCATAGTTATCCTGGTGGTTGGAGTAGTGATTCTAGCAGTTATTGCTGTAGGGTTGCTGCAGCAGTTGTTGGTATTACCATTGTTCGTGTTGTAGTTCCAAGTGCCTTTATGGTTGAAGTGGTAGTTGTCGTTTTTGGTGGCATGGTTTTTGGTCGTGTAGTTGTTATGGCCAGTGTACTAGTTCGCTTGGTTGGCGTGGTGGTTGTTGTGGTTTGTAATGGTAAGTGTATTAGTTGTCTTGTTGGAGGTTTAGTTACAATGTTTGTTATTGTGTCAAGGTTGTTGGTGGTGTAGTTATTGGTGTTGTAATTGTTGGTGTTGCGATAGTTGATATAGTAATTGTTGATATAGTAGGTGAGAAGTTTAGTGTAGTAGTGGTTTGTACGGTAGATGTTTTTGTTAATGGTGTAAGATTGGTGTTGTCGAGGTTGGTGCTGTAGTGGTTGGTGTGGTAGATGCTGGTGTATCAAGTTCAGTGTAGTACAGGTTGATGTAGTTGATGGTGTCGGACGCGGTATTCTTAGTGGTTGCGTATTAATGGTTGCCAGTGTCGTTGGGGGGTTTGGTGTAGTGAGGTTATTGGGGTAGTATTTGTGGTTGTTAGGGTTGTTGGGGTAGTAATGGTTGTTATAGTTGGTACAGCAGTTCTTGACGTAATAGATGTCGGTGTAGTAGTTGCAATGCTTGTTGGTGTACTGATTGGTTTACTAGTTGTCGTTGTGGTTGGTATATATAGCTGGTGTTGTCGATTGATTAGTGTTGCAGTTGCTGATACAGAAGGGCTGATTTGTTTGGCAAACTTCTTGTTTTCTATCACAACGAACACCTTTTCATTTACCATTTTCATTTTGCATTGCACCATTGGAAATAGTATACTGTCACGGTAGCGCCGAACACGACCTTCGTGTTCCCCCTTTGTGTACTAGATCCTGGATAGTTGCTGGATTACAAGCTTTACGGCTCTTAAATCCTATATGGCTCACAGACCACAGCCGTTGTCGCCCTAGCTCCTATAACTTCCTAGATTATGTTTTCATAGAGTAGTTTTTGGTATGGTGTAGTGTCTGTATTGGTTGTTGCTACAGTTAAAGTTGTTGGTTTTACAGAAGGTTGATATAGTAGTTGATAGTGGTGTTGTGGTTGTCAATGACATTTCCAGGAGTGGCTGCTCGTCCCTTGAGTTCCAATGTGTTCTATGTGCCAGTAGGCTGCCAGTAGGCACATAGAACATATTGGAACTCAAGAGACGTGCTGCGATGGTTGATGGTGTAGTAGTTGTTGTCGTGGAACTCATTTTGATTGCGAAGTAGTGATTGTGTAGTCGAGGTTACTGAGGTGGTGGGTGTATTGGTTGTTGCTGTAGTTGGCATAGCTTAGTATTTGTTTGGGGAAAACCGATGAACCACGCATACAAATGCTTGTGATAAGTATTGTATGTATGGTTCATCAGTTCTCCAACTATGCATCGATGACGTAACAAGTCACGTGCCTGATGGTATCACTGATCACGGTATCTACCCATAACAAGGCATTGAACTATACCTATTAAGTTATATCGTGTGGTGTCTTGACAACATACTATTTACAATGATGCATTGTGACATGATGTCAAAAATCAGCTCACAATCAGTATCACATTACACACGAAGTTTGACAAGCACCTCACTTCCAGCAGACCAGCCCTTCTGTCCCAACAACTAGAACTGTTACACTAAGCACTCGCGAATTCTACCTACGTCACCAACCACGGTATTACTGGCCATTACACACGCAATGACAACTAGTAATCCAATCACTGCAACGTCTACTACAACAACTGCAACATAAACAATTCTAACAACTACATCAATAATCAAAACTACTACACCGACCACCAGTACACCATACACTTGCAAACCATCATTGAAAACACCAACATCTACTACCCCAACCACTTCAACACCAACTTTGACAACGCCAAAAACTACGACAGCGACCATCACAAGTTCAGTAAATAAGCTTCTCGTGTTTCACGATGTATGTTTTGGGATGTGGTAGGGTCGTATTGGAACATATACGTTATTGTGATAAACTGACGGTAACATGGTCTGATGTTTGCATCAGACCAATGGCAACTAATAATCCCACAACTGCTACATCAACTACCACATCACCAACAACTGCAACACCAACAATTACAACACAAACCTAAACTACGATAACAACCACTGCAACTAAACCCTCAATAACATAACTAATACATTGTCCACTACTACAACACCACTGTCATCACACGAACCACAAGATCTAGGACACTGGCCACATCAACAGCACCAACAACCACTATGACACTAAGAAGGGCAACTGTCTCTCCAACCAATACAACTACCATACCAACCACTACAAGTACTGCTTAAACCACGACAACACCAGCAATGACAACAGTAACAATGTTAATCAAATAATAAATGCCAGGCACCACCAACCACTTCAACAACCAATACACCTACTACGCAAATAACTATAACTATTCATCAACACCTTCTATTCCAAGCACTACAACGACCATTAGAACTACTACATCAAAAGCCCCAACTACACTAACTACTATACCGCCAACAACTAGTACACCATACACTTGAACACCAACAACCACTACATCAACCACTACTTCAATAACCCTGACAACACGAACATCTACTCCCCCAACTACGTCAACACCAACCTTGACAAAGCCAACAACTTATACAGCAACCACCACTACAGCCGCCTTGACAACACCAACACTGCCAACATCAACAACTACAACACCAACCATTATACCCACAACAATCACTGTAGTTACTACACCAATAAACAAGCTCCAATAACTACATACCTATGCCAACTACAACTACTACATCAACGACTACTCTGTGAATTTTACTAACAATCATGGCAGCACTATCAACTACTTCTACAACCACTATATCTGCTATTCTAACCACCAACAACCTGAACTACAACAAAAACCACTAGATCTACGATACCAAATACTACTTCACAAATCACTACCGCATGAATTCCAACAACAATCAGGCCACTACCAACTACTACACAAATCAGTCACTACAACTATGACACTCACAACACCAACAACTACTGCTCTAACCACTACAAAAAATGTTACAACCACTACGCCAACAACTATTACGCCAACAAGTACTGTAACAGCACAACCACTACTACACCAACAATACCACCTATACCAGGGTGCAGCCGGCACTCCGAGAGGTCATCGGTTTGAATCCCACCGCGGCAACCCCGTTGTGTCACTGGGCAAGACACTTAACCTCCACTGTCCACGTGGGGGCACGATGACGTTGTGTACTAAGGCGTACTGCACGATGATGGTGCACCTGTCTTCAACCAATGCTAACCCTGCTTGTGTGGAGTTTGTATGTTGGAGAGATGACAGTTGCTCGCCGTTGCTCGGTGGTTATCCCCGGGTTTTCCGGCTCCCGTAAAACTGTCGTGTTCATGATTAGGCATTGTGCAGAAATGTGTGACCTTAAACACGAATAAATAAATAAATAATGACAAAACCATCAACAATTACTAGACAGTAACTGTGACTATCACACCAACCGCTAGAACACGAAAACTACGACAAAATCACCACCACACCAACCTTGACAACACCAAAATCTACTATACCAACCACTAAAACATCAACCTCAACAACACCAACCATTTTACTTATAACATCACCCACCACGACTAAAATACCAATCAACACATCCACTGTACGGTACCAATAACTTCTACACCAACTACTGCACTAACAACGTTGACAATACAAACAACTACGCCACAAACCATTATGCTTACAACAGCCACTGCAACTGCTACACCAAAAATTGTTATGCAAACTTCTACTACCGTACGTGGAGAGTGGATTGTAACACAGTCATCCGCGGAGTGGAGTTATCACCCAAAGTATCACTTTCAAATACTGTACATATAGACAAAACACACTAGCAATGTCTCAGCCAATAGACCTTCGGGTTTAACCGGGAGGTCCATCGTTTGGAACTTTGCTTGTGATTGTTATGCTTTGCAACAAATTCGCAATTATTACTTGGGTGGAATCTCCACTCTACGGGTGATATAGTGGTAATACACTCTCCACGCACTGTATATCAACCACTGTAACAGCCTCAACAACACAAACAACGCGACCAAGTACTACCACAACTACTATATCAATAAGTATATTTATGATTTATTGGTGTTTAAGGTCACATACTAATGCACAATGGCTAATTATGACAGTGATAGTTTTTCGGGTGAAGGAAGCAGGAGTACCCGGAGAGAACCACCGAGTAACGACGAGCAGCTGCCAGCCCCCACCCCCCCCCCCCCCGCCCCCCCCCCCCCCCGCCCCCCCCCACCCCCCAACATCGCAACTCCGCACTACAGCACAGGTAGAGATGGATTGGTTGAAGACATGCGCACCATCGACGTGCAGTACGCCTTAGTACATGGCGTCATCGTGACCCCATGGGGACAATCGGGGCGAAGTGCCATGCCCAAGGACACAACGCGGGAGTCCGAATCGATCGCTCAAACGCTCACCCATTCAATAACTAACCCTTCTCGACCTTACTTAACTTCGATGATCTGACGAGAACAGATTACCACAACGCCACCGCGTCCCCATATTAATAAGCACAACAGCAACGACTACACCAACATCTACTACACCACCCACTACGAAACCAGCCGAGACAACACCAACAATCGCAACATCAACAATACCAACCACCACAGTTTTACACCAACAGGGATTACACCAATATCCACAGCCCCAACAACTATTACACAGACTACTACAACTTCTACAACACCATTAATATTATGTCAACAACAACTATACCACCCATAGAAGTTAGAACGTCAATCACTATGCTACACCGAACACAACTGCTACAACTTCAATCACTATGCTCCGCTACAACAGCTACTACGTCACAACATTTACAACACCGCCTTCGATACCACTGGCAACTATGACATCAACACATCAACTACAACCACTAACTTTTCATCACTTCAACACAATCACCACAACTACTACCCCAGCAACTACTACACAAGCTACTACAACATCAAGCTTGACAAGATCAACCGCCCACTTCACTACCAGAAGCTGGTACTCCAACCAGCACAACTACTATATCAACCACTATAAGTACAACATAAACCACAACAACACCAGCAATTACACCACCCATGCCTACTTATTAAATAAATACCATGTCCTACCAACCACCTCAGCAACAACACCTACTACACCAACAATCTCGACAACACAACCACTACTTCAGTATGACTACCATGGCAACCACTATAATTACTACAACGGTCACTACTACACAGGCTACTATAACACAAACAACTAGAACACAAACCTCGACAAGACCAACAACTACTACAACAGCAACTAATGCCACGTGGAACAACTACGCCAACAATGATAACACCGACATCTACTGCAGCAGCCACTACAACAGTAACTGCTACAATCACTACACCAACCACCAGGACTACTATGTCAGTAACTAATATACCAACCACAACGATAACCACTACAAATGCTATACCAACAACCTCAACTACACCAAATCTCATGACAATACTATCAACCATTCATACATATTCACTGTGCTAACGAGGACAACTATCATAAACTACTTCACCAGCCAATACTACACTGGCCTTGACAGCACCAATATCCACTACGCCAACATTACAACATCAACCTCGACAGCACCAACAACTACTACAGCCCATCAATAAAAGTCTACGACCAACCTCGACAACATGAATAGTTATAACACCAATCACTATTACAACCCGACAACTCGTACATCAACCATTACTACAACAATTTTAGCAACTACTGCACCAACTACTGCAGCTAACAAAAGCTTCTATACCAACCACCACAATGCTTAAAGCAACTTCCACACCAACGACTATTACAACACCAACCACTACTGCAACAACTACTACACGAGACACAACAACTAGTACACTAACCTCGACAAGATCCAGCAACTGTAAAATCAGTAACTACTATATCAAGCACAACATCAACCACCACAAATACTACAGTACCTGTACTAGACCAGCAACTTCAACACACGCTGCAACAACACCAACAACTACAACTTCAATACCGACCTACAACAGACTAAGTAACAGTCCCCAAGCCATCGCTGCCTTTTGTCCCCAAGTAGCCAATCCACCACTGTCTTCAGTTCCCAATGGCCTCCTACAACTGCAAGCCACCACTGTTTTCAGTCCTTAACATGACCCAATGCCCCAAACCACCACTGTCTTCAATCTCCACATACCATAAGTTTCAAATTTACTCTCCAACAGTTCCCTTGTTTCCAAAACGCTAGTGACGTCAATCCCCAAAAGTTCCCAAATTACTGTTATCTCCTCTTCCCAGCAGTCCACAAAAGTCCCTGATACTCCCATAAAGTTCCCAAACCATCAAGGTTTCCAGTTCCCAATAGTAATCAAAAGCCACCACGCCCCCACCAATCTAAAACCATCACTGTCTCCAGACCCCAAAAGTGCCGAGGAGTCCCCAAACCACCGTTGTCTTCATTCCCCAAATTCCTAGACCAACTGACATGCTATGCACTCTCTTCAAATGTGAATATTTTTAACTTAGTTATTTAACCCATAACATGTATAGCATTTTCCAAATCCACTACAACATACAACACTATCTAACAAAGTTGAAATGAACAATCTGAAGGTGGGTAAACTTATTTACTGTCAAACGCAAGGCTTCAGACCTGGAAATTGCATGGAAAATGCCAAAACCAGTAATTTTCAGTCAACCAGAAGCCTCAAAAGCAGAGTTGTCCTACTGCCCTCATTTACCATATCATATAGTATACCATCCCCTGTTTCTTAAATGTGAAGAAAAAAAAATATGTATATTTTACCGACTCATTTTTAAGTTACATTCCTGGTGACAACTCCGTGAAAAAAAATTACATTTTTAAAAACTAGTCAATTTTTCGAAGCCACTCTTTCCCATATTTTTTGGATAATTTACTGCTACACATCAGTCTCTAACCCTGTAACCAAATCATCAGATTCTCTAGTCCAACAAGTAGGCTAATGAAATCATTTATCTGATATTAAGAATACATGTCCAATTTACATGGCATTAGTTTCAACATATGTCCTTATTTTAGAATTTTACTCCAGTGCAATAGTATGAAACTGTAGAGCGGAACCTTAGGGCTCTATAGACGAATCCGAGAATTCTGCAGTATTGGGGACATTGTTGGGTTGTTTGTGGTAATTCGATTAACCCCCATTACACGAACGCAAACTTATAACACACTTCCGTCCTATTAGAGGGCTCTTTGTTACATAGCAATTACGTGCCACCGTGAAAACAAAGATGGTGGCCTCCTGTTAACAAAATGTACAACACAAGCAAATGTGATCCTAACAACACGAGCTGCGGATACGCACTGACATCCACATATCACTATCGTAGTAAAGCACAACATGGACGCTCACGCGGGCTACCAAGACAACTAAACATGACTTAACTGGGTCGCGTTACATGACGTTACGTCCGGGGTCCTGGTGGTCAAGGCTTAAAGGTGCCAGCTATACGTTCGTGAGAAACAACTAGCGTGACTATAACTTCATTGACGTTAAAATATACTCTTCAAAAACAGAAACACAAATATGGTTAACGACATGTGGTGGTCTGAACATTCTGTAACATTTTTGACAATGGGGCATAATTTCCGCCACCGTGACCTCAAAAATACTGGAAATTAACAAAACAAAGTTTCCACTGAGTGAATACCTGATCATTTCGTTCCACGCTCCGAGCATGCGAGCTGAGCGTGTGGGTGTATAAATGGACGTGGAAATCGGTCGGAATTCCGTCAAACTCCAGCTTGAGCGCTTCGGCGAACTCAAGCTGGAGTTTGACGGAACTGGGGATGATTATTTGGAATACCTTAAATCAACCCAGATGGAAAGGGCTAAGGAAACTTACAACGTCCTCATCAACAAACCAGGTCACTTAGAAGCAGCCAGGATCCGCGACCCGTTCTTCCACAGATGGTTAAAACGCAAAAACTCAGAAACAGCAACTGCCAAGCCTTCGCCATCTCAGCCATCTCCTTCCAAGAAGAAAAAGCAAAAACGTAGTAAACGCCACTAAACCCGAACACCTTCCTCCTTTGACGTGCCTAGACAAACCATCAAAAAACTATCCTACAGCTAAAGAGGGTTGAAAGGGGCTTGCTCCCCAAACCGTCCCTGCGCGCCTTCGGCGTGCAAAACCATTCAATTCGGAATTCGCACAACGTTAAAGGGATCTTGCTCATGCAAGGCCGAAGCTCAGAGAAATAATGACATTTGGCAGCTTGAAACAGGCGAATCAGCTTAGAATGCAGTCAGGGCATTCAAAGTCTCACAGAGCACCATCACAGGCCTGTTAAATCTCTACCATATCCAGAGGACAACGCAGGACCTCCCATGATCCAGGAAACCCCGAGTGACCACCCCAGTTTAGGATAGATACACCCGGTTATGTCATTTGCGGAAGAGAACAACCACAGAGACCTCTACAGCGTCAACGCTACCAGGTCGGCGGAGGATTTCAGATCAGACCGTTCGCAACGTTCTACGCGTAGCAGGTCTGCGTGCTAGACGGCCAGTTCGTGAAGTCATTTTGACGGCGCAGCATCGTCGACAGCGACTTCAATGGTGTCAGATGCACAGGGCATGACCTCATCAGAGATGAAGAACGGCATGGTTCAGTGACGAGTGACATTTCCTCCTTCGCCGAGGTGATGGACGATGCCGTGTGTACAGTCGTCGGGGAGAACGTTTTGCGCGTAACTGCGTTCGGAAGGTGGACAGATTTGGTGTTGGTAGCGTTATGAGGTGGGCAGCCATCTCACACATTGGTAGAATGGACCTCGTCCGAGTTGAGGGTAACTTGACGGCGCAGAGGTACAGAGGCGAAATTTTGTATCCACACGTGCTCCCCATTATTCAGAATGCTAACACCATTTTCCAACATGACAACGCCCGATCGCACACAGCAAGGCTCACGACAGCTTATCTATAGAATAACAAAATCGAAGCCCTGCCCTGCCCTGGCCCTCCAGATCGCCATATTTGAACCCGATCGAATATCTATGGGATCAACTGGATCGACGTGTGCGCCAACGTCAACCACAACCTCGGACTTTACCGCAGTTGGCACAAGCGTTGCAGGAAGAGTGGGCCACCACACCTCAAGCTTCCATCCGGAATCTGATTGCTTCATTGAACAGAAGGTGCTAACCTGTTTGGAACTCAGATGACAGTCACACTAGATATTGAGTTTGGATGACGTCGACTCGTGACGCTAACGTCTGAAACGTCTCCATTTGTGCTTCATTCATCCATTAAAACTTTGGTTATGAATTGATTTCGTTCTCTATCTCATTATCTCACAACGCGGGAACGTCCCTCATCACAGAAAACCCGTTTTGCGTTTCTATTTTTGAACAGTATAATTGTTTTGATACTTTGATGTTTTATGGTGATTTAGATTAGAATATCTACAGCTGGAGCACGAAAGAATATCTGTATATCTTTTGTGTGAAAAACCATCACATTACATGTACACCAACGGCAGTCTATATGTAAAGTGGGTAAACGAATAGAAATAAATTATTTTGGAATCGAAAGCTACATTCATGCGTCATCCAAACGAAGCATCGACAGGGCATAAAGTGTGGCTAACGCCACTTTGGCGGCCAAGTTAGATCTATACTGTGAGGGCTTTATGCGTGGAATTTTGTCTCTTTGCGTATTGCGTCAATCGAAAATACACTTGGTAACGCACCCGTCTTCTCAATGCTACGTCAACATGAGAAGTTTGGCTTCCATGAGTGATATGGTAAGGTTCGTTCGCGTGACACACGAATAGGAGTATTTTTCCATATTCTCGTTATTTTTTGTTGAACTCAAAGCGTCTTGCGCCAGTGACTATAAGAAACTTAGCAATGCTCGAGGACAATTACTGCCACGCAAACATAAGACGTTTTGTGACTGTTAGTGCTATAGTAAAGACTGTTGGCGTACTACACGTGTTTTTTGGCGCCAAAAACTCCATTTCACGTAAAAAAGTTGAAAATGACGTTCAATGAAAAACTCCAAAACATCTGGGTTTTTTTTTTTATTTTTAACGTTCTACAAAATACCCAAAACTCATGCAAATCGGAAGCACTGTGCTTTTTCGACGTAGACGTCCGAAGGTTATCACCACGGCTGACCCAGAAAATAAGGTTTTGTTGGAGATTATATATCCAAAATGTTAAGAAAGAGAATTCAGTTGCATGATTAACTGATCAGTATAATAAGTTATTGTGATGAATTGACTGTAGCATGATCTGAGGTTTACGACTCGGAGCTTCTGTTCAAACGAGACGCGAAGCGTCTCGGTTGAACATACGCTCCGAGCCGCAAACCTCGGACCATGTTACCGTCAGTTCGTCACAATAATGTATACGTTCGAATGAGACACTACCCATAAAACCTACATTGTGAAACACGAGAGGTTTATTTACTAAACGATCGTTAGAAGTTGCCTTCTGCAGGGCACCTTTTAACAATCACAGGTTTTGTAAATAAACCTCTCGCGTATCCACCGACGGAACTGGATAAATAATCAATAAACCAGATAAACTCCTCCCATCTCAGTTCAGATCGTAAATCGGTTTGTAATTTAAAGAACACATCATCCGGAACACCCTCTGCTGCATGAGTTAAAAATCAAGAATAATGATTCGGCTTGCTTGTCACTCAGTTGGTGAAGCAATTACGAAACGGGCGACGTCATTTCAAATATTTCGCGTGGAGACGTCAGACGGTAACATTTGCCACTTGAGCCGTAAATATAGAATATACTAAGCGAGCTCAGGTCCAATCAGAGGAGGGATCTTTCAGTCTTATTGAAACATTAAACGTTCATGAAAATAACATCAATATGACGTTATTTTGGGGAAAGGTTGAAATTTGAAATCATAACAATTGTATTGAATAGAGACATAATTGTCATTAAAGTGTCCGAACTATCATAGCGGTGTCTATTATTAATAGAGAGTATTAGAAAATCAGCGTTTAAATGAAAAATGTCCATAAAGAATTCAAAATTTGTTAAAATTTAGAAAATGGCGATAAATCGAAAAACTAAAAACATCTGGCTCTTAATTGTTTGAAGTCTACAACATACAAATTTTTTTATTAAAATCGGAGAACATTTAATTATTGGTGACTGTGACGTCAAAACTGTCACCCGAAAGTTCGGCCATAACACTCTCCCAGTTCGGTACCACATTTTAGGCCAAACAAAATTAAATAATTGATTTTCAGGCATTGTTTTTTTAACTTTGAACGAATGAGGAAGGCGTTTTTTATTTTTTTATTTTTCATTCCTGTTGGAATTGTCGAAGATACATAAAATGCAGTTGTGAGAGCCTAAAATTAAATACCAGAGCTTCCATGTTAATTTCACTGAAAGTATTTTTTTGTTTTGTTTTTTTGTAACAGTGATTATTCAGCAAAAAAGCAATATAGAACAACTGAAATGGAGATAAAAAATAATAAGGAGTTTTTTCACTGGTTGAGTGGTAGAAGCAATAAACAGACTTTTCAATAAAATGAGGGTACCATTGCAAAAGCCAACATTTTCCTTACCCATGTTTCGTATTCAGTCAAACGTAAATAATAGAGAACGCAGTGAGCTCTATAGATAAAACGCACGCGTATGTAGAGCAGAACGTAATTTCCAATGAAACAGTATATCAGACAAACTGAAAATTGTGTTTTCCGGTTTGCCCATCGGGGGCGACCATTTTTTCGTTCGATATTAAATTCTGGGATAGTTGAAAATAAAAATAGCAACAAAAACAAGAGATTGCAACGTGTGTTCGCCGCGTCAATCTTTCTGAATAAACGACGTTATTATTTCTTGTTTGTTTGTATACATTGCATAAATAGGAAATACAACAGGTAATATGGATTCAACAGAAAGTGAGTCGGCACCCAAGGTCAAACAACTACACAAAATGAAAGATGACAGTTGTTAGGACGGGTAGAGTCCATAGAGTTATCAAACTGCAGTTGATGGAAGTCACACGTATAAAGCAAATACATCCAGCCAGAATGTCCATGTCTGAGACAGGAACATATAAAAATTGTGTTGTAATCACTAATCAATCAATCCATCCATAGTTCCTAATTTGTTGTGCTACGTTTGGAATGCGAGCATCCAATTAAGCTACATATACTACTCAAAGTTTGGTAAGCACCAAGTGCATCCAACTGCCTGTTTTACGTTTTAGTTGAAATATTGTAATGAAAAGTGTTTTTATTTTTTATTTAATTATACCTTTAATGATTTGAGTACAGAAATTAAGATTTTATTTGTGTTTGGCATTATTTTATAGCTTTTGAATACGATAACCATGGACAATGGATATCATTGGTAAAAGAGGAAATTTTTCAAATTTGCCGAAGAGTTGACGGAGCGAACATGTATGGGTTCAACATCGAGTATGAGACCCATTTCTGTTAATTACAGCTTGACAGCGCCTTCTCATGCTCCTAATCAGGTTCCTGGTGATCCTTTGTGGGATGTTGTTCCATTCTTGGACCAGCATGGCATCAAGCTCCTGGACACTTCTAGGCTGGACTGGACGGGTTGAAATTGCAAGCTGCAACTCATTCCAGACATGTTCGATTGGACTGAGGTCAGGGGATCTTGCTGGCCAATCCATACGATCATACCCCCTCCCTCCGTCGGCACTCCTCCACAGCATGTGCAACACGAGGACGGGAATTATCGTCCATCAGAATGAATCTATCACCCACTGCACCTGCATATAATCTGACGTGGACATCTCATCAATATATTGCTGTGCAGTTAATGTACCACGTTCAAGGACACAGAGCTCTCTACGTTCATCCCTGCTGATGCCGCCCTAGACCAGGTTTGACCCTCCACCATAGCGGTCATGCGCAGCAATGTTGGCTGCATGGATTCGCTCTCCTGGCCTTATCTATACCATAGAACGCCAATCTGCGTGGTCCAGGCAGTACCTTGACCCATCTGTAAACAGGACAGGTCGCCAATCTTCTCTGGTCCATCCACCGTGGTTCATGGCCCATTCATATTGTGCCTGGTGGTGGTTCTGGGACAGTGGAATGCGAATACATGGTCTTCCCGATCGGAGACCACCTTCGTACAACCTTGCCCGGGTAGTCTGCGTCGAAACATTTACCCCGGATGCATTCTGAAGGTCACTGCGAAGCTGGGTTGCTGTGGCAAAGCGGTTCCTACGGGCCTGGATGATCAAAAACCGGTTTTCTGCTGCAGATGTTGCCCTGTCTCTGTCACCACTATGCCGTCTTACTGGTGTGCCATACTGTTGAAATCTTGCCCTGGCTCTGGTGATCAACCTATGGAGCACACCAAGGGATTCACCAACGTGACGATGGGTAGCCCCTTGCCCCACCATCCCTACAGCCCGCCACATTTCTGCTTCAAACAAATGTCTTCTTACATTTGCTTTTGTCATATTCAATCATTAAATCACAAAGGTTTGTGTTGAAATGAAGATTGAATACCATACACACGCCATGTGCATGTAGACAGTACACGAAAACATCACGACAATCAAGGGGAACATGCATTCCATGACTGTCACGAAACGTCTGCCTGTCAAGGGAGCTAATGTAAACAGTGGGGACCATCTCAATACATTCCTCAATCATATCCACCAAAAATATCGCAAATATATCACAAGCACATTTCACAATGATGTGTCCAATATTTTTTGCTTAGCAAACTTTGAGAAGTATAATATGTAGTATAAGGAGGGGTTAACTGTCGAAGCACATCTGTAATATATGCATTATACCATCCAAGCTCTCCAGTCAGCGCCAGTTTGCGGCATATGCACTTACTTATACATGCATGCCCGTGCACACACACAAACGCTAAACGAAACGCCTGGATATCATAATGTAATGCTGCATCGTTCTGAAAATGATACAATTTTCTGTATTCGTCAGGCTAGTACTGCCATACATAAGAATGACAAAATCTATAGGAAAAGGTAAAGACTCTAATGCAACTCTCCTAATTTCGTGATAATAAGGGCAGTAGAACACGAAGCGCTCCGCTGTTTCTAGGTCACCACAGCGACAGAACTGTGAGTGGTGAAGGTGTTTATTATATATTATTCAAAAAAGTAAGGGATATCCAAACTGATGTTGATATTTTCGGAAAATGGTATTGGATACGCGTGATTGGACACATCACTGTGTTACCAAGTTTAGTTTGGATCTTGAATGTCACCGGCCCACGAAAACTTCGGGGAGTTTTTCGTACGGGTGCCGCATTAATGTCTGTGGAGTACGTTTTGATATTTTCGTTTGTACTGGGCGAACTTTTTCGGAGGTCTCGTCGTTCCTTTCTTGGTAAAAACTCGTTCGTCAATAGTTTCTGGTCGAAACGTAACTTTTGAGGTTTGCGAAGACTGGCACGTGACGAACGTTTACGGGCATTTGACATGTTGGAAGCTGCCAACAGATAGACTGCAGTGGATCAAATTCTCAACGTTACTCAATCGGTGACTAGCAAGTTGTGGTCACGCTACCGTCAGACAGGCAATGTTGGTGACAGACGTCGGTCAGGTCATCCAAAGGCGACAACTGCTAACCAGGACCGTTTCATCCGAACAACAGCATCACTTAAAGTGCCCCAGAAAGTGGACAGCGGCAGCACCGAGCGGCGGATGTGCGAGTCACTGGTCCGACTATCCGAAATCACCTACGCAGCTGGAATTTGTACGCTCGACGACTTCGAATAATTCCACGTGTGACTGAACGTCACATCGCAGCAAAGCGTAATTGGTGTGGAGCACGACAGCGTTGAAGCAATCGTCGGTGGAGCAACGTCATGTTTTCCGATGAATCGTGGTTCACTTTCGACTTCCACGACAGGCGAAACAGAGATTGGTCACCACAATACTTTGGCCAGCACCAAGTCCAGACCTTTCACCAATCAAGCACGTCTGCGATATGTTTGGCAGGCGCCTACAACAACGCCAACAACAACGCCAACAGCCCCCTACCCATGTTCAGGAACTCACCACTGCACTGCATGAAGAATGGAATGGCAGCAGTCAAGCTGATATTGGACGTTTGCTGAGGGGTATGCCACGTCGGATTCGCGCTTGTCTCGCGAACCGAGGGAGGTTTACAAGGTATTGGACTGAATGTGGTAAATTATCTGACTGACCGGCCATGTCTTCTACATCTCAGTGCGTGGAATGTGTGCTTGTCAGACACCCAACAATCGCTGAAATCATTCACCAGATGTCACAGTGCAATGCCTCAACTGTCTTTTGGATGAAAATATAAATATATTTCTTCATATATATCACTTTTATCAAATATCCCCTACTTTGTTGAATGGTATATAAATCGAAATTAAGGTTACTGCAGTGCCAAAAGAATCAGCAGTGGAAGATGTGAGCTTGGCGGGATAATGCATAACCAATGTGTCCCGGTGCTGTATTGGTTTCAGAGTTAAGATATCTTTTTTGGGGTGTCTCTTTCCCCACAGAGGACAGCCATTTTACATCCCCACCCTATATGACGCTTCGTTGTAACAGCATTCACCCCACAACTGACTCGTGTTATATCTGCCAAAAGGTCAAAAACAATTTGATCCAACACCCCAATAGGGCCGTGGGATCAAATTATTGCTGTGCCTCCTTCCAAATTTATTGTTCATTTTACAATTATGCATAAATTGTGGCTATAACTGATGGCAAAATACTTACAGAATCGTGGCAATCGTTTGGTACGTTGAATACTGACGTGTTCGCTATCCCTGGCATATAGTTAGTGAATAAACCAAAAGAAAATCCCACTGAAATTAGAAAAAATAGTTTTTTTCTTCTTTGTTCTAATTATCCATTAATTTCTTTCTTTATGATGAACTTTAGTTGAGCTATTAAATACTTGACCATAATATTATGTACAATCGCCCATTTATAGTGCTTTGAAGATAGTGTTGTAATATTTTTTATTATACGTTAAACGATAGATTATCGAAGAAACTGTGGAAAGATAGAAATCGTATCCCCCACTGTGGAGATATAGAAATTTTCACTTTCACGGTATCAATCGAAATGGCGGTTGTCAAAGCATCACTTCAAGGTGAATAGTAGTCAAATTATCACTGGAAATGATAAATATGTTCTAGAAACATATAATGAAAAGAAAATCTAGTTTTTTGTAGTGGATACCGATCATTTCCAGCAATAATTTAACACGTATTCACCTTGAATTGATGCATGAAACACGCTTGTCCAAACATGGCCTGAAAGTCCGTAATATAGGTTTTTGGTTTGGTACGTCCTTTAAAAGGACGTACCAAACCAGAAACTTAGATTACGGACATTCAGGCTATGCTTGGACTAGAATCCTGCCAACTGAATCAGATCGTAAGACGCTATCTGTCCTGAGTATCGGTCAAATAACTTCCGCGTATCAATGATTCAATGCGCTGTTTACATTCATGCATCAATTCATGGTTGAAACGAGTGGAATAATTAGATTCTTATAAACAGCGTATAGTGTTTTTGTATGGATACCGAAAATTATCTAACTTATCTTATTAGCTTAGCAAGCGCTCGCGAAAAATACTAATTTTCCGCGTTTCCGAAGAATAGCAGAAACTATTTTCCTTGGCGAGATGGTAATAACACATAGGGGGGGGGGGGGGTGGTTGTCAGTGCATAACCAATGAAATAAATGCATGTAGTTGGAGGTGTGTCTTATCGTGAGAGGACTAATCGGGGGCTCGCGATTAGTCATGTGATTTGTGGTGAGCAGGTGGAAACGTTGTTTTGTCATTTCTAGCCGCCGTCTTCAGAGCGCGCACACTGTTTTGAATTCATGACTTTCTGCTGCATACATTATACCAGACGAACATGTGCTAAGCAACAATTATAATTTATAGCATCGAAGATTTCCAGAGCGATATACACAATAAATAGGGCAAAAAGAATTCTCCCTCATCAAGCCCTTAAAACACGCTACTTCACTTTGGTTCAGAGTCACTTGCTGTATGCAATTGAAGTCTGGGGTCATGCAACAGCCACAAAAAAATCTCTTTACATTACAAAAGAGAGCTCTCGGTGTAATAAATATAAAAAATGCAATTCCCACACGAATCCCTTATTCCTCAAAGATGAAATTCTCAAGTTTGATGATCTTTACAGGCTACACACTTTACTGTCCATTCGTGATTGGCACTCTGGAAACTTGCCAAAAAGTTTTGAAAATTTCCTCCAAATCTATAATCACCCAACCGGATTGCTAATCAGACATAGTGGACAATTAAAGAGAAATACACCTCGAACATGCTTCTCTGCAAATTTCCCAAAACACTCATTCCCTAAACTATGGAATGACCTAAGCAATGCCATTCAATCTGAACCGAGTCGCTCTATACTCAAACGTTCCATAATGTTACACGCCTTGTGAACTTATAATACACCCCCGACATGTTTCAATCCACAGTGTCCTGGTTGTAACACTACGGTGATCTCTTGGCTAGGCCATTACTAACAGCAGCTCAGATAAACATAGTAAGATAAGAACACGGTGTAAACCGCCTTTAAGGCGTGACCAGATCTGTAATGCTTTCCTTGTCTGAATCTCCCCCAAACATTTAATAAAGAATACCGGTCTTTGTTATCTATTGCATCTTTTGAAAAGAAATTGAAACTTATTTACCATCTGTACTGCCCCATCCTCGCACTTCCAAATAAGAGATGGCAGGAAGACAGCCATTGGGCTATGTCGTCTCCTTACAATATGCATGTTTTTTTACAACTTGTCACTGTTCTAGTTACACAATATTTTTTTTTTGGAAAACATCTAAATACATTTATATTTGTAACTATACTATATGTACATGTATACTGTGAATAAAATATTGTATTGTATTGTATTGTAATTTCATTTTATTAAGTTACAAGTCCAGTAACTTCCATGAAACATTTTCCTGACAGTTGCTAGAGGACACAGGTTTCTAGTGTGTTTTGCCTTTTTAAATCTATTTGCAGAAATGGTTTTATCTCTAGTTTTTCCTGGGCGGTCGCTAACGTTAACGATGGGGTAATGGTATTCAGACTTGCATCGTAGCTAAAACACTTTTATGGTAATTTATATAAAACATGAAACATCTTATTTTTCACATATGACAAGAAAAATGACTATTAAAGCATTGTGCGGGCGCTATCCGGCTCGGCAGGCTCTTTACCTACAAAAATGGAGTAGGGGGTATGTGCGGATTCTGGCTCATCCGCCAACTTTGAGCCAGAAATTCCGGAAGGCCACAAAACTGAGTTATTTTTCCGGGAAAATAATCGATTTTCTCGTAAAAATGTCGGGGTTTTTTTTCAGAATACTTCAACTTTTCCGGGAAAACCCCAGATTTTTTGCGGAAACGATGATTTTCTGGCTCGGGAATTTTAAAAATTCCGGGTTGAAAGTATCCACTTTTTTTCGCGGATTTAACACCGATTTCCATGTGGGGTGAATTTTTTGCCGCGAGGAAAAAGCGCGGAAAGACCGAGTTGAGAATTCAATCCGGTACACGGATTTCCGCGGGAGAAAGACTACGTTTGGGTGAGGGTGAATTTTTCCAGTGAGCCAGAAAATACAGTGGAATTTCGTCGTGAAACTCGATGGGAAGAAACGATCCGATCGGGAGGAGGATCGCGATCGAAGAATGTGTGTGTGTGTGTGCGTTTGTGCGTGTATGTTTAATTATGTGTTGTGAGATGAATGATGGATAATATTGTTTTTGTCATTAAAGAAAAAAAAAACTGTAAAAGTTGTTGTTTTATTTTTTTTCTACATATATATATATATAAGAAGAAGAAACAAAAAACAAAAAAATATTTTTTTTACAATTAATAATTATTATCATTTAAAAAGAACAAAAGCACAAAATTTAAATATTTTCATAATAAAATAAAAACAATCATGAAATCGAGAGCAGAACCCGAAAAAAAGAAATCCGCGTTCAAATTGAAGAGGGTCGAAAGATACCCGAAGTTTGGCAGCAAAATTTACAAGTTAGAATCTCACCATCCCATTCGATTGAAAGACGTGGAATGTAGTAGTTTGACGGACGAATTCGACAAACATGTTCTTCTGCCTTTGAAGTTGAGCGAGACCGATCTGAATTTGATTTACCAATTCCATGACGATTTATTGAGCCTTCTCTCGGTCGACGTGGACGGTTTTGATCCAGACCGCATGTCCACTATGTTCTATGGAAGGAAGATATTTCCGAGTGTTTCCAAAACGTTAGTTCGCAGACTGAATCTGACCGTTGAAAAACAACAACTGACGTTTGAGACTGTGAATGTAGTGTTTCGATGGGTGTGTCAAAAGGGAAGCAATTTCAAAATTAATATTAATTGCGACTCGAGAAAGAAAGAGGTGAATATTTTACGAATTGGTGATGGAAAAATAATCTTATCGGTCGTTCGTTTTGGCGTCAAGAGTTAACCCTTTACCCAACGTAACGGCCAAAACCGGCCAGCGCTATTCTCAAAAATCGCCTATTAATTTTAATTATTTTTTCATTTTTTGTCTCAAAAACATAGGTTATGACCCCTCATTGGAACGAGCTCGCCGAGCTCGTTCCAATGAGGGGTCATAACCTATGTTTTTGAGACAAAAAATGAAAAAAAAATAGTTATTTAAGAATTTTTTTTGCAAGTGTCGTCTGATTTTCATGTTAGGTAAAGGGTTAATATTCATAAACTGAAAGAGAAAATATCAAACATGTTTCACTTTTTTTTCATGCTATTAGTAGCGGAATAATATTTTTCACACAGGTTTTCAATTTTTATTCACTCTATTAAAGTACTGCAGAAACACTGAATTGAAAATTGTATAAAACAGAGTGTGAATAATACACCGTTGCAATCTCATGAATAAAATCTTTGCATAAATCGATGAGGCAGGTATTTTGGTGAAATGTATATTATGACCATCACGTGTCGAGTGTTATTCTTAAGTGAATTTGAAAGTTGAATGAATTTTCTCGCTATTATCGTGATTAAAAATAAAATGGCGACTTGGTTTTCTTCTACTGAATGCACTTGTCGTTTTGTATTTGCGTTACATGAAATTGAATCACGCGCTTGAAAAAAGCAAATTCGTGTTCTGGAAAAAAAAAATGAATTTGTCTATTAAAAATAAAAAAAAATAAAATTATATCTATATATTTAAATAAGAAGTTGAAAACAAATTCACAAATCCATTTTTGTTTACAAAAAAAAAAAAATCAAAATAATATACATTAAAAAATAAGAAGTTTTCATATTCAAATTGCCAAAAACAAAAACGTCCGACGTGGCAAAGTTATGTTTGTCTACCGTACCCCAGTTCAAACAGTACTGTAGAGATTTAGGAATTGAAAATCGTGACATGGGAAAAAGACCAAGAGAGAATTGATTAACTTTCTGTTTCCCGAGACTTCTGAACAACCGCTGGTTAATTTCTAAGCCAAAGTGCATCAGTCGTCGAATTTGAAAGGTGTCAAACGCATGAAGAAAGAAGAATGCATCGATCGTTTACTCTGCGGGAAGGGGATGGATGAAAGGCCTGCGATGGAGGCAAAAACTGGAATCGTGACGAGAAGATGTGATGAGAAGACGAAACAAACTCGACGCATGGAAACTAAGGATAAGAACAAGACTGTCAAACGAGAAGTTAAACCGCAGGCTCTGGAAGGGACTGAAAGTAAAAAAAATAAAAAGTTACGCAGTTCGAGATGGCGATTCGTTGGAAAACAAAACGCTCGACGAAATCTTGGGAGCGTTGGAGAAAGTCAAGGGAGTCGAAGCGATAAGAGCAATCGTGAGCAAGGCCGTGAAAAAATCGTTGGCTCCAATTGAACGTGAAGAAGGCATTAAAGGATATTTTAAAACATTCGACGTGATTTCCGGTTTCGCAAATCTCGATCCCGAAACGTTCATGGAACGGGCGAGGAATGGAGTGTTGGGCGTGTGTCAAAAAGAACTAAATAGGGTCTTAAAAATAAAAATGATCCTGCATTGTCTGATGAAAAGGAGCGACGCGAAAACGGGTGAGAGCGTGGTACAAGATGCTTATTTTCAATCTAAAATGGAAACTGTGTTCGAATTCGATGAATTATTCGATGTTTACGAAGTGATGAAAGACAAAATGTTGGAATCTATGGCTATTTATCATAAGAGGGGAAGTGGTTGGACGTTCGAGAAGATATTGAATCTCTAGATTCACGTGGACAGATATGATCCTTTGACAACGTCTTCCTATGTAGAATTGCCTCGTTTCCTATATAATAAAAAAGCTGTGGTTAATGTGAAAAGTAGAGAGGATAGCGAGTGTTTCAAATGGGCGATCGCATTGGCCTTGTATTTTTTCCAAGTAGGCTGAGACTTGTGAAAATCTCGGTTTTACGGTAATGCTTTTCCGGACGGGACTGAAAGACGTCGAGCGTTTCGAAAAGTTAAATCTCTCTGTGGCTGTGAATTTCTTGGGATAGGATGGTGACGATGCGGAAGGAATAGATTATCCTCTCAGACTGACTTCGCGCAAAGAGAGAGAAAATATTGTTAATTTGTTGTTAATTTCAAAGGATGACAATCAACATTATTGTTGGATGAAAGACATGAGCAGATTGTTGTCGAAGCAGACTTTTAAACATAAGGGCGAGAGATTTTTCTGTCTCAACTGCATGAATTCGTTCCATTGTCAAGAATCGTTGATGCGTCATCAGGAATATTGCAACGAAAAGTCGAACGGTGCCGTCGAAATGCCTAAAGCTAACAGTCACGTGAATTTTTACAACTATAAAAGAAGATTGATGTCGCCATTCATCGTCTACGCCGATTTCGAATGTTTCTTGTCAGCCCGATGTACGTGGGAGTTACGTCGAAAAACACGTACCTTCGGGCTATTGTTATTACGTGAAATGTTCTTTCGACGATGGAGAATTATTAGGTCCATTCGTCTACACTAAACGTTCGGATGACGGCGACGTGGCTAAAAATTCGTGGAAGAGTTAGAATCGAAAATACAAGAATTATACGACAAATTTAAAAAATCCAAAGACATGATGATCACGTCAGAGCAGCTGGAAGAATACTGGGAAACCACCGAATGTCACATCTGTAGACAACCGTTCGATAATAACTGTGAAAATAATAAAAAAGTTAGAGATCATGATCACTATCCCGGTGTGTTTCGTGGCGCTGTTCACAACAAATGTAATTTGAGATTTCGAGACGCTGAATTCTATCCGGTGATATTTTACAATCTCTCGGGCTATGGTAGTCACCTGTTCGTGAAAAATATGGGCGTCAGCGAGGGAGAGTTGAGCTGCATCACGGAAAACGACGAAAAATACATTTCATTCACTAAATGGAAGATTGTCGATAAAAAGATGGTCGACGATCGATCGATTCTCATTCGTAGAGTGATACGTTTCATCGACAGTTATAAATTCATGTCTGCCAGTCTGGAAAAATTAGTCGACAGTTTGAATAGGGAGAAATTTAAAATCATGAGTAAACATTTGAACAATCGACGAGAATTGGTTGACGTCACATTGAGGAAAGGCATCCACCCTTACGATTACATGAGTGATCTCGAGAAATTCGATGACGTCGCCGTACCTCCTAAAGAAGATTTCTATTCGAAGTTAACCAAGTCTCACATTTCTGACGATGATTACGAATGCACGCAAAAAGTGTAGGGATTGTTCGACATGAAATCCATGAGAGAATATCATGACCTCTATTTGGAAAATTACGTGCTTCTCTTGGCAGACGTGTTCGAAAATTTTCGATCGGTGTGTCGTCGACATTACGAATTAGATCCGGCTTGGTATTGCATGACACCCAGACTCGCTTGGGATGCTCTCTTGAAGACGACTGAGGTTCAATTGGAATTATTAATGGACGTTGACATGTTGCTCATGTTTGAAAAGGCCGAGAGGGGTGGCGTCTCTACGATTTCCACCAGATATGCCAAAGCTAATAATCCTCACATGGAAAAAGATTTTGATTCGGGAAAAACGAGTAAATACATACAGTATTGGGGCGCTAATAATTTGTACGGTTGGGTCATGAGTCATCCTTTACCGACCGGAAATTTCAAATGGGTCGAAACATCTGAGGAAAAACAAAAATGCAGGCACTATCCTTGTATTTTAGAGGTCGATTTGGACTACCCAATAAGATTACACAATCTACACAATGATTATCCACTGGCTCCTGAACGAAGTACATGGCGTCGAAAAACTCGTTCCCAATTTAAATGACAAATGCAAGTATGTGGTATTGCAAAAATCTGAAATGTTACATCGATCGTGGAATGATATTGATCGACGTGAATCGAATCATTCGATTCGACGAGGAGCCTTGGATGAAAAAATACATCGATCTTAACACGAATTTAAGAATGCAGGCTGAGAGCAACTTCGAAAAAGATTTCTTTAAACTCATGAACAATTGCGTGTACAGGAAATCTCTGGAAAACATTAGGAATAGAACCGACGTTCCACTCATCGCGTCCGAAGAGAGGTCTAGAAAATTAATCGCAAAACCCAATTATCGACATAGAATCATATTCGATGAAAATCTAGGGGCTGTGCACTATCAAAAGACGCATCTGAAATTCGATAAACCCTGTTATCTCAGAGCGATCATCCTAGACATCAGCAAGCAGTTGATGTACAAGATTCACTACGATTACGTCAAAGCAAAATTCGGTTTGAAAGCCAAACTATTGTTCACTGACACGGACATGGCTTACGAGATAGAGACTGAAGAAGTCTACAAGGACATAACGCCAAACGTGAACGAATGGTTCGACATGAGTAATTAACCCGATGATCATCCATCTAAGATTCCAAAGGGTGTCAGAGAAAAGGTGTTGGGTAAATTTAAAGAGGAGAGTGGTGGAAGACAGATCACCGAATTCGTAGGTTTGAGACCAAATTGTACACTTATCCCCTCGACGGCGAAGAGATCAAGAGATGTAAAGGCATTCAAGTGTGTGTGACGAATAAAAGCATTGCTTTCGACGAGTATAAAGAATGTCTTTTCGAAGGTTTGACTGTGTTTAAGAAGATGACTGCGATTCAAAGCGAAAAGCACGAGATGTACCTCAAAGAAATCAATAAGATTGCATTGACGGCCGACGATGATAAGAGATTTATATGGGCTGATAAAATACACACTTTAGCACTTGGATATTGTCATGTCTAGATATTTTGTTGTTGCCGAAATCGAGAGGATGAGTTACCTCAAAATTTCGCCAGTTTAAAAAACACACATGAGTTTATAAATTAAGGAAAAAAGAATAGAACAAAAAATAATAAATAAAACAAAAACATAAAAAAAACATATTTATGAATAAGAAGAAAATAAAATGCATATTCGTTGAAGGTGTTGTCTTACCCAACGAACCCCTATCTAACATTGATCTGTTGAAAGCAGCAAAAGATTTAAAAATCAAACATTTTCGAGGTGTGTTTTCTAGAGATGCTCTTCTCTAGAAAAAAAGACGATGATTCAGAATGCGGAATTTGAAATCTTTACGCCTGGTTTTCGAACAATAAAAATTATTATTTCGATAGCTACGGAATATCAAAGCCGATGGAAATAAGAAACTATTTATCGTCAGTTATTTACAATATCGAATGAGTGCATGCGCCGGATCGAGTGTTTTGCGGTCACCTGTGATTCAACGTTCTTAAGAGATGGTCAGAAGGAGATCACTTTCAAGATATTCTCAATGATTTACATAAAAAAATATTTTTTTTTATATATATATATAGGGAGAGAGATATATAATAAAATTATTTTTATAATAAAAAAATATTTTTATGATAACAAATTTTTAGTTTATTTAAATAATAATAAAAAAAGAAAATTTATAATATTCCGAATTAAAAAAATATAAAAAATATGAAAACAAAACATGACAGTCGATAAATTTGGTCACACTGGCGATGATGAACATTACTCCTCTAGAAAGAAAAGAAGAGTTACAGTCGAAGTTATTGATGATGACATTGCCAAATTAGATGAACGATACGTTCGGAGATATGAACCTCGGCAAGAAACTTTAAACTTAAACAATAAGAAAATCTACAATGTTCCTGAACTGATCGATCTGTCGGATGCCACGACTAAAAAATACCTCAATAATAGAGATGAAAATTTCCAGCAGATGATGAGAGATAATTATGTCAAAAAAGACATGACGGACGATCTCGACTTGAAATCTAAACGAGTGGTGAATGTATCGGATCCTAGAAATTCTACCGATGCAGCCACTAAAAGATATGCAGACGACTCTCATGTGAGATTCAGTAAACATCTGAGAGATCACTACGTTCCTAAAGTGATGCAGTCTGAATTGAACGTGAATTCCAACAAGATAATCAACGTACCCGATACCACGAATCCCAACAATGCGGCAACCAAACAATACGTAGACTTAGAATTGAGAAAGAATAATGTCGACGATTTAGTAATGAAATCGGATCTGGATGCGCGATTGAACAAGATATTTAATCTGTCTGCAATCGACAATAATGACGAAGACTCGGCAGCGGACAACAAAGGTTACTTTGATTCTGCCCTACTGGATTCTCAATCCTATCTGGAATCTCAAGTCAATGACTTGTATCTGAACAAACAATCCAGAGGGAAAATGGAGGTCGGCATCAACATGAACAGTTACGAACTATTCGGTCTCGACGAAGAGCCAAGATACGATTTCAGCACAGTCAATAAAAAGTGCTTGGACGAAAATACGGTCTGGCGAAAGGGTGATATCATGGAACGCAAACTGGACATGGGACGACACGCACTAACGAATCTACTGGATCCCACCCACATGTCGGATGCCTGCACTCTGATCTCTGGCATGGAAAAGATAAAATACGCCAGACAATTGATCACTGACTGGGCTGAGGAGAGCGGTTCGTTAGATGCAGAAAAAGCTGAATGGTCCTTCAGAAACGGAGGTAATTGACAGCTGCACGTTCTGATAGGATATCCCATGCTGACGGCTGATGAGATCATTCGAATGAGTCTGACTTCTATGGACAAGAGCGAAAAAGCAATCATCAATCTCATGGTGAATGGTGTGGAAAGCAACAAGAGGTACAGAGTCGAAAAAAAGAAGGAACAACACTCGAACACTAGTGTCTTCAGTACGCCTCTCAAGGTGCGGATGGGGAACAGGATTAATTTCAAGATGAAAACCGATAATTCTGAAGCAGCCAGATCAGTAGTCTCTCTGTTGATCGATCCTCTGAACAAACAGTGAAAACAAAAAAAATTGAAATAATCACTTTTTTACATATAAAAAAAAAATAATAAAAAAAAAAAATTAATTTTTTTTTTTTTTTTTTACATTATAGTTATTAATATTTTTTTTGGGTGTATTTTTTTAATTATTATTAATTATCATTTTCATCGAACAATGGATATTTTTTGTCCGTCCGATTCGAATTCTAACGCACTATCCGACAGGACAAGGGCAAAAGCTTCGGTTCTCCTCGGCACTTTCTTGTCGAATTGCATTTTGATTTGAATGTCTAAGACGCTACTCTTGAGTCATTCGCTCTGTTTGCTGATGTCGAATACGAACAAAGGATACATCGATTTGTATTCAGTGGGAGTGATGTTAGGATTACCCATCAATTCATCCAGTCGATGATATTTTTTTCTGTAATCCGTGGCATTGCTGTATAGCCTGCTGAAATCCATATTATCAAAAGAGGCGTTGTAATTGATTTCCGGATATCTCGTGGCATTTAGAAATACCTGCATGTTTCTCAAGTTACAATGATCGAACAGGGAAGGCTTTTTCTTTTGAGATCCGTCCTTATTGATCTGAAATGCAACTACGATGAATTGTGGTCTTTCCGAAGCAGATTTCACGGTCAATCTCCAATCGAAATGATTGCTAGACGGTGGAATACTAGCCGTGTCACTCTGTCTCATTCTAAATCTCACCGTTAATTTACTCTTCGATTCTATAATCTTGTAGAGACGTACTTTCTCCATGATCGAAGGCAACACATGTTGAATGAGGCAAGATATCTTGTTCAGATGTATCTTACCCGCATCGGTCGCGGCGGGTCTCATGATGGTTTCATCGTTTCCTTTTTGAATCAACGTCAGATTGTGTTTAAATCCATAGAGAATCTTATCATAATCTTCCGCGAATCCGAATATGTGTTTCAGAGGTATGCTGAACGAAAATGTTCCGCTGGGTCTCGATGTCTTGATGATGTAGTCGAATCTCAGAACGGCACCGGTACTGGCTGGACTCATGTCGGCGATGGTGTCTTTCACCCACGATTGATTGAGTCCTTTAGATTTCGAAAAATCGTCTGTATACGTCAAGAGTCCGTACATCGTGGTGGCTTGTCTGGGATGAAACATGGATTCTATCTGTTGTCCCGAGAGCATGTATTTTATATTACTGAACAGATGCACCATGCCATTATTGGCTAGAGTGACTACATCATTGTCCATGTAATCACTTCCGTCTTCCTTGGTGAGACGTCCCTGTATCACTATGTAACTTTTGCTGGAATGAACGAACAGATCTTGATTCTCGACCTTGATTCTTATTTCTCCGAAAGTTCAAACTAGTTCCAGTCAGGGGTTCGTACTCGTGAACTTCGTATTCTTGAATGCTTTCATGTCTCAATATACCTTCGGTTATATCTAATATATTCATCATGTTTCATTGGGGTTTTTTTGTGTTAGGCCAAATAAAAAAAATGAATTGATTCTCAGGCAATTTTTTTTTCAAATCAGTGAGGGAGGGAGGATTTTATTTGTTTTTTTTCCTGTAAAGGGTTGAGTATACTCAGTAAATCTTTTTGCTGTCTTTCCACTTGAAAAAGAGAAAAGGTTGTATTTTAGTGTAATTATAATATACCTTTTATAACTAATTGATGTAACAACAGCTAAAAGGATTTGTATTTTATTGTTCTTTTTAATGGTATAGATCTGTCAAACATGATCCATTAGAATAGGTCCCCGTGAGTAACCAATGCTTGAGGTAGGAGTCCTTTAAAATGGGAAACATGGCTCTAAATGATTAGTTAAACTTGAGTGAGTTTATATCTGTGTTGCGGCCATTATTAGCCATTGTGCAGAGATATATGACCTTAAACACCAGAAAATAAATAAATAATTAAATCATGATCCAGTACATCAGAATTTGCCTTGTTACAGTTTATGGGAGAGTGCCTCTGGGCACTCTCCCATAAACTGCAACAAGAAAAACCAATTTGCTGCAAACACAGCTAAATAATTATATTTTGAGAAATGTGAAAAAATGACCATTCCACATTTTCACAAATTCTTAAAAAAACATGACCTAATAAAAATGTCTAATGAGGAGGTTCAAAACCAACGAGGGAGGGCCTGAGAATCAAAACATTATTTTTTTTTAGCCTTAATTCGTTTCCTTTTTTTATTATTATAAATTGGTTTTTTTTTTTAAATTATTATTTTATTTTATTTTTTTTTTCCTTTTACTATATATATGCATAAAAGGAAAAAAAAGTGAAGGGTTGGTTCTTCAAAATGTCGTCTTCTGCAATTCTTGTTGGTAAAATGTTCCGATGATTTCTCTGCTGTCATCTTCATCATCCTCTAATGCTTATATTTTGTAAGTCACCGGATTTGTGTAATCTATTCTAACGATCTTAAAGATTTCCTTTATCCATCGAGGAGTGTAACCTTTTTCGAAGAGTGACTTATAAGAAGTGATTCTCACTCGATCGCCGACTGCAAATTTTGGTGATCTTAATCCTTTCAGGATAGAGATTCGCAAAGACACACTTTTGGTTTCGTGTATCGCTAGCTTCTGCAGGAGTCATCTTGATCGATCTATGTCAGATGTTGTTGTATTCTTCAACCAGTTCGTCTAGGACATCGATATATTTCTTGGTCGTATTGGCAGTGAAATACTTATACATTTTCTCCTTCATGGTTCTATTCCAACGTTCGGTCACGTTAGCTTTCCCTTCGTTTTCGACAGAATAGAGGTCTACCAACGGATGAACCTGACTGTTGTAAAATTCCTTTCCCTTGTCCACCCACAATTTATCTGGTTTTCGAGAAGATGATGCGAATATGCTCTTCAGAGCTTCCGCCATACAAGCTCCTGATTTATTCTTCAGAGGTCTCATCCATCCATATTTCGAAAACACGTCGATGACCGTCAGTATGCATTTAATGCCTTTGTTCCATTTCGAATGTGATTTCATGTCTACTAGATCAGCCAACCAGATCTGATCCAAATCCTTCACGAACACCCTTCTCCTTCGAAATTTACACGTGATGGGCTTGTGTAGTTCGTTCGACAATGCACTCGTTAATAATACGTTCTGGACATTTTTTTATGTCCCCATACGAATCGACGTTTGGTACCGATCACTTTACCGACCAACGGACGTTCAAGTCTCTCTCTCCTAGTGGGATTCGATATATTTTTTAACGTCATCAACATGTCTTTATCGCAGATTGAATTCCTAGTCTCGACGTCGGGACGTTTAGCGTAACAAAGATCGTGTGCATAAGTGGTCGAATCCACCCTATTGATGGGTTTGCTCCGAGATTTAGGTGTCAGATCTCAATTCAGTCTCTTATTTAATTTTGTGCCGGATCCTGTGAATTGATGTCCTGTCAGATGCATTTCGATGGGAAGATTATTAAGCAATTTATTCGTCAGACTGGCACTGAGTTTGACGAATTGCATCTTGGTCGAACAGCACACTTTACACATTCTGCGAAGCATGGGACTTTTATTTTTTGTCAGTATTTTTTTAACATTAACCGTATTGGTAACTCTCTTGCATTTGATGCAATAAATTTGTTTGTTTGTTTTTGTTTTTTTTGTTTTTTGTATATATTTTTAAATTTTTTTTTTTTTTTTAATTTATATATATAAGTTGTTTTGTTTTTTTCTTTTATATATATACATTTTTTTTGTTCTCAATCAATTGCTTCTGGAATCTCTTTGGGATTCAACAATTCACGAAATGATTGTCTTGCTTCTTCCCTACCTTTTTCCATGAGAGAATCCTTCAATTGTTCCTTGATGATCTGACGACTCTTGACTCTTATCTTCACTTTCATGACTTCGTATTTTTGTTTTTAGTTCAATATGTCGATGTATTCGCCATCCTAAATCCTCCCGTCTTTCAATGCCATGGAGATCTTATCCGACACAGTGTTGCTCTTTGCATTGGCTAAAATGCAGAAGTTTTCGTGCTTATTTGCCTTCATGGATAATTTCTTAGTGAAAAATTTTCCAATCGTACTGGTTAATTCAGCAGTCAAAGCCAATCCTTCTACGGCCAACACAACTGGAAGAGCAATGACTGCAGTTGACAATGGACTTATTCCAGCAATGTTCAAACCCAAAGACATCGCGATGAGAGTCAAATCCATACCACTCACGAATTTCTCGAATCTCGAATATTTCTTGTTGAACGAACGACGAGAATCTCTCTCGCGCGTCAGATACGATTGAATTCTACTGATTTGTTCGATTTGATACTTCTGTCCCGTGTCGTCGCTACTTTCTGGTGGTGGTAGAAGAGCTGCCCTGGGCTTAACGTCCAATTTCTCTAACAATGGATATATTTTTTTTTCTTTGAAGTTCCATTTTCATTTTATTTTATTTATTTATATCTATTATTATATTTTTATGTATTTTTTTCACCCCTTATTTAATTAACGAAAAAATGTTTTAATGGCTTCTTCCCTTAAACAAGGAATCCATAAAAACGTGATTCCCGTCGTAACATGGTTTTATTGGTGGTAGTGATATCCCCCTTTCCAACAAATATTCCAAAATGCGTCCTGTGTCTTCAGTGGTGAGACATCGGTGTGCTAACTTCAACTCTTCCGCCGATTTTGTGGGCTCAGGTTCTCCAATGCAAAACACGAATTGATTCAAACATTCGATCATGTCATCATGTCATATGCATTCCGATGCATACATGAAATACGTGGTGACGATGTCTTCCCATTCCATCATGAGACACGAATGATTAATGTGATTACATTCTCTCTCCTCCCGACAGCCGAGACATCTTCGTGAAAGATGCTAGAAAGTTGTTCATTCACGCAGATCGCGTAAGCTTTACACAATGCCCTTCAAAGAAACCAAGCTCTTGATTCCGTGGAATCGTTCGTTTTATTCATAATTATATGTATACGAAAAAAAAAGTTCTGTTTTTCTAAGTCCTAAAAAATAATTGTTTATCATTTTTTTATAGTTTTATTATTATTTTTTTTTTTCTGTTATTTATTTTTCTCTCCATATATATAGTACACATTCTATTCATCTTATCATCAAACGAATGGCCAAACTCTTTTTGTTTATTACAATTGCGCGTTTTTTTATTATTACATTTTTTCGAAAGAAGGATTTTATGCTTTTTGTATTCTGATAAAACCGTCATTTTTTTCGTCGTCGTCGTCGTCTTCGTTGTTAGAAAGATATGGGAAATAAAGCATAATGATTTCTATCCTTGAAGCAAATTCTCTCCACGATCTATTTGACACGAACGAGTGTAATCTACCAATATATTAGACACACTGACGAATGGATTTTTCAATATTTTCATCACCACCACCACGATCGAATACATTAACTACATTTTTCACGCAAATATACATGTAATAAATTTTCCCCGTATTTGTAATGTTTTACAAGTTTCAAATTTGTATTTTGAACAATCTAGGATATATATAATCACGTGATAATTTTGATAATAAAATGCATTTTTATCGTTTGAACACATTTAGATATTTTGGAGATAGTTTCGATTTTGAAATATGATTGACAATAGTAACAAAAACAATATTATGCATCTGTTTAAACGTGAATCGTATTTGATTCGTTCCGATTGAATTCTTTCTAATGCACACTCATGTAAATGTTTAGAAAAAGGTAAAAGCTTTTCATAAAACGAACGTTGTTTTGATGACGAAAACGTTTTTCTTAACACGTCTTTTAAGAGATGTTTTTTTTTCTCTCACCTTTTGTTTCGTTCTTTCTTTGTAAAACGAACATTGTTTTAATGATGAAAACGTTTTTGTTAACATGTCTTTTAAAAGATGTTTTTCTTCTCTCACCTTTTGTTTCATTTCTTTTTTATTTCTTATATAAATATATATTATTTTTTTCTTTTTTTTAAGATATTTGATATTTGTTATTTTTTTTTTTTAATTGTTATTTTTTTTTATAATAACATACCTAAAATGGGTATATTCTGACCGAACAACAAACCTTCACCGATTGGTTCCACATTCTCTCCAGTCTTCAAAAAGAGACCATCTCCATAGAAAGCATTGCCACCTTTTCTCACAGGTCCTAGATACAATCCTTTATGCTCGACATCTACGCGACACACTGCTCCTCCCTTCTTCAAAGACAGTCTGTTTCCTCTCTTCTTCAGAAACAATCCTCTACCCATTAATTTGTCAACTGCTGAACTAGTGAGTCCCGAGAGAGTTCCCACACCTAGAGCTGGTAACACCATCTTCATGACAATGGGTAATGCTTTTGCAGCGAGTCCCGCCAATAGCAGCAAGAAACCGCCTTTCATTCTCAGATTGTATCTCAATTGAATGGTACTCAGTCTCACCATCATTCCTGTTCAATTACGAATCACTTTCTCCATCCTTTTGATTTGAGTTTTAGTCCAGGCAATCTGATCGCTACCGCCTCTTGCTAGATTTTCGTAACTGAATTTAAACCTAATGGCTTCGCCTCGATTACTCAACACTCTGCATAGTTTAGCTTTCTGTCCTTCGGATATGTTCACGTTTTTAATGTTGTATTGAGTCATATTTATTTATTTTTTTGGCTAGATTATATTTATATATTTTTTTTAAATAGGAATATTATAAGTTTGCTTTTTTTTTGCTTTTTTTATTATTATAAATATTATAAGTTTGTTTTTTTATTTTATTTCTTATATATATATAAAAAACAAATTTTGTTTTTTTTGTTTTATCAAATTATATTTATTTTTTTATTTACTTGATTTTTTTTATATCTCTCTGATGTGAAAACGTATAGTCACTCTCTCTCCATGAAGATCTAACAGATCACCGTTCTGATCCGTCAACGTGGTTTTGATGCTATACAACGTGTCCAGAATCACAGGTAAATAGACGAGATTTTGAGGTCGCTCCACGATCTTATAACCCAGTGAAACGTCTGGAAAGAATCAGTAGATCGTAGGTTGAGCGCTACCGTCGACGCCACTTCCCGAGATCTCCTTGACATTCACTAAAATGCTATTGATTGCGAGAATGTCGACCATATTTTCAGACGCGGTGTGACCTTGATACATCTTTCGATCGAATCCCAACATCTCGCCGATCGAATCATCCGCACTAAAATCCACTCGAAAATTATCTTCCAAGTCTATTATTGTCTGTAGAGTACTCGTATTGGGACCGAGTCTTATCATATTACCTCCGTGATCGTCGGCCTTCAGTCTCGTCTGGATGCGACGGTTCAGATCGTCTATGTCATAACTCCCTTTGGAATTCGAATCTCCAACCAATCCACTCCGTTGGAATACTTGAACGCATTGTTCTTTTCCGTGATGTTGGGAAACGAATAATAAGTCTCGAGATTAACAAACACCATCTCGTATCTCTTTTCCTTCTTCAATTCGATGGAAGGTTCGAATTTCATCGTGAATCGAGTCGTGTCGTGACTCGCAATGATTTGAAAGGAATGTTTCACATCCATATTTTCGACTATCTGTTCCAATAGGCGATGTTCTGACATATTTTTTTTTATTATTTATTAATTAAATTTTTTTTTTTATATTTTAATCGATATTTTTCTAAAATTTTTATTCTCTTCTCTATTATTATCGTCGGGAATATAAAAAAATCGTCGAATCTGCTTTGATATTTTCCGTTGTTAAATTTGCTAGTCAAAGTCCTTTGTCCCACACCTTTTTACAGAATCTCTGAAGTCTGCCCTGTTGATGTCGTTAGCCACGTGATCTCCGTAGACCTGATTGAGATTCTTCAGATCCTGACGAAAGAGACACAGAAAATTAGAATTCTCCCTTATCTTCTGTCTGGGCAGTCGAAAATAATTCTTAGACAGATAGAAACAATCCACGTTGCTGTGACACCCTCGAATGTAATACGATTCGCATCGATTCTGTCTCTCCAACAGCACATCGTCGAAGATCATGAGATTCTTGTTCTCTGACTTCAACTGTCTGGGATCGGAACGTCGACGGCATTCTCGTAAACCGACATTCAACGTTCAAACACTCGACGTTTCTCCTGGTCAATTCTCTCGACGCTCCTTCCAATATATTCAAAGTCTCGTGTCCTTCGAATTCGCCACGATTGTCGAAGATTCTCGACATGACGTCCTTGGGTAATTTATGCATCATGCACTCTCGAAGCAATCTGTACTCCAGTTGAAAGAGACTCTTGCCAAAAACGAATAATCTGTCATAATCCAACCAGCCGGGTCGCAACAACAGATTCATCAAGAGATTGGTCTTTCCGCAATTCGATTTCCCCACTATCAGATCTCTTATGCTCTTGGGAAAGAACTCGTCGTTCGACCTCTTGGTCATCACGTCATTCCAAGACATGTCTTTGATATTAATTTTTTTTTTTTTTTAATATGTTTTGAATTATTTTTTTTTTTTTTTTTTTTTATTTTTAATTTCTATTTTATATATATATATATATATATATATATATATATATATATATATATATATATATATATATATATATATATATATATAAAAGTTGATTTTTTTATTTATAAATCAATTTCAATCCCGATCCTTTCGTCATTTTAGCCAAGTCCTGTATCGGCACGACGTCATCATAGAAGTCTTTCCAACTTTTCGGTTTGATTCTCGATTGTTTGGCAGGTGGTTGTGATGGAGTTATCAATTTATTAATCAACGCGTCGGCTCCTCTCCTGCCGGCTTCCGAAGCTATTCTTCTGTAATCGTCGGTTCTCTTCTGAGAGAGCAGAGTGTGCAATCCGTCGGTCATTAAGTACCTGTTCGGACCGACGATGAAATAGTCGTATTCAAACCATATTTGCGTGTCACCAACAAAATCGATATCACCTTCTTGACGAAATCCGTAAATCGCATCTTTTTCTCTACCGTCGTCAGATCTGATGCTGCTAACGACGCTACTCGCATCGGTCTCGATCCTCTCCGGAGTGTATTCGGACAAACTGTTCGTTGTAACACTACCGACGCTACTCGGATCGGTCTGGATTCTCTCCGGAGTGTAACCGGACAGAATTCTCGGCGCAGAACTACCGGGAATAGAACCCATCCTCAGAGAACCTTCTCTTATGGGTGTCAGTTCCTCCACAATCTCTTTCCTCGCTCGTTCCTGAACCTCGGTGATGGGTCTGAACAACTTGGTCGCCTCTCGTCTCAGTCCCATCTCTCCCAATCACATAGCCCTGTTCTGCTCTTTAATGTTCTCCTTGCTTCTTATTAACCCTTTACCCAACGTAACGGCCAAAACCGGCCAGCGCTATTCTCAAAAATCGCCAATTAATTTTCAAAATATTTTCATTTTTTGTCTCAAAAACATAGGTTATGACCCCTCGTTGGAACGAGCTGGTCGAGCTCGTTCCAACGAGGGGTCATAACCTATGTTTTTGAGACAAAAAATGAAAAAAGTTAGTTATTCAAGAATTTTTTTTGCAAGTGTCGTCTACTTTTCATGTTAGGTAATGGGTTAATTCGCAAACCTGCTCGTCCCTTCGCTTAGAATCTCCTATGTGTAAAAACATTGTTTTTTTATTTATTTATTTATTATTTTTTCTTTCTTTAATGGATGAAAACAGTTATATTTTTTGTATTCTTATTTTTTTTAATGTTGTTTTATATATAAATATTATTTTTTTCTTTTTTTAAACAATTTTTTTATTATTATTATTCATCTTTTAACTTATAATATATACACACACATAATATACATACACGCACAAACGCACAAACATACACGCATTCTTCGATCGCGATTCTCCTCCCGATCGGATCGTTTCTTCCCATCGAGTATCACGATGAAACTCCACCGTCTTTTCTGGCTCACTGGAAAAATTCACCCTCACCCAAACGCCGTCTTTTTCCCTCGGAAATCCGCGTAACGGATGGAGTTCTCAATTTGGTCTTTCCGCGTTTTATCCTCGCGGCAAAAAATTCACCCCTATGGGAAATCAGTGTTAAATTCGCGAAAAAAAGTGGGTATTTTCAACCCGGAATTTTTAAAATTCCCGAGAAAGAAAATCATCGTTTCCGCGAAAAATCTGTGGTTTTCCCGGAAAAGTTGAAGTATTCTGAAAAAACCCGACATTTTTACGAGAAAATCGATTTTTTAACCGGAAAAATAATTCAGTTTTGTGGCCTACCGGAATTTCTGGCTCAAAGTAGGCGGATGAGCCAGAATCCGCACGTATACCCTACTCAATGGTGTTGTGTTCTTATGTGTATGGAGTGTCGTGAAGAATAAACATTTGTCTCGGTTATTCATGAGATAATTTTCGGTACCCACTCAAAAACACCAGGTATCCTTTATTTCTTTCCCTTTCGTTTAAATATTTTTTTAAAATTTATTTAACGAAGAACAGAAAAAATTAAATAACATTTGTTAAGATGGGGGAGGGGGGGGGGGGGCAATAACAACCCCCGTTTACAAAATTTTGGTGACTTGTTTCATTTTACATGCAAGATACATTACGGACGTGACAGCCGTTACTTATTCCCAGTTCCTTATTCCACATTCATTATTATCAACCTATTTCTTGACAACCGCTACTTATTCCCAGTTCCTTATTCGACATCCGTTATCAACCGATCTTATCGGTTGATAACGAATGACGGATAACGAACTGGGAATAAGTAAGTTACGCCCCAGATACATTCATGTACTCTAATGTTCACTACACAGACCTGGAACTAATCCGCGAACGATCATGTAGGTTACGCGGGGGTTACATCAATTGTAAAATACGTGAAGGAACTTACGACAAAATAGTGCAGCTCAAATCAAATTCTTAACCCGGCATGCTCTGTCTTTCAGGCCTAACAATCTTCTGGAAGAAACTCTACGCAAAGTTTGCTCACTGCATCTACATTTAAATAGAATGGCATGACGTTTACATCTGAAGCGACTTTACGCAAAAATTAATAGCAACAACTAACGTACTATCTCACCAAAACGTCAGTCCTCTTCTATGGCTCCGGAACAACTTTTGTGTTTTCATCCCCAGCAGTGATGTATAATAATTTATTTCAAAAAGAACATTTATGGTGGGTAAAGGCACATACCTATATTTTGTATAATATGAGATTCTTACCTGTCCCCTGTAGTTCATATGAGAACACTGCAAGAGGAATGCATGGGTCAACGAGACGTATAGATTGTGCTCGTCTGGTAACGTTACTGCTAATCGCAAATGCGATATCCCAGGCCTCAACTTTCGCGCTATGTTGTTCCTGTCCAATGTAGCCTGATCCCGTGAATGTTGCGTTTGCTGCAAAAATAGTATATTATGATATTCATAATTTTGATAATAATATTAATAACTATACAGTCAGAAATTCTGACAGATAGGCGGATGTACGATTAGACGGACAGAGAGAGAGAGAGAGAGAGAGAGAGAGAGAGAGAGAGAGCGATAGACATACACACAGACAGACAGCGACGTAGACAGGAGTTTGTATGATAGAATGGAAATTGGCGTTACGTCGAATCATTTTAAAAAGCCAACATCACTCCAAACAAAATTAATTGAGAGAAAGTCTGTACTAGGCGGGCGGCAGAAGTATGTGAGTTGGATTTAATGCCAGTTCATATTGACCCAGTAGTGTCAAATCCCCCCCCCCCCCCCCCTGTGTCCTCAGGAGTCAGTAAGAAATCCGATAGTTAGGGGTTTGGACCGCCCTCAATACAAATGTTCTTCCCAAGACAGATCTGGAGAAATAACGTCGTACTGGTGTAGCTGGTGGTAGGACACCAGCATATGCCCAAGTGGTGTGTACCGGTACACATCATTACACATCCTCTACCAGCCCATCTGTGAAAATGGGTAATGTAGGTCAGTCATAGGTTGGGGAATCGAGAGACTTGGAGATGGTAAAGATCGCAAGTGCCCAAGTGCCGCAAGTGTTGATCACATATTTGCACTAGCACACAAGCAGATTTCGACACACCCTGTGTGCAGCCACGTGCTGTATGAGATGTATACACATTGTGTATATTGTGATGGTGGGTTATAGTTTAGTTCTTGTCCTTGTTTTATACTATGTTGGGATTGGGGGGAGGGAGGGGGGTAGGATGTACTAAACTCAGCAGTGTCTTGCGTTGAAAGCACCGTGCTCTCAGAGTGTTGATGAGGCGAGCAACAGTTTCTCCTGTGCAATATTGCTTCCCCAGCAACACTATGAAAGCTTAATACAGAATAACGGGAGGCATTAGAAGGTAGATACTATATATATTATTACCACTTCTCATGGCGTTCTCTTGGTTATTACTTGTCGGGGCGTTCCGAATAGCGTATGTTTACTAAAATGCCGGGCTGCCAGGGGATAATGAAACGTTTCGTTCGTTATACCATCGCAGGCCCTGCAACTAACCGGAAGCTAGAACTACTACTCTGATTACGGCCCCTGAACTCCCGCCTGGGCGTATTTGTTTTGAATCAATGGTTTAAATATTTACTCTGGTTTGTCGACACTTTGTCACGTCATAGTTGGAAATTGCGCTGTATATTTTGGATTATTATCTCTTCAGTAAGCATGCATTCATAATTTTTTGGTGACCTCACCTTGAACGCAAACTTGTCTAAATTTATCACTCGTCGCCTCGTGAAGAGTGAAATGAAACAGGTAATTATTTATTACGTTTTTAAATAAGTTTACTTGATAAGATACAAAAAAATAACAAACATACGTTGTGTCATGTTAATAAAGCATCCGTAACTTGAAATAGTATGTTGTTATGTTATTAACACGAAAAAGGCCCAGTAATTTGCAAGTTTCTTTTTCTATCTCGTTTTGGCGATAAAATTGCAAGCGGAAGTACCGCACACCGGTATTCGTGCAAACAAAAACAGATTCGCACATGTGAATATTGATTTATTTAACATATAAACTCTTATTAATCTGACGATCATGATATAAATGCAATATACCCAAAGTAGCTCGGTGTCCCAAATGTTCACCACTCGTGGTTAAGTGGTGTTCCAGCTTGAAACTTTCCAATTCTTCGGATACAAAAGCATAAATACAATGTGGTTCCATAACGTTTGAGAAGTCTGGGTTTTTTTCGCGTACATATAGAGGATATCTACGCTGTTTTAGTGAATACCAGGAATTATCTCATGAGTGACCACCTGGAAGTTTTATTTTCACGATTGCTTGCGCGAGTGAAAAGCAATACTTTCAAGTCCACACGAATGAAATAATTCCTGATATTCACTAAAACAGCGGAGATTTTATTTTTATTATATGCTACGTGACATTTTGCTGAGCAATATTCAGCCCAATTCGACTGCAAACAGTTTCAAGAGAATAAAAAAGATCTGCTGATCGTTCCTTCGAGGCGACGTCATGAGCAGAAGAGTAACGTCATTTAGGAAGCTACTGAAAAAAATCATCGTGAGGACTTGAATATATTATTTTCACTCGCGCAAGCGCTCGTGAAAAATAAAACTTTCAGGTCCACACTCGTGAGATAATTCCAGATGCTGATTAAAATAGAGTAGATTTTCTTTTTATTTTACAATATTCAGCCCAATTCGACCCCAAATGCGCACGTTTCAAAACTATAACAAAGATCAGCTGATCGTTCCTTCAAGGCGACGTGATGCGGCGTAGCGTGATGTCATTTAGGAAGCAACTGAGGGATATTCCTCGATATTCTTCGAGTCGATTGATATCGAGAAATATTTTTTAGATAATTTGCAATAATTCACAGGCAAGCATATAATAAAGAAACGTACAAGATCCCTCGCAAACGCGTTTCGAAAGTTAGTAATATTCTATAAATAGTAACGTCAATAAATCGTAACCAAGCACGCGGTTGTATTTTATGCAGGTGCAAGAAAGAAATTTTGTATCATGAGCCCCTGATACACAGTGCATTCAGGTAATTACGGACCCAATACACACTTGTTGTAAATACAGATTATCCTGATAATGTGCATGTCCTGTGATTTGTATCAGATTCGAGATGGTGTCCAAAAAGGGATCTCAACGAGCCGGCTTTGCCGGCGAGTTGTGATCCCATTTTTGGAAACCACCGAGAATCTTATGCAAATCACAGGACATACACATTATCATAATAATTCATTTATCCAACAATTCTGTCTCATAAACAGATTAAATCTTAAATTATAAATACAGTTTTGGGACATGAAGTTGGGCGAGAAAAAGTTTTTAAAAAAACACATTTTATGGAATTATATTGTTGGGCACTCTGCCAAACAATGAGTAACGCGGTTCCCGCAATTTTCAAAGTTGTGTTGTCAAATTATTCACCCTCAGTGTCACTTCCTATGATGATCCGCTTGAATTTACGAGTTTGCGACATGGGCACATCTTCAGGAACGAGGTTGGTGTAATATTGAATTGTGCAGTTTCTATTTATTGTAATTTTTTTAGCCAATCGGCCGTAACTGTCGCTGTCACGTTACCGGAAACGAGTCCTCTATACGATACCGAATCAGAATAAGTCGCCTGTATGATGCGGAATCGGGACACATTATATGATACGTACTGTTTCGTGTGGTTTAAGACTAAAATCTGTATGATTGTTAGATAAGAAACAATAACAAGAAACAATACCTACCTGGAACACAGGGTGATGGCATTTCAGCTTCGGAAGGTACCTTCGATATTGAACAGTTGCCATTAAGCACTTGATAAATATTGTGCTGGAATAAAAAGAACGCTAAAATTTGATGCCTCTAACACGTTTTAGCCTCGGTGAGATCTCTCCAGAGCGACATAAATAGTACATACAGTCTGGAGTGGTGTGATTGTTTAAGGCGCTCGTTGATTGTTGCGATGTCACGTAAAGCTGATAATCACTGAATTCCCTAACTTGTATCTTCAAAGTCCGGTTTGTTTTTTTTTTCTTTTTTTTTTTGCAGTTGGATGCACAACCATACATCCTCATCTATAAATTGCATTTCCTCCAATCATGCCTCAAACAAACGAGTAGTTCGGCTAACATTCTATGAACTTTTTTATAAGATGGTGCAGATCTACACATTCTGGGAAATATTCCCAGCTACCATCCCTGCTAACTTCGGATGTGGTGGGAATTCGGCTAACAAGTCTGTCCACCCACAGAAGAAAATAGTTTTAAAATCTCACTTTTCCTGGTCCTACACTTGCACTCCCGACTTATATCGTCGTGAAAATCGACTTTCGATAACGTTATCTCCCCTAAAATTATTAGACTGGCGAGGAAGGTCCAAATATGAAGTAACACTTATTGAGAAAACACAGCTATGACATCAGTCGTAATTACAGCTATGTTTGTATTCGTTACCTTTAATAAATGAAAGCAACAAATAGTTCTGGGGTCTGTCAGTGGCAGAGGGGTGTTCGTGGTTCAGTGCAGTTTCGCTAGGCGGCAGGTGCGTAGGAAACTCCCTCGGCGTGGGTTCGAACCCCCGCCATGCCATTGTAAACACAACCAGCGTCCTTGATTCTATTAATTTCTGTAGCAAGCGGAAATTTGACAAAGAGAAAGTTCTCACTGATTTCCTTGCAGTGCAAAATGTAGAATCGATCAATTACTTGATAGAAAAATAATAACTTAACTTAGAAGTTACTGAGAGAGAATTCCGTGTGATCGGTACTGATCTCGTACATACTTGGTTAACTAGCATGCCTTTACCTGGGGTCTGTCGGTGGCAGAGTAGTGTGCGTGGTTCAGTGCAGTTTCGCTAGGCGGTTGGTGCCGTAGCAAACTCTCTCGGCGTGGGTTCGAACCCCCGCCATGCCATTGTATAGAAATCGGCACTTCTGTTATGCATTGTTTAGAATGAAAGACTCTGACGCCGATGGGGATCGAACCACTGCCTTCATGAGAGTACATTTCTGCGGCACCAATCGCCTAGCGAAACTGGACCAGGGCCATAGACCACTCGACTACCGACGAGCCCCCCCCCCCCCCCCAAAAAAAAAAAATTAATTGTTTACAATGAATTATACCATGTAATGCAGATGAAATCAGTGAGAATCAATCTATTTTTCAAATGTCCTGCTTAAGGTACACAATACAGAATTCGGCACTTCTGTTATGCATTTTTTAGGATGAAAGACTCTGACGCCGATGGGGATCGAACCACTGCCTTGATGAGAGTACATTTCTGCGGCATCAATCGCCTAGCGAAACTGGACCAGCGCCATAGACCACTCGACTACCGACAAGCCCCCCAAAAAAGGCATGCTAGAAGGTCGAGCGTCCATGGAACTGGAACAGTCCACACGAAATTACTCGGTATCCCCCAGAATTAATTGTTTACAATGAATTATCCCATGTAATGCAGATGAAATCAGTGAGAATCAATCTCTTTTTCAAATTTCCTGCTTAATCAATCTCAATCTCAATGCATAACAGAAGTTCTGTATTGTGTACCTTAAGTAGGAAATTTGAAAAAGAGATTGACTCTGACGCCGATGGGGATCGAACCACTGCCTTGATGAGAGTACATTTCTGCGGCACCAATCGCCTAGAGAAACTGGAAAAGCTCCACAGACCACTCGACTATCGACAAGCCCCCGAAAAGGCATGCTAGCAGGTCGCGCCTCCATAGAACTGGCACAGTCCACACGAAATTACTCGGTATACCCCAGAATTAATTGTTTACAATGAATTATACCATGTAATGCAAATGAAATCAGTGAGAATCAATCTCTTTTTCAGATTTCCTGCTTAAGGTACACAATACAGAATTCGGAACTTCTGTTATGCATTGAGATTGAGATTGATTAAGCAGGAAATTTGAAAAAGAGATTGATTCTCACTGATTTCTTCTGCATGCATACGGCGTGCAAAAAAGTCCCGGTTGGAACAGGTTGGTGTGCAATACAGAATTCCGCATTGCACACCAACCTGTTCCAACCGGGACTTTTTTATGCAATGCGACTGCATAAAGTGCATGGTGTTTACCACCGTTGATAGGAAAGGAAATTAGGTCAGTAGGTGCTTGGGTCATGTAATAAATACAAAACCACATGTATGTTTCAATGAGTCGTTTTGTATTTATTCTCTTTGTTGCCACGTTTGAAATGTCAAAATGGTCGACCTTATTGAGATCGTTGTGCAGACAGAACATGTACCCTCAGAGTGTTTTGATATGTTTATTCACAAATAAGTTGAAAGTATGTTGTGCAAGTGTGCCTCACACGATTGTCAGCCTGTCTACCCTCGTTCAATTAGGAATTTTCGCATAAAATAATTTTGTCCAGGTCCCGGCGGGAGAAAACCTTCAGAGACCGGTACCGGTTGGAGTATGAGGGAAGCGGCGATACCGGTAAAGGTACAGGTACCGGTTGACATGCCGGGTTGTTTTACAGCCCTGGTAGACATTTCGTATCCCAGATGTAATTCCCAAAGTAGCGTTTGTAACATTGAATAAATACTTACAGTTTTAAAGTCTATAATCTGCTGTTGTAGTGGACTGCCTGTGTAGTGATAAGCTATTCGTTTGTTAGTGTAGTCATAGAACATGTTGGTAATTCCCTGAAACAATACACATAGAACATCATCAAAGGCACTTTCCACTACCCGCGACACAAACGATGCGAACAATTGTATAAATAATCAATTAGTGATTTTCCCTCGTCTTGTATTCTTGATACAAAGTGATATTAGCAATTTGCAACTCGTGGTTACAGTTAAAACTAGACGTGCTGTCATGAAATGCGCACAGATAGCACGTCGATCTGTGAGTTAATCTACGCGTTATGACCATAGTAAGGCTATCAAATTCTGTACATATGACCTGTGCACAACAAATGTTTCAGCCAATGGACCACCGGGTAACCCGGGGGACCATTGGCAGAACCATTGCCTGTCTTTGCTATGAGTAACCAGGATAACCTGCCGATATGGTTATTGCGCGCAATTCCTACGCGCAATTAAGGATAGATAAGCGCACAGTTCGTGACATAACTTCTAGTTTTAACTGTAGCTATGGCTGACAATTTTCGTCATTGGAAAAGATTTGCAAAAAGGTAAACTCTTTAATTTCCAAACCCAGTCAGTAAATTTAACATTAATGCTATAGGAATTTCAGATAGAAATTTAAGTTTCGAAATGTTAGCGAATTTGTATCATGGATGTGCGCATCATTTCGCAAACTTCTGTATTTTCTTAGAGCAGTATACAAATACAGAAGCTGACTTTTTACAATTTTTTTGCCAGTCCGTTTGAACGTTTGACTAGTATTCTGTGTTAAAACCCATTTAAAAATAAGAAAACGGCGTTTTCACTATCTTTTAGTTGTTCAATATATCAAGGGTGTGCGCACCGTGACATATAATACAAACAATGTCCTTTCCATGAATGTAAAAGCTAGGAGGCGAAATGTGGTAATGATCTTCCTGGGAAGAATAAAAATTGTAGCTGTAAAAACACGTTCTGTAAACTAAATTCCAAAGTGGACGTAATGTTCGTATGTGTAATACTGATGGATATTCTCAATGAAAGATTATCTGTGAACTAGTTTCTCATAATTGGCTTTCCATTAAAAAGGCCAAGTTTCCTTTTACTAGTTTTAATAAAAGAAAACAACAGACAGCTCCAAGAGCTGTCTGTTGTTTTCGTTTATTAAAAGTATTAAAGGGAAAATTGGATTACAATTACTTGTTTCTTAACTGGACCTTCCTCGATCATCTAATAATTTCAAGGGAGATAACTTTAAATGTAAGCGAATTTGTATCATCGAAGTGTACATCATTTCACAAACTCCAGGCATTTTCTTGCAGAATAGAATAAAAATACAGAAGCTGCTTTTACATTTTTTTCCCCATCAGTTTGAACATTCGACTATTATCCTCTGCTGAAATCCATTTAGAAATAAGAAAGTGGAGTTTTTACCATCTTTTGATGTTCTGTAACTCTTTTTCTGTTCATTATATAAAAAGTGTACGCAGTTTTAAATATCATACAGACACTGTCCTTTCCATTAAAATTCAGAAGTCATGTAAGTGAGATTTGCTCTTTTTCTTTCTGGGAAGCATAAATCTTGCAAATAAATTTCTGTGAAAGCACATTTTTTTAGCAAAGAACCAAAGTGAACGCTTACGTTGTGTTGGTAGATGCGATATTGATAGATATTTTTATTGGCGGTTTATCTCTGAAGTGGTTGCTTCTTCTTTTCCAGAGCTTACTAACTGACAGATTTAGTCACTAAAGGGGAACTAACTTTAATGTAAATATCTTCCAATGGCCCAAATTGTCACACCCATGCATACGTTGGATACAGGTTAACCCTTTGAACCCACGTTTCCTGGAATGGAATCGCCTTTGTGTACACTTACATTGGGATGTGTCAGTCCTGTATCAGTATACAGGAACGATAAAATATTATTTTATCAATGACCCGTGTATAGACCTCTTAGAAATAAGACATACAACTTTTTCAAAATCAGTTTGATCGATTAACTAATATCCTCTGTTGAAATCCATTTAAAAGTAAGAGAATGGCGCTTTCACCATCTTTCGATACTCGGTAACTTTTTCCTGTTCATTATATCAACAGTGTACGAATCGTGACATATAACTCGGACACTGTTCTTTTCATTAATATAAAACTCTAGGAGGTGAGATTTGCTATTTTTTTTTCCTGGGAAAAATAAAAACTAGCGAAGCGAAATTACTGTAGAAACACATTCGCTGAACAATGAACCAAAGTGGATACTTATTATTGGTAGCTGTGATACTGAAAGATATTCTTTATGTTGGATTATCTGTGACCTTGTTGCTTCTAATTAGCTTGACATAAAAGCCAAGTTTCCTTTACTTACTTTAAATATACAAGAGTTGTCTGTTATCTTCGTTTAGGAAAAGTAACAAAAGGAAACTTTGCTTATTTTCTACCTATGTATTGGTGTTTTCTCAACAATTACTGGCTTCTGAATTGGACCTTCCTCGCTCGACTAATTTTAATGGAGATAACTTTATCGAAAGTCGATTGCCATGACTATAGAAATCAATGGTATGTAATGCAAAGACAAACACGCTTTGCAGCAGTCCAATGTACAAACGGAAACATAAATGCTTTGATTATATTTTAATGTAACGATTTATTATAATGTACAATGATCAGTGAAGAACCTTACTTTTATCAGTGATTGAATATTGTTGTTTCAGGGCCTCTTCCGAGGGAACCGTTCTTCCATAATGTTGTTCGGTAAGGTATATTGCCCGACCTCACTATTGGGGTTCCCGAGGGAGAGGAACAAATTAGGGTTAGTGCATTTTATAATTTAACCCTTTGAACCCTAGTGGTATCTGCCAAGTCAGTTCAATGGCAGCAATTGGAAGAGTCCACATTCACTATTTCGGGGTAGACCAACTAATATTTTCAACGTGCAGCCAAAGGGCTACCGCACACATTCACTCAGCAGCCATCCTACTTAAAGAAATGTTGACGTATCATGCTTCTAGGCCAGAAAAGGGGCGCTCGGTTTCAAGGGGTTAAGTTAAAAATCTAATTTTCCTGAAATGCAAGAGAACATGTTCACTTAAGTTGAATAAACCCCTGTTCTCCTAACAATTAGATTGCTGGAACACTCATTGGTCGCATGTTGAAAAGTGTCTCGCCTGGCGTCACTTTGGGAGTGCGGTTCTCGAAAGTTTTCAGTTTAAAGAATATGCTCGCCTGTTTATTTGTTTATTTGGGATTTAAATATACTTTCAACAGGCGGGGTCATATCGCATCGGACAGTGTGTATTGCATGTCGAGGGGCACTTGTCTGTAACCTAACACTGCTTGTGCAAAAAATGTAAGTTGAAGAGTCTGACAGTTATTCAACGCCGCACGGTGGTTCTCTCTGGATACTCCAGCTTCTTCCACCCATAAACCCGTGGGACACGATGTGACCCTAGCTGTTGAAAGTGTCATTAAACTCAAATAAGCAAACAAACAAACGCTGTGACTTCAGTCACTGCGAAACAGCTTTCACCAAACGCTATTGATGGAAGGAGGTAATTGTGGAAGGAGGTAATTGGCATTATAAGTTATCTCGGGCAACATCCAGGGTACATGGAGATTTAATACCAAGATGTCGGTTTTCAACCACGAGGCGCAAGCCGAATGGTTGAAAAGGAGACAACCAGGTATTAAATTTCCATAATAATAATAACTCTTTGGCCAGCCGCTGATTTGTCGCGGTCCTCATAAGAGAAGGCCATCATTCCCCCTGCACCCCACCCCCTCTTCCCCTCCTCTCCTCCCAGCATTCAGATATAAACTGCTTAATAGTGTCCCTCACTTCCTCTTTTTCAATTTCTTCAATAAGCATTCCTACCCTCTCCCTCGTGTTGGATGTTGCCCGAGATAACGATTTTGTCCCTCCTCCTAACACAGAAATAATGTCGAGATGTAAAATATGACCCCACATTAAGATTCAGGCGACGAAGTTTAAACCCCTCACTGAGCCTCAGGTTTTGAACCAAACAGCGACACAAACGTCACAGCAAAACTATAAATAGACCGAGTCTATTTCAGAATCGTTGTTTATAAACCATGTCACACATGGAGAAGTTTTTCTCTTTGGTGAATTTGAATTCGTTGAAAAAGTTTTAAAACCGTGCAAATGCAGCCTCCCAGAATGTATTGTATTTCCATGGAACAAGCTTCAGCATGTTAGATGTGTTGTGTTGTGTGTTTTATCCATGTCTTTGGGAGAATAGCTTAAATATTCACTTAAAACGACGCTGGACATGGAACATAGAAGGTGACATTTTGAATTTCGGGAACGATGTCTCACAATTTCAGACTCCACTTGGGTTTAAACTTGAAGATTTTGAATTGATCCGTAGTCATTAAATTTTGTAAGAGGTAGGTGGAATTAATAGCATACATTTCTACGCTGACCATCGAAAACCGCAAAATAAATTATGAAGTGCGCCGAGATTTAATGCCCTGGTAATGCTAATTTGTTGTTGACACCAAGCACAGTTACTGGAAGTTGTGGCTGCAACCACTTTTTTCACAGATAACAATGAATGCATCACGTCAGTCCTGACCTGTGTTACACATACAGTAGTCTATATAATATTAATATAGACAAGTAATGAAAGTCTATTTTGCGCTGACCGATACCCCCTTCCCAGTTCATTTGTGAATTCGTTCATTGAACAAAGATTCATCAACACAGTTTTCTTGTACAGCAATCCACAGGGTATTTAACTTCATGTTTATCATACATTAATAATCAAATCATCATACTACGGCTTCTTTATTTGATAAAAAAAAACTCTACCTTCGAATTTTTTGCCCGCGACTCGACGACATTGGAACAACAATGATGACGTAACGTTTCTAATGTCTAAAAATACCGTCTAAAAATGATAGCGGAATATTGAAACGGATCAAGTTCTTGTCATCTGCTTTACAGTGATAAGCGGTGAATTTTTAGACTGCAGTGGTATGTTTTATACCATTTATGATAAGAAAAAGGAAGTACTTAAAAGTTGGACATGTCTACAGCAGTATCTGCGTGTGCAAAAAATGTGCCGCTGATGTTACGGTAAATTCAAAGGACAAATTTAAATAAATAAATAAAGTCTACCCCATTTATACACCTCATTAGTGTTGCTTATTTCGTTCTCTCAGGTTATTTGACTTTGTTAATACGCCGCAATGTAGGGGTGGCACCCAACATTCCCCCCGATGTAGGCTTATGACCCCCACCCCGGATGGGGGGGTCTAGACAATTCATTTATTTATTGGTGTTTAAAGTCACATGTTTTTGAACAATGGCTAATCATGCCCACAACATGAGTATCAACTCAACACTAGGGCTGAGCGTTAATAAGCCATGTTGCCCATTTTAGAGAGGGTTTGCACCTCCCAAGCATTCGTGACTGGGTCCTATTTTACCAGTAAAACAGAGCCTGTTTACCACAGTGAACAGGTACTGCTTCACTTCCCGGGGTTCCCGCGGGCGGGGGTCTGGAAATCTTCGGGCCGACCATGGTTTGGCCAGATGTATATAATTTTTTGTTTTAATTGGGAAAAAATCACAATAGGCTCATCCATGAATCTAGAGGCAAGAAAGCCAGTAACTGCGAGCAGCCAAGCTAACATAAACTACAGATTCTGAAGATATCTTCCAATAATATAACAAAACCATGAGTTAATTTGGAGGGCCTTACGGTTTATTACCGGCCCGATAGGAATGAATAACAGCCCGAGGGTTTATTACCGGCCCGAGAGTCGAGGGCCGTTAAAAAGGCAAATGACTGTTGATCTTCACCCACCAAGTACAAGGGGTCAAGGGGAACGGCGTTTCCCCAAAAGCATCACTGTCCTTGCCTCCCCACCGACCCCCTGGAAACGCACGCATAAAAGCCCGCAGTGGGTTTTCTAGAAAGGTTTTTCATTTTTCCAAAAAAATGTCTCCGGGAAAGATTTTTGTCGAGACCCCGATATATGTTAATCGGCCAAGTGCTTAGTCTGAATATGTACCTACAACAAGCCTCGCCGCTCCCAAACCATTAACCCCCGCCCCCCCCCCCCCCCACCCCCCGCTCCACGTTTCAACCAGCATGTAGTGGGCATAATACACCATGATGATTAATGTTGTTCAGCATTAAATTTAAATGTTGTCAATGTCACAATTCCCAGCTGGCATTGTAAAAAAAAGAGATGCAATAGAATTTCCTTTTTTATACAGGCCATGAGATCACTCTCACCCTTCTCTGCCTGTCATATAGGCCTGTAGCCTAAATCTAATACCCTTTCCGCCCGCCAATACATATTCTTTCAAAGCTTCCTGCATTTTCAACTTCTGACAACAAGGTAGCGCTGTCTTAAATTAACCACCAGTTTTTTTTTATTAACGAAATGTCACGCCATCATTGCTGTTCCAATGGCGTCGAGTCGCGGGCAAAAAAGTCGAACGGAGAGTTTTTGTTATCAAATAAAGAAGCCGTAGTATGATGATTCGATTATTAATTTATGATAAACATGAAGTTAAATACCTTATGGATAGCTGTACATGAAAACTGTGTTGATGAATCTTTGTTGAATGGATGAATTCACAAATGAACTGGGAAGGGGGTATCGGTCAGGGCAAAATAACCTTTCATTACTTGTCTATATTATATCGACTACTGGATGTGTAACACGGGGTCAGGACTGACGTGATGCATTCATTGTTAACGGTGAAAAAAGTGGTTGCAGCCACGACTTCCAGTAACTGTGCACCAAGTCCTACACTGACTGTGCCCGTATTTTGTTCAGTTCTCATCCAATACGACAGCCAACAAGTGCTTCTACTCATAGGGCTGCAACGATGTTTTTTTTTTAATTTGTATTAGTATTCACTACAATACGACAATAAGTTGGATATAACTTAACAGTTCAAATAGGAGTTTCTGCAATCGATGTGACCCAGACAGGGGCAAAGGTTATTTTTATCACCTGGATGTTTCTCGAGTGATAAACGGAGAACAACGGAGCGCGCTCTTATCACCCGCATGTTTGAAGATAGCCGGTACCATGGCTATTTGTTTCGGCCACGTTGACCAATCAGAAGACGCGATGCATAATGATACAGGGACAATACGCAATCTTAAGGGATCTGATTGAGCTGGTAGGTCCTCGGTTCGAATCCCATCTGCGGCAACCAAGTTGTGTCCTTGGGCAAGACACTTCACCCCCGTTGTCCACGTGGCAGTACGGTAGCGCTGTGTACTAAGGCCTATTGCACGTCGATGGTGCACTTGTCCTCAGCCAACGCTAAACCTGCTTGTGTGGAGTTAGTGTGTTGGGGAGCTGACAGTTACCCGACGTTGCTCGGTCGTTCTCCCCGGGTACTCCGGCTTCCTCCAGCCGAAAAACTGTCGTGGTCATGATTAGCCATTTTGCAGAAATATGTGACCTAAAACACCAATAAATAAATAAATACATAAATTCAGCTGGTACGTTCCAGCGTTCCAGATGTACAGAGATTAGAGGAATTTACACTTACAATTAGCATGTATCAAGTTTTATTACACGCCTAATACATTTCCTAAAGTGCCAGATTTACAAATCCGAAACACGTGTTCCATACGGATTTCCGTTGACAGACTATTTCCACCTGACGTCTTGGATCCATCAAAAGAACTAAAATCCGCCCATTTTCGTAATCAGCCAATCGAAACGTCGCATTCTGGGCCTGGTGAATTCGGAAGCTGAGTTAGCAATTGAAATGTCAAATGGAAAATGTATTTATTCAAATCCACCAAAATTAACGAAATTAAACTTATTCTTCAAATGGGAAAAGATTTTATAACACTAACGCTTCGACTTTGAAACTTACGGAAGCGTATTGATGCCAGGCTAAAAAAAAAATTGAAGTTTCGTAACTACGAAAACATTTTCGTAAGTACGAAAACTTTTTCGTAACTACGAAAACTTTTTCGTAACTACGAAAACTCTTTCGTAAGTACGAAAACACTTTCGTAAGTACGAAACCACTTTCGTAAGTACGAAAACTTTTTCGTAAGTACGAAACCACTTTCGTAAGTACGAAACCACTTTCGTAAGTACGAAACCACTTTCGTAAGTACGAAAACTTTTTCGTAACTACGAAAACTCTTTCGTAAGTACGAAAACTTTTTCGTAACTACGAAAACTCTTTCGTAAGTACGAAACCACTTTCGTAAGTACGAAAACTTTTTCGTAAGTACGAAACCACTTTCGTAAGTACGAAACCACTTTCGTAAGTACGAAAACTTTTTCGTAACTACGAAAACACTTTCGTAAGTACGAAAACTGTTTCGTAACTACGAAAACACTTTCGTAAGTACGAAAACTTTTTCGTAACTACGAAAACACTTTCGTAAGTACGAAACCACTTTCGTAAGTACGAAAACTTTTTCGTAAGTACGAAACCACTTTCGTAAGTACGAAAACCCTTTCGTAAGTACGAAAACTTTTTCGTAAGTACGAAAACTGTTTCGTAACTACGAAAGCACTTTCGTAAGTACGAAAACGTTTTCGTAACTACGAAAACACTTTCGTAAGTACGAAAACACTTTCGTAAGTACGAAAACGTTTTCGTAACTACGAAAACACTTTCGTAAGTATGAAAACTCTTTCGTATATACGAAAACTCTTTCGTATATTCGAAAACTCTGTTTTCCACTGTCTAAAAGCATCAATCTTGGGGAACTTGAAGTGGAGCCGGGACGGAAGTTACATTCCCGGTCTTTACATCCATAAATTGTTTATAATGTTTAATCTGGATGATGCTTCTCCAATTTGTCTATTTCCATCTCTAAATCTTTAAATCGACAAAATTTTCTCAATATTGTATATAAAAAAACAACAATTGATCATATTTATTAACTCATTTCTCAAATCCTTGTGAGAACCACTGCTTTCCTGTTTTCCCATCCATGATGGGATCTTCGCCGCGATTCAATGGTTAACACGTTGGGCGTCAGAGCAAATTAAAACAGTCGTGACGCAACTGGAACATTTGCCCTTAGGAAAAAACGTTTTGCGATCCCATTTGCCACTCCCCCCCCCGCACACTATACGGGGGTTGTATTAACTTTCCCCATTTACTTGATGGCCACAACTGGCCGGCGCTTTGCTATTAAAACAAATCGTGTTTCCAACATAATATATTATTTTTCCATTCTCTGTTTAAATTTTTGCCAGCAAAACAAATGAAGCGAATGATCTCCTCTGGAACGCTTTGATCGAGCGCGTCGTAATGAAGAGTCGTAAGTTATGTTCTTTGTGACAAAAATGAAAATTTGTAGTTATTCACGAACTTACGAAGTTATATTGTAAGTGTCATTTTGGGTAAACTGTTAAAGTTGAATTTTAACTAGCCCCTTCTCCCCTGCCCCCCCCCCCCCCCCATAACAATGGATAAACTGGCCCTCACCCCTCTTCGCTCTAAACCGAAAAGAAGCAATTTTAACTAACCCCCCCCCCCCCCCGCGCTACAATGAAGAAACTGGCACACTGGTGTGTTTAGTTATGTGTCTGTATATGGATATGTAGTAGAGGGTTGTGGGGGAAGGGAGGCTTTCTTGAAAGTGTTCTCAATGGAACGGCTGGAGTTGCTAATGACTTGGTGACGTCATGATGCACACGCGGCGTCATAGAAACGCTGACTTCTGTGGATATCTACTGGACAATCCGACATTACGTTATTCGGGTTAAAGTGTATCGGGCTGCTCGAACTGGACCAATATGGCAGTGTTGTTTTGGGGTATATAGTACTATTTATGACTGTTAGTCTGCAGTTAGAAGAACATTTGCTACTTTTAATCTATCAAAATGCTTTATTCCAGCATATGGGTACTATATATGGTATGTCATTTGACGTATTGCTTGGTGGGCCGTAATGGTAGCATAGAATGAACGGTCTGTACTCCTGTTGGTCCATTATCACTCATTTGCTCTATTAACCCATCGAATGTGTTATATCATCGGATTGTTGCTATTGGCGGTAAGAAATATGGACTAACGGGGACTTGGAGACTGATGACAATGGTGGTTTGGAGACTGATGGGCACTGGAAACAGTGCTGGGCTGAGGACGTTTGAGGACTAGGTATAATTATGGTTTGGAGACGACTTTTGGGGACTGAATACAGTTGTGAGTTGGGAATTGAATATAGTGGTGGTTTGTGGACAGATGAAGACTCTGCTGTTGTGGTACAGTTGAAGACTATTGGGGACCAAAGACAGTGATGATTTAGGAACTGTTGTGGACTGAAGACATTGGTGATTTGGGAACTGAAGACCGTATTACTTTGCGGACTGAAGGCAGTGGTGTTTTGTGGATTGCTGGGGACTGAATATAGTGGTTATTCGGAGACTGTTGGTCAGTCTGTTGTAGGTTATTGTAGTTGTCAGTGTTGTAGTTGGTTTAGTGATTGTATTGGTGGATGTTGTAGTGTGCTTGGTATAGTAATGGTTCCTACAATAGTTGTACTGGTCAATGTTGTAGTTGTTAGTCTTGTAATTGTAGCTTGCTTCGTCACTGTGATGGTTGGTGTTGAAGTGGTTCGTATAATAGTGGTCGACGTATTAGCTGAAGTGGTCGTTGTTGTGGTTGTTTGTGTTATAGTTAGTTTAGTCATTGTAGTGGTTTTGTTATTCTGACTGGGACAGCTGGAGACGAGGAAGTGGTAGCCGAGGTGGCTTTTGTGGTTGTTAGTGCTGTAGTCGTTGTAGTTGGTGGTGTTGTAGTGGTTGGTATAGTAGTGGCTGGTGTAGTATTATTGTAGTTGGTGTAGTAGAGGTTGGGGGTTGGGGTAGTGATTGTGGTGGTGGTTGACGTAATGGTTAACAAAGTTGTTAGTGGCTGCGGTGGTTGGTGTTGAAGTTGGTTTAGACATTACAGTGGTTGTTGTATTGGTTGTTGTAGTACTCACTGGTGTAATACTTGTGTTGATGTAGTAATTCTGGTTATTTTGTCGTATTGGTTATTTATTTATTTATTTATTGGTGTTTAAGGTCATATACTTCTGCACAATGGCTAATCATGACCGTGACAGTTTTACGGGTGGAGGAAGCCGGAGTACCCGGAGAGAACCACCGAGCAACGACGAGCACCTGCTAGCTCCCCAACATCGTAACTCCGCACTGCAGCACAGGCAGGGTTAGATTGGTTGAAGACATGCGTACCATCGACGTGCAGTACGCCTTAGTACACGGCGTCATCGTGCCCCTACATGGGCAATGGGGGTGAAGTGTCTTGCCCAAGGACACAACGCGGTTGCCGCAGGTGGGATTCGAACCGAGGACCTCTCGGCTTGCAGCCTGCACCTCTACCTACTGAGCCACCGCGCCCCGTCGTATTGGTTGATCGTGGTTATGTGGTTATTGTACCCCCTTTGAAAAGGGAGGGGGCATATAGTAATCACTTTGTCCATTCACCCTTCCGTCCGTCCGTCCCTCCGTCCTTCCGGTTGTTCTTCCGTCCGTCACACTCGTTTCCGGGCAATAACTTTTGTACCATTGGTTGCACAGTACTCGTACTTCACAGGTAGGCTGCCCGTATTGGGATAATGATTGAGATTGCTCTTGGGATGTAGGTCAAAGGCCAAGGTCACCGTTACTGTAAATATAATTTTTAATTTCCGTCCAATAACTTTAGTTTTCTTTTGTGTACGAAGCTCTAACTTCATATTGTGGTTGGAATTAAGATGTCGATCATAAGGACTGTGTTTGAGGTCAACAGGTCAAAGGTCAATGTCACCGTTACTATAAATAAATTTTTGGTGTCCGTGCAATAAGTTTAGTTTTTTTTGTGTGTACGAAGCTATAACTTCATACTGTGGTTGAATTTGAGATGTCGATCGTTGTGTCGGAAGCTGTAACTTCATTGTCTCTCCGTCCGACCGTCCGTCCGTCCAAAACACTTTGGCGTCCAAATTTGAACTTGAATTGATCGTAACCAAATTTGGCATAGGGCTTACTTGGGAGGTAATGCAGGTAAGTTTGAAAGTGTACATGGTCCATTTATTTTCACCAGCGTTATGGTCCTTTTTTTAACTTAGGAAACATGTTTTTTGTATTGTCCGAATTTTAACGTGAGTTTGGGTGAACTGATTGCAATTAAATTTGATGTACATCTTACTGGGTGTGTGTGTGTGGGGAGGGTACACCACATTCAGATGGCTGAACGGCAAAGGGGGCGGGGGGGGGGGGTGGGGGGTATTTCTATTGAGCCCCCGCTCACTTTGTTTTTATTTGTGTTGTGAACGTTGTTGTTGTAGAAGTTGGTGTATTAGTTATTGGTAAAGAAGTAGTTGTGGTGCTTGGTGCTGTAGTGGTTGATGGTGTACTAAAGATCAGTGTACTAGTTTTGAAGTTGAAGTAGTTGATATAGGGGTGTTTGATATAGTCCTTGTTGGTGTTGTAGACACTGATATAGCAAGTGTGGGTGCAGTAGTGATTGATGGTGTAGTAAACATTGGTGTAATAGCGGTGAACCTGAAGAACTGTATATGTAATTACGTATTACAAGCGGTTCTTCGGCTTCCCCAATGATAACTACCACTGTACCAACCACAACGAGAACACCACCAATAACCTCAACGTCCACAACAACCACCACTACACCAACCACTACAACTACTGGAGAGTCCACTACAACACCACCCTTGACAATATCATCAAAGTAAACTACAAGCACAACCACAACTACACCCACAACTTCAATTTCACCTACCACAGCATCTAAAGCAACTACAACACCTACTACATCATCTACTACCGCACTAACATTGATAAAACCAACAACTACAACACCTACTACATCCTCTACTACCACACTAACCTTGATATAACTAACAACTACAACACCTGCTACATCATCTACTACCACACTAACCTTGATATAACTAACAACTACAACGTCTACTACATCATCTACTACCACACTAACCTTGATATAACTAACAACTACAACACCTACTACATCATCTACTACCACACTAACCTTGATATAACTAACAACTACAACGTCTACTACATCATCTACTACCACACTAACCTTGATATAACTAACAACTACAACATCTACTACATCATCTACTACCACACTAACCTTGATATAACTAACAACTACAACGTCTACTACATCATCTACTACCACACTAACCCTGATATAACTAACATCTACAACACCTACTACATCATCTACTACCACACTAACCCTGATATAACTAACAACTACAACACCTACTACATCATCTACTACCACACTAACCCTGATATAACTAACAACTACAACGTCTACTACATCATCTACTACCACACTAACCCTGATATAACTAACAACTACAACACCTGCTACATCATCTACTACCACACTAACCTTGATATAACCAACAACTACAACGTCTACTACATCATCTACTACCACACTAACCTTGATATAACCAACAACTACAACACCTGCTACATCATCTACTACCACACTAACCTTGATATAACTAACAACTACAACGTCTACTACATCATCTACTACCACACTAACCTTGATATAACCAACAACTACAACACCTACTACATCATCTACTACCACACTAACCTTGATATAACTAACAACTACAACGTCTACTACATCATCTACTACCACACTAACCTTGATATAACTAACAACTACAACGTCTACTACATCATCTACTACCACACTAACCCTGATATAACTAACAACTACAACACCTACTACATCATCTACTACCACACTAGCCTTGATATAACCAACAACTACAACACCTACTACATCATCTACTACCACACTAACCTTGATATAACTAACAACTACAACGTCTACTACATCATCTACTACCACACTAACCCTGATATAACTAACAACTACAACACCTACTACATCATCTACTACCACACTAACCTTGATATAACCAACAACTACACACCTACTACATCATCTACTACCACACTAACCCTGATATAACTAAGAACTACAACGTCTACTACATCATCTACTACCACACTAACCTTGATATAACTAACAACTACAACACCTACTACATCATCTACTACCACACTAACCCTGATATAACTAACAACTACAACGTCTACTACATCATCTACTACCACACTAACCTTGATATAACTAACAACTACAACACCTGCTACATCATCTACTACCACACTAACCTTGATATAACCAACAACTACAACACCTACTACATCATCTACTACCACACTAACCCTGATATAACTAACAACTACAACACCTGCTACATCATCTACTACCACACTAACCTTGATATAACCAACAACTACAACGTCTACTACATCATCTACTACCACACTAACCTTGATATAACCAACAACTACAACACCTGCTACATCATCTACTACCACACTAACCTTGATATAACTAACAACTACAACGTCTACTACATCATCTACTACCACACTAACCTTGATATAACTAACAACTACAACACCTGCTACATCATCTACTACCACACTAACCTTGATATAACTAACAACTACAACGTCTACTACATCATCTACTACCACACTAACCCTGATATAACTAACAACTACAACGTCTACTACATCATCTACTACCACACTAACCCTGATATAACTAACAACTACAACACCTGCTATATCATCTACTACCACACTAACCTTGATATAACTAACAACTACAACACCTACTACACCATCTACTACCACACTAACCTTGATATAACTAACAACTACAACGTCTACTACATCATCTACTACCACACTAACCTTGATATAACTAACAACTACAACACCTACTACATCATCTACTACCACACTAATCTTGATATAACTAACAACTACAACACCTACTACATCATCTACTACCACACTAACCTTGATATAACTAACAACTACAACGTCTACTACATCATCTACTACCACACTAACCTTGATAAAACTAACAACTACAACACCTACTACATCATCTACTACCACACTAACCTTGATAAAACTAACAACTACAACACCTGCTACATCATCTACTACCACACTAACCTTGATATAACTAACAACTACAACGTCTACTACATCATCTACTACCACACTAACCTTGATAAAACTAACAACTACAACACCTACTACATCATCTACTACCACACTAACCTTGATAAAACTAACAACTACAACACCTACTACATCATCTACTACCACACTAACCTTGATAAAACTAACAACTACAACACCTACTACATCATCTACTACCACACTAACCTTGATATAACTAACAACTACAACACCTGCTACATCATCTACTACCACACTAACCTTGATATAACTAACAACTACAACGTCTACTACATCATCTACTACCACACTAACCTTGATAAAACCAACAACTATAACACCTAATACATCATCTACTACCACACTAACATTGATAAAAGTAACAACTACAACACCTACTACATCATCTACTACCACACTAACCTTGATAAAACTAACAACTACAACACCTACTACATCATCTACTACCACACTAACCTTGATAAAACCAACAACTACAACACCTAATACATCATCTACTACCACACTAACCTTGATATAACCAACAACTACAACACCTACTACATCCTCTACTACCACACTAACCTTGATATAACTAACAACTACAACGTCTACTACATCATCTACTACCACACTAACCTTGATAAAACTAACAACTACAACACCTAATACATCATCTACTACCACACTGACCTTGATAAAACTAACAACTACAACACCTACTACATCATCTACTACCACACTAACCTTGAAATAACCAACAACTACAACACCTAATACATCATCTACTACCACACTAACCTTGATATAACTAACAACTACAACACCTAATACATCATCTACTACCACACTAACCTTGATAAAACTAACAACTACAACACCTACTACATCATCTACTACCACACTAACCTTGATAGAACTAACAACTACAACACCTGCTACATCATCTACTACCACACTAACCTTGATATAACTAACAACTACAACGTCTACTACATCATCTACTACCACACTAACCTTGATAAAACCAACAACTACAACACCTAATACATCATCTACTACCAAACTAACATTGATAAAAGTAACAACTACAACACCTACTACATCATCTACTACCACACTAACCTTGATAAAACTAACAACTACAACACCTACTACATCATCTACTACCACACTAACCTTGATAAAACCAACAACTACAACACCTAATACATCATCTACTACCACACTAACCTTGATATAACCAACAACTACAACACCTACTACATCCTCTACTACCACACTGACCTTGATAAAACTAACAACTACAACGTCTACTACATCATCTACTACCACACTAACCTTGACAAAACCAACAACTACAACACCTAATACATCATCTACTACCACACTAACCTTGACAAAACTAACAACTACAACACCTACTACATCATCTACTACCACACTAACCTTGACAAAACTAACAACTACAACACCTACTACATCATCTACTACCACACTAACCTTGATATAACCAACAACTACAACACCTACTACATCATCTACTACCACACTAACCTTGATATAACTAACAACTACAACGTCTACTACATCATCTACTACCACACTAACCTTGATATAACTAACAACTACAACACCTACTACATCATCTACTACCACACTAACCTTGACAAAACTAACAACTACAACACCTACTACATCATCTACTACCACACTAACCTTGACAAAACAAACAACTACAAAACCGACAAGAGTTTTGTCATAACAATATCTACAACGCCAACAACTACAACACCATCCACTACTTTATCGACCACTTCAACATTCAATACAGCTACTATACCAACATTAACCACAAAAACAGTCCCAAAGGTGGGGGGGGGGGGGGGGGGGGTCCATAAAAGGGATTCTATAAGTTAGATTCCTAGGTGGGATTCCAAGCTCCTATACTGCTCCTGGTAGTTTTACCGTTGGCTTCCATCTGTTCTTCAACTATCTTTTCTATGATTTACCTCGATTGTTGTCACCCAATACTGTAGTCTTCTACCAGTAATAGTCGAACAGATCGGGATGGGCAGAAACTATAGCATAGATAGAAGCAGAGGATTCTGAACGAAACACGTCGGGTCTATTTATATAATTCTATCCGATGTTTCTACAGGAATCCGAACCAGTACTCTTATACAAAGATACGCGTCTAATAGCACTATTCTTATGAAACCAAAATGGGGAAATCCAAGTCCCTTTTGGTGGTTTGGGGTTGTTTTTTTTACTCCTATTCAATCGAGCATACTCTCAGAATAATTTTACTGTAACTTGGTTACTTTGGTTGACAAACATTAAACTGTGAGGGCCACATTAACCCAGGCCTCAATTCTTTAGTACGTCTACATCTCAAATTATTCTTATTGAAAACACAGCGTACAGGGAACAGAAATTAACATATCCTCAATTATCACAGTGCTTGTCGTATCTCAAAATTCTTTCATAAACATTGGACATTATCCTTTTTACCAAACACTACACACACTCAAGTTAAGTTACAGTATCACTGACACTTTCATTTATTCAACATTGTCTATAACCTTTAATTCTGGTGACCACAAAACTTGTAAGTTCAGGGTCATATCTAAATGAGAAACTCCTTTGTTGCTATGGTCAGTTGTTTTGGATGCAGGAGTTCTAATCCCAAAATTGTTCAATTCAGTATATACATGAAGGATGTCCATTGCAGCTCAGTAAAATGACTTGCTATGTTAAGATGTTAAACATTCTTCTTTGGCCAAGATCGGTTGACCATGAGGGCTGCGAGGTTCGAGTCTTATTCTCCAGACAGTTTCATGTTGATTTCTTTCATGGTAGTAGTGTAACTAGTGGTAGTATAGTACAAGTAGTACTTTACATTCTACAAGCAAATCAAGCAAAATCTGACTATGTTCAAGCAGTGGCAAATGAATTCAATCAACGCACATGATCGTAGATGAATTCCACACATTTTGCTCAATTTGAATGCCATAAGCAGCTTAGTGAACAATTAGCTAGTTGAAACATCTAAATTTTGAGTTGTGTTTTATCTTCTTGGTTCTATTTTTGTGTGATACACATAGTAGCAATCAAGTTTCAATGCTCCAGTTTTCTCAGAACCTCAAATCCTATATAAATCAGTTGACCAATCTGTTAACTAGTACAGGCTCAGTACAGGTAACAGTTACACAAATGCATGTGTATTCTTCAATGACTAAACTACTCTAAATTAGTTCAAACAAGTAATTGTTATGCAATATTATTCCAACACTACCTGATAGTGCCACTGTGTGAATTTCTCAAAGTTCTCAGCTTGAGCATTTGTTTAGCCAATATTCAATTCCTAGAATAATACCAAATAATAATAACCTGATAATTCTATCAAAAATGTGTTGGCATTTCAGTTACTAGAATCAATTTTAGGCCCCCTTTCATGGCTGCATTTCAAACTTTTTCTCCCGTCTACCCCACCCCCCCCCCCCCCAGTTCGAAATTCAAATTCACTACCCTACACACCCCCGCCCCCAATCGGAAACCTCTAGCCACGTCTCTGGTTCAGGGCCGGGGTGATGAGGAACGAAAGCCTCATTACACACAACTGATACTGAACAGTAGCGACGGTAATCGTTTAGGAGTAAAAAGTAGCTTGGCGAAAGACCCGATAAGTTTCTATGAGAGGCGGTATGGGTTGGCTGACCCCGCTACAACTAATGAGTAAAAATCCATCATTCCTTGAAAGTAGTATAGCACACATGTATGGATCGGGTCTTAATACCTGAGCCATGTATGGATCGGGTCTTAATACCTGAGCCATTGATGGGGACTTGTCGCACTTTTGGTGCAGCCGACGTGAGACATGTTTTGCTCCATTTGGAACTGCGTTCCGCAAGTGGTATACATACTTCATATATAATACGTCATGATATGTATAGTGATGTGTGTTTGTATGTATATGTAGTAGAGGAATGGGGGTGGGTGGGGTGGGTGGGTGCGAGTTTTCTTAAAAGTTTTCTCCATGGAGCGGTTGGCGTTGATAATGACATGGTGGCGTCAAGATGCGCACTCGGCTTCAAAGAAACATTGACCGCTGGTGTTGTCCACTGTACAATCCGATATTACGTTGGTCGGGTCAGTGTATATCGGGCTTCTAGTGTTGGACCGTTATAGCGCTGTAGTATTGAAGGTATATACGCCTGTTTGTCTACAGTTAGTCCTTGGTACTTCTAATCTACCAGAATTATGCAATACGACAAGAATTGCGATAACTGAGAATACGTTAATTTCTGTTCCCTGTACGCTGGGTTTTCAATAAAAATAATTTGAGGTGTAGAATGTACTAAAGAATTGAGACCTGGGTTAATGTGGCCCTCACAGTTTATATCAACCAAACTTACCAAGTTACAGTAAAATTATTCCAAAACGAGTCATCCCACCAAGTTACGATGCAATTCCTTCATAAATATAACTTGGAGGCTCTGTTAAAGGAATCCAGGTCACATGACGGCTCGGCGCGGTCACGGTTGACCGATCATGACCAAAATAGAAGGGACTCATCTAGATAGCATACCAAGTTGTCCTACTAAGTTACAATGAAATCCCTCCATAAAAACAACCCGTACACAGTGCTAAAGGAATCTAGGTCACGTGACCAGGTGGTGGTAACGGCTGACCGGCCGTGACCAAAATAGGACAATCTCATCTAGACACCATACTGAGTTATCCTTCCAAGTTACAATGAAATGGTTTCATAAATATGAACTGTAGACTGTGCTAAACAAGTCTAGATCACAGGCCTGTTTGGCCGTCAGGGTTGACCGATCACAACCAAAACAGCATGTTCTCATCTAGGCATTATACTGAGTGATCCTACAAATTTGCAATGAAATCCCTTATACTGTACTAAAGGAATCTAGGTTACGCGCCCCTGCGGCCGTCACGGTTACAATAAAATCCCTTCATAAATACGATCTATAGACTGTGCTAAACGTTTTCGGGGTGTAACCTGTACTAAAGTAAATGAGAACAGACTGATAGACTCAAACTGTATCCGATTCATGCATACTTATGAAGCTCGATATTGCGTACACTGTAGTTGTAAATAGTACCTGTTGGAATTTTTGCCGATTTGAACCCAAGTTGGAATTTTGGGAAGAAAAGGAGACATCAGCATCACCAAAGAAGCTCTAAAATCCAGAAAGATGCAATTTCCCACTACTCATGACTTATCTCCGAATTTCCAACTACAGGAAATTATTGGCCAGGATTGGGGGGGGGGGGGGGGGGGGTAATAAAAACACACACACATCCTGTCGACACGTCCCTGCCCGGACCCCAGAGATGATATCATATCGCGTGACCCAGTTACGTCTTGTTTGGTTGTCATGGTTGCCCGCTTGATCGGCCATGTTATAACGTCATTCCCATAGTGATACTTGGGCGGTGTTTGTGCACATGCGCAGTGCGTTTTGTTACAGGGATATGTGTTTCCGTCGTCCGTTTTGTATAGTGGGTGCCGACACCTTGATTTCTGTGTTAGCACGTGGTCATGTGGTCCTGACACCTTGGTTTCTTTGTTAGCACGTGGTTATGTGGGCACCATCATTCACTACTGCACTCACACTGGCTATTTTGCTACAACACAAACAAGGACTATATCAATCACCACCACATCAACTACTTCAACTCCAAAACTAGTGCACTGACATTTACTAAACCATCAACCACTACAGCACCAAGCACTACAACTACCACTGTACCAATAACTAATACACCAACTTCTACAACAACAAAGTTCACAACAAAAACAACTACACAAACACGACCAACCACTACGACACAATCACGACAACTACTACTCCAACACAAGTATTACACAAGTGAGTACAAAAATAACCAAATACAACAACCACTGTAATATCTAAACCAACTTCAACATCAACCACCGCAGCCACTAACAACTTTGTTAACCATTACGTCAACCACCACCACAATCACTACCCCAACCTCTACTACACCAACTACAATAATACTACACCAGCCACTACTATAACAACAACTACAACACCACCCACTACGCGACTAAACGACTACAGCACGAACAACTACAAAAGCCACCTCGGATACCACTTCCTCGTCCCCTGCTATCCCAATCAGAATAACAAAACCACTACAATGACTAAACCAACTATAACACAAAAACCACAACAACGACCACTACAACTAATACGTCGACCACTATTATACGAACCACTTCAACACCACAGTGACGAAGCAAGCTACAATAACAAGACTAACAACCACAAGATTGACCATTACAACTACTGCAGGAACCATTACTATACCAAGCACACTACAACATCCACCAATACAATCACTAAACCAACTACAACACTGACAACTACAACAACCTACAACAGCCTGGCCAACAGTCTCCGAATAACCACTATATTCAGTCCCAGCAGTCCACAAAACACCACTGCCTTCAGCCCGCAAAGTAATACGGTCTTCAGTCCCCAAATCACCAATGTCTTCAGTCCACAACAGTCCTTAAATCATCACTCTCTTTGGTCTCCAATAGTTTTCAACTGCACCACACCAGCTCAGTCTTCATCTATCCTCAAACCACCATTATATTCAATTCCCAACTTACAACTGTTTTCAGTCCCCAACAGTCCCCAAGTTGCCAGTATATTCAGTTCTCAACAGTCGTCCCCAAACCATAATTATACTTAGCCCTCAAACGTCCCCAGCCCAGCCCAGCCCTGTCTTCAGTGCCCATCAGTCCCCTAACCACCATTGTCATATCAGTCTCCAAAAGTCCCCGCTAGTCCATATTTCGTACCGCCAATAGCAACAATCCGATGATATAACACATTCGACGGGTTAGTAGAGCAAATGAGTGATAATGGACCAACAGGAGAGGAGTACAGACCGTTAATTCTATGCTACCTTGACGGCCCACCAAGCAATGCACCAAATGACCTACCATTAGTACCCATATGCTGGAATAAAGCATTTTGATAGATTAAAAGTAGCAAATGTTCTTCTAACTGTAGACTAACAGTCATACATAGTACTATATACCCCCAATACAACACTGCCATACCGGTCCAGATCGAGAAGCCCGATACACTATGTCCCGAACAACGTAATATCGGATTGTCCAGTGGAAATCTACAAGGTCAACGTTTCTATGACCCCGCGTGCGCACTATGGTGTCACCAAGTCATTAGCAACGCCAACCGTTCCATGGAGAACACTTTCAAGAAAACTCTCCTTCCCCCACAATCCTCTACTGCATATCCATACACAGACACATAATAGCATATTATATGTGAAGTACGTATACCAAAAAACAGGTCTCACATCGGCTCCTCCAAAAGTCTGACAAGGCTCCACCAATGGTCCAGGTAGCCAGGTAATAAAGTACGATTCGTACACGTGTGCTATGCTACTTTCAAGGAATGATGAATTTTTACTCAGTGGTAGGAGCGGGACCAGCCTACCCTACATGTCAGGTCTTTCTCCGAGCTACTTTTGATTCATAAATGATTACCGTTGCTACGTGGAGTATCAATTAAGATGTTTGTTTATTTGTAATTTTCGAGTGTAATGATACTTTTTCAACAGGTCAAATACAGTGTCGGGCAAGCTTTAACTGTCCCTACGGAGTCAACCTTATTGGTGCCGCCCTATCCCATTGTTTGAATGTTAGTTTCATACGGGCATCTGTTTTTCATGGTTTTCATGGCTTTATTGACATTGATATATTTTGCCGTCCGAGAGATGTCAATTGGTGAAGATTAATCGCAGTAACCATCTACTACGCGCACAAACAGTTCTGGCATTCATTGTGGGCACGTGTACCATAAACTTGATGTGAGTCTTCGAATACTGCGCCACCGCCTGCAGTTGGGATTAAATCACTGGCCGATGACAAAATAGAAAAAAAATACTGGAGGCTATAGGGCCTAGTATTGTTTTCGCCCTATAGCAGTACAGGTAAGGGCCAGTTTCTCCATTGTAGCAGGGGAGGGGGACAGTTAGTTAACCCTTTACCAAACGTAACGGTCAAAACCGACCAACGCTCCTCTCAAAAATCGCCAATTAATTTTCATCATTTTTTCATTTTTTTGTCTCCAAAACATAGGTTATGACCCCTCATTGGAACGAGCTCGTCGAGCCCGTTCCAATGAGGGCTCACAATTTATGTTTTGGAGACAAAAAAATGAAGAAAATTAGTTATTCAATAACTTTTTGGCAAGTGTCGACAGCTTTTGAGGTTAGGTAAAGGGTTTAAATTACTTCTTTTCGGCTTACGGGAGGACAGGTGAGGGCTAGTTTCTCCTTTGTAGCGGGGTGTTCGGTTTGTGGGAGGACAGGTGAGTGCCAGTTTCTCCACTGCAGCGGGGGTGGAGCGGTTAGTTAAAATTGCTTCTTTTCGGTTTAGGGGAGGGCAGGTGAGGGCCAGTTTCTCCATTGCAGTGCGCGGGGAGGGTGGTAGCGGTCAATTGAAATTGCTTCTTTTCGGTTTATCGGTTTACGTGAGGACAGGTGATGGCCAGTTTCTCCATTGCAGCGGGGAAGGGGCGCTTAGTTAAAATTGCTTCTTTTCGGTTTAGGGAAGGACATGTGAGGGCCAGTTTGTCCATTGTTCTTGGGGGGGGGGGGGGTGGGGGTGGGGGGAGTGTGTCGAGAAGGGGCTAGTTAAAATTCAACTTTAACAATTTACCCAAAATGACACTTGCAATACAACTTCGTAACTTCGTGAATAACTACAAATTTTCATTTTTGTCACAGAGATCATTCGCTTCATTTGTTTTGCTGGCAAAAAATTGAAACAAAGGATGGAAAAAATAATATATTATGTTGGAAACGCGATTTGTCTTAATAGCGAAGCGCCGGTCAGTTGTGACCATCAAGTAAAGGGGGAATGTTAATACAACCACCGTATAATGTGCGGGGGGGGGGGGGGGGGGGGGGGGTATGATGGATGCGCAAAACGTGTGTTTCCTAAGGGCAAATGTTCCAGTTGCGTCACGACTGTTTTAATTTGCTCTGACGCCCAACGTGTTAACCATTGAATCGCGGCGAAGATTCCATCATGGATGGGAAAACAGGAAAGCAGTGGTTCTCACAAGGATTTGAGAAATGAGTTAATAAATATGATCAATTGTTGGTTTTTTATATACAATATTGAGAAAATTTTGTCGATTTAAAGATTTAGAGATGGAAATAGACAAATTGGAGAAGCATCATCCAGATTTCACATTATAAACAATTTATGGATGTAAGGACCGGGAATGTAACTTCCATCCCCGGCTCCACTTCATGTTCCCCAAGATTGATGCTTTTAGACAGTGAAAACTAGCGTTTTCGAATATACGATAGAGTTTTCGTATATACGAAACAGTTTTCGTACTTACGAAAAAGTTTTCGTAGTTACGAAAAAGTTTTCGTACTTACGAAAGTGTTTTCGTACTTACGAAACAGTTTTCGTACTTACGAAAGTGTTTTCGTAGTTACGAAAAAGTTTTCGTACTTACGAAAGTGGTTTCGTACTTACGAAAGTGGTTTCGTACTTACGAAAAAGTTTTCGTACTTACGAAAGTGGTTTCGTACTTACGAAAGAGTTTTCGTAGTTACGAAAAAGTTTTCGTACTTACGAAAGTGGTTTCGTACTTACGAAAGTGGTTTCGTACTTACGAAAAAGTTTTCGTACTTACGAAAGTGGTTTCGTACTTACGAAAAAGTTTTCGTACTTACGAAAGTGGTTTCGTACTTACGAAAAAGTTTTCGTACTTACGAAAGTGTTTTCGTACTTACGAAAGTGTTTTCGTAGTTACGAAAAAGTTTTCGTAGTTACGAAAATGTTTTCGTAGTTACGAAACTTCAAATTTTTTTTTTAGCGTGGCATCAATACGCTTCCGTAGAAACTCATATCTCTCAGATAACGTCAGATAATTTTTTAAAATACGACCATTTCAACAAAATTGTTGTTTATATTTTTCTCTTTACGTATCGATGTGCAACGCGTATTCGTCAATCAAGTTTGAATTTTCTTGTTTGTTTCCTTTTCAAGCAGACGTCAGAACTGTTTGATGTTTGAATTTTTAGATTAACCCTTTACCTAACGTAACAGCCAAAACTGGCCAGCACTATTCTAAAAAATCGCCAATTAATTTTCGTTATATTTTCATTTGTTGTCTCAAAAACATAGGTTATGACCCCTCTTTGGAACGAGCTCATCGAGCTCGTTCCAATGAGGGGTCATAACCTATGTTTTTGAGACAAAAATGAAAAACATTAGTTATTCAAGAATTTTGTTTGCAAGTGCCATCTGCTTTTCATGTTAGGTAAAGGGTTAATGGATTATATGCCATAGATGCGTGGAATAAATACAGAATGTGTTCGTCAATACAACAGTCGTGCCATCCTACCACTCTGTCACTTGTGCTGTATTGACGAACGCATTCACACATCGCGTCGTTCTCTGTATTTATTATATATATAAGTAACATGAGAATCGATCCGACACGGCAATCTCGGTGTGGTGGAAGACGAGGGTGTGGTTCACCAAATCCATAGCCAACCCTCTCAGTCGAGGCTATCGCACTACTTGCGTCTATGCTTTGATTACGTGACAGCTGGGCACGGGGAGGTTGGAGTTAAGTTCTAATAAAATCAAACCAAATTCGCCATGTTGAGGTGACAATTTTGGCTTCATGTATAACCCAATATGTTGACAGAGACAGAAAACCTATACTCTTCAATGGTTTAGTAGAGAGGTCTATAAGCAACACGAAAGGCGACTTGTAATTCAAAGCAATCAAGTTTTGCGAACAAAACATTGTTTTAAGGTAATTGTATTAATATTCGTGGGGGCGCGGTGGTGTTGCGGTATCCGGTTCTCGTCAGAGCACCGAAGCTAAGCAACGTCGAGCTCGGTTAGTCCTTAGATGGGTGACCGTCTGAGCGATCGATTCGGACTTCCGCGCTGTGTCCTTGGACAAGGCACTTAACCCCGGTACTGTCCACGTGGAATGACGCCGTGTGCTAAGGCGTACTGCAGGTCGATGGTGCGCATGCCTTCAACGAATCTAAGCCTGCCTGTGCTGCAGTGCGGAGTTACGATGTTGGGGAGCTGGCAGCTCTCTGGCAGCAGGATCTCTCGGGGTACTCCGGATTTCTCCACCCGTAAAACTGTCACCAACACAATAAGACCATGGCTGTTAAAGTGTCGTTAAGCCCCAATAAATAAATGTATAAATTAATTAATATTCGTATGTTGAATAGAGAAACAGATCTGTAGACATGGGAGATAAGAATTGTTTATTTACTTTCTTGGGGTTTGACGACTTCCAATAGCCAGGGTCATATCGTGTCGGAGTATCCGGAGAGAACTACCGAGCAGCGCCGAGCAGCTGCGTTTGCTCTAATTTACTAACCCGAAACAACTGGAGTTAGTTTCAAATGATTACAAGTGTACCATTAACGTACCATACGCCTTCGTACACAGCGGAGTTGTCTTGCCCAAGGACACATGACAGATGGCGCACGTCAGGATCGAAACGTCGATCTTTCGGTTTAAAGACCAACACTCTATAATCACCGCTCTCCCTGGGAACTAAGGATACCCGATTAACCCTTTACCCAAAGTAACGGTCAAACAGGCCAGCGCTATTTACAAAAATCAACATTAAATTTTTATTAGTTTTTTTCATTTTTTGTTTTCTCAAAAACACAGCTTATGTCCCCTCGCTGGAACGAGCTCATTGAGCTCGTTCCAATGAGGGGTCAAAAGCTATGTTTTTGAAGCAAAAACTGAAATAACTTAGTTATTCCAGGTTATTCAAGGATTTTATTTGCAAGTGTCGTCTGCCTTTCGTGTTAGGAGAAGGGTTAAAGGTTATCTTAACACATTATCTAACACGACCAGAGTGTTCTTCAATAATCAAACAGTATCCCTTTTTGCCTAAAAACAAACCTTTTGACCCCTATGTGAAACGGTCCCATTAATGAGAAGGCCATAACATATGTTGGGGGGGGGGGGGGGACAATAATTGAAAAAAATAATGTTTACACCACAACTGAAATTTCTTCAAGGAAAACTACATTGTCGTTGGATTCTCAGATGATGTTATTTCCCCATTCTGTAATTTCTGTTTAGTTTCAATAGTCAGATGGTTTACGCAACTCAGGTGTGAGTTGTATTTGTTGCAATATACTGACAGTTTGCGGGAACTATTTCGTATCAGAAGCTATGTTGCTTTGTTTCTTTTTTAAGAATAGAATATGACCGAATTATGGTTAATCAAGACGGTGCCTTATAGATAAGCCAACGTGATATCCTGCCCGGACATAAAATAATAATGCTTTATGAAGGGAATAAACAAAAGAGTGGAATCATGACTATTCGAAATCCACGAGGCGATAAATTAAATTAAGTAATTCTTTAAAATGTTAATAATAAACGAAAGTTTTTCGTTTTTAAAAAAAGTCTATAAATTCTCGCCTTCGGTTTAATTTATTTATTCGTCATCATCAAAATTTTAATTAATGAAGCACCGGTTTACCGGGTGCTTCATTAATTAAATTTTTGATGATTATAACTGTAATCAGTGTTTGCAATCTAATATTGTTGCGTCCGTAGAAATAACGCCCACCCCGTAGAAAGTGACCATTCCACGACGGCTGTACAGTAGTTTGCCATAAAAACCAAGGATTATTTTTGTTACTTTTAATAAAGAAAAAAGACAGCTTTTTATTTATTTATTTATTTATTTATTTATTTATTTATTTATTTATTTATTTGAGTTTAATGACGACTGGTTGCGTTAAATGATTTACCTCAGAAAAAGTATTTAATGCTACCAGTCGATGCTTGAATACATCTTGGCCGTGTTATATTTTTCCACTGTCTTATATTACTATTGTTATTGATTCAATTTACGGTACACAAACGATATATAAAACGTATAGTACACCTGTCGTGGACTAATCGTAATCCACGCGTGGGAAGTGATGTCCACGCATGCATTTACCGGGCAATAAAAATCAAATCAGCAAAATTTTAATTAACGAAGCACCAGCTTGTACCTGGTGCTACATTAACTAATTTTTTGATCATTATTCCTAGTTGTTGCAATCTAATATTATTGCGCCTGTGAAAATACTGAACACCCCGTGGAAAGCGACCGGTCCACAGCGCTCGTACTGTAAGGGTGTCTTTGTATAATGAAAATGGTGTTTTGGGCAAATGGTCTTCAGACAAAATATTGGCGTTCGGGCGGCCAACAATTTGCCGACAGACAACAAAATAATTCGATAGACAGGTTCCTGGGGCCGATCGCCGCCCCATACCTCCTTCCCAGCCTCCCTCCTATCTCGGTTTTGTAATACAGAAGGACGATGTACTTACATCTGAAACAGTTCCTTGATTTAAAATAATCAGAGCTCCGTATGCTATCACATCGACTGTGTATTGGTGATCAGCGCAGCATCTTGTTTGTCCCAAAACACTGTTACTTAAATGCAGTAAAAAAATCAAAGAGCCAAACATTTTTAGCAAGGTATTGGCCATCGTAGTGCCGTGTTTGTGTTTCAAATTGTTTGGGGGGTACCTATGTTATCTCATTCTCACGAACAGGTGCGAATTCACACAGTTTGATTACAGGTAAAAGCTTGAATAACACTGTATAACCTGGTAATAGACCCCTGTTTTGACACTTTCGACAGCAATGATCATCCCGTGTGTGGTTTGTGATAAGTGTCTCTAAACGAACGATCTGTGTCACTCATAGTGGGTATATTGATTAACGTTCCCCTCTGTTGTTATTCGGTTGGCGATAACCAAAACACGGTAAATGGTAAACAATATTCGGTAGTATGAGGACACAGGAAGAAGAAAAACAGTCACTTCCGGGGTGATACAGGGCATCGTGAGAAAATTTCGTGGTTGCTTATTTTTGTGTATAACGCGAGAATTGCTGAATTAAATGGACATAATTTCATTCCTGACTTTTCATGTCTTAAAAATCGACTTTCGATAAAGTTATCTCCCCTGAAATAATTAGATCGGTAAGGAAGGTCCTATTAAGAAGGATGCAACTGTTGAGAAAATAACTATGACATCCACAGAAATAAAAGCGAAGTTTCCTTTTGTTACTTTTAATAAACGAACCCAACAGACAGCTCTCGGAGCTGTCTGTTGTTTTCGTTTATTAAAAATAACAAAAGGTTTGGCGTTTTATGGTACGGCAAATCAGAAGTAACTAAGCAAACATCCACTTTGTCTGTTGGTTTTGCGAATACGTTTTTAGAGTAATTCGCAAATTGTTATTCTCCCCAGGAAATATAACAAATCTTACCTCCTAGTCAATTACATTAATGGAAAGGACAGTGTCTGTATTATATGTCACGATGCACACACTGCTGATATAATGAACAGAAACAAGGTTACAAAACCTCAAATGACGTGAGAGCGCAGTTTTCTTATTTTTAGATGGGTTTCAATAGAGAACACCATTCAAAACTGACTGAGGAAAAAATGTAAAAAGTCAGCTTCTGTATTTTATTCCACTCAACAAGAAAATGCCTGCAGTCTGTGCAATGATGCCCACATCGATGATATAGCCTGGCTAACATTTCGAAATTTCATTTTTATGTGAAAGGCCCATACCCGTAGTGTTAAATTTACTGACCACTTCAGAAAATTAAGAGAAGCTAACTTTCCTGTAAATCTCTTCCAATGAACAAAATTGTCAGCCGTGGCTTGCTTTTTGCGCCGCAAAATATAAGCAGCTTTCACCTTCTCTCCGGAACCAATTAGATGACACTCCAGCTTATCATGTTCGATTCCAGCCATTTTTATTCGATAGTATTATGTCTGTGCAAACATGCATCTACAAAGAATCACTCAGACGAAATGTGCCGAAATATATTTTCTCTAAGCCAGAGAGACAGTTTTTATCAACTCTTTACCCAACCCAAACAGAAACCGACACTCGCACAAATTTGAATAACTAAACATCAGATTTCTTTCAAAACGTAGCTTATGATCCCTCACTGGAACGAGCCCGTTGTGCTCGTTCCAGTGAGGAATCATAAGCTAAGTTTTTGAGACAAAAATTAAAAGATAAAGAAATCTGAATGGCGACTTTTGTGAATAACGCTGGCCGTTCATGAAAGGTACGTACGATAATGGGATAAAACTATTAAAACCTACACAAAAATGTGGAGTGCTATAGGGATAATATTTTTGTTCGGTATTCCATATCTAATAATGCTTTCGCTCCTGGTGATTTTGGGGAATCAGTGTACCCAGCTTCCTTACCAAAAAAGCCAGATCTCTAGGTGTCAGTTGATTCTGTTGTGGAACAGTTCACCAAGATGCCCCAAGAATTGATAGACAGTTTTGCTTCTCTTCAGAGCAGGACAATAACGAAGCATGTTTTATGGATGAAACCCGGGGAGGTAAGACGGCACAGTAGTAGTATGTCAGGGGCTTTTGAGGCCTTATTGGCAGGACCTCGGTGCAGGACCTCGGAAGTGACGTCATGTCACGTGACCCAGTGGCGCCATGTTGTATTGTCATGGTAACCCGCGTGAGCGGCCATCTTGTGACGTCATCCCCATAGTGATACGTGGTGTTAGTGCGCATGCGCAGCGCGTGTTGTTAGGGTGATACGTGTTTCCGTCGTCCATTTTGTATACTGGAGGCCGCCATCTTGGTTTCTATGGTAGCACGTGATTGCTATGTTACCCAATTGTTCTGCAATAAGACGGGGTATGTTTTGAGGGTATGTTCGATTGTAGAAGGGTAAATCTTATTACCACAAACAACCCGACAATCCCCCAAATCACCAAAATCCACCCAAAATCACCGAAATTGACTTTATTTCCCCGATTTATCAGCTTAGCACGTAGTGCTATAGTACTAATGGGTACAAGGGGGTGCATTCGATTGAACAGGAGTAATGTTCTGGACTAGAATTCTCCTAGAATCACTTTTTGGATCCCTATCCCATGACGTTTTTCCCTATAAAGAATAGCACGTAGTGTTATAGGACAAATTTACCCAGAATTTTCTGCTTCTATCTATATATGCAATAGTTTACGTCTACCTAGGCATGTTCCTTTGTTCTAGAGTATACTCCAGTAGCGTAGAAGAGCCTATTAATTGGAACAGTCTATCTTATTATTACTATATTTAGCAATTTCTGATCTATTCTTGTTAGTTCTGCCCCTATTCCAAGTACTCTTATTGTTTCATTTATCTAGATCCTATTTATATAAAGAACCAATCAGATTGCTTCATCCCCCGTAATCTGTATGCAGAGTTATCTCCCTTGTGTATAATAAAAGCCTATATCCAATGGCCATATCCCATGGAATCCCAGTTTTGGGAAACACCCGTGGCTATGCAATCCCTTTTTTGTCATATGAGGCCATGAGGGCTATGTAAAATCCCTCAATGAGTCCTCATTTATTATCCCTCATACCCTCATTGAATTTTGAGGTTATGAGGATCTTGAAAAATCCCTCAATGAGGTATAATTTACTACGACTCTTATCCTCATTTCAGTATTTAACAGGTATATCCTATGGAATCCCATTTTGGAAAACGCCTGTGACTGTGGAATCCCTTTTTTGTCGTATGAGGCCATGAGGGCTATGTAAAAGCCCTCAATGAGTCCTCATTTTTTATCCCTCATAGCCTCATTGAATTTTGAGGTTATGAGGACCATTAAAAATCCCTCAATGAGGTATAATTTACTACGACTCTTAGCCTCATTTCAGTATTTGAGAATACCTATGGCCTGGTATTGTATTATTCGAGGATACCTATCGAGGATACCATCTGGAGAATCCCCTTTTTGTCGTATGAGGCCATGAGGGCTATGTAAAATCCCTCAATGAGTTCTCATTTATTATCCCTCATAGCCTCATTGAATGTTGAGGTTATGAGGACCATTAAAAATCCCACAATGAGGTATAATTTACTACGACTCTTATCCTCATTTCAGTATTTAACAGCCATATCCCCAGGCACCCCCAATTTCGGCTCCCCTTTTTGGAAAACATGGCCTTCGGCACCCCTTTTTTGTCGTATGAGGCCATGAGGACCATGAGTAATCCCCCAATGAGGTCTAATGTAGACTTACCAACCGCTTCCATCTTGTCGCCAAAGCTCCACCACCACTACTGGTCTATGGTCTGTCTGTCCTATCATTAGCTTCTACAACAGTATTGTTCCATTGCGGTCTTGTCCCAGTACTATTGACTAAACTACCGTCCATTAATATTGACTTGTATCACTACTTCCTAGCTATATCTATCTCAGTCTCGACTATAACATTGATTAAGGTTGAATCAGATTTCCCCTGTATACATATAAGGCATTCCGTAAGTGGCCCAGTCCGTAAAAATTGGATTCCGTGTTTTGACATCGACACTCGAGGGTATTCCCTTCCCTATTAGAAAAGTTCAGTTTGTAGTTTAAAAATTCAGATCACCTTCGTTATATTTTCATTAAGGCTTTAAACTTTGTTCAGTTCAAAAGGTATTAACATTGGGATATAGTTAAAAAATAGAGTTCATTCCGTTCAAGGGGGTTAATTATTTATTTATATTATATATAGTTCATTCAAACAGTTCAAAGGGTTTTAATTACATAAAGTTCATTCAGTTGAAAACTTTGTTCAGTTCAAAGGGTTCATTCAGGTTTGTTCAATTTAAGGGGGTTAACATTGGGATATATTTAAGGGTTATAGTTCATTCAGTTGAAAACTTTGTTATGGTCAATTCACTTCGATAACTTCATTGGATCTGTGTTCACTTTGTTCTGTTCGCATCCATCTTGATTGCATTGGATCTTTGTTCACTACGACTTCATTCGAACAGGTGTCTTGTATCTGTTCATAATTCAGATCTGTTCAGTCTGACCAACTAGTTCGATCAATCCGACTAGTTTGACATTCTTTCACTTTCTTTTGTTTACTTCGTTGTTTTGTAATGACAGGTTGTATCTGTTCAGAGTCTTGTAGTCATTGTTGAATTGGTTGTTATCAATCCCTTTCCATACCCTCGAGTGTCGATGTCAAAACACGGAATCCAATTTTTACGGACTGGGCCACTTACGGAATGCCTTATATGTATACAGGGGAAATCTGATTCAACCTTAATCAATGTCATAGTCAAGACGGTTGGTAAGTCTACATTAGACCTCACTGGGGGATTACTCATGGTCCTCATGGCCTCATACGACAAAAAGGGGTGCCGAAGGCCATGTTTTCCAAAAAGGGGTGCCGAAATTGGGGTGCCTGGGGGATATGGCTGTTAAATACTGAAATGAGGATAAGAGTCGTAGTAAATTATACCTCATTGAGGGATTTTTAATGGTCCTCATAACCTCAAAATTCAATGAGGCTATGAGGGATAATAAATGAGGACTCATTGAGGGTTTTTACATAGCCCTCATGGCCTCATACGACAAAAAGGGGATTCTCCAGAAGGTATCCTCGATAGGTATCCTCGAGTAATACAATACCAGGCCATAGGTATTCTCAAATACTGAAATGAGGCTAAGAGTCGTAGTAAATTATACCTCATTGAGGGATTTTTAATGGTCCTCATAACCTCAAAATTCAATGAGGCTATGAGGGATAAAGAATGAGGACTCATTGAGGGCTTTTACATAGCCCTCATGGCCTCATACGACAAAAAGGGATTCCACAGTCACAGGCGTTTTCCAAAATGGGATTCCATAGGATATACCTGTTAAATACTGAAATGAGGATAAGAGTCGTAGTAAATTATACCTCATTGAGGAATTTTTCAAGGTCCTCATAACCTCAAAATTCAATGAGGGTATGAGGGATAATAAATGAGGACTCATTGAGGGATTTTACATAGCCCTCATGGCCTCATATGACAAAAAAGGGATTGCATAGCCACGGGTGTTTCCCAAAACTGGGATTCCATGGGATATGGCCATTGGATATAGGCTTTTATTATACACAAGGGAGATAACTCTGCATACAGATTACGGGGGATGAAGCAATCTGATTGGTTCTTTATATAAATAGGATCTAGATAAATGAAACAATAAGAGTACTTGGAATAGGGGCAGAACTAACAAGAATAGATCAGAAATTGCTAAATATAGTAATAATAAGATAGACTGTTCCAATTAATAGGCTCTTCTACGCTACTGGAGTATACTCTAGAACAAAGGAACATGCCTAGGTAGACGTAAACTATTGCATATATAGATAGAAGCAGAAAATTCTGGGTAAATTTGTCCTATAACACTACGTGCTATTCTTTATAGGGAAAAACGTCATGGGATAGGGATCCAAAAAGTGATTCTACGAGAATTCTAATCCAGAACATTACTCCTGTTCAATCGAATGCACCCCCTTGTACCCATTAGTACTATAGCACTACGTGCTAAGCTGATAAATTGGGGAAATAAAGTCAATTTCGGTGATTTGGGGTGGATTTTGGTGATTTGGGGGATTGTCGGGTTGTTTGTGGTAATAAGATTTACCCTTCTACAATCAAACATACCCTCAAAACATACCCCGTCTTATTGCAGAACAATTGGGTAACATAGCAATCACGTGCTACCATAGAAACCAAGATGGCGGCCTCCAGTATACAAAATGGACGACGGAAACACGTATCACCCTAACAACACGCGCTGCGCATGCGCACTAACACCACGTATCACTATGGGGATGACGTCACAAGATGGCCGCTCACGCGGGTTACCATGACAATACAACATGGCGCCACTGGGTCACGTGACATGACGTCACTTCCGAGGTCCTGCACCGAGGTCCTGCCAATAAGGCCTCAAAAGCCCCCGACATACTACTCACAGTGAGCTTAAAGTGTAGTGAAGGAAATTTAAACTCTCCGTTCACCATCAGTTGTATGTCCAGCAACCTAACTGTGTGAATAAGCTTGCCCATGAAGCGAATGGGGCATATTTCGCAGCTATTGTAAATAGCAATACAAAGTGGTTGTATGTTCTTTCACATGTCATTGGCAATCTGCTTCACCGCAAAGGAGATTCCATTCTTCCCGACCATGTAGCTGACGTGGAACCATCAAATTCGTTTGCTGATTTCTTCGTTGAGAAGATTGAGATAATAAGGTCGACTCTCTGGTGAAGAAGATCGCGACAATAAGGTTTAGTCTCTGGTGAATGACTGAAATGGTTTTTGCGGTTCTGAACCACAAGTGACCCCAGCAGAGGGCACATGGCATTCGCTCCACTCTCTGACTAACGAACACTTTACTCATCTGGACCTTAAATGCCCAGCTGAGCAATGTCCATTAGACATCATTTCCACCCTGCTGTTAAAATCGTACCACCCAGATCTTCTTCGTTGACTATTGGAAATCGGCGCGGTGGCGTTGCGGTAACCGGTTCTCGTCAGATCACCGAAGTTAAGCAACGTCGAGCCCGGTTAGTCCTCGGATGGTTGACCATCTGAGCGATCGATTCGGACTTCCGCGTTGTGTCCCTGGGCAAGGCACTTAACCCCGATTGTCCACATTGGGGAACGATGACGCCGTGTACTAAGTGGTACAGCACGTCGATGGTACACATGTCTTCAACCAATCTAGCAATGCCTGTACTGTACTGCGGTGCGGAGTTACGATGTTGGGGAGCTGGCAGCTGCTCGTCGTTGCTCGGTAGCTCTCTCTGGGTACCCCGGCTTCCTCCACCCGTAAAACTGTCACGGTCATGATATGCCACGGTGCATAAGTATATGACCTTAAACGCCAATAAATAAATAAATAAATAAATAAATAAATAAAAAATAAATAAATAAATAAATAGTATGCCGTTCTGTTCTTGTCCGCGAAATGTTTTGTTTGGAGCTTAAACTCACAGATTGCACAGTATCTCTCGCATCTTTCAGATCCCGTCCCTTGATTGTTGAACATTTTATGATGCTTGCTATGGATTATAATGTTTCCCAAATTGTTCAGTCTTTTGTACGAAATAAGGGGACGTTTTTCGAAGGCCAACTTCATGCGTTTTGAGCGGTGTTAAATGGACAGCCGCTCCCGTGTTCTTTTTCCGATATCGGGGAAGCGTCGCGACTAGTTGACCACAAACGGGACTCTTTCGTCGGTTGATTTGTGTGATCGTTTTTCAAGTAACGGTTTCTGCTCGATTTGGGCGACATTTTTCAGCTGTTCGCTTACAATTCAATTTTGATTACTGTGTCTAAGAATTGTATCTTATTTTCAGACCACCTTAAATCAACTTGTATTCTTGGGTGTATGGTATTTGCTTTAGAGACTCCAAACCCATGTATCCATATTCCCCGGATATCATCAACGCACCGTACCTGTTCAAGGGGGGGGGGGGGGGGGGGGGGGTTATTTAACTTCGATGCTTTTGACAATTTCTCTTCCCATTCACCCATATATGTGCACACATAATTCACCTCTAATCGCGAACCTATTGCAACGACGTCTGTTTGTAAATAATGTGTTCCGTTAAATGAAAAATTGTTATTGTCCAAAACAGTTTCTATTAGATCAAGACCTATCTCTGTTGGGAATAATTTTCTTTGAGAGTTTTCTAGTGCTTTTTTTACATGCTAAGATACCTTCATCGCGTGGGACGCTTGGATATAGTGTTTTGACGTCCATACAATAAATTATGCTGTTTTCGGGGAGTGGTTGGGGTATACAGTCCAGTCCGTTCAGGTGATGTGTGGTGTCGTGTCTGTAGGTGGTAACGACTCAACGTGCTGTTTTAATTCAGACTCCATCACTTCTGCTATTTTCTCTATTGGGTGGTTTATACCCGAAATTATTATTCTTAAAGGGGCTTCATTGTTATGCATTTTGGGGTTACCTTTCACTCTTCCAGCCTGTGACTGCTTAGGTATAATGTTCGCTATTACTTTTGTGTCTATCAGTTTGTCTTTTTCTAGTTGTTTGAATTGGCTTTTAATCTTGTTTGCTATTTTCTCTGTACTTCTTTGCATGTTGTTTTGTCCGCTAACTCCGGCAAGATCTCATTTTCATATTTACTGCACCCAAGAGTGTTATCCGGACCCTTTATCTTCTGGTAGTACGATTTTTGTATTATCACTTAACCCTTTACCCAACATGAAAAGCAGACGACACTAGCAAAAAAAAATTCTTGAATAACTACTTTTTTTTTCATTTTTTGTCTCAAAAACATAGGTTATGACCCCTCGTTGGAACGAGCTCGACGAGCTCCTCGACGAGCTCGTTCCAACGAGGGGTCATAACCTATGTTTTTGAGACAAAAAATGAAAAATAATGAAAATTAATTGGCGAATTTTGAGAATAGCGCTGGCCGGTTTTGGCCGTTACGTTGGGTAAAGGGTTAATAAATCTTTCAGAGCCTTCTTTTCCATTTTGGTTATGTTGTTCCACACGTGTTTTTTATCCCTTTCAAAATAGCTTCCCACACTATCTCTAACTATGAGTCAAGATGCTTTTCCCTGCCTTCTTTACGGGCCCACGTGTTGCACTCTCTAAATTTATCATTTGTATATTGTTGTTTATTGTCTAGGAAATCTTCACATAGTCGCATTCTGCGCTCCCATTCTTTTATCTCAACGATAAGGTCCGCTACGTTCAAATTTCTTTCGATTATGACAAACTTGAGACCTTTTTAAGTAATGTTCTTTGGTGTTTTGTTAGTTTCTTACCGAATAAATTAAACACGTTATTTTGCTGATTTATTTTGGTTTCTTTGTGCTGGATTTTACTCTCTATATCTACATATACGTTATTTTGATGATGATCGCTTATATTCTTAACTTTTACGGATTCGTCTTTTTTTGTCGGTAATCTTTTTTGATTAACCCCGGGGATTCAATTTTGGTTCATCCTTAAGAACACGTAAATGTTTTAAGACTGCCCGTATTTGTATTTGATTATTTTAGGCCCATTCTTATTTTCATACAGTTGAAACTAGAAGTCCTGTCATGAAATGCGCACAAATAGCACGTCGATCTGCGCGTTAATATACGCGTTATGACCATAGTAAGGCTATCAAAGTCTGTACATATGGCCTGTGCATAAGCAATGTTTCAGCCAATGGACCTCCGGGTAGCCCGGAGGTCTATTGGCAGAAACATTTCCTGTGTTTGCTATGAGTAACCAGGAAAACCTGCCACGCTTTGGATGCCATTCGATATGGCAATTGCGCGCAATTCCTACGCGCAATTAAGCCTCGTTAAGCGCACAATTCGTGACATGACTTCTATTTTTAACTGTACCAATTATTTGTGCAACCTGAAAAATGAGAATCATTCAAAAAGAGATAGAAGTTTAATTCACTTGTACTCACCAGTTCTTGCAGTTCGAATCAAACCAACCTGTAATTTTGACCATACTTACAATCTACATGAATCCCTAATCCCAGCATATTCATCAAACCTATTATATCCTCATCTGTAGCCCGGCTTTCAATACTACCATTCGTTTTGGATCTATTTCTAATGAACCATGATACTGGCCCATCTATATATTTAGACATTATTTTCGCGTGATGTTCCACATAGTCATTTACCCGTTCCCGTATTACATGATGGTATTCCTCATCGCCTGTTCAGATTTTGCTGATGCATCTATAAACACAATTCGCATCTGCCCTAACATTTTCCATTCCAACTCTTGCCTTCTCAGTTCAATATTATAGGTCGCGATATTGATATGGTCGGGGAGTTTTTTTCCGTAATTTTATTCCCAATACTTTTAAAACATTATTTATTTCTGACAGCAATACATTCTTTCTATTCAGTTCGGTACTGTCTGAATCAACCAGTCCAGATATCTTCTTATGTTTTGTTTTTCTAGTAAGGGTTTGGATTTTGTCACCATGGTTCTTTATTATTTTCAGAATAGCCTCTTTATCCGAGATGTTGAAACGGGAATTTATGGACTGTTTTAACTTCTCAAACTCATCCCTCGGAAGACCCAAATGTTCTTCGAATTCCAATCGCGTAATGTCTACCAATCTTTCTGATGTTACATTTAAAAGATTCTCATATTCCGATTTTCGGCCCACCCCACAGCGCAATGAGTGGGATCCCAATTATGAGTTCATACAGGCGATGTACACGAAATGTTTCAGATAAGGGAGATAAATATGTTTGGACAGATTGTAGGTTCGGCAAAAGTGAATGGAGAAAACCGGTTGGTTGTTTGATCCTAGAGGATCGTACAAATATCATGCATAGACAAGAGTAAAGAGAACACAGTAAGCAGTTGGAAGAACGATAGCCAGAACAGCGTTTTGTACATGCATGACGGTGTTGATGAAGGCAGCATAGGATCAGTGTACAGTGAAAACTAGAAGTCCTGTCACGAACTGTGCGCTTATCAAGATTTAATTGCGCGTATGAATTGCGCGCTAATGCCATATCGAATGACATCTAAAGCACGGCAGGTTCCTCTGGGTACTTATAGCAAACACAGGCAATGTTTCTGCCAAAGGACCTCCGGGTTACCCGGAGGTCCATTGGATGAAACATTGCCTGTGCACAGACCATATGTGCTGAATTTAGTCAAGAGTAAACAGAAACAAGTAAGAAGAACCACAGCCAGAACAGCGTGTTGGACAGTGTGTATGTAGTATAGGATCAGTGGAGGCGGGAGATATGATTTTCGCTCTTTCCAGCAAATCTCGAGCTAGGAAACCCAACCCTAGAGACTTTCCTGGTCCGTTTCAGTGATTGTTGGGTCGTTTCAGGTCATTCCCCTACAACAGAATGCACTCCCAGAACACAGCGCACACTAGTGCAAGCCTCACGGGCCGTGGGAACCATATGCCACGGTATTAGCACCATAGAAACCAAGAGGTCGGCCCCATCAACTACAATGGATGACGGAAACATGTATTACCATCACAACACGTGCAGCACATGCGCAGTAACACCGCCCATTACCATGCTAATGACTCACAACATGGACGTTCACTCGCGACACCATAACTCACGTGACATGAATTCACAGCAACTGTTGCGTCGGTTTCTAGGTCAGAAAGAATAAGACGAAAAGCCACTGAAATACAAAAGAGGCATATATTCACACATAGCTTCCCCTGATTATTTCTTGTTAGAGAGCGCGATCACTGTGATTCGCCATTGGTTGCACAGTCAATGCCAGTTTTGCTTTCCCGTGAAACAACAAATAATATATGACTAAACATGGGGAAATTTCGCTGGGATGGGATAAAACGTTTATATGTTCCCTTAATGTGACATTAATCCACAGCTACCTAATATTTCTTTTGTTCTCTGTCATGAAAACAAGCCCAATAAAATCACACCAAGTACGGTTTTGATGAGAACAGCTCAGTAAAACAGTACCAATATCTGGATATTGGGACTGTTTTGAAACAGTCCCAATAACTAGATATTTGTACGATTGTCACAGTACTGTAATCATAACCATTCAAAAGTAAAGATGCTGTAAAGGAGGTGTGAAAAACTTTCTAACACATGAATTATCGACAAGCTTTTCTCGACAGAGCTACTGAATTGAGTGTGCATCGTGTCCAAATTATAATGTACTTTTTAATTGTTTGTTGCTTTTAATAACCAACAGCCCTGGTAACCTAAAAAGGACTGCTGTGGAAACCTCGGAAGTGAAGCAGTGCTTGTTTGCTGTGGTAAACAACTTCAGTTTTACTGGTAAAATAGGATCTGGTCACCAGTGCCCGGGGTAGAAGTCCCCTAAAATGGGCAGCATGGGTGCAAACGATTCGCTAAACTTGACTTTACACCCTTTTTGCGGGCACAATTAGCCATAGCTGCAGAAAAGTGACCTTAAACACCAGAAAATAAATAAATAACCTAAAAAAACGCCCTTTTTCAAATATTAAGACGGCAATCACGCACCACCACCCGCCACCCCTGAGGGAAAGCGAACCTCTTCTTCAGATAAAAAAAAATTATTCTTTCAAATGCTATTAAATTTATCTGCCGCACTTTCGATGAGGGAATGAATAAGTGTTCCACCCTTGAGCTGAGCCATTATATTAGCGAGAGAAAAAATTACGTCATGATGTGAGTTCACTTCGAAGCCACAGATCTGCTCACAATATCTGAACTCCTGATGCGTGTCATAACTTCAATAGACTTTCTAGCAAGCAAACAATGGGTTATGTCCATTTTGTTTTTCGGGGGTAGAGCAAGCAAAAAGTGTTTTAAAATGTGTTTTTACTCGTGTCAAAGTTTCTAAAATATAATTTTTTTTACTTTTGTTAACATTGAGGGGCTGTGGATTAAATCACATATATCACTATTTTGTGTACTATATGGGTAAATAATTGTACAGTTTTGCAGGTGTCCTCCAATATTTGGACTCGGGTTCGCCTCGTCCAAATATTGGAGGACACCTGCACAACTGTACAATTATTTACCCATATAGTACACAAAATAGTGATATATCTATTACTTAGGGAGACCTTGGGACAGATATATTATTAGTATGTCTCTTTAATTTCACATTAGGAATATTTGGTCTAATATAATCTTCAAAAACAAAAAGAAAAGCACAGGTGATATTAATAATCATATCAAAATATCGTTTGAACCTAAGCGATAAATATGGCATAGAATTATGTCTTTTCGTGTAGATGTTACTATGCCGATGTTATTAGAACAAATGCGTTCTATAGACACATATGCACTCTCGACACGCAAAACTGCAAACAAGTAAAACAATATGAGAATTGGAAGACCGATAACTGAGCATGTTATACTCGTGAAGCGCCATTCACAGCCTACGAAAGATGAGGGGGCATGGTGGCAAAATCATTGTCAGTTAGCTTCTGTTAAACACCGACTGTGCGATCCACAATGTAACAATGTAATGGGACGATTGAAAGCCGGAGAATGACAGAAGGCTGTAGACCAAGTGTTTAATGCATCCCAGAGCACCAATTCCCTCGACTTTGGTGGCTGTATCAACTGCAAGGTACGACAGGTGACCGGCACAGGTTAGACCGACACCGCGTGACAACTGCTGCCCACAGTAGCCTCATACGGGTGCGTCATTTGGGTGAAAGTTTAACAAAAGCAACCTCTTTGTATCAGCAATTCCAGGAGTGCGAAGGAGATTTTAACAGACAGTTCATGATGCTGGTATCCGCGCCAGATGTCCCGTCAGACCTGGGTTTTTGGCGCCACAACGCCACAACGGTGGACGGCGTCTTGAATATTAATAACGAGTTTGTACCCTAGGGGACACTTCTGACGGATCGTTGATCATGACTAGAAAACGACAGAAAGTGTTCGACATGGTCCATTCATTAAAGAAGTGAGGAACAAGAGTCGACCCAGCGCTTCTCCAGAAAATGTTCTCCAGAAAGAGGACACCAGACCACTTCCATCCACACCCAAAGCACTTGTGGGGATGGAAGTGCCTTCTACTAGTTTGCAACTATATTTTTGTTTTAAAATTTGTCCGGAAAGCACTCAATATGGTGTTTCTGCAAATACCAATGATAAGGGGGCGGACCTGCGAAGTTGCAGGCCCAGGTGGACATTAGGCTGAGCAAACAGGACATGAAGCTTGCGAGCTTATCATTCGCTGGAGGAAAAATATTTTTGTCTGAAAAATTTGGACAATTCCCACTCTTCGGTTTCTAATGGCGCCACTGACGATGCGGTTGTGTCCTGTGCGTTCTGATTCATTCGAAGGTGCAAATATATTCACCCACCGCTTTCAACACTTCTGTCGTGTTGTTTTACCAAGATTCGCTATTTTTCAACACTGTGAATGACAGATGTGAATTGCCGTAATAGAACACGATACGATATGAGCAGTTGTAATAAAAAAGCTGCGATCGCCTATAAGGAACAAGCAACGAAACGAACTGAAATGAGTTATCACTTTTATGTGTCTCCTTAATGTTACGTTATGGGCACTTTTGATGAAATGCGTGATTAATATGTTCCCGTAATAAGACATCCGGAGGACTGGTTATGATATATGAAATATATATAGGTTCTCTGAATATAACATTAAGAGGACATTGTATGAGATATTGAGAAAATTGCTGGCCGCTCTCCATTTACGTTACAAGTGCATATGTGTCAACCATATTGGTTGTTGAATTGATAAGCTGGCCCGAAAAACAAGAAGTCCCAAAGGAGTGGAGAGAAAGTAAAGTGACATTTATTCACAAAAAGGGGGAAAAGACGTTTTGGATAACTATCGAGGGATCTCTGTCAGTAGCAACATTGGAAAGGTTTTCTGTAAAGTCCTGTATGGGAGACAAGAGGAGGTGATTGAGGAGAATGTTTTTTTGGGAGAAATCCAGAATGGCTTCAGGAAGGGAAGGAGAGTTGCTGACCATCTTTTCACACTGTCTCAAACAAATGATAGAATCCGCGAAAGCAAAAAAGAAAAAGATGTTTATGGCTTTTTGGATATCAAAAAGGCATTACGATAGAGTATGGACGGAAGGTATGTGGCGCAAGCTGGAGGCTATGGGCTTAGGAGGCGAGTTTGTTGGAATTATGAAAGCATTATGTACAGAGTGAACTTAGCCTGGGAAACATTACAACGAAACGTGTGCCTATGAAGATAGGCCTAAAACAGGGGTGTATCCTTTCGCCGATCCTGTTTACATTGTACATCAAAGGTTTAGGAGATGAACTCCTCCCTCCGTAGCGAGGAGGGGGTAGCAGTTGGGGACTTGAAGATCCCAGGGCTATTTTTTGCAGACGATATGGTTCTAGTGTCAGAAAGCGAAGAGGGGCTAACGAAAATTCTGGGAATTGTTGGGAAATATGGGAGCAAATGGAGACTCGAACTTGATGAAAGCAAGGGCAAAGTTATACCTGTGGGCCGCAAAGTGGACCCCACTCGAAGGTGGAGAGTGGGTGAGTTCTGCATTCCGGAAGGGAGCAGCAAACTTCTCAGTGTGGGAGAGACAGGTGATTACGAGTATTTGGGGGTAAATATAAACATTACAGGAAGAGGCATCTACCGGAACCACACAAATAAATTGATTTGAATGAAATTGAATGTCACGTGATTAATTGTGGTCGGACGCTGAATTTTTCTATCTCCTGCTTCGAAGTTATTTTTTATGATGAATTAATTGCTGTAGTGGTTTGATTCTGTGTTCAATGGATAGATAAATGGTAAAGGATAAGGGATGGACGGAAATTCCATGATGTTAGGCGGAAGATCTTGTCATTAACTTTATGAGATTGTAGATGTGTTGGGAAGTTGGATATTCAATCTTCCACTCTTGACTGAGTTTTTGTTTACGTTGGCTACACGTTGGCAACACAGGTGTTTAGGTGTGTTTGCGGAATGTTTGAGAAGAAGATGTGCTAACTCGTTCTGTATTTAGTTTTGTATGCTGAAATCATTGTCGTTCCACTACGATGGTTATTCTTACATAGGTGAGGCTGAATTTACGCAGTGAGGTCTTTCTTACTTCTTGTCACAACTGTACCTAGTATGTGCTGACCATCGATGCGTGTTGATCAGAACTGTGTTCACCCCGTTGACCTGTGAGTGACTATGCAATTGAAAAAAACAGCCAAGTTAGCCAAGTTAAATTACCCAACTAAGACGAAAACAAATCTATCTGTGTGAACGACCAAAACAAAACTCATAAGATCTTCGGTAAATTACTATACTTTACTTACACCTGCACTGTCAATTGAACAGCATAAAATTAATCATGGATAATTCCCAGTTTTCTCAGAACGATACAGTGGCAGATGAAAATGAAAAGTCTGTAAAAAGACCTTGGAACACAATTGACCACACTCCATCCCCAGGTGACAACAAGAAAGCTAGGGGTGACCCAAGTTCGGAATCCGATTTTGACTTGTCAGACATTCTGACATCAGGTGCCGTCCAGGTGGCAGAGCCCATGAGCCCTGGCGATCGTATGTGTGCGGCCTTTATTAAAGTGTTAAGAAACCCGACGGTGCGTGATAGTTTGAAATGTGTATTTCTCGAGGCAGCCAACGAACGTATTGACGTGCTGGAGGGTACCGTCAAAAAATTACAAAATAAATTAAAGGATCGGGATGGAAAAATCGAAAGACTAAGTGATCAAATTGATGATTTGGAACAGTATGGTCGGAGGACAAGCCTGAGGCTATCGGGTATTCCTGAGAAATCGGGTGAAAATACCGATGACATCGTTTTGGATGTCGCAAATAAAATAGGGGTCAATCTTTCTATCCAGAACATTTCACGAAGCCATCGTGTCGGTGCCAGAATTGTGAACGGTAACCAAGTGAATACAAGACCCATTATTTTCAGACTGAATGATTATCGCACAAGAGATAAAGTGTATCGTGCTAGGACTAAATTGAAAACAGTCAAGATTGGTTCTCAGACTGCTCATCAAGCAACAGGACGAAATGGTGTGTTCATCAATGAAGACTTAACTAGAACCAGAGCTTCATTAGCTCGTAGGGCCCGAGTCTTAGCTCGCGATAGGAAAATCCAGGACTCCTGGACCTTTGATGGTGTCATCTTTGTGAAGCTCAGAGATGGCTCTGTTCAAAGAGTCACCACCCAGTGGCAGATGACTGAATTGGAAGTACAATTCAGGATCGTGCAACGAATTGATCTCAATAGGTCTCAGTCTACAATTATGTAATGCCCCAAACAAATAAGAGTCGCAACTTCGATTAATTCTAATTGCGTACAGGTGATTTCGGCCGGGTGGTGATTGTGTCGCGTCCTGGTCGAAGTTATCTCTATTGGCTTACACTAGTTGCAGACGATATCTCATTTTTTTATTGTTTTCTTCCAAGCCATGGCTTATTGCCCCTCGCTGGAAGGAGCTCAGTGAGCTCGTTCCGGTGAGGGATCGTGGGCTGTGGTCTGGGGGTGAAAAATGATTACGAAATAATATAGAATGGCGTTATTTATATATTGATGAGGCGGTTTGTGCTGATCTGTGTGCAGGTGTATAATTGGAGCCCTGATTGTGCTGTTGTGTGAATATTATGTCAGGCGTGGGCAGGTAAATTCGACCGATTGACGACCGGGCCGTGATCTTTTTAAAATTATCTGTACGCTTCTTCGTGGTACAACAGTATGCTATTTATCGGAAAACAAGTGTGACTTCGTCCCAGTCAAAATCGACCGAGTCTGTGTCTGTTCACACTCATGAAATTATTCATTAGGCCCACAGTAGGACAAGGCAAATATGGTCGCAATGGTTGAAATTCTCAAGTCTGACTGTCTGACACCCCTGCCCAACCCTTATGTAATGGCGTGCTCTAGGGTTATAATTGACTGTGTAGTCGCGATATGTTATCATTGTGAATTGGCCTTAGCGTTGCGATATACCCTCATTGGTATGATGAAACTAGTTCAACTAATGGTCAACTTCATGGACGTATCTGTTCGCTCCGGGGGGTGAGGACACATGCGTCCAGGAAGTTGACCAGTCCCCAGTGTATGATCACAATGGTTGAAATTCTCAAGTCTGACTGTCTGACACCCCTGCCCAACCCTTATGTAATGGCATGCTCTAGGCTTATAATCGACTGTGTAGTCGCGATAAGTTATCATTGTGAATTGGTCTTAGTGTTGCGATATACCCTTATTGGTATCATCAAACTTGTTCAATTAATGGTCAACTTCATGGACGTATCTGTTCGCTCCGGGGGGTGAGGACACATGCGTCCATGAAGTTGACCAGTCGCCAGTGTATGCTCGCAATATTTGAAATACTTAAGTCTGACTGTCTGATACCCCTGCCCATCCCTTATGTAATGGCGTGCTCTAGGCTTATAATCGACTGTGTAGTCGCGATATGGTATCATTGTGAATTGGTCTTAGTGTTGCGATATAACCTTATTGGTATCATCAAACTAGCTCAACTAATTGTCAACTTCATGGACGTATCTGTCTCGCTAATTGCGTACTGGTGATTTCGGTCGGGTGGTGATTGTGTCGCGTCCTGGTCGAAGTTATCTCAGGTAGCTTTCGCTAGTTGCAGACGATAGCTCAATGTTTATTTCTTCCACACCATGGCTTATTGCCCCTCGCTGGAAGGAGCTCAGTGAGCTCGTTCCGTTGAGGGATCGTGGGCTGTGGTCTGGGGGTGAAAAATGATTACGAAATAATATAGAATGGCGTTTTTTGTATTTGTTGAGGCGGTTTGTGCTAATCTGTGTGCAGGTGTATAATTCAAGCCCTGATTGTGCTGTTGTGGGGATATAATGTCGAGTGTGGGCAGCTAAATTCGACCGATTGACGACCGTGCCGTGATCTTTTTAAAAGTATCTGCATGCTTCTTCGTGGTACAACAGTATGCTATTTATTGGAAAACAAGTGTGACTTCGTCCCAATTAAAATCGACCGAGTCTGTGTCTGTTTTACCACACTGACGATTCTCTTCCTGAGCTATCTGTACGTGCAAGTTCACACTCATGAAATGACGCATTAGGCCCACAGTAGGACAAGGCAAGTATGATCGCAATGGTTGAAATTCTCAAGTCTGACTGTCTGACACCCCTGCCCCAACCCTTATGTAATGGCGTGCTCTAGGCTTATAATCGACTGTAGTCGATATTTGTTATCATTGTGAATTGGTCTTAGTGTTGCGATATACTCTTATTGGTGTCACCAAACTAGTTCAACTAATGGTCAACTTCATGGACGTATCTGTTCGCTCCAGGGGGTGGTGAGGACAGATACGTCCATGATTTTGACAAGTCGCCAGGGTATGATCGCAATGGTTGAAATTCTCAAGTCTGCCTGTCTGACACCCCTGTCCCAACTCTTATGTAATGGCGTGCTCTTGGCTTATAATCGTCTGTGTGGTCGCGATATGTTAACATTGTGAATTGGTCTTGGCGTTGCGATATACCCTTATTGGTATCATCAAACTAGTTCAACGGATGGTCAACCTCATGGACGTATCTGTTCGCTCCGGGTGTGAGGACAGATACGTCCACGAAGTTGACCAGTCGCCAGTGTATTATTACTATCGAACTCTCCTTAATCGAGAAACCCTTTGCCTTACACAATCCTATTTTCCCCCTTTAATTAACAAAAAACAATTCCCACCCCACACTATTGAACTTTCCTTATTGTGACCTTTAAAATTTGGGCATTTCAGAATCAGTTGATCGAAACGATTTCAGTGTATATGATTCTCTCAATGCATTTAAAATTACTTAGGGCCCCGAATGGCTTACATTGGTCAAATTTATGGATTCATTTGTCCGCTTCTGGGGTGAGAGTAAAACTAGTTAAAATTAATTGATGACAATGAATGTTTGCCGAATTACATTAGTTGTTTATGCATAATTGCGTTTGCGTCAGATTCATTAACCATAGGTGGGACGCCCTTGATTCTTTCTTGCAAACACATTTTTTGTGTGTTCACGTCCCTATTAATGTTAGCTCATTTGTTGCAAGATGGCGTTTATTATCAGTGGTGCCCCCCCCCCCCCCACTTCCTCCATGCCATTCAATTTCACAATACAAATGCAACAGCACTTTCTTCCTGTCAACTCTCGCGGCAGAAAGGATTTGCCTTACGTCTTTCAGTGCCACGGTTTTGTAATAAAGGTACATATCACTTGATGACTCTTGCACAGTTAACACTTCCCACGAACAGTCCTTATCGACATCTGATCGTGAGTCGTACCCGCTTACTTTCCCAACCCATCAATAATCAGTATTGTAGTTGGAAAATAGGAGATGGGATATCGGTCGGATCGCGACTGTGTCGTGTGCCGATCGAGATTTTATCTCCTCTTTTCTCTTCTAAGTGTCGCGTCCCACGAACAGTCCTTATTGATATCTGATCGTGAGTCGTACCCGCTTACTGCTCCAACCCACCAATATTCAGTATTATAGTTGGAATAGGAGATGGGGTCTCGGTCGGATCGCGTCTGTGTCGGGAGCTGATCGAGATTTTATCTCCTCTTTTCTCCTCTTAGTGCCGCGACTGGCGTCACACTGTTACTTCACAGTATTTCGCGTGGATAGTGTTACACTGATAACAGTGAATATTTGCTGAACTACATTAGTTGTTTATCCATATTTGCGTTTGCGTCAGATCCATCAACCATAGGTGGGACGCCCTTGATTCCTTCTTGCAAACACATTTCTTGTGTGTTCACGTCCCTATTTATGCTAGCTCATTTGTTGCAAGATGGAATTTATTATCAGGTCCCCCTCCTCCATGCCATTCTATTACACAATACAAATGCAACAGCACTTTCTTCCTGCTAACTTTCGATACTTTCGTGGCAGGAAGGATTTGCATTTCGTCTTTCAGTGCCACGGTTTTGTAGTAATGGTACATAACACTTGATGAATCTTGCGCAACTAACACTTCCCATGAACAGTCCTTATTGATATCTGATCGTGAGTCTTACCCGCTCACTGCCCCAACCCATCAGTATACAGTATTATAGTTGGAAAACAGGAGATGGGGTCTCGATCGGATCGCGACTGTGTCGTGTGCCGATCGAGATTTTATCTCCTCTTTTCTCTTCTAAGTGTCGCTTCCCACGAACAGTCCTTATTGATATCTGATCGTGAGTCGTACCCGCTTACTATCCCAAGCCACCAATATTCAGTATTATAGTTGGAATAGGAGATGGGGTCTAGGTCGGATCGCGTCTGTGCCGGGAGCTGATCGAGATTTTATCTCCTCTTTTCTCCTCTTAGTGCCGCGACTGGCGTCACACTGTTACTTCACAGTATTTCGCGTGGATAGTGTTACACTGAAAACTGTGAATGTTTGCTGAACTACATTAGTTGTTTATCCATATTTGCGTTTGCGTCAGATCCATCAACCATAGGTGTGACGCCCTTGATTCCTTCTTGCAAACACATTTCTTGTGTGTTCACGTCCCTATTTATGCTAGGTCATTTGTTGCAAGATGGAATTTATTATCAGGGGTGGGTCCCCCTCCTCCATGCCATTCTATTACACAATACAAATGCAACAGCACTTTCTTCCTGCTAACTTTCGATACTTTCGTGGCAGGAAGGATTTGCATTTCGTCTTTCAGTGCCATGGTCTTGTAATAATGGTACATATCACTTGATGAATCTTGCGCAACTAACACTTCCCATGAACAGTCCTTATTGATATCTGATCGTGAGTCGTACCCGCTCACTGCCCCAACCCATCAGTATACAGTATTATAGTTGGAAAATAGGAGATGGGGTCTCGGTCGGATCGCGACTGTTTCGTGTGCCAATCGAGATTTTATCTCATCTTTTCTCCTCTAAGTGTCGCTAATGGCGTCACACTGTTGCGGTGTTACCTCACAGCATTTCGCGAGGATAGTGTTACAGATACCGTCTTAGTTTAAATGAACTGATAACAGTGAATGTTTGCTGAACAACTTTATTTGTTTAAGCAGGGTTGCGTTTGCTTCAGATCCTTCAACCATAGGTGGGACGCCTTCTTTGTACATAACTCTTGATGAATCTTGCGCAACTCACACTTCCAATGAACAGTCCCTTATTGCATTTCAACAGAGATCACTGGTATAATGACAAAACATTACAGTCAATACACCGTTCTAAGTGTACCCCCAAACATTGGCTGATAACAGTTCTCTGGATTTAATGTATTGATAATCCACTACTGGTAAACAGACAACTATTTACTTCGCTTAAGAAGACTATAAACTCTACCTCTATACAAACACTACAGTTATTTTGTATATATTTTATTACCTTCATATCTTTTAGTGTTTCATTCATATATTTTACTTTCAAATCTCTAACATCAATACTCTTTATTCTACACAACATCATTTCTTCTCAAGCCAGCTTGAATACATTTTGCTTCTAAAATTAAAATCATATCTAATGTGCTCAGTTGAATTATACCGTGCCCGGATAGGAAATTTCAACCTTACAGTTTATTCCAGCAGCTTAAAGCATTGCTTACCGAAAGATAGATCTACGTGCATCTTACTTTACTTGCTCTTGCGTCTCAGTGGTGCTGAACTGCATGAAAGCTTCACTGCCATGTTTGCTTTGTTCTTTGGGCAATCCCCTCACTCAGTAAATTCGACTGAACCAATTACACGTCGCTACAGTTCTCTGAATGTCTCGAAGGCTACATCAACACTAAAAGTATTAGCTACAGTTTTCCTATCAACGTTGTTTCTCATCTCTTTAGCCATAAGCCTATTATTGTCAGGTGACATTGAAACTAACCCTGGTCCAAATTCTCTTAATTCAGATGGCAACCTGAATACTCTAAAACTTGTTCATCTTAACATTCAAAGCCTCAAACCTAAACTGGATATTGTACAATGTGAATTTACACCATTAGATATCATGGCTTTTAGTGAGACATGGCTACAGAGCGATGATCCCTCATCTGATGTCCAACTCCAGGGGTTCCATGAACCTCTGCGATTTAATCGCTCGTCAAGGGGAGGTGGGGTTGCCATTTACATTAAAAATGGTATCTCGTTTCGACACATACCTGATCTTGATACACCGAATACGGAGTGTATATGGGCTGAAATATTTACAAAACGGAATAGGTCGTTATTACTAGGAGTATTCTACCGCCCACCCAACAGTCCCCCAAACACATGGAATGCCATATCAGCATCCATCGAAAAAGCTAGAGACACGTCCGTTGGTGACTTAATTATCACGGGTGATTTCAACGATAACCAAATGGTATCCTCAAGAAGTAGCTTTTCTGAAATAATCAATTACTTTAACCTCAGACAGCTTGTGAGCGAACCAACTTGTTTTACCGAGACATCGGCTTCACTGCTAGATCTTTTTGCTGTCAGTAACACAATCAACGTGAAAACAAGCGAAGTCCTCGAACCAATTATCCCAGACATGACCCGCTATCACTGCCCAATTTCAATTGAACTCGAATTTTTAAAACCAAATCCACCTTCTTTTAAGAGGAAGATATGGCTTTACTCTCAGGGTAATTATGAAGTACTAAACGCGGCTTTCTCTGACGTCGACTGGAACTCTATCTTTGATACGGTATGTCTCGATACTATGGTTTCCAAATTCACTGATAAAATACTTGACACTGCATCCAAACACATACCTCATAAAATGATTACTTCGAGAATGGACCAACCGAAATGGATGCATAATGAAATAAGATTACTAATGAGACAGAGAAAACGTTTGTATCGCATTGCCAAACGTACTAATATTCCATACAACTGGAATAAATATAAACGTAAACGGAATGAGGTTGTATCGGCCATCAAGGAGGCCAAAGCCCAGCATCTTTCAAAAATCCAGTCCACACTGAGAAGCAACGAAACCCCGGCATCACTGTGGTGGAAGACCTTAAAAACACTAATCGGTAGCTGTAACACAACAGGAATTCCCACCCTGATTCGTCTAAACAAAATATATTCTTCAAGTGTCGAGAAAGCTGAAGTGTTCAGTGAATACTTCTGTTCTATCTCGACAGTTGACGATTCGAATGCTTCCCTTCCAGATCCACCACAACATGTTTCCCAGTGTATTGATAGTATCACCCTACATTGCAGTGAAGTATATGCTGCAATGAAGTCGATAAAGGTGTCCAAGGCGTCTGGTCCTGATCAAATAAGCCCGCGTCTCCTAAAAGAATGCAAATCCTCTCTCAGTGAGCCACTCTCAATTTTATTCAACATTCTACTGAATAATTCGTACTTTCGTTCATTATGGAAAAAAGCAAATGTCTCCCCAATCCTAAAAATAAAACCCTCAAACACAGTCACCAATTATCGCCCGATATCGTTGATCAGCTGTGTTGGTAATATATTTGAAAAATGCGTCTTCAAAGACTTGTGGCAGTGTTTGAGTGAAAATAATGTCCTTAGTCAGTTTCAGTCAGGTTTTACACCTAGAGATTCAACCGTCCTCCACCTGACTGACATATATGATGAATTTTGTCGCGCGCTTGATGAAGGCAAAGAAGTTAGGGTAGTTTTTTGTGAGGTCAGTAAGGCGTTTGACAAGGTATGGCATGCTGGTCTTATCCACAAGCTGGAGAGTATTGGTGTTTCAGGAGAACTACTTCTGTTTCTAAAATCGTATCTTGCGTATAGGTCGCACCGAGTTGTGATAGCCTCGGAGTCTTCGTCATGGAGACCCATCAATGCCGGTGTACCTCAGGGGTCTATACTCGGACCCTTACTGTTTTTGATATACATAAATGATATAACCAGCGACTTATTCAGTAGCATACGCCTCTTTGCAGATGATACTTCCTTGTATCTAATTATTGAAAACCCAGAGCAAGCCTCGGTCATAATCAATCAAGATTTGGCCACAATCGAGCATTGGGCCAAAACATGGTTGGTTGAGTTCAATCCCAACAAAACTGAAAGTATGTGTATATCACGTAAAATCAACCCAGACTCTCACCCACCCTTATATTTAGGTGACTCACAGATATCGAAAGTTCGTGACCACAAACATTTAGGACTCATTCTAAACAGTACATGTACATGGAACGACCACATTGGTCATATTTGCACCAAAGCCTGGTCACCTTTAGACCTGCTGAGGAGGCTCAAATTTAACCTTGATCGCAGTGTCCTGGAAAAAATATATTTTGCCTTTATTAGGCCTCTTCTGGAATATGCGGATACTGTCTGGGATAATTGTTCCGTGACCAATATCGCGGAACTAGAAAAAATACAGATTGCAGCAGCAAGAATCATCACCGGAGCAACAGTTAGTGCCAGTAAGGCCCTGCTATATTCGGAAACACGGTGGGAATCCCTGCAAGAAAGGCGCCGTAAACATAAATTAATTCAGTTTTTCAAAATGTATCATCACATGTCACCTCCATACATCTCCAACAAAGTTCCCCCACTTACCTCCGTGTCGAATTCATCACGTAGTCTCCGATCTGGCCAAAACCACCGAGTTCCCTTTTGTCGAACGCAATTGTATCAGTCTTCTTTTATCCCCTGCGTTACTGACCTGTGGAATAAGTTGCCGTTACCTGTCCGCGAGAACTCATCATTGATTAACTTTAAAACGTTTCTCAGTGATGGTAACCAAAGACCCCCAACGTTCTACAGTAACGCGAAATCTCGCAGGGCTCAAATATACCATTGTAGGCTGCGGTTGCATTGTAGTAGTCTTAATTCTCACCTCTTCGACAATCATTTATCACCCAGCCCCTACTGCCAGTGTGGTGAGCACGAAACTACTGATCACTTTTTCTTTCATTGTCCCCTGCTTTCAAACGCTCGAAATTATACAATTAATTTACTCCCATATGTAACAGATACATTCACACTTCTGTTTGGCTCTGAATTCTTGAACAACGAGAACAACCGCCTTATTTTCGAAGTGGTACATGACTTCATTCTATCAAGCAAGCGATTTCAATAATGCAGAAACTTAACAATACGCCCCCATCCCCACTCCTCGTGGGAAACTGCACCAAACAGGTTCTGCTTAGCTAGTATAATAGGACCAAGTGACCAATGCTGGTGGTGGAATAGCCCGTCAGACGTTCCAACGTTCAACACCTCTAGGTTTACTTACGTACAACTTGCCACTGAATGATCTAAATGATCAAGCTGCCTACTTGAGAGTTAATTCTATTTAATTCTATTTAACATACATTCAGTCAGTATCCGACCCCCTGGTACAGATACCTGTATCAGGGGTACGATGTAAGCACGATCCCTTTCCGAGAGTTCAATTCTTTTGGTCCCACACAAATAAATAGTTCGTTATTTCATTCGTCTGCATAATACATTCTCGACTATTGCCCAAAGTATTGTAGGATAAATAAATTATTATCAACTGTGAGGGTGTGCACGGTGCGTGTCGGAGTCTCGCTCCGGTTTCTGAGGACAGTTTTGGGCTCGTCATCGACACGTCCTGAACTGCCCTTGGAGACCGGAGGGTGACTTCGTTGCGTGCTTTTTACATCAGCATAATACCTCTGTATCATGTATTCAAGTTGATTTCATCTTATTATTTTCCTATTATTTAGTTTGTTTTTTTTTCTCTTCTTCTTCTTTTTCCATTTTCTTTTTCTACTTATCAGCATTCCTGTTCTTCCTTTCTCTTCTTTCTTTCCCTTTAATTTTAAGTTGAAGTTTAAACAGTTTCACATGTCGTTGCCCGGCGGTCGAGACTGCCTTCCTCTACTCCGTGTTTCTTCTGATGTGTTGCTTAACTTATCTGCCAATGACCTTCAATCGTAGCAACTAAGAGTAATTTGATATGCAATGAAGGGAGCGCCTCGGCCTCCGTGTGTCGGCATGTGAGCTCTTCATCTGATTCGTACAAGCTACAGGAGTAAGTTCGTAAGTTATCAGGGAGACGACTTACATAAGCTTTAAGCTTTCTGTCGAATCCCTCCTTTACACAGTAATCTACTTTCATTGTTTTGTGTATACTATTGTATTTAGTGTTGTTCAGAACCTTTGTTACTCTACTGTTATTGTGAAATGTGTACACATGTCATTTAGTGAATAAATACTGTTTAAACTAAATAAATTGATTCTGAAGGGGAAGCGAATCCTTAACCAAATGAAACTTATAGGGAGAAACAGTTTCAATAAGGTTTTCGTGGGGAAAACCATTTGGGAAATGGTCTTTGGGTGGCCTGCGTGATTAAGAGAAGCCAGGTTTTGAAGAGTACCTTGATGGCACTTTTGGGGGGGGGGGGTCACTGTTGTTCAAGCTGAGGTCGCGATCCCTGGAGCTGAAGGGAAAAATTGGGAAAGACGGTGAAAGGGAGTGCCAGATGTGTAACTTGGACATGGTGGAGACCCTGGAACACTTCTAGAATGCCCAAAGTATCAGTCTAAAAGAATGAGATTCACTGGGAGTATAATGGGGAAGTGGGATGGGAGAATGAAGGACATGTGGTTAGGGGGAGACTCAAAGGAGAGGGTTGATATGCTAATCGGAGAGATTGGGAAGAATGAGACAAGGGATATCATCAAGCAGTTTGTCTCCGAGTGTTGGGAGGAGAGGAGAAGCGTTGGAATAGGGGGGCAGTTGGGAGTACAGGGGTAACCATGGCCTTCTCGTCCGAGAACCGCGACAAATCAGCGGCTGGCCAAAGTGTTATTATTATTACTATTTGCATCTGGAGTGACATAAAAAGTGGCCCATACGAGATCCTGGCTTTATTTTCTATAACTGTGTTGACTCGCCATCACATGCACATGCTGTTGGTTAATATTGAAACCCAAATATCTGTTCGCCACGTGACCTGGTTAATGGGACTTTACTTTGTGCGTTTTCTGTACTTTGGATATACTCGTTTCTTGTGAAAACAACATCGTGTTTCGAAATCAGTTCAACCAACACTAAGCCGTAAAATATGATACTATATGGTGAGTCATCATCATATTGTGACCAACGTTTGAAAGAAGCAAGCAACAAAACGAGATGAAATGGAATATTACTTGTATATGTCTCCTTAATGTGATATTAGGGAGACTTTTGGTGAAACACGTGTTTGATATATTCCCGTAATTAGACATTAGGAGGACGTCTCAATATAATTGAAATATTATGTCTTATGAATATAACATTACGAGACTGCGTATAAGATAAAGTATAAAGTGCTGGTCGCCTTTCATATATTATTAACTTTTGGGAAAATATGTAATTGATATGTTCCCATAACTAGACATTAGGCAGACTTGTGACGATACAGTACGTGGAGAGTGTATTATCACTAAATCACCCGCAGAGTGAAGATTCCACCCAAGCAATAAAATAATAATTGCAAATTTGTTGCAAAGCATAACCAGCACAAGCAAAGTTTCAGCCAATGGACCTCCGGGTTAAACCCGGGGGTCCATTGGCTGAAATATTACTTGTGTTTTTTGTCGATATGTACAAAATTTGAAAGTTATAGCTTGGGTGATAACTCCACTCCGCGGGTGATTTAGTTACAATCCACTCTCCATGTACTGTATACGAAATGTATATGTCTCCTGAATGTAACATTAGGACTTCGGATGTGATGTTATGTAAATGTTGGCCGCCCTCCATAAACGTTATAAGTGCATCTTTTATGTGTCTACTGTGTTGTTTTGTTGAATTGATACATCTGGCCGGCTACTATTTTCATTTTGAGTGACAAAAAACTGGCCCATACGAGATCCCGCCTTTATTTGTCATCACTGTGTTGACTCGCTGCCACATGTCCATACTGTTGCATCGTGACAAGACTCTTTAATCATAACTTAATCAACCATGAATAAGTAACTCTATTTGTGGTTTTGTTATAATTGCCTTTTCCCCTCAAACATGCTTGGACAACCTTTCTTTAACAAGTTAAGATTGAAACCCAAATATCTATTCGCCACGTGAACTGGTTAATGGGAATTTATTTTGTGCATGTTTTTGTTCTTTGGATATACTCGTGTTCTATAAAAACAAAATCGTGTTTCGAAATCACTTCAACCATCACTAAACCGTAAAACAACACAATACGATATGACCAAATCATGATAATATTGTGACGACCGCTTGAAAGGAACAAGCAACAAAACTAGATGAAATGGGATATCTCTTTTATATGTCTCCTTAATGTGACATTAGGGAGACTTTGGGCCAAATACGTGATTGAAATGTTCCCGTAATTAGAAATTAGGTGGATTTCTCAATATATTTTAAATATAAGTGTATTGTAAATATAACAATATCCGGACATCGTATGATGTATAGTTAAAATTGCTGGCTGTCTTTCATATATTATTAACTTTTGGTGAAATGCGAAATGTGTTCCCGTAATTGGACATTAGGAGAATTTGTTACGGTATATGAAACGCATATGTATCCCGAAGGTAACATTAGGAGGACTTCTTATGAAATATTGTTTGAATTGCCAGCCGCCGCCCATACACATTGTAAGTGCATATGTGTCTGCCGTGTTGTTTGTTGAATTGATACAGCTGGCGCATTACTATTTTTATCTGAGGTGACATAAAGAAACTTCATCCTACACACAACCGCCTATAACCCACACATATACAAGGCTGCCTATCAACAAACCTGCCCTGTCTGTCCAATACCCTGTTCTGACTACCTGTCTACCAACCACTTGCCCTGTTCTATTGTCTCTAGACTGTGTGTGATCGTGGTCCATACTATCTGCCTCAATTTGATAGAATCGACCAATCAAATCAATTTACCAAGATCAACAAGCCAACCAGCTTGCTCCATTCACCTTAGGCCCTGCGCACCATCTTTCCAAACATATCTACAGTACGTGGAGAGTGGATTGTAACTAAATCACCCACAGAGTGGAGTTATCACCCAGGCTATAACTTTCAAATTTTGTACAAATCGACAAACAACAAAAGCAATATTTCAGCCAATGGACCTCCGGCGCAGTCTACCAAAACAGATTCTTTTGTGAAAAATAGTGAAGAAAAATAGTTCAAATTCTTCTTCTGATGATAAACATTCATCAATTCTTTCTATTGAAACGCATTTTTCAGTGAATGATAATTTAATTTGTTCATCTAATCTTTCTATTGAAACAAATTCTTTGGTAAAAAATAATTTAAATTGTTCTTCTGGTGATAAACTTACAGTGAAGGATAATTTAAATTGTAAACATTCATCTATTCTATCAGAAATATGTGTAAATTGTTCCTGCTAAATTTGTACTTGTAGCAATGCAGTTTGTGAAAATAACAGTCAACCAAAAGAATTTTCTGACCTTATTCACGACAATTTTTTGATTAAAAAATCCCAATTACCAAATTATTTAGGATGTAAAATTCCAGTATATTCAAATCTGAATATCCCATTTTTCGGGCAGTATTACAGAATTATTCAGATTGGGAACTTTATGAATATTTGGAATACGGTTTTCCAATCGGTTTCTATGGAGAACACTTAAATAACTGTCGAGTGAGAAATCATTCTGGAGCTACATCTTTTCCAGATCAGTTAGACGTCTATCTTGTGAAGGAATCTGCATATGGAACTGTAATTGGCCCTTTCCTCTCTCATCCTTTTGAAACTATGTTTCTTTCACCTCCTAACAGGGTTCCCAAGAAAGATTCTTTAGAAAGACGAGTTATTTTAGACTTGAGTTTTCCTACTTCCAGTGCAGTCAATGATTTCATTCCTAAAAACAGTTATTTAGGTAACAATATTCATTTGACACACCCATCTGTTGACAATTTGGTAGAATTTGTTAAAAAAACACAGTCATTCTGCATTGTTGTATTAATGGGATTTAAAGTGAGCTTATCGTCAGATTCCTATAGATCCTGGTGATGTGAATCTTTTAGGTTACAAATGGAATAATCACATTTTTTTGACCGAGTTCTATCCATGGGTCTTCGAAGTGCAGCTTTTATCTGTCAAAGAGTAACAAATTCTGTTTCTTACATGATGAGCATCCATGGACATGATGTAATAAATTACTTAGATGATTTGGCAGGGGCAGTGGGTGAACTTGAAGCTGATCATAGTTTGACCTATTGAAAAATATTTTTGACTCTTGTGGTCTGGAGGAATCTGTTGGTAAAGCCTGTCCTCCTTCCTCTAAAATGACATTTTTGGGGAATCCAGTTTGATACTTTGGACCTGTCTTTGACTGTGACTAGAGAGAGAGTTATAGAGATTTCCTTGTTAGTGCAGAATTGGTTAAAAAGGAAAAAGGCAAGTAGGAAAGAATTGAAATCTATTTTAGGCAAGCTTAGTTTTATCTCAGCTTGTGTTAAACCTGGCAGAATTTTCATTTCACGGCTTCTTACTTGGCTTCGATCTCTAAATACTCATGATAAAACAAAATACCAGAATATGTCAAAAAGTTTTTTTTTTGGTGGTCTAAATTTCTCATTGAATTTAATGGTATTTCCACGATGGATATGGAAGAATGGTCTCGAACTGACATTTGCTTCTCTTGTGATGCCTGTTTACTTGGATGTGGTGGAGTTTGTAGTAAAGAATATTTCCATACTAAATTTCCGGAATTCATAAATTGAATGTCTCTTCATGTTAATTGTCTTGGACTTTTAACCATTTCAGTGAGTCTGAGATTATGGGGTAAACCATTATCCGGTAAAAAAGTAGCGTGTTATGTGATAACCAAGTATCTGTGTCAGTCTTAAATTCAGGAGCTCGTCGTAATGCCTTTTTACTACAGTGTCTCTGGGAAATTCAATTTTTAGCAGCCACAAACAGATTTCAGATCAGGGGAAAGCATTTGTCAGGGCGTGACAACAGACTAGCTGATATTTGACACAACATTGGATGAGCTGCCAAAATTGTTCAGTTCATCAATGTCAGAAGTTCAAGTACATGAGAATTTATTCAAATTATCCTGCGACTGGTAGTTTAATTTCCGTAAGAATGACATTTCACTATTACATAGGGCTGCACGGTATATCGGTAAACCGATATATACCGGTATTCAAACCAATACCGATTGAATACCGGTGTCATTACAAAAATATCGGTTTATCGTCATTCTTTAATTTTCAAGATGTCTTGAGTTTTAACTGTAGCCACGAATGAATAATATTATCCCTTTACCCAGGGATTCGTCCGCATGTTCCCGCGTTCTATTATACAAATTCAACAGTTCAAATTTTTTTTTTTTTAAATTTCAACAAAACTTTATCATGTGCCGCCTCATTGGAACGAGCTCCCTGAGGTCGTTCCAATGAGGGGTCACATGATATTGTCTTGCAGACAGTTTTGGAAACAATCTGTTAAACTATTAATTAAAATAATAAATTTTGAGATGTCATCTGCGTTGGGTGAAGATGTTTCGAATAGCATCATCAAGGCATGCTGATTCGTTCCTCAAGTCTCGATTGTGGTGCTTATGTTCAGGTATCTGAACAGTTTTCGATATACCGGTATACCGCGGTATTTTTTGGAATACTGATACCGGTATTCAGTTTTGAATACCGTGCAGCCCTGCTATTACATTTCAATTTTATAATTTATTTTTTTTTGTATTTATTATTATTTCAGACTCTCTTACATGTATATCGATTTTAAGGAAGGAAGCTTTGGACTCCACTTTAGCTGCCTTTGCAGATGGAACAATCAAGAATTTGAAAATTCAATTTGAAGCCTTTTTCTTGTTCTGTAAATTTTATGATTTGAAACCTCTACCTGTTTCTACAGATATTTTACATTTATATGCTCAGTTTTTGAGCAAATCCTTCAAATCCACAGAATTCATTCAAAATTATATAAGTGGAGTTAAAACTCTTCATTTAAGAATTGAATGCAATTTTTATAATCTTTATTGGAGTATGAACGTGTGGGAATGGGTACAAATTATGTATGAATCCCTCTTCGGGATTCATACATAATTTGTACCCATTCCCACACGTTCATACTCCAATAAAGATTATAAAAAATGCATTCAATTCTTATAAGTACATTCCGTAACTGTTTAAACTACTTTTTACCAAACAACAAAGCAGAAAGACGAAATAAAACATGTACGAACGAACGAGGCGAAAAACCACCCTCACACAAAATACAAAGCGCACAACTCTGATTTTTAATTTTCACAACTTTAGAAATGGATACGAGTATTTTAATAACGGGCTTTATGCCACAGTTGGGAAATGCCAGCAAAGAAACAGCAGCGGAGTTGATCACTGCGAGAGGCGCTAAAAGTTAAAAACCCACCCAAACACCGCCCGAATTACATTCTGTCAACTGCGCTCTACCGTAAATGCGGGTCAAAGTTCGACCAAATGTATTCATTGGAAAATGAATTACATTTGGTCATGACGTTTTCACCCAGCTGACCAATGGGAATTGAGTATTTGGACCCAAAACGTATAACTACATTGACAATGTAATTATATCCGTTTGAATATAGAATTCCCAACCGATAATGGACAATTGCGACTTATTTTGAAAGGTATTGTCAGATTGAATCTACATTGCCCGAGAAGGGCTTCTCCTATTTCTCCCTCAATTTTATTAGATGTGTTCTCTCATCTGAGTTTAAAAAATCCCAATGATGCTACATTTTGGAGCTTATTTTTAATCTGTTTTTTCACTTTTTCTCGGAAATCAAATATGGTTCCTGATTCCATTCATTCTTTTGATCGCAAAAAACATCTCACAAGAAGAAACATCGAAATTCATGATGAGTTAATTGATAATTTTTTTGGGAGTAAAACAATTCAGCTTGGAGAACGCACTTTGCAGATTCCCATGGTTAAGATTCCATCACCCCCTCTTTGTCCAGTACAGGGCTTCTCAAATATGTGTCGTTTAACTAAAGCAGATCCGAGGTCCCCAGCCTTCTAATTTCAAGAAAACGGTCACACAATTCCAGTAACATATCCTAAATTTCAAAAGGTATCAAAAGAATTGATTTCCAAAACGTGTAGGGATCCACAAGAATTTTCTTCAAATAGTTTCAGACGAGATGGAGCCACTTTTGCATTCCATTGTGGAGTTTCTCCAAATCTGATACAGTTGGTCGGTGATTGGAAAAGTGATGCTTACAAAAAGTATTTAGATTTTACTTTAGAGAATAAAATTCATGTCAGTAACTTACTCAAATCTTTCATTATTAAGGGAGATATTTTATTATATTTTTTCAGAGAAAGGTGTTCCAAGGTCCATTTTAATCCTTTCGGATTCAATACCCAAATACGTCACAGATATACACTGGGCAGATGTCAAACCTCATCCCGAGGCCGCAATTGGAAGAGAACCCAGAATTATTCAAAGGGAATATAATTTAGATTATGATTTTTTAATAATTCATGTAGGAACAAATGATATCAATACTCTCATTGTACAAGAAATGATTACTTCATATAATAATTTAATTTCTTTTATTCAAAATTTAAGTACATGTAAAATAAATTTTTCTTCCCTTATTCCTAGACCTAGTGATTTCGAGAAAACAGGTGATAAAGTTATTGAGGTTAACAAAGCTTTAAATAAATTATGTGATCAACGGCATGTCCGTTTCATCAGAACATTTAAGCCTTTTACAATTGAAGGATCTCGTCTCCCTATGAGACATTTATATGCAGTTAAAGATGGTGGTCTTCATTTAAATGCGGAAGGGACTAGAATTTTGTGAAACTTTTCATTCAGGTGGTTTCTTTCTAAACTGGATTCTTCTTCAGTTTTTCAAATCTGCCAAAGATTTAATGATCTCTTTGGAGTTTGTTTTTTTCCGCTATTACAAGTATGTCCCTGTTGCTTGCTTCTGAGGATCTGGTGTTTGACCTCCTGAAGGCCGTTGGATTGGTGGACCTTGTCCATAATGTAAGGTATTTTATGTTATTCAGGTACGTTTCATATTTAAATTTATGACATTGTTCATTGAATGTTGAACTATCTTCATCTGATCTGACAATTTGCTTGGATGGATGTATTTCAACATTTAACTGAATAATCGATAATCAGATTTCATTCCTGTTAACTTATTTATTTAGTGATTTAATTATTTATTTTATCAAGTCATTTATTTATTATATTTCTGTATATTTTATGTAAACTTCGTTTACTACAAAAGGCCACATCAATAAAGCATCAACATTATTTCTTACATTAATTTTTCCCGAGATGATCATTGTCTTATGCTTGGCTTCCAGTGCTATTGTTTTTCTGGGATGCGGTTATCTACACGTCCACATTTTACACACGACGTATGCAACACATAGGCACATGTCAGAAGTTCTGGCATGTGATTGTGTGCCAGTGAAAAATGGATGCACATTACTTTCAGAATATGGGCACATGCGGATGTCTTACTCCTAACTCCTAGAGCTCGTTCCAACGATGGGTCATAACTTATGTTTTTGAGGCAAAAAATAAAAAAAAATAGTTACTCAAGAACATTTTTTGTCTTCTGCTTTTCGTGTTAGGTAAAGGGTTAAAAGTTACTTTGTCAATTTCACGATGTGGGTTTTGCTCAATAGGTAGGTACTTATTCAGACATATTCGCTATTGTGATGAACTGACGGTAAAATGGCCTGAGGTTTGCGCCTCGGATCGTCTGTTGGTTTTAGCCAACTGGTAAGGACTTATTGGAACATATTCGCTATAGTGATGACTTGAAAGTAATATGTCCTTGGGCTTGCGGCTCGGATCATTTGTTCAACCTCGATGAAGAAAACAACGGAAGGTGTTCGGCATGGTCCTTTCATTAAAGAAGTTGATGGCCTGGCTTTATTCTAAAAATAAAACTCGAGAGGTGCATAGGACATCTCAAACAACTACCAGAAATGAGGAACAAGAGTCGACCCAGCGCTTTTCCAGAAAATGTTCTCCCGAAAGAGGACACCAGACCACTTCCATCCCCACCCAAAGCACCTGTGGGGATGGAAGTGCCTTCCTCCAGATTGCAACTATACTTTTGTTTTAAAAGTTCTACAGAAAGCACTCAATCTGGTGTTTCTGCAAATACCAATGATAGGGGGGGGGGGTGGACCTGCGAAGATGCAGGTCTAGGTGGACATTAGGCTGAGTAAACAGGACATGAAGCCTGCGAGCTTATCATTCACCAGAGGAAAAATAGTTTTGTTTGAAAAATATGGACAATTCACACTCTTCAGTTTCAAATGGCGCCACTGACGATGGGGTTGTGTCCTATGCGTTCTGGTCCATTCGAAGGCGCAAATACAGTCAACCAATGCTTTCAACACTTTTGTCGTGTTGTTTTACCATGATTCGCTATTTTTCAACACTATGAATGACAGATTTGAATTGCCGTAATAGAACACGATACGATATGAGCAGTTATAATCAAATTGAAATGATCGTCTATAAGGAACAAGCAACGAAACGAACTGAAATGAGTTATCACTTTTATGTGTCTCCTTAATGTTACATTATGGGCACTTTTGATGAAAAGATTAATATGTTGCCGTAATAATACATCCGGAGGACTGGTTATGATATATAAAATATATATAGGTTCCCTGAATATAACATTAAGAGGACATTGTATGAGATATATAGTAAATTGCTGACCGTTCTCCGTGTACGTAATAAGTGCATATGTGTTAACCATGTTGTTTGTTGAATTGATAAGCTGGCTCGTTACTATTTTCAGCTGGAGTGACATAAAAAGTGGCCCTGGCTTTATTTTTTATAACTGTGTTGACTCACCATCACATGCACATGCTGTTGGTTAATATTGAAACCAATATCTGTTCGCCACGTGACCTGGCTAATGGGACTTTATTTTGTGCGTTTTCTGTACTTTGGATATACTCGTTTCTTGTGAAAACAAACTCGTGTTTCGAAACCAGTTCAACCAACACTAAGCCGTAAACATGATACTATATGGTGAGTCATCATCATATTGTGACCAACTATTGAAAGAAACAAGCAACAAAACGAGATGAAATGGAATATTAGTAGGTAGAATGTGAGTGTCCTGGCTCAGTCACAATCGATTGAGCCAGAAATTTATGTGAGCCAGAAAAGTTGAGTTATTTTTGGAAAAACCCTAATTTTTCAGGTAAAAAAGTTTCAATTTTTACACGAAAACCCTGGGTTTTTCCCGGAAAATGTTTAAATTCGACCATTTCTGGCTCTCTTTCGACGGAATTTGTAGAAAATGTCTCAAAATTAACCGATTTCAAAAATTCGCTTTTTCATAAATTTAATACTGATTTTCCCATTGGGGTGAATTTTTCGACATGCCCGGAATGGGATTTTGCATGATTGTGACCGGCGACAGATTAGCACTGAGATTTCCATTGGGAAAAATTCAGAAAAGACACTGCTTTTTGAGATCGCGAGTTGGAAAAAATACGCAATCGAACGTCGATTCCCTCAGAAAAATGATTACGGTTCGACCGGGTGAATTCGTAAGTGAGATGGTAAAACTCGACCGTTTCAGATCGAGCGTGCGAGTCTAAGAATTATCAGATTAGCTCGACAACAACGACAATCTGGGGGATTGGGGGAGGAGGATCGCGATTATATATATAAAACAACATTCAAAAAGAATAAGAATACAAAAAATAACTGTTTTTCATTTACGAAAAAAAAAATATTAAATAAATAAAACATAGTTTCTACACATCGTAGATTCGAAGTGAAGGGACGAGCTGGTTCACGAATTAATACGGAGTAAGAAGATTATTCAGGTGCGCAGAATAGGGCCAGGCGATTGGGAGAGACGGTATTGAGACGAGAGACTACTAAGTTGTTCAGACCCGTTACTGAGGTTCAGGACCGAGCTAGGAAAATAGATCGTCGAGGAATTGAGACCTATAAAACAAGGTTCTCAGGGGATGGCTTGGCTCCCCGGTAGTTTTAAGCCGAGAACTTTGTCCGAATACACTCCGATGAGAATCGAGACCGATCGAAGTAGCGACGCTACTCCGATGGGAATCAATACTGATTCAAGTAGCATCTATAGCGACGCCACAGATGCTACTCCGGTCGATCGAAGTAGCTACTTCTATAGCGACGCCTCGAGCACTGTTGGCAGCGTCAGATCTAACGATGATAGTAGTAGTGAAAACCGTGAAAATGATCCGATATACGGATTTCGTTACGATGGCGATAAAACTTCCGTGTGTGACACGGAAGTATTGCGCGAAGGCAACTATTTGATCGTCGGTTCGAACAGGTACGAATAGAGTGACAGACTGTATGGTCTGCTCGCTTACAAGAAACCATCCAATGAGGATATCGACAATTACGGAATCATTCTGATTCAGACCCACGCAAGGAAGAAGAACAACGATCCCAAAGAGATGAGACCAAAGGATAGGAGAGGTTACAAGTGGAAGCATGTGGTGAAACGCATATGGGATTCGAATGAGAGTTTCGTGAAATCGATAACTGGAAAGGGAATGACTGATACGATATTTCTTCCACGCGATCCCGATGCCCTGTCGGAGAGATTGAGATTATTAATGGCCAGCACAGAGGCCGGTAACACTGGAGTGGATAACGAGATAGTGAGCATGTGCGACGAATTGTTGAGGCAGAAGGTCTTGACAAGGAAGGATTATAAAGAGTTGATGAATGGTTTGAAATAATAAAATAGTAAGAGAAAAGAAAAAAAAATATCAAGTAAATTAAAAAATATATATATATATATTCAAAAATAATAATAAATAAAAAAAGGAATCTAAAAAAAAAAACAATAAAAATGTTAGAGATAAATAACAAGGGATACGCTAGATCTTACGTCTACGGTGGATTGAGCATCGTGGATTCGATGATGCAATTTTAATTCATAAAATTACTGGCGATGTGGCGAAACAGATCGCATCGAGCGCTCTCAAAATTGGAAAAAAGACGGCGATCGATGCGGGTGAGAAAGCTGCGACTGAAGCGACCGGTAGAATAGCTTCGGATGCTGGCAAGAGAGGTGCTGACGCATTGATTAATAAATTGATAACTCCACCACCACAACCTGCCAAACGATCGAGAATCGAACCGAAAAGTTGGCGAGACTTCTATTATGATGCCATACCGATACAAGACTTAGCTAAAATGACGAAAGGATCGGGATTGAAACTGATTTATAGATAAAAAAAAAAACCTTTTTTTATAAATAATATATATAAAAATAGGAATTAAAATAAAAAAAATAGTTCAAAACTGAATTTAAAAAAAAAACTGGAGAAAATATAATGGATATCAAAGACATGTCTTGGAATGACGCGATGACCAAGAGGTCGAATGACGCGTTCTTTCCCAAGAGCATAAGAGGTCTGATAGTGGGAAAATCGAATTGCGGAAAGACCAATCTCTTGATGAATCTATTGTTGCGACCCGACTGGTTGGATTACGACAGATTATTCGTTTTCGGCAAGAGTCTCTGTCAACCGGAATACAAATTGCTTCGAGAATGCACGATACGTAAATTACCCAAGTACCCGCGAGAATCTTCGACAATCGAGACGAATTCGAGGGACACGAGACATCGAATATATTGGAAGAAGCGGCGAGAGAACTGACTAGGAGAAACGCCGAGTGTTCGAATGTGGAATGTCTGTTTTACGAGAATGCCGACGACGTTCCCGATCCCAGACAGTTGAAGTCGGAGAATAAGAATCTCATGATCTTTGATGATCTGCTGTTGGAGAGACAGAATCGTATTACGTTCGAGGACGTCACATCAACATGGATTTTTTCTATCTGTCTGGCAAATATTTTCGACTGCCCAGACAGATGATAAGGGAGAGTGCTAATTTTCTGTGTCTCTTTCATCAGGATCTCACGAATCTCAATCACATCTATGGAGATCACGTGGCCAACAACATGAGCAGGGAAGAATTCGGGAGATTCTGTAAGAAGGTAAGGGACAAAGGACTTCACAATTTCGTGGTGACCGATTTGACTAGCGAATTTAACAACGGAAAATATCGAAGCGCAATCTACGATTTTTATTTATATTTCCCATAATAATAGAGAAGAAAATAAAAATAAAAAAAAAAAAAATATATCGATAAAACATAAAATATATAAATAATAAATAATAAATGATAAAAAAATGTCAGAACATATATTAGAACAGATAGTCGAGAATACGACTGCGAAACAGTCCTTTCAAATCGCAGTGAGTCACGGCATGACTTGATTCACGACGAAATTCGAACCTTCCTTCGAATTGAAGAAGGAAAAGAAATACGAGATAACGTTGGTTAATCTCGAGACTTACTATTCATTTCCCAACGTCACCGAAAACAGTAACGCGTTCAAGTATTCCAATGGAGTGGATTGGTTCGAGATTCGATTTCCCAAAGGATGTTATGACATAGACGATCTGAACCATCACATCCAGACAAGACTGAAGACCGACGGTCATGGAAGCAAGATGGTAAGACTCGCTCCCAATACGAGTACTCTACAGACGAAATTAGACTTGGGAGATAAGTTTCGAGTGGATTTTAGTGCAGACGATTCGATCGGCAAGATGTTGGGATTCGATCGAAAGATATATCAAGGTCACGCCGCTTCCGAATATATGGTCGACATTCTTGCGGTCAATAGCATTTTAGTGAATATCAATGTGATCATGGGAAGTTACATCAACGGTAGCGATCTACTCGTTGTTTCCGGACATTTTGCCGGGTTACAAGATCATGGAGCGACCTCGAAATCTCGTCTATCTACCCGTGATTCTGGACACGCTGTATAGAATCGAAACCACATTGGCGGATCAGAGCGGTGATCTGTTAGATCTTCGCGGAGAGAGAGGGACTATACGATTTCACATCAGAGTGACATGAAAAAAAAAAAAAAAATATAACATCTTAAAAAAAAAATATATTTTTTTTTTATTTTAAGAAGTTTTAGGTTTTTATTTATATATTTTTAAGAAATAAAAAAAAGAAACTTATAACATTAATAATTAAAAAATAAATAAATAATCAAATCAAATCAAATCAAATCAAAAAATAAGTAAATATGACTCGATACGTAATTAAAAACGTGAACATATCCTAAGGACAGAAAGCTAAACTTCGCAGAGCGTTGAGTAATCGAGGCAAGGCCGTTAGATTTAAATTCAGTCTTCAAGATCTAGAGAGTGGCGGTTGCCATCGGATCGCCTGGACTAAAACTCAAATCAAAAGGATGGAGAAAGCGATTTGTAATCGAATGGGAACGACGGCGGAGTCCCACTCAATTGAGATATATTCTGAGAATGAAAGGCAGTTTCTTACCGCTATTGGCGGGACTCGCCACCAAAGTATTACCCATTCTCACGAAGATGGTGTTGCCAGCTCTTGGCGTGGGAGCTCTCTCGCGACTCGCTAGTTCGGGAGTCGACAAATTAATGGGTAGAGGATTGTTTTTGAAGAAGAGGGGAAACGGACTGTTTTTGAAGATGGGAGGAGCCGTGTGTCATGTAGACATCGAAGGCAAAGGATTGTGTCTAGGACCTGTGAGAAAGCGTGGTGGCGATGCTTTCCACAGAGACGGTCTCTATCTGAAGACTGGAGAGGATGTGGAACCGATCGGTGAAGGTTTGTTGTTGGGTCCGAATTCGCCGTTTAAGAATATACCCCTTTTGAGTATGTTATTATAAAAAAATCACAATTAAAAAAAAAACAACTCTAATTAAAAAAAAAAAATGAAGCAAAAGGAGAAAAAAAAGAAAAACAACTTCCAACAGATGAGTTAACAAGACGTTTGTATTACGAAAAGTTTTTAGCTTTTTCTAAACATTTACGCGAGTATGCATTAGGAAGAATTCAATTGGAACAAATCGTACACGATGCGTGTTTAAACATGTATGGAAAGTTGTTTTCGTTAATATTGTTATTCATATTCTTAAATCGAAGCTATTTCGAAAATATTGAAACGATGAAGTGTTCGAACGAAAAAAGAAATGTGTCTTATCAAGATTATCATATGATTAAAGATATCCTAGATCATTTAAAATACGAAGTGAAACTTGTATAACGTTACAATTACGGAAAATATCGTTACATTATTTATTGCGCGAAAAACGTAGTTAAATGAATTCGATTGTGGTGACAATGACAATATTGAAACATCCATTCGTGCATGTTTTGAATTTATTCGCAGATTAAACTCGTTCGCGTCAAATAGATCGTGGATCGAATTTGCTAAAAGGTTAAAAATCATCATCGATTATTTCCCACATCATTTTTACGACGATAAAAAAATGATGGTTTTATCAAAATACCAAAAGCATAAAATCCTTCTTTCGAAACAATGTCATCTCTTTCCTAAAATAATGCGTGCGATCGTAATAGACGAGAAGTATTTGTTCATTCAATTGATGATGTGAAGAATAGAATGTGTTGTTATAAAACAAAACATAATATATATAAAGAGAATTAAAAAAAAATGTAAAAAATAATATATCCCAATAGGTTCAATGGAACTTATTTTAAAGAAATCGCAAATACGTTTCGGAAGAAAAAATATTACGAACATTCGATAATTGGCCCGCCTGCAGTTCAAACACCAAAAGATTTGGCTGCGGCTGGATTTTATTATTTGCGCCGTGGCAATAGAGTAAGATGCGTTTGGTGTGATACTAATTCCAGAAATTGGAATCCAGACGACATACCATTCGTTGAACATGAGAAGTTGTCTTCAAATTGCTCGTACATACAAATGATTAATCAATTTAAATGTCGATTAGGAGTGAAACGAAATGAAATGAAATGAAGTGACGAATTGTACACGTAATTCGAAGCTTTGTTAGAAATGGGAGACACGCGATGTGAAATAGAAAATTTGCTGCGAATGTGAAATGTATATAAAAATTAAAGTGAAATGTTTTACTTTATAAATATATTTAAAACATATTATTTAAAAAAAAAATAATAGAAAAAAAAATAATAGAAAAAAATAAGAATAGAAAAAATATTTTTTATATTTAATAATTATGAGTAAAACGAGCTATTCCAGGCAATTGAGAACTCAGTTTCTTTGAAGGACGTTGTGCAGAGTTTACGCGATTTGCGTGAATGAACATCTTCCTCGCATCTTGCACAAAAGATGCCTCAGTTGTCGGGAGGAGAGAGATTTTAGCCACATTAATCATTCGTGTCTTACGATGGAATGGGAATACATCGTCACCACGTACCACATTCTGATAATTAATGAGAAAATGATGATTGACGAGAATTTGTTCGGCATTGTGGCCCGCGTAAATTCGGATTAGAACGAAGGTTGTAGCTTTGAATATCAGACACCGAAAGCGGAGCTCCGTTAGCAAAAAATGAAGGGGTTAACCCATGGTGCATTTTGATTTTGAAAAGAATGCAGTAATTTGTGTATTTGTCGCCGAGGTTCTCTTATTTTCCAGCCAGTTTGAATGCAAATAGAAGTTTTAGAAGCAATCATTGTTGCTCCGGTAACAATTCGGACGGAGCCTATTTGAATTTTCTCGAGTTCATTAGTCTATTAGTCTCTGCCACTGTACAATTATCCCATACTGGCAAAAAAATGCCAGGATACAAGGTCCGCGTGGGTGGGTGGGTGGGTGGGTGGGTGTGTCCGAGCACCAAAGTGCAGTTTTTGCCGGGTGTCAGGCAATTTTTTGCCAAACATCATTTTACAGACAAGTAATATCCACCAATCTGTCAGTATTTCTCACTATTTAAGAAATAACTGTTGTTTTCCTTCGGTTTATGCGATATAAACCGAAAATTTCCAGCACAAGCTTCATAACTCGCGTAGCGAGTTATGATTAAGCTTGTGCTGAAAATTTTCGGTTTATATCGCATAAACCGAAGGAAAACAACAGTTATTTCTTATAATTTAATCCTGCTGTAATATTAAAATATAAAAAACTATGTGTACGTGAACAGAAAACTTTTAATTTTCGCAAAAAGACAACAGTCAAACTCAGGAAAGTGTGCCACAAACAGGTCACGCCAATCATTGTCAAATTGTTTGTTGTTTTGATTTTCGATCGCAGACAACAGATATTTAGCAAGTCACGTAACAATATCATTAAAACATTTTTTTTAAGTTCCCCCAAAATCATGTTTGGATGTATGAATATTTTATTCGTCTCCCACTTCGGTATATTTGATTAAATTCAATTGTTCCCGAGAAATTATCATTATATTCTTGCTGACTGGAGGCGATGAAAAATCGATCATTGATCTTTGTTTGCAAGCTTGTTATCCATCTATCAGTCTGCCGTCACGCCCTCACGGTGACAATTGGGTTGAGTGGGCGGGGTTTCCAGAGTGTAGACATTCCAAATCATTACGTGATTTGGTTTATTCGATTTTGACGACTTTCACGCTGTATGCTTTCAACCAATCAAACGCAGAGGCGGGGCAAATGATTAAATTATACAGCTATTAATATGATTATCAAAATTATGAATATCATAACTTACTATTTTTGCAGCAAACGTAACATTTATGGGATCGGGGGGGGGGGGGGTACATGACTAGACAGAGCGAGTTGAGGAGACAGACATACACACAATAGCCAGGCAGGAATGATTTTGTATGATATAATATGAATTTGTGTTTCGTTCGCAGGATTGAATCATTCTGAAAAGCCAACAGTTTTCCCAACAAAATGAATTGAGAGAAAGTCTCTAGTCTCGACCGGCCAAATGAGAGTTCTCGCTCTTTGTCAGTCCGTTTCAGTCAATCCGTTTCTGTGGTACCGAACCAACTTTTTGTGCTTCTTATTCCCAGCATTGGTGTACAATATTATATTTATATCGTTCTCACCTGGCCCAGGAAAGGGTCCATATGAGTACACTGCAAGAGGTATGCATGAGCAAGAGACTTATAGTTTGTTCTCGTTTTACAACACCGTCTATCACATATGAGGTATCCCAGGCCTGAAACTTCGCACCATGCTGTTCCTGACCAATATATCCTGATCCCATGAATGTTACGTTTGCTGCAAAAATAGTAAGTTACAGTACGTGGAGAGTGTATTATCACTAAATCATCCGCAGAGTGGAGATTCCACCCGAGGAATAATTGCAAATTTGTTGCAAAGCATAATCAGCACCAGCAAAGTTTCAGCCAATGGACCTCCGGGTTAAACCCGGAGGTCCATTGGCTGAAACATTGCTTTTGTTGTTTGTCAATATGTATAACATTGAAAGTTATAGCCTGGGTGATAACTCCACTCCGCGGGTGATTTAGTTACAATCCACTCTCCACGGACTGTATGATATTCATAATTCTGATAATAATATTAATAGCTATATAGTTCGAAGTACTGACAGATTGGTGGATACACGACTAGACAGAGAGAGTTGAGGAGACAGACATACACACAATAGCCAGACAGGAATGATTTTGTATGATATAATATGAATTTGTGTTACGTTCGCAGGATTGAATCATTCTGAAAAGCCAACAATCTTCCCAACAAAATGAATTGAGAGAAAGTATCTAGTGAGTGGGCGATAGTAGTATGCGCTGTGGTTTTAAAAACAGTTCGTATAAACCCAGTGGTGTTGAATTCCGCCAGTGTCCTCTAGCAAGATCAGCATAATATCAGACGAGTTTGAAATCATATTAGCCGAGCTTGATAATGGGCATTTATGAGAAGGAAAATCATATCCGATAAATAATTTTATCAATTGTATAAATTAAAATTACGAAACGGAATTTGGTTCATATTGGCCAAGATCGGAATCATATTAGCCGAGTTTGAAGTCATATCTGCCAAGCTTGATAATGGGCAATTCATAAATCATATCTGATAAATAATTTCAATATTCCTGTTTAATTAAGCAGGAGATGCTACATTTCAAACATATTAAACGAAATGCTCAAGAGAAATGTTGATAGGTTGTGATACAAATTCCAGAAATTGTGAAGGTGACTTGTTGTTTAGTTCTTGTCCTTGTTTTATACTTTTAGAGATGAGGGAGGGGTGGGTGGGGGGGGGGGGGGATAGGATGTGCTAAATTCTTGTGTTGAAAGCACCGTGCCCTCATAGAGTTGCTGAGGCGAGTAATAGCTGACTCCCGGGCAGTATTGCTTCCCGCAGCAACACTATGAAAATATAAAGTCCCAAGAGGATTGCATTAAGGGGTAGATACAATATAGCCTTTAGTAATGAGGTGAATGCCTACCTGGAGTGCATGGCGATGGCATTTCACCCCCTGGACGTATATTCGATACTGAACAATTGCCATTGAATACATGTACTGTATAAGCCTTGTGCTGCAATACAAAGAACGCATAAATTTGATACCTGTAACAGTTCTGTTTTTCAGCCTCGGTAAGAACTCTTTTGAGCGACATAATTCGTATACATGTTCATAGGCTGAAATCATGGCTGGCAATTTTTGTCATTGGAAGAGATTTACAGGAAAGTTAGCTTCCCTTAATTTTAAAAAGTAGTCGGTGAATTTTACACTAATATTATTGGAATTTCATACGAAAATTTAAATTTCGAAATGTTAGAGAAGTTGTGTCATCGATGTGCGCATCATTTACAAACCCCTGACATTTTATGTTGAGTAGTAAACATGTACAGAAGCTGGCTTTATACATTTTTTCCCAATCAGTTTGAACGCTTGACTATTATTCCCTGTTTAAACAATTTAAAAATAAGAAAATGATGCTTTATCCATCTTTGATGTTCTGTACTTTTGTTCCCGTTCATTATATCCACATTATGCATATTATGACATATAATACAGACACTGTCTTTTTCATTAATAAAAAAAATCTTTGAGGTAAGATTTCATTTTTTTTCCTGGAAAGAATACAAACTTACAAATTATTGTGAAAACACATTTGAAAAACAAAGCGCGAAGTGGACAGCTACTTTTTTGCTTCTAATTAGCTTGCCACAAAAGCCAAGTTTCCTTTTGTAACTTTTAATAATCGAAAACATCAGACAGCTCCCTGAGCTGTCTGTTGCTTTCGTTTATTAAACGCAACAAATGGAAACTTGGGCTTTATTTCCCACTGATGCCATCATGGGTGTTTTCGCAACAACTACATGCTTCTTAATTGGATGTTCCTCTAATAATTTCAAGGGAGATAACTTTATCGAACGTCATTTTCATGGCGAGATAAGTTAGGAATGGTGTGATTTTTTGTGGAGCTGGTTGATTGTTGCGATGTCATGTAAATCTGAAAAGAGCAATAATAATCGCAGTATCCAAAATCTCACAATCACCCTATTTCTAAACCCTAACCTCTACCTTTAAAGTCCGTGCTATATTTGTAGAAGGCTGCACAACCGTACATCCTCGGCATTGAAACTCACAACATTTGCTCCCATCATGCTTCTAAGAAGCGAGTACGTGGGCGAACATGCGATGGACATTTTTTTTCAAATGGTGCAGATCTACATATTCTGGAAATGAGTTGAACTAACCTGATCGTCCACCCAAAGAAGAACATATTCTTTAAAATCTCACTTTTCCTGATCCTGTTCTTTAATAACTGGTCAACTTTGAAAGTGCATGTATATCCAACCTCCTGTTTAATATGTACGTCTAGATTCAATCCTCTGTAGCTGAGAATGAGAACAGATTTGTGCTGACAAATTAAAAAAAGATCTTGAACGATATGACCCGGTACCTATGTGTTCGTTCGCAAATCTTGGCAATATCCGTACCTTGTTTTAATCCCCCAGTGCTCCATTCAAATGAGATGGGGACGTTGTAGTACCAAGCTAAAATACACCACATATATTCAATTAAAGGGTATAGAGCGACAAATAGCGACATGCGATACTCGACATTGCTCGTTCCCGTCAGACATTTTGCACCAAACAGAGTTATCAGCAGCATGAGAAATATTTGAATCACTCTAGTAACGATCCTCGTCCCAACTTCTCCAGAAAATTCTCAACTTCGTGTAAACACATTGATGTCCGAAATCCCTAAACCAAGTTCATGTGCTCTCACCCTGATATTTCTAGGGTCATTTTGCTGTAGGTGAGCTTTCACTTTCGGCGTACCGAAGCCTTAAAAAGTACTCATGGTGCCCAAATTGGCATGAGAGTAATGTTTCCCGGGCAAGACCCTGAACTTTCACCTTCAGCTCACTACTAGGTGAACTGAAGTGTGATGGTAGGGGAATACTTTTCTGCAACCCAGAAAAACAACTTTGAGAATTTATTTCCCAGCCGTGTATAGTATAGCACAATAACTGATAACACGTTATATCTTACAATACTTACATTTTTGAAGTCAAAAATCTGTTGTTTTAGTGCACTGTGTATGTAGTGAAAAGCCATTCGTTTATTCGTGTAGTCATAAAACTTGTTGGACATTTTCTGAAATAATATACACCAAAAAATCATCTAAAGGCCTTTTTGCACTACATGCCACACTAACGATGAGAACAATTCGAAATAATTCAATCAGTGATTTTTCTCTTCATCTTGCATAGAAGCAAAATAATATTATTAAATCGTGGTTAGCCACGGCTGACAATTTTAGTCACTGGAAGAGATTTTCAGGACAGTTAACTCCCCTTAATTTCCTAAGGCAGTCAGTAAATTTAAGACTAAGGGTATGCAAATTTCGAAATGTAAGCGAATTTGTATTTTATCGATGTGCGCATAATTTCACAAACTTCTGTCATTTTCCTGCAGAGTAGTATAAAAATACAGAAACTGGCTTTTTACATTTTCCCTAATCACTTTCAAAGTTTGACTATTATACTCTGCTGAAACCCATCTTCTGATGCTAAGTAACTTTCCTCCAGTCCGTTGTATCAACAGTATGCGCATCGTGACATATAATACAGACACTGTACTCCTCATTAATGTAAAAGTCTAGGAGGTGCGATTTGGTATTTTTCGTCTTGGGAAGAATGAAAACTTGCGAAATTATTAAAAAAAAACATTCTCTAAACAATGAGACAAAGTAGACACTTATTGTTGGTAGGTGTGATACTGATAGATATTCTTAATGATGAATTATCTGTGAACTGGTTACTTCTAATTAGCTTGTCATAAGCCAAGTTACCTTTTGTTACTTTTAATAAACGAAAACAACAGACAGCTCTGAGAGCTGTCTGTTGTTTTCGTTTATTAAAAGTAACAAAAGGAAACTTGACTTTATTTCCTACTAATGTCATGAGTGTTTTGCCTCTTACTTGGACGTTCCTCACTCTAATAATTTCAAGGGAGATCACTTGATCGGAAATCAATTTTCATGTCGATATAAGTCCGGGATGTGTAATACAAAGACAAACATTCTTAACAGTAGTCCAATGGTCAAGCTAAAACATAAATTTTTTGATTTTATTTTAACGTAATGATTTAATGTAACAAAAAATAATCAGTAAGGCACCATACTTTTATCAGTGATCGAAAATTATTGTTTTAAGCCTCTCTCTTCCGAGGGAAATATCCTTCCACAATGCTGTTTGTCAAAGCATATTATTCGATAACACTATTGGAGTTCCCGTGGGAGGGGAACGAAATATGGTTAGTACATCTAAGTTAATGGTCTGATTTTTTGGAAATACAGCAGAAAACGTTCGCTGGAATAACCACCCGATCTCGGTACAACTGGTTTACTGGAACTCTCAATGGTCGCATATTGAAAAGTGTCTCGCCAGCCGCCATCTTGAGAGAGGGGTTCTCGAAAGTATTCTGTTTAAAGAAATATGCTTGTCTGTTTGTTTGTTTCTTTATTGGGGCTTAACGATACTTTCAACAACCCGGGGTCATATCGCATCGGACAGTGTAGTGTTAGCGTCTTGGGGAGTCTTACAGTTGCTCAGAGTGGTGGCCGAGTCGATAAGTGCGCTGATGTCTCATGTCTGAGATCCCAGGATCGATCCCCGGTCGGGGAAAGTTCTCGAGGTGTCCGAACACTCTCTGTCAGCACTACTTGTGGAGTTGATGTTGTCACAGCGTACCGTCCAATCGGGTGGGGATGTACAATGGCTGTCCTCTGTGCGAAGAGAGACACATATCGTGCAGTCTAAAGATCCCTTCGTTGTGTTCGAGAAGAGCGAGGCCACGCCGTTGCGGCTACAGAGGTCACCCCACACACCTGCAACATTGGGCCGGAGAGAGGCGTCAAAATAAGTTGCAAAACTTGTTCTCCAATCCTTGTAAAACAAATAAGATTAAATAAAAAAAATACAGTTGCTGAACACTGCACGGAGGTTCTCCCTGGATACTCTGGCTACTTTCACCCATAAAACTTTGCGACACGATTTGACCCTGGCTGTTGAAAGTGTCATTAAACTGCAATAAACAAACAAACGTTGTTACTCAAGTCACAGCGAAACCGCTTTTCTCATACCCTATTGATGGAAGGAGTTGATTGACCGTGGGCCACCCTAAAATCAATTGGGTTAAATGTCAACCCAAATCAACTGGGTTGAGTAAAAGTGAACCCAATTTCTTCAATAACTAAACATTATTCCCTTTTTGCCTAAAAAACAGAGCTTTTGTCTCCGGTGTGGGACTAGCCTGTTAATGAGGAGGACATAACCTATGTTCGAGGAGTTCGGAGGGCAAAAATTGAAAAAATAATAACATTTGGGCGGCGATTGCTGTGTATATCTCCAGCCGTTAATAAGAGTATTTTGGGATTTACTTTTTCGTTAGGTGGACTTAATTTCATTTTCTCAAAAGTGAGATGGCCACAGGCTGTTCGTATGTTTATCATGCAAAGAAAATATGAAACATAAGGGAATTTCCTTGAAGAAAAGTAATTCTTTAACGCATTAATAATAAACTAACGTTTGAAAAAAAACCTATGAATTCTCGCCTTCGGGTTAATTTATTTATTCGGAACGAGCGCTTTCAAACAGAGGATATATGAAACATAAGGGTATTTTTGCATAATGAAAATGGCGTTCTTGATAACTGGTCTTCAGAAAAAAGATTGGCGTTCGGACGGCCAGCACTTTTCCGAAAGATAACAACAATTTCCGATAGACAGGTTCATGAGGCGGATCGCAATGAGCCAAAATGGCCACTAAGTCTTGGATGGTGTAATACTGATTATCTGTGAAGTGTGTTCTACTAATTAGTTTGTCATAAAAAGCCAAGTGTGCCTTTGTTTCTTTAATAAACGAAAACAAGAGACAGCCCCGAGAGCTATCTGCCGTTTTCGTTTATTAATAGTAACAAAAGGAATTTTTTCTTCTGATTTCACAGTTGTTTTCTCACATATCACCAACCCACAGCTTTTGCAGTGGAAGCACGCATGAAGGCGGCGGGGTGATAGACCTTGTCAAAGAGTTTAATTTGAGAAAATCAACATTGTCTGGTAAGTTCAAATTTACTTCTTTCACCGAAAATTACCTCGAAATTTGGGAATCGTACCAAAAACATTCCTAACTTCAAAGCAGAAATAGACAGAGATACGCGTGTTTAATTGTGTCCATATCTATGTCCCCTAGAAATATACCAGTCACTTCAGATACCGTTAAAACATTCGTCATTTGTTTAAGGGTAAAACTGAGATTAATACTTTACAACCGAGTGATTGTTTTAAAACCAAGAGACTATTTCCGTATTATACAGGGTAGGAACGCTTACCATGAATGAATGAATAAATGAATGAATCTTTATTTAGCAGTATACAACAAAAATATACATAAGTAATATATATATAACAAACATTATCAAATATACCTGTACACCGCAGGGAGACGGCATAGCCAGATTGGCTCTCTACCTGTCGTCTCCGGCAAATTTCATCATGCAGCATTGGAATCGGACTGTCTAACACCGTTTATCTATTCTTGGTCTAGGACGATGGGGGCTGGTGTACCCAACACGAGTGAGTTAAGAGACGAGAATTTGTCCAGACATATACATAACCTACAACGATGGGTCTATAAGCACTACTACGCCCTCGCTGGTAAGTCCAAAACCACGCGCCGCTCCAGCACTTTACAGCTCAACGCAAAATGTGGAGTCCTCAATAAGGGTAGCACAATATTCTACCTAGTGTTAAATGTTAAATGGCACAGACAGTATGGTATGGATTATTACAGTCAATGTTATCAATAAGGGTAGGACAATATTCTACCTAATATTAAATGGCACAGTCAGTACAGTATGGATTATTACAGTCAATGTTATCGGCGTATTGGGACAACAATTTTGTAGTTAGTTGTTTTTTAAAACTGTTTCTGTTGTTTATGTTACGTAGCTCAGAGTCTAAATCGTTCCAGAGTCTGGGGTACATGTGTGTTGGGAAGTATTCAAGAGACTTTGTCCTTGTTCTATCAATTTGGAGGCCATCTCTCCTTCTGCTAGCTCTACCCGTTGTGTTGACTACAGGGTGAAAATAATATCTGAAGGATATTGGCAAGTTTTCATGATACCAGTCAAACACAAACAGGCAAGCGTGGAGTTTAAAGAGGTCGTTTACTTTAAGAATCTTATTCTCCCGAAAAAGAGGATCAGTGTGTGCATTATATTTCTTATTGTTTATTATGCGGATGGAGCGTTTCTGGAGGAGCAGTATCTTTTTAATCGTTCTAGCATTTCCCCATACATTTATCCCATACACTAAATGTGTGTGTATCAGAGCATAATAAAGTGTTTTCAGAGCTTCACGGGGAAGCGTGGTCTTCACTCTATTCAGTGCGAAATTTGCCCGTGCAATCTTCGAAGAGAGTTGAGATATATGGTGTTTGTAAGACAAACTATCATCAATATGTATTCCTAAGAATTTAAGAGATTTTTCTGTATTATTTGAACCTACTCTACTTATGATTTGGCCATTTATTAAAATATTATCCCGAATTGTTGTTGTTTTTTTGGCGGAGGGGTTGATTAAAATGTATTTGGTTTTTGTCGCATTTAATACAAGTCGATTCGCGCAGCACCATTCAAATATTTTTTCGAGCTCTTTGTTTATGAGTTGAACTAATTGATTTGGGTCTGGACCCGACGAATGTCCCGTGGTGTCGTCAGCAAAAGATAAGAGGTTTAAACATGAAGCTTGATAGATGTCATTGACATATATTAGGAACAGTGTCGGGCCGAGTATCGAGCCTTGTGGAACTCCATGTGATATTTTTGTGCTGTCAGATGTATAGTCGCCAAATGCGACATACTGTAGTCTATCTGATAAATAGCTTTTAAACCAGTCGTTACCCAAATCTCTAATACCGTATCTATATAGTTTATTTATTAAAATGTCATGGTCTATTGTATCGAACGCTTTTGAAAGGTCCAAAAATAGCGCGAGTGTGCTGTTTTTACTTATTTTGTTATTTTCTTCAGATATAGTTTTCAACAACTGCAAGACAGGATGCACCGTACTATGATTTTTCCCGAAACCGTACTGATTTGGATGTAGGATACTAAAACGATTTAAGTATTTTAAGAGTCTTACTGACATAAGTTTTTCTAACACTTTTGAGAATGTAGGAAGTATGCTAATGGGTCTGTAATTTCTAAAGTTATGTTGGTCGCCTGCTTTAAATATAGGAATAACTTTTGCAATTTTCATTTTGTCTGGAACAGTACCACATGCAAACGAGCAATTGAGGATGTGCGTTAATGGATTAACTATAGGATCAATAGTTTGTTTTAGTAGATTTGAACTAATATCATCACAATCTTTACTTCCTTTTGACTTTAGGGATTTTACAATATTCATAACTTCAAAGTCACATGTTGGACTTATGTAAAAATTATTAGTAGAATTCGTCTCCATGAAGTCGTGAAACGACTTATTGGTGCCCGGTATTTTATCACTCGTTTGTTTACCTATATTTGCAAAGTAAACATTGAGTTCTCTAGCTATCTCTGTTGGGTCATTAATTTCTTTATCATTGTGAATAAAAAACTGAGGTAAGTTGGTTGTTCCGTCGGACTTTTTGATGGCTCTATTTAGTATTTGCCATGTTTTACGCATGTTATATTTATGTTCGTTTAGAATACTTTTAAAATAAGTTGCTTTGCATTGCTTTTTTACTTTATTAAATATTTTACAGTAGTTTTTGTAGTTTTTTATATTGAGTTCAGTTGGGCTTTTTAACTTTTTATTATAGAATTTGCTTTTGTTATTAGATGAGACTACCAAGCCTCTTGTCATCCAGGGTTGCCTCTTTATAGATTTTTGATGAATAGAAACGCGTATTCGGGGGAAAGCCGCATCAAATAATCCTAGATATATATGTAAAAAATTGTTATAAGCCGTGTTTGGGTTATCTGAGCCCATAACTGATGAAAAATCACATTGTGATAGAAGTAATTTGAAGTTTGCCATAGTTTCAGCATTTACCTTACGAACCCATGAATATGACTCTTTCTTTGTTTTTGGGGGCACGGTTTCAACATGAAAAGTACCAAAGTGATCAGAGACATCCGTTATTATTATACCAGATATTGAGGTAGATAGAAGATTGTTGGAAAATATGTGGTCAATGAGTGTGGCTGAATGTGTGGTTAAGCGGGTGGGTTTAGTAATGACAGGTAAGAATCCTTGGCTGAACATTAGGTTGATATAACTATCTGTTTTGGCGTGGGAATCAAATTTAAGGAGGTCAATATTAATGTCACCCATTATGTAGGAAGATACAGTTTCTTGATTTAATTTGTCAGTTATTTCGTTTAGTTTGTTTAGAAAGATATCAATATCCGCTTTTGGTGGTGTGTTTGGTCTGTAAATTACCCCAATGACTCTCCGCGATTTATTGACATTGACTTCGATAAATAGAGATTCTATGATATGAGGGATGAAAGTCGACAGGTCATGACGAATTTTAATATCAATGTTATCTTTGATAAAAAACCCAACTCTTCCTCTACCGTCATCACCGTCGGGGCGGTTGTTTTTTATAAGATTATGGTAGCCATCGAGGCAGTATGATATATTTGAAGGGACATTAAAGATTTCTGTAAGGCCAATAATGTCAAACTTATTTTCGGTTCCTTGTAAGTTGAATAGAAGATCATGTAAAGATTCCCAGTGGGCGTTAATACTTTGGCAGTTAATATAAAAAAGCGAGAAAGATTGGGTTATATCATTGGTAGTCGATCGAAAATTTTCAGGCTGATAATACTTACATTCGACTTTATGACTATGGAACGGAGAATCGTCACCCTCGTCGATAGAGGGGGATGCATTGTTATATTTGGTTATGAAGTCGTATTCCAAGTCAGTCTGGACCTCGTCTAAAGTTATGTTACCCGTCATATCGATTGACCGCACAACTGACACCAGCTTCAGTATGTATGTTAAGTTGTAGTGTTAAGCTATTAGATATCTGTTCGACAGCCCGATTCCATTTGCTGATATGAAGTCAAATAGAAGAAAAAAGGATTATGAACAAGAAAGAAGTGGTTGAAATTTTTGTGAGATACACAAATAGTTTCATTTGTGTATGTATTGACGAATGAGGATGGGCTCACGAATTGTGCTTCATCAAATGATTGAATGAATCGAAAGTAAATGAATTGATGAAAATATGAACAGAGTGAGTCATCTGTATGAATACATAAAAGAATGAATGAAAGAATGCACGGATGACTCAGCGAATGACCCGGCTCATATCCGTTTTGGTAAGAGAAATTGTCTTAGATCACTAAAGATTATCATTTTTCGCCACAACAACACGGCCCATGACCACTCACTGGAACGACCTCAGCAAGCTCATTCCAGTGAGGGGTCATAGGCCATGAATCCAATAGAAGACTGGGCCAACAAGATTTGAATGGCAACTTTGTCATGTTGTGAAAAACACGGCCTGTTTTGGCAAAGTAACAATTTCTAAGATGAAGTCTTAAAATTTTTCCTCTATCGATCAGATTGAACACAGTTCGACTTCTAGGGACATAAGCGATGTCATGTTGTGAAAAACACGGCCTGTTTTGGCAAAGTAACAATTTCTAAGATGAAGTCTTAGAATTTTTCCTCTATCAATCAGATTGAACACAGTTCGACTTCTAGAAACATAAGCGAACTTACATGAATAAACGAGAATGAAATTTATGAATAACCTAGCAGCTTTTGTATGGCGAACGTTTGTTTAGGTAAAGGAGATAACCGCATTTCATCTCCCTCAGATGGGATTCTACACCGATAAACAGCCAGAAAGGCTTACAGGAGACAGTTTCTTGATGTATTGAAAGATATAACTTCTTGCCACCGAGACCGCTCACTGGAACGACCTCGATGAGCTCATTCGGTGAAGGGACTTAGGCCGTGTCTTCGAGACAAGGTTCAATACGACAGAATTTCTAATGAAGGGTCACAGGCTACATTTCTGAGACGAAAAATGAAAAACGGTAAAATCTGAATGGTGATTTTGTAAATAACGCTGGCTGGTTTAAACTTAAGATCAAATTATATAGAATGAGATATTCTGAACTTGCCGACAACAGGCTATGCTTACAAAGGGAAGTTACTAAGTGACTAATCATTTTTATTCCATTGAGAGGTCACAAGACATGCCCGCGAGGCTGAAGACTAAAAACGACTATACTATGAGAGGTAATTATGTGAAAGACGCTGCCCTGTTTGGGCTGAGGAACATTTTTTAAAATGAACTACTAAGATTTTATTCCCGGCCGATGATATTCTACACCAGTCAAGTCATGTAAACTCACACAGCTGTTTAAAAGAATGAGATAACGCCGATAAACACCACAAAAATCTGGAGCACAAACACGGCATGACGATGGCCAAGACCTTGCTAAAAATATTTGGCTGTTTCATTGTTCTACTGTATTTGAGTTACAATGTTTTTGGACAAACAAGCTGCTGCTTTGATCACCAATACACAGCCGATGTGATATCATACGGAGGCCTGGTTGATGATGTACAAGGAGCTGTTATTGATGTAAGTACATTGTTCTTCCATATTTCAGATGCAAGAAGTTTTTTTCAAGCAAACACAAATTCACTAAACACAGACTCGAAGAGAGGAGGGCGGCACGGTGCTAGTACTGAAACGGTTAACCGGATAACCGGTTTGAAACCGGTTACGTACCTAACCAATTTAAAAAAAAAACGTCAACCAGTTATCCGAAATGTCGATAGTGATCGTCATTCCACGGTTAAAACGTAGTCAAGCTACCGCTTCTCCTTTGGGATAGATTACACCTCGAAACCGTGTTGTATATATTGAGAAATAATCGACTTTGGCTTCAAGACTTCGTTAATGATCGGTAATTTCAACGAGTATTGAGTAACCGCAGAAACTATTCCGTAGTATGTTTTCAAACGAACGTTGTCGAGTACTCGACAACGTTCGTTTGTATACTCACAACGGAATAGTTTCTCTGAGAATACTGCTTTCCAATTCCTATAGTTTTGATCCCAGATTCGGTGAAGTAATGGCTACGGATAACCGGATATTAACCGGTTATAGCTCTCGGTTAGTCGGGTGTGAAGATGAGCCAACCGTTTCAGCCCTACACGGTGCGGGGTGGGGCTGAAGGTGATCCGCCTCATGAACCTGTCTATCGGAATTTTTTGTTATCTATCGGAAAAGTGTTGGCCGTCCGAACGCCAATATTTTCCCGGAAGACCAGTTATCAAGAACGCCATTTTCATGACGCAAAAATACCCTTATGTTTCATATTTCTCCCCCCACTGCATGTGTAACATACATCTGTCCAGGGTGAGATAGCAGGGAGGGACAGATGTATCCCACCCCACCCATGTGACGTTATACATTTATAACGTTATTATTACGTTATGAATATCGTATCAGTTTTTTGCTACAAACTAATTCATATTGACGTCATCAGAATGCCGTGTGCTCAAAGTTTGATGCTCTAAAACTCTTTAGAACTCAAGATGCCACCGTTCCTAATTGATTTCGTGGTATATACCTCTGGTATATACATAACTTTTGCATGCGGTTTCCGATGGTGTCATTAGTTTTTCAAAACAACGAATACCAAATGAGTTGATTGTATCAGCATGTGACCCCCGATTACCTCTGGCTAACGTAACCGCTGTATGGTGGGGGGGGGGGAAGAAAAATAATCCCTGATGGGTACGGGTGTGGGATGGGAAAATCTCACCCTCGGGACAAGATATTTGGTCCAGACACTCGGCAAGCCTCGTGTCTGGCCCAAATATCTTGCCCTCGGGTGAGATTTTCCCATCCCACACCCGTACCCATCAGGGATTATAATAATCCTCTGTATGAAAGCGCTCATTCCGAATAAATAAATTAACCCGAAGGCGAGAATTTATAGGCTTTTTCAAAAACGAAAAACGTTAGTTTATTATAAATGTGTTAAAGAATTACTTTTCTTAAAGGAAATTCCCTTATGTTTCATATTTTATTTGCATGGTAAACATATGAACAGCCTGTGGCCATCTCACTTTTGAGAAAATGAAATTAAGTCCATCTAACGAAAAAGTAAATCCCTTTCCCAGGAAAACTACTCTTATTGACGGCTGGTGATATACACAGCAATCGCCGTCCAAATGTTATTATTTTTTCAATTTTTGCCCCCCGAACTCCCAAAACATAGGTTATGTCCTCCTCATTAACGGGCTAGTCCCACACCGGAGACAAATGCTCTGTTTTTAGCCAACAAGGGAATATTGTTTAGTTATTGGAGAAACTGGGTTCACATTCGCTCAACCCAGTTGATTTGGGTTGACATTTAACCCTATTGATTTTAGAGTGTGAAGGCCAATTGTAAGGGCTTCTTCCACTGATCTCTGTACATCTTGATTGCTGGAAAATCTGTGGAAAATCGTACCGGCACGATCCACCCCTCAAGATGGCCCACAGTCAATCAACTCCTTCCATCAATAGTGTATGATGAAAGCGGTTTCGCTGTGACTTGGGTAACAACGTTTGTTTGTTTATTGAAGTTTAATGACACTTTCAACAGCTAGGGTCAAATAGTGTCGCACAGTTTTATGGATGAAAGAAGCCGGAGTATCCAGAGAGAACCTCCGTGCAGCGTTGAGCAACTATATTTGTTTTACAAGAATTGGCCCAATGGTGCAGGTATGTGTGGGTGACCTTCGATCTTCTCGAATACTACGAAGGGATCTTTAGACAACACGATGTGTGTCTCTCTTCGCACAGAGGACAGCCATTTTACGTCCCCACCCGATTGGACGGTACATGTGACAACATCAACCCCACAATTTATGCTGACAGAGAGTGTTCTGACACCTCGAGAACTTTCCCCGACCGGGGATCAATCCTGCGATCGCAGGCGTGAGACATCAGGGCACTTATCGACTCGGCCACCACTCTGAGCAACTGTAAGACTCCCCAAGACGCTAACACTACACTATTCGACGCGATACGACCCCAGCTGTTGAAAGTATCGTTAACTCCAAATAAAGAAACAAACAAACAGACAAGCATATTCTTTAAACAGAAAACTTTCGAGAACCTCGCTCTCAAGATGGCGGCAGGTGAGACACTTTTCAATATGCGGCATGTGAGAGTTCCAGCAAATCAGTTGTACAGAGATCGTGGTGGTTATTCCAGCGAACGTTTTCAGCTGTATTTCCAAAAAATCAGACCCTTAACTTAGATGGACTAACAATATTTCGTTCCTCTCCCACGGGAACTCCAATAGTGAGATCGAATAATATACTTTGACAAACAGCATTATGGAAGGATATTTCCCTCGGAAGAGAGAGGCTTGAAACAATAATTTTCGATCACTGATAAAAGTATGGTGCCTTACTGATTATTTTTGTTACAATAAATCGTTACGTTAAAATGAAATAATATTTTTTATGTTTTAGCTTGCCCATTGGACTACTGTTAAGATTGTCTTTGTATTACACATCCCGGACTAAAATCGACATGAAAATTGATTTCCGATCAAGTGATCTCCCTTGAAACTTTTTGAGTGAGGAAAGTCCAATTAAAAGGCAACACATCAATGACATTAGTAGAAAATAAAGTCAGTTTCCTTTTGTCACTTATAATAAACGTAAACAACAGACAGCTCTCAGAGCTGTCTGTTGTTTTCGTTTATTAAAAGTAACAAAAGGTAACTTGGCTTTATGACATGCTAATTAGAAGTAACTAGTTCACAGGTAATTCATCATTAAGAATATCTATCAGTTTCACACCTACCAACAATAAGTAAAAGAGGGGGCGCGGTGGCGTCGCGGTAACCGGTTCCCGTCGGATCACCGAAGTTGAGCAACGTCGAGCGCGGTTAGTAGTTGGATGGGCGACCATTTCAGCGACTGATTCGCGCTCCCGCGTTGTGTCCTTGGGCAAGGCACTTAACCCCGATTGCCTACATGGGTCACGATGACACCGTGCACTAAGGCATACTGCACATCGAAGGTGCGTATGTATTCAACCAATCTAACCCTGCCTGTGCTGCGGTGAAGAGTTCAGATGTTGGAGAGCTGATAGCTGCTCGTCGTTGCTCGGTGGTTCTCTCAGGGTACTCCGACTTCCTCCACCCGTAAAACTGTCACCGACATGATATGACCCCGGCTGTTAATGTGTCGTTAAACGCTAATAAAAAAACACAACACAACAAGTGTTTACTTTGGTCCATTGTTTAGAGAATGCGTTTTTTAAAAATAATTTCGCAAGTTTTCATTCATCCCAAGAAAAAAAAATACCAAATCGCTCCTTCTAGACTTTTACATTGTGACAAGTACAGTGTCTGTATTATATGTCACGATGCGCACACTGTCGATACAACGGACAGGAAGAAAGTTACTGAGCATCAGAAGATCGGCTTCAGCAGAGTATAATAGTCAAACTTTGAAAGTGATTAGGAAAAAATGTAAAAAGCCAGTTTCTGTATTTTTATACTACTCTGAGGAAAATGCCTGAAGTTTGTGAAATTATGAGCACATCGATAAAATACAAATTCGCTTACATTTCGATATTTCCATACTCTTAGTGTTAAATTTACTGACAGCCTTAGGAAATTAAGGGGAGCTAACCGTCCTGCAAATCTCTTCCAATGACTAAAATTGCCAGCCGTGGCTAACCACGATTTACTAACAACATTTTGCTTCACTGCAAGATGAAGAGAAAAATCACTTATTGAATATATTTCAAATTGTTCTCATTGTTAGTGTGGCATGTAGTGCAAAAATGCCTTTAAATGATTTTTTGGTGTATATTATTTCAGGAAATTGCCAACAAGTTTTATGACTACACGAATAAACGAATGGCTTTTCACTACATACACATTGCAGTAAAACAACAGATTTTTGACTTCAAGAATGTAAGTATTGTACGATATGACGTGTTATCAATTATTGTGCCATACTTTTCATGGCTGGGAAATAAATTGTCAAAGTAGTTTTCTGGGTAGCAGAAAACTATTCCCTTACCTTCACACTTCAGTTCACCTTGGAGTGAGCTGAAGATGAAAGCCCAGGGTCTTACCCGGGAAACATTGCTCTCATGCCAATTTGGGCACCATGAGTACTTTTTAAGGCTTTCATACCCTGAAAGTGAAGGCTCATCTACAGCAAACTGACCATAGAAATATCAGGGTGAGAGCACGTGTACCTGTTTTAGGGATTTCGGACAACAATGTATGTACACAAAGTAGAGAATTTTCAGGAAAAGTTGGGACGTGGATCCACCAACCCCATACTGCCTTGGCTACGACGTTGTCTATACCCATTTACATTCGATACTACACTGATTCAAATATTTCTCGTGGTGCAGATAACTCTACACTGTAAAACATTACCGTAATTCTACGGTTAACTACTGTCAGATGACTGTCAAATACAACGGTCTCGAGGCCGTTAATTAATTTTAACGGTGTTGCCGTAGAAAAACCCTCGAATGTGATCCAATGAACGTATTTCTCCCGTCACGCTATCAAATTACGTCGCACGGCGGTAAAAATGGTGAATTATGGGATCGGCCTTGCCATATGCCATTCTGGACGTCGCCATTTCCAAGAAAGGTGCCCGATGCTTTTGAAGACGAACAACAAAGTATTACTATCAATTTGTAAGTTTGTGGCCGAGTGAATAATTTTCATTTCAGTCTTGGACATGGAAATCAAACAACATCACATTTTTATGCGTATATTTGTTTCGGTAATCATGCAGAATAGCAGACTGTTTGTACTGCGTCACTGATATTCGATGGATCGTGTGGCTTGTGTCCACGGATATCCGCTAAGGCCGGCAAACCCATATGCTTTTATTGGTTCTAGGTAACATTCGGTTAGTGACGGCTGGAATTAAATTGCGGTCAAAATTACCGGTGGCAGTGTTCCAGCCATATGGCTGGAACACAGCCACCGGTCATTTTGACCGTAATTATTTTGATGGTAATTTTTGCGGGAAAATAAGACAAATAATGGTTACCAATTTTTATGGTCATATGTCCGGCAGCTAGTTTCCATGCATATGACCGTACAAATAACGGCAAACAGTGAGAAAAAAAAATTACGGGAATATACGGCAAATGACTGTGAATTATTTTTACGGCTTGACGTAACGCTTACGGTCATATGCCTGGAAACTAGCTGTCGGTCATATGACCGTAAAAAATTACGGTCATTTTTTACAGTGTATTTGGTGCAAAATGTCTGACGGGAACGAGCAATGTCGAGTATCGCATGTCGCTATTTGTTGTGCTATAACATGTTTAATTGGATATATGTGATATATTTTAGCTTGGTACTGCAACTTCCCCTGCTCATTTGAATAGAGCACTGGAGGATTAAAACAAGGTACAGATATTGACAAAATTTGCGGACGAACATATAGGTACCGGGTGATATCGTTCAAGATCATTTTTTAATTTGTCAGCACAAATCTTTCCTCATTCTAAGCTACAGAGGATTGAAACTAGGTGTACATATTAAACAGGAGGTTGGATATTCATACACTTTCAAAGTAGACCGGTTACTGAAGAACAGGATCAGGAAAAATGAGATTTTAAAGAATATGTTCTTCTTTGGGTGGACGAGCATGTTTGTCCAACTCATTTCCCAGAATGTGTACATCTGCACCATCTAAAACAAAATTCCATCGTATGTTCGCCCACCTACTCGTTTCTTAGAAGGATGAGGGAAGCAAATATTTGGAGTTTTAATGCCGAGGGTGTACGGTTGTGCAGCCATCTACAAAAAATAACACGGACTTTAAAGGTATAGGTTAGGGTTTAGAAATAATGATTGTGATATTTCGGAAACTGTGATTATCATTGCCCTTTTCAGATTTACATGACATCGTAGCAATCAACGAGAGCCATAGAAAATCACACAATCCCTGACTGATCTCGCCATGAAGATGACATTCGATAAAGTTATCTCCCGTGAAATTATCAGAGGAACATCCAATTAAGAAGCACTTGGTTGTTGCGTAAACACCCATGATGACATCAGTAGGAAATAAAGCCCAAGTTTCTTTTTGTTGCGTTTAATAAACGAAAACAACAGACAGCTCAGAGAGCTGTCTAATTTTTTCGATTATTAAAAGTCACAAAAGGAAACTTGGCTTTTGTGGCAAGCTAATCAGAAGCAGCAAAGTAACTGCCCACTTCGCTCTTTGTTTTTCAAATGTGTTTTCACAAAAAATTGTAAGTTTGCATTCTTTCCAGGAAAAAAATGAAATCTTACCTCAAAAATTGTTTTTTTTTTAATGAAAAGGACTGCGTCTGTATTATATGTCATAATATGCACAATGTGGATATAATGGACAGGAAAAATCTTACAGAACATCAAAGATGGAGAAAGCACCGTTTTCTTATTTTTAAATTGTTTAAACAGAGAATAATAGTCAAACGTTCAAACTGATTGGGAAAAAATGTATAAAGCCAGCTTCTGTACATGTTTACTACTCAACATAAAATGTCAGGGGTTTGTAAATGATGCGCACATCGATGACACAACTTCTCTGACATTTCGAAATTTAAATTTTCGTATGAAATTCCAATACCATTAGTGTTATATTCACCGACTACTTCTTAAAATTAAGGGAAGCTAACTTTCCTGCAAATCTCTTCCAATGACGCAAATTGCCAGCTACGATTCCAGTCTATGTATACGAATTATGTCGCCCAAAAGAGATCTTACCTAGGCTGAAAAACAGAACTGTTACAGGAATCAAATCTCTGTATTGCAGCACAAGTCGTATACAGTATTCAATGGCAGTTGTTCAGTATCGAATATACGTCCCGAAGATGAAATGCCATCGCCCTGCACTCCAGGTAGGCATTCACCTCATTACTAAAGGATATATTGTATCTACCCCTTAACAGGGACCGATCAGGACTATTTAAAATACGCTCTAGCCTCGGAGCCTATTTTTTCAATTCATGCGCCAGACTTCAATTTACGGAGTCACACTGCTGTTTGTAACACACACAGCAAGTATGTAATAGCTCTCATCATTTTCATTTAGTACACTATAGCAAACATTAATCTTCACTGTGGTTTCTGATCAAGTCTTGGCTGCCTATTTAGGCAGCCAAGACTTGTGATCAGAAACCACAGTGAAGCTTAATGCTTGGCAATTAAGACTTGAAGTATTAACTTAAGCACTCTGCAGCAATGATAAATGATAATCATATATATAATACATGTAAGAGTGTCTCTCTCGATTATCCATCGAAAGAATATGAAAATATGATCTGAGAAGTTACGCGCCAACTGAGAAGCCTATTTCTGAGATTTAAGAGCCAGGTCCTGATGTTTCAGAACCACATACACACTGGCGCATGCCCGGGTTGGTCCCTGCCTTAATGCAATCATCCAGGGACATTATACTTTCATAGTGTTGCCGCGGAAAGCAATACTGCCCGGGAGTCAGCTATTACTCACCTCAGCAACTCTATGAGAGTACGGTGCTTTCAACGCAAGAGTTTAGTACATCCTACCCCCTCCACCCCCACCCCCAGCCCTCATCTCAACAAAGTATAAAACAAGGACAACTCAACATTTCTCTTGAGCATTCCGTTTCGTTTGAAATGTAGCATCTCCTGCTTATTTAAACAGAAATATTGAAATTATTTATCAGATATGATTTATGAATTGCCCATTATTAAGCTCGGCAGATATGACTTCAAACTCGGGTAATATAACACCGATCTTGGCCAATATGAACCAAACATTCCGTTTCGTATGTTTAATTTAAACAAATGATGAAATTATTTATTGGATATGATTTTCCTTCTCATAATTGCCCATTATCAAGCTCGGCTAATATGATTTCAAACTCGTCTGATATGATGCTGATCTTACCAGAGGACAATGGGGGAATACAACACCACTGGGTTAATATGACCTGTTTTTAAAACCACAGCATATACTACTATCGCCCACTCACTAGAGACTTTCTCTCAATTAATTTTGTTGGGAAGATTGTTGGCTTTTCAGAGTGATTCGATTCTGCGCACCTAACACATATTTCCATTCTATCATACAAAATCATTCCTGTCTGGCTATTGTGTGTATGTCTGTCTCCTCAACTCTCTCTGTCTAGTCGTGTATCCACCAATCTGTCAGTACTTCTGACTATATAGCTATTAATATTATTATCAGAATTATGAATATCATAACTTACTATTTTTGCAGCAAACGTAACATTCATGGGATCAGGATATATTGGTCAGGAACAGCATGGTGCGAAGTTTCAGGCCTGGGATACCTCATATGTGATAGACGGTGTTGTAAAACGAGAACAAACTATAAGTCTCGTTGACTCATGCATACCTCTTGCAGTGTACACATATGGACCCTATCCTGGGCCAGGTAAGAACGATATATCTTTTTTTTAAATATAATATTGTACACCAATGCTGGGAGTAAGAAGCACAAAAAGTTCGTTCGGTACCACAGAAAGGGATTGACTGAAACGGACTGACAAAGCCCGAGACCTCTCAGTTGGCCGGTCGATCCAGTGGTCAGGTCATTCGAAGGGGTTTGTGGAATTTTAAAATTTTCGTAAAATATTTCGACGAAATATCTCCACAGCGATGAACCAATCATCACACAAAATGAACTTCTGTTGAAGTGGTGGAGGAGGGACAGGATGTGTAAAACCGATATTTATACCATGATTACATATTCCACTATATATGAAAAGCCAATGACATAAATTTTAGCTTTACACACCAACCGTGATGAACACGCCAGCAGTGTGAGTTAAATGGTAAACATTTACTGTAGAACTACACCCCCGTTGACCTGTGGTGACGTCGACCTGAATGCAAACTTGTCTAAATTTATCTCACGTCGCCTCGCGAAGAGTGAAATGGAAGTGGCAATTATTTATTACGACGTTTTTAAATGGGTTTACCTCATAAGATGCCAAAAATTAACAAAAATGCATTGTCTCATGTTAATAAATCATGCATAACTCGAAATAGTATGTTATTATGTTATTAAAACGAAAAAGGCTCCTTTTCTTTCTATCATTTCGTTTCGGCGATAAAATTGACAGCGGAAGTACCGCCTACCGATGCTCGTGTAAACAAAAACAGATTCGCTCGTATGTACGTCTGGTGCTCAGTAAAATCGAGAAAAAAAATAATAGCGACTCTTAATAATCTGACGATCATGGTATAAATAAAATATACCCAAAGTAGCTTGGTGTACCAAATGTTCACCACTTGTGGTGAAGTGGTGTTAACCACGCGCCGAAGGCTCGCGATTAACATCACTTCACCACGGGTGGTGAACATTTGGTACACCAAGCTACTATGGGTATATTCTATATTTACAGTACAGTCGCCGTGGACTGGTTGTAGACCACGCGTGGGCTGTGGTGTCCACGCATGCGTTTACTGTATAACAAAAATCATCATCTGCAAAATTTTAATTAATGAAGTTGTGTTATATCCGATGCTTCATAATTAAATTTTTGATGATTACACCTTTCATTAGTGTGTAGAATCTAATTTTATTGTGCTCGTGGACATATTACCCTCCCGTGGAAAGTGACCAGTCCACGGTGATCACACTGTGTGTCCACGGGTCATAAGTATTACACCGGACAGTTGCACGAACAGTTGCACGAAATCCTTCCCAATTTGAAGCTTGGCGAGCCACGAGAGATATATTAGAGCTGTTAACATCCGAATAGATGTGCCTACATTTTTAGGCTCTTTAGGATTAATCTAAGTGGGCAGACCGATATACCAGTCTTCCTCCGCAGTGGCATAGACAGATGTTCTGGCTTGGGAATAACCTCAGGAATGCGACTAACATCCTCCTGAGAAAAGTTTCAGGAAAGTGAATACTCCAAATTATTGTAAAAACACATTCAAAACAAGGAGCTCAGGTGGGCAGTTATTTAGTTGTTTCTAGTTAGCTTACCAAGTTAAAGTTTCCTGATGTTACTTTAAAAGAAAACAATGAACAGCTCCGAGAGAAATAGAAGATTGAGTGTAACTTCCTCTACACTAATATTAATAACATCTGCTCTCATGCGACTAGCCATGTTAATTTAACAGAAATAGTGCCTATTTCTGTTAAATGCAAATTCTAGGTGTCCATACAATGTCGACGATGAACTATAATCCTTATAGAGTAATATTCCAACTACATCATCAAGGCATGACTTGATGATGTACTTGGATTATTTTATCAGTCGGAACTTGAACCATCACAGTCGGAACAAATCAGATTTATAGCTCCCCAACCCTCATCGTCAATCTTCAAGACATCACTGATTCGATTCGAGGTGAGATCAAGCTTAAGTTCGAGGCTCTAACCAATGCGCCACTCCCTGCAATAACTCAGTTTTTGCGGACATAAAATACCCATTCATCGTTATATATGCAAGATGTGATTAAATGTCAGTCTTTTCTTAACGTTTAAGAATTTATTGAATGAAGGATTAATTCTTGTCTGGATAATTAAATAGTAGAAATTATTCATTTGTTATTTACAGACATAACACTCATTTAATTGACAATTGCTGCTTTGGATACAAAAAAAATCTGACCACAGTCATTTCTATCACACGGAATGTTATTTTTTAAAAGCAATTAAATGTCAAGAGGAACTAAATGGATTGTTCAGTGACCTCTTGAAAGTTAGCATATATCTTTGCCATTTTAAAAATTCTACGAATACAGTGGAAGTATGAGTAACAGGAAGGTTGTCTAATTCAGGAAAAGAATGGAGTAAAAATGAAGGGCCGCTATATTTACGGACTTTTTCTGAATTAACCATAAAGGCCGCACTGAAACAAGAGAACTAAGTTAGGTCCGGGCACGAGATTCAAATCTGAGAGAGATGTAGGACTCTTTGATCTACAGTACGGGCAGAATAATTGTTTCTGACCTACCTAAAGAAGAGAAATTCACCGGAAAAAAATAGAAATTATTTGTAATTGCATAAAGAAATCTGAAATACCTTCAGACCATAAAGTTGAAAAGAATGATCTACTAACTAAAAGTATGCTAGTGTTTTCATGTGTTTGCTCCAAATTTCTGATTTTTTCGGGGTTGGGAAGTCCCCTCGCTCGTGTTTTAGTAAAATAAATATATTCCACACATGTTGACATCTCACACCGCCCGATTAATAACTAGGTCCCTGCGAATCACACATATTCGATTCGAATGGAATCTTGAATCGAATCGGGTCTATTATTCGAAATCGAATCGAACCTCGAATCGAATTCTGAGCGTCTTGAAGATGACAGATAAGGGCCGGGGCGGGCTGTAAACCTGATTGTTCCGACTGTGATGCCTCAAGTCCCGACTGATAAAATATTCCAGCCACATCATCAAGGCATGCCTTCCTGGAAGGCATGCCTTGATGATGTAGTTGGAATATTACCTTGGGATGGGTGCGAGACTTACCAGCACTAAGCACTGCACAGAACTAGCCGCTAACAACAGCTCATCGTCAACATTGTTTGGAAACTTTAACTTTGTTTTCAACAGTGGCAGAGACTAGTGAGACCGGAATTGGCATAGGAGGTGGCATGGACCATATGCTATTTATGTTAATATAGATGCAATTACACTCTGTCTTTATTTTCAGCATTACTTACGTGCAAATTCCATCTGAACTGTACGTTTTGTGAGACGACGTCAATGATTAAAACCAAACTGTATTGCCGTGTAAAGATTCGAAGGGAAGCGAATCGGAAAGCTGATTTCGAATCGAATCGAATATCAACTTAAAATTCGAAATCAAATCAAATTCGGATGTTTCGCAGGTCTCTATTAATAGTTCACTGAGACCACATCAGTTGATCAGAAATCTCCAGACAGTCAGTTGTGTACCTGTCTTGTCTAATATTTAGTGAACTCGGTTCATCAATTTAATACCAAGTCATGACTCAATGGATACATTATTAGTTGTCCCATGTCTGTTCACGCTGTACTATTAGTTATCCCGTGACAGTTCACGTAGTACAGGTTTTTACCTACTGGAAGCCAGCCATTTGGCCTCATGGGATACGACTGGCTTCGGGAGGTAAAACCTGTATTTCGTGAACAGACGGATGACGATTTTATCTATTGACTGTTATGCTAACGGAAATTTGATTGGTCAAGGGATAAACGATATAAACTCGTATCGTGTGGAAAACGTCCGAACCCACGATATTTCCGCTCACGCACACTTAAAGTTTCCGTATCGTGTATTTGTCTCCGGTCATTAGACTTTCCCAAACCAAGTTCAGGAAAAACTCTTGTTATTCTTCTTTTTCAAAAATATTTCTTCATTATTTTTTTTTTATTATTTTTTTTAAATTTTACCTTTAGTTTTCTAGGCTTTCCCAAATCCATTTTGGGAAAGACCCTTGTTATTCTTCTTTTTCAAACATTTATCTTTATTATATTTTTTTATTTTCTATTTATTTTTTTTAGGTTTTCTCAAACCCAGTTTGAGAATGACTTATTATTCTTCATTTTCAAATATATTTCTTCATTATTTTTTTTTATTTTCCGTTTATTTTTTTAGCCTTCCCCAAACCCAGTTTCTTCTTTTTCAAATATTTTTCTTCATAATTTAAAAACAAAAATTATTTTTATTTATTTTTAATTTTTGTAATTTTTTTTTCAGCCGTCAAGTTTGTCTGTGTAAAATGCTGCCGTAGTCGCAAAGCTCAAAAACGGGTGTACGATTTCAATCAAATTTGACGTACTTATGTAATTCCTAATACAATCAAGTGAAATGAGGTATCGTCAGATCTGTGAAAACGCTTGTTTCCAAAATATTCTGCCCAAACCATCAAAATTTAAAAAAATTTCAAGTCTCAAAATTGTTTATGATTATTTAGCTAAAATTTTCCGAACATTTAGGGCATAATATGATATACCCAAATTACCACACAAATATTTCAAAATTAACCCCTATAGGCCAAAACCGATATGAATATAGCATATTTATTCAAAATTGACCAACTTCAAGGGCAAATGTCTGTAATTGCAAGGTTGTTGTAACAAATATTTTAGTATGGATAGATGCAACAATGATTGCAGAAGAAAGTTACTGTTTACTTTTTAATCTCAGATTTAACCCTCAAGCATAATGATGACAAGTATAAGAGTACCGCTTGAAAATGCCAAAGTTAGCCAACTTTGGTTGTTTTTGCTATCATTTTGGAAAGGGTTAATTTCAAACACTTTACATTGACATATTTAGAGATGCTTAATGAACAAATCCGCTATGTAAGTTATGCTCAACATTATGCTTTGGCCTCTTGAAGAATAGTACTCTCCGAAAAAAAAGATTTTTAGTGAATTTTGCAAATTTCTGTACTCATTTGTCCAAAAAAAAATGAAAGAGCTCATTGTGGTTTCCATAACTGCATTCAGAATCAACGGGGAACAAATTTTGTGTTATCTGTTTTGGTGTCCCGCTTTATCCAATACCTGTTTAGGCCGCACAACAACTAACCTGGTCAGATAAACTTTCAGTGATCGGTACTCATTTTGTCAAAATAGAAAGCATGCATCCCATTTTACTTTCCATACATTTAGTCAGTATCTTTAAGGTAACAAATTTTCTGTCGCGTATTTTGCTGTCACACTTTATGCAATACCAGTTTGGGCCTTACAAATATGAATACCGTCAGACAAAATTCATTTTCCGATTAATTTCGTACTTTTCTGTACCCAGTTTCCCTGGGTAGGATTGGTATAGTCTATTTTCATTTGCATATTTGTATTAAATGTTATCGGGAAACAAATTTTCTGTGATAAGTTTTGGTGTCACACATAATCCAACAAATGTTTTGTCAGCATTTTCCAGACAAAACTATAATTTTCGTGAATTTTTCTGCATTCTGCCCTCATGTTTCCTGTCATTAAATCCAAACACAAACAACTTGATCTCTGAAATGGCTATTAAATAGAGAGTAATCTCTTGACTGGACTGGTTACGTGAAATAATTCATGAGAGGTGAGGGACGTTGTACAAACACGAGTGCCCGAATGCGCACAAGTGTTTTACAATATAGTCCCTCGCCTCGAATGAATTATTTCACGTAATCAGTCCTGTCAAGCGATTACTCTGTTTATTACTTTTCATTATTAACGATAATTATATTATTTAACACTTTATCTAACGTAACGGCCAAAATCGGCCAGCGCTATTCTCAAAAATCACCAATTAATTTTGATTATTTGTTCATTGTTTGTCTCTAAAACATAGGTTATGACCCCTCAGTGGAACGAGCTCGTCGAGCTCGTTCCAATGAGGGGTCATAACCTATGTTTTTGAGACAAAAAATGAAAATAATAGTTATTCAAGAATTTTTTTGTAAGTGTCGTCTGCTTTTCATGTTAGGTAAAAAGTTAAAAAAGAACAATGAAGTCCCCTTAACACCCACTCCAAAACGTCTTCGTTTGCGCGCACAGATACATGACCCAATTGTTGATTGCATAATTGACTTGTTAAGTTACCGTTTATAATCAAACCCGGAAATCCCAGTAAATCACACTTTGGAAAGTAATAAGGGAACTAACTGTTTGCCGGAAAATGTTTTGCACATGTAGGGGAACGTTACTGTTCACGTTTTAGTCCCACATTTAATGCTCAAGGACACTGATTTCTATAAAAAGAGTATCATTTGAAAATGACAAAATTGTCTTACTTTGGTTGCTACTTTCTATCAATTTGGAAAGGGTTAGTTTCAAACAGTGTGCTTTGCTGCGACTAGAGATGACTACTGAACAAAATTTTCTGTTATAAGTTTTTCTCTATGGCTTAACTCAACATGACTTGGCTCTGGCCACTAAAAGAATATTACAGTTTGAAATATTGTGATTTTCAGTGAAGTTTGCAGTTTTCTGTACTCATTTTTCCAAAACGAAAATTACATAGCTGAATGTGCTTTCTATAACTGTACTGAGCAATTATTGGGGAACAAATTTTGTTTTATATGTTCTGTTGTCCCGCTTTAATATCTCTTTTGGCTGCTAAAAAGTAGTATGTCACAAATTGCCCCCATCTTTGGCCGTCCCCCTTCTCCATTTTCGAGTCAGAAATCATAGGATCCCGATCGAAACCGGTAGCTGAACGGGATTAGAACTGTCCCAAAGAAAATGCAACCTATGTCAAGCTGATATTGGCGACGAATACCATTATATCCTTGTCTGTGACTAATTAAAAGAATTAAGGACTAAATACATCAATCCCTTCTACAGGCGACACCCTAGCATCTACAAAGTTCAGAGTTTATTCACTAGCTCAAATACTAAACAAACTGGCAATCTAGCAAAATTTATTAGGGATTTGAAATCAATTTTACAACCTTCTCTCGGCTGACCTCATTACTTCTACCACCCCCCACCACTCCCTCCCCAAGCTAAATTTACAGATTTGATAAAATTACAAGATTAAATATGTGGGAGAACAATACCGTCGTCGTGCATATCATATTTATGTAACAATGGCCTTCAACAGCATTTTGCTCAATATCGCCTGTGCAAAAAAGCTTGCTAAAAACATTAAACACTTTGCATTTCTGAGATCGCCCTCCCGCAATTACAGACGCAACTTTCGCCGTAAGGAGAATCCTCCTTGCCATTTTTCGTCCATAGCGTGCATTGCGGGAGGAAGAATTCTGGGGTAAATGTAATGTGTCGAATCATTTTAATGTGGTACATATTGCATCGCGATATATTAATAAGCATGCAGATGAAAGAAAATAATTTTAAAATTGACCCGAAAACCCTGCATGCAATATGATGCCTGTTCAACTTATCACATGACTAGCTACAATACTTACAGTTATTGGAGGCTGTGATGTAATTAATTATATGGACTGGAGCCCGATGGACTGCACGTCGCGCACTTTCAGACAGGACACAGTCGATCGAATTCCTAACTAAAATGAAAAATATTGATTGATTACAAATACCATGGCGGATAGGATAGAATATTTAAAAATCAGAATCCCCCCTCCCCACCCCCCCCCCCCCCCCACACCTTCGACAGAATGCGAGTACTTGACTATTTTAAAATTAAACGCCTGTTGAAACGCTCGAAAGCCAAAACATCTGTTCTCCATACATGTATCTTATATTTTGTTATTTCATGTAATAACCACCACGGACCTGCGCGATCTTGTTTTGTTTTGTATATTACTGTAAAATGTACTACGTTTACACTTTACGCCATAGGAATGGTTAAAAGTGGAGAAATAAATTGAAATTGAAATTGAACAGAAACAAAAGCTCGCGTATTGGAAACGTTTCAACTGTATTGATGCCACGCTAAAAAAAAAAATTGAAGTTTCGTAACTACGAAAACTTTTTCGGAATTACGAAAACTTTTTCGTAACTACGAAAACACTTTCGTAAGTACGAAAACACTTTCGTAAGTACGAAAACTTTTTCGTAAGTACGAAACCACTTTCGTAAGTACGAAAACTTTTTCGTAAATACGAAACCACTTTCGTAAGTACGAAACCACTTTCGTAAGTACGAGAACTTTTTCGTAACTACGAAAACTCTTTCGTAAGTACGAAACCACTTTCGTAAATACGAAAACTTTTTCGTAAGTACGAAAACTTTTTCATAAGTACAAAACCACTTTCGTAAGTACGAAACCACTTTCGTAAGTACGAAAACTTTTTCGTAACTACGAAAACACTTTCGTAAGTACGAAAACTGTTTCGTAACTACGAAAACACTTTCGTAAGTACGAAAACGTTTTCGTAAGTACAAAAACTTTTTCGTAACTACGAAAACACTTTCGTAAGTACGAAAACTTTTTCGTAAGTACGAAAATACTTTCGTAAGTACGAAAACTGTTTCGTATATACGAAAACTCTATCGTATATTCGAAAAACACTTTCGTAAGTACGAAAACTTTTTCGGAAGTACGAAAACACTTTCGTAAGTACGAAAACTGTTTCGTATATACGAAAACTCTATCGTATATTCGAAAACTCTAGTTTTCTCTGTCTAAAAGCATCAATCTTGGGGAACATGAAGTGGAGCCTGGGACGGAAGTTACATTCCCGGTCCTTACATACATAAATTGTTTATAATGTGAAATCTGGATGATGCTTCTCCAATTTGTCTACTTCCATCTCTAAATCTTTAAATCGACAAAATTTTCTCAATATTGTATATAAAAAAACAACAATTGATCATATTTATTAACTCATTTCTCAAATCCTTGTGAGAACCATTGCTTTCCTGTTTTCCCATCCACGATGATTGATGGAATCTTTGCCGCGATTCAATGGTTAACACGTTGGGCGTCAGAGCAAATTAAAACAGTCGTGACGCAACTGGAACATTTGCCCTTAGTAAACACACGTTTTGTGAACCCATCACCCCCCCCCCTCCCCGCACATTATACGGTGGTTGTATTAACATTCCCCCTTTACTTGATGGTCACAACTGGCCGGCGCTTCGCTATTAAGACAAATCGCGTTTCCAACATAATATATTATTTTTTCCATTCTTTTTTTCAATTTTTTGCCAGCAAAACAAATGAAGCGAATGATCTCTGTGACATAAATGAAAATTTGTAGTTATTCACGAAGATACGAAGTTGTATTGTAAGTGTCATTTTGGGTAAATTGTTAAAGCTGAATTTCAACTAACCCCTTCTCGACACCCCCCCCCCCCCCCCCCCGCAAGAACAATGGACAAACTGGCCCTCACATGTCCTTCCCTAAACCGAAAAGAAGCAATTTTAACTAAGCGCCCCTTCCCCGCTGCAATGGAGAAACTGGACATCACCTGTCCTCACGTAAACTGATAAACCGAAAAGAACCAATTTCAATTGACCGCTACCACCCTCCCCGCGCACTGCAATGGAGAAACTGGCCCTCACCTGCCCTCCCATAAACCGAAAAAAGCAATTTTAACTAACCACTCCACCCCCGCTGCAGTGGCGAAACTGGCCCTCACCTGTCCTCCCACAAACCGAACACCCTGCTACAATGGAGAAACTAGCCCTCACCTGTCCTCCCGTAAGCCGAAAAGAAGTAATTTAAACCCTTTACCTAACCTCAAAAGCTGTCGACACTTGCCAAAAAGTTATTGAATAACTAATTTTCTTCACTTTTGTCTCCAAAACATAAATTGTGAGCCCTCATTGGAACGGGCTCGACGAGCTCGTTCCAATGAGGGGTCATAACCTATGTTTTGGAGACAAAAAAAATGAAAAAATAATGAAAATTAATTGGCGATTTTTGAGAGTAGCCTCGGTCGGTTTTGGCCGATACGTTGGGTAAAGGGTTAACAAACTGCCCCCCTCCCCTGCTACAATGGAGAAACTGGCCCTTACCTGTACTGCTATAGGACGAAAACAATACTAGGCCCTATGGCCTCCAGTATTTTTTTTCTATTTTGTCATCGGCCAGTGATTTAATCCCAACTGCAGGCGGTGGCGCAATATTCGAAGGCTCACGTCAAGTTTATGATACACGTGCCCACAATGAATGCCAGAACTGTTTGTGCGCGTAGTGGATGGTTACTACGATTAATCTTCACCAATTGGCATCTCTCGGACCGCAAAATATATCAATGTCAATAAAGCCATGAAAACCATGAAAAGCAGATGCCCATATGAAACTAACATTCAAAAAATGGGATAGGGCGGCACCAATAAGGTTGACTCCGTAGGGACAGTTAATGCTTGCCCGACACTTTATTTGACCTGTTGAAAAAGTATCATTACACTCGAAAATATACAAATAAATAAACATCTTAATTGCTACTCCACGTAGCAACGGTAATCATTTATGAGTCAAAAGTAGCTCGGAGAAAGACCTGTAGGGTAGGCTGATCCCGCTCCTACCACTGAGTAAAAATTCATCATTCCTTGAAAGTAGCATAGCACATGTGTACGAATCGTACTTTATTACCTGGATACCTGGACCATTGGTGGAGCCTTGTCAAAGTTTTGGTGGAGCCGATGTGAGACATGTTTTTTGGTATACGTTCTTCACATATAATATGCTATGATGTGTCTATGTATGGATATGCAGTAGAGGATTGTGGGGGAAGGAGAGTTTTCTTGAAAGTGTTCTCCATGGAACGGTTGGCGTTGCTAATGACTTGGTGACGCCATCGTGCGCACGCGGGGTCATAGAAAGTTGACCTTGTAGATTTCCACTGGACATTCCTATATTATGTTGTTCGGGTCATAGTGTATCGGGCTTCTCGATCTGGACCGGTATGGCAGTGTTGTATTGGGGGTATATAGTACTATGTATGACTGTTAGTCTACAGTTAGAAGAACATTTGCTACTTTCAATCTATCAAAATGCTTTATTCCAGCATATGGGTACTAATGGTAGGTCATTTGATGCATTGCTTGGTGAGCCGTCATGGTAGCATATATAGAATGAACGGCCTGTACTCCTGTTGGTCCATTATCACTCATTTGCTCTACTAACCCGTCGAATGTGTTATATCATCGGATTGTTGCTATTGGCGGTACGAAATATGGACTAGCGGGGACTTTTGGAGACTGATATCACAATGGTGGTTTGGGGACTGATGGGCACCGAAGACAGGGCTGGGCTGGGGACGTTTGAGGGCTAAGTATAATTATGGTTTGGGGACGACTGTTGAGAACTGAATATACTGGCAATTTGGGGACTGTTGGGGACTGAAAACAGTTGTGAGTTGGGAATTGAATATAATGGTGGTTTGGGGATAGATGAGGACTGTGCTGGTGTGGTGCAGTTGAAGACTATTGGAGACCAAAGAGAGTGATGATTTAAGGACTGTTGTGGACTGAAGATAGTGGTGATTTGGGGACTGAAGACCATATTACTTTGCGGACTGAAGGCAGTGGTGTTTTGTGGACTGCTGGGGACTGAATATAATGGTTATTCGGAGACTTTTGGTCAGTCTGTTGTAGGTTGTTGTAGTTGTCAGTGTTGTAGTTGGTTTAGTGATTGTATTGGTGGATGTTGTAGTGTGCTTGGTATAGTAATGGTTCCTGCAGTAGTTGTAATGGTCAACCTTGTAGTTGTTAGTCTTGTTATTGTAGCTTGCTTCGTCACTGTGATGGTTGGTGTTGAAGTGGTTCGTATAATAGTGGTCGACGTATTAGTTGTAGTGGTCGTTGTTGTGGTTGTTTGTGTTATAGTTGGTTTAGTCATTGTAGTGGTTTTGTTATTCTGGTTGGGATAGCAGGGGATGAGGAAGTGGTATCCGAGGTGGCTTTTGTAGTTGTTCGTGCTGTAGTCGTTTAGTCGCGTAGTGGGTGGTGTTGTAGTGGTTGGTATAGTAGTGGCTGGTGTAGTATTATTGTAGTTGGTGTAGTAGAGGTTGTGGTAGTGATTGTGGTGGTGGTTGACGTACTGGTTAACAAAGTTGTTAGTGGCTGCGGTGGTTGATGTTGAAGTTGGTTTAGATATTACAGTGGTTGTTGTATTTGGTTATTTTTGTACTCACTTGTGTAATACTTGTGTTGGAGTAGTAGTTGTCGTGATTGTGTCGTAGTGGTTGGTCGTGTTTGTGTAGTAGTTTTTGTTGTGAACTTTGTTGTTGTAGAAGGTGGTGTATTAGTTATTGGTACAGTAGTAGTTGTGGTGCTTGGTGCTGTAGTGGTTGATGGTGTAGTAAAGGTCAGCGCACTAGTTTTGGAGTTGAAGTAGTTGATGTGGTGGTGATTGATATAGTCCTTGTTTGTGTTGTAGCAAAATAGCCAGTGTGAGTGCAGTAGTGAATGATGGTGCCCACATAAGCACGTGCTAACAAAGAAACCAAGGTGTCAGGCCCACATGACCACGTGCTAACACAGAAATCAAGGTGTCGGCACCCACTATACAAAATGGACGACGGAAATACATATCCCTGTAACAAAACGCACTGCGCATGTGCACAAACACCGCCCAAGTATCACTATGGGAATGACGTTATAACATGGCAGATCAAGCGGGCAACCATGACAACCAAACAAGACGTAACTGGGTCACGCGATATGACGTCATCTCTGGGGTCCGGGCAGGGACGTGTCGACAGGGTGGTGGGGGGGGGGGTTATTACCCCCCCCCCCCAATTCTGGCCAATAATTTCCTGTAGTTGGAAATTCGGAGATAAGCCATGAGTAGTTGGAAATTGCATCGTTCTGGCTCTTTTAGAGCTTCTTTGGTGATGCTGACGTCTCCTTTTCTTCCCAAAATTCCAATTCGGGTTCAAATCGGCAAAAATTCCAACTGGTACTATTTACAACTACAGTGTACGCAATATCGAGCTCCATAAGTATGCATGAATCGGATACAGTTGTAAGTTTTTTTGTCGCATCTCCATTCTGTCAGCAATTGAAAATATGAATAGCTTTTGTCATTTAAATTTAGTTTTTATTCAGCTTCAACTGATTTGGTAATTCGTGATTATAGTGCGATAACATTGCCATTATTTGTGAAGCTATAACAAAGGTGTTCAATAAGTTCAACTTGACAAAGTCGAAGTAAGTTATCATATTGCCATTTCACGAGTTTAACAGAGTCTACAAGTTATATTTATGAAGGGATTGCATCGTAACTTGGTGGGATGACTCGTTTTGGAATAATTTTACTGTAACTTGGTAACTTTGGTTGATATAAATTGTGAGGGCCACATTAACCCAGGTCTCAATTCTTTCGTACATTCTACACCTCAAATTATTTTTATTGAAAACACAGTGTACAGGGAACAGAAATTAACGTATTCTCAGTTATCGCAATTCTTGTCGTATTTCATAATTCTTGTAGATTAGAAGTACCAAGGACTAACTGAAGACAAACAGGCATATATACCCCCAATACTACATCGCTATATCGGCCCAACACTAGAAGCCCGATATACACTGACCCGACCAACGTAATATCGGATTGTACAGTGGACAACACCAGCGGTCAATGTTTCTTTGAAGCCGCGTGCGCATCTTGACGTCACCATTCATTAGCAACGCCAACCGCTCCATGGAGAAAACTTTTAAGAAAACTCGCACCCACCCCCACCCACCCCCATTCCTCTACTACATATGCATACAAACACACATCACTATACATATCATGACGTATTATATATGAAGTATGTATACCACTTGCGGAACGCAGTTCCAAATTGAGCAAAAACATGTCTCACGTCGGCTCCACCAAAAGTGCGACAAGTCCCCATCAATGGCTCAGGTATTAAGACCCGATCCATACATGGCTCAGGTATTAAGACCTGATCCATACATGTGTGCTATACTACTTTCAAGGAATGGTGGAATGGAGGATTTTTACTCATTGGTTCTAGCGGGGTCAGCCCACCCATCCCGCATCTCATAGAAACTTATCGGGTCTTTCTCCAAGCTGCTTTTCACTACTGAACGATTACCGTCGCTACTGTGCAGTATCAGTAGTGTGTAATGAGGTTTTCGTTCCTCATCACCCCGGCCCGGAACCAGAGACGTGGCTAGAGGTTTCCGATTGGGGGCGGGGTGTGTAGGGTTGTGAATTTCGAACTGGGGGGGGGGGGGGGCTTTAGACGGGAGAAAAAGTTTGAAATGCAGCCATGAAAGGGGGCCTAAAATTGATTCTCGTAACTGAAATGCCAACACATTTTTGATAGAATTATCAGGTTATTATTATTTGGTATTATTCTAGGAATTGAATATGTGCTAAACAAATGCTCAAGCTGAGAACTTTGAGAAATTCACACAGTGGCACTATCAGGTAGTGTTGGAATAATATTGCATAACAATTACTTGTTTGAACTAATTTAGAGTAGTTCAGTCATTGAAGAATACACATGCATTTGTGTAACTGTTACCTGTACTGAGCCTGTACTAGTTAAAAGATTGGTCAACTGATTTATATAGGATTTGAGGTTCTGAGAAAATTGGAGCATTAAACTTGATTGCTACAATGTGTATCATACACAAATAGAACCAAGAAGATAAAACACAACTCAAAATTTAGATGTTTCAACTAGCTAATTGTTCACTAAGCTGCTTATGGCATTCAAATTGAGCAAAATGTGTGGAATTCATCTACGATCACGTGCGTTGATTGAATTCATTCGCCACTGCTTGAACATAGTCATATTTTGCTTGATTTGCTTGTAGAATGTAAAGTACTACTTGTACTATACTACCACTAGTTACACTACTACCATGAAAGAAATCAACATGAAACTGTCTGGAGAATAAGACTCGAACCTCGCAGCCTTCATGATCAACCGATCTTGGACAAAGAAGAATGTTTAACATCTGAACATAGCAAGTCATTTTACTAAGCTGCAATGGATATCCTTCATGTATATACTGAATTGAGCAATTTTGGGATTAGAACTCCTGCACCCAAAACAACTGACCATAGCAACAAAGGAGTTTCTAATTTAGATATGACCCGGAACTTACAAGTTTTGTGGTGACCACAATTAAAGGTTATAGACAATGTTGAATAAATGAAAGTGTCATTGATACTGTAACTTAACTTGACTGTGTGTAGTGTTTGGTGAAAAGGATAATGTTCAATGTTTATGAAAGAATTATGAAATACGACAAGCACTGTGATAATTGTGGATATGTTAATTTCTGTTCCCTGTACGCAGTGTTTTCAATGAGAATAATTTGAGATGTAGACTGTACTAAAGAATTGAGGCCTGGGTTAATGTGGCCCTCACAGTTTAATGTTTGTCAACCAAACTTACCATGTTACAGTAAAATTATTCTGAGAGTATGCTCGATTGAATAGGAGTAAAAAAAACAACCCCAAACCACCAAAAGGGACTTGGATTTCCTCATTTTGGTTTTATAAGAATAGTGCTATTAGACGCATATCTTTGTATAAGAGTACTGGTTCGGATTCCTGTAGAAACATCGGATAGAATTATCTAAATAGACCCGACGTGTTTCGTTCAGAATCCTCTGCTTCTATCTATGCTATAGTTTCTGCCCATCCCGATCTGTTCGACTATTACTGGTAGAAGACTACAGTATTGGGTGACAACAATCGAGGTAAACTATAGGCCCTGACCGAAATGTTAAAAAATCTTGAACTACCACCACTACAAACTAGACGACAGCAACAACGGCTGATTTTCTACTTCAAAGTTGTTGAGGGGCAGATACCGGCACTCCCTCCAGGGGATCTTATCAAATTCCAAAGGCAGAAAAGACAAATCAGAGCTACAAGATATGACAACTTCGACACAAAAAACATCATAGAAAACCAAGTGAGAAACAACAAAAGAACAGTATCGGTACCACCTAGTAGAACTGATCAATACAAAAATTCACTGTTTGTACGCACAGCAATAGACTGGAACCATCTGGAAGACTCAAGTGTGTGCGTCAGTAAAACTGAGGACTTCAAATCAAAGCTCCTCAGCCAGCGCGACTAGACCTGCGCAGACCACCCCGTCACATAATAGCCCAAAGGGAATCTGTGACGTACCTATACAGATACAGATAGGAAAGATAGTTGAAGAAAAGATGGAAGCCGACGGTAAAACTACCAGGAGCAGTATAGGAGCTTGGAATCCCACCTAGGAATCTAACTTATAGAATCCCATTTATGGACCCACCCCCTTTGGGACTGTTTTTGTGGTTAATGTTGGTATAGTAGCTGTATTGATTGTTGAAGTGGTCGATAAAGTAGTGGATGCTGTTGTAGTTGTTGGTGTTGTAGATATTGTTATGGCAGAAATCTTGTTGGTGTCGTAGTTGTTTGTTTTTTGTTTTGTCAAGGTTAGTGTGGTAGTAGATGATGTAGTAGGTGTTGTAGTTGTTAGTTTTGTCAAGGTTAGTGTTGTAGTAGATGATGTAGTAGGTGTTGTAGATGTTGGTTATATCAAGGTGTTAGTGTGGTAGTAGATGATGTAGTAGGTGTTGTAGTTGTTAGATTTGTCAAGGTTAATGTGGTAGTAGATGATGTAGTAGGTGTTGTAGTTGTTAGTTTTGTCAAGGTTAGTGTGGTAGTAGATGATGTAGTAGGTGTAGTAGTTGTTAGTTTTGTCAAGGTTAGTGTGGTAGTAGATGATGTAATAGGTGTTGTAGTTATTGGTTATATTAAGGTTAGTGTGGTAGTAGATGATGTAGTAGGTGTCGTAGTTGTTGGTTATATTAAGGTTAGTGTGGTAGTAGATGATGTAGTAGGTGTTGTAGTTGTTAGTTTTGTCAAGCTCAGTGCTGTAGTAGATGATGTAGTAGGTGTCGTAGTTGTTGGTTATATCAAGAAAGTATGGTAGAAGATGATGTAGTAGGTGTAGTAGTTGTTAGTTTTGTCAAGGTTAGTGTGGTAGTAGATGATGTGGTAGGTGTTGTAGTTGTTGGTTATATCAAGGTTAGTGTGGTAGTAGATGATGTAGTAGGTGTCATAGTTGTTGGTTATATCAAGGTTAGTGTAGTAGTAGATGATGTAGTAGGTGGTGTAGCTGTTGGTTATATCAAGGTTAGTGTGGTAGTAGATGATGTAGTAGGTGTTGTAGTTGTTAGTTTTGTCAAGGTTAGTGTGGTAGTAGATGATGTAGTAGGTGTTGTAGTTGTTAGTTTTGTCAAGGTTAGTGTGGTAGTAGATGATGTAGTAGGTGTTGTAGTTGTTGGTTATATCAAGGTTAGTGTGGTAGTAGATGATGTAGTAGGTGTTGTAGTTGTTAGTTTTGTCAAGGTCAGTGTGGTAGTAGATGATGTAGTCGGTGTGGTAGTTGATTGTTTTGTCAAGGTTAGTGTGGTAGCAGATGATGTAGTAGGTGTTGTAGTTGTTGGTTATATCAAGGTTAGTGTGGTAGTAGATGATGTAGTAGGTGTTGTAGTTGTTAGTTTTGTCAAGGTTAGTGTGGTAGTAGATGATGTAGTCGGTGTGGTAGTTGATTGTTTTGTCAAGGTTAGTGTGGTAGGAGATGATGTAGTAGGTGTTGTAGTTGTTGGTTATATCAAGGTTAGTGTGGTAGTAGATGATGTAGTCGGTGTCGTAGTTATTGGTTATATCAAGGTTAGTGTGGCAGTAGATGATGTAGTAGGTGTTGTAGTTGTTAGTTTTGTCAAGTTTAGTGTGGTAGTAGATGATGTAGTCGGTGCTGTAGTTGTTTGTTTTGTCAAGGTTAGAGTGGTAGTAGATGACGGAGTAGGTGTTCTAGTTGTTGGTCATATCAAGGTTAGTGTGGTAGTAGATGAGGTAGTAGGTGTTGTAGTTGTTAGTTTTGTCAAGGATAGTGTGGTAGTAGATGATGTAGTAGGTGTTGTAGTTGTTAGTTTTGTCAAGGTTAGTGTGGTAGTAGATGATGTAGTCGGTGTGGTAGTTGTTTGTTTTATCAAGGTTAGTGTGGTAGTAGATGATGAAGTCGGCGTCGTAGTTGTTGGTTATATCAAGGTTAGTGTGGTAGTAGATGATGTAGTAGGTGTTGTAGTTGTTAGTTTTGTCAAGGTTAGTGTGGCAGTAGATGATGTAGTCGGTGCTGTAGTTGTTTGTTTTGTCAAGGTTAGTGTGGTAGTAGATGACGGAGTAGGTGTTCAAGTTGTTGGTCATATCAAGGTTAGTGTGGTAGTAGATGATGTAGTAGGTGTTGTAGTTGTTAGTTTTGTCAAGGATAGTGTGGTAGTAGATGATGTAGTAGGTGTTGTAGTTGTTAGTTTTGTCAAGGTTAGTGTGGTAGTAGATGATGTACCGGTGTGGTAGTTGTTTGTTTTATCAAGGTTAGTGTGGTAGTAGATGATGAAGTCGGCGTCGTAGTTGTTGGTTATATCAAGGTTAGTGTGGTAGTAGATGATGTAGTAGGTGTTGTAGTTGTTAGTTTTGTCAAGGTTAGTGTGGCAGTAGATGATGTAGTCGGTGTTGTAGTTGTTAGTTTTGTCAAGGTTAGTGTGGTAGTAGATGATGTAGTAGGTGCTGTAGTTGTTGGTTATATCAAGGTTAGTGTGGTAGTAGATGATGTAGTAGGTGTTGTAGTTGTTAGTTTTGTCAAGGTTAGTGTGGCAGTAGATGATGTAGTCGGTGTTGTAGTTGTTAGTTTTGTCAAGGTTAGTGTGGTAGTAGATGATGTAGTACGTGCTGTAGTTGTTGGTTATATCAAGGTTAGTGTGGTAGTAGATGATGTAGTAGGTGTTGTAGTTGTTAGTTTTGTCAAGGTTAGTGTGGTAGTAGATGATGTAGTAGGTGTTGTAGTTGTTAGTTTTGTCAAGGTTAGTGTGGTAGTAGATGATGTAGTAGGTGTTGTAGTTGTTAGTTTTGTCAAGGTTAGTGTGGTAGTAGATGATGTAGTAGGTGTTGTAGTTGTTAGTTCTGTCAAGGTTAGGGTGGCAGTAGATGATGTAGTAGGTGTTGTAGTTGTTAGTTCTGTCAAGGTTAGTGTGGTAGTAGATGATGTAGTAGGTGTTGTAGTTGTTAGTTTTGTCAAGGTTAGTGTGGTAGTAGATGATGTAGTAGGTGTTGTAGTTGTTGGTTATATCAAGGTTAGTGTGGTAGTAGATGATGTAGTAGGTGTTGTAGTTGTTAGTTTTGTCAAGGTTAGTGTGGTAGTAGATGATGTAGTAGGTGTTGTAGTTGTTAGTTTTGTCAAGGTTAGTGTGGTAGTAGATGATGTAGTAGGTGTTGTAGTTGTTAGTTTTGGCAAGGTTAGTGTGGTAGTAGATGATGTAGTAGGTGTTGTAGTTGTTTGTTTTGTCAAGGTTAATGTGGTAGTAGATGATGTAGTAGGTGCTGTAGTTGTTGGTTATATCAAGGTTAGTGTGGTAGTAGATGATGTAGTAGGTGTCGTAGTTGTTGGTTATATCAAGGTTAGTGTGGTAGTAGATGATGTAGTAGGTGTTGTAGTTGTTGGTTATACCAAGGTTAGTGTGGTAGTAGATGATGTAGTAGGTGTTGTAGTTGTTAGTTTTGTCAAGGTTAGTGTGGTAGTAGATAATGTAGTAGGTGTTGTAGTTGTTGGTTATATCAAGGTTAGTGTGGTAGTAGATGATGTAGTAGGTGTTGTAGTTGTTGGTTATGTCAAGGTTAGTGTGGTAGTAGATGATGTAGTAGGAGTTGTAGTTGTTGGTTATGTCAAGGTTAGTGTGGTAGTAGATGATGTGGTAGGTGTTGTAGTTGTTGGTTATATCAAGGTTAGTGTGGTAGTAGATGATGTAGTAGGTGTTGTAGTTGTTGGTTATATCAAGAATAGTGTGGTAGTAGATAATGTAGTAGGTGTTGTATACGAACTATTATACGAACCACTTCAACACCAACCATCACAGTGACGAAGCAAGCTACAATAACAAGAATAACAACTACAAGATTGACCATTACAACTACTGCAGGAACCATTACTATACCAAGCACACTACAACATCCATCAATACAATCACTAAACCAACTACAATACTGACAACTACAACAGACTGACCAACAGTCTCCGAATAACCACTATATTCAGTCCCCAGCAGTCCACAAAACACCACTGCCTTCAGCCCGCAAAGTAATACGGTCTTCAGTCCCCAAATGACCAATGTCTTCAGCCCACAACAGTCCTTAAATCATCACTCTCTTTGGTCTCCAATAGTCTTCAACTGCACCACACCAGCACAGTCTTCATCTGTGATATTATTTTGGCTTGAGATATTCAATTCCCAACTAACAACTGTTTTCAGTCCCCAACAGTCCCCAAATTGCCAGTATATTCAGTTCTCAACAGTCGTCCCCAAACCATAATTATACTTAGTTCTCAAAGGTCCCCAGCCCATCCCAGCCCTGTCTTCAGTGCCCATCAGTCCCCAAACCACCACTGTCATATCAGTCTCCAAAAGTCCCCGCTAGTCCATATTTCGTACCGCCAATAGCAACAATCCGATGATATAACACATTCGATGGGTTAGTAGAGCAAATGAGTGATAATTGGACCAACAGGAGTACAGACGGTTCATTCTATGCTACCATGACGGCCCACCAAGCAATGCATCAAATGACCTACCATTAGTACCCATATGCTGGAATAAAGCATTTTGATAGATTAAAAGTAGCAAATGTTCTTCTAACTGTAGACTAACAGTCATACATAGTACTATATACCCCCAATACAACACTGCCATACCGGTCCAGATCGAGAAGCCCGATACACTATGACCCGAACAACGTAATATCGGATTGTCCAGTGGAAATCTACAAGGTCAACGTTTCTATGACCCCGCGTGCGCACTATGGCGTCACCAAGTCATTAGCAACGCCAACCGTTCCATGGAGAACACTTTCAAGAAAACTCTCCTTCCCCCACAATCCTCTACTGCATATCCATACACAGACACATCATAGCATATTATATGTGAAGTACGTATACCAAAAAACATGTCTCACATCGGCTCCACCAAAACTTTGACAAGGCTCCACCAATGGTCCAGGTATCCAGGTAATAAAGTACGATTCGTACACATGTGCTATGCTACTTTCAAGAAATGATGAATTTTTACTCAGTGGTAGGAGCGGGATCAGCCTACCCTACAGGTCTTTCTCCGAGCTACTTTTGACTCATAAATGATTACCGTTGCTACGTGGAGTAGCAATTAAGATGTTTATTTATTTGTATATTTTCGAGTGTAATGATACTTTTTCAACAGGTCAAATACAGTGTCGGGCAAGCATTAACTGTCCCTACGGAGTCAACCTTATTGGTGCCGCCCTATTCCATTTTTTGAATGTTAGTTTCATATGGGCATCTGCTTTTCGTGGTTTTCATGGCTTTATTGACATTGATATATTTTGCCGTCCGAGAGATGCCAATTGGTGAAGATTAATCGCAGTAACCATCTACTACGCGCACAAACAGTTCTGGCATTCATTGTGGGCACGTGTACCATAAACTTGATGTGAGCCTTCGAATACTGCGCCACCGCCTGCAGTTGGGATTAAATCACTGGCCGATGACAAAATAGAAAAAAATACTGGAGGCCATAGGGCCTAGTATTGTTTTCGTCCTATAGCAGTACAGGTAAGGGCCAGTTTCTCCATTGTAGTAGGGGAGGGGGACAGTTAGTTAACCCTTTACCCAACGTAACGGCCAAAACCAACCAACGCTACTCTCTAAAATCGCCAATTTTCATTATTTTTTAATTTTTTTGTCTCCAAAACATAGGTTATGACCCCTCATTGGAACGAGCTCGTCGAGCCCGTTCCAATGAGGGATCACAATTTATGTTTTGGAGACAAAAAATGAAGAAAATTAGTTATTCAATAACATTTTGGCAAGTGTCGACAGCTTTTGAGGTTAGGTAAAGGGTTTAAATTACTTCTTTTCGGCTTACGGGAGGACAGGTGAGGGCTAGTTTCTCCATTGTAGCGGGGTGTTCGGTTTGTGGGAGGACAGGTGAGGGCCAGTTTCTCCACTGCAGCGGAGGGTGGAGCGGTTAGTTAAAATTGCTTCTTTTCGGTTTAGGGGAGGGCAGGTGAGGGCCAGTTTCTCCATTGCAGTGCGCGGGGAGGGGTGGTAGCGGTCAATTGAAATTGCTTCTTTTCGGTTTATCGGTTTACGTGAGGACAGGTGATGTCCAGTTTCTCCATTGCAGCGGGGTAGGGGCGCTTAGTTAAAATTGCTTCTTTTCGGTTTAAGGAAGGACATGTGAGGTCCAGTTTGTCCATTGTTCTGGGGGGGGGGGGGGGGGGAGTGTCGAGAAGGGGCTAGTTAAAATTCAACTTTAACAATTTACCCAAATTGACACTTACAATACAACTTTGTAACTTCGTGAATAACTACAAATTTATATTTTTGTCACAGAGATCATTCGCTTCATTTGTTTTGCTGGCAAAAAATTGAAACAAAGAATGGAAAAAATAATATATTATGTTGGAAACGCGATTTGTCTTAATAGCGAAGCGCCGGCCAGTTGTGACCATCAAGTAAAGGGGGAATGTTAATACAACCACCGTATAATGTGCGGGGGGGGGGGGGGGGTGGATGATATGTTTGCAAAACGTGTGTTTCCTGAGGGCAAATGTTCCAGTTGCGTCACGACTGTTTTAATTTGCTCTAACGCCCAACGTGTTAACCATTGAATCGCGGCGAAGATTCCATCAATCATCATGGATGGGAAAACAGGAAAGCAGTGGTTCTCACAAGGATTTGAGAAATGAATTAATAAATATGATCAATTATTGTTTTTTTTTTATATACAATATTGAGAAAATTTTGTCGATTTAAAGATTTAGAGATGGAAATAGACAAATTGGAGAAGCATCATCCAGATTTCACATTATAAACAATTTATGGATGTAAGGACCGGGAATGTAACTTCCGTCCCAGGCTCCACTTCATGTTCCCCAAGATTGATGCTTTTAGACAGTGAAAACTAGAGTTTTCGAATATACGATAGAGTTTTCGTATATACTAAACAGTTTTCGTACTTACGAAAGTGTTTTCGTACTTACGAAAAAGTTTTCGTACTTACGAAAGTATTTTCGTACTTACGAAAGTGTTTTCATAGTTACGAAAAAGCTTTCGTACTTACGAAAAAGTTTTCGTACTCACGAAAAAGTTTTCGTATTTACGAAAGTGTTCTCGTAGTTACGAAACAGTTTTCGTACTTACGAAAGTGGTTTCGTACTTACGAAAGTGGTTTCGTACTTACGAAAGTGGTTTCGTACTTACGAAAAAGTTTTCGTACTTACGAAAGTGGTTTCGTACTTACGAAAGAGGTTTCGTAGTTACGAAAAAGTTTTCGTACTTACGAAAGTGTTTTCGTACCTACGAAAAAGTTTTCGTACTTACGAAAGTGTTTTCGTACTTACGAAACTGTTTTCGTAGTTACGAAAAAGTTTTCGTAGTTACGAAAAAGTTTTCGTACTTACGAAAATGTTTTCGTAGTTACGAAACTTTAAATTTTTTTTTAGCATGGCATCAATACGCTTCCGTACAACTGCAATACAAGAGCAATGAAATGTTTTTTTAGGCTGTAAACATTTTGTCACGGTTTAGAGTTCAAATGCAGGGAAAGTTGGTGATATTTCTCACAGTAGAAGGGTGATCTTGTCGATAGGCACGGCATTTTTGAATCCGGAACCTTTCATTGTGGTTTATCACGAGAAAAGGGAACTGTAACTTGGAAGCTGAGAGTGAGATTTGTGAATGTGCTCTGTTCTAATAGTAATACTCTGTGCATTGTATGGCTGTAATTTTTACGCAATAAGAAAACCCTGGCATAAAATATATAATTGTTTGAGAACTCAGTTTTTATAGCTCGTCAGATAAGATAAGACTAAGAGATATATATTTCAAACCCTGCTTTCATGGACATAATCTTTCTCAGATTTGAGTAGATAATGGTGATTGTGCTTGTAGTTCGCTGTTCAGCGATCTGTAGTTGAACGTAGTGGCTAGCCCTCTTGGCTGATTTTCACCGAATTTTTCAGTTTTCTGTACTTAGTGTTTCTGAAACAGAAAGGACGTGGGTCGTTTTGCTTTCCATAATTATATTCAGCTATTATTGAGGAACAAATTTTGTGTTACATCTTTTGGTGTCCCGCTTTTTCAAATATTTGTTTTGTCTGCATAAAAACTAGTAGCACTACAAAAAACTTTGTGCTGTCTTCTGTACTCATTTTTTCAAAGGCGACTGACAACACAAAGGTCCAATAAACTTGGAGCAAAATTCGATACACACAAAAAGGAAACCCAACACTAGTTAATCTACGCCTTCTGTATATTTGGCCTGTGCACAAGCACTGTTTTAGCCAATGGACCTCCGGGTAACCCGGAGGTCCATTGGCAGAAACATTGCCTGTGTTTGGCGGGAGTAACAAGGAGAACCTTCCGTGCCTGGGATGCCATTCGTTTTGGCAATTGCGCACAATTCCTACGCGCAATTAAGCCTAGATAAGCGCACAGTTCGTGACAGTACTTCTAGGTTTTACTGCAGATGCTGACAAGGACGTGATAAGCTAATAAATAGCACTTCAGAATACTGGAACCTAGAATAAGAGTACTGCTTAAAAATACCGATTTTGGTTACTGCTTTCTATCAGTTTGGAAAGGGTTTGTTACAACCGATAATGTTACAACGCCGCATAATGTTACACCAACGCATAATGTTACAAAAAATGTAGTAAACAACCGATAATGTTGTAAACTCCGCATAATGTTATAACTTGTTTCAACCCGTTATGTTATAAAAATCGACGCATAATGTTATAACTTTTTTTCAACCCGTAATGTTAGAACAAATTAACCGATAATGTTATAACTTCTGTATTCCAGTTCTAATTCCAGTTACAGCTATTGTAGATGGACTTTACCACTTACCATTTACTGCCGCATAAATGAATGTAATATTAAAACTAAAGGTTTCTGTTCTGGTTAAGGCGAGGAGACCCCCCCCCCCCCCCCTCACAACTCCCGGGGATTTATCATAGAATGACCTAATCACGTTACATAGACGCAGATTATCCTGGTAACTCAATCGAGTGACGCCATTACCATGATCATCCAGTGCCCAACTTGGTGAAAGCGGGGGTGGTGGAGGAGGGGTGCTATTTTATCCGGTTGGTACGTTTACCAACATGCGTAGTCTCCGCTTCCAGAAATGTAGTGTACCATAGTCCCCTGACGCCTTTGGGGATGGGCAAATGCCTCTGTTTCTGCTTGTTTTGGGCATCTAAAACTCATTTGTCGCATATTCCTTAGTCATAAGAATATCTTATTGTTCATTAATTTGACATTTTAACAACTAACAATGAACAAAAATGAGATAGTGTCGCACGGAAGCCGAAGAATAAGATGCGAGACTGGGTAGGAAGAGGAATGGGGTTTAGGGGGATTGAAAGGGGTGGGCAGGGATTAGGCTGAGAAAGAGAGGAGGTCATGAATTAGTACATCAGGGTGATTGTGCAGAGAAAGCTATCTGAGAATACTATAAGAGAGTAGTGCTAGACGGTATGATAATATAGATGAATTTGGGATTACAGGTTCTGGAAAAGGCGGAATCACTAAAACAGGCAGTATAGGGCGAAGGAGGAGATTGTGGAGGAGGAGTTGTTTTGGTGTTGGTGTTGTGGCGGTGTTGGTGATGGTGTTGAGTAGTTATGCATGTTGAAAGTGAGCCATTTTGTCGGCCCCCGGGGCAGGACCCCGGAAGTGACGTCATGACACGTGACTGGGCGGTCATGTTGGGTTGTCATGATAGTGCACGTGGGTGGCCATGTTGTGATTGCATTATCATGATAATAGGTGGTAGGAGTGCGTATGCGCAGTGCGTGTTGTTATGGGGACACGTGCTCCGTCTCACCCCTAACAACCCGACAATAGATATCGAATTAATCCAAACAACTCAACAATCTTCAGAAAACTGACCCAAACACTCCCGAAAACACTCCCAAATAAAGGTAGGATAGTATCCTTAATGAGGGTATGAGATGTATGAAGAAGTACTCCTTGCGCTCATTTTCATAGCTTTCATTTTGAGACGTATGATTTTGCGCGCATCGTGCTCATTTTCATTGCTTTCATTGCTTCATACGACGAAAAGAGGATTCCGTGGGTTTAGTATCCTTAAAATATAGGATAGTATCGTTACCTAATGTCCGACCATATAATGGACGCGTAATTTATCACAGAAATGGGTTTATTACAGTAATGGTTGGTTTATTACAATAGAGTTTTTTTAACTGAGAGATAAACTGGAAGGGAGGGGGGGGGGGGCGCCCCTGTCCCCGGAGCCCTACTGCCCCTTGCCCCTAGAGCTCCTGAAGTCCCGGTCCCTCGAGTTTCTGGCGAGTTACTAAATCGGTACTAGCAGGATTCGGGAATGTTTTCGGGAATGTTTTGGACAGTTTCCTGAAGATTGTCGGGTTGTTTGGATTAATTCGATATCTATTGTCGGGTTGTTAGGGATGAGACGGAGCACGGGTCACTATAACAACACGCGCTGCGCATACGCACTCCTACCACTTTTTTAATGATAATGACATCACAACATGGCCACCCACGTGCACTATCATGACAACCCAACATGACCGCCCAGTCACGTGACATGACGTCACTTCCGGGGTCCTGCCACGGGGTCCTACAAAATGGCTCATTTTCAACATGCATAACTACTCAACACCATCACCAACACCGCCACAACATCAACACAACTCCTCCTCCACAATCTCCTCCTTCTCCCTTTTCTGCCTGTTCTAGTGATTCCGCCTTATGCAGAACCTGTAATCCCAAATTCATCACTTCCACTTCTTCCAACATCTCCATCATCTATATTATCATACGTCTAGCACTACTCTCTTATGGTATTCTCAGATAGCCTTCTCTGCACAATCACCCTGATGTACTAATCCATGACCTCCTCTCTTTCTCAATCTAATCTCTGCCCACCCCTTTCAATCCTCCCAAACCTCATTCCTCTACCTACCCAGTCTCGCATCTTATACCTCGGCTTCCGTGCGACACTACCAAACCGCCACATCCACCATATGTACCTCGCTCCATCCAACTTTTTGACCTCTTTTAACTCCACCTCATTTTTTGTTCACTGTAAGTTGTTAAAATGTCAAATTAATGAACAATAAGATATTCTTATGACTAAGAAATATGCGACAACTGAGTTTTAGATGCCCAAAACAAGCAGAAACAGGGGCATTTGCCCATCCCTAAAGGCGTCAGGGGACTATGGTGCACTACATTTCTGGAAGCGGAGATTACGCATGTTGGTAAACGTACCAATCGGATAAAATAGCACCCCTCCTCCACCACCCCCGCCTTCACCATGTTGGGCACTGGATGATCATGGTAATGACGTCACACGATTGAGTTACCAGGATAATCCGCGTCTATGTAATGTGACTAGGTCATTCTATGATAAATCCCCGGGAGTTAGGGGGGGGGGGGGGGGTGTCTCCTCGCCTTAACCAGAGCAGAAACCTTTAGTATAAATATTACATACCTTTATGTGGCAATAAATGGTAAGTGGTAAAGTCCATCTACAAAAGCTGTAACTGGAATTAGTATACATTAGTTATAACATTATCGGTTAATTTGTTGTAACATAACGGGTTGAAAAAAGTTCTAACATTATGCGTAGATTTTTATAACATAATGGGTTGAAAAAAGTTATAACATTATGCGGAGTTTATAACATTATCGGTTGTTTATTACATTTTTTGTAACATTATGCGTTGGTGTAACATTATGCGGCGTTTTAACATTATTGGTTGTAACAGGGTTCACTTGAAACACTTTGCTCCCATGTGTGTACAGTAGTCTATTAAACATATTTACTTTTGTAAGTTTTGAAGTAGGGATTAACCCAATGTCTGCTAAGGTTGCTTTTTGAATAGTACGTCCAACAAAGTTCGATTTCAAGTGGATTTTGCAGTTTTCTGTCTTCATTTTACAAAATAGAAAAGTTGTATCCTACATTCCAACTTGTGTTGTTCAGTACAGACAATATCTTCCCAGCTCAGGCCTGTACCCTTGCTACATGGACCGGACATACAGTTTGTGTGAGGCAAAGGAGGGGGTTAACCTGACTATTTCTCATGGCAGTGCCAACAATTCAGGTGAAAAGATAATCAAAATGATTGATAGTTTCGTGGACAATACAGTCCGCCTTTTCACAAAAAAGTTGAGAAAGCCCGTAATTTGTTCAAAAAATTACAATTCTTCAGTTTATAGATAATCTTTGTTATTGCAGTCAAGCCGGAAAATAAAGAACTTACTTCGTAATTACCGCGTAACCTGTTTGCAGGTTACGCAATATAACATGGTGGTAACCTATAGGAAATAAGTGTGGGGATGCTTTGTCGCCTTCCCTGCATTACTCTGCCAATCACGCAGTTTACATTTTAACAACAACCCCCCCCCCCCCCCCCCCCCACCACACACACACACCAAAGAATGGGAAAATGAAATGCGCGATCTCACTTTGGACGCAGTGCTTAACCTTTGTGTCGCGTTAGTCCGGAAAGACTGGGTAGGTCTGACAGGCAAAGCATACCGGATTAAGAACTGTATTATTTTATCGTAATCTGTAGTTCGCATGTGTATTATTTTACAATACCTAAACGATCGTTCGCGGGTAATTTCATGGCCTGTGTTTTGTAGTATTGAAGGCGACCACTCTGGGTACAAGCATTTAACACTGAATTCCCCATATCCCAGTGTGGGCACTTGAGGTACAAAAGTAGCATAGGATTCTCCATAGGGTTTTTTCACCCAAGTGCCATTTTTGTAACCAGAGTGCCCCCATTGGAGGCAAAAAAAAGAATCTCAAGTGCCCACATTGGGGTATGGAGAATTCAGTGTTAAATGCTTGTACCCAGAGTGCCCGCCTTCACTACTTATAGTGTACATTAGAGTACATGGAATCTTGCGTGAAAAATGATAATCAATATTTTGTGTCCCGAGTTCGATCCCCGTCCGGGACGACCCGCGTTGTGTCCTTGGGCAAGGCACTTTATCCCGGTTGCCTACATGGGGGCACGATGACGCCGTGTACTAAGGCGTACTGCACGTCGATGGTGCACATGTCTTCAACCGCTGTAACCCTGCTTGAGCGGAGCTTGAACACAGTTAGAATGTTGAGGAGCTGACAGTTAATCGTCGTTGTTTTGTGGTTCTCTTCGGGTACTCCAGCTTCCTCCACCTGTAAAACTGTGACGTCACGATTAGTCATTGTGCATAAGTATGTGACCTTAAACCCCAATAAATAAATAAATAAATAAATAAATAAATAAATAAATATTTTGTAGACGGGAGTTATTATTACAACCCCTCCTAAGGAGTGATATTTTATTTTCTCCGTTGTTCTTCTATTAAATAAAAATATTGTTTAAACGAAAGGGAAAGAACATATATTACAACACTGTCTTCAATGCATTTTATTATATATGGTAAAGCATTTCATATGCAGATCACGTATAGCACAAAATAAAACAGAGGTGTGAAAAAACAATAACAGAAATCCTTATTTCTGATTTCAGTATCTATTTTGAGTGCTAGTTTTGTGTTGTACAGTAACTATATGCCAGGGATAACGGACACGTCAGTGTTCAACGTACCAAACGATTGCCATCCTTTTGTAAGTATAACGCTATTAATTTTTCTACAGTACAGCCGCCGTGGAATTGTCAAAATCCATGCGTGGATAGAGTTGCCCACGGGTGCTTTTCTCTATCAATAATCAGTAATTTTCATCAAATATGTACCTGTTGCTTCATTCATTGAAAATTTGAGGCCGATTCCATTGTGTTTTGTCGGAGATTCACTGTTACAATATTGCCCTCGCGTGGATTTTGTCCTTTCTACGACTACCGGTTCGTACAGTTTATTCATAAATTGGGTTCAAATAGAAAGATCCCCCTTTTACTGCAACAAAATGAATACTAAATTGGGAAGGAGGCACCGTAATAATTTAATATTTAATTTAGATTTATAATATATATTTATAATTTAGTCATGCAGTCCTCTTATTATTATTGTTGTACCTCCACCAGAAATAACAAAATTCAAACGTGCGGATGGTGCTGTTGCAGCGTGCCGTCTTGTCGGGTGGGGACGTAAAATGGCTGTACCCTTGGCGGAGAGAGACACATTCCGTGAAGGCTAAAGAGCTCTTCGTAGTATTCGAGACAAGCGAGGCAACGAACAGAAATCATTCCAAATACCTGCGCCATTGGGCCAATGAAAGGCGTAAATATAAGCTGAATTTCGTCACTGTTAGGCCCCACAAAGTAGATCTTCTGTAGGCCCCACAAATTAGATCTTTTGTTTATCAGGACATTTTTTTGTAAAATTACATGCGGGCCTTGGTCTTTTTATTTTATTTTTATTTTTGTAAATATTTCTTTGACAGTTCATATTCTTGGTTTGTTTAATTTTTTAGGCCTCATAATCTACAGAATAGCATGTATTTCGTCCCTTGAGTGCAACAAGGCTTCGCAATACTAAAGCATTGTGAAGCCCCGTTGCACTCAAGGGACAAATTTATCAATTTTATTAACTTGGGTAAAATATCAGACATGAACCATTTAATTGTTATTTTTTAAAGTTTGCATTGGTCATAAAAAGAGAGCACGCGGCAGCCAAAATGACCTGGAATGGGGTGTGTGGGGAGGGGGGGGGGGGGGGGCTGAAAGATTGTTTTTGAACTTTTTTATGCGTTATGGATGATTTTTTTTACCAACCTTTCGTGGAATTTGCGCGCAGACTACCGTTGATTTACATCTACATGTAATGTGATTTCCTTTTACTCAAAAAGATATACAGATATTCTTATGTATTTCAATTATAGATATTCCAATGCTAGTCATAATGAAAACTTCAGCATATTACCATAAATAGAGGAACCACGTAACGTAGTCATAACACTCCAGTTGTGACGAGTTTTTATACGCCCGTTTAAAAAACGGTCTTAATATGTAATTAGTTTTTCCGTCCGTCCGCCCGCCTGTCCCTCTGTCTGCCTGTCCGTTAACACTTTGGTTTCCGACCGACAACTCCAGATTGGATCATTTAATCTCAACCAAAGTTGGTATGGGTATTAACAAGCTAGTAATACCGGCCAAGTTCGAATATGTGTTCCGTCCAATTATTTTTGCTTGAGTTACGGCTCTGGTACTACTAAGAATTCGAGCGTCCATTAATATTTTTGGTTTCCTACCAATAACTCCAGTTTGGATCATTTGATCTCGACCAAAGTTGGTATGTGTATTACCTAGCTAGTAGTACATGCCGTGTTCGAATATGGGTTCCGTCCAATTATGTTTTCATGAGTAACGGCCCTGTTTCGACTTAGAATTCGATCGTCTATTAACATTTTTGGTTTCCGACCGACAACTCCAGTTTGGAACATTTGATCTCAAACAAAGTTGGTACAGTTCAAAATGGCTAACGAGCGTATTTGCCATCAATGATTCGCTCAAATCAAGTTTGGATTGAGAAACATTTCTTGCATGGATTCAAGGAAATGAATATTTATTGAGTTCGACATAAAATAGGATGGTATATTTCCGTTCGTCAGTAAAGCGAACTTTAGGGCCGTGGAGTTTGCGCACAGACTACCATTGGTTTAATGTGATGTTCCTTTTATGGTTGTAATCCACGCGTGGATAGTGATGTCAACGCATGCGTTTACCAGGTAATAAAAAACATCATGTGCAAAATTTTAATTTAAATTAATGAAGCACCGGGTTGTACTCGTGCTTAATTAATTCAATTTTTATGATTTTTCCATTAATTAGTGTTTGGAATCTAATATTATAGCGTCCGTGAAAATAATGTCCACCTGTGAAAAGTGACTTGTCCACGGCGGACGTACTGTAGTGGGGAATCGTCATTCATAATTAGGGTTTAATCCCAGAAACGGGAATTTTCTGATTCTCGTTTGTGAAAGTCAGACACGATACTGGGAATTTTTCTGTTTTCGCTTGTGAATATCATTCCCAATACCCGGGAAATTCGTAGGACAGAACTGGGAATCAAAGGTTGCGTTCCGCAACCTTTGATTCCAGATTCTAGTTTGTGAATTTCCCGGGCAGAAGCACTGATTTTCAGAACCGGCAACCGTGGAATTCCCGTTCACGTGATTAAACCATAGCTCCAACGGCGATGCCGGTCTCAGAAGAAATTGATTTTCGCCGTAGTCTTATAAACTATAATACCCAATCATTGACACCACGGTCTATGAATTTCCCGGGTATCGTGATTGACTTTCAGAACTCGGAACCGCAGAGCCGCGGAATTTCCGTTCCTGGTATTAAACCTTATTCCCAAGTATTCAGTTTACAAATATCTCTGACAGTGTTATTATGTCATCAAAGATTCGGTCAAATCATTTCTCGATTGAGAAACATTTCTTGCACTGATTCAAATAAAATTAATGTTTATGCTACTATTTGATTCAAATGTTTGGAATAATTCAGTTAGTCGGAAAAGCGAAACTTGGTTCACATTTTAGACCAACTTAAATATTCAAGACGACTGAATCTTTAACATAAACGATGAACTATGTAACGTCTGGACAGATTCCAGATTATAACAGCGTCGGTTTCCTCACCGATCGCTTGACTGATTGATAGAGCTCTGCGAAGTTTGAGATTCGATTCGTTTTCGAATCTTCGGTTCATGTTCGGTTCGAATCGAAATCCGTTTCCCGATTCTTTTCATCTCGAATCTTTTGCTTGGTATCAGTCATCTTCATTGTCTCACAAAACGTATAGTTCAGATGGAAATCATACATAAATAATGTTGAAATAAAAGACTGAGTGAAACGTCCTCAACATTAACATAAATCACAACAGCACGCATGCCCCCAGCCATATCAATTCAAATATCATGTGCCTTTTACTGTTAAATGCAAATTGAAGGTTTCCGACGATGAACTATAATCCTTACAGAGTAATATTCCACCTACTTTATCAAGGCATGCCTTCGACGAAGGCATGCCTTGATGAAGTAGGTGGATTATTTCATCAGCAGGGACTTGAGCCATCACAGCCAGAAAAAAAATCAGGTTTATAGTACCCCCACACCCATTGGTCATTCTCTACCCCAACCTCCATCTGTCATCCCCAACACGTCACTGATTTGATTCGAGGTTCGATTCGATTGCGAATAATAGACGTCATTTGATTCGAAATTCGATTCGAATCGAAAATGTGTGATTCGTATAGCCCTACGGATGTCATATCAGAAACCACACTGACACAAACATGCTCCCCCCAGTCATGGGAATAACGAAATGGAACGCCAGAACCCTTTAGGCCATACCTAATAATATAAGTGTTTCGCAAGTAGAGATGGGCAATATACTGATAAACCCATCCGATACCAATATCATGGGAATACCGAAAAACTGAACCGAACCCACCGTTGAATACCGAAACCGTTTGAATTTTAATTTTTTACTATTTATAAGTCCCTGTTGAGGCTTGCTAACAGTTGAAAGGCTCGTTTTCATGAGGAAAGTGCCTGATTTTCTTTTCAGTTTTGTTAACCCTCAATGGACTGGGCAGCTGCCCTCAATTCCCACTGGACAACGACCTGTACATGTACAACTGTGTAGCAGTGATTTCTCGTCAAGACTTGGCTGCCCGTTAAACACCTAATACCCAATGTTTTGTCTTTTGTCAGCACGATCTTCTAAAGATGGCATGGTCAGGGAACATGCTCTGAGATCGCAAAAGCCTGAAATAGGTCTTTAGACATGAAGGTGTGTTTAGAAAGTCACAAAATTACTGTAGACATGATTTGTGGTCATAAACGATTGCCACCGTTGAGCTCATTGGCAGTGTCATTTATAGCGCTGTGGTAGAATGATACTACAACAACTTATTCTGTTTTTTCTAATGTGAATTCCTCTTTCACACTGTCAGCAAATCTCAGTCAAGTCAGATATCGAATACCGAACCTATACCGAGGTACCCCCCCCCCCCCCCCCACCCCGTAAAAATACCTGAACCGGTACCGAACTGAAATTACATTATCGCCCATCTCTTTCCACGAGCATTCGCTCTGACACCCGCAATACACCCATCCATCAAGAACAAGACTCCGCGCCTTTCAGTTTTTAGGGCATGCTACGAATCAGTCGCGAATACCTACGAAATAATTCTGGTATACCTACTCAAGAACAGTAAAGCTCCCACAAAGTAGAGCTTCTGTTTCTCATGCCATTGTTTTGTAAAACTGCTTGTGGGCGGGCGTTTTTTTATTTCATTTTTGTAATTATTTCTCTGCCATCAAAAGTTCATGTTCTTGGTTATGTTTTAGGCCTCATAATCTTCAGAATAGCTTGGGTGGTGGTGTACTTCGTCCCTTGAGTGCAAGAACGCTTTGCAATGCTAAAGCATTGCAAAGCCTTGTTGCACCCAAGGGACACATTTTTCCATTTTATTAACTTGGGTAAAATATCAGACATAAACCATTTAATTTTTATTTTTCTCAAGTTTGCATTGGTTTTAAAAAGAGAACATGTGGCAGCAAAAGGACCATGCGACGGGTCCGGGTCTTTTCGGCCTCGGGAACATTCGGCCCCAGGTATTTTCCGGGAACATTCGGCCTCAGTCGAGGCCGAATGTTCCCACTTTTGAGGCCAAATGTTCCCACTTTTGGTAAAAAAGTTTTGACTTTGGGAATTGAAAAATAACTTTAAAAAATATTTTTTACTTCATTTTTTTTGTGTGTGTGTGTATTAGGAGGTTTTCCCGAATGATTTTTTTTAAGAATAATATATACAGTGTACCTACATTTATTCCTAAAGTCGAAATACATTAAGCACAAGACTGATCCATAATGAATAATAATGACATCAAAAAATATATCCTTGTATTACGTGCGGTTTAGAGGTTAGGCCAAGGCAGCATGCAATTTCATGAGATTTATTTTTGTTTTTGGTTGTAATAAAGATGTTTAAACTCATCTTAAACCGCGTCTCTCTTTGTCTCCATAGTTTAAAACGGAGGTCGAAGGTTCCCAGGCCGAATGTTCCCAGGCCGAATGTTCCCTAGGCCGAATGTTCACGAGGCCGAAAAGACCCGCTCCCCATGCGACAGGGCCTCAGAAAGAGATTTTAACTTTTTAGGCCCAAGTATTTTTTTTTTTAATTAAAGGCCATGAGATGTTTTGTTTGCAATTAAAACACCAAAACGCCACAACCGCACAGTGATATCGATTTTAGCTTATTTCGTAAATGCGCGTAACTTCTGAAGAGATATTCTGTTATATCCATCCAGACAAAATGTATTTTGGAAAATATTTGTTAAACTCTCATACGGGATAGCATTTTTGTTAGCTATGTGACAAATTTTCAAAAGTGCTTATCTTTACTTTTGAGTAGCACCCACCTGTTCAATGTCGGATTTCCCACGTGACGACGTAATGGTATACTCTCCTCAATCCATCTTTATCTTACACGGAAGTATTTTAAATAATTATATGATAGATTTTCAAAAGTACTTTTCTTTATTTTTCAGTAACACGTGCACAGTGTCGGAATTCCTATGTGACTACGGAATGATATTTGTGCCTCAATCCATCAAGCTACATACCTCTCAAGTTAAATGTTATTTTTTTCATGTAATAAACGTAGTAAATTTAGAAAAGAAACGAAATGAAATGTTTCCCACCTCTGTACACCGGTATACACACCCTACAAAATGTATAGTTGTTTTTTTAATGTCGATGACATATATAGATAAGGGTCTGTGAGGCAGGTGTAAGCCTTGTGTGAATGATTGTAATCTTAGGGTTTCGACGGATTACACACGCAAACAAATTTCTGGGAAATTCATTGTCTTTGGGTGCGTAACCAGACTAAATGAAGTGTGTGTGTATGTGTGGGGTGGGGTGTAGGGGACAATTTTTTTCTGGTGCAGTGTCATTAGAAAAATATTTTGTCTCCTCCACCTCATTTCAGATGTAGCGAAACATTGATTTTTCCTCCCTTTAATTTCGATGGCAGCAGAAAAAAAGTTTTTTTTCTCCATTTCATTTTACCCCGTGTTGGGCCAAGAGTGAGTCCCCATTAAGTGAGAAGGTCCAGGGCATTCCCTGGGGACAAATATTAACTTTCCATCCAATTGGAGCGCCTGTGAGTATTTGTTTTAAACGGCCGAATTACTCAGAACGTGATGGCATAACTTTAACTGAAGGAGCCCAAGAAGTATCAGAATAAGAGTACATGGGCCATATTGGGGATTTCAGCAATTAATGTATATCATGTTTTAACATTTTCCAGGAAAAGTGGGGAAAAGCCACTTCTCCCTCCTCCTCCCACCCCTGTTGCTACGTAGCTGGTTGGACTAGCCATTCACAGAAAGAGACGATTATACTGTCTTGCAAATGGTTTGAAAGTTAGATTCCTCAACCGCGCAAGTAATCACCTTGGCTGTAATTGTCAAATGGTAATCATTTTTAACCCTTTACCTGACATGAAAAGCAGACGACACTTGCAAAAGAGATCTTGAACAACTACGTTTTGTCATTTTTTGTCTCAAAAACATAGGTTATGACTCCTCTATGGAACGAGGACATCGAGCTCGTTCCAAAGAGGGGTCATAACCTATGTTTTTGAGACAAAAAATGAAAAGATGATTAAAATTAACTGGCGATTTTTGAGAATAGCGCTGGCCGTTTTTTGCCGTTAAGTTGGGTAAATGGTTAATGAGAACTGACTATAGGGTATGCTAAGGAAAAGCTTCAGCTCTCTTAAAATCTTTGTATCACTCTCTTGTTTATAAATAAATCACTGCTTACAATATATGAAAGCTTATGGCATAATTTTTTGCTTTACACACCAACCGTGGTGAACACGCCAGCAATGGGATTTCAATAGACAAAATTTACACCTACAGTGGAACTACATCAAGGCTGACCTTTGCTACGTCGACCTGAATTCGAACTTGTCTAAATTTATCGCACGTCGCCTCGGGGAGAGTGAAATGAAAGTGGCAATTATTTATTACGCTTTTGAATGTGTTTACCCCATAAGACACCAAAAATTAACAAACATGCATTGTCTCATGTTAATAAAGCATCTATAACTCGAAATAGTATGTTATTATGTTATGAAAATGAAAAAGGCCATGTTTCTTTTTCTATTTCGTTTCGGTGATAACACTGACAGCGGAAGTACCGCCCACCGATGCTCATGTAAACAAAAACAAATTCGCACGTATGTACGGCTGCTGCTCAGTAAAATCGAGAAAAAATAATAGCAACTCTTAATAATGTGTCGATCATGGTATAAATAAAATATACCCATAGTAGCTTGGTGTACCAAATGTTCACCACTCGTGGTGAAGTGGTGTTATCCGCGCGTCAAAGGCTCGCGGTTAACACCACTTAACACTCGTGGTGAACATTTGGTACAGTAAACAACTATGGGTATATTCTATATATATCAAGCCAGGATTTATCTTGTCAATCGTAACTTCACACTTCCAATGAACCGCACCTTGGATATCCTGTCCTCCGCAATGTGTAAAATATTTCAATGGAAGCAGAAATTCGTTGACTGACTTTGCCGGAAGATGGTTGTGGTGATGACGAAGAGAGAGAAAAATGGAGACACGAGGGAAAGGATTGACATAGTTTTTAATTTGAGAAAGAAGAAGAGCCGCGAGGTATCATGAATAAGCAATCTTTAATTAACCATTTACCCAACGCAGACGATATCAAAATTTATTATTTTAAATATATTTTTTTTAAATTTTTCAAGAAATTTCAACAAACCATATCATGTGACCCCTCATTGGAACGAGCCCCCCCCCCCCCCCCCCCCCCCCACACACACACACTTCGAAAATCGTCCCGTCGCCCTTGCGAAGAGAGCTATACGATGGTGAATATGTGATAAAATAATTTGTCTCCAAATGCTGATTAAACAGAACGAGAAATGCATGTAGAGACAGGTCCGTCTTTCCGATTTTGTCTTAACTTGGACAATAGTGTTTGGATTTCCAAAAAGATTCCCTTTGTTTTCTCTGGGTTTGGGTTTGCCTTCCCGATTTTGTGGGGTTATGTTTATCGCGGAGATAAAAAGGATAAAACAAGCCCCCACAAACGAGGTTCAACAAGACTGTGTATGCATAGGGTGTGAAAGTGCGTGTGTGTGAGAGTGCTTGAGGTTTAGTTTAGCCGATAAAGTGGGGTAATATACGAAACGTTTTTGTACACTCTTAATTTTACCTATCCATGCATATTTCCTCTTTTCAAAATGGTTTGGGCACTGAGAGTCACTTAACTGCATTTCACGCCATCCCAAATGATAGAATCTGCGAAAGCGAAAAGAAAAAAAATGTTTAATCTGCGAAAGCAAAAAGAAAAAAAGATGTTTGCTATGTTTCTGGATAAAAAGGCGTATGATAGAGTATGGAGGGGGGGGGGGGGTATGTAACGAAGGCTTGAGGCCTTGGGCTGGGAGGTGAGCGTGTTAGAATTTTTAAAGCATTAGATGAAGATGTGCAAAGGTAATTTAGTCTGGGTAACATAACATCAAAACGGCTGCCTATGGAGATAGTCCTAAAGGGGGTGGGGGGGGGGGGGTGTCCTTTAGCCTTTTCTTTTTGTATTGTACAGCATATGATAGAGTATGGGCGGAGGGTATGTGGCGAAAACTTAAGGCTTTAGGCTTGGGTGGCGAGATTGTTGGAATTCTGAAAGCATTATATAAAGACGAAGGCCTACAAAGTGCACTTTGCCTGGGAAACATAACGACAAATTTTAAACGTGTGCCTATGGAGATAGGCCTAAAACAGGGGTGTATTCTCTCGCAATTCTTTTGACATTGTACATCAATATTTAGAAGATAAACTACTGCATAGCAACGGCGGGGTAGCAGTCGTGGGCCTGGAGATCCTAGGTCTATTTGGCGCAGATGATGTGGTTTTAGTGTCAAGCAGCGAAGAGGGGCTAGAGAAAACGCTGGTAATGGTTGGACGATGTGGAACAGATACAGACTCGATTTTGGTAATGGAAGCCAAAGCAAAGTTATACCCACGGGTTGTCAATTGGAACCATTTCTGTTTTTCAGAAGGTTGCAGCAAACCTTTTGTCTGATGGAGAGACAGATGACTACGAGTATTTTGGGAGTAAATATAAACAGCACGGAAAGAGGCATCTACCGAAACCACACAAATAAACTACGTGTGAAGGGGATACGATATCTCAATCAAATGGAGCCTATAGTAAAAAACAGCGGCAATAAGGTTTCCGTGGGGACACCCGTATGGGAAATGAGAGAGTACCACGTATAACATACGATACGGAAGTGATACCTCCAAACAAACATAATGTAAGAAGCTTGGAAACAAACTCTATAGAATGATGAAGGTCAGCGGATAACAGGGTCGAGTAATCCCGCAGCACTAGTTGCAATCAGGAGGGAGCTTGAGTGGATGAGGATGAAGCACCAAATAGACTTAATGCAATCTTAACTATTTGTTAAATTATCCCCGACAGCCGAAGGTGTAAACTAATTTTGCAGAATATTTGAAATTTAAATACAAAGAAAGGGTGGTTGAGCAAGTTAGGGAATTAATAGGGAACTATTCAATGAAGATCTCGGACTTGGAAGTAGGGACTACCAGGATGAGAAAGAGTCACGGATGATTGTAACCGACATTGCCGAGAAGTGTCAAAGCGAAGAGAGATCTTTGGGCGGTCTACACTCTAAAATTAGTCGGTTTAAAATTTAACCCAAATCACTGGGTTAAGTGAATATGAACCCAACTGGGTTCATATTCACTCAACCCAGTGATTTGGGTTGATTTTTAACCCAACTGACTTTAGTGTGTACGTGATAAATAGAGGTCGGATTTTAAAGACTACCTTCATGACACGTTTGAGGGCCAGTTCTATTCCAGTTGAGACTGCAGTTGTTAGAGCCTGCATAGAAATGGGAAAGGCAGTGAAAAGGAGTGACAAATGAGTAATTTAGGAGAGAAAAGAGGAGTGGGATAGGGAGGCATTTGGGAGCTGAGGTTAATCAAGGTCTTCCTATACGAGAACCGCGACAAATCGGCGGCCTGCCAAAGTGTTATTATTATATTATTATTCCAACAAAAAAAATATGCAAGGTCTCCCTCACTCACAATCTACACATTTATCTCCATCAGTCTAACCTCAGAATTCTAATGACATCAGGGGCGTAGCAAGAAATTCCTATTGAGGGGAGTCATATTTTTTTTTTGGGGGGGGGGGAGAGGTGCCAGTGGGATATAGGCTACAGGCATATCCGAAGGCCGTAGGCATGGCTTTGCCTTATTACAAATTAAAAGAGAGTGGGGTGGGTATGGCCCTCCCATTGGTGGGGGTTCGGGATCTCCACCGAGCCTCCACCAACTGGAAGACAATTTTTGTGTAGATAGAAAGATAATGTTTTTAACAGTACAATCGTTTAATGTACAATACATATCAAGAGGGCTATTATCCTTAACAACTTTGTTTTACCGTTGCGAGGTGCCATAGCCAGATTGGTTGTCTACCTGGCAACTCCCCACAATTTGGACAATAAGAAATATATATATTTACAGACCATAGGAAACGCATTTGGTTCGTGTATGCATATAGCACACGCAACAGATTAAATGAGACTCAGTGGCGTGGAATAGGCAGGGAACATCCAAGGTCGAGTTTGAAAATCGTGTTAGCTTAGTAATCTTGCAGTGATATTTGAAGTATAGCAATGTTATTTATTTATTTATTTATTTATTTATTTATTTATTTTTTTATTTATTTATTTATTTATTTATTTATTTATTTTACGCGTTGAGGAAGCCGGAGTACCGGAGAGAATCACTGAGCAACGACGAGCAGCTGTCAGCTCCCCAACATCGTAACTCCGCACTGCAGCACAGGAAGGGTTAGATTGGTTGAAGACCATCTTCAACCATCAACATGCAGTAAGCCTTAGTACACGGCGTGATCGTGCCCCCGTGTGGACACTCTGGGTTAAGTGCCTTGCCCAAGGACAAAACGCGGGAGGCCGAATCGATCGCTCAGACGGTCACTCATCCGAGGACTAACCGGGCTCGACGTTGCTTAACTTCGGTGATCCTACGGGAAACGGTTATGCAACGCCACTGCTTACCCCCCACCCCCCACCCCCCCCCCCCCCACCCCCCAGAAATGTACGTCAAAATTACTTTTGTACAAATCCGCTGTAGTTGGTTTGTTATCAGCTCAGTCTTGTGGGGTTTCGTGTGCTTTGAGAGCAGCGTGGATATTAGCAATTGCACTCTCGACAATAAGGGTTACACTGGACGCGTGTGGAATATGATGATAAGAACTCGTCTCCTGAGTTCCAATGTGTGCCAACTGGCGAATGGAACACATTGGAACTCAGGGAACGAACTGTAATGTGTGTTTTTATCTTAAACTCTGCTCTATTTGAGATATTTTGTGCAGTTTGAGTTAGATTATTCCATAATCTTGGGTAGGCAAACATTGGGAGTCTATCTAATGCTTTTGTAAGGGTTCGTCTGACGTACAATAGTTGAGACTGTCTCGTGTTTACGTTGAATGAATTTGATGTGTCAAAATAATCATTAACGGAATCAGAAAGATTGCCATGTTCCCAATCAAACACAAATTTGTGTATTATGCATAATCATCTGAAAAAAAAGAATCCACAAAAAGAAGTTTTAATGAGATGTTTCTCGTAATCCACTGAAAAACTGAAGGTTTCGTCTGATGTCTGTTTAATATTTTTAATTTTGCGTGAATCTGTTTTTTAAAAAATGTCTGATGTGAAACATGTATGTATCCAACATATGAAGTAGGCGCGATATCGCAAGCAAACTGAAGGCTTTAACGCACCGAAGCCGCGCTGGGATGGCGTGGAGATAAACTAACCCCTCGCGACCTCTTTAGCATAAGTAGTACTTTTAACATCCAGCAGCTGCACAGAGGGAGAAGCAAAGGTGCCAGAAAAGCCACCAGAACTCAGCCAGCCACCCAGCGGTTGATCGGTTCGTTAGGTAAGTATAGTCTGCCACTTGTTGTAGTTGTGCCCCAGAACGAGCTTTCCTTGACGAGTGCAGCATGTCCCCGGCCGCAGCCAGGGAGGCACACATCCAGCATGTGAAAGGATCATAAGTGCCGAAAGATAGATGCTCCCTAAAGCGGTCGATGATCCAGGATTATCTGCAGCCTCCGTTGGTTCAGGCCGAGCGTCGGAAGGAGATTTTTGACTCCGCCAGAACGGGGCAAGCCTAATAGGAGGGCCTGGCCGTACTGAAAAGAAGAAACCTCATCAGTGACGCCACCTAGGGAGTGGTCCCGGCATGAGATTCCTTGCCCGTTACAAAGAAGGATTAGAGAAAACACTTGTAGCATTTTGAAGGCCGGGGGTCAGCCACATCAATCCTTCGGGGAGATTAGGGTGCCGTACCACTCCCCCCCCACCCACACACACACGAGTTGAGATAAACAGCGTGTTTGTGGGTTAAGTATATCTAAGTTTTCTGGTGCAGTCTTTAGTGATTTGTTGGGTCGCGGCGTCTTTGATGAGGGACCTCGATGCAGATTGTTATGCGGCTCGCTGATATTCGTCTGCCCGTATCCACTCTGCGTAATGGCATGAGTGTGTCAATAACTGTACTGTGATTGCGTTGTCGGTATGTACGCAAGTTGCTGTGTTGTGGTAATTGAAGATAAGTCGGTCGTGGCAGCACCCAGCAACGACGATGCTGCATCTAATTCGAGGGAGCGCGGTTAACAGACAGCAGGTAGTTTGTGCCAGTGGAATGGTGGTATTGGTGATAATCTGGTCGAGACAGGGTCAAACCATGAGCGGGAACGACGATTCTGGCATCTGTTCGGTGGGTGCGCGGTGAACAGAGTTTAGGCAGCAGTTAGTTTTGCCTGCCAGTATCCACTCTTGGTGTATGCATGTGTGTATTTGTCTGTGGTCAGTGGTTTTGTAAGAGGACACGATTGTCGAAAATTTCAATCTGCTGTATATAGAGTCACAACTCTGTATTTATTTATTGGAGATTAACGTAACTTTCAACAGCCAGGGTCATCTTGTGTCGCAGTGTTGCCGATATTTACGCGAAAGTGGTTATAGTATTGTTAGGGACGGGCTAGGGCTGTTTAGTTTGGCCTGATTTTGATTATTGGGAGGTTTTACCTTCAGCTTATTTTTCCGGTACTCATTTCGGAAATGAGCTTGCTGTCTTTAAGTCTGTTAAGAGTTTTATCTACGATGGTTTTTAACATGCGTTTTTAACATTTGGATGTCTGATCACTCATGGAGGGTAGCGGTTGTTGTTCGGTGGGGGGGGGGGGGGGGGGGGGCTCGGTGTGCTACAGGTGGGGCGTGGTTTTGAACCTGTTGGAGTTTTATGAGGTTTGTTTTACTGAGATTTTTAATGATGAGTGCCCCATATTCGAACACTGGTTGGATATATTTAAAAGTTTTAGTGTGTTTTTGGCACCCCAATCCTTGTCTCTTAACATTTTGAGTAGATTAATTATTTTGTTGTCTCTGGTTACAGTGTTCGATATGTAGGTATTTAGGGATAGTTTCTTATCGATAGTTATTCCTAGGAACGTGGCCTCGTCACAAGGTTTAAGATTGGTGTTATAGAGGTACAGATTATGTTTTGGGGGTAAAATTGGGTTCGAATATTTCCGTATTATGGTTTATAAACTCTTTGACTCCACCCTTAAAGTCGTCGTCAAAGTTAACCCTTTCGTGCATTTCGTGAGTTTCCTCGAGTAATTCGGTATAAAGGTGTCTTCCTTTGCCTTGTCGTCAAGGGCTTGTGTGCTGTCGGATCGAAAGGGAAACTGTTTGATTTTGTTTTACTTTTTTTGCCCTGTTAGCAGTTTAAAACTGTCCAAAACTGTTTGGGATCTCGTTGGTCGATAAGTTTTCCAGTGATTCCCTCCCAACGGTCGCGGTTTTCGTTCTTAATTGCTTGAAATCGCCCTGAAGGCAATTGTAGATTGATTTTAAGTCGGCCTTTTTCCGGGGTCACGCTCTCCATTGTATTTTATGAAGGTTTGGTTTTTTTTTTTTGTTTTCTAATTTCTATCGTTTTAACTGAGATGCAGTTTTTCTGGTGTTTGAATTTTTTCTTAAGGCAGAGTTAATCAAGCGCCTTGTTTATGCTCTCACTTAGGTATGTTCAGGCCTCTTCGGGTTTTTCAACATTGGGTGTGTCATTTTTCTTGAGTTTGGTGTCTCCATTTGTCTGGGCAGATCCCAGTCAATTGTGGCGAGGTTCCGTTTTTGAATGGGATCGTACTTAGCATGAACTTTTTTGCTGGAGAGTCTGGCATGAACTGGGAGGTGATTTGCATAAAATTATTAGGTCGAGGATATCTGGGGGTTATCACTAAAGTGTGCAGAGACCACGGGAGGAGAGAGTGAGAGAGTGGTGAGGTGAGGGGGGGGGGGGGGGGTCTCGTGTGCCTTGGCTCTTTTCTTACTTGTTTTTCTTTTCTTCCGTAATTCTTTACTTTTGTTTCCATTTTGTTTTGACACCTGAGGGTGTTATTACACGGAGTCTCGAAATTTTTGTCCTCGATGTGTGATGACCAATCGCGATGTGGGTAACCATTCTTTCCATCACATCAGAACAATTTTCTGTGACATCTGTAGTCTTGACACAGTTTAAGCTGTCATAGCGGGCGTTAGAGGGAAGGAATTTATTGTGGATGGTTCAGATGCCGTGGAGGCCTCGGACTTTGCATCCCCCGCGGGTTTAGATGGAATAATAGCTTTTAGCGCCTTACGCTCTGTCACGAGCTCTTTATTCTCTTCCGCCCTCATATTAAACTGTTTTTCTCCTTTCTTCCCGCTTCGCGGTGAGCAGGGAGCTGCCATACGACAAAAGGTATAGCTTTTATTGGTCTCAACCCAGGAAAATGCGTTTTATGTTTTTATTTCGAGTTCATTAGAACTCGATCGTCAGTTTATAACAAGATCTATCAGTATTGTAAAAACAACATTTCCTTTCTACATTTGGCTTCATGGTAACAGGAAGCTGTAATTTGTTTAACGATTTGGGAGACATTGTTTTGTGCACCACGACTTCAAAACTTAATTTCGATAGATAGAAAAGATATGTAGTTTTATTTAGCGATATACAAGCCCATACATTGCATTAATTGTATTAACTATTTCAATTACTTGACATAAACATATACAACGAGAGATGGCATAGCCAAATTGGCTTTCTGTTGGTCATATCCCGAAAAGACAGTGCTCGTAATTATCGGATACATAGAGGATATGGAATGAGTGTTTTTCTCATATAATATTTATGAAATGAGTCTAAGAATTTTCCGTTTTGGCGAGCCTCTGGCGAGCCCAGACGGAAAATTCGGACGAGTTTCATAAATATTATATGAGAAAAACACTCATTTCATATTCTATTGATCATATGACACACACACGCACAAATTAGCCACTTAGTATCACTTTTTAACCCATCACCTAACTTGAGTTGCAGCCGGCACTTGAAAAAAACATCCTCGTATAACTAAAAATTTTCATTTTTTGCTTCCAAAACCTAGTCGAGCTCGTTCCAATGAGGGGGCATAACCTATGTTTTGGAAGCAAAAAGTGAAAATATAAAAATAAATGAATGGCGTTTTTCTTGTAGGTAAAAGATTAATACAATATAACCCACCCTAAATCGGACAGATAACGTAAATTCTCCCTACTGAAATTATGCAAATGTGACCCAGTTGTATTGTGTTTAGCCAATCAAATTCTCCAGTTTTGATATTGACAAATGAAAACTCCCAACTCTAATTATGCAAATTATGAAAATGTGGCCCAGTTGTATTTTTTTCAGCCAATCAAATTGTCTAGTTTTGAAATTGGCCAATGAAATTGACGGAAGACTTTATTTATCACTGATTAATATGAAAACAAAATATCGATTGCGCGAACATGCTCATGCGGCCACTATAATTCTAGAGGCGGGGAGGGCCACAAGTCGCAGCCACACTCAAAAGGACATTCCTCAGATTTTCATAATCCTTTCCATTCAACGTTTGGCTACATTTGACCAAGCACCTTATCGGTTATGGCTGTTCACTATGTGAGCTATGACTGTGTCGTCCGTTCCCTCCACTGAGACTATTAATCTCGTCTTGCTACCAATAGTTTCACTATAGTTACCTATATTATCTGACAATACTCCCACGCGAGAATACAGACAAGCAAGTGACATCGTCACATATCCAGTGCTGATAGTGTTTGACGTACTACTCAAAGCGGAAGCGTGGCCTCTTGTCAGTTCTCATTCACCACCTCGTTTTTGCTTATCGGCATTAGTAGGTAATAAAGGCGGATTTAACAATCACTTTGTACATGTACGTGTACACGATGCGTTTACCAACGTAGGATTCGGTGTTAAATCGCACGCTTGTTCATAAAAATGTTCAGTGATGTTGAATCTCCCATGTTTTTTTGTGACTCCTAGATCGCACTTTTAACGTTCAAATACTCGTGGTGAACGCGCGTTTTTTTAAAAAAGGTGAAATTGTACATCTTCACTTTTATCTTTTATTTTAAAAATTTTTGTCAACGTTCCCATCGCAGATCAGACCATCGATCCATCGTTGGTGAACGCGAGCAAAAAATTCTGGGCTAGATCAAAAAAACGGTTTGCGGATTCTGCATCAGTGATCCAGAATCCGCTATTGTTTTGAGGCGGTGGGTTTTTCCCATTTATGACGTCATTAGGGGAATTCCGCACTATGGGAATTCCCAAACTCAGCTAATCGACCGATCGGATCGCTCGATTCTCCGCCAATTGACCGATCGGATCGCTCGATTCTCATAAACTCGATCTGAACGAAGAGTGTTGTCTGTGTGTTAGAAATTCGCGATCCCGCTGTCACGTCTTCCTGAAGTAAAACTAACACATGTTATCGTTATGACTGAATGAGGTTTTTGTTCAAAAAGAGTCGATTATGAATATGGTCTGTATTATAGACATTCATGTTTTGTCTTGATGAGACGGATAGAAATTGAGTTTTGGAGGATATTGTTTGAAGGAGTCGATCTGTAATAGATATTCGCGTTTTGTCTTGATGAGATGAATAGAAATTGAGTTTTGGGGGATATTGTTCGAAGAGTCAAACACTTAGTGGAATGTTTAAAACGCATTTTCCGCTCAATTAGGTTTTTGAGTGGTAAATTTTTAATAAATTCATGATAGCAATCAGAGAGAGATGAAATAAGTTCTCAGCGTTAAAATTAGTTTTCTTTTGTGTGTTGAAACTGTTTAACAGTCATCAAAGGGATTCTCTCTTAATTCGACAATGAGTGAATGGTTGTTTGATGTGTGAATGGAGATCTTTTGACAAAATGTAAAAACTACTGTCAAAATGCGTAAAATCAGAAACCGGTTTGTCATGTACTGTTTAAACGTATTCTTAAACTTCACCAATTCAATTAACAGTCAGTTTATTATATTAAAGACGGAAAGATTTTTATTACTTAAAACATAAAAATATAATTAAACATTTAATTTTGAAAATAATAAAAAACAATTAAAACGAAAGATGTTTTTACAGATGGATCCTAGACATCGAGATCTAATTTTAGGCGAGTATGAACGTGCTAAGAAGGGGATTCAGTCAGCTGATAGGAGCAGACGTCTTGGTGAGATGGAACTCAAACGCGAAGCCACAAAAATATTTAAACCTGTGACGGAGGGTCAAGAGCGAAGCAGGAAGGAGATAGTCGAAGAACTGAGACCCATAAAGGAGAGTTCTTTGAGAATGGGTTCGTTGCCTCCTAGTTTTGGAAATCGGTATTCCGTTCAATCTACACCGGATTACGTTCCCACGGGAATTCAAACAGATTTGAGCGAGATCGACGATACAGCTTCGACTATCACCACTAGTAGCGTCGCATCGTCCGATGATGGCGGTAAGAGAGATCAGTCGTATGGATTTTATAAGGATTCGGAGGGAAGGATTTTTGTAGGAGACACAGAAGTAGAAATTGACGATGATGAATTGATCGTGGGTTCGAACAAATACAAATTGACCGATGGTCTGCGAAGATTGCTCCTTTACGACAAGCCTAGCGATTATACGGAACAGGATTTCGATAATTACGGAGACATTCTGGTTCAGACCCACGCCATGAAGAGAAATAACGATGCCAGAGAGACGAGACCCAAAGCCAACAGAGGTTACAAGTGGACGAAAGTGGTGAAACCCATATGGGATATGAACAAGAAGTTCGTCGAATCGGTGACTGGCAAACGGGTGAAAACCACTTTTCTTCCGAGCGATTCTGACGCTCTGTCTCAGAGATTGAGTTTGTTGATGGCGAGCAGACGGGCTGGTAACACAGGATTAGATAATCAGATAGTTGCTATATCTGACGAATTGTTAAGACAGAAGGTTTTGAATAAAAAACACTATAAAAGGCTGATGAACGAATTGAAGGATTGATGTGTATATAATAAGTAGAGAGAAACAAACAAACAAACAAACAAACAAAAATAAAACAGTAAATTCTTTACACTAGAATAATAAAAGTATTTAAAACCGACAAAACGATTTACCAGCGAAAAAACAAAAAATATATTATAAAAATAAAATATGTTGGTGATAAAGAACAGGGGATACGTCAGGACTTACGTTCAAGGCGGTTCTGGCATCGTCGATTCTATAATGAGAGCGTTCACGGGCGATGCGGGTAGAAAACTCGCATCGACCGCGTTTGAGGTCGGTAAGAAGACAGCTTTGATTGCTGGTAAGAAAGCCGCTTCCGAAGCCAGTGGTAGGATAGCTTCTGTGGCTGGCAAGATGGCAGCCGACGCGTTGATCGACAAGTTGATCAGTCCGCCGGCGAAGCGAGCTGCGTTAGAGCGAACGCCGAAAAGTTGGAAAGATTTTAAGGATGCTGTGGTGCCCATACAAGATTTAGCCAAAATGACGAGTGGATCCGGATTGAAGAGAACTCGCGACGGTGCGATATAAATAAATAATAACATTAAAAACAGAGTTTGAAAAACATAAAAGATTTGCGTTTGAAAAGAATCTAAAATAACAAACAAAAAAAAATAAAACAAAGATGAACATTAAAGATATGTCTTGGAACGACGCCGCGACCAAGAGGTCGAATAACGAGTTCTTTCCCAAGAGCATAAGAGGCTTGATAGTGGGAAAATCGAATTGTGGAAAGACCAATCTGTTGATGAATCTGTTGTCCCGACCCGACTGGTTGGATTACGTCAGGTTGTTCGTGTTTGGCAAGAGCTTGTTTCAACCCGAATACAGATTGCTTCGAGAGTGCATGGATCGTAGATTGCCCAAGGACGTCATAGCCAGAATCTTTGACAGTAGGGAGGAATTCGACAAGAGCGAAGCTCCACTTTCGACCATTTTGGATGGTGCGGCGATGGAGCTGATGAAGAGAAATGCATCTTCGAACGTCGAGTGTCGATTTTATGAGAACGCTAGCGACGTTCCGGATCCTAGAGAACTGAAATCGGAAGATAAGAATCTCATGATTTTCGACGATCTGCTTTTGGAGAGACAGAACCGATGCGAATCGTATTACGTTAGGGGTCGTCACAGCAACGTGGACTGTTTCTACCTGTTGCAGAATTATTTTCGATTGCCCAGACAGACGATAAGGGAGAACGCTAATTTTCTATGTCTCTTTCGCCAAGATCTCAAGAATCTCAATCACATCTACGGCGATCACGTCGCAAACGACATGAGCGCTGCGGAATTCAGGAGATTCTGCAATAGGGTTTGGGATGGTGGACTTTACAATTTCGTCGTGATCGATTTGACAAGCGAATTTAATCGCGGAAAATATCGGTGCGGATTCGACAAGTTTTATGTTTCTGATGATAATAATAAGATAGAGCGTGAAAATAAAATTTAGAAAATAATAAATCTTCAAATAATTAGTTTTGAATAAAAAAAATAAAATTAAATATGTTCGAACATGGAGAATTGTTAGAACGGATAGCCGAGAATACGGCAGCAAAACAATCCATTCAAATCGTGGTGAGTGGCGATTCGACTCGATTCGCTACGAAATTCGAACCTTCCATCGAATTGAATAGGGAAAAAAGTTACGAGATGGCTTTGGTGAATCTGGAGACTTATTATTCCTTTCCCAACGTCATCGAAAAGAATAACTCGTTCAAGTATTCCGACGGAACGGATTGGTTGGAGATTCGAATTCCCAAAGGGAGTTACGACATAGACGATTTGAACGATTACATTCAGACGCAAATGAAGACGGATGGAAAGGGAAGCAACAAGATCAGACTCGCTCCCAATCCTAATACCTAACAGACGATGTTGGATTTGGAAGATAATTTTCGAGTGGATTTTAACACGGACGATTCTATAGGCAAGATGTTGGGATTCGATCGAAAGATGTATCGAGGCCACGCGGCATCTGAAAATACGGTCGACATTCTCGCAGTCAATAGCATTCTGGTGAACGTGGACGTGATTGCTGGAAGCTACGTGAATGGTAGCGCTCAACCGACGATCTATTCCTTCTTTCCAAACGTGTCGCCGGGTTATAAGATCGTGGAGCGACCTCGAAATTTAGTTTATCTACCAGTGATTTTAGACACGTTGTATAGTCCCAAAACCACGTTGACGGATCAAAATGGTGAACTGTTAGATCTTCGCGGAGAGAGATTGACGATACGATTTCACATAAGAGAAATATAAAAGCAAAAAATATTGTGTATATATATAGATAACAAAAATAAAATAAACACAATATTAATTTTACAAAATTATTTTAATATAATTATTAAACAAGAAACAATTGAAGTAAATATATTTTAAAAAACAGAATTATGACACAATACGTGGTTAAAAACGTGAACATATCTGCAGGACAGAGGAAGAAACTTAAGAGAGCATTAACAACTTGAGGCGAGGCGGTGAGATTCAAATTCACTCACGAAGATCTGACGAGAGGCGGTCAGGATTCGATCGCCTGGACCAGAAGTCAAATCAAAAGGATGGAGAAAGCGATTCGCGATGGAAGAGGGTTGACGGTGAGATTGAGTCCCGCTCAATTGAGATACAATTTGAGAATGAAAGGCGGTTTCCTACCCCTATTGGCAGGAATCGCCGCAAAAGCATTACCCTTCGCCGCAAAGGCGCTACCCTTTCTCGGAAAGACTCTCGGCGTGGGAGCTCTCACGGGACTCGCTAGTTCGGCAGTTGAGAAATTAATGGGAGGCAGCGGACTGTTCTTGAAGAAGGGAGGAGCCGTGTGTCGCGTCCACGTAGACGACAGCGGTAAAGGATTGTATCTAGAACCCGTTAGAGGTGGCAACTCTCTGAGAGGAAATGGTCTCTATCTGAAGAGTGGACGGAACGTTGAGCGACTCCGCAAGGGTTTGTTGCTCGGTGAGAATTCGCCGTTTAAGAACATACCGATTTTGAATATGTTATTATAATATAAAATTATATAAAATATAAATCATAGAAAGTATAAAATAATATATTTAAAATGGATAAAAAGGTGGAGAAACAATTAGACGATAATGACGAATATCGCGAGACAGAGTGTGAAGAAACAAAAAAGAAATGAGATCAAAAGATGATCTCATTACTTTTTTTTCATTTTTCTTCGCTAAAAATCAATCTCTCTATTGTTTATATTTCCAAGTCCGTTATTAGCATGTTGACACTCGTGTCTTCTCCTTTTTCGAAAACGTGTTGAATGTTTATCTTTACTCTTTTGAGTTTTTTTACATTGGTCAACTCGCTCTCACCACCCAATTTCTCCATGAGTTCGAATGAGATATTCGGAAATATGTAATTTCCATAGGGCAACGACAAATCGTCCTTGTCGAATTCTCTATCTTCGGCGATGACGATGTTCTGCAGATCACTTTGGTACTCGTAAATCAAATCGAGCACGGCTTCGTCCAATTTCAAAGGCATCTTATATTTGTCATATTTGTGCTCTAAGCCCTTCGTCTCGACTTCGTTCAATTCGATGGGATCGTGTCATTGTAATCTATAGATTTTATGACCGAATTTCTTATTTGTTTCGATTCGTTTCAATTTCAATTCGCATCTTTTAGGTGTTGTTGTCCTCATGATTGATTATTTAGTTTTTTGTTTTTACGAATTCTTGCAAATAATGTATATTTTAAATTTTGTATTTAAATAATAATTTGTTTAAAAAGTTTTTTTTTTGCTCTTTATATATATATAAAAAAGTTGTTTTTTTAATTTTTAATTTTTTTTAATGTAAAATTTTTTAGTAAAAGTTTTTTTCTCTTTATATATATATAAAAAGTTAAATTTTAACATTTCAATCTCTCTATTGTTTATATTTCCAAGTCCGTTATTAGCATGTTGACATTCGTCATTTTTCCACTTACGAAAATGGTTTGAATGTTTATCTTTACTCTTTTGAGTTGTTTTTTCATCGGCGAATGCGCTCTCACCACCCGATTTGTTCACAAGTTCGAGTGAGATTATTGGATATATGTAACTTCCATAGGACAACAATAAATCACCCTTGTCGAATTCTCTGTCTTTGGCGACGATGATATTATTCAACAGATCGCTTTGGTACTTGTAAAACAAATCGAGCACAGCTTCATCCAATTTCAAACACATTCGATATTTGTGGTAGTAGCACTCTAAGTCCACCATCTTGACCTCATTCAATTCGATGGGATCGTGTTGTTGTAATGTATAGATATTAAAACCGAATTTCTCATACGCTTCGTCTCATTTCAATTTCAATTCGCATCTTTTAGGTGTTGTTGTCATGATTGATTATTTGTTTTTTTATGAATTCTTGCAAATAATGTATATTTTAAATTTTGTATTTAAATAATAATTTGTTAAAAAAGTTTCTCTTTATTTCTCTTTATATATAAATAAAAGTTAAAAAAAAATATTCTTACAAACTCAATTTTGAGGTAAAAACAATGATCAAGTCCAAACATCCGAATTATAGTCTAGAACGTGCAAGACTTCAAACGTTTAAAAATTGGCCTTCGCATCTCGCTCAAAAACCCGAAGATTTAGCTGCCGCAGGTTTCGTTTACATGGGTAAAGGCAACAAAGTCAAATGTTTTTGTTGTGACATACATTTGATGAACTGGGAACCTCACAACAGACCTTTACTAGAACACATAAGTAATATTAAAAAAGGCGAATGTGATTATTTGAACAAGATCCTAACGTTGGGATTGATCAAAATCCAAGACGAAGAGAGGGATAGAGATAAAAACCAAAAATTATTGATGGATATGTTACAACTAGGACACACCAAGGAACAATTGTACAATGCGTTAAACAACGCGAACAAGACCCTGTCTCAATTCATAACTTTAGAACATCTCCTCAAATTCATGGTGGAAGAGGACGAGTTATCGTCACTCGTCGAAAACGAGCCGAGCAAAACGTCCACCAAATGTCTGCTCTGCGAAGGTGTCGCAAACGTCTTGTTTCTACCGTGTGCACACCTGCATTACTGTTGAGAATGTTATTCCGAAGACGAGAAAACATGTTCGTTTTGCGAACGAGAAATAAAAGCGGTCTTAAATTGTTTTTGAATAAAAAACACAATAAAGAAAAAAATTGAATTTAAAATTTAACTTTTTTTTTTTATATATATAAAAAGAGTAAAAAAGCAAAACTTTTTTAACAAATTATTTAATACAAAATTCAAAAAAAAATATTCTTACAAATGAAGCAAACAGATAAAACAATGGTAAATTTAAATGAGAAAACCATACCTCAGTTAAACGAGATTTGTAAACTATCACAAATTTCAGATTTCAGAAATCATAGAACTAAATAAAAAAAAATTGAAGTCATACAAGAATATTTGCGAAACGCTAGAAAGGCAAATGAAATGTCTATAGGAACAACGTCAAAAGATGCATCGGTTGTGAAAAATGAGAAGATAGTAAAAGGAATCGAAATGCCGACGTCGAAAAAAACCAAAAACGTTTCGATTGTGAAAAATAAGAAGACGACTAAACGAAAAGCCATTGAAGAACATCAAGTTTCCAAAGAAAAGAAAAGAAAAACTAAAACGAAAACGAGTGATGCATTTCAGATTCTAGACAAACGAGATATATTGAGCGAAATTCAACGAGCAATTGACGAAGAGAAAGGAGAAGAATATGTAACACGACTCGTTGCGGAACTATTCCAATCGAAACCCATAGAACGGGAGAGTGCGATTAAAGGCGTTTTTAAAACTTTCGACGTGGTTCCCTCGTTCAAGAAAATCGATCCGAAATTGTTCATGGAACGGGTGAAGAAAAAATTATTGGTTTTGTTTCGGGAATACATGAACGTGGGACTAAAAATTAAGATGATACTCCATTGCGTGATGAATAAAATCGACGTGAAGTCCGGTGAGAGCATCGTGAAAAATGCATATTTCAGATCTAACATCAAACCCGTATTTCAAGGTTCAGATTTATTGGACGTTTTCGAAAAGATGAAAGACAAGATGTTGACGTCTCTCGCAAATTATCAACATGAAGGTAGTAATTGGACGTTCGATGAGGTGTTGAAACTCGAAATTCACATAAATAAAAACGATCTGTTGAAAGGATCTTCCTACTTGGAATTACCATATTTCTTGACTAAGAAACACGCCATGGTCAACGTGAGAAATAAAGATGATCAGTGTTTTAAATGGGCAGTCACCTCCGCTTTATACCCTGTCGAAATAAACTTCGATAGAGTTTCTTGTTACGTGGAAACTTCTAAAATCTCGATTGGACCGGAGTGACTTTTCCAACAGAGTTAAAACATATCGAACGTTTCGAGGCTCAAAATCCCACCGTAGCGGTGAACGTCCTTGGATGTGACGACGAAAAACAAAAGATCTATCCTCTCAGACAGACTTCGTATCGCGGAAGAGAAAAGACGATTATTTTATTATTGATTTCAAATGGTGACAATCGTCATTATTGTTGGGTTAAACATCCGACCCGATTACTGTCGAAACAAAATAATGATCATAAAGGAAAGATATCATTATGTTACAATTGCATGAACATATTTAAGACCGAAAAATCATTAGCAAAACATCAGGAATATTGCAACGAAAATCAAGGTGTCGCCGTCGAATTGCCCAAACCCAACACCATCTCGAAGTTTGAAAATCACAATAGAAGGTTAAAAGTACCATTCGTCGTGTACGCAGATTTCGAATGTTTCACCACAAAAATGAATTCCTGTCAACCCAACGCTCTTCAAAGTTACGTCGAAAGATATCAAAAACACATACCTTCGGGCTATTGCATTTACGTGAAATGCGCTTTCGACTCGCAACACGACATGGGTCCCTTCACCTACACAAAACAGTATGAAGACGACGACGTGGCTCAAAGGTTCGTGGAAGAGTAAAAATCGAAAATTCAAATGTTATACAACAAATTTAAAACTCCGGCAAAAATGATCATCACGCGAGAGCAGCAGGATGAAAATAACAGAGCCACCGAATGTCACATATGCAGACAATCATTCGATGAGAATTCGAAGGAAAATAGGAAGGTTAGAGACCACGATCATTACACGGGTCTGTATCGCGGTCCGGCTCACAGCAAGTGTAATTTAAAATATCGAGATGCCGCTTTCTATCCGGTGATGTTTCACAATCTCTCGGGTTACGACAGTCATCTGTTCGTGAAAAATCTCGGCACCTCACACAAAGAATTAAATTGCATCGTGAACAGTGAAGAAAGATACATTTCCTTCACGAAATGGAAGCTCATGGAGAAGAAAAGAGTAATCGACGGAAATACGTTGGAAGAAAAAACGAAATCCATCCGTAGATGCATACATTTCATCGACAGTTTTAAATTCATGTCGACCGCTCTGGAAAAATTACACGATAACATGAGCAAGGATAAATTTAAAATCACGAGCGAACATTTTGGAGAATGAGTAGACATCATGTTGAGGAAAGGAGTCTATCCTTACGATTACATGAACGATCTAAAGAGATTCGAAGACACTGCACTACCTTCAAAAGAAGATTTTTATTCGAAATTATACGAATCCGACATTTCCGACGAGAATTACGAACACGCCAAAAAACGTTTGGAAATCATTCGATATGAAAACCATGAGAGATTATCACGATCTCCATCTAAAGACTGACGTTCTGCTCTTGGCAGATGTGTTCGAAAATTTTTGAGATGTCTGTTGTCGAAATTACGATCTGGATCCCGCTTGGTATTTCACCGCACCCGGTCTGGCATGGGACGCTCTGTTGAAGGCCACCGAAGTCCAATTGGAACTATTATCCGACGTGGACATGTTGCTCATGTTCTAAAGGGCTGCGAGAGGTGGCGTCTCGATGATCTCCCACAGATATTCTGAGGCTAACAATCCCTACATGAAAGAAGGTTTTGATTCGAAATGGTCGACTAAATACATACAGTATTGGGATGCTAATAATCTGTACGGTTGGGCTATGAGTCATCCTTTACCGATTGGAAATTTCAAATGGGTGACGGAACCAGAAGAGATGAAAAAATGGAGAGACTATCCTTGCATTTTAGAAGTCGATTTGAACTATCCGGAAGAATTACACGATCCACACAACGATTATCCGCTAGCTCCCGAACGAATGGAACCGAACGAAGAAGACGAGGAAAAACTCATTCCGAATTTATTTAACAAACGTAACTACGTCGTGTACAGTAAGAATTTGAAACAATCTGTCGATTACGGAATGAAATTAGTCGCCATGCATCACATCATTCGATTCGACGAAGAGCCTTGGATGAAAAAATACATCGATCTCAACACGAATCTCAGAATTCGAGCCAAGAACGATTTTGAAAAAGATTTCTTCAAACTCATGAACAACTGCGTGTTCGGTAAATCAATGGAAAGCATCAGGGAGAGAACCGCGTTCGACTCGTCACGTCTGAGAAAAGAGCTAAAACATTAGTGGCAAAAACCAATTACAAACACCAAACCATTTTCAATGAAAATCTAGTGGCCGTTCACACGCAAAAGATGCATCTGAAGTTCGACAAACCGTATTATCTCAGACCGATCATCTTAGATATCAGCAAGTGATTGATGTATGAGTTTTACTACGATTACGTCAAACGAAAATTTGGTGATAAAGCCAAACTACTGTTCACCGACACGGACAGTTTAGTTTACGAGATAGAGACGAAAGACGTCTACCGAGATATATCTCAGGACGTGGCCGAGTGGTTCGACATGAGCAATTATCCTGTCGATCACCCATCCAACATTCAATCGAATGACAACAAGAAGGTGTTGGGTAAATTTAAGGACGAGAGCGGCGGTAAACAGATCGTCGAATTCGTGGGCTTGAGACCCAAACTGTATGCTTATCGTCTAGAAGATGATGAAGAGATCAAGAAATGCAAAGGAGTTAAAGCGAGCGTGGTGAAGAAAAGCATCTCTTTCCAATAGTATAAAGATTGTCTGTTAGGAAGTGGTCCGGTGTATAAGACTATGAAATCGATTCGAAGCGAAAATCACGACTTGTATACCAAAATAGTCAACAAGATTTCGCTAACGGCCGACGACAATAAGAGATTCATGTTAGATGATAAAATAAGCACTTTGGCACTCGGACATTGGACTGTGGATCTAATTAGAGACGATATGAATGTGGATGATTGGATTCTAGATACGATTGTGGATGATAAGATTCCAGATATTATTGTGGATGATAGGATTCCAGAAAATCAAGAAGAATTAGATGAACACAAAATTATAGAAATCGATAGTGACATCGAGAAAGTTAGTTTAAAAAGAAAAAGAAAAAAAGAAAAAAAAACCCTAACGAACTCCAATTCTCAAATTCCGAAAACGTTCCAGCTAAGAGAGACAAACTACGTTTGATATCTCTTTTTGCGTCGTCTTTTTTTGCAGGTAGCGAAAAAGACATATTTGAATATAATAGATATTTGCAGTTGTTATTCCTGTTTAAAAAATTGTCAAAAGATCAAGTGAAATACATTTACGATGCGGTATCTAAAAAATTTCATTCGTTAAATCTCCACAAAATGATCGAATCTGTTCTACTAAAAGATGGTAATATCGAGATTCTAAAAAATCAAGAGGAATTAGACGAATTCAAGATTATGGAAAATCGATAGAGACATCGAGAGTGTTAGTTTAAAAAGCAAAAAATAAATAAAAAAAAAATAATGTCATTTTAGTGAATTATAATAAAATTAATAATTAAAAAAATATATACGCATTATGAATAAGAAAATAAAGATATCCGTAGAAGGTGTCGTCTTACCTAACAAACCCCTATCCAACATCGATCTGTTGAATGCGGCAAAAGATTTGAAAATCAAAGATTTTCTAGGCGTGTTTTCCAGAGGTGCCTTGCCAAAGAGAAGACCTCGACAATCGGAATGCGGAATTTTAAATCTAGATGATTCATCGGGTGAAGGCACTCACTGGGTGGCGTGGATCAAGAACGGGAAGAAGAAAAATTATTATTTCGACAGCTACGGAATCTCACTGCCAAAAGAAATAAAGAACTATTTCAACAAATCGATGGTTCATTACAACGCGGAACAAGTGCAATCACCAGATCAAGTGTTTTGTGGTCACCTGTGTCTCTACGTTCTCAAGAGATGGTCTGAAGGAGATTGATTTCAAGACATTCTCAATGACTTACATTAGAGAGAGATTTTTTTTTATAGTATATATAAAGATAAAAAATTATTTAAAAAAACTTTTAATCAAATAAAACGAAAAATAAAATAACATAGTTCATTTTTAATAAACTGCGTTTGAACATATTTTTCTAAGGAACAAAAAATCCCACAACAACATGCCAGTCGATAAATTTGGTAGGAGTGACGACGAAAAAGTCAACCCAAGAAAGAAGAGGAAGACGTTCGAAGTCGACGTTGGTTACGACGTTGCCAACTTGGACGAACGTTACGTTCGGAGATACGAACCTCGAGAAGAACCTTTGAATATGAACGATAAAAAGCTCTACAATCTTCCTGAGCTGATAGATCTCGCAGATGCTGCGACTAAAAAATACGTCGACAGGGGGAACGCCGATTTCGAACGAATCCTGCTGGATAATTACGTGGATAAAACCATGACCGACGATCTCGATCTGAAATCCAAACGTTTGGTGAACGTCGTGAATCCCATAGATCCCACCGATGCCGTGACCAAGAAAAATGCAGACGACTCTCACGCGAGATTCAGTGAACACCTGAGAAATAGATACGTTCAGAAAACGATGCATTCGGAATTGAACGCCAATTCTAACAAGATAACGAACGTGGCCACTCCCACGAATCCCAAGGACGTGGCGACCAAACACTACATAGATCTGGAACAGAGAAACTCTGACAGACGAGAAATGAAATCGGATCTGAATGCGGGATTCAACAAGATATTGAATCTGTCAAAGATTAACAACACGGATGCAGACTCAATCGCGGTCAACAAGGGCTACGTAGATTCTGCCGTGATACAATTGCAAGAATACCTAGAATCGCAAGTGGATGATCTCTACCTGGACAAAGAATCTGGCAGAACCATGGAGAGTGGCATCAACATGAACGGTCACAATTTATTCGGTCTCGATCACAATCCTGAATTTGATTCCAGCGCGGTCAGCAGAAGGTATGTGAAAGACAACTCGGTCTGGAGAAAAGGCGACATCATGGAAGGTAAACTAGACATGGGTGGACACGCGCTCACGAATCTACCGGATCCCGTGAACATGACGGATGCCTGCACCCTGATTTCGGTGGTGGAGAAAGTCAAATATGCTAGACAATTGATCACTGTGTGGGCTGAAGAGGCCGGCACCTTAGATGAAGGAAAAGCTGAGTGGTCTTTCGGAAATGGAGGTAGCGGATCGAAACATGGTCAGGTGGGATATCCCATGCCGCTGGGAGGTGAAATCCTTCGAATGAGTCTGGCTTCCTCGGATTTGAATAACAGAGCGGTCGTCAATCTCATGGTGAATGGTATAGAGAGCGATAAGAGATACAGCGTCAAAAAGACTGAGAATCAACACACGAATGTTAGCACGTTCGGCACGCCTCTCAAAGTGAACGCCGGAGACAGGATTAATTTCGTCACGAAAACCAATAATCCCAAAGCCACCACTTCCGTGGTGAGTCTACTGATCGAACTAGATTCTTTGAACAAACAGTGAACGCGCAGAAAATAATGAATTAAAAAAAATAACGTGTGATTATTAAAAACAAAAAAAAAAACAAAAAAAAAAGTAATGAGATCATCTTTAGATCTCATTTTTTTTTTGTTTTCCTTCTTCTTCACTATCACCATATATTATAATAACGTTTCCTTTTTTCTCAATTTTCAGCATCAATTCTTCTTTTTCTTTTTTTCTTTTTCTTTGTGATATGATACGTTTATAACAACACATTTGTTTATCCAAATCATAATTATGAACGAATGTTGTGCATTTCTTGGTAACACTCGCATCATTACCATTCTCTTCAGAAGGTAGTGGTGATGGTGGAAAGCGTCTCATTCTTTTCATTTCCAACCGTCTATCCCGCTGTTTATCTAACCATTTTTCCACATCTTTTTTTTTGTTTTTTGGCTTGCAACACAGGATGGAACATCTGACGGAAACGGAGAGACGATCACACAGGATCGAACAATCTAAGATCTGTTCGAGTTTTAATATCTTCATCACGAAATATCCTTTTTGTTTCTCTTGAGTGAATAGCACGCGATCTTTTAAATAATTCAGAACATAATCGTAAAAATCTTCTTTTTTTTTCAAATGCGAAAATGGAATGTGTTTTTCGTTTTCTACGTGACGAATTGTAACATTTTGTACATCGAGAATGTTGAAAAAAGACAATTTTTTCTCAGATGAAACTTTTTTTTTGTTAAAAAAATATCATTAAAAACGAATTTATTTTTTTATTTTTTTTTTGTTTTTTTTGTTTTTAATAATTACTCATTACTTTTTATTTGTTTTGTTTTTATTTTTTTCACACACTCGTCTCTCATCGAATGATCGACATCTTATTTCCGTCCAATTCGAATTGTAATTCTCTGTCCGACAGGACCAGGGTGAAGGCTTCGGTTTTTCTCGGCATGTTCCTATCGAATTGCATCTTGATCTGAATGTCTAAGACGCTACTCTTGAGTCTTTCACTCTGTTTACTGACGTCGAATACGAACATGGGATACATCGACTTGTATTCACCGGGAGATATGTTAGGGTTGCTCATCAATTCGTCTAGACCGTGATACTTCTTTCTAAAATCAGTGGCGTCGCCGTACAGTCTGCAGAAATCATTTTTGTCGAACGACGCATTGTAATCGATTGCTGGATATCTCGTGGCGTTCAGAACACTTGCATGTTTCTCAAACTGCAATGATCGAACAGTGACACATTCTTTTCCTGAGACCCGACCCTATCGCTCTGAAACGCAACCACGATGAAACGCGGTCTCTCGGAAGCGGATTTCACCATCAATCTCCAATCGAAGTGATTCGTGGAGGGAGGAATGCTAGACGTGTCGCACTGTCTCATTCTAAATCCCACGGGTAATTTACTCTTGGATTCTATGATCTTGTAGAGACGCACTTTCTCCACGATCGAAGGCTCTACGTGCAGAACGAACCACGATATCTTGTGTAGAGTTATCTTACCCGCATCGGTCGCAGTGAGTCTCACTATTGCATCATCGTTTCCTTTTTGAATCAACGTCAGATTGTGTTTGAATCCATACATGATCTTGTTGTAATCGTCCGCAAATCTGAAGATGTGTTTCAAAGGTATCCTGAACGAAAACGTTCCTTTAGGTCTGGACGTCTTGACGACGTAGTCGAATATCAAGGCGGCGCCTGCGCTAGCAGGACCTACGGTGTCTTTCACCCACAACTGATTAAGTCCTCTGGATTTCGAAAAATCATCAGGATACGTCAAGAGTCCGAACATCGTGGTGGCCTGACCGGGATGAAAAACAGATTCTATCTCTTGTCCGGATAGCATGTATTTTATGTTACTGAATAGATGCATGATGCCATTATTGGCTAGAGTAACCGTGTCGTCGTCGGCGTAGTCGCTCCCATCTTCCTTGGTGAGACGTCCCTGCACCACTATGTAACTCTCGCTAGGACGTACAAATAGATCTTGAGTTTCGACGTTGATTCTTATCTCTCCCGCATTGTTCAAACTCGTTCCGGTTACCGGTTCGTATTCGTGAACCTCATATTCTTGAATACTTTCATCTTTCACTATGCTTTGTGCTATATCTAGTATATTTGTCATTTTAAAGGATTTTTTAATTTTTTGTTTATTAATTAACTTGCTTTTTTATCTAAAAATAGTTTTTAATTATTTTTTTATTATTTTTTTCTCTCTTATATATATGTGTGTAAACAAGAAAATGTTAAAGAGAGTAAATAAAAAAAAATTTGTCTTCTTCATCAAAACTTCGTCTTCTGTAATTGTTGTTCGTAAAACTTTCCAATGATCTCTTCTCCATCCAAAGCTTCGATTTCGTAAGTCACCAGATCGGTGTGAAATATTTTGATTATCACGAAGATTTCCGAGGTCCATCGAGGAGTATAACCCTTTTTGAAGTGCTTCTTATAAGCGTAAATTCTCACTCGATCACCGACCACAAATTTCGGCGTTCTAGACTTCTTCCTGATCTTAGATCTCTCAGGATATAGATTCGCGTAGACCCGATTTTCGTTTCGAGGATCGCTAGCTTCCGTGGGAGTCACCTTGATCGATCTGTGTCGCGTATTGTTGTAATCTTTGACCAGACCGTTCAGAGCGTATATGTATTTCTTGGTCGAATTCGCCGTGAAGTATCTGTACATCTTTTCCTTCATCGTTCGATTCCAACGTTCCACCACGCTGGCTTTCTCTTCGTTTTCGATCGAGTAGAGGTCTACCAATCGACGAACGTGCTTGTTGTAGAATTCCTTTCCCTTATCCACCCACAATTTACTCGGTTTTCGAGAAGACGAGTCGAACACGCTCTTCAGAGCCTCGGCGACGCAAGGTCCCGATTTATCCTTCAAAGCTCTGATCCAACCGTATTTGGAAAACACATCGATGACCGTCAATAGATATTTGACGCCCTCGTTCCACCTCGAAAACGATCTCATGTCGACCAAGTCGGCAGACCAAATATCCAAACCCTTCACGAACACCCTTCTCTTTCGAAATTTACGCACTATGGGTTTGTGTAACTCCTCGGCCAATTCGCTCGTCAATAATTGTTTCTTCTTCTTTTCAGATGCGCTTTTTTTTTTGAACGCCCCATCCGAATCGACGTTTCGCACCGATCAGATTGCCGACCAGCGAACGTTCCATCTTCTCTCTCCTGGTCGGATGCGATATTCCTCTCAATTTCCCCGACATGCTTTTGTCGCAGACGTCGTTGCGAGTCTTGGTGTCGGGATGTCCGGCGTAGCACAGATCGTGATCATACGCGACCGCGTCCACCCTATTCACAGGTTTGCTCCAAGATTTGTGTGTCAGATCAGCGTTGAGTCTCTTGTTCAATTTCGTTCCGGGTCCCGTGAAACTGTGACCTGGCAGATGCATTTCGAAAGGTAGATTATTGATCATTTTATTCACGATGCCTTCACCTTTGCTCGCGTTCTTCTTTTTGACGAATCGTGTCTTGACAGAACCACACACATCGCAAATTCCGCGAAGCATCTGTCTGTCGTTTTTAGTTCGCACTTCTCTAGAATTACTCGTCTCGGTAACTCTCTTACACTTTACGCAATACATTTTTAAGAGTTATTTAAATTAATTTTGTTTTTTTTATTTTATATATAAATTTAATTTTTTTTAAAAATTCTGTTCTTATTATATATATTTTTTTTTTTCAATCGCTGCTCTTGAGTTCTATCATCTGACTGAATTCCTCCCTGGCCTCTTTCCTCCCCTTTTCCACGAGAGAATCCTTCATCTCTTCCTTGATGATCTGACGAGTCTTGATTCTCGCGGCTTCTTTCATGGCATCATATTTCGTTTTCTCGCTCAATATCGCGAAGTATTCTCCGTCCGATATCCTTCCGTCTTTCAACGCCATAGAGATCATTTCGGATATCGTGTCGATCTTGGAGTCGGTCAAGACGCGAATCTTGTCGTGTTTCCTCGCCTTCAGATATAATTTCCTACTCAAAAAGTTTCCGAGCGTGCTAAACAATCCGGCGGCGAGGGCCACTCCTTCTATGGTCAACACGATCGGAATGGCGACCGCGGTCGACAGCAATCCGATGCCGGCCGCGTGTAAACCCATGGAAATCGTGACGAGTGTCGTGTCGATCGCGTTGACGACTGTCACGAAACGCGAATACTTCTTGAGAGAACGACGAGAATCTCTCTCTCGAGTTAGATACTCTTCGATTCTATTGATTTGATCGATGCGATACCTCTCTCCTCTTTCTCTTTCTTCTAGCGACGGTGCCGTCGGCAAAACGTCGATCGGCTTCTCGTCCTCGTCGTCCACTAACGTCGGATACAATTTATTTCTGGTTCTCATTTTTGTATTTTTTTTCTTTCTAATATTAGATAAAAATTTTGTGTGTGTATTTATTTTTTATTTTCTATTCTCCCTTATTTTATATCAACGAAAAAAACGTAGACGTATGCTTCATTCAGCAATAATTTCTTGATGCATCCCTTGTCTTCTAAAGTCAGACTTCTACGCACCAATTTCAGTTCTTCCGAAACTGTAGGCTTGTCTTGATTCTTACAGAAGACTAATCTCTTCCAAAACGTGATCACATCGTCGAATCTAACGCGTTCGAACGCCGGTTCGAAATACATGACGACCATATCTTCCCTTTCCATCGTCAGACACGAATGATTCTCGTGATCGAAGTCTAGATGATCCCGACATCCGACACATCGTTCTAACAAGATGGAACGTAGTTCATCGTTCACGCAGATTGTGTATGCTCTCATCAGCATGTTTAAAAGAATCCTCGCTCTAATAGTCTGGGAAGCGCTCATGATTTACGTATTTTTTTATTATCTATTCGATTTGATATATTTAATTGTCTAAATAACTATTATTTATATATTTTTTTTCTCTCCTATATATATCGATCACTTTTATTTATTTCCTAGGGTATTCCCCCACCCCACGACGAGGGGAGATAACTCCGTATGATCGGGTTTATGAGAATCGAGCGATCCGATCGGTCAATTGGCGGAGAATCGAGCGATCCAATCGGTCGATTAGCTGAGTTTGGGAATTCCCATAGTGGGGAATTCCCCTAATGACGTCATAAATGGGAAAAACCCACCGCCTCAAAACAATAGCGGATTCTGGATCACTGATGCAGAATCCACAAACCGTTTTTTTGATCTAGCCCAGAATTTTTTGCTCGCGTTCACCAACGATGGATCGATGGTCTGATCTGCGATGGGAACGTTGACAAAAATGTTTAAAGTAAAAGATAAAAGTGAAGATGTACAATTTCACCTTTTTTTTAAAAGCGTGCGTTCACCACGAGTATTTGAACGTTAAAAGTGCGATCTAGGAGTCACAAAAAACATGGGAGATTCAACATCACTGAACATTTTTGTGAACAAGCGTGCGATTTAACACCGAATCCCACGTTGGTAAACGCAACGTGTACACGTACATGTACAAAGTGATTGTTAAATCCGCCTTTATTACCTACTGGCATTCTATCTACTACCTGATCAGAGAGATCGCCCATTATGATTCCCGGTGCCCAATTAAGAGATCTTTTTGTTCACTCACGTGGAAAATGTCGCAGACCCCCGGTCATTGCCACCAGCACTCGCGTTCCTCCTCGAAGATGGGATCTGCACGGTGGACGGGTGACGGGAACGATGCCGTCCCAGCGGGCCTTATTCTCAGTTAAACGGAGCTATGGGTTTGAGGTAGTATCACTAACTATATCTCCAATATTGATAATCAAACATACAATAATCTCCCTTGATACTAGAAGCACTCAGTGAGCAAGAACAGAACCAAATGTATTCAACTTATCATCACACGATGTTTCGGGGCACACAATCTTAGCGAATTTTGAAATTCAAATGTGATTTTCCCAGTCTATGTCTCCAAGCAAGAAACCAATCACAAGCTATTCTTCGTAGTTGGCAATTTAGGCCATTACTTCCGTTCCGTGGAGTGCGGCGGCTTATAAATTGTGGCCTCTTAGTGGGCCTACTTATTTGATTGCTATCTTCATGTTTGACTGTTCTCTTTCTTCTATATGCCCTGAATTCATAAATGTGTTTCCAACCTACATGTATATCAAACTGTATCTCTCATTAGTAAAGCACCTAATGGTATGGATTTAATTTATTTTAAAGCTGTTTCTCGATGATATTATATGTAATTAATTAATGATGTGGAAACGACCTTGTACAAGCCATTGGATTTCTGTTCAACCCACAAACGTCTTTACACTCTATGCTGTGCCCATCGAATGTTGGAAATAAATATTGTTTCAACTAAAACAAAATATCAAATGTTTTAAAGTGAACAAAACGGACGAGTCATATGATAAAGACTGTTACTAACCTTGCGGGGGAATAAAAAGGATAATACGCATGTGAGAGTTGTGGCGAAGTCACTCCCTGTCCAGCCCGATGCAAATAAAACAACTAGAAAGCTCACTCAATTCAGAAATGAATGAATTTTTATTGACTAAACAAGGTACATTTAGCACTGATTTTATTTTAATGCGTACGATTTACTCTGGAATGTACAGCTGAAGCTGAGGGTACGACCCTATCTCTGCCTTCCAGATGAAGCTTTATATAGCTGGCTCGGGAGGAAGGGGTAAGACGGGCGAGACAGGCGAGACAGGCGAAACAGGCAGTCCAATGCAAGTAAAGTAATATGCCCAGCGAATTTGTACAGCGATGCAGGGGAACAGGATAAACTCTGGCAAAGGAGGATACGAGCTTAAGCCAATTGTGTTGAACGGTCGGGACGCCAGGGGTTGTTACACTTGACGTTTTCAGAGGAAGTTGATAAACATTTGGACATATCAGCATATCGCGCACCTCGTTGTCTAGATCATTCCACGTATGAAGGGAAATTGCCCAGTGATTTCCTCCTTATCTTGTTCTTCTTATCTGATAAAGACTAGATTGTCTGGTATTTCTATTTGTATACTTAACCACTATTCTGAAAAATATCGCTGACACATTTTAGTAAATTTCCTTTCTGCCATTCAAATATGAAGAGAAGATAATGGAGTTTATATAAGTCATTTATCAATTTTGTTCTTTATAACATGAGGTGGGTGTCATGCTCGTTCTCAAAACATGTGAACATTTGAGTACACAGTGTCAGGTTGTCTAGCACGTTGGACGTTTGATCGCAAGGTTATGGGTTCGTTTCTACCCGCGCTGCTTGCGTCGTCTCAATAAGCTAGTCACTTAACGTCGATTTCTCAAATAAGGGCGCGGCGGCAAATTGAGCCTCAAACCTCGCTAAGAACGTTGGAAAGACCCACAGTTGAATACCGCTGTTCGGTGGGTCTCCCCAGTTGAACCCTCTCTCCGAAAGCCAAAGACAAAACAAAACACTGCCAGTTTGGTGGCGCAGGGGGCGTAGTCCAATCATTTCTCGCGGCATTACCACCCTTAAAAATCCTTCCCTTTGAGAGATGTATCTTTAAAAAAATTATGGTGTTTTCTGGAAGAAAATAAGTTGATCAGCATCAACAGTCTAGTTTTACACCGCACGATTCCACGGCCTTCCAGTTACCTGATATGTATGATGAAATTAGCAGTGCTTCAGTCGAGGTTAACGAAGTCTTCTACAACATTAGTAAGGATTTTGATAAAGTTTGGCATAATGGTCACTTGAACAGTACAGTCGCCGTGGACTGGTCAAAATCCACATGTGAACAATGACGTACACGCATGCGTTTAGGAGGAAGTAAAATATCATTATCAGCAAAGTTTTAATTAATGAAGCACCGGGCTGTACCCGGTGCTTCATTAATTAAATTTTTGATAATTATTCCTATAATTGGTGTTTGTAATATAATATTATGGCCTCCAAGGACATATTGCCCACTCGTGGAAAGTGACCAATTCACGGCGACCGCACTGCATTAAATAGAAAGAATGGGAATGACGGAGAGAAACTCTTAAAATTATTAGAACCATATCTGTGTGGTCCAAAGGAAAGAATGATGATTAATAGAGAATCATCACCATGGAAGTTGATCAATTAGGGGTTCCCCAGGACCCAGTTATTTCACTCTTACTATTTCTTATCTATTTCAATGATATATACAGATTATCATGATAGTGTGCATGTCCTGAGTTTTGTATCAGATTTCAGGTGGTGTCCAGAATGGGTTCTCAACGAGCCGGTGTGACAGGAATGATAGTCCGTAGGAACGTTAGTCCCTCTGGACTATTATTCCGCGGAATTATAATCCTAGGTCTAACATTTCTAGGAAGAGTAGTCCGGCGGACTACTATTCCTAGAAATGTTAGACCTAGGACTATAATTCCGCGGAATAATAGTCCAGAGGGACTAATTTTCCTACGGACTATCATTCCTGTCACACCGGCTTTCTGGACACCACCGAGAATCTGATGCAAATCACAGCACATTATCATGATAATTCATTTATCTAACAATTCTTTCACATGTACAGATTAAATCTTAAATTATTAATACAGTTTTGGGACATAAGTTGGGCGAGAAAAAGTCTTAAAAATAGTGTTGTGCTCTTTAACAAACAATGAGTAACGCGGTAACCGCAAATTTTTGTTGCTTTGTAAAATTATTCACTTTCAGTACCACTTCCAATGATGATACGCCTGAATTTACAAGTGTATACTATTTAATTGTGCAGTTTCTATTTATTGTATGTGGGATTGTGTGTGTGTGTCATTGGCTATTAATAGTTCTGTCGTAAATTGTAAGGAATTTTGTTTTGTTTTGTAAGCGATCAGCTGAGTCGATCACTGAAACGCACATAGAATGTATTCATGCGCCTGTTATGAAAGCCCATTGCGTTCCCGGAGACGAATCGTCTTTATGATACGTAATCAGATTGAGTCGTCTACATGATACGGAATCGGAACACATTATGTGATACGTACATGTACCGTTTCGCGTGGTTTTCAAGACGAAATGTATATGACTGTTAGATAAAACATCGGTAATATTCATTTATTTGCTGATGATACACCTCTCTGACGGACTGTAGATGACATTTTCCAACCATCTGTGGTTCTAAATAATGACTTTATCAAAGTAGAAGAGTGGCCATTGGAGTGACAAGTAGAATTCAACCCGTCAAAAACTGAAACAATATTGGGATCTCGCAAAACGAATCAGGTTGCACATCCTGACCTAACAATGTTCAATTTTGCAATAAAAGAAGATTCTAAACATAAAGACCCGGGAATTGTCCTGAATAATCGTGGAACCTGGGACAAACACATTTCACATATAACCTCTAATGCATGGGCGTGGATAGACTTATACGTAGACATAAATTTAGCTTGGATCGCCGAACATTAGAGAAGATCTATCTGACGTTTGTTTAACCACTTCTGGAGGATGCTGATACAGTATGGGATAATTGTACAGTGGCAGAGACTAATGAACTCGAGAAAATTCAAATAGGCACCGTCTCAATTGTTACCGGAGCAACAATGCGTGCTTCTAAAACTTATATTTACATTCAAACTGGCTGGGAAACAAGTGAACCTCTGCGACAAATACACAAATTATTGCATTCTTTTAAAAATCAAAATGCACCATGGGTTAACCTGTTCATTCTTTGCTAATGGAGCTCCGCTTTCGGTATCTGATATTCAAGGCTGCAACCTTCGTTCTAATCCGAATTTACGCGTACCACAATGAAGAACAAATTCTCATCAATCAGCATTTTCTCATTAATTATCAGAATGTGGAATGAGTTGCCAGCAAATATCTGAGAAAATACGAGTGTTGTGCAGTTCAAGAGTTATCGTGATAAGAACAATCGACTCCCCAACCTTTTACAGTATTACTAAATCACGGAAAGCCCAAATACATCGCTGTGGACTGCGGCTACAGTGCAGTAACCACTATCTGTTCGTTAATAAACTAGTAACCTCCCCGGTTTGCTCCTGTGGGGAGCTAGAAACAGTTGATCACTTCTTGCTTTGTTGTCCATTTTATAGCACAATAAGAAGCGAAACTCCGGAAACACTCCCCTGCTTTGTAGATTCTGATATATTCGTGTACGAATCGCATCGCATAAGCAACCACTTTAACCAAGTCATCTTCGTCACTGTACGGACTAATAAAGACTGGGTGATTTGGTTTGTTGTAAAACTTGAACTACCTAGTTGATATATTCAGCAAACTTCACTGCCTGTAGGATTTGTATTAGGGAGAAATAAATAGAGGATATTCACGAAAATTTGATGAATACCGAAAATATCTCGTGAGTGGCTACAAAGAAATATGAGGATCTTCACGAGCGACGCAGTCGCGAGTGAAGATCCTCATATTTCTTGTAGCCACGAAATCAAATTTTCGTGAATTTTCTTTTTATTTAATGCTCTACGACTACAAACTCTCCAATTTGTGGCCTTTATTTGCCATTAAGGCACAAAATTTATGTGCCGAACCGGCGTCCATACAAAAATTACAACAACCAAACTCCAACCATTGGAATGTGTGAATATCCGCACAAAAAGTAGTCCCGTCTTATTTCTCCCCTAACTTTACGATTTACCAAGGCTGGCGAATTGAAATAATCGCAATGTGTTTCGAAGAAATAGAACAATAACAAAAAACACCACTTTCTTATTTTCAATAACAAGACACGTCATTTTATTTTTTTTGAACTCAATGCACTGAAGACGTGTGAAGTTGAACTGAAGAAATTTGAAAGTGATTTCGGCTTTTCGCTGGAAGGTGAATGAGAAAGTCAAACTTTGAAACCGCTGATTTAATGAATTGATTTAGTCACTGTCACTATCAATTATTCGAATTCGTTTGTATTTGGGACTCTGGAATTCATTACTGATGTGCTGACTCTGTGATGATTGCATGTAAATGTTTATCGGCCCATTAAACGTGCTGCCACTGAATATCGAAGACAGTGGAAATGAACCTACGATGAAATATCGATTTCTAAATATCATTTTGATATTTCGTTTTGCCGACCGACAGGGGAATATGACTTAATTTTTCAGCGTGAATTGATGCCTGAGCATTAAATAAACTGTGGAATTCTCTTCAAAACTTCTCACAACCCTCTCTCGCAGTTGGTTTGAGCTCCCCTTGGTCTAAAGTATAGCGAGGTGCATCCCACAAAAATTGCTATCCTTTGTACCAACTGTCATTCAGTTACAACAATTCAATGTTCGCCTATTTCTTTCTTTCTTTTTTCCCTTATCTTTCTTAGAGTTCCTTTTTTAATAAATGTTTTTTTATTTAGGCCTAACAAAGTTAAAAATCTATTTCTCAGGCCCTCCCACATGGTCCTTTTGGCTGTCGCATACTCTCTTTTTATAACCAATGCAAACTTAAAAAAATTAAAATTAAATGGTGTATGTCTGATATTCACCCAAGTTAATAAAATTGATAAATTTGTCCCTTGCGTGCAACAAGACTTTGCAATGCTTTAGCATTGCAAAGCCTTCTTGCACTCAAGGGACGAAATACACCATCACCCATGCTATTCTGTAGATTATGAGCCCTAAAACATTAAAACAAACCAGGAACATGAACTTTTGATGGCAAAGAAATAATTACAAAAATAAAAATTAAAATAGACAAAACGCCCACCCACATGCTATTTTACAAATTATGGCATGAGAAACAGATCTACTTTATGGGGCATTATGTAATTTAGAATTAGCATGAACAGAACTTGTTATTGTAACCAAACGAAATAGTAGTATTATTTAGCACATGATAACATTTTGGTGAACCTCTGCACTCAGCTGACCTAAAATATTAACTCGTTGACTAACACAAATAATAGACCACACTGGATAAACTCTATCATAGTTACCATTTTGTAACCCTTTAGTTAACGCAGTTGATATCAAAATTTATTATTTTAAATATTATTTTTTAAATTTAAAAAAAAATCAAAACAAAACAATATCATATGACCCCTCATTGGAACAAGCTCGAGGAGCACGTTCCAAAGAGGGGTCACAGGATACGGTTTTGTTGAAATATTTAAAAAAAAATAGTATTTTTTTCAGCTGCTGAAGTTGCATATTACGCGGGCGGATGTGGCCGATTCGTTGGGTAAAGAGTTACAATTTTTCCTTAAAAACATATCTTATGATCCTCCAGTGGAAGAGGCTCACCGACATCGCTCCAAAGATGAATCACAAGCCATGTTTTTGTGGCAAAATTTGCGAAGAATAATAGGCTTGAATCACAATGGCTGCGAAAAGCATGGTTCATTTTGGCCGTAACATTTCGTAAAGGTTTAACTCAAACCTGGCTACAGTTTACACCAAACGTAGCGTAATGTTCCATTCAAAAATTATGGTCACAGCACATTGCTGTGCAAACACATTTGCTAAACAGCGAGCCAAAATGACCAATTAGTGTTGGGAGGTGTGATAATGATGGATATTCTTAATGGAGGATTATCTGTTAAGTGGGTACTTCTAATTAGCTTGCCATAAAAACCAAAGTTTGCTTTTGTTACTTTTAATAAATGAGCACCACAGACAGCTCTGAGAGCTGTCTGTTGTTTTCATTTATTAAAAGTAACAAAAGGAAACGTCGCTTTATTTTCTACTGATACTTCCTAGTTGTTTTTTCACATATCACCAACCACAGCTATTGCAGTGAAAGCAGACATGGCGGCGGCGGGCTGATAGATCTTGCCAAGGAGTGTAATTTGAGAAAACGAAAATTGCTGCGTTAAGATCAAATTTTACGTCTTTCACCGAAAATTACCTCGAAAGTTAGGAATCTCACCGAAAACATCCCTAACTTAAAAGTAGAAGTAGACAGAGATATGCCGGCCTGATTGTGTGCATATCTACATGTGTATGTTCACTTGAAATATACGACTCACTTCAGATATCGTTAAAACATTCGTCATTTGTTTGAGGTCAAATCTGAGATCAAATAATTTAGAACCGGGGGGTGGGGGGGGGGGGGTAGTATTAAATCCGGGGGACTATTGCCGGGTTATACGGTGTGGGAATGCTTAGCCTGTAATCAAACCGTGTAAATTCACATCTGTTTGAGAGAATGAGATAACACTGATACCCGGCAAAAATTCTGGAACACAGACACGACACGACGATGGCCACGACTTTGCTAAAAATGGTTGGCTCTTTGATTGTTTTACTGTATTTGAGTAACAATGTTTTGGGACAAACGAGATGCTGCTCTGATCACCAACACACGGTCGATGTGATAACATACGGAGGCCAGGTTGCTGGAGGCCGCGGATATGTTCTAGATGTAAGTACATTCCGTATTTCAGATGCAAGAAGTTTCTTCAAGCAAGTACAAATTCAGTAAACACAAACCCGAAGCTAGGAGGGTGGACCGGTGCCGGGGAGACCCTGTCAATCGGAAATTTTTGTTATATATAGGAAAACTGTTGGGCGCCCGAACGCCAGTATTTTTTCTGAAGGCCATTGGCCAAAGAACACAATTTTCATTATGCAAAAATACCCTTTTGTTTCATATATCCTTTGTATGAAAGCGCTTGTTCCGAATAAATAAACTAAACCGAGGACGAGAATTTGTAAACTTTTTTCAAAATCGAGAAACGTTCGTTTATTATTAACCCTTTCAAAATAGTGTGCATACATTTTTGCGTGAAGAAAAAATTATAGTGGACGAGCAGACGAGAAAGAGAGAAAAAAATCTGAAACGAAGCTCGGTAAACATTTTATATCTGTCGAGCTGTTGGATTCAATTATTACTGAACCTCTCATCAAACCCGAATGGTTTCCCTCATTCTGCCGTTGACAGTATTGATTACAGCGCGCTAGTGTTGAAAGGGTTAACATTTTAACTCTTTACCTAACATGAAAAGCAGACGACACTTGCAAACAATATTCTAGAATAACGATTTTTTTTCATTTTTTGTCTCCAAAACATAATCTATGTTTTTGAGACAAAAAATGAAAAAATGATGAAAATTAACTGACAATTTTTGTGAATAGCGCTGGTGGTTTTGGTCGTTACGATGGGTAAAGGGTTAAAGAATCATGTTTCTTCAAGGAAATAGCCTTATGTTTTTATATATCTCCTATGCATGGTAAACATTTGAACAGCCAGTGCCCATCTCTCTTTTAAGAAAATCAAATTCAGGTCACCTAACGGAAAAGTAAATCATTTTCCTAGCCTACATACGGTTATTAACGGCTGGTGATGTAAGTATTATGCCAGGCACCAACCTTCCCCTTTTGACACCGGAGGATGATCTCGGAAGTGACGCCAGATCACGTGACCCAGTGTCACCATGTTTGGTGTTCATGGTAGCCCGCGTGAACGGCCATGTTCCGATGTACCTATCTTTATGATACGTGGTCTCATTGTGCATGCGCAGCTCGTGTTGTTTGGGTAATACGTGTTTCCGTCGTCGACCTTGTATATTAGAGGCCGCCATCTTGGATTCTATGGTGGCATGTGTTTGCTATGAGCCTGGAAGGCTTCTTAAAGAACAGAGGTATGTTCTGAGGGTATGTTCGATTGAATTGGAGTAAATCTAATTACCATAAACAATCCGACAATCATTCCAAATCACCAAATAACATCCCAAAACTACCGACACGGATTATATTTGTTATGGATTTCCCCATTTTGGGCTTATGAGATTGGCACGTTGTGCTATAAGGGGCGTTCCACTGTATGAGAGACAATCTTATTACCCAGATAGACCCGCCAATTTCCACATATTGCCAAAAAATATCTAAAGTCACAGAAACGTACTGGGTGAAATCCCGTTTTGGCTTAAATGATAGCACGTGGTGCTATAATGCGCGTTCCTCTGTATAAGAGTCAATCTTATTACCCAACTAGACCCGACGAGTTTTACTAGCTCAGATTTCCCCCAATTCCTTGGTATCTACCTATCCTGGTCTATTCTGTAGCTTTTTCTCCACTACTTGGCCTGCCCTGTCTATGTTATGGCTTCCTGGCCTCCCTATAAAGTATTCTGACTTTACTAGATGTGTTTGTGTGCACAATGTGTACACATTATGGGTAGCACGTAGACACGTGCAGGATTTGCCAATATGTGCTTATGTACGATGTTCTGAAATCACATGCAGCACACAGGCACATATGGATGTATGGCGATACATATGACATGGTACTGTACTATTTGAGGATACCTTTTGAGGATACATGTTGAGGATATCTGTTGAGGTTACCTCTTGGGAGAATACCTTTTGCATGATACTTATCTGAAGATATCTATTTAGATCGTTTTAGCTCCTAGTACTTGTTTGGCACGGCTTTCTAGGCCAACCCAAGTTCTTCATATGACTTAAAACACCACTGATGACTTGCCCATAGTCACCACCTATGGTGGTGACTATGGGCAAGGGTTAAGAATATTTATCAGCGTCACACATACCAACACTAAGTGTCCACTTTGGCTCATTGTTAAGCGAATGTGTTTTTTAGGTAGTTTAAGTTTTTATTCTTCCCCGGAAAAGGACAAAATACCAAATCGCACCTCCTTGGTGTTTATATTAATGAAAAGGACAGTATCTGTATTATATTTCACGATGCACACACTGTTGATATAATCAACAAAAAAAATAGTTTCTCATCATCTAAAGATGCTGAAAACATCGTTTTCTTATTTTTGAACGGGTTTCAATAGAGAATAGTAGTCAAACGTTCAAACTGATTAGAAAAAAGGTAAAACGCCAGCTTCTGTCTTTGTATACTACTCTACTGGAAAATACATAAGTTTGTGAAATGATGAGTACATCAATAATACAAATTCGCTTACATTTCGAAATTTCTATACCCTTAGTGTTAAATTTATTGACAGCTTTAGAAATTTAGGGGAGCTCACTTTCCTGTAAATGTCTTCCAGTATCAGCCTTGGCTCGTCACGAATTACTAATATCATTTTGATTAAAGAATGCAAGATGAAGAAAAAAAACACTACTCGATTATTATCAAATTGTTCGCATCGTCAGCGTGGCGTGTAGTTCAAAAAAGCCTTTAGATGATTTTTGGCGTATATTATTTCAGGGAGTGACCCACATGTTTTATGACTACACTAACAGACGAATGGCTTATCACTACATACACAGTCCATTACAACAACAGATCATAGACTACAAAAATGTAAGTATTAAAGATATGACATGTTATCAGTTATTGCGCTATACTATACACGGGTGCGAAATAAATTGTCAAAGTAGTTTTTCTTGGCAGCAGAACATATTCCCCTACCATCACACTTCATTTGACCTGGTATTGAGTTGAAGATGAAAGTCCGGAGACTTCCACCGGAAACATTAATCTCATCCCAATTTGAGCAACATGAGTATTTTTTTAACTTGCGAAAGAAGTCATTATAGTGGCTCTATTGTAAAGTTCTGAAAGCCACTACAGTGGCTTTACCCTGTACGAATCAGCCTATTGATTGCTCTGCAGTAGAAAAATGTTTATATGAAATTGTTGTGTTACCATTTATTGGACAGTGCCAACAGGCCAACAGGCACTCTCCAATAAATGGTGATAAAACAATTTTTTCGGAAGTACATTTTGCCAAGCTGGTAGCATGGTATCTTAAAAAAATACTCATGTTACAAATCTCTTTTAAACAATAGTGCCGTGCTCTACCAGTTAAGGCTTTGGTACCAAGAAAGTGACGGCACATCTACAGCAAAATGACCCTAGAAATATCAGGCTGAGAGCACATATACCTGCTTTAGGGATTTCGTACATTAACGTATGTACACAAAGTTGAGAATTGTCAGGAAAAGTGGGAGCGAATATCCACCAATCCGACCCTGCCGAGGCTACACCGCTGACTATACCCTTTCCATTCGTTATTATACTGACTAAAATATTTCTTGTAGAGCAGTGATGCAGATAACTCTGTTTGGTGCCAAATATCTGACGGGATCAAGCGAAGTCGAGATGGCACGTAACTCTTTGTTGTGCTGTATCACATGGTGAATCGGAGATACGTGATATATTTTAGCTTGTTACTGCAACTTCCCCAGCATATTTGAAGCTGTAGGGAATTGAAACAAGGAACGGATATTGCCAAGATTTGCGGATGAACATGTAGATACTGAGTAATACCGGTCACGATTTTTCTTAATTTCTCAGCAAAAATCTCCCCTCGTTCTAAACTAGAGAGGGTTGAAACTGGATATATACATATTGGCCAGGACGTGATTGGATTTGCATGCACCATCAAAGTAGTCCAGAGATTGAAGAGTAAGACCAGAAAAAGTCAGAAGTTAAAAAATATTTTCTTCTTTGTTTGGACGAGATTGTTAGTTCAACTCCAAGCTCATTCGAAGTTGGTAGGGGTGGGAACAGGGGGGGGGGGGGGGGTATTTCCCAAAATGTGTGTCTAAAAACAAATTCGTTCGCCCACCTACTCGTTTCCTTGACAGATGATTGGAGCAGTTGTTGGGAGTATTATTTCGGAGGATGTACGGTTGTGCAGCCACCTACAAAGACAACACGGACTTTAAAGGTGAAGGTTCGGGTTTAGAACTGGAGTGATTGTAAGATTTTGGAAACTACGATTATTATTGGCCTTTTTAGATTTATGTGTCATCACAGCAATCAACGAGCGCCACAAAAATACACCATCCATTACTTATCTCCTCATGAAAAATGAATTTCGATAAAGTTATCTCCCCTGAAATTATTAGAAGCAGATTCAGTGCAGAAGCATGTAATTGTTGCGAAAACACTCACAACATCAATAGAAAATAAAGCAAAGTTTCCTTTTGCTACTTTTAATAATAAAAAAACAACAAACAGCTCTCGGGGTTCACTGTTGTTTTCGATTATTAAAAGTTACAAAAGGAAACTTGGCTTTTTGTAGCAAGCTAATTAGAAGCAACTTAGTAACTGTCCATTTGACGCTTTCTTTAGCGAACGTGTTTTCACAGTAATTTATAAGTTTGCATTCTTTTCAGGAAGACAATTATCAAATTTTACCTCCTAGACATTTTTCTTCGTGAAAGGTATATTGTCTGTATTATATGTCACCTTGTGCACAATGTTGATATAATGAGCAAGAAAAGTTACAGAAAATCAAAAGATGGTGGAAGCACCGTTTTCTTATATTTAAATGGGTTCAACCGGCGAATAATAGTCAAATATTCAAACTGATTGGGAAAAATTATAAAAAGCCAGCTGCTGTACCTTTTTACTACTCTACAAGAAAACCCGAGGTTTGTGAAATGATGCACACATTGATGATACATCTTCGCTATCATTTCGAAATTTCAATTTTTAAATGAAATTCCCATTCCCTTTATGGTACATTTGCTGTCTACTTTTCAAAATTAAGGGGAGTTAACTTTCCTGTAAATCATTGACGAAAATTGTCAGCCATGATTCCAGCCGACGTATACAAATTGTGTTGTTCTGAAGAAATCTCGCTGAGGCTAAATACGCAGAACTGTTACAGGTATCAAACTTCTGCGTTCTTTGTATTGTAGCACAAGATTTATACAGTATATAACGGCAATTGTTCAGCATCGAATATACCTCCCGGAGATGATATGCCCTCGCCCTGCATTTCAGGTAAGTATTAACGTAATTGCTAAAGGCTATACTATATCGACCCATTAATGATATCCGTTGAGGGCATTATAACTTCATGGTGTTGCTGATGGAAACTAGATTACCCGGGAGACAGGTATTACTCGCCCCAGCAAAATTGTGCGAGCACGGTGCTTTCAACGCAAGGCATTGTTGAGTTTAGTACATCCTACCTTCACTCCCCATCTTAACAAAGTATGAAACAAAGACAAGGACCAAACTACAAGTCACCTTTATAATTTCGGGAATTTGTATGGAAACCTTTCAACAGTTCTCACAAGCATTCCGTTTTGCATGTTTGAAATATAGCATCTCCTTTTTATTTAACCCTTTATCTAACGTAACGACCAATACCGTCCAGCGCTACTCTCAAAAATCGCCGATTAATTTTCATTATTTTTTTCATTTTTTGTCTCAAAAACATGGGTGATGACCCCTCGTTGGAACGAGCTTGTCGAGCTCGTTCCAACGAGGAGTCATAACCTATGTTTTTGAGACAAAAAATGAAAACAATTAGTTATTCAAGTATTATTTTTGCAAGTGTCGTCTGCTTTTCAGGTTAGATAAAGGGTTAAACAGAAGTGATCAAATTATTTATCAGATATGATTTTCTTTCCCAGAACTGCCTATTATTAAGCTCGGCAGATATGACTTCACACTTAACTGACATGACTCCGATCTTGGCCAATATGAACCAAGCATTCGGTTTCATGTGTTTAATTTAAACAAATGAAAATGTTTATTAGATATGAATTTCGTAACAGAATTGTCGATTATCAAGATCGGCAGATATGACTTTAAACTCGGTTAATATGATTCCCAACATGGCCAATGTGAACCAAGCATTCGGTTTCGCATGTTGAATTTAAACAGATATAATGAAATTATTTATCGGATATGATATTCGTTCCCACATTTGACCATTATCAAGCTCGGCAGATATATGACTTCAAACTCGGCTGATATGACGCCGATCTTGGCCAATATGAACCAAGCATTCCGTTTCGTGTGTTTAATTTAAAGAAATGATGAAAATATGATTTTCTTTACCAGAATTGCCCATTATCAAGCTCGCAAGAAATTACATCACACTCGGCTAATATTAAGTCTATCTCGGGCGATATGAACCAAACTAGAACTGTCTCCCTTGATACGTTACTAAGCGCACCCATTTTATTTTCTCTTCGAAATCGTTCACTCTTATATTCGTCGAACGCAGTCAGGACAATTGGCGTTACCACGCATTCGCGAGTAGTTTGAAGCAAAGTTTCTGTATGGTGAGGAAAAGTAAGAATAAGGTGGATGGAGAGACGAAATGAGAGAGTTGTACGGATAATTCAACGCAAACTAAGATACAAAGTCGTAAGCGAAGATTCCTGGGAGAAAAGATAGTTCAGCTGTCCGAAAGTCGCAGCTTCCCCAGCGGGGAAGCAGCGACATTCGGATAGCTGAACTTGGAAAAGATGAGACCTCAGAGTTTGTGACAAGAATGAGAAACAATCAAGCTGTCAGCAAACTGTAACAGATCTAAGAATATTTTGTAATTATTTGTTTTTGGTTTGATACATAAAGAACTCGGTAATATTAGTTACCCCGAGTCTGATCACGTGGCACGGGTTTTTACCTACCCGAAGCCAGCCGTATTCCATGAGACCGAAGGCCGAATGGGATACGGCTGGCTTCGGGTAGGTAAAAACCCGTACTACGTGATCAGACACGGGGTAACGAATTTATCTATTGACTTTCCGTTTTAGAAGTACAATCTATTTCATGTGTGAACACACACAGCATGACATCTTTTATCTTCCATTGTTGACCCATACAGGTGTCTGTGGAATTTTGGTGCAAAAGAGTTTTTGTGAAAATATGCCGATATGACTAGTATAAAAAAATATTGAATTTCTTTTTTTCTTTTTTGTCTCAAAAACATAGCTTATGAACCACCATTGGAGGGTACTCGACAAGCTCATTCCAATAAGGGGTCATGAGCTATATTTTGGAGATATAAAAAAATAAAATATAATACATGTACACTGTAAAACTGGAATGACGCGTCTTCTACGGGGTATGGACAATTTGTAGATTTCGAAACGAGGTTTCCACTGGGTATGGGAAATTTGTCAGTGGCTGGGCGGACGTATCGTGGGTTTCAATGAATATGGTCTCATACCACGTATCTATCAACCAATCAAATCAAACAATTCACTTTAGTCAATAGATAACTTCACATCAGCCTTCGACATTCGGTCTGGAGCTGATATGAAATAACCTCGTGCCGACATGAAACAAATCAAGAAATAACCCCTAAACATTTGGTCCAATTCACAGTCCTTCAACTCTTTTGTTATGTTGGGTTATACTGAGAAAATTCGATATTCATGTTTCCTTGTGTGATAAAAATATGTTTGTACGTCTCTCAGTCGTAATCTGTACAGAAAATAATGGCAGTGCATTTAGATGTGTGCGCATGGAGGTACTATCAAAGTACATCACTGTACGTGATGACACAAATCGCCTTCGGACACTGTGCTTCCGTAGTCGTGTTTAGCATTGTTAATGATAGGACGAAAGGTTGTCTCATGATGTACTGAACCATGTTTAGGCCTCTGTCATCAGGCAGGTTGTGTCTACACGGCATCCCCACCTCCTCAGAGGATTGGTGGATGACCCCCGGTCTTCAAAAAACAGGAGTTTTCTCCATTCCTATTTTTGTAACCGTTGAGGAATATCATGCCGGCGCCCCTCCCTGGCTGGCGTTGCTGCTGAAGTTTCTTCTTCTGTCCAGTCCGACCCGGCTACCTCCATTTGGCTTATGTCGTCATCGTAGAACCAAATGTACCCTTCAACGATTGGTCTAATCCAACGGTTGGTCCAAGTCACCTTGGAAGATCGACCTGTTTTGGGAGCGTCAAACGTTTGGCACATATAACTCTGTCGTTTGCTGGATGTGCGTTTCGGGAACGGCTGGCCGTTGAGTTGGAGACAGACTTCGCTTATCTGGGAAGGCTTGGCCACGGTCACAGCAGAACTATAAATGACAGACTATACTTTAATGAAGAACAAAAAAGACAACTACTCAAATCATAATCATATTTAACTTTCGGAGACAGACTAAAGCTGTCAATGAAGAAAGTGTACCTTCTCAACGAGCCATATTATATAAGTGGAAGATTTTATATATTTATGCCCGAAGAACGGACCAAGAATGACGTAAAACATTCAACCGACGGACAGGGTCCTGTTGGCTTTCTTGACACCTTTCTCCTCTTCCTGTGTGGCTGCTGGACGTGAAAGAGTACCATTGTACTGTTGAAGGAGTCATAATGGGTTAGTTTACACCACATCGTCCTTGTGCGCCTTCTGTGTGCAAAAGCTCTTCGGTTTGCTTGTTGCTAATGCTATTATAGCACAAATGTGTGGGTAGATATAATATCGAGATATTATTCCTTAGTCCGATACTTAGATCATTTTACTCTACTCCGTATCGTGAAATTATCCTTTTCCATCTCAATCGATAATAATAATCCTTCCATCGTCGCTGTCGTGCTTACCATGTTTATTCCTGATCCGTGATGCCACACTTTTCCCCACATGTGCCTGTGTGTTTATACACAATGCGTATATATAGCATGCAGCACGAGAGTACACGCTAGGTGTGTCGAGATGTGCTTGTGTGCTAGTCCACAATGTGGGTAGAACACATGCAGCATATGGGCACTTGCGACCTCCTCGATTTCTCCAACTATGACTGATCTGCGTTACCCCATTTTCCCAGATGTGCTGGTAGACAAGGTGTAAGAATGTGTGCACACCACACGGGTACATACTGGTATCCTAGCAAAAACCCACACCACGCTAGTTCCCTAGACCTTCTTTGAGAAGTACATCTGTATCGAGGGCGATCAGAACTCCTAGTTTTAGGATTTCTTATTGATCCCAGGGGACACTAGAGGAACTTGACACTACTGGATCAATGTGAACTGTCCTTAAAACCACATCAAATACTGTCATCGCCCTCTCAGTAGAGACCTTCTCTCAATTGTGTTGGGAAGATTGTTGGCCTTTCAAACTGATTCGATCCTGCGTACGTTTCTATCAGTTTCCATTCCGTCATACAAACCCTTCTGTGTGGCTTTCTGTGTGTATGCCAGTGTCCCAATATCTCTCTGTCTAGTCTTGCATCCGCCCATCTGTTAGCATTTCTGGCTGTATAGTTATTAATATTATTATCATAATTATGAATCTCATAATGTACTATTTTTGCAGCAAACGCAACATTCGTGGGATCAGGCTACATTGGACCGGAACAGCATGGCGCGAAGTTTGAGTCCTGGGATACCACGTATATGATAAGCGGTGTTATGAGACGAGAACAAACTATAACCCTCGTTGATTCATGCATACCTCTTGGCGTGTACTCGTATGGACCTCTTCCTGGGCCAGGTAAGAATGTCATGTATATATTTATGTTCTTTTTCAACCCTTTACCCAACTTATCGTCCAAAACCGACCAGCGCTATTCACAAAAATCATCATCGAATTGTCATTAGGTTTTACACTTTTATTATATATTTTGTTTGTGTTTGACATTATGGATATTATCGTTAAAAGAGGAAATTTTTCAATATGGCAAAACGTTGACGGAGCGAACTGGTGTGGCTTCAATATCGAGTATGAGACCCATTACTGTTAATTACAGCTGGACAGCGCCTTCTCAGGTTCTTGGTGGTCCTTTGTGGGATTCTATTCAATTCTTGGACCAGCATGGCACCAAGCTCCTGGACACTTCTTGGACGGGCTGAAATTGCTAGCTGCAACTCATTCCAGACATGTTCGATTAGATTGAGGTCAGGGGATCTTGCTGGCCAGTCCATACGCTCAATACCCTCCCCCCTCCCCCCCCCCCCCCGTCGGTACTCCCCGACAGCATGGGCAACATGAGGACGGGCATTATCGTCCATCAGAATGAATGTATCACCCAATGCATTGCATACAATCTGACGTGGACATCAAGGATCTCATCAATATACCGCTATGCAGTCAATGTACCACGTTCAATGACACAGAGCTCTGTACGTCCATCCCAGCTGATGCCGCCCCAGACCATGATTGACACCCCACCATAGCGGTCATGCTCAGCAATGTTGGCTGCATGGAATCGCTCTCCTGGTCTTCTCCATACCCTAGAACGCCTATCTATGTAGTCTAGGCAGTACCTTGATTCATCTGTAAGAAGGACAGGTCGCCAGTCTTCTCTGATCCATCCAACGTGGTCCATGGCCCATTCATACCGTGCCTGACGGTGGTTCTTGGGCAGCGGAATGCGAATACATGGTCTTCTCGATCGGAGACGACCTTCGTGCAACCTTGTCTGCGTCGAAACATTTACCCCGGATGCATTCTGAAGGTCACTGCGAAGCTGGGTTGCTGTGGCAAAGCGGTTCCTAAAGCCCTGAATTATCAAAAACCGGTCTTCATCTGCAGATGTTGCCCTGTCTCTGCCACCTCCATGCCGTCTTTCTGGTGTGCCATACTGCTAAAATCTGGTGATCACCGTAGGGTGCACACCAAGGGATTCACCAACCTGACGATGGGTGATCCCTTGCTCCACCATCCCTACAGTCCGCCACATTTCTGTCTCAGACAAATGTCTTCTTACATTTGCATTTGCCATATTCAATCATTAAATCACAAGGGTTTGTGTTGAAATGAAGGTTGAATACCCTAAACATGCCTGTACATGTAGACAGTACACGAAAACATCATGGAAATCAAGGGGTACATGCTTTCTATGATTGTCACGAACGGTCTGCCTGTCAAGGGAGCTAATGTAAACACTGGGGACCATCTCAATACATCCCTCAATCATATCCACCAAAAATATCGCAAATATGTCACAAGCAAATTTCACAATGATGTGTCAAATATTTGGTGCTTAGCAAACTTTGAGTAGGAAATATTCCCGAGAATAGACTGGAAAGGAAACGAATTGGGCAGGCGATTTCGAATCGAACCGAATAGCAACTTAAGATTCGAAATAGAATTGAATCTCGAAGCTTCGCAGGGCTGTAACTTAGTTATCAAACCCAAAATATGTACTACATTTTCCAAATCCGCTAAAAATATAAAACACTATCTGAACAATATGAATGTGAAATAATTTACTGTCAATTGCAGGGCTTCAGTCCGGAAAATTGCATGAAAAATGCCGAAACCAGTCATTTTCAGCCACCCAGCAGCCTCAAAAGCATGAGCATATCACCTCCTGTTTCTAAAATGTGATTTTATTTTCATTTTTAGTTACATGGTTATTAACAACTCCGCGCAATGATGCCATTTCGAAAAATAATCCATTTTTCAAGGACACTCCAACTCTGAGACCCAAAATAAAATTATTTTGTCTAACTGATAGCCTAATGGAATCATAAATATTAAAAATAAATCTCCAGTTTAAATGGCATTAGTTTCAACATATGCCATTCGTTTAGAATGTCACCCATGTGTAATAGTGCGAAACTGCAATGCGGAATCGTAGTAGTATTTTCTGGTCACGTCTTCGCTACCTCCAAATTCACAAGGTGTGGTGTTGTCGAAGAGCTGGAAAATTACCCAGACTGACAAGTTTCGTCATTGGAAGAGAGTTACATGAACTTCCTTTAATTTTTTAACCCTTTACCTAACAGTTTTTTTTAAAAATATGAATTAAATTTCACGTTTCAAAAACAATTCTTACAATTTTTCAATAAAACCTTACAGATACGGATATCTTTAGAACCGGCTCGTTGAGCCGGTTCTATTGATATCCATATTTGTCTGGTTTTATAAAGACATTTGTAAGATATTTTAGGCTGTGGTAGACTTATTTTGATTAATGTCCTGGCCGCTTTTGGTCGTTATGTTAGGTAAAGGGTTAAAGTTAACGGTAAATTTAACAATAAGGGTTTGGGAATTTCATATAAAAATAGCAATTTCGAAATGTTAGCGAAGTTGTAGCATCAATGTGCCCATCATTTCTCAAACTTAAGGCATTTTCATGCAGAGTGGAACAAAAATACAGATTTAGTTTTTTGGGGGGAAATTACTATGACGACACATTCGCTAAACAAGGAGGGAAAGTGAACAATTACTTAGTTGCTTCTAATTAGCTTGCCATTAAAAGCCAAGTTTCCTATTGTAACTTTTAATGAACGAAAACAATAGACGGCTCAGAGAACTGTCAGTTGTTTTCGATTATTACAGCTAACATAAGGAAACTTCGCTTTATATTTTACTAATAGCATATGTGTTTTCTCAACAATTACATGCTTCTTAATTGGACCTTCCTGGCTCGTTTAATAATGTTAAGGGAGATAACTTTATCGAAAGTCGATTTTTATGACGAAAGAAGTGAGGGATGGAAGGTTAAAAGAGAATGGATGTCTCCATTATTTTTACTGTGCCAACATGGAGTTTAGATTCCTGTAATTTACCAAGATTATCCAGGTGGCCGTTTACCACAACCCTTTTCAATTCAGTTGGTCTGCAAGGGGCGATCGCTGACCTCAAAACGACAGTCCAAGAAACTAGTGGCACATAGCATCGCCGAGTACCATGAAATTATGCATCGACAATCTCTATTCGAATTTTGATATCTTCGCCCATAACTTTATTTCTTAACCTGCTGATTATTTTTGAGATATTTTTCAGCAGATCTAGTCACAGCTGCTGTGAAGCAGCCCTGACAAAACTTGCTGAAAATTTAATCTGAATTTAATTTTGGAAATCCTTGGTAAAAAACTCTATTCAGTTTACAGGAGGAATATTTCTTGAATTGTGCCCAAGTTATACTTATTTTAGTGGCAAGATAAATCATCTCTTGGGAAGGAATACCCACCAGCAGCATGCAAGAAGTTAATAAGGGTACGCGGAGAAACACTGATGGCCAAAAAACATACTCCCCCTCCCTACTCTCATTGTCAAATTAACCTCTACCGAAAGAAACGGCCTTAACAGACCAGCGCTATTGACAAAAAGCTCCGCCAACATGTATGTTATATGGAGATTTAATACCAGGGCGTCGGTTTTTAAACACCGAGCCGCAGTCAAGGTGTTTACATGAGACAGCCAGGCATCAAATCTCCATATACCATACATGTTTACGGAGATAACGTCTTTGTCCCGTTTGAAACACAATAGAAACATAGTGTAGAAAAAATTGTGGACACGTTTCTCACGCTCCGTAATCAGTTGGACCAAATTCGTGAATAACTGTTTTGTTTTTACAAACGCAGAATACAACAGATAGAGTTACATCCCTTGGGTCGTAAAGGAAACTAGTAACAGTACTTTGTTTACATATCGTCCCCCGAGTTCCAATGTGTTCTATGTGCCAACTGGCACATAGAACACAATGGAACTGAGGGGACGATATTTGCTCTTATTTTATTTTTCTCAAGCTATTTCATTTAACTATTCGATTATTTAATTTATAACAGCAAAATATGATCGAATTGTCGGAAATCTGATAATATTTGTTACTATTTTCATGTTTTTTGTTTCGAATTTTATATCGAGACAAGCAAAAGCGGAAACCATATATCCCCGATGTTTCACGTGCGCTTATACCCGGATGTTGACTTTCTCATATGCCTTGGACGTTGGGTGCGCCCTTTGCCATGGCTATTTGTCCAAACCATTCTGACCAATCAAAAGACAGAATTTATCGGAATATAGGGACAAAGTTATTTCTCGTATGATTAACCGAACATATAAATAAAATAAAAAGCGAGAAGAATCTAAATTTCTGAGAAATTCTATTGCAGAAGACTATATTAACGTTTCTTTCGAGATCTGAACTTTATATCACTGGTCGACAAAATCTGTTCTGTACGCTTCGTAAATCAAGATTTTTCTCTCAGTTTTTTTCGGAACTGACCCTGTCGACTTTCTAGTCTTCCCATTCTTACAGCGTGCATTTTGTTTTTGTGCTGGAAAAACAACCTATCTGATTATTTGTTTGTTTTTTTTTTGTTTATTAGGGTTTAAAGAAACTTTCAACAGCCAGAGTTATATAGGGTCGAACAGATTTACATATGGCAGAAGCCAAAATACCCAGAGAAAACCACCGAGCAGCGGCGAGCTGTGAGCAACTGTCAATCTCTCCAGCTTAAGGTCCTGTGAATCACACATTTTCGATTCGAATCGAATCTCGAATTGAACGGCTCTATTATTCGAAATCGAATCGAATTAGGGGTGTCCTTAAGACGACCGACAGTGGAAGGGGGTTGTAAACCTGATTTGCTTCGACTATGGTGGCTCAAGCTCCAGCTGTTAAGATGTTCCAACTACATCATCAAGGCATGCCTTCGTCGAAAGCAGGCCTTCGTGATGAAGCCTTAACATTATCCAGTAAGGATTATAATTTATTGGTACTAGGCACAACGCAGGGCTAGCCGCTAGCGACAGATCATCGTTGACATTGACTGGAAACTTTAAGTTTGCTTTCAACTGTGGTAGTGACTAGTGAGGCTTGTATTAGCATGGCTGGTGGCATGCTGTGACATGAAGTGCCGATGCTGTTGCCAATGCTAATGTAGCGGAAATTACACTGAGCCTATATTTTCAATATTATTTATCTACCACAAGAACCACACGTTTTGTGAGATGACGAAGATGACTGATACCATGCGATATTCCAGTGAAATGATTCGGATGGAAACGAATCGGGCAACCAACATCGAATCAAACCCAATAGCAACTTAAGATTCGAAATAGAATCAAATCTCGAAGTTTCGCAGGACATTACTCCAGCCTACTAACCAGGTAGAAACAGGGTTAGCAGTGGTTGAAGTCAAGTGCATAATTGACGTGCAGTACGCCCTAGTACACACCACCGACGTGCCCCCCTCCCCACCCACTCCTCCCATGTGGGGCTCTTTGATCTACAGTACGAGCAGAATAATTGTTTCTGAACATCCTGAAGACGAGAAATTCCCCCGAAAAAATAGAAATTATTTGTAATTGTATAAAAAACTTTGATATACCTTCAATACATAGACTATAAAGCTGACACCAATGGTCTACTAACTGAAGATTTGCTATAAAGTTGAATTCAATGGTCCACTAACTGCAGATTTGCGATAAAGTTGAATTCAGTGGTGTATAACTAAAGATTGGCTAGGATTTTTATGTGTTTGCTCATAATTTCTGATTTTTTCGGGGGTGGGAAGTCGTCTCGCTTGTGTTTTAGTAAAATAACTATATTCCACACGAGGAATAATTGCAAATTTGTTGCAAAGCATAACCAGCACCAGCAAAGTTTCAGCCAATGGACCTCCGGGTTAAACCCGGAGGGCCATTGGCTGAAACATTGCTTGTGTTTTTGTCGATATGTACAAAATTAGAAAGTTATAGCTTGGGTGATAACTCCACTCCGCGGGTGATTTAGTTACAATCCACTCTCCACGTACTGTATATTCCACACGTGCTGACATCTGACAACGCCAGGTTAATAGTTATGGCCTTGCGAATCACACAGTTTCGATTCAAATCCAATCTCGAATCGAATAGGGTCTAGCATTCGAGAAGGAGGGACTGTAGACCTGATTGTTCCGACTGTGAGGACTCAAGTCCCAACTGACAAAATATTCCAGCTACATCATCAAGGCATGCCTTCCTGCCAGGGACTAGGACTAGCACAGGACCAGCCGCTAACAACAGCTCATCATCAACATTGTTTGGAAATTTTAAATTTGTTTTCTATAGAGGAAGAGACTAGTGAGACTGGAATTAGCATGGGAGGTGGCATGGGTCAGATGCTATTTATGTTAATATAGATGAAATTACATTCTATCTTTATTTTGAGCATTTTTTACGTGAAAATTCCATCTAGTCTATACGTTTTGTGCCACGACGACAATGATTAAAACATAGCTATATTGCCGTGTAAAGGTGCCCGTGTAAAGATTCCCGTGTAAAGATTCGAAGGGAAATTAATCGGACTGATGATTTCGAATCGAATATCAACTTAAGGTTCGAAATCGAATCGAATCCCGAAGCTTCGCAGGACCCTATTAATATTACACTGATATCACATCAGTTGATCAGAAACCTCTAGACAGTCAATTGTGTACTTGTCTTGTCTAATATTTAATGAACTTGTTTTTAGGTCTGTCACGTTTAATCGATCAATCGATTGTCAATCGATCATGCCGAAATCGATTAGTATTTTTCATGGTCGAAGAATCGGTAAATTTTACCCCGCTTTAAGCGTTTAATAATTAAAAAAATAATTGATGAAAAAACTATTGTTTCTAAAGGTAAAAGGTCAAGAACGTCGATGTTAAACCTCAAGAAGCCGTTAGAAGCGTTTGTCTTTTAGGAACATCCAAAGCTTTGATGTTCTGAACTTTTGAACCGTCAGTGTAATAATCAAGACCGGTCGTCAGTTGCGAAGTTCGCAACTCACGACCGGTCTTGATTATTACACTGACGGTTCAAAAGTTCAGAACATCAAAGCTTTGAATGTACCCAAAAGAGGATCGTCTTCGTTGTTTACTAGAGGTAGGTCAACTGACTTGAACTTCATTTTTAACGACTTCAAAAAGAGGGAGGGGGGGGGTGCGGCATCTAGGTACGATTAATCGATTATTATCGATTATTTGCGACGATTAATCGATTCCTAAATTAAAAAATCGTGACAGCCCTACTTTGTTTATAAATTTAATATCAAGTCATTACTCATTGGAGATATTCTTTATTATTGCAGTCACGCCTGCAAATAAAGAACCTAAATCGTAATTACCCCGTAACCTGTTTGCAGGTTACGTTATATAACATGGCGGTAACGTATAGGAAATAAGTGTGGGGATGCTTTGTCGCCTTCCCTGCATTCCAACGCTAGTCATGCTGTTTACACCTTAACAAAATTTCCGCCCAAAATAGCAAGAACAAATGCGCGATCTCGCTTTGGCGATATCGCGATTTAGTTGCTGCTATTTATATCGGCAGAAATTCGGTTCAGATATAATCAGCATGCCATTTCAAATATAGATTCTATTTATTCTGGCAGAAATTCGGCTCAGGTGGAAACGGCATTCCAATCTATTCAAATGTGGACGCAATGTGCACTCTTTGAGGTGTCGTCTCGTTATGCCGATGTGCTTAAATAAACATGCCGAGATCGGGATTAGTGAAAGGTGCTAATTACTTTTACTGGTCACTTTTACCCAGGATTTTAGATGAGAAAAAATTACAAAAAAATTACTTTTACTGGTCACTTTTACCCAGGATTTTAGATGAGAAAAAAATACAAAAAATTACAAATAACGAACATAAAACATTGCGTGAAACATGGGCATTAATTAAATACTCTCAAAAAGGACTGGCCTTGGCCACGGCATCTAAAAATTGTAAAATGTTCATTCTACTTTCTCTGTATTCTCTTTGGTAATGCCGGATGAAATGTTCAATTTTTCGGTACTTTTTTCGTCGTGGGCAAACTTTACCACCGGCACGGAGTTGAAGTATTGTTGCTTCTGTGTAAGCCTGTTCCTGTTGAATAAAACTCACAACAGAGTACAAATTTGGATTACTTCCGTTGATTATTTTCTTCAATTTAGAATGCCATCCCTCCACGTGGTTTGTTGTTCTTGGGCCATTTGTCTCAGAATGATTCCATATATTTTGATTAACTCCTTCAACCCAGAATGAAGTTACATAGTCTGTGAACTTTACCACTCGCTGGTCAACATCCCTAGTATTTAATTCTTCTTCCCATGCACTCAGTACTTCAAACCAAGCATCGCTGACTTCTGGCACTGCCACAAATGGAAGAGCTATGGCTCGTCGAACTAATGTTCTGACTGCTGTGTCGTCTTTGTATTCATTTCTAAGGCTGCAAAGCGATAAACCGCTTGACTGTAGTGGAAGTAACATCCCTTTACCGTTGTTGTTGGAAAGATGAGCTCCGCAGCATTCTGAGCAGCAATTTCAAAATCCATAACAATCTGAGAAGGCTGGAGGCTCACACCTGCATCTTGATATTTATTTGAGATAAGTTCAAAGAATCTAGCGTAAGTTGACTGCCGCTTGTCTGGTCGAAATCCATACACAAGTGGGAACATTTTATTGTCAACAAAAGCATGCACTGAATATAACTGGAAGAAGAGTTTAGGCGACTTCTCAAATGTTCCATCACAATATAATGCTGCCGCTTCACAGAGTAGTTGAAGATTTGCTGTGGTCGCAAAGATCATTATTTTCTTTTCTTCGCCATCAGAAGCAAGAAGAAAGTTGTCCCCTGCTGTTGTTTTCTGGAACATTTCTGGTAGAAGTATATCAGAATGAGATTTTGGAAGAGCTGGCCTTGTTTTTGCTCGGGATCGGTAAAGAGCTGATCGTACGCTGTAGAAAGTTGGAATTTTAGCAATGATCACTGGGTCAGTTTCATCTCCTCTTAAAGATCCAACTAAGTCCTGGTAGATAGATGATACAGATTTAAAATCACGACGAACTGTTTTCTTCAGATCTGCTAACACGGCATCTGCACAGATTTTTGGTAAGTCCGGAAGATGATTATGTGTGCCCATAGGCGAACTAATAATGTCATCTCTTGTGTTTATTGTAGCTCCGCAACCGCGTTCACTACACATTCAGTGGATATTTGGTGGCTTCTGTGACTTTATTCGGAACTTAAAGTCATTGTAAACTAGATTTCTACCTCCTCAGTTATTAGGAATGAACATAACTGAAACTTGTTGACTTGCCATGACTGCGAGAACTATGTATGAGAGGGACTATGGAGATGTTCCTTTTTAAACCTTTTCCACGATCCCTGTTCACCCTGACGGGTATTAACGTCCCGTATTCAACAATATGGAGATGTTCTTTTTTTAAACCGCCTCCATGACCCCTGTTCACCCTGACATGTATTCACATCCCGTATTCACTAAGAAAAAAAAACGACTAAAATTCTGGGTAAAAGTGACCAGTAAAAGTAATTAGCACCTCTCACTAATCTCGATCTCGGTATGTTTATTTAAGCACATCAGCATAACGAGACAAAACCCTCTTTGAGTTGGTTTAGAACGGAACGACTCTCAGGCCTGAGATGCAAAACATACCGGGTTAAGAACTTAATTTATGTTGCCTTATTTTGTCGTAACCTGTAGTTCGCGCGCGTATTTTACAATTGAAATAACATCCGCGTAACCTAAATAATCGTTCGCGGATTTATTTCCAGGCATATGTATTGTGCATTAGAGTACATGAACACTTGCGTGAAAAATGATAATCCAGATTTTGTACACTTAAGTTATTCTTACAACCCATCCTAACAAGTGACGTTTTATTTTTCCCGTTGTTCTTGTAATAAATTAATAAAAGATTGTTTACACGAAATACTACGAAATATTACAAGACTATGTTCAATGCATTATATTACGGTAAAGCATTTCATAGATGGAGTAAAACACAACATAAAACTGTGAAATGAATAAACAATAACAAAAACCATTATTTCTGATTTCAGTACCTGTTGTGGGTGCTAGTTTTGCGTTGTTCAATAACTATATGCCAGGGATTGCGGACACGTCAGTGTTCAACGTACCAAACGATTGTCATGCTTCTGTAAGTATTTTAATATTAATTAGTCTACAGTTTAGGCCATACAAAGTAAATCGCCTGACTCTCAGGTCATTTTTTGTAAAATTGTATAGGGGGGGGGGGGGTGGACGGTTTTTTATTTTATTTTTTATTTAATTATTTAATTTTGTAATTATTTCTTTGCCATCAAATCTCCATGTTCATGTTTTGTTTTATGTTTTAGGCCTCATAATCTATAGAATAACATGGGCGGTGGTGTATTTAGTCCCTTGAATGCAAGAAGGCTTTGCAATGCTAAAACATTGCAAAGCCTTGTTGCACTCAAGGAACAAATTTATCAGTTTTATTAATTTCGGAAAAATAACAGACATAAAAACCTTTTAATTTTTTTAAAGTTCGCATTAGTTATAAAATGAGAGCATGCGGCAGCCAGAAGGACCATGCGGGAGGGCCTGAGAAACAGATTTTTAAATTTTTTATGCTTATGCGTAATTTTTGCTTAAAAATAACCATCCTGAGTATGCAACAAACTTAACACTAATTTCAGAGGGAAACACCGAATCAGTTTAATGTTTAATTCACACTGATAATATATATTTGTAATTTAACAAGTTAATCCTACAGCCCTATTATTATTATTACTGAACTTCCACCGGAAATAATAAGAATCAATCGTGATCTTAGTGCTGTTACAGCGTTCCGTCTTACAGGTTGGGGACGTAAAATGGCTGTACCCCATTGTGGAGAGAGACACACTCCGTGGAGGCCAAAGATCTATGGCCCTGCGAGTCCAGGCCTGGAAATAAGTCACGAACGGTCGGTCGGGTTACGTGGAGGTTACGATGATTTAAAAAACCGTAACCTCCGAACCGTTCGCGATCGCATTTTACCGCGAACGGAACAAAAAAATAGATCATCACTTCACTGTTGTGTCAAGCAGCACTTTAACTTGAAATGGTGATCAAACACCTGACAAACTTCTTTCATAAAATTATGGTCCAGACCCATCACCTGAAAGGGCTTTCTATGGGAAACGCTACTGACAAATGCAAAGAGATCCCTTCTATTAATCATTAGAAATGGCTCTTTTTTCGTTTTAATTTCGGGAATGGCAGACTGCTCCGCTAAGTGGTCTGCAATCTAAGTGTAATAATAACACTTTGGCCAGCCGCTGATTTGTCGCGGTAAGAATTAGCTCCCTCGATATGCCTGAATGTGATGTTTCACCAATTGTGACACTGCCGCAATTTGCGCCATTTTGTGCAGCCATAATTTCCCATTTTCGAGGTAAGCTATGCACATTAAATATTTTCCAACTTGTTTTTGGCATTGGGCAATTTTTTTCAATTTTCGATATTTTTGGATATCTATTGAAAATAAAAATTGTCTCTGGAAATTTAGATAAAATACGGTCTCTGAGGCGCTCAGATGCAAGGACATGGGGGTTTTTTAACCCAGGAATTCAAAATTTTCCAACCACAGGCTGAACCATGGTGGTCCCGTCCTACCGACGACCATTAATCGTCCCATAACATTAAACAGGTTACCACGATCAATTAGACGTAACCCATGTTTACAATACTCATTCCTCATTTCTAGGCCTGCGAGTCGGATATTTTAGTTCGAGTCGAGTCTAGTTTAACCCTTTACCTAACGTAACGGCCAAAACCGGGCAGCGCTATTCTCAAAAATCACCAATTAATTTTCATTACTTTTTCATTTTTTGTCTCCAAAACATAGGTTATGACCCCTCGTTGGAACGAGCTCGTCGAGCTCGTTCCAGCGAGGGGTCATAACCCATGTTTTTGATACACAAAATGAAAAAAATTAGTTATTCAAGAATTATTTTTGCTAGTGTCGTCTGTTTTTCAGGTTAGATAAAGGGTTAAAACTCGCGAGTCGAGTCGTTTTTCGAGTCGATTCTTATAAAACCGACGGTCCAATTTTTTCTCGACAGAGATGGATTTCACGTTCTTTCATGGCGTAAATGCGACTTACAATCGGCTAACTATTCCATGTATACATATTTTGGTACAAGCTACCGACCTTTCTTGCCTGTTAGAACCTCCAAGTAACAATTTTGACAAGTTTTAACACGTTTTCCAAATTAGGCGCGGCATATTGAGTTGTTCATGCAGTCAAAATACCTAATAACAGATTAAGTTCAGTCCGAGCACTCGAGTCTGTATACTTCCGTTAAACGGAAGTAAACAGACTCGAGTGCTCGGAGTGCACTTCATTCTACACAAATAGAGTTATCTACCATCCATTGGGCGTTTCACCTTGAGAGCAAAGCCTTATCTTAAGGTGATGTAAACGCCACTAATAAGTCAACGGCGAATCGCGTGAGAAACAATCGCTTAGAATCCTGTTACGACTTATGTATAATGCCGACTTTAATGAGGCCGCGATGAGGCGTCAGTAAAAGGTGTTGGTATCATTTAACAGTGATACGAATGGGGTTTTGTAACATATTGTCCCATTTCTTTCGTGGCCAAACTGGATTATTGCATCGTTTAAAGAAAAAAGTCACAATGAAAACTCTGTCGTTTATCGGGACCGAATCGAATCGAGAAAAAAGACACCCGGGAATCGGAGACGAGTCGAGTTGATTTTGCGTTCCGACTCGAAATTCAAGTTATCGTACAGTTAAAACTAGAAGTATGTCACGAAACGCGTAGCAAATAGCACGTTGATCTGCGCGTTAATGTGCGCGTTATGGCCATAGTAAAGCTATCAAATTCTGTACATATGGCCTGTGCACAAGCAATGTTTCAGCCATGAATGTTTTTGCCATGAGTAACCAGGAGAACCTGTCGTGATTTGGATGCCATTCGATATAGCAATCACGCGCAATTCCAACGCGCAATTAAGCCTAGATAAGCGCACTATTCGTGACAAGACTTCTAGTTTTAACTGTAGGGCCCTATAAAGATCCCTTCGCAGTATTCGAGGCAAGCGAGGCAACTAAGTTGTCTCTAAAGAAGTCATCCCCAATACCGCGCCATTAGGCCAATGAGAGGCGTTAATATAGGTTGTATAACCTGCTCGTTTGTAACATTAAGAAGTTTAAAAGCCATAGAGCAAGGACTATAGACACGACGTCACCCTAGCTGATTAATGTGTTGTTAATTCAAATAAACAAAGAAAGGTACAGTAAAGACACGCCCATTTTTACAGTAGTACATAGGGCGATTCCATTCAGGGCGCCAGGATTGGAAGGGTTAAAATTGACGACAAGTCCTCGTTCAGACGACTGGTTAAATATAATCAAATCCATGTATTATGTCAAGCTCTCGGGCCACCAATCTAATTTTGTTCGCAATGACCCTGTTAGGCCCCATAAAGTAAAGCTTCTGTTTCTCTGGACATTTTTTTTGTAAAATTGCTTGTGTGCGAGCGTTTTTTTTATTTTATTTTTGATTTTGTAATCATTTCTTTGCCATCAAAGGTTCATATTCTTGGTTTGTTTTATGTTTTAGGCCTCATAATCTTCAGAATAGCATCGGTGGTGGAGTATTTCGCCCTTTGAGTGCAAGACGGCTTCCCAATGCTTTAGCATTGCAAAACCTTGTTTCACTCAAGGACAAATTTATAAATTTTATTAAGTTGGGTAACATATCAGATATAAAGCATTTAATTGTTGTTGTTTTTTTTTAAAATTTGCATTGGATATAGAAAGAGAGCATGCAGCAGTCAAAATGGCCATGAGGGAGAGCCCAAGAAACAGATTTTAAATCTTTTTAGGCCTTATGAATGATTTGTTTACAAATCTTTCGGAGTGTTCGCGCGCTGACTATCGCTGATGTACATATACATGTAATGTGATGTCCTTTTACTCAAAAAGATATACAGATATTCTTATGTGCTCCAATTATAGATATCCCAATCCAAAACAACTTGAAAAATTTATATATAAACACAATTAGTGGACTACGTAACATTTTGAACAGACGCTGTGGCCTGTCCGTAATACACGCCTGGGCAGTGATGTCCACGCATGTGTTTTCCAGGTAATAAAAAATAAGCACCAGGTTATACTCGGTGCTTCATTAATTAAAGGTTTGATGATTATTCCTATAGTTAATGTTTGGAATCTAATATTATTGCGTCCGTGAAAATATTGCCTACCCGTGGAAAATGACCAGTCCACGGTGGTCGTACTGCTGTCATAACACTCCGGCTATTTTGAGTTTTCATTCATGATGGCAAATGCCATCAATGATTCGATCAAATCATGTCTGGATTGAGAAACATTTCTTGCATGGATGCCAAAGAAAATAAATGTTTTCGAGTTTGACATTAAATCCGATGGAATATTTCAGTTCATCGGTAAAGCGAACCTTAGGTTTCCTGAGTTTGCGCGCAGACTACCATTGTTTTAATGTGATGTTCCTTTATTCACACATATATACCGATATTCGTTCGAACTCTAGTTATAAAAATCCCAATCATTAAATATTTATATTGCCTTGACAAAATCAAGATATTAATATAGCTGGCGGAACTGCGAGGTGTTATCACAGAAAACGGCCGTAGCACATGTCGTCATTCATAAGTATTTACACTACAGTACAGTGATGTCCACGCATGCGTTTACCGAGTAATAAAATGAGCATCAGCAAAATTTGAATTAATGAAGCGCCGGGTTGTACCCAGTGCTTTATTAATTAAATTTTTAATGATTATTCCTATAATTAGTGTTTACAATATAATATTATAGCGTCTGTTGAAAGTGCCAGTTCATGGCTGCCGACCTGTTATTTACAAATATCTCTAACAGTGCTGTTGTCATGAACGATTCGGTCAACTCGATTGGGAAAGATTTATTTCACTGATTCAAATAAAATGATACTTTTAAGTTCAAATGTTTGGAATATTTCACTTACTTGTAAACGTGAACAGTGGTTAGCATGTTCGACCAATTCAGATATTCAAGTATTTATTTATTTATTTATTTATTTATTTATTTATTTATTTATTTATTTATTTATTTATTAAGGTTTAACGACACTTTATCAGCCAATGTCATATTGTGTCAGTGACAGTTTTACGGGTGGAAGAGAACCCGGAGATAACCACCGAGCAACGACGAGCAGCTGCCAGCTGCCAGCTTCCCAACATCGTAACTACGCACTGCAGCATAGGCAGGGTTAGATTAGACATGCGCACCATCGACGTGCAGTACACATTAGAGCACGGCGTCATCGTGCATCCGTGTGGACAATCGGGGTTAATCGTTCGCCCAGACGGTCACCCATCCAAGGACTAACCGGTCTCGACGTTGCTTAACTTCGGTGATCTGACGAGAACTGGTTACCGCAACGCCACCGCGCCCGCAGATATTCATGATGACTGAAACTATAACATAGACGATGAACTATTTAAAGTCTGGACTTATTCTAGGTCATAACAGCGTCGGATTCCTTACATAATTTGACTGGTAGCTGCAGTGCTTTTCTGATTATTAGGACCTTGCAAAGCTTCGAGATTCGATTCGATTTCCGAACTTAAGTTCATATTCGGTTCGATTCGTTTTATCACGAATCTTTTTCATAGGAATATAGCTTGGTATCAATCATCTTCACCGTCTCACAAAACGTATAGTTCAGATGGAAAACATACATAAATATTGTTGAAATAAAAAAAACTGAATGTAACTTCCTCTACATTAACATAAATAACATCTGCACTCATACCACCAGTCATGCTAACAAATATCAAATCAAATTTAATGTTTCCAAGCAATGTCGACAATGAACTATAACTCTCACAGGGTAATATTCCAACTGCATCATCAAGACATGCCTTCGACGAAGGCATGTCTTGATGATGTAATTGGATTATTTTATCAGTCACATTCGGAACAAATCAGGTTTATAGTACCCCAACCCCTTTATCTCATACGGAAGCATTTTAGATAATTATGTAATAGATTTTCAAATATACTTTTCTTTATTTTTTCAGTAATACGACGTGCTCCGTGTCTGATTTCCGACGTGAATACGGAATGGTATACGTGCCTTAATCCATCAAGCTACATATCTTCCAAATTAAATGTTATTTTTGTATGTAATAAACATAGTAAAGTTAGAAAAGAAACGAAAATGAAACGTCTTCCACATCTGTACACACCCAACATGGCTCTGTCCAAAATGTATAGTTGTTTTTTTTTAATGTCGGCGACGTATACAGACATGTGTTTCTGGGGCGAATGTAAGCCTTGGGTCAGAGATGGTAATATTAGCGTTTCAAAGTGTAAGGGGAGGGATCTATTTCACATTGACAGATAACAATTATATCTGGCAGTTTTTGGCAACACTGGTGTGGACGTTAAGGCATCAGATAACAGTTATATCTGATAGTTCGAACACTGAAGTGTACGGGGAACGGGTCTATTTCACATTGGCGGCAAACAGTTATAGCTGTCCGTTCGAACACTCAAAATATGGATGATCGTAAAATAAGTGTGGATGACAGCAAACGCAAAAGTCAATGGGTGTGAAAACACAAATGTCATGGGGGGGGGGGGGGTGGGGAGGATTATTGACTTTGAATAACGGGTATGTCTGACTGTTTAGACCGACAAATATATAAGGCATTGGAACAAGCTCGTGGAGCTCACATCGATGACATGCAGATTTGCCAGTTTTTGTTCGTCTTATGACGTAGGAAATCAAATAGCGCGTTGATACTTTGTGGTCATTAGTTTTGTTATTATTTTTCGATTTTTTAAAGTTTTAACCTCAACTACTATTTTCTCTCGAATAATGCTCAATGACAACCGTTGAGCCAAATGTTATCGCAGCTTAAAATACTAATATAATCCTACTGTCAAGACTTCTTATCAGGTTGAGTGCTAGAAGCCACTATCACGATTTTCAAAAAATGAAATGAGGATACCAGAGCAAAAGCCAACACTTTCATTGCTTATATTTCATATTCAGTCAAACATAAATAATATTTTTATATAAATTTGTTTTATTACAAATTATTGGAGAGTGCCTGTGGGCACTCTCCAATAATTTGTAATAAAAACAAATTTTGAATAACAAATTCAGACCACCAGGAATAATCTAGCCCTCAACCAGTTAATTACTAATGTGAAAAATATCTTGTTATTTGTACTTTCCGACGTTTGACATCGCATTCTGAAAAAAAACGTTGAAGAAATTGAATTCCCAGTGACCTTGAACTTAAGGATAATTAAAGTCTCAAAGGGTTAAATGGTAAGGGAAAGAAGTGTAAGTGGATGGACCTATTTCCCATTGAATAATGACATTTATATCTGACTGTGTTTTGGACAATTTAAGTATGGATGTCAAGTCATCAAATAACAGTTATATCTGACAGTTCGAATTCTCAAAATGTGGATGACGTTGGGGCGAGCTTGTGGAGCTCACTTTGATGAGATGCAGATAAATGAGTTTAGATGATGGGAAGTTCAAATGTAAAGGGAGGTGAAAAAACACAAAGACTTTGAATAACAGTTATGTCTGACCATTCAGATTGACAAATATAGATGTCATTGGAGCAAGCTCGTGGAGTTCACTTCGATATCATGTTAGTTTCAGTTTATTAGTTTACTTGGAATGGAGAGAAGTGTAATGTGTGTGTGTGGGGGGGGGGGGGGGGGTATCTGTTTGACATTGCATATATTAACATTTGTATTTGACTGATTTGGATAACACGAGTATGGATAGCATTGGAGCAGGCTCGTGGTGCTCACTTCCATGACATATGGGTTTGATAGTTTAAAAGGTAGAAAATATATAGAGGATATGGAATGAGTGTTTTTCTCATATAATATTTATGAAACGAGTCTAAGAATATTCAGTTATGGCGAGCCTCTGGCGAGCCCAAACGGAAAATTCGGACGAGTTTCATAAATATTATATGAGAAAAACACTCATTTCACATTCTCTTTATCATATGACACACACACGTACGCACAAATTAGCCACTTAGTAGGGCTTTTTAACCCATCACCTAACTTGAGTTGCAGACGGCATCGTATAACTAAAACTTTTCATTTTTTGCTTCCAAAACATAGGTTATGACCCCTCATTGGAACGATGTCGTCGAGCTCGTCCCAATGAGGGGTCATAACCTATGTTTTGGAAGCAAAAAGTGAAAATATAAAAAAAGTGAATGGCGTTTTTCTTGTAGGTAAAAGATTAATACAATATAACACACCTTAAATAGGACAGATAACGGAAATTCTCCCTACTGAAATTATACAAATGTCACCCAGATGTATTTTGTTTAGCCAATCAGATTGTCCAGTTTTGAAATTGACCAATGAAAGCTTCCAACTCTAATTATGCAAATTATGAAAATGTGGCCCAGTTTTTTTTTTCAGCCAATCAAATTGTCTAGTTTTGAAACTGACCAATGAAATGGATGGAAGGCTTTATCTATCATTGATTAATATGAAAACAAAATATCAAATGTTTTAAAGTGAACAAAACGGACGAGTCATATGATAAAAAGTTATAGGAATGGTCTATATTGTAGAAATATAGAGTCCGCAAATATGTAACTTTTAGTATTTAGAGAGTCACGAGTGGCATTCAAACGGGCTTGTTGAGCTCTTTGAGGACATAAGTCTGTATACTTGAAGACAGGATAGGTCCTTTTCGTGTGAATACCTGTAACAAAATAGAGCAGTTCTATGTCTTTGATTTGATGTGAAGTTAGTATGAAGTTATACTGATGACTTTAAGGGGAGCTCATGGAGCCCCTTTATTATATATATATGTCTGCATATAGGTAGTCCGTATGTGTTGCTAATATTACCCTAATATTGCGTTAACGGTTCTCAGATTCTGCATCACAAATAAGAGTCAATATCTTCGAAAATATTAAATTTCAAACGACAAACTGATCCATGTTTTCCCCGAATGTTTCCATTTCTATGGTAAGCGAAGTCGAGTCCAGCATGTCGGAATTGGGCAGTCATGAGTTCTGCATTGGCTTCGGTAGTGTCGTCTTTATTTTTTTTTCACTCTGTCTTTACCAACATACTGGAAATTATTTTTGTTTCTCATAACTTTATCTCTGGTTTCACACCTCAGAAATTTTACGATGCAGGGCCGAGGGCCACTGACGTTTTGGAATGGCAAGCGCTGGGGTGCGATGATATAACTCGGTGTGATGGTTAAATCAGTTCTACTATTGTTGAAGATAGCACATATACCTTCCGTGATATTCTCATTTTCTTTCTCCTGCAGTCCACAATGTATATGTTCATTTTCCTAGTCAATTGTTCATTTCTGTTCGAAGTATGCTGTATTTGTTTCTCCTCCAAGTCCAGGAAATGGCATTTTCAGGAGAGCGATTTATTTGCTCGTCCACTGCTCGACATAAAAAAATTCAGGAAGGCGAAAATTACCACATCAGCCTATTTCTTAGACGGGCGCACTGCCCCTCCACACCTCCGAGCCTTGCCGAGGCCTAAAAGTGTGGGAGGGGCAGTTTGGCCGTCTCACAGAGACTACCTTGTTAGCAGCACCAAATAAAATGTTCAGAGTCCACTAGGCAGAATACATTCATAAGAAAACTTCATTTTGCCACTTTTAGCTGTTGTAACCTCGAGGAGAGCTAATAGGTCTCCTATGCCATCGAAGACGCGCGATTTTTAGACCTCCGACATTTTTAGGAATGCCACGCCTGCAAGTCCAGAATTTTTATGTTCCTTCCCGTCGTGTATTGTTCATTTCTGTTCAAGGCTTGCTGTATTTGTTCCTAGAGTATTGTTCATGTCTGTTCAAAGTTTGCTGTATTCGCTCCTAGTGTATTGCTAATTTCTGTTCAAAGTTTTCTGTATTTGTTCCTTGTGTATTGTTCGAAGTTTGCTGTATTTTTCCTAGTGTATTGTTCATTTCTGTTCAAAGTTTGCTGTATTTCTACCTTGTGTATTTTTCGTTTCTGTTCAATGTGTGCTGTATTTGTTCCTAGTGTATTGTTCATTTCTGTTCAAAGGTTGCTGTATTCTCTCCAAGTGTATTGTTCATTTCTGTTCAAAGTTGGCTGTATCTGTTCCTACTGTATTGTTCATTTCTGTTCAAAGTTTGCTGTATTTGTTCCTAGTGTATTGTTCATTTCTGTTCAAAGTTTGCAGTATTCTCTCCAAGTGTATTGTTCATTTCTGTTCAAAGTTTTCTGTATTCGCTCCAAGTGTATTGTTCATTTCTGTTCAAAGTTTGCTGTATTTGTTCCTAGGGTATTGTTCATTTCTGTTCAAAGTTTGCTGTAATTTTTCGTAGTGTATTATTCATTTCTGTTCAAAGTTGGCTGTATCTGTTCCTAGTGTATTGTTCATTTCTTTTCGAAGTTGGCTGTATTTGTTCCTAGTGTATTGTTCATTTCTGTTCAAAGTTTGATGTATTTTTTCGTAGTATATTATTCATTTCTGTTCAAAGTTGGCTGTATCTGTTCCTAGTGTATTGTCCATTTCTGTTCGAAGTTGGCTGTATTTGTTCCTGGTGTATTGTTCATGTCTGTTCAAAGTTTGCTGTATTTGCTCGTAGTGTATTCCTCATTTCTGTTCGAAGTTTGCTGTATTTGTTCCTAGTGTATTGCTAATTTCTGTTCAAAGTTTGCTGTATTTCTACCTTGTGTATTGTTCGTTTCTGTTCAAAGTTTGCTGTATTTGTTCCTGGTGTATTGTTCATTTCTGTTCGAAGTTTGCTGTATTTGTTCCCGGTGTATTGTTCATTTCTGTTCGAAGTTTTCTGTATTTGTTCCTAGTGTATTGTTCATTTCTGTTCAAAGTTTGCTTCTCTTTGTTCCCGGTGTATTGTTCATTTCTGTTCGAAGTTTGCTGTATTTGTTCCTAGTGTGTCAAAACATATTTTAATAAATTTTGATATTTTTAGTTAGCCGTATACAAACCCATACATTAATTTTTATTGAAGATTTCAGTTAATGACATAAATGTATATGTCGCAAGAAATTTCAAATCCCACATCGTGCCTGTGCGCCATTGGCGCGCTGAAACTTTTCATTCGTAAATGTATATTGCAGGGAGATGGCTAGGTTGGCTGTCAAGCGGGCTTCTCCCGAAGAGACAGTGTTCGAAATCACCGGATAGCCTTTCTCGTGTGTCTCTGGTTGTTTTTCGGTCATTGCATTTGTAAACACGGATGTTAACATGGATGGTAAGTATTCAATGGGTGTCCAGACGGAGGTACCTATGGTTGGTATCATTCGGAGGGGGGGGGGGGGGTAGGTCAGGTCTTCTTCCAGTGATGGGTGGAGGGAGTGAATGGAACATTATAATTATTGGGGTAAACGGGATGGGAAGGAACATGTGCATGGGTGTTCTGAGCAAACGGCGTATGGGCAGTGTGGAATGGTATACCAGAGACCAGGATGGCCGTGGGTTGGATTGATAGGGGGTCCACACGAATTGGCAGGAGATTCTGAGGTTGTTGGAGGCGTATATAAAACTCAAAGGGAAATGGAAGATTTGAAGGGGAAGTCAGATAAGGCAGGATTGCTAGGGGTTACCGCGATGAAGGTAGCATTTGATGCTGGATGGAAAGTGGTTGGCAGATTAAAGAGAGAGTGTGTGGGTGGTAAGAAGAGAACTTTTGATGCAGAGGATGAGGGAGTAGTTAACAGAAAGGTACGTAGTGTAGAGGATGGGAAATCGAGAGATAGATGTGTGAAGACCAAACGATGCATCGGAGTGGGCGTCTCATGGTGAAGGTGAGGGGGGGGGGGGGGTCCGCAAGCGGAAAGGCGAGAAGGGTAGATGAGGGGAAAGTAAAAGGTGGTATGGCAAGGAGTGGGTGTAGCGTGAAAAATAGATTCAGTTTGTTTGGAGCCGCAGGTAGTTCTGAGGATCCCGAGGAGGGGGTCGGCGATGGGGAGCAGATGCTATCAGGTGGTAGTGGTGGAATAAGTCAGTTTAGAAAAGGTGAATCAGAAGACACTAACATGGGGTCTAAGCGAAAACTGGTAGTAGCGGGAGGTAGTATAGTACGGGGCTAGAAAGGGTGGTCTGTTGTCCAGATAGTCTGAACGGAAATACCCTGAGTTTTTCGGGAGTCAAGGTGGGGAATATTAGGGACAGAGTGGATGGTACTGTGAAGGGTTCAGGTCAGACCCAGTGGTGGCTATGCATGTGGGTATAAACAATATCAGAGAAAGGAGGTCAGTTCAGCTTATGGACATATACAGGAACTTGATCACCAAGTTACATAGTAGAAATGCGATGTAGTAGGTCAGGTCTTCTTCCAGTGATGGGTGGAGGGAGTGAATAGAACATTACAATTATTGGGGTAAACGGGATGGGAAGGAACAGGATACGGCTAGTAGAACATTTTTTTTTTGCATAAAGCAGTGGGGGGGGGGGGGGTGTCAAAAGTTTGGATGCCAAAGCAAAATAGTGCGGGCAAATGTGAAAAAGATAGAAGTGTGTGGGGGGGGGGGGGGGGGCACAAAGACATAGGAATTACTTCTCAGATAGCTCACGCGTTTTCAAAATAGGATGCTGCAACATCCGGGATCTCCGCAAGAATGTAAGCCAAATTACGACCTTGTTGGGGGATGAGAATCATAATTTGATAGGCCTTATCGAGACATAAATTAGACAGGATGAAAGGCATGATAAGGAGTATGGGTGGATTGGAGTGGGACGATCAGAAGGCCGGAAACTGGGAGGTGGTGTAGGTATATATGTCTTGTTTGAGTTGAGCCCTGTGAGAATCACAGACTTATCAAAAGTGAAAACAACCAATCAAGAAGAATGCGAATGTGGGCAAAAGTCAAGATGCAAAACAGAAGGGTCGCAGTTGGGTTCACCAGAACAAGCTTGCTTCGAATACAGAGATTGAGTAAGTATTTTTTTAGATTTATATATTTTTTATAGCTTTTTGTTTATATACACAAAGAAAAAAGTTAAGCACCCCCTGATATTTTTGATGATTTCCCCCCTCTGATTATTCAAAGTAGTTAAACAAGGTACAATGATGGGAAGAGTAGGGTTTGCACGATACGTTGCAACCAGTGATGTGTGGCAGTCGTGCTTGCATCGCTTGTGACAATTCGTGCAACATGCTACCCTCGCGGATCATAAAAAGCAGTATGTACCGACTGTATTTGTGGGGTATTTAACGTAGTGCGAAACGGGCATTTAAGCATAATCATTGAACATGGCACGGAGACGATTGTCAATGGAGATTAGGATTCAGATTATTGGTATGCATTCCGCTGAAATGTCCTTTAAGGCGATAGGACGAAATCTGGGCAACCATTACACTGTTGTCAGCCGCTTAGTCCGGAAGCATGCGCAGACCGGAAGTGCAATGGACCGTCCAAGGTCAGGAATACCTCCTGTCACTCTACCGCGAGAAGACAGGAACCTGATACGATTTGCTCGCTGAGAACCCTTCAGTACAAGTTCTCAAATGAAAAGACTGTGGTTACCAAATCGACCCATCAGTACCAGAACAGTCCGAAATCGTCTCAAAGCAGCAGGATTAAAGGCCAGAAGAGTCATTAAACGTCCATTGTTAAGAGACCACCATACGCGTGCACGTTTGGCATGGTGTTTGATCAGACGAGACTGGAATCTGAGGACCTGGAGGAAAATTCATTGGTCAGACGAAAGTCGACATTTACTGCACGTTACCGATGGACGTACAAGCGTTTGGAGACAGAAGAACACAACTTTTACCCCCAGGAACATTCAGCCAACTGTTGCGTATGGAGGTGGCTCTGTTATGTTGTGGGGATGCCTGTCCCATGATTGCATGCTGGATTTGGTCACCATCAGAGGCAACTTAACCGACGTCAGTAGTTCCGTGACGTCCTACAGCCAGTCGTTGTCCCACATTTCGACAACCAACCACTTGCTACACGACCTCAGTACATGGACGACAACGCCAGGCCTCACCGATCACGTGCCGTAGTGGATTTCATGAGAGCCCAGATCTGAATCCTCTGGAGCATGTGTGGGACATTATAGGCCGGCGAATCCAGGGACGGAACCCCCCAGTACAGACTTTAGACCAGTTGGAAGCAGCTCTGCATGCTGAATGGATGTTATTGACCCGAGAACAGATCCGACGTTTGACTGGAGGCATGAGACGTAGGGTGGGGGGTGTCATCCGGGTACGTGGCGGGTCTTCCCGGTACTGATTATTCTTACTGAAGACGTACTCTTGTGTCTTCGAAGAACATTTTTATGTGACAATATCAATGTTAACGCTCTTTCTGTGACTTGTCCATCCAAACTTTTGAGGGCTGTGTTTCATGGTAAAAACAGTACTTGTGATAACTGATAACATGATGTAATCTCTATTAAATTACAATCACAGCTAACCATTGTTGCGTTTTAGTCTTGCCAGATGATTGTTCTTTCAGATGGCATTAGCATTTTCGAGTATTTCAGGGCAATTGTGGATTATACATGCTTTTGCCATTCGGCTTTGTGAAAATATCAGGGGGTGCTTAACTTTTTTCTTTGTGTATATATTTTATGTAATTTGTTTAAGGGGAGTATTTAGGTTGATTTTGGTGGGTTATGTTAAATTGCGTTGGTTGTATCCCTTAAAGATTTAATTAACGCTGCCCGTTTTCGTGTACGTCGGCTGATTTGTTGATTTTGGGTATTTATTATTGCATTTATAAACATGATTAGTGTGTGTGTTCAACTGTTGTCCAGACGGAGGTATGGTAAGTATTGTTACTAAAGGGGGGGGGGGGGGGCAGCGGAAGGTGAGTCGATGGGTGCAGGTGCAGGTGGGGGAGATCGAGGACACAGACCCGTGCAGAGTGTGATATGAGGTATGGTGGTGGTCGGCCAGTGGGCATTAGTGGGGTGTGTGCGCACTGCAGGGATATTTTACAGTTGTTTGAGAAGTGTGTTGATTCGAGCGGGAAATTGCGGAGCTGAAGGGGTGGTTGGGGAGGGCTGGCGTGCCTGCAGTCACACCGTTGAAGGCTACCTGTGATGACGAGGTGGTGGAAGGTGGATGGAAAATAGTCGTGGACTCAAAGAGGAAACTGGGAGGCAGAAAACGTGGGGGAAGAACGTTTGATGTGGGGTGTAACTGAGGAGGAGGGATCCAGTAGGAAAATTTGGAAGGTGAGGTCAGGACAGGACTGCGTAGAGTCAGGAGGCCAGAATCAGCGTAAGGCTGCCAAGGTTGTTAAGAGTTGTTATTTAAAGAACAAGTTCAGTGTTTTAGATTCCGATACCTCTGGGGATGAGAGTGAAGGAGACATTGAGAGGGGAGAGGTGGTTGGTGATGTTGATAGGACAGATGGGGTAAGAAGGCGGTGAAAAGAAAGAGGGGGTCGGAGGAACGTAAAACGAGGCGAGTTGCAGATGATATAGAAACTGGGAGAAGAAGAAAAAAAATAGTTGTAGCGTGGGATTGACAATGTGGTTTGTGATCCTGGTAGTTCTAATAGAACGGTGGTTGTGCTTTCCGGGGGCGAAGGTGGAGGATCTGAGGAACCGGGTAGATTGCATTGTGGCAGGGTTAGGATCAGATCCGGTAGTGGTGGTCCATGTGGGGACCAACAATATCGGGAGAGAAGGTCAGTAAGTTTGGTGGAGTCGTACAAGAGGTTTAATCAGCAAACTGCTCAGTAAGAATCCAAGAGTAGTTGTATCCGGGGCCCTTCCTGTCCTAGGGGGTGGGTACGAACGGAATTCAAGGATTTGGGCGCTGAGTGAGGAGTTGGAGGACTACTGTATTGACCGGGGAATACCCTTCGAAGACCATTGGGACACGTTTCGGGGCAACGCGAGCATGTACGGGCGCGATGGACTGGAATTTAGAAGGATGGGGACAAGGTTATTGGGGGATAACATTATACGGGTAGCGGAACCTTTTTTGGAGAGGAGCTGGATGGGAGGACAGAGGCAAGTATAGCAAGAATGGACACAGATGGGGTGAACAAGAGCGATGGGGACAGAATAAGTTTACCAAGGCTAGCGTCAGAAAACAATAGGATCAGTAGGCGGAAGCCAATGAATATCGGTACCCTGAAAGTGGGTTATGGCAACATCCAGGGTCTCCACCGGAAAGTAAGTGAAATTGCTATATTGATCGATGTCAGGAAAAGAAAGAGGGGGTCGGACACGACGAACGGGCAGACCAAGTAAGGGGTGCGTGTGGATAGGTGTAGGGCGAAAGAAAGGCCAGAAAAAGGGGGAGGGGTAGGCTTGTACATTAAAGAAGATTTTAAACCGTCGCTGATCACAGACCTGGACTGGAAGATGTCAGCACCTCGGCTGAGGTATCGAAAGAAACTGGATGGGTAAAGATCAATCTATGAAACAAAAGTATTGCCCTTGGGATTGTGTACTGTGCGGTGGAGGGAAGCAAACTCGAGTGGAATGACTCGATATACTCAACACTAAGGTCCAATATCCCAGAACTAGAAAACAGTGGGCTCGGTATAATTTTGATGGGTGACTTTAATGGACACATAGGTGATAAGGATGAAGGCATAGGGGCGGGAAAAAGAAAGCCAACAGGAATGGCAGGAAGCTGTTGAACTTCATAAATGAGCTTGGTTTGAAGATTCTGAACAGGGACGCGAGGTGTAAGGGGAAATGGACCTGGGAGATGAACGACAGAAAATCAATAATCGGCAATATTCTCGCATATATTAATTTATAGAGGGAGGTGATAGGGGTAGAAGTGGATGCCGAGGGTAAAAGGGAGTTGGATAGTGATCACAACTTGATTACAGTGACGATCAGGTCCAAAAACTTAGTAAAAAGCAAAGGAAGCTTTAAGGAGATTTGGGAACTCAAAAAGTGCTGACTGGGTGAAGTTCGAAGAAAATTGAAACCAAAGCTTGCAACCGCACACAAGACAAATGGTCGACAACATAGTCGAGAGCCTAGTGGAGGCAGGGAAGGAAAGTGTAGGAAATATTAGGGTGCCAACACTGGAGTTTGGGTATTAAAGTAGATGGCAGAGTTACCGACGATCAAGATCAAGTCGCACCAGAACTAGTCAAGCACTGGGAAAAGGTAAACGATAAACAACGGGGCATGGGGAACCCGCCGGAGTGTCCGTACCCGGGGAACGAAAATCTATCGAACTTCGTGTGCAGCGAAATTAAAACCGAGGAGGTGCGAAAGGTGATCTGAAAACTAAGGAATGGAAAAGCGGGAGAAGGTAGAAATTCCTAACGAGTTTATGAAAAAAGGGGGATAGGAACTCTGTGAAAGATTAACTGCCCTATTCAATCTAGCCATAGAAAAATAAGAGGTCCCAAAAGAGTGGAGAGAAAGCAAAGCGACATTTATTCACAAAAAGGGGGAAAAAAAAACGTTTTGAATAATTATCGAGGGATCTCTGTCAGTAGCAACATTGGAAAAGTTTTCTGTGAAGTCTTGTATGGGAGATTAGATGAAGTGATTGGGGAGAAGGGTTTTTGGGAGGGGTTCACAATGGGTTCAGGAAGGGAAGGCGAGTCACTGACATCTTTTCACGCTATCCCAGCTGATAGAATCCACGAAAGCAAAAAATAAAAAGATGTTTATGGCCTTTTTGAATGTTAAAAAAGCAATTGTTAGAGTGTGAAGGGAGGGCATGTGACTAAAGCTTGGGGCTCTGGGTTTGGGAGGCGATTTTGTTGGAATTCTGAAAGCATTATATAAAGATGTACAGAGTGAACTTAGCCTGAGTAGCATAACGTGTGCATATGGAGATAGGTCTAAAATAGGGGTATATCCTTTCGCCAGTTCTTTTTGCATTGTACATCAAAGGTTTAGGAGATGAACTCCTGCGAAGCAACGAGGGGATATCAGTTGGGGACATGAAGATCCCAGGTCTATTTTTGCAGACGATATGGTTCTAGTGTCAGAAAGCGAAGAGTGGCTAGCGAAAATGATAAAAATTGTTGGGAAATATGGGATCAAATGGAGACTCGAACTAAATGAAAGCAAAAGCAAAGTTATACCCTTGGGCCCTAAAGTGAACCCTACTCGAAAGTGGAGAGTAGGGGAGTTTTGTATTCCGGAAGGTAGCAGCGTACTTCTTAGTGTAGGAGAGTCAGGTGACTACGAGTATCTGGGGGGAATATAAACATCACAGGAAGAGGCATCTACCGAAACCACACAAATAAGTTGATTCTGAAGCGGAGGCGAATCCTTAACCAAATGAAACTTTTAGGGAGAAACAGTTTCAATAAGGGTTTCGTGGGGAAAACCATTTTGAAAATGGTGAGTCTGCCAAGCATAACATATGGTACGGAAGTGGTACCCCTAAATCAAACGGTTGTAAAGAGCTTGGAATCTCTGCAGAACGATACAGGCGATGGATAACGGGATCGAGTAATGCCGCAGCACTAGAAGCAATCAGGGGTGAGCTTGGGTGGATGAGGATCAAGGACAGGATAGACTTAATGAAACTCGGTTATCTTAATTATTTGGTAAATCTCCCCGACAGTCGATATTGTATAGTAATGTTCAAGAGTATTTTCAACTCAAATATCAAAACAGGGTGGATGGTCCAAGTGAGGAAGCTAATAGAGAACTACTCATTGGAGATCTCAGACCTAGACGTAGGGGCAACCCACGGTACAAAAATCGTCAGAGAAAGGGTCATGGAGGATGGTAACCTTAACGTCAAATCAAAGAGGTCTTTGGGTGGTCTGTGTAAGAAAGAGAAGCCTGGTTTTGACTGGTTTTGAAAAGTCCCTTGATGGCACCTTTGGGGGTTCACTTTTGTTCAAGCTGAGGTCGCGGTCCTTGGAGCTGAGGGTGAAAATGGAAAAGACAGTAAAAATGAGTGCCAGATGTGTAATTTAGGCGTGGTGGAGACCCTGGAACACTTTCTTCTAGAATTCCCAAAATACCAGTCTAAAAGAATAATATTCACTGGGACTATACTGGGAAAGTGGGATGGGAGAAGGAAGGACATGTGGTTAGTGAGTGACTTAAAAGAGAGGGTTAATATGTTAATCGCAGAGATTGGGAAGAATGGGGCAAGGGATGTCATCAAGCAGTTCGTCTCCGAGTGTTGAGAGGATAGAAGAAGCGTGGGAATAGGGAGGCAGTTGGGAGCACAGATGTAACCAAGGCCTTCTCCCTCGAGAACCGCGACAAATCAGCGGCTGGCCTAAGTGTTATTATATTATCTCTATTAGTTGGAGGTTGTGTATTTGGCAGTTAAAGGGGGCAAGCTTGAGTGAAATGATGGAATATATACGACACGCAGATCCCCTGTTACAGAGCTGAAACATAGGGCGTTCATATAAATTAGGTGTTTTAATGGACACATTGGGGACGGAGGAGAGGGCACAGCTGGTGGGGACAAGAGAAACAATATTAATGGGAGGAAACTGTTAGAGTTTACAATTAAACTAGGGCTGAAGATTTTAAATAGGGATGCAAAGTGAAAGGGTTCATTGATTTTGTCACATTCGGGTCGCAATGGATTGCAATCTCACATAGTCCCGGTGCGCCTTCAGCTCGCTGAAACTTTTCATCCATTCATTTTTGTCACACCTTTTAAAGTAAAAAACACAACAGAATTCTTGTAGTTATGCACAATTCCTTGTCACCTTCCAGTTCGAGGTTGTCAGGGTTCTGACCCCACTACCCTACTAACAGTGCGCACACTCAAATCAAATAAGATTTTTGGCCCTCGCGTCCACCTGTCGTGGATTCAAAAGCGAATAAAGGTATTCGGGTCGCAACGGATTTCGAATCCCACACTGTCCCTGTGTGCCTTCGGCGCGCTGAAACTTTCTTTCATTTTGTCACATATCACCAGACTCGGGTGTTGAACACACGGTACCGCATCGTCATCTTTTAATAATTACGAAAAAAATGGAGAGTATTAAACAGACGATAGCCCCATTTCGTCAGTGGATTACGAGAAAAATCTTATTAAGTTTCTTGACATGGACTCCATACTTTCAGGTGATATATACTACATAAAAACTTTAGAAAAATTACAACTAACTGTTACATTGAACCTACCATTCCATGATTTGGATTGTGTTTGTTCATGATTCATTTGATGAATTTAGACTGCATGGTGTGGGCGTGGAAAATGATCCTATTGATGAATATCAAATGCATACCATGGGGATGAACGCCTAAATAAAATTCTTTCGTAGTATCTGCTTTTGAAGAATATTAAATCCAGGAAGAAACACAGTTATAGTGTCTTCTGTAAGCAGAAATCGTGAATCTTACGCCGTGTATTCTAGTCACGTTTTGAAAGACTTGGAGGGCTGATACGTGTTCGATACTGAGACGATACACGTGTCACACTATTAAACATTGTCCAATGCATACCGGTTAGTATATTATAATAACGTCTCAGGTATAATTGTTGGTACTTTTTATTTTATCCTGAAAATGGATTTTTTTCAAATGTGAACACGTGCTTGGAATATAATCATATCGGAAATTATGGAAATCTATATAGGCCGCTGTTAAGGTCCTGCGAATGTTCGAGATTCGATTCGATATCGAAACAATACTGTTGCGAAGTTAGCCCACAGGAGTTAATCAAACTCGAGAGAAGAGCTACAACTCTTCTGCTTTAGGCAGATGTTATAGGATAATAAAACATTTAATAGACAATTTCTATTTGGTAAATTGGATATTTTATGGGCAGTTAAATTAAAGTCGAAATTACATGGACTTGTACCAGCTGGCTATCAGAGTATAGAGGTAGTTTGAGTTCCCACACGAGAGTGGACAAGATGATGTCATATGTTAGCCCACACGAGCCTTTAGAGAATACTTTTTCAAGCATGAGGAGATGGTTAGGTTTTTGATAGATTGTTTTGGTTACATGTTAACACACCCAGACGCGGGCAAGGCTTAGCTCTTTGAACCCTCATTACTGGAATTGGATCGCCTGTGGGTACATTAACCCTTTACCTAACGTAACGGTCAAAACCGGCCAGCGCTATTCTCAAAAATCGCCAATTAATTTTCATTATTTTTTTCATTTTTTTGTCTCAAAAACATAGGTTATGACCCCTCGTTGGAACGAGCTCGTCGAGCTCGTTCCAACGAGGGGTCATAACCTATGTTTTTAAGACAAAAAATGAAAAAAATTAGTTATTCAAGAATTTTTTTTGCAAGTGTCGTCTTCTTTTCATGTTAGGTAAAGGGTTAACAGTGAGATGGATCAGTTCAATATCAATATACAGGGAGAATAAAACGCAGACTGCAGTTATTATTTTATCATCAATGACCCGTGTATAGACCTCTTATAATAAGACAAAATGGGACTAAATTATGATTTGGACCGGAAAATCGGAATTTTGTACCATGCAGCTCTTTGAAACAGAGTCTGTTTGAACTAAACACCCCCCACCCCCACCCCACCCCCCCCCCCCCCTTCTCATCCCATGAAGAAACATAATACCTTCCCTTTAATGGAGAAGGCGACCTGTCTCACCTCTGTGTATTTGCTTTCATTTTGTGCTACCGCGGCCTCACCCTGGTGAATCCCTGCACTCATCTGACCTAAAAATGCCCTTTACCTTGCACAAAGTATAGACCACACTGGAAAAACTTCCGCATAATTACCCATTTTTTAAAAAATTTGCCTGAAAACGTATCTTATGATCCCCCAGAAATAGGAGAGCGATAAACCGTGCCTGTTTGGGGGGACCCCGGCGGGGATCCCAGAAGTGACGTCATATCACGTGACCTAGCGAGCTGCCATCTTGTGACGTCATCCCCATAGATATATGAGGTGTTAGTGCGCATGCGCAGCGCGTGTTGTTAGGGTGATACGTGTTTCCGTCGGACAGTCTACCTATGCCGATAAAGATTGCATTTCTTTGTGAACATTTTCTGGCACTCTTCACAGGTGTGATGTTGACCCATCGCTGGCTAAACGAGAAATGACAAAATTTTGGAGGTATCCTCCCTTTTAGATCCTGCGAAATGGGCTGACCAGACATCTTCAGATAAGTATCCTTAAAATGTATCCTTAACAGTTATCCTCAACTTATACGTAGCCATGTCATAGGTATCCTCGAATACCGAAATGAGGATAAGAGTAGTATGTGCGAGTCACTCGAACGAGCAATTGCTCTATAGCTCATTTGCTTGGTAGACATCGAGTCGTTCGAGCAGTATGTGGAGTTACTCGATCGAGTCATTCGAGCAATAACTTTTCAGTAACTGCTCGATAGCTTATTGGGAGAATTTGGGATAGGTATGTCTTGGGGTGGCCCAGAAGTTTGCGCCAAATAGGTAATAGTATCCTTAGATAAGTATCCTATAAAAAGTATCCTTAAATAATACAATACAAGGTCATAGGTATCCTCAAATACGGAAATGAGTCGACGAGCAGTATGTGCGAGTCACTCGAACGAGCAATTGCACTATAGCTCATTTGTTCGGTAGACTGCGAGTCGTTCGAGCAGTATGTGGAGTTACTCGATCGAGCAATTGCTCTAAAGCTCATTTGCTCGATGGAATTCGAGTCATTCGACCAATGGCTTTTCAGTAACTGCTCGATAGCTTATGGCTTGGGAGGCTTTTGTTAAACACAAGGGAGATAACTCTGCATACAGATTATGGGAAATCAAGCAATCTGATTGGTTAGTTAGCGCCAGTAAAGTGAACTGATTGGGTGATCTAGATAAATGAAACAACAAGAGTACTCGGAATAGGGTCAGAACTAATAAGAACAAACCAGGAAAGCTTAATATAGTAACAATAAGCAAAACTGATAGGCTCTTCAACTCTACTGGAGTATACTCCAGGACAAACGAACACGGTCGGGTAAACGAAAACTATTGCATAGATAGATTGAAGCAGAGAATTCTGAAAGAATTCGAAATAGTACTTGTCGGGCTGTTTGTGGTAATTTTACGAATCGGGAAATTACTCTTGTACAGAGGAACATACCTTCAGAACATAACCCTGACCTATAAGAAGTTTTTTGGTCACAGAGCAACCACGTGCTACCATAGAAACCAAGATGGCGGCCTCCGGTATACAAAATGGCCGACAGAAAAAACTATCACCCTACCAACCCGCGCTGCACATGTGCACTAACACCACGTACCAGTATGGGGATGACGTCACGCGGGTTACCATGACAACCAAACATTACGTCACTGGGACACGTGACATGACGTTACTTCTGGGGTCCTCGCCGGGGTCCTCCAAACAGGCAAGGTTCATCGCTCTCCTCCTACTTCTCCCAATGGAAGGGACCTCCGTAGATGTGAATTGCGGATTTCAACCCAGCAAAAATTCATTTTCAGGCCACTAAAAAATTAAGCTTGAAAAAAATGGGAATTTCTCATGAACAATTTTCTAGCGTAGCTTAAAAACTTCAGTCCATTTTCGTCTGGGCTGGTATTCGAGGAGAGACCGGGCAAGGTTAATCCAATGGGGAAAATTTTAGAAAAATAAAAAAAAAATAAAAAATCTGCAAAATCGTCTGCTCCAGCTCACTTCGAAATCGGAGACTTTTTTCATACACATTTTCCATTGGAATTTGTAAAGTGTGAAGATGGCCTCGCGTCAAATATTTGCTTGAATAATCTTTTTTTCCACCATCGCGTTTTTGCTCCAATGGTAAATTTTGCGAGAATTGTAGAGAAGGTGGGTTTTCCTCCTTTCATTTTCTCTCTTTTGCGCACTCGACATCCCTGAGATTTATAATCTTCCTCGTTTTATTTAGTGTCAATCCAATGGAAATTTTGAAGTATTGTAGAGACGATGTGGGTCGTTTTCCTATTTCGTCGAAAAATCTATTAAGACATCGCGAGATTGAGTCGAATACCGTCACCGTAGTCAAACAAAAAATATAAACATTTGATGCGATTTTCGAGCTTGTGAAATAGAGAAAACGATCACCTGTTTTTTTATATATTTAAATAGAAGAAAAATTAAATAAAATTAAAACAAAACTTGAATATGTCATTTTTAATGATCAAGGAACCCAAGCTGAGAGATGAGACAGTTCTTCGATTTCGAGAATTGAAGAGGAATATTCAAGAGATCAATTTAGCGAAACGAATGGGTTACATCGAGATGCAACGAGAGACGATTAAGTTGTAAAATCGGTGACAGAAACTAAGGAACAGATGAAGAAAGAGATCGTCAAAGAATTGAAATCCTTGAGAGAAATAGAGCTGTATGTTTTTAAATTTCTTGTTCGGTTTCGGTTTTGGTTTTTCAGGTGGAGTAAAACCTCGGTTCGGTTCGGTTTTCGGTTTGTTCATGAGGCCAAATAAAATTCAATAAAACTCATTCTTATGTCCGGAATCGTAACTGAATGGCAGTGAAATTGAATGAAACTCAATGAATGCCCGAAATAAGCTATAATGCATGTACATGAAGAATCAGGAAGGCCAATATAATAATTTCCTAAATATACAGAACTTTTATTGTGCTTGGCCATTTTTCGAGGTCTGACACTTACACGCAACTTGAGGAAAGCTGCAAACACAACTAAGCTGAAATGTCTGAAATCCACAGAATGTAGCCTTCCCAGAGTAGTGGGAGTACCCAGACACTGCCATTGGCAGTGTCTGGGTACTCTCACTACTCTGAGATGGCTACAACATTCTGTGAATTTCTGCAGCAAGAGAGTATTTTAATAAAAAACGAAAAACCGTAGATTACGGGATGTCGACGGTTTCGGTTTCGGTTTTTAAAAAAAACCCAAAAACCTCGGTTCGGTTTCGGTTAACCTACAGCTCTAGAGAAAAAGCATGACATCTAGTTACAAGCCTTCTATTTACGAAGCTTATGATCTGAATTATGGTTACAGATCTTCTGGTCAGATATAATATTATAGCTACGCACCTTCTGGTCTAATTTCTAATTACGTACTTCGTCGTCCTCCTCTTCGGTATCATTACTCTCTGCCGGTCCTTCCGAGACAGACAGAATGAAGACTGATATGGAGAGTGATATATCGACGGTTACTACAACCACGATCGGCAACACGTAGATGCCGGCATTATGAAACCCGAAGATTATATGAATTTGTATCAGACGAATCTGTCGAGCACGGACTGTATCTTCGTCTTGCCTGTGGGAGGCGATGGCAACCTGTACATGGGCCGAGAAGTGAGTGGAAATAACCGACGAGTATAATCTGAGTGTCGAAGATCGAACGGACGAAAACACAAAGGGATTGTGGAATCGACACCATCCGCTCAAGCAGAAGATGAATTATTTTCAGGACGATTAAATGAATTCACGATGTTACACTAGTATTTTTCTACTCTTTCCGACGTCTTTTTTCTCTTCATTCTTTCTTCTTTCTTTTTTCTGCATCTTTGCTTCTTTTCTTCTTTCTTACTAGGGGGAGGCAGGAAGACAGCCAATCTGTCTATGCCTTCCCCTGTCGGTATACTCACATCTTCACACAGACACAGAAAACACATTTTATGCTTTTTGACTTGTATATTGTAAATATGTATGTTGTAAATATGTGCATAACATGTAAATTGTGTTGTGTTTAGGTACACTGACGAATAACATAGATCTATCTATCTATCTATCTATCTATCTATCTATTTGTCTGCTCTAAACCTAACGATTACAATGGAGAAGATTACAAAATTTACGGCGATCTCCTGATTCGGACGAATACAATGAGAAAAAACAACGATTCCAGAGTCAAGACCGAAAGCGAGTAAACGATCGAAGGGGAAGAATGTGGTGAAACCCATATGGGGTGTGAATAAAGCATTCGTCAAATTAATGATCACAACCACCACAATGGTTCTTGCAATCCTAACGCGCTGCTTGGGTCTCTTGATGGCGAATCGAGAAGCCACTAAAACATGGGCGAGAAAGGAGTTAGTGAGCATATGCAACGAATTGTTCAGACAGAATGTTTTGAATAGAGATACGTATGAATCGTTCATGAACGCATTGAAAGAAAAAAGATAAAAAAGTAAATAAAAATAGTAAATGAAAAAAAATTGAAAAAACAATATTATTTAATAAAAAATAAGAAAAAAAAACTGAAGATTTACTAGACCTTACGTAGGGCTGTCTACGCAGAACAGGATTTTTTGATTTGATCGTATGAGTTCAATCAGGTGCCGTCACCGGCAATATAGTGATACAGATCGCTTTGTCAGCCATGAAGGTCGGAAAGAGGACAGCGATGGACCAGGGTAAGAAGCCGCGATTGAAGCGAGTACCAGAATCGATTCAGAAGCTGACAAGAAGAGTGCCAATTTAATTCAGAAGTTGATAAGACCACTGGCTAAAAGACAGAAATGGTCTTCTAAATCGGAAGAGACAGGAACTCACTAAGATGTTGAACAGTGGATCGGGATTGAAAATGGTTTAAAGAAAAATTGATTTTTCCTCATTATAAAAAATAACAAAAAATATTAGTTTAAAAAATAACATACAAAAACTTAGTTAAAAAAAAACATTAAAAAAAACTTTAACGAGGCAAGATGGAAATCAAAAATCTATCATGGAACGAAACAAAGACCAAGAGATCGAATCATACACTCTTTACCACGAGTTGTTGGATTATGATTGTTCGTGTCTGGAAATAGTCTCTCTCAACCCGAATACGAATTATTGTGAAAAGCCCTGATCACCAAATTACCGAAGGATGTGATAATAAAAATCTTCGATCTCTGGGATGAGTTCAAAAATGTGATGCATCGCGTGCAACGCCCTTGCAAGAGTCGTCAGGAGAACTCGGTAATAATAAAACATCGAAGGTGGAATGTCAATATTACGAAAATGCGGATGGGGTGCCCGATCTTCGAGACTTGAATTTGGAGCACAAAAATCTCATAGCCTTCGACAACCTGCTGTTGGAGAATCAGAATCATATGAATCTTATTATTTTCGAGGACGTCACGGGAATGTGGATCGTTTCTATCTGTCACAAAATTATATCAGATTGCCCAGACAGACCGGAAGAGAGAACGCGAATTTTCTTTGTCTGTTTCATCAATCTCAGGAATCTCAATCACATCTATGACGATCACAGGGCCAATAACATGATCAAAGAAGAATTCAAGAGACATTGTAAGGTGATGTGGGATCCTGGACCTTGTAATATCACGGTTATCGATCTGATGAGTCGCAGATACCACGGAAAATATAGGAATAGACTCGACGATTTTTATATTTCCTGTGATGTTATTTTTGTTTCTCATAACTTTATCTCGGGTTACACACCTAAGAAATTTTACAATGCAGGGTTGAGGGCTACTGACGTTTTTTGTGGATGGCTAGTGGTGGGCTGCGATGATATCACTCGGTGTGATGGTTAAATCAGTCCCGCTATGGTTGAAGATATTACATATATCTTCCGTGATATTCTCATTTTTTTTCTCCTGCAGTCCACAATTTTTATGTTCATTTTCCTAGTGTATTGTTCATGTCTGTTCCAAGTTTTCTATATTTGTTTCCTCTCCAAGTCCAGGCATGGCATTTTCAGGAGAGCGATTTATTTGCTCCCCTACTGCTCGACTTAAAAAAATTAAGGAGGGCGAAAACTGGCCCTCTTGGCCTTAGAAAATAATGATTACCATAGCAGCCTATTATTCCTAAAACCCACATCTTTTCAGATCTCTGCTATATTAGTGGTCTCTGTAAGATGGCCACATTGCCCTCCCACACCCCCGGGCCTTGCCGAGGCTCGAAGGTGTGGGAGGGGCAGTGTAGCCGCCTGACAGAGACTACCTTGTTAGCAGCACCAAATAAAATGTACAAAGACCTCTAGGCAGAATTCATTCATAGTAAAACTTCATTTTGCCACTTTCAGCATTTGTAACCCGAGAGGAGCTAATCGGTTTCCTGTGCCATGGGAGTGGAGCGATTTCTAGCACTCCGGCATTTGTATGAATGTCACGCCTGCAAGTCCAGACTTTTTGTGTTCATTTTCCTCGTGTATTGTTCATTTCTGTTCAAAGTTTGCTGTATTCATTTCAAGTGTATTGTTCATTTCTGTTCGAAGTTTGCTGTATTTGTTCCTAGTGTGTTGTTCATTTCTGCTCAAAGTTTGCTGTATTCGCTCCAAGTGTATTGTTCATTTCTGTTCAAAGTTTGCTGTATTTGTTTCTAGTGTATTGTTCGTTTCTGTTCAAAGTTTGCTGTATTTGTTCCTAGTGTATTGTTCATTTCAGTTCAAAGTTTGCTGTATTTGTTTGTAATCAGATTTTAGTTTATTTCAATCTTGCTTTAATTCGAAATTATCTGTTTTGTAATTTTTTACTTCGTCTCTTAGGAGCGAAGTGTCCATCAAACTTTCTTCAACCATATTTTCCAGAAATTGAATCTTTTCATTGAAATTATTTTTCATTTCTTCTGTTAGATTACATAGTTGCTCTCTGATAAGAGAGATTTTTTTCATTTTTTTTCATAGTGGTATGAAGTTTCATTTGTAGCAGCGCTGTGTTGCTGGAAGCTGTCGTCCGTGTTTTGGTAAGGGATCGAGGTGGTACATGCATATCAATTTACGTACAAAAAGGGACTACGTCGGTGCATAAAAGTAGTTTAATATACCATCCGGTGTCGGAACCACTCCACTCTCGCAAATATTGTAAGAATGGCGGAGTGGCTGTCGTGCACTCATCTCTGTAATGACCTCTGTAGGTTGATCATCTGATTCTGTGTGGAGGATTGGAGGGAGACCCCCTTTTACTATGAACCACAACATGCACCGACTGAGCCATCCCATATACGAACTAGTGCACCTTACTGTTTAGCTGAAATGAAGTGACATGAAATTACTAGAAGTACTTTAGACCTTTACCCAACATAAAGGTTAAAACCGACAGCACTAAATCCAAAAGATAGTCTGCTGTTTCAATCATTTTTCAAATACTCCTTTCCCAAAACACAGCCCATAACCCATCACCAGGACGAGCTCTTCGTGGTCGCTCCAACTAGGGGACAGGGGCTGTGGTCTAGAAGAATTTTTTTTTAAATTTTGTCATTTTAGGCTGGCAACATATATTACCAAAACGTTGTGTTAGGTAAAGGGTCAAGGCAACTCGATCTAAGCAACGCACAGCGCTCATTCATGCGGTGTGACGTCGCTACAAGTAACATATAAACATGTCGTGGTGTTATGAACGCCGATCGCAATCTGGGATGTCACAACATTATCGTCACAAAACAGTATATGAAAAATGCAAAGTTTATTCGAGTATGTATATTTCGACATGAGTTCTAGATTTCTACAGTTACTTCATTGTTCAATAAATCCTGTACAGGTTGGTAGGTTATTTTTCACTTTGCAGGAATAAGTAAACTTTCTGTAGGTCAACATATAGAAGTCTGTTGTGTTATTGGGAGGAGCAAGGATATTTTGTAGGCTAAAATAACATATTCTGGGGTGAAGGAAAACTCAACATCACTCTTGTCCTTCAAATGTTCTAAAAAATTCAGAAGAACTGTTTTCACAGTAGAGCATTCAAAGAACAAGTGAAGTATTGACTCCCTTGTATTGAGGCAGAAAGTACATAGTTCCGTTTCAGAGAGTTTGCATTTATAAAGTTTTGAATTCGTACGTAAAATTTTGTGGACAATTTTGAAATGCAAACGTTGTAAATATGTACCGCCCGTGATTGTAAATGGGATTTTATATATAAAATTCCACTTATCTTGAGTATAGATTTATATCCAAAACTTCATTCCATTTATTCTGCGTATGAATGTTGTGTGTTGTGTTGTATACAGTTCTAAAAATTTATTAGTAGATTTTAACGTTTCAACGTTTCTGTGCTGTATATTGGGCAAATGTTTATGTGGTCTGGTCGCCGATTTTTAAGCTTTGGGTAATGCATTTATAATATCCTGAAAAACTGTAAATGGGGTATTGATGTAATACTTGTTGGAGAAATCAGAGAAGGTTCGGAGGCCGTTGTTGTCAGAAACTAGGTCATTTACAAAGTAAATACTTTTATTATTCCAAATTTTATTGAAAAAAGTTGTCCATTATTTTTTATTTGATTAAGAAAATAGTTTCACCAAATATGTCCTCGGGGTTGTGTTGATGTTACTGTACAGAAGAGCTCAGACCAAAAGAACAGCCTTCCAGAAAGTGTTCACATGTTTTCCAACTACTTTTAAACCTTCTTTATGTAAGTGCCAAAGTTTGTAAGTTCCGAACATTTCTAATTCGTCAATTACAAGAGTTTCCCATGCAGCCAACGAGGTGGAGTCCAATAATTTCTTAATCCTAATCTTTTCTAAAGCACGACTACAAGTTTCAATGTGCTGGAAATTTAATTCCACCGCTTTCAAAAAGGCCAATAATTGTTGTACGTTTAATATTTTTAACTTTTCCGCCCTCAAAAGAAATTATAAAAAATTGTTTGAATTTTGTTAAATAACTCTTTTGGTGGCTCTGGTAAACGCTTAAGACAATGTATCAGAATTGGTAAAGCTAAAGTTTTCATTGTGGCATTTTTTCCGATTAATGTTAAGTTACGAAATGACCAGTCACTAAATATTTTTTTCAATTTTCTGCATTTTGTTAGTGTAATTATTTAGTATATAATTGTCGCTAAACAGATTAAATTTAATCCCCAAAATTTTGAATGATTTTGGAATGATTCCAAACGACTTGTACGCTTGTTGGGGGTGTTTCACTACAACCCCGCTTGGAACCTGTCCATATAACTTTCGTTTCATCAACATTTACCCTTAAGCCAGAGATTAGGGCATTGCTAAAGAGTATCCATCGTCGCTTAAAAACAGGGTGGAGTCATCAGCATATTGACTTATTAAGTATTTAGAATTTTCTATCTTTAATCCATTTAAATTGGGTTAAATTTTAGAGACGCGCTCAGAATTTCGGCAGTGACAATAAAAAGATACGGCAATAAAGGATCACCTTGCCTTATGCCCTGTTCTATATTGAATCTTTCAGAACAATGACCATCATTAGTATGTAACTAGAAATGTTGCTGTGGGATGTTTGAAACCACCTTATCATAGAGAGTCTAACATTTAAAAATTCCAACGTCTTTTGGATAAAGATCCATTCCAGAGAATCGAAGGCCAGAACTAGGATGCCAGGAATGTCTAGTTTCTCATATTTAGCAATTAAATCGAAAGTTCATCTAGTACACGCCCCAGTGTAACGAGCTTTCATAAAACGGAGCTTGGTGTTTGAAATGAAATTGGGAACGACTGTTTTTACTCGGTTTGCAATTGCAGCTGATCCTGTTTTTGTTTCTACATTAATTAGAGATATTGGGCGTCAGTTTTTAATGTATTGTTTAGGTTTGTTTTTGTTTTGGTAAACAAGTAATAATTCCCAATCTCTGTGTAATTGAAAGATTTTCCAATTCATAGCCACAATTTAACGAACTTATTAGATAGGTGCCAATGTCTTTCCGAAAAAAGTTTAGAACCTGGAGGTGAAGCCGTCAGAACTGGGTGTTTTATTGTTTTGCATTGCTTTAATGGCGTTTAAGCCTCCCGTAGGTGGTAATGGCAGTTCGAGAGACATTTTTCCGTCATTACTTAAACAGTTAAGAAAGGGGTTACTTTTGCTCAAAAAAGTATCATCTGTATCAAGAGGTTGATTATAAGGTAGTTTTGATGAAAATACATTTTCGTAAAATGATTTTTGCTCGATCAGAATCTCGTGTATATTAGTAATTTTCGATCCACCATCCTTTATTAACTTGGGGATAGTTTTTTCCGTATAATGTCTTTTTCCAAGTTGCAGAAGTACTTTGTTGGTTTTTCCCCCTCCATTTTCCATTTTAATTTTGTTCTCATTATCATTCCCTAAAGCTTTTTATCCCTAATGGTTGTAAGTTCGTTTTCAAGTGATCTCATTTCCTCTGACACTGACTGATTCCCGCTGTCGAGTTTAGTTTTCAGAACTTTTAAATGATCTTTTATTTCTTCGTGCCTTTTGTCCGCCTTACGTTTTACGGAAGAGGCGTATGCTGTACTTTCCCCTCTTATCATAATTTTTAGTGTTTTCCAAAGAAGCTGATTATCTATAGTGTAACTTTTTGTGTTATCATTTGTATATTGGCCTATTGTTTCAGCTATAACTTGTTTAATAGCAGTTACATAGTCTGGATCGCCGAGTAGGCGCTTATTAAACTTTAAAATGCCCTTCCTCCGGAGCTGGCTATCAAAATATAGTTTTATGCTTATTGGGTTATATCACATGAAACGTCATTAATTTCGACGTAACAACCCGTGTCTTATTTCCTGATTATCAACTAGTGTCTAATCGGCGCGTGGTCCCATAGCAGCAGCATGTCATGGTGTGAAGCAGCTGAGCCAACGAACTGATTGTCGGTTGTTTTGGGAGAATTTAGCGACAATGAATTAAATAAAAAGTGTAAAAAACATTCGAAAATTCATGTGATATACAAAATCTTTAACTCGTGATGTTTGGATACATGTATAAGATTATTTGAAACTCGTTTGATGAATTCGATTCACAACTCGCCTAAAGTCTCGTTGTGAATTTGATCAAACTCGTTTCAAAAAATCTTATATCCAAATATCACTCGTTTGAGATCCTCTATATTGTCAGAGCGGTATCTAGTGAGAATTTCTGCATTTTTAGAAACGAGTTGCAAGTCTGATGATAATAGAAAGTAGTCTAATCCTGCCATTTTATTTCCAGGCCCTCTCCAAGTATAACCTTTTTCCTCTGTATTTTCTAAACGCCAGACATCAAATAAGTCAAATTTTCCATTAAACTCATTATGTTTTTATTTGCCTTTTGATTGTTTTTTTTTTTTGCTTATATTCAATTGTGTCTTTTTCGTAATCTTGTGGAACGTTCCAATCCCATCTTATTATTATTGAATCATTACTAATGCTTTCGACTGCAGAGAATAATTCATCGCATCATCATTGGGACCATAGACAACTGACAGGGTTAATCTTTGATCCTTGATGGTCGCGTCCAGCATTATAAAATTTCCAGTCTCATCTAAAATACTTTTGTGTGTGGTGAACCCAAAAGTGTTTTTGAAAAGTACAGCCACGCCTCTGCTTGAACTTGAGTGAGAACAGAATACAGCTTCATTACCCCTTCACTCCTACAACAGTTTTCCTGTTTCTTGCTCGAATGCGTATCTTCCATAACGTTATGTTAAATTTATCCCTGCATCGAGAAAACATGTCTCGTCGTTTATAACATTCGGAAGATAGGCCACGGCAGTTCAGGCTTCCTATTATTATGCTAGCCATCCTGGATGAAGTTATGGGTAGAGCTAAAAGTATATGTGCTGCTGCTATGTTATGAATCATTAATTGGCCATTTTTAAACTTACATTTCTGTACAGAACAGTACATGGAAAGATCTATGAATCTGAAAGGTTTGTTCCTAACACAAACATTGATTTTCTGTACTAAGTTGTCATTAGAAAAGCTGTTTGATCTGAAATTTGAAGTTTTATCAGTAACAAAAAAGGTAATAAAAAACAGTAACAAAAATGAACTCATTTCACTTCCGGATTTGATGTTTTCTAAACAAAACGCATGCCTGAACTGGCCAAAATAGGACAGCAGCAAAGCCGATATACAGGTCGTGGAGAGTGGACCGCAACCAAACCACCCGCGGAGCCCAAGGTCACCCAAAGTAGGACTTTCAAATTCTGTACGTATCGACGAAAACACAAGCAATGTTTCAGCCGATGGACCTTCGAGTTATACCCGGAGGTCCATTGGTTACTGCTTTGCTTGTGCTTGTTATGCTTCGCAACAAATTATAATTAGAGATAAGAGAGTTAATGATATCACGGACATCATTTTTATTTGGAAGAGTACTTATCACGTCAGTCATAGTTTTTACTTGCCCTGCAAGGTCACGGAGATCCTGGAATACGATATCTGAAGCAGATTTAGACACGAGTTTTTCTCCTGAAATATTATTTTATTACCCGTGTTTGTACGAATACGGTAGCAGACTTCCAGGAACCATTGTTGCCTGCTGTTAGCTCGGTGAGTTGGTTGCATATATTGCTCGTATTCTTTTCCTCTCAACCTCCACTTTGATGTATAATTTGTGTATATTCAATTTAAATTTATGGAATATCAGAGGTGGGGATTTCAAAGTAAACATATTTCCCTTACTCATATAACACCTTAAAAGATCAAGGCAGATTCAACTAATTTAGCTGTCAAACAATAGTTGGCAGGTAGACGAAATATTGATCTGCACGCAATGCAATCAACAGACACCGTTAAATACCGTTAAAAGTCGTTACAGTTGAGTTGTACTGACACCCAGGTAATCACGTGAAGACAAATAGTCAACGTGCACGGAAAACAGCATGTGAACTCAGAGAAAGTGAATCACAATGTTGGTCATTTTAACTCGGAAGTTGAGGGCCTATATAAGTAATGACATTTTGTTTGTTTTGAAAATATTCACCTCTGATATTCCTTCAATTCAAATTAAATACCCAAAATGTACATCAAAATGAAGGTTGAGATGTATAGAACACGAAACACGTGTAATCAACTCATAGGGTCCACTGTAAGCACCACTGGTTCCTGGAAGTCTACTGCCGTATCCGCACCAGAACTGATAATTTAATAATATTTCACAAAAACAACTTCTGGCCAAATGTGCTTTACATATCCCAGAACAAAGCTAGGGGATCAACATTCTTCAAAACACAGACTTCATCGGACGGAAAAGGAATGTAAAACAACGCCGTCTAAAAGCAAATAATGAAAAAGATCGCCTTCATACAGTATACTGTTATTAGATAGAGATTGCACAGTTGCCATATTCAAGTATCATGATACCTGTTGAAATTACGATTTTGTTTTTCGATGGAAATGCGTGGTATCTGCGCATGTCTGTCGAGCATGGAAACCATCTTCAATAAAAAATGCAGACAGTGTTGTCCTTTTCCAAAATGCAGTCCTATCGCTGCAGTCGAAAGCGTTTTGAATGCCTAGCTTTGTTACTGAACATCTGAAGCACATTCGGCCACGAGTTGTTCTTGCGAAATATTATTTTATTGTCAGTTCTGGTGCGAATACGATAGCAGACTTCCAGGAACCAGTAGTGCCTGCTGTCAACTATATGAGTTGATTACATATGTGTTTCGTGTTCTATACATCCCAACCTTCATTTTGATGTATAACTTGTGTATATTTAATCTGAATTTAAGGAATATGAGAGATGAGAATTTCAAAATAAACAAAATTCCATGACTTAGATAGCCCCTTAAGCAAACTGTCTGGGGAAACTCAAGAATAAAAGCTGTACCATTATCCTTTGAAATACAGAAAACCTCAGAATACATACAGTCCTATAATTTCAAACAACAGACATGAGAACAATAAAATCTGAACTGCTGAAACAACAATATATCTAAACTAGAACTCTTTCGTATGTGCCCATGTGCCGTATGTAATGTTCGCACGTTGTGCATGAGCACGCAGGCACATATTAGCACGCCCATTCAGCGTGTGTCCATGTGCTGAATGCAATGTGTATACACAGTTCGACATCGTGCACTAGTACACATAATCAGAATTCATAACATAGCTTGTAGATACATATACTGAGTCAAAAAAGAATGTGTAATAGAAACAAATGTGAAAAAATAGCATAAAGGATGAAACATAATACTTCTAATGTTGCATGTTTGTGAACAAGAAGTCGTGCAAAGAGTTTAACGACATGTTGTTGTTGTCCACCCAACCGTATACAATTTTGCTACGGATTTCAAAATAGCACGTGCTACCCGCGAATGTCAAATTGAATGGGTGAATGGGTGACCGACGATTTTCTTTGTGTTATGTTGTGCAAGAGAGCCGGTGTAAAAGGAATGGAAGTCCGTAGGAACGTTAGTCCCTCTGGACTATTATTCCGCGGAATTATAGTCCTAGGTCTAACATTTCTAGGAATAGTAGTCCGGCGGACTACTATTCCCAGAAATGTTAGACCTAGGACTGTAATTCCGCGGAATAATAGTCCAGAGGGACTAATTTTCCTACGGACTTCCATTCCTGTCACACCGGGATTACTGAGAAAACACGCTAGTTTTTGTCTTCCGTAATTTCAAATAATGCCAAGGTTAACCGAAAATCAGAGGTTGCGTGCCATTGGTATGCATGAGGCTGGGATTCCTCCAGATGAGCTCGCTGCTATGTTCGGAGTCACTATGGCCGCTATTTACCGCCCCATTGGAAAGTATAGGTTTACTGGATCTATTGACGACCGGCCGCGTTCAGGTCGACCAAGAGTTACGACCCCTGCACAAGACCTACACATCAGTACGTCTCACTTGCGGGATCGCTTCCTTCCGGCGACGAGGACAGCAGCAATTACTCCTGATAGAACTAACAATAGAATCAGTGCACAAACTGTCCGCAACAGACGGACCAATCCTTACTCAACGTCATCGTACCGTCAGAATGGATGGGAACTTTAGCGTGTTCGCTTGACTCAGCATAGTTGGAGCACAGTTCTTTTTAGTGATGAATCACGATTTTGTCTACGGCGCGCTGATGGTTGTGCAAGAGTCTATCGCCGACGAGGAGAACGGTTTTCTGATGCTTGCGTGCGGGAATGCGACCGCTTCGGCGGGGGTAGTGTAATGGTTTGGGCAGGAATTTCCTTGCACCATCGAACGCAGTTGCTCTTCATCGATGGTAATCTGAATGGACAGCGATATAGGGACGAAATTCTTTACGCTGTTGTTGCCCCGTTGTTCAACGCTAACGTCGGATTGCAGTTATTCCAACAAGACAATACCCGATGTCACGTGGCGCGTATCTGTAGTGACTTTCTTGAGGAGCAGAGCATAGAACTTCTTCCCTGGCCCCACTTTCGCCGGATTTCTCGCCAATCGAGCATCGTGGTGATCAATTGGACCATCGGGTACGACTTCATGATCTTCAGACGTTTGGCGATTTACGCAATGTTCTAAGGCAGGATTGGAACGCAGTACCACAGGGTGACATCCAGAGACTTATCAGGTCTATGTGCCGTCGATGTCTTCCCATCCAAGAGGCAAACTGTGGCCATACACGTTATTGACTGCATGTGTGAACTTTTCCTTTCACCCCATGTATGAATTGCGACGTACTGACGTGACGCTGGCAAAAGTAGGAACATGAAATTATGCAAATTCATACAGCTAGACTCGCAATATGAATTTACAATAATTTGTTTGGGATTAATGTCGATAATACTAAAAAACTTGCTCCTCAAAGTTTATTATACTTTCTTTTTTGACTCCGTTTACAAGCAGGGCAGAGGATTCCGAAGAAATTCGAGCTAGTAAAGTTGCACTTACATAAAAGAACGCGCCTTACAACACAACTTGCAACTATTAGAGGCCCCAGTGGTGTCATCGCCAAGTCCTTTTTGTAATTTTGAGTTTTTTTTTTGATTTGGAGGTATTGTCTGGTCTAATTGGGTAATTCTACGAAATAAACGAGGATTTTGGGTAAGTTCAAATTTGCTGTTATACAGAAAAACGCACTCTCCGAACATGCCCAGTCTTATTGTAGGCATTTGTGTCACATAGCAACCACGTAGTACCATAGAAACCAAGACAGAGGCCTCCAGTGTACAAAATGGACGACGGAAACAAGTGTTACCCAAACAACACACGCTGCTAAGTACATGTATCACCATGGGGATGACGACACAAGATGGCCACTTACATGGGCTACCATGACAACCACACATGACATAACTAGGTCACGTGACTATGACGTAACATGAGGTCCCCCACTAGGTTCCCCAATGAGGGCCGAGCTCCACATCTCCTACTACTAGTGACGATCTCATATGACATTTCTGAACCGAGTTCACTAAAATCGATCTGTGCAGAGGATAAGATCGATTTTAATGAACGGCGTAAACAAATTTCATATAAATGAATTTGGATTCTATTTATCACATACTTTGTAATGTGTAATTTCCCCTTAACCCTTTGAACCCCAACGGCCGCTTTTCCGGCCCAGAAGCATGATACGTCATAATTTCATTAAGTCGGATGGCTACACGTTGAAAATATTAATACCCCCAAATAATTAATGTGGACTCTTGTACTAATTCAAATGTCATCTGCCCTTCGTATTAGGTTAACAGTTGTTGGATTATAAGTATATTAAATCAATTCTACTTCCGAAACCAACTCACCCACAATGATACGACGTCGACATTGTCTCCTGACGTCACGCATTTATAAGACGTGTTTTGAACACTGTTTTATCGAGAAAATGTGATAAAATACTTTGTCTCTAAGTGCTGAGAAAACAGAACGAAAAATACGTGTAGGGGTGTGTCTCTCCTCTCGATGTCGTCTTAACCTAGACAATAATGTTTGGGTTGCCACAAAGATTTCATTTCTTTTGTTGTTTCTTTTCTTGTTTTCGAGTCCTCCAAAAGAAAACAGTGTGTTAGGGTCTGTCGCAGATGATATGGTACAAGTATCAGAAAACTGAGAGAGCTAGAGAAAGTTCTAGCAATTGTCGGGAGATATGGGAACAAACGGAGACTCGAACTAAACGAAAGCAAAAAAAATGTTATTATCATGGGTCGTAAAGTGAAATCTACCCGAGGGTGTTGGTTGAGGAGTTCTGCATCCCGGAAGGTAGCAGCAAATTTTTTAGTGTGGGAGAGACAGGTCACCACGAGTATTTGGGAGAATATTTATTTATTGGTGTTTGAAGTCACATATTTCTGCACAATGGCTAATCGTGAGCGCGACATGGAGTTAAAGTCCAGTTTATACAATCCTTTATACCCATGTTGCCCCAAGCAATCCATTTTGGAAATGGTGGGTGTACAAAGTAAAACATATGATACGGAAGCTATACCTCTAAACCAAACGGTTGTAAAGAGCTTGGAAATTCCGCAGAATGATGTAAGCCGATAGATAACAAGGTCGAGTAACGCCGCAGCACTAGAAACAGTCAGGGGTGAGGTTTGGGCGATGAGGATGAAGGACAGGATAGACTTAATGAACCTCTGTTAAATCTGAAACTCTGATAAATCTACCCGACAGTCGATGGTGTAAACTAATGTTCCAGAATGGCCGTGGAACGAGGATCGAGGAAGTGGGGGAACTATTCAATGGAGACCTCAAACCTTGAATTGGGGACAACACAGGTTAAAAAATGCAGAGGAAGAGTCATGAAGGATTGTAACCGAAATTGGCGAGAGGAGGTTAAAACAAAAAGGTTTTTGGACGACCAGCTTGATAAAGACATGCCAGGTTTTGTTGAGTACCTTTGTGTTACAGTTCGAGGGGCTACTGCTGCTAAAGAAGCTGTCTCGATCGCTGGATCTTAGGGAGAAATTTGGCAAGGCAATGAATGGAGAGCCCTTTCCAACAATTAATCAGACGATAGAGTTTCAAGTATGTCATAAATTTTAATATGACAATACGCAAGGCGTAAGAAGGAACCCCAAAGTATCCCACTTATTGAAATATTTCATTCCGCAACCATTACTCCAAAAACATTTTATGCAATCGAATTCCTGCAATTGTTTTATTTCAGCCAAACATGAATACGTATCACAGTACTAAATATTTTCCCACAAGCGACCACTATAACGTTCAGGCGAAAAAAATATGGTCGCATAATTTTAAATTTGGCATTCAAATATCTTTTGTCAAGTATAGCCCTTCAGACAACCTTTTTCGGATTCTTAAACAGGGGACATGCAACAAATAAGAGCGAAAAACTAAAAGAAAGGGAATTGCTGGTCACGTGTACATATTTCTCTGGGAATTCCCAACCAAAACACACCAATAGTCAAATGAATGTTTAGGTCCAAAAAATCTTCAAATCACCTTCTTTATTCATCTGGAACATTTAACAGTAATGCAAGATGTCAGTAGAATTCTTCAAATGTTTATTGAAAAAATATATTTTCCCACGACTGCTTAGTTTTGGGGATTACATAATTTCCGAGTGCAACTTTTCGAGGCAGGTAAATCTAATTAAAATATTTACAACAGTTATACCTATGAGCAAAGCCATCCCTACCAAAAATACATTTACCTCTTTTATGTGATGAAAGACTCATTTCTGCAACAGAATTCAACTTTGGGCTTCTGCCTAGTCAAAAACATGGGAAATTTGTTCTTTTGAAGATTAGTGTCCAGTCTCTGTCAAATGGGCTTAAAAACTGGTATTGCCTCCGACAGAATTTCTACTCTGTTACCTAACGAGTAAGCTGGGAGGAATAAGAATTCACAGCTTTCTTTGAAAACTACCCTAATCCCAAAATAAAACTAAAATCTGCATCAGCACACAAAACCTTTTGACAAAATCTGTTTTATTTAACCATACAGCAAGATAAATAGTGCCCCACCCCCATGAAACAATATGTCAATTTTGTGTCAAAATTGGGCTTGTGCAGGACTTATAATTCCTCTAAATTTGGGAGAATCTATTTGGATTCTTGCGAAAATTGTTGCGAGAATTCAGACCTGCTATGGGCCAGGATCCCATGAGGCCAGTATGGTTGAATCCCTGTTGCATACTGGTAATTCATGTTAACCCTTTACCCAATACAGCTTTTTAATTTTTAAAACACCAACTACTGATTTTTTTTTAAAAGCCCCCCCCCCTCCCCCCGGGGGGGGGGGGGGGCTTAATCGCTCACCTGCCAAAGTGGTTCAGAGAAGTACTTTGGGTCACATTCAGTTAGTCATGGTTTATGAACACTACATAGGAATGATGTTATGAAATTATTCATAACTCTAGTGTCCATGTCAGTTGATTATTAGCATAGGTCTTCCTGACTGCTTCCAATTCTGTCAGCTGTAGACAAGTACTGCCAATCTTCCAAGGGTTGTTGTGTCACTGCAGCTTGAAAGGCAAATTTTATGGAAAAACTCTAAGGAATGGATTTGAACATTAATGAACCACCTTGAACCTAATCCACCCCTGCCCAAATATTAGGCCATTGACTCGAAATGATCAAACTCAAATCTGCCCCCCCCCCCGCGCGATACCAAATATGAAAGGATTCTGACTGGCAGGAACCAAATTGGAACAAATTTAGTTCTGACCTCCCCAGAGATGTTGTACGCCAAATATTAAAGCATTCTAACTGGTCGGTTTGAAGAAAAAGATTTTAAAAGAAATTTTCTCATGTCGCACTGAGTTAATTTGAGCTCCCATAACGAGTCCAAATATTAACCCATAGGTTTGGCTTGAACAAACATGAATCTGACCCCCTTAGAGATGCTGTATGTCAAAACGAAAGGATTCGGACTGGTGGATCTGAAGAAATAGATTTTAAATAAATGTCCTCATACTGCACTAAGTTAAACTTTGGACTTCAATAGATAGCCCAGTTATTAACCCAGAGACCCGATTCAAACAACACCCCCGCCCCCCTCCCCCCGCACACCCCACTAGAGATGTTGTATTCCAAATATGAAAGCATTCTGACTGGTGGATCTGAAGGAGGTTTTCAAAGAAATTTCCTCATATTGCATTGTTGATATTTGGGTGCCCATAGGGAGCCCAAATATTAACTCAGGGACTTGATTTGAACAATCTTGAATCTGCCCCCCCCCCCCCCACCCCCCTCCTCGCCCCTAGAGATGCTGTATACCAAGTATCAAAAGATTCTTATATATGGTTCGGAGAAGATTTTTTTTAATTTTGGAAAATAACTTTATTTCAACAAAGTGAATTCATATATGATAAGGAATATGAATATCAAATTTGGTTCAATTCGGCACAGTTGTTTATGAGAAGAGGTTGATAATGTAAAGTTCAGACCGGACTGATGGACAGATGGTCGACAGATAAAAAGTCATCACTTAAGCTCCCCCTGACTTACAGTCAGGTGAGCTAAAAATACTCATCAAGCTTAATAATTATGGATGTCACTGCAACCGGCTGATGAGAGTCGGTTCCAATAACAGCCATATTTGTACAAATTTTATTGCCAGTGGCACAATATTTCAGGTCGTGTTAGTGTTGTATTGGTTTAATTTGCTGCCTTTGTATTAGGTAAAGGGTTAAACTGACTCAGTTCTTTTCACGTGAATCCTAGCAGCGGTGCTATGAGAATCTACATGGTTTCTCGCTGGTTTTGTTGCACGGATCTCTACGTAAATCGATTCTCAGATTCTCGTCGAAATATAAGCCCTGGCTGAGGCTATATAATTCACCAATATCAATAGAAAGTGCCATTGTATCTCAACAAATGATGTCAAATATTCTTTTACCTAGTGATGGGGTAAAATATAGCCCCGGACGTGCCCCCCCCCCCCCCCCACACACACACACACACATCCCTCAGTATGCCTCTTTCCATAAAAAAACTATATTAATTTATAAATAAATTGATGTTGATATTGAATTTCGGATTTACCATTGTTATTTAATCACATTCTGGCTTCTGAAGACATTTCACATTGTGTTGGATGAATATTTTGCAATCTTTGTAAGAAAAAACCTCAGTTTTCTCAGTTAAGGCACCTCGAGTCATAAAACAGTGATTTTTTTCCAACAGAATGACCAGTACCTGCTACAGTGCTTGTGTTGCAATTATCCACAAGTGCACTTTCACTACTTTGGTTTTAATCCCCACAGGCACACATTCAAAAGGAGTGAAATTGTAGAAAATGTGTTCACAAAGAGGACAAATCAGTTACAGTACAGTCGCCGTGGACGGGTTGTAATACACGCGTGGGAAGTGATGTCCACTCATACGTTTACCAGGCAATAAAAAGCATGTTCCGCAAAATTTTAATTAATGAAGCACCGGGTTGTACCTGGTGCTTCGTCATTTACATGTTGGATGATTATTCCTTTCGTTAGTGTTTGGCATCAAATATTATTGTATCCGTGGAAATTTGGCCCACCCGTGGAAAGTGAGCAGTACACAGTAGAGCTGTAGGTTTTTAAATTTCTTGTTCGGTTTCGGTTTTGGTTTTTCAGGTGGAGTAAAACCTCGGTTCGGTTCGGTTTTCGGTTTGTTCATGAGGCCAAATAAAATTCAATAAAACTCATTCTTATGTCCGGAGTCATAACTGAATGGCAGCGAAATTGAATGAAACTCAATGAATGCCCGAAATAAGCTATAATACATGTACATGAAGAATCAGGAAGGTCATTATAATAATTACCTAAATATACAGAACCGTTATTGTGCTTGGCTATTTTTCGAGGCCTGACACCTACACGCAACTTGAGGAAAGCTGCAAACACAACTAAGCTGAAATGTCGGAAATCCACAGAATGTAGCCTTCCCAGAGTAGTGAGAGTACCCAGACACTGCCAGTGGCAGTGTCTGGGTACTCTCACTACTCTGGGATGGCTACAACATTCTGTGAATTTCTGCAGCAAGAGGGTATTTTAATAAAAAACGAAAAACCGCAGATTACGGGATGTCGACGGTTTCGGTTTTAAAAAAAAACAAAAACAACCTCGGTTCGGTTTCGGTTAACCTACAGCTCTAGTACACAGCAGATGTACTGTATTTGTTTCAAGTATATAATACTCTTTGATGTTTAATATATTTGTGACGGGCTGGGTCCAAAGTACTCAGTACTCGTAGTACTCGAGTACCACTTTTTGACAAAGTACTCAATACTCGCCCCAGCCCTGATTTGCGCATGTGTGTGTGGGAGGTTGGAGGGTGAAAGATAGCTGCAAATTATTTGAAACGTAGACCCAGGCAAACGAAAAGCAAAGAAACATTTCATCTGAAGGACAGACCGACAGACATAGAGTAACACATTTTGGATGCCTACATAAAAGTAGTGACTAACTTACAATGAAAAAATATAGAAAGAATAGCCAGGGCAATGTTGTCAAACAGAAAACAAGAGACCCCAGGGGGCCTGGGGGCATTCACCTGACTTGGTAGCCTAAATATCAACCCAGGGAATATATTTGAACAAGAAAAGCTTATACAAAATATCCAAAGATTCTGACCAGTGGATCTCAAAAAAAAAAAAAGATTTTTAAAGAATATTCCTAACATTGAACTAAGTTATATTCGGGCTCCCACGGGGAGCCTGAATATGAACCCAGGGACTTGACTTGAACAAACGTGAATCTCACCTCCCTATGGATGTTGTATACCAATATCAAAATATTCTTACTGGATTTTAAAGAATATTCCTCTTGTTGAACTAAGTTATAATTCGGGCTCCCACAGGGAGCCCAAATATGAACCCAGGGACTTGGCTTGAACAAACTTGAATCTGACCACTCTAGGGATGCTGCATCCCAAATATCAAAAGATTCTGAAGGGTGGGTCGGAAGAAGAGGATGTTTAAAGAATATTCCTCATATTGCACTAATCTAATCATAGAGAGCCCAAATATGGATCCAGGGATTTGATTTCAACAAACATGTGAATGAATCTTCCAAAGATGTTATATGCGAAATATGAAAGCCTTTGGAGCAGTGGTATGGGAGAAGAAGATTCTTTAATGTTTTTCCCATTTCTCACAGTGTCAGAAAATGATGACTCCGCATTTGTTCAAAGTCCTGGAATACTGCCCTATGATAAAACCGACGGCAACTTTTTTAGACCATTCCTTTCTGCTGTTCCTAAGGAAGCATCACGCAAAATTAAAATTCTCAGTGCCATGTAGTTTTGAAGATATGGGCGTTTTAATTTTTTTTCTATATTTGGATCCTGCAGTTCCCATAAGGCGACGGAAAAATTTGTTTGCATAAATTAGGTACTTATGACCCAATAAGCCCATCATATCAAATTTTCTTCAAATTGGCATCCCAATTCGGAAAATAGAAATTTTGGTGCAATTCGGGCTCCCACAGGAAGCCCAAATATGAACCCATGGATTTGGCTTTAACAAACTTATATCTCACCTCCCTAAGGATACTGCATATCAAATATCAAAACATTCTGACTGAGGGATGTGAAGAAGAATATTTTTGAAGAATATTCCTTATATTGAACTAAGTTATAATTCTGGCTCCCACAGGGAGCCCAAATATGATCCCAGGGACTTGGCTCGAACAAACTTGAATCTCACCCCCCTAAGGATGCTGCATATGGTACAAAACATTCCGACTGCTAGATCTGAAGAAGATTTTTAAAGAAACTTCCTCATTTTGAACTAAGTTATAATTCAGGCTCCCACAGTGAGCCCAAATATGAATCCAGGGATTTGGCGTAAACAAACTTGAATCTCATCCCCCTAAGGGTGCTGCATACCAAATATCAAAACATTCCGACTGCTGGATCTGAAGAAGATTTTCAAAGAAAATTCCTCATTTTGAACTAAGTTATAATTCGGGCTCCCACAGTGAGCCAGGGTTTCGCTAATATATTTTTTGCGGGACCCATTTATTTTTTGCGGGACCCATTTCCAACATGTGTCTTAATCACATGAATTATGCTTACTTATCTTCAAATACATAGATTGTTAGATTGTTCAACCACCACATCAAAGGCTATTGCAATAATCTTGTTTATAGAAATTAATTAGAGCTGATGCGGTTAACTGATTAATCGACTAACCAATGATCAACGTCTTCATCGATAAAAAAGTAATTGATCGGTTAACCGTTACTTTTGAAATACGGTATTGTATGGGTTAACTAAGAACAAACTTGCTCCAAAACAGGCAAACATTGTCACACTGGCTAACATCAAATATATGACACAGAGTACTGCATGCCAGTTACGTGCAGACATACTTGTTCACTTGCACATACTGTATCAGTAGCTGGAAATGGTCATTCTCAACCGTAGGGGATAATGGCCGGTACCCGACCATTTTGAAATCTGTGGACCAGAAAATGATGGTCCAGACAAAACTGAGGTATTTTTGACAAAATTGGGCTATTATTAGAAACAAAATAAAAATTTTTTCAGAAAATTTACGGTTTTTCCGAAAAATTTTTGGGTTTTTCAGGAAAATCCCGGATTTTTTGCGGAAAATGTTCGAATTGGAGCTTTCTAGACCACGGAACTTATAACAAAATGGGTTTTCGGTCCAGCCTTTTTTGAGAGATTAACACTGATTTTCCCATAGGGATGGATTTTATTTCGGAAAAAAACACGAAAAGGTCAAAAAAAGGCAGAGTCATGTTTTGAAAGGACCTCGATCAGGAACTGAGATTTTCTCGTGGGAAATGCCACGACGCATTGGACTGGGTAAATTTTTGTCGCCGTCTGCTGGTCCAGACAAACCCCCGATATGCCACGGGTTTTTTGGATTCTTTTTTTTTTGTCGGATCCAGAAAAAAAAACCCGATACGCCACGGGAGGAGGATCGCGATTGGAAAAAAAATGTGTATATATTATTATATATTATAAATTAAAAGATGAATGATAATATATATAGAGGATATTCACGAAAATTTGATGAATACCGAAAATATCTCGTGAGTGGCTACAAAGAAATATGAGGATCTTCACGAGCGACGCAGTCGCGAGTGAAGATCCTCATATTTCTTGTAGCCACGAACGAGATATTTTCGGTATTCATCAAATTTTCGTTCATCAATCCCGATCTATTATGAAGTTCTCCACTAGCTCCCTCGCTTGGACATCCACCCCGTCTTTATATTTGAGTTGAAAATTCTCAGGAACATTACTTTACACCATCGGCTGTCTGGGAGATTTACCAAATAATTAGGATAACCGAGTTTCAACAGTTCTATCCTGTCCTCGATCCTCATCCACCCAAGCTCACTCCTGGTTGCTTCTAGCGCTGTGGCATTACTCGACCCCGTTATCCATCGGCCTGCATCGTTCTGCAGGGTTTCCAACCTCTTTACGGCCGTCTGGTTTAGGGGTACCACCATGTGCCAGGCTACCTGTTGAGAAATTCAGACAATTTACCTTAGCTCAATAAAATTATATCACGACCAATGTAAAACACTCAAATAAAATATGCACCCACTAATGCACGTATTTCTAGATTTTGATAATCACTCTTTGTGTGGGAAAGCTGTTCATAAAGACGCAAGCCTGTTCATCAATCCCGATCTACTATGAAATAAATAAGATATGTTTAAATAAAAATTATTATTATTATTATCTTGAGACAAAACTGTGTAACACAATCGTTGAAAAGATTACAGCTTGTTGTATCCATGAAGCCGAACGTGTGAAGAAAATGTTTATACAGTACCGATAGATCTTGTTATAAACTGAAGATCGGGTTCTCACTTTGATCAGTGTATTCGAATTAAATACCAAACACACACACACACAAGCTCTCGCCCCCAGGAGAAGACGAAGTCTCTTACAAAATAATGAAACAATGCCCCAACATCTTCTACTGCAGACTTACCAAACTCTTAAACTGCTGTCTCTCCTGTGGGTACTTCCCAAAATGCCGGAAAGTGGCCACGGGAGTCATGATACCTAAACCCGACAAAGACCTTACCAACCCTTCTAACTACCGCCCAATCAGCTTGCTTAGCTGTGTTGGGAAAATATTTGAGCGGATTCTCACTACGAGACTTCGCAGCTATCTCGAACCAATCAATTTTTTCAACAAATGGCAAAGAGCGTATAGGAGTCAGAAAGAGGGAATCGAACACGTATATAGACTGGTCGATTATATGAAAACAGCATTTAGTCAAAACAAAATCGGAACCGCGCTTTTCTTGGATGTAGAAAAAGCGTTCGGCTCGGTATGGCACAATGGCGTGAGATATAAACTAGCGAAAATGGGATTACCCACTAAAATTCTAAGGATCATATCATCATTTCTAACTGACCGAAAAATCAAGGTGAGGGTTAATCGCGAGGTGTCAGAGGAAGTAATACTCGAAGCGGAAACACCACAAGGGTCGGTTCTAAGTCCGCTTCTTTTCATAATATATGTGAATGATATAGAAAAAGTAGGGAAAAACTTTGTTGAACTATCGCAGTTCTCAGACGACAAAGGCATTTGGACAGCCAGCAAGTCCAGAAACATAATTAAAAATCGTCTACAGGATACCATTCGCGATCTTGAGAGCTGGTGTGCCCTGTGGCGCATCAAACTCAATGACGCCAAAACTCAAAAAGTTACGTTCTTCAAAAAGCAAAGGAAAAAACCAGTCCCGAGTATCGATCTCCAGTTATACGATCACAAACTAGAAGCAAACAATGAGGCCAAATTTTTGGGATTTATCCTAGATAGCAATCTCAGTGTAAACAGTCACGTAAACTCCATTACGGTTAGAGCTACTAAACGTATCAATTTTCTGAAGATGATCAGAGGTAGAAATTGTGGAGCAAACAAAGATGTGCTTCTCAAGCTCTACAAAACATTTATACGTCCGGTACTAGAATACGGTGCCATAATAACAAGCGACCTAAGCAAAACCAACATTCAGAAGCTACAGAGGGTTCAAAATTATGCCCTGCGAGTGGCACTATGCAAACCGAAATGGACACCGATAAAGGAACTTCACGAGCTAGCGAAAATAGAAACTATTGATACGCGATTAAAAGACCTACAAACCAAAACCCTCAACAGACTCCAAGATAGTGAATTAATGGTTGAGCTGAACGAACACCGATCCCTTAACAGAAAAACAAAATAAGTTTCCAGAAAAAAAAAAAAAAAAAAAAAAAAAAAATAATGAAATAAAATAAAAATTATACAATATAACTAAATCGCGTGGAGTCAGTGAGGATTGCCTCGCTACTCATTGGGAACTTTAGGATAGAGTCTGTGAGGACTGCCTCGCAACTCTGCTGAAGCGCGATTGAAACGCGTTTAATAAGATCTATATAACAAAACCCTCCACATACTCCAGGACAGTGAATCAATGGTGAAGCTGAACGAACACCGAACCCTAAACAGAAAAAACAAAATAATCCACAGTAAATTAAAATTACTCAATAGAATTAAACTGCGTGGAGTCAGTGAGGATTGCCTCGCTACTCATTGAGATCTTTAGGATTGAGTCTGTGAGGATTGCCTCGCAACTCTGCGTGTGGGGAGTGGGCTCCGAAGAAACACACCCCTTACCCCATCCATAGCAACAATCACACAGCAGGCACAATATACAATAGCGGATACCTATCTTTCTCTCTACCTTTTACTTTTCTAACTGAACATTCTCAAATTTTCTTGCAACACTCTTATCAAGAAGACGCATTTAAATGGTAGACAAAGCGTAGGAGGAATTGGTGCAACCTACCTTTCTGCAACATATACAAGAAACCACCAAACGCTAGGCAAGGATTGAAACAAGCTTGTCTGGCTGGGAACGAGTGTACATTTGATATAAATAAACATTTGAATAAAGATTTAACAGCCCTTTTAAGGGCTTGAGGGTGTGTGTCAGTGAATGTTTTTTTTTGGGGGGGGGGGGGTGGGGTGGAGGAGGTCAATTGGAATTCCCGAAGGATAACCAGATACCTCAAAATCACATACGGCATCCTATCTCCCAGAAGGCTTGATGGATGACTCCCGGTTTCTTAAAACTAAACTGTTGGAGCTTTCTCCACTTCATTTTTGTAACCGCTATGGTCATATACCGGGGCCGCTACCAAACCGGCGTTGCTGTTTGGTTTTCTTTTCTCTTCTTCCCTTAAACTTGCCATCGCACAACATTACATTCTGGCTCGCCACCATGGTGGGACTCAAACCTCTACCATCGCCGAACTGGAACCGAATAGAGCTCGCTCTCTAATAGTTTTAAAGGCGTTGAGGGATTGAGTATTGACCATCTAACACTCCAACGTAAACTGCCGGGTATTCTAACCGCGTGCATAACCCCCTCAGACTCCATTTTGGGCAATAGAAAAGCTAGGCCTGTGTGATCCAAGGGAAAAAAATAAGGTTAACCGGGTCGCAAGGGATTTGTAAATCCCACATCGTCCCTGCGCGCCTTCGGCGCGCTAAAACCTTTCATTCATTCCACAAGCTCTCTATTTGGGATAAAACCACTAAAAGTGATCTTTTTTGCAGTTTTTTGTCATAAAGCCCCTGCTTCGTATGTTGAGCACTCTCCATCACAGCAGACGTTTTTCAGATTTACGAAAAAATGGAAAGAATTAAACAGATGACAGACGATAGTTCCACTTCATCAGTGGATTACGAGAAACATCTTGTTAAGTTTCTCGACATGGACTCGATGCATTCAGATGATACATACATGTACTACACAAAAACTTTAGAAGATTTACAATTAGATGTTTCATCAAATCTGCCATTCGATGATTTGGATTCTGTTCGCAGTGATTCATTGGATGAATTTCGATTAAATGGCGTGGACGTGGAAATGGATCCTATAGATAAATGGCAATTGCCGTTCAGAGACCACCACAGTAGTTCTACACACCATGAAGATGAACGTCCAAATAAAATACTTTCGGAGTATCTGTTGTTGAAGAATAGTAAATCCAGGAATACACGCAGTTATTGTGTATTCTGTAAGAACAATCGTGAATCTTACGCCATATATTCTAGTCATGTTTTGAAAGACTTGTCAGGTCGTGTTACGTGTCCGATACTGAGACGATACACGTGTTCTATTTGTGGCAGTACTGGAGAAAAGTCTCACGCAATTAAACATTGTCCTTTGTATACTGGTCAGTATATTGTAAAAACGACTCAGTTATAATTGTTTGTGCTTTGCTCTTTAAGATCGAAATTGAGGGATTTAATTTCAAACGTCTTTTAAAACTCAAACGTGAAACGTTTTAATAATTTATATTGTGAAAGGACACGTGCGCATAGTAATGTTATTAATTACACCGGATAGGGCTGCAACGATTCATCGCGATTTCAATGCATCGCAATACATTTGTACACGATACGCATATCATATCGTTTCATGTGTATTTCGATACGAACGATACACTTCCAGAAGGTTGGCATGATGTAGTCAGAAGTTGCATTGTCAGGCCCAACAAGTCTATTTTGTGCTTTTCCAACTTACAATTCCACCAGAGGAGTCTGAAATTCTATCAGTATAGCTATAATTCATTCACTTTCAGCGTGATATTTACGTTCCCAACGTAATCCCCTTCAGAAGGGGATTACGCTGGGAACGTAAATATCACGTTGAAAGTGATTTATAACTGATAGAATTTCAGACTCCTGTGATTCCACTTGTTCATCTGTATTTCAGTAAAATATCAACTCTGTCTAAATTATAACCAAACTTTGAAGCAACAGACCTCTCACCTCCGAGTTGAACCCAGACTCCCAGAGGTCCATTGGCTGAAACTGAAACTTCCCTGTCTTTCTCAAGCACTAAAAAAAGAAATTTGATGTTACTGGCCAAATGAAAGTTGGACTCTGTGCAGTTTGTGGGACTTTTATTACTGACAATTCACTCTCAATGTACTGCATGTAATGTATCGTGAAAAAATCGTATCGTGAAAAAATCGTATCGTGAAAAAAAATCGCGACACATATTGTATCGTGAGTGAGACGTATCGTTGCAGCCTTAATACCGGAAACAAATATTTGATGAAAGTTTATATAGTTGTGTAATGTTTCTATACGATAATAATAACGATATAACGATAATAAATATAAATAATAATCGATACGATAATATCAGATCTGTTGATATAAACAATGGTAGATTTCTACAGTTTGTAACTGTATATTGTTTCGCTTGAAAATAGGTGGGAATAGATCCTTATACCGGGTGAAAATTTAATTATTATCTCATTGATAATTCATCAAATTTTAAGATATGCTGTGGGGATTAAATTCAAGGTGTCTTCCCACTAGACCAATTCCCTTTAGACCAATTCCCAAAAGACCAATTCCCCTTAGACCAACTACATAGTGTTATTGATTAAGGGTTGATTAAGGATATTTAAGAAAACATTTATTTATAAAAATCTGCCCAACATCTTTTAAATATCGACAAGCCAGAAAATGAGTAGACTATCATCTGAAAAATGAGGTCCCCAGAGGGTGAATTTGGTGATGCTACTCTGCACAGCAGGGTAGCATCACTAAATTTACCCTCTGTGAACCTCAGCCTGAATCAAGGTCTCAAACATAAACAGAAAGAGGTACCCAGAGGATAAACTGGCCCACTCTATGGGATAGCATCAGCAAATTCACCCTATGGGGACCTCATTTTGCAAATGACAGACTGCTTATTTTCAGGCTTGAATATCAATAACATTAAATACATTTATAAATATTTATAAATATATCAAATTATTGATATAGAATTATTTCAAAGTATAACACACCAGTTGGTCTAAGGGGAATTGGTCTTTTGGGAATTGGCCTCGTGGGAGTTGGTCTAAAGGGAATTGGTCTATTGGGAATGAACCAAATTCAAACGTGAACTATTTCAGTAATTTATATTATGGAAGGACACAAACTGGGAATAACGCTAATAATTACACCGGAAACAAATATATAATAGTGTAATGTCGCTGTTCTACGTATCAAGTGCATTGATATAAACAATAGCAGATGTCCACAGCTTGTAACTGTAAATTGCTTCTCGTTAACAGAGGTGAGAAGATATCTACATTTCCAGTGATTCACTAACAGATGGCAAATTTTAAGATATGCTGTTGGAAAGCATATAGTAATTTCTCTTTTTCGACAGGCTTTTGAGAATATTACACAATCACCTGTTTCCCAAATATATTGGGGAACAGATCATTGACAGGGACGTGGCGACAGGGGGGGGGGGGGGGTGGTGTCACCTCCCCAATCCTGGTCAAAATTTCCTATAGTTGGAAATTCGGAGAGCAAGTAAAGAGAAGTTGGAAATTCCATGTATTTGGATTTTGGAGCTTCTTTGGTGATGCTGATGTCTCCTTGACTTCCCAAAATAATTCCAACTCAATTTCAAATCGTCAAAACTTCCAGCTGTTACTATTTACAACTACAGTACACATATATCGAGCTTCAAAAGTATGCATCATGTCAATCGGTACGAGATTTCCATAGTACGTTTATTAATCGTAATAAAAAAATGCACTTCAAGAAAATCACATCATGTAAAATCGTTATCCTGAGTTAATTCCATCTTTCACAGTTACAATATGATGAAACATCGAAAACGGATCATTCCTGCATAAGATCTGTTTTAATGTTAGGACAGTGTGAATTACTTGAACATTTGTTTAGCACATATTCAATTCCCAGAATAATACCAAATAATAATAACCTGATAATTCTATCATAAATGTGTTGGCATTTCAGTTACTAAAATCAATTTCCTGCCCCTTTCATGGCTTAATTTTCAAACGTTTTCTCGGTAGTCAATATCCAACTAGTGGGAGGGACCGGGAGGGGTTTTCCCCCTCCCGGTCCCTCCTACTAGTTGGAAATTTATTACTCGGCACTCCATATCGGAAAACTCTAGCCACGTCCCTGGTCATAGACTATGGGAAACACGTTTTAGTATTTATTCGGGACATAACTATGACCTCTAATTAAAACGAAAAAGCTCATTTCTGCCACCATTGTTTAAAGAGAATGTAACGTTCCAACCCTTAATGTTATTTATTAGATAAATCACCTGAGTGAAAATTGATAAACATTATCCTTTTATCATCCTCGTACCGAAATTGCAAATTATCTTAAAATCGGCTTTGTCCGAAAATACTGCTTTACACGCAATTTGTTTGGCCTGTCTCATTATCCTGTTCTGTGCTTAAATGTCTGATTAAACTCTATTCGAGAGAGACCAACAACATCACTCCTACCCAGCTCCATATTTGTAAATAAAAGGTAACTGTGTATATTTTTATTTGTTAGGGGTTTAACGACACAACGTGGGTGGCATGTCTGACAATTTTACGGGTGAAGGAATCTGGAGTGCCTGGAAGAAACCATTGAGTAACGGTGAGAATCTTTCGGACTTTTCTGCAATTTTCTATCCTGGCAGAAGTAGGATTTGCTTTGACGTGCTGTACGTCTATGGTCAACAAGATGCACGCCTACGGTTCCTTAGCTTTCAACCCATGCCTTTGCCTTTACGCTTCCCCGCCCGTAAAATTGTCTGTCATGATATGACCCATGTTGTTGAAAGTGTTGTTAAACTCCAAAAACAACCGACTAAAAAGGTCACATTTACCTTCTGTACAAATATATCGCACAGTAGGATTGACCCTCATTGAATTTGATGAAGTACAGTACGTGGGGAGTGGATTGTAACTAAATCACCCACAGAGTGGAGTTATCACCCAAGCTATAACTTTCAAATTGTGTAAATATCGACAAAAAACACAAGCAATGTTTCAGCCAATGGATCTCCGGGTTTAACCCGGAGGTCCATTGGCTGAAACTTTGCTTGTGCTGTTTATGCTTTGCAATAAATTTGCAATTATTGCTTGGATGGAATCTCCACTCTGCGGGTGATTTAGTGATAATACACTCTCCACGTACTGTATACAGTACGGCCGCCTTGGACTGGTCACATTGCATGGGGTGGATAATATTTCCACGGACGCAGTGATATTAGATTCTAAACACTAATTATAGGAATAATCTTCAGAAATTTAATTAATGAAGCGCCGAGTACAACCCGGTACTTCATTAATTCTTTTTGGTGCGGAATAATCTGAGAAACAGAATTCTTAGCGCCTAATATTCATCAGGAATTTTACAAAAAACGTTATTATTTAAAAAGATGTTTTGATGATCTCATTGACAGTTTTTCAAATGATTTCCTGTATATATTTAAATGGCACCTTTATACTTTCAAGGGACGATATCGTTGTTCATGGATAGGACAAAAATGGTGCATGAAACATAGGAATACGTATGTTTGTTCAACCCTTTACCCAACAAATCTGCCGTAATATGAAATTTCAGCAGTGGAAAAAAATATATTTTTCAAAAAATTTCAACAAAACCATATCATGTGACCCCTCGTTGGAACGAGCTCGTTCCAACTAGGGTCACATGATATGGTTTTGTTGAAATTTTATGTAAAACTTGAAAAAATGATATTTAAAATAATAAATTTTGATATCGTCTTCGGTGAGTAAAGGGTTAAAAGCACTTGGAAATGGACACACACAGTTGGCTAAAATGACTACTGCAGTACCTTCCCGCTGTCTGCCGTCTGTCGACTTTAGTCGCCTGTCGCGCCAAAAGAGTTAATTAAAATTTTGCTGATGATGATTTGACATCACTGCCCACGCATGGGTTACGACCAATCCACCGCAACTTTACTGTTTGTCGACAATACTCACGTTCAAAGCAGAGTAGTCGAAAACCTGACTGAATATATTATCAAAAAATGATTAATAGTTACTCTTCAACATTTTGTTTGTATTTTCAAAATCTGTACTTGCCGTAAAAATGTTTGTTCCTGGAGAAAAGTTCACACTTTTGGAGTATTGACTGCTTTGGAGCTGAAGGATTTACTTATTTGTACAATGCTACATCTAAATGTTTTCTTAGTAATGAAGTCTTTGAAATTATAGTATTTGTAAAATGTAAATATGATTCGAAAATAAAAAAAATGTTCTGATGAATAAAATTATTTATTGATCATTGGTTTCCAAGTTTGAATACTTTCCTCAACCTTGAGCAGTTTTAATATATTACGAGTCCAGGGGTTACTTAGATAGGATAATAAGTGGATCATTACATCTCAGACTAAGAACAATGTCATTAGTACCCCGGAGAAAGAATAATGATAAAGTACGAAGGAAAGAATGAGGAAGATGTATGTCAAATTGAAGTTTGGTTGAGCGATAAACCTAAGATCATGAATACCCGAAATATTTTGCACGTGGACAGGTAATAAATCAGTCTACTTTCAAAATAGTTTGGATGTTCCGATACAAAGGCGCCAAAAGCACAGGAAGGCAAGGGAGCTGACATTATATTCGCCAGTAAATGGTCCTATGCTACTCATTGCTTTTCCATAAGTGGCATTTCGAGTTACCCCCTTTAAACCATAGGCTTCCTAGGAACTCTCCGAATCACATAAAGTGTTTTATCTACACTGATGGGAACGCGGTGGCTCAGTGATTACGGCATTGAACTTCCAACCGAAAGGCCCAAGATTGGATCCCCGCCAAGGGTAACAGCGTTGTTGGCTTGGTGAGTTTGGCAGTTGCTGGATGGTTCTCTCTGGCTACTCCGGCTGCCCCCACCCGTAAAACTGTCCGACATGTGGCGACGCTGGCTGTCGCAAGTGGCGTTAAACCCCAATAAAGAAATAAATAATTGTCCCTTAACCCTTCACCTAACATGAAAAGAAGACGACACTTGTAAACATTTTTTTTTCATTTTTTTGTCTCAAACACATAGGATATGACCCCTCATTGGAACGAGCTCGACGAGCTCGTTCCAATGAGGGGTCATAACCTATGTTTTGGAGACAAAAAATGAAAAAAATATTGAAAATTAATTGGCGATTTGTGAATAGCGCTGGCCGGTTTTGGCCGTTACGTTGGGTAAAGGGTTAATTGGGGCACCGACCTATCTGCAATGCTAAAGCATTGAATATGGCACCTTATTCCTCTCGGGGACGATATGATGCTTTAGAAATCATTGAACCGATTGTATGGCTTCTTTTTTGGCAGTTATCGACCACACTCCGTCAGTTTACCTGATGCACCACCATCCACTCACAATGGCGTTCCCCCATAAATTAATGAAAAAAGAGACAAGTGTCCTTTGGTTTTGCGGTCTGTTTTTATTTCTATTTTCTTCGACAAACGTTCGTCTGCTAATATTTCCGAAACGTGACGCCATGTTGTTTGTTTGCGGAAGGAGGTGCGATGAATAAATAGTCCGTGCGCTCATTAAATATGCTAATAAGCCGGTCACGTGGGTCATGTGAGATATATATCTAACTCACATGGCCTTCTCACGCGAGGTACGCATATCTCGCACAGGAAGCAGGGAAGAAAAACGGTCCCCATATATATATCAGTGGTAATTTAAATCGGGAGTTATATGGAAATTTAAATTACAGATGGAGCGGTAACATCCTGGGAGACAATGTAGTTATTTGTGAGTCGCATCAAAGATTATGGAACGTTGGGTATCATAAAATAATCTGTGGTATTTACATGGGTGTATATCACTCAAGGGGTGAGGGTGATTACGGGTGATGACAGCTTTCTGTTTTAAGAACCGAAGAAGGTTAAAGATATTTTGATTTTTCCTTAGATTTGCCTTCAGATCCAAGGTTGTGCAAATTGCTATTGATCAAAACTCCAGTAGAAGAAAATGGGCCAACAAATTGTTTCACGTAAATGCCGAAATAAAGCGGAAATCGAGCGATTAATACAGTTCTTTGACAAGTGTTTAGATTTGACACAGTGTGAAGCCAACAGTTTGAACCTGCTTAACGTGTTGAGTAAAATGAATCCATGGAATGGGCGTGAAAGGAAATGACAGATGCCATAGTTGTGAGCCACATGGCGGCAGGGAAGGAAAGTATAAGAAAGATTAGGGTTCCAACACGGGAACTTGGATGAATGACAAATTGAAAAAGGCTGCATCGGGGAGAGTCAAATGTGCTGTGTACAGGAGGAGTAGAGTGCGCAATGGGGAGGGAAAGCATCGAGGCCAGGATAACAAACGAATAATACCAACATGCACCATATAAAGTAAATAAGATTAAAGACGATAATCGGAGAGTGCAGAACTGAAATCTTATTAGAACGATAATCGGAGAGATTAGGACGAGTAGAATGTTAATGATGATAGGGGGAGTCAAGTTCAAAGTGTTTAGTAAATGAATAAAAGGAACAAAGGAAATAATTCACAGAGTATTAAAGCTGAGGGCGGAAATACAGACGACCATGACCAAATCGCATGAAAACTAGTCAAGCACTGGGAAAAGGTAAACGATAAGGGATAGGGCATGGGGTACCCACCTGAGTGTCACAATGAGGTCGAGGAAAATGTATCAAACTTTGTGTGCAGCGACATAAAATTAGAAGAGGTACTATAAGTGGTCTCAAAATTAAGAAACGGAAGAGCGGGGGGATGGAAGAAATTCATAACCAGTTCCAACAAATGGGGTGAGGAACTATGGAAAAGCCTAACGGTCCTATTAAATTTTCTCATAGAAAAAACAGGAGGTTCCAAAAGAATGGAGAGAAAGCAAAGTCACATTTTTCCACAAAAAGGAGGATGAGGACGTATTGGGTAAGTATCCTGGGATCTGGGATCCTGGGATCTGTGTCAGTAGCAACATTGGAAAAGTTTTATGTAATGTCCTCCATGGGAGATTAGAGGGTGTGATCGAAAACATGTGGCTTTGGGGGATAAGTCTAGAATCTCTTTAGGAAGGGAAGGAGAGTCACTGATCATGTTTTCACACTATCCCAAATGATAGAATCCGCTAAAGCCAAGAAGAAAAGAAAGTTTATGTTTTTTTCTGGATATTGACAAGGCATAGAATTGGGTATGGAGGGAGGGTATGGGGTGAAAGCTTGAGACCTTGAGCCTGGGCGGTGAGTTTGTTAGAATTCTGAAAGCATTATATAAAGATGTACAAAGTGAACTCAGTCTTGTAACATAAAAAGGAATCATGTGCATATGGAGATAGGCCTAAATTAGGGGTGTATCCTTTCGCCAATTCTCTTTTACAGCAAAGGTTTAGGAGATGGACTCCTGCATACCGACGAGGGGGAAGCAGTTGGGGACTTGAAGATCCCAGGGCTGTTTGTTGCAGACGATATGGTGCTAGTGTCAGAAAGCCGGGAATGGGTAGCGAAAATGCTGGGAATTGTTGGGGAAAATGGGTGCAAATGGAGACTCGAACTTAATGGAAGCAAGAGCAAAGTTATACTTGTCGGCCGCAGAGTCGACCCCACTCGAAGATGGAGAGTGGGGCAGTTCTGTATTCCTGAAGGTAGCAGCAAACTTCTTAGTGTAGGAGAGACAGGTGACTACGAGTATCTGGGGGTAAATATAAACATCACAGGGAGGGGCATCTACCGAAACCACACAAATAAATTGGTTCTGAAGGGGAGGCGAATCCTTAACCAAATGAAACTAATAGGGAGAAACAGTTTCAATAAGGTTTTCGTGAAGAAAACCATTTGGGAAATGGTGGGTCTGCCAAGTATAACATACGGTACGGAAGTGGTACCCTTAAACCAGACGGCCGTAAAGAGCTTTGAAATCCTGCAGAAAGATGCAGGCCGATGGATAACGGGGTCGAGTAATGCCACAGCACTATAAGCAATCAGGGGTGAGCTTGGGTGGATGAAGATCAAGGACAGGATAGACTTACTGAAACTCGGTTATCTTAATTATGTGGTAAATCACCACGACAGCCGATGGCGTAAAGTAATGTTCCTGAGAATTTTCAACTCAAATATCAAAACGGGTTGGATGGTCCAAGTGAGGGAGCCAGTAGAGAACTACTCATTGGAGATCTCGGACCTGGACGTTGGGGCAAACCAGGGTAAAAAAATCGTCAGAGAAAGGGTCATGGAGGATTGTAACCGTAATTGGCGAGAGGGGGCCAAATCAAAGAGGTCTTTGGGTGGCCTGCGTGATAAAGAGAAGCCAGGTTTTGAAGAGTACCTTGATGGCATCTTTGGGGGGGGGGGGTCACTGTTGTTCAAGCTGAGGTCGCGATCCCTGGAGCTGAGGTGAAAAAATGGGAAATACGGTGAAAGGGAGTGCCAGATGTGTAATTTGGGTATGGTGGAGACCCTGGAACACTTTCCTCTAGAATGCCCAAAGTTCCAGTCTAAAATAATGAGATTCACTTGGAGTACAATGAGGAAGTGGGATGGGAGAATGAAGGACATGTGGTTAGGGGGAGTCTCAAAGGAGAGGGTTGAATATGCTAATCGGAGAGATTGGGAAGAATGTGGCAAGGGATGTCACCAAGCAGTTCGTCTCCGAGTGTTGAGAGGAGAGGAGAAGCGTGGGAATAGGGAGGCTGTCGGGAGTACAGGGGTAACCAAGGCCTTCTCGTCCGAGAACCGCGACAAAACAGCGGCTGGCCAAAGTGTTATTATTATTATGTTATGAGAGTGGAGACTGTCACTTATAAGTTGTTAGCTTACTGCCGAATCCACACCATAGATCATTGCTAGAAATTGTACGTAGTGAAGATATTTTGAAATAATTATTGTTTAAACTAATCTTATACAACGCTACTAATTTGTGACGTCGTCTACGCTCTTTGAGTGGTATGAAACCAGATTCCCTATAGATAAGTCGTCGACTTGCCCCCCCCCCCCCCCCCCCCCCCCCCAGTGACCCATATTATAGTTCGCAGTGCATCCCAGGGTAGATTTTCTAGGAGTGTTGATTTAATCTCTGTGCAACCATCCCATATGACATCGGCATAATCAAACAGCGGGAGAATGAAGTATTGATATAGAGTTTGCAATGCATGTGATGATGTCTGGACAGTCTGAATTTTAGGCTTCTTAGACAGTTTATCATAGATGAAAAACAACTTATAGAATATGAGGATAACGTTACTATGTTTTGACGAGAAAAACGTGGACTACGTTCTGAATTGTTTTCCTTAATTCTTATTTTGTTCTTAATTAGCAAATTCTAACTTTGCAGTTTCATCCCTGTTTCTTTTGAAGGCCTCTTCGTTAGTGGACTGTGGCAAATCAATGGATGATCGAATTATTATTAGTACTATTGATACTCTAGCACAAAATACTCACCTCAATAAAATTGTGCGCTTTCCGAAAAAGTTAAAAACAGAATTAAGGGGATTGCATTTTACGAAAATTATTTGTGGAAATAAGGTTCACTGGTGGTAGCGATAAATCGAGTAATCTCGTCAAATGCATCTCCAAGGAAACAATAAAAACAGTATCTACCCTCCTTTTTAAAAGTGTATTGTAAGTATGGAAAGAGATGTCTCAAATGAGCAAATTCAAGGTGCCGAATCCTTGTTAATTTGCAAATTTATTTATTTATGCTTAATTTGTTCCTATTTTCTTATTGGAACCTATATATATTTTCGGTTGTATATGCTTATACTATTTATTTATGAATGAATGAATGAAAGGTTTTAGCGCGCCAAAGGCGCGCAGGGACGATGTGGGATTTACAAATCCCTTGCGACCCGGTTAGCCTTATTTTATTTCACTTGGATCTTGGATCACACAGGCCTAGCTTTCCTATTGCCTCAAATGGGGTCTGAAGGGGTATGCACGCGGTTAGAATTCCTGGCAGTTTGCATTGGAGTGATAGATTGTCAAAGACCAAACCCTCAACGCCATTAAGACTATATGAATTCTTACTTGTGATCAAGGCTATATATACGATATAATAAATGCGCCATGTCATAACAAGTTTACTTGATATAACGATCAAAGTAAGCTTTCACTGGGTCTTAATGCCTTATTAACTTAGTGAATAGAGCTTAAATAAACAATGGAGGAAAACAATGAATAGAGGCAACTTGTTAACAACTTCTATAAGAGAGGCTTGCTGTCAGACGACGATGAAGAAATATGCCAAGTTTGAAACAAATGAAATTAAATTGGACTCAATGCGAATAGTGCAGATTGTCAATTTTACAACAGTAAATTAGTCTTTTGTATCAGTCATTTATGCTCTGAACATGGTTCGGTGATAGGATCTCAATATATCAGCAAACTAACAAATTTGGTCCAAATGTAATAAATTGTGACTCCGGGTACCGAATGCTCTCTCCTTTTGCCATTTTTCTCAAAACATGGATAAGAACGGGATGCAGAGCAATAGTGCAGAAGTCATTTGATTAACAAGCAATTAATTAGATGAAAATGGCATCAGAATAGTCATAAGACCGATGTTGATAATAATTTCTGGGAGTTTTTTGTTGTTGTTGTTTTTTGTCATCCTGTTATTAAAATGTTCACTATTGTTTATTTGCAAGGTAACAATAGGGACAATAACATGAGGGCAATTTTGAGGCTTGTGATGGAAATTCCTCTGAAAACTTTCTCATGAATCAAAATGTACGTGTTGTCACACTCAGGCCACCTTGAACAAACCTGGCAAAGGGGCGGGGGAGTGGCATATGGTAAAGTAATAACCCTCAAAACCTGTACCAATGATGACAGTAGGGATTAACAAGAAATATACTTACCTGTCTTGTGGGTAACGTTGAGAAATATTGGAAAATCAACTTCTTTGGGCAGACGCTATGCTTTCTGTCGGTATACGGAAAAAAACCCATAGAAAAAAACCCTAGGAAAAAAGCCCCTGAGTAAAAAAAAACCCATAGAAAAAAAAACCATTGAAAAAATGATGATGTCTGAGAAAAAAAAACCCAAGAGAAAAAAAAACCCACAACCCAATTCATTCATTTTTCATATTTTATTTGTTGATTGTTGGATATTAATAAATGAATGAATGAAAGGTTTTAGCGCGCCGAAGGCGCGCAGGGACGATGTGGGATTTACAAATCCCTTGCGACCCGGTTAACCTTATTTTTTTCCCTTGGATCACACAGGCCCAGCTTTCCTATTGCCCAAAATGGAGTCTGAGGGGGTTATGCACGCGGTTAGAATACCCGGCAGTTTACGCTGGAGTGTTAGATGGTCAATACTCAATCCCTCAATGCCTTTAAAACTATTAGAGAGCGAGCTCTATTCGGTTCCAGTTCGGCGATGGTAGAGGTTTGAGTCCCACCATGGTGGCGAGCCAGAATGTAATGTTGTGCGATGGCAAGTTTAAGGGAAGAAGAGAAAAGAAAACCAAACAGCAACGCCGGTTTGGTAGCGGCCCCGGTATATGACCATAGCGGTTACAAAAAAGAAGTGGAGAAAGCTCCAACAGTTTAGTTTTAAGAAACCGGGAGTCATCCATCAAGCCTTCTGGGAGATAGGATGCCGTATGTGATTTTGAGGTATCTGGTTATCCTTCGGGATTTCCAAATGAATGAATGAATGAAAGGTTTTAGCGCGCCGAAGGCGCGCTGGGACGATGTGGGATTTACAAATCCCTTGCGACCCGGTTAGCCTTATTTTATTTCACTTGGATCTTGGATCACACAGGCCTAGCTTTCCTATTGCCTCAAATGGGGTCTGAAGGGGTATGCACGCGGTTAGAATTCCTGGCAGTTTGCATTGGAGTGATAGATTGTCGAAGACCAAACCCTCAACGTCATTAAGACTATTGGAGAGTGGGCTCTATTCGGTTCCAGCTTGGCGATGGTAGAGGTTTGAGTCCCACCATGGTGGCGAGCCAGAATATAATGTTGTGCGATGGCAATTTTATTTCCAAATGGAATGAATGAAAGGTTTTAGCGCGCCGAAGGCGCGCAGGGACGATGTGGGATTTACAAATCCCTTGCGACCCGGTTAACCTTATTTTTTTTCCTTGGATCACACAGGCCTAGCTTTCCTATTGCCCAAAATGGAGTCTGAGGGGGTTATGCACGCGGATAGAATACCCGGCAGTTTAAGCTGGAGTGTTAGATGGTCAATACTCAATCCCCCAACGCCTTTAAAACTATTAGAGAGCGAGCTCTGTTCGGTTCCAGTTCGGCGATGGTAGAGGTTTGAGTCCCACCATGGTGGCGAGCCAGAATGTAATGTTGTGCGATGGCAAGTTTAAGGGAAGAAGAGAAAAGAAAACCAAACAGCAACGCCGGTTTGGTAGCGGCCCCGGTATATGACCATAGCGGTTACAAAAAAGAAGTGGAGAAAGCTCCAACAGTTTAGTTTTAAGAAACCGGGAGTCATCCATCAAGCCTTCTGGGAGATAGGATGCCGTATGTGATTTTGAGGTATCTGGTTATCCTTCGGGATTTCCAAATGAATGAATGAATGAAAGGTTTTAGCGCGCCGAAGGCGCGCTGGGACGATGTGGGATTTACAAATCCCTTGCGACCCGGTTAGCCTTATTTTATTTCACTTGGATCTTGGATCACACAGGCCTAGCTTTCCTATTGCCTCAAATGGGGTCTGAAGGGGTATGCACGCGGTTAGAATTCCTGGCAGTTTGCATTGGAGTGATAGATTGTCGAAGACCAAACCCTCAACGTCATTAAGACTATTGGAGAGTGGGCTCTATTCGGTTCCAGCTTGGCGATGGTAGAGGTTTGAGTCCCACCATGGTGGCGAGCCAGAATATAATGTTGTGCGATGGCAATTTTATTTCCAAATGGAATGAATGAAAGGTTTTAGCGCGCCGAAGGCGCGCAGGGACGATGTGGGATTTACAAATCCCTTGCGACCCGGTTAACCTTATTTTTTTTCCTTGGATCACACAGGCCTAGCTTTCCTATTGCCCAAAATGGAGTCTGAGGGGGTTATGCACGCGGATAGAATACCCGGCAGTTTAAGCTGGAGTGTTAGATGGTCAATACTCAATCCCCCAACGCCTTTAAAACTATTAGAGAGCGAGCTCTGTTCGGTTCCAGTTCGGCGATGGTAGAGGTTTGAGTCCCACCATGGTGGCGAGCCAGAATGTAATGTTGTGCGATGGCAAGTTTAAGGGAAGAAGAGAAAAGAAAACCAAACAGCAACGCCGGTTTGGTAGCGGCCCCGGTATATGACCATAGCGGTTACAAAAAAGAAGTGGAGAAAGCTCCAACAGTTTAGTTTTAAGAAACCGGGAGTCATCCATCAAGCCTTCTGGGAGATAGGATGCCGTATGTGATTTTGAGGTATCTGGTTATCCTTCGGGAATCCCAAATGACCTCCTCCACCCCACCCCAACCCCCCCCCCAAAAAAAAAAAAAAAAAAAAAAAAAAAAAAAAAAAAAAAAAATCACTGACACACACCCTCAAGCCCTTAAAAGGGCTGTTAAATCTTTATTCAAATGTTTATTTATATCAAATGTACACTCGTTCCCAGCCAGACAAGCTTGTTTCAATCCTTGCCTAGCGTTTGGTGGTTTCTTGTATATGTTGCAGAAAGGTAGGTTGCACCAATTCCTCCTACGCTTTGTCTACCATTTCCATGCGTCTTCTTGATAAGAGTGTTGCAAGAAAATTTGAGAATGTTCAGTTAGAAAAGTAAAAGGTAGAGAGAAAGATAGGTATCCGCTATTGTATATTGTGCCTGCTGTGTGATTGTTGCTATGGATGGGGTAAGGGGTGTGTTTCTTCGGAGTCCACTCCCAACACGCAGAGTTGCGAGGCAATCCTCACAGACTCAGTCCTCAAGACCTCAATGAGTAGGGAGGCAATCCTCACTGACTCCACGCAGTTTAATTCTATTGAGTAATTTTAATTTACTGTGGATTATTTTGTTTTTCTGTTTAGGGTTCGGTGTTCGTTCAGCTTCACCATTGATTCACTATCCTGGAGTATGTGGAGGGTTTTGTTATATAGATCTTATTAAACGCGTTTCAATCGCGCTTCAGCAGAGTTGCGAGGCAGTCCTCACAGACTCTATCCTAAAGTTCCCAAATGACCTCCTCCGCCCCATTTTATTTATTTATTGTTCACTCAAAGTAAAACCGAAACCAAAACCTTAAGGCCACAACCCCAATGCGCCAATCAACAAATGATTTTGTTTTCTTCTGGTAACATGTTTTGAGAACGAGTATGCTTAAAAGTGTGTTTTAATGTTTTGAAACACATAAAAACATCGTTAAAAAGATTTCAGCTTGTTGTGCCCATGAAGCCCAAAGTGTGAAGTAAATGTTGCTTTTACAATACGATCCACGACAGATCTTGTTACAAACTAAACATCAGGTCTTCACTCTCAGTGTGCCCGCAATAAAAACACAAGCGCATTACCTGAGTCGAAACCAATAAAAGGTGAAAGTTTAGAAGTTTGATCATTTAGCATCAACCTCGTATATTCAACACACGGTTCGACAACAGAGACATCTTTGGATTTACGAAATAATGGAAGGTGATAAACAAATGACCGTCGATTGCTCCAATTCGACAGAGGCTTACGAAAAACATCTGATAAAGTTTCTTGACATAGACTCTATTCTGTCAGATAATACATACTACACAAAAACTTTAGAAAATTTACAATTCAATGTTATATCAAACCTACCATTCGATGATTTGGATTCTGTCCGTAGTGATTCGTTGGATGAATTTCGATTGAATGGTGTGGACGTGGAAATGGATCCAATAGATGAATGCCAAATGCAGTTGAGAGACGGCCACAATAGTTCGACACACGATAAAGATGAACGTCCAAATAATATTCTTTCTGAGTATCTGTTTTTGAAGAATAGTAAATCCAGGAATAAACACAGTTATTGTGTCTTCTGTAAGAACAATCGTGAATCTTACGCCGTGTATTCTAGTCATGTTTTGAAAGACTTGTCAGGTCGTGTTACGTGTCCGATACTGAAACGATATACGTGTCCAATTTGTGGTAGTACGGGAGAAAAGTCTCACACAATTAAACATTGTCCTATGTATACCGGACAGTATATTGTTAAAACGACTCAGTTTTAAGTGTGTATTGTGCTCTTAATGCTGGAAATGTAATTTTTAACTTATATTCAAATGCTGTGTCTTCTGTGAAATATTTCAGTTTTATATATTCTACTATGGAAGGACACAGACTGGGAATAATTGTAATGATTATACCGGAAGCAAATAGTTATTTAAGGGAAACGTTTATATTGTGATATTGCTGTGCTATATATCTGATGTTATAAACAATGACCGATATCTACAGTTTATAACTGAAAATTCTTTCTCGTGAAAATATGTGTGAATCATTAAACTGAGTGAAAAGTTTTGAATCACTGATAGTCTAAGATATACACAATGGGAAGTAGGGCTACACGTAATATCGATAAACCGATATAGCCTATACCGGTATTCATCGCAGTATCGAGTGTATACCGGTGTAATCACAAAATATCGGTTTATCCTCATTATTTATTTCCCCACAATTTAATTTTCAAGATGTTGTGAGTTTTAACTGTAGTCCCGAAAGAATAATTAATATTAAATTCAACAAAACCATATCATGTGAACCCCTCATTAGAACGAGCGCATTCCAATGAGGGGGTCACATGATATGGTTTTCTTGAAGTTTTGGGGATATTCGATAAACTAATATTTAAAATAATAATTTTTTATATCGTTTGTGTGGGGTAAAGGGTTATTTGAACTGCATCATCAAGACATGATAATTCGTTCCACTGTGATGACTCAAGTCCCGAATATGCTTCATAACCTCGTTCCAGTTATACAAAGTACAATATTATATGAAGAGAAAGTAACCCTATCACGTGACGCTATTTCTTAAATGACTAAACCTTGTCAGAGTGTCAATAAAGCGAAAATTGATAAATATTTATATATTATTTAATATAAAATTAAGAACCGTCAATTAACGGAGTGAGTTGCTAAATTTATTACTTAACTGTAATGAAATGGATATCTACTAAAAGCGGACTAGAGTTTCCTTCTATACACTAACTCACTAACTGAGGAACAGATGAAGTTTACAAGGAGAGTTTCGACCAATCGACTTCAGAGACAAGCTCAGAGGCCCATTAGCTGAAATTATGCATGAACTTCTTATGCATTTTTCCTACAGAATTTGAGCATTGAAAACAAGACTCAGCGAGTATTTCGGAATTATGCATTATCGCCACATGTAAACATATCGTTTTTGAGTGCTGTTTTTGGAATGCAGCAGCATTGCAGATGGCGACTTGTTGCACCCTAGGGACGATATGTTCCCATCTTGGGCTAAAAAGTATAGATTTTCGCGTTCAGCGTTTCTTGTCCATTGAACCTTCGACGGAATATTGGCGACCGTGGACATAACATCGTGACTTGAATAAAAAATAGAGGAATATTATAAAGTTTTTGCGTTTGTATATTCCAGAATTGAATTTCCTATAGTATGATGTGAATAAAAATTACTGAGAAGAAGCATTAGTGTTTCCTAGTCATAGACAAGAAATACAATTGTGCAAAATACAAATATAAAAACGTTATAATGTTGGCACCTGATCATCTTTGGTTTTCATTGGTAAACACAGTGTGGTCTGTACATCTACAGGTACAAAAATCGTTCATTAATTCATCCATTGTGGATAAAGGTCACATATAAAAAATATTGTTTTGTGAGTGCAACAAGTCGCAATGCTTGTTGTTGCACCCTGAGGACGATATGCTCCTGTTTTCACGTTTGAGGTTTCTTGTCCATTGAATCTTCGGAAGAAAATGCCGACCGTGAACATTACATCGCCACATGAATAAACAAAAGTAGAGGAATATTCGTTTGTTTTTTTCCAACTGTATTTTCTATTTGTGAGTAAAAATTAGTGGAGAGAATAATTACTGTTTCCCAGTCATAGACAGGAAATACAATTGTGCGAAATACAAATATAAAAACCTTATGTAGGCACCTGATCGTCTTAGGTTTTCATTGGTAAACACACTGGGGTCTGCTCATCTCCGGGTACAAAAATCATTCATTCATTCCTCCGCTGTGGATAAAGGCCTGTTAAAGGTTCTAAGATAAAAAGCACAAGAAAGAATATCTGACGGATCCAAACAAAAGTAGATAAAAGTTTTTAAAAACCATAGATTTGGCTTTCTCATGAATAGGCCCCATCGACCCAAAAGTATATATAGATACTGGTGTCTTACCTTTATTTTGTGAAGATTGGAAAGATTCTATAAGTGAATTTTTGAACTTACATACCAATTTCATTTGGCGCTTATCGGTGAATCAGTTTTGTTGAACAATACCTCTTTACAGGTAATTTGTTTGGACTCACAAATTGTCCTGTTCTGAGTTTATTTGTCCGTCGTGCTTTAACAACACAAGTGTAGTACAGCCGTCGTCCACGGGATGGGCCGGATTTCCACTGACGCAATAATTATTTATTTATTTATTTATTTATTGATGTTTAAGGTCACATTTATGCACAATGGCTAATCATGACCGTGTCAGTTTTACGGGTGGAGGAAGCCGGAGTACCCGGAAAGAACCACCGAGCAACGATGAGCAGCTCCCAGCTCCCCAACATCGTAACTCCGCACTGCAGCACAGACAGGGCTAGATTGGTTGACGTGCAGTACGCCTTAGTACACGGCGTCATCGCGCCCCCACGCGGACAATGGAGATGAAGTGTCTTGCCCAAGGACACAACGCGGTTGCCGCAGGTGGGATTCGAACCGAGGACTTCTCGGCTTGCAGCCTACACCTCTACCTACTGAGCCACCGCGCTCCCACTGACGCAATAATATTAAGTTGCAAAAATGACAGGACTAATCATCCAAAATTTAATTAATGAAGCACCGGGTACAACACGGTGCTTTATTAATTAAAATTTTGCTGATAATGTTTTCTATTACCTGGCAAACGCATGCGTGGACATAACTGCAAATACGACCAGTCCACGGCGACTCAACTGCAGATGACATATTTGAGAGGTGGGTCAATCTGGAATACCCAGAAATAACCAATGAGCAGCTGCGAGTAACTATCGGGCTTTGCTTTAATTTACTATCCTGTCATTGGTTAAAGACAAGTGTACAGTACGTGGAGAGTGGACTGCAACCAAAACACCCATGGAGTGGAGTTATCACCCAAACTATAACTTTCAAATTTTGTATATATCCATTGGCTGAAACTTAGCAAATGCTGGTTATGCTTTGCAACAAATTTGCAATTATTCCTTGGGTGGAATCTCCACTCTGCGTGTGATTTAGTGATAATACACTCTCCACGTACTGTAGCTTCGTCTGTGGTCAACGTTCACTTGCTTTCGACCAATGCTAACCTTGATGTTCCCGCTCCTGTAAAGTTGTATCAACGTTTTCTTTGTTTGTTTGTATATATATATATTTCTTTATCTGCTGTACTAAAGTTTATTCCTGGAGACAAGGGCAAATTCTTGGAACATTGTCTCCTTTAGAGCCGAAGGGTTTACTTTCCATTTTTACAGTGTAACTTCTAAACGTTTTGTTAGTGCTGAAGGCTTTGAAATTATTTTGCAAATATTATTAAAGTTGTTCTGATGGATAATTTTTTTTTATTTTTCATTAGTTACCCTTTTTATATCCTTTCCACGATCTTGATTTGTTTGAAAATATACCGAAACAAGGAATAATAGTCATTGGGTCATTACTGTTTAGGTTAAGACGAAGATCATTAAATTCCCCGGAGAAAGAATGGGGATAAATTATATAAAATTAAAGTTAGGTAGAGAGGGAAACCTTGGAGCATTCCTTGGAATAACCAAACTATTTTGCAAGTGGACGAATGTTATATTTGTCAACTTTCAAAATAGTTTGGTTATTCTAAGAACTCAAGGGCACCGGAATCATCCGAGCGCAAGCAGGGTTGAGGAATCAAAAGGGCACTCGAGTATGAGTTAAGAACGGGAGTTTGCGGTATATCATAAATTATTTATTTATTGGTGTTTAAGGTCAAAAACTTTGCACAATGGCTAATCATGACCACAACATGGAGGTAGATCACTGAAGTTTCTATGTAAACAAGAACTGCCTAACTTCCCGGGTTCTCGCTGGGGATGTATCATAAATTGCTATGTGATAGTTTCGGGTAAACACTTCGATCAGATTATCTGTCAAGACTGTCATACATGCGATAGAAAGAAACAAAATGTTTCGCTTGAAACGAGAAAATGTGCATTTTCGATTTAATACTAATAACTATAGAAAAATAAAATACTTTCAAAAACTTCATTTAACGGACAGGGCAAAATAATATTGATTTTTTCGTCAAATGAATACCGGAAAGAAACCCTTCCCATAAGGGAAGGCTGACTCGACATCATGTTTTTGTTTTGTTATCGAGTGACAAAATGGCAGGTAAATTCTTGTAGTAATAACTTGGTTACGTCAAGTTGATTTAATAAAGTTATTACTTCAAGAATCATGCGTCCAAACTTACAGCCGTTAGTCAAGTGCATAGCTTCATTCACGATACAGCTCCCTTCTTAACTGTTGACACAGGTGTCAAACATGGCCTGAAAGCCCGTATTTTTATTTTTTTTCTTTTGGAACGACCTTTGAAAGGACTACCAAACCCCTAAAAAATAAAATACACTATTTCAGGTCATGTTTGGACTAGGGGGTGGGGGTCGGCAGGCGTAACTAAGGATCTATCACTCCTGTGCCAACCGCCCCAACCCAAGTTGCAGGCTCTGGGATTACCACCCCGGGCCCCACCCTCTCCCCGGCCCCGGATTCATGACCAAAATGTGCATACATGGATATTGTATTACAGAACACATTAGGTGATTTTGTACGTGTTCTCTATGTAGGTTGATAAACATATATGTCCAACATATTCTTGCCAGTCTTGTGGAAAGTTTGGGACTGGACAACCAGACAACTAACTTATCAGTGCTCTTTAAGCTGCATATTTGCTTGGTGAGTCACAAGTTTTTGCTGGCTGTCAGGTATGGTAAGTGGTTGATGCCAGTGTGCCTTGTTTTGCATAAGCAAAATTCCAACCAGCGGACCTCCGAGTAGAATTCAGAAATCACTTGACGTACGGTACGAGTCGAAATTAGTTGTAGAATAACCACTATAAACTACTAGTATGCATCTTCAACTACACCAATAACACAAGAACCTGCCATCATTTTCAGGAAGGCTCTCACAGAAAGCTTCCCGGAAAATGATTTCGGGTTCTTGTGCTATTGGTGTAATGCAGTGGGCTTCTTTGTTCATTGCGCTTATGCTACAACTTATTTTGACTCATACAGTATTTGTAGACTTGAACATATGCTTCTACAGTGTACAATGCATTTATACTAATATGAAGTCTTTTTTCCAGACATTTCATATTTAGTTATTAAATAAATAATTGTTTATTTACAGATTAGTTCTATTAAAAATTATTGGGCTGTTGTCATAGCCACATTTCAACATTTCGTGATTTTTAAACAAATTTAAAATAAGAAATTTTGACTTGCTCAAATAATCTACAATTGTCGTACTCTGATCACAAAAAAGGCAGTACAATATATTTTGCGCTTTACGTTTTAAACCTTTACACAGAGATAGCATTAAAACTGGAAATTTCAAATCGAATCACGTAACCCTGGGGGAATAATCTTTTTCCGACGATACAGTACGTGGAGAGTGTATTATCACTAAATCACTCGCAGAGTGGAGATCCCACCCAAGCAATAATTGCAAATTTGTTGCAAAGCATAACCAGCACAAGTAAAGTTTCAGCCAATGGACCTCCGGGTTTAACCCGGAGGTCCTTTGGCTGAAACATTGCTTGTGTTTTTGTTGATATGTACAGAATTTGAAAGTTATAGCTTGGGTGATAACTCCACTCCGCGGGTGATTTAGTTACAATCCACTCTCCACGTACTGTAGATCAAATTATGTGGTTTGTATAAAACTTAAAAAACAAACATTTCTACCTGCTAAATTAATGTATTATGTGTGTAGTTGCAGTGGATTTGTTAGGTAAAGGGTTAGGCAGTGAGGTGTGTGGATTATGGAGATTCTTATCAATCCATTTTCCAATGTTTGAGATAAAAAAAATAACAATAACAGAAGGGTAAAATCCCACCTCTCATGGGTCGGGCTTTTTGGCACATCAAAGCTACATCAACCCCCAAAAAATTAGTTTTCCTGAAGTAATATTCTTTCGTGGACATTAAAAATTACATTTAGAATTTTCACGCACTGGAAAATTTAATGCAATAGGAATTCCAATGCAATTAACTCTCTTAGTCACAAACATATAAAAAATATGTGACAGAATCCATGTTCATTATCACTCGAAGAGTCCAAAGAGGTTGTAACGAAACTACAATAAATAAAGAATCCTGCTGCTTCTGGACAAAATATTATTTAGACACGCGACACCTCTACTTGTAGGCGATTTTCACTATTTAGGGACCACGCCCCCTCCCTAACCTCTTCCAGCTAGAACATCTGTGTGTTATGCTTGAATTTTTTTTTTTCATTTCCGCAATGTAACTTCTAAACGTTTTGTTAGTGCTGAAGGCTTTGAAATTATTGTTTTTGTAAAGTGCAAATATTATTAAAGTTGTTCTGATGGATAATTTTTGTTATTGATCATTGGTTTCCCTTTTTCCTTTCCACGATCTTCATTGTTTAAAAATATACCGAAACCAGGAATAATAATCAGTGGGCCATTATTGTTTAGGCTAAGGCGAAGATCACTGAAATCCCCGGGGAAAGAATGGGGATAAATTATATAAAATTGAAGTTTGGTAGAGAAGGAAACCTTGGAGCATTCCTTGGAATACCCAAATTATTTTGCAATAATGGACAGATATTATATCAGTCCACTTTCAAATTAGTTTGGTTATTCCAAGAACTTAAGGGCACCGGAAGCATCTGAGCGCAAGGAGGGCTGGGGTATCAAAGGGCACTCGGGGATCAGTTAAGAACGGGAGTTTACAACGTATCATAAATTGAGATGTGATAGTGAATAGTATTGTCATTATTAACACGGAGGTGGTGAGGGGTAGAGCACGTCACTACCACCAGAATGACTCAAATTATAGTAAGATATCGTCCCTTCAGGGGGACAAGAACCCCCCCCCCCCCCCCCACACACACACACATCAGTATTCGTGATACCCCTTCCAATGCCAGTGACACACGTAAAATACGAGTAATCGAGTGTTCATCAGCTGCAGATTTCGGAAGGTAAAGTCTTTTCAACTTGTGCATATTTCGCGAAAACGAGGACGCGCTGCTTCCTCCTAGCTTCAGGGCAAGGGGTGAGCTCCCCCACCCCCTGCAAGATCTCCCGATTTAACCTGATCATATACAGTATGTGGAGAGTGGATTGTGAATAAATCTCCCGCGAAGTGGCGTCATCACTTAAAGTTCTGTATCACAAATTCCGTACATGTGGACAAAACACAAGAAATGTTTCAGCCAATGGATCTCCGAGCTTCACCCGGAGGTCCATTTGCTAGAATTTTGCTTGTGCTTGTTATGCTTTGCAACAAATTTGCAATTATTGCCACTGTACGGGTGATTTAGTGATAATACACTCTTCATGTACTGTATATCGGAGAATAACGGTCAATCATTCATACTGATTAGGAAAAAAGTGTACAAGACTGCTTCTGTATGTTTACACTACCCTACAGGAAAATGCCCGAAGCTTGTGAAATGAACGGTATATCGATTCGCTAACATTTCGAAAGTTTGATATATGGCTCTACTCCCAAGGTAACTGTGAAGCGTTGAATGAGGCTTTCCCTAACGTCGACTGGAACTCTCTATTTGATAATCCATGTCTTGATACTGTAGTTTTTAATTTTACCGACAAAATACTCGATACTGCAACCATCCACATACTCAACAAATTTATTACCACGCGAATAGATCAACCGTACTGGATGCATGATGAAATAAGATTACTGATTAGACAGACAAAACGTTTCGTATCGTATTGCTAAACGTACCGATATTCCACATACCTGGGCAAAATATAAACTGAAATGGAAAGAAGTTGTATCGGCTATCTGGAAGGTCAAAGCGTTATACTTGTCCAAAGTCCAATTCACTCCGAGAAGTAGCGAAACGCCACCATCACGGCGATGGAAGACTCTGAAATCATTCATCGGCAGCAGCATCGCAGTTGGAATTCCTACTTTCACCCACTCTAACAAAATATACTCGTCGAGTGTTGAGAAAGCTGAAGTGTTCAACGAATATTTCAGTTCTATCTCAACAGTTGATGACCTGAATGCTTCCCTGTCAGACGCACCACCCCGTGTTTCCGAAAGTATTGATTGTATTAGCGAAACACCACCATCACGGTGATGGAAGACTCTATATTGTAGCGAAGTATATTCTGCGAGGAAGTCGATAAAAGTGTCCAAGGCGTCTGGTCCAGATCTAATAAGCCCGCATCTCCTCAGAGAATGTAAATCCTTTTTATGCGAGCTTCTCTCGGTCTTATTTAATATATTAATGAATAACTCGTATTTCCCGTCACTGTGGAAAAAAAGCAATCGTCTCACCAATCTTGAAAAAACAACCCTCCAATTCTGTTACTAATTATCGTCCACTATCTCTGATCAGCTGAGTTGGTAAAATATTTGAAAAATTTGTGTTCAAACGTTTGTGGAAGTTCCTAATTGATAATTACGTTCTCAGCCAATGTCCGTTAGGTTTTACACCCGGTGACTCAACTGCCCTCCAACTGATTGACATATATACACGCAACGAGGCCATGGTAGCAAAGGAAGAATACCAACAAGCACGAAATAAAGTAAATAAGATTTAAGACGATAAACGGAGAGTGCGAAATAGCAGTCTTATTAGGACGATAAGAATGACAGGGGGCTAGAGTTCGAACGTATTTTTAACCAAATGTATGAACACTGTTGTGCTAATAATTTATTTTTTAAATATCAGTCTGGCTTCCTATCCCAACATAGCACCGTTTATCAGCTCATTGAAATATATCATAATCTCTGTTTAGCATTTGATAGGAACCAGTTTTCGCTTGGAGTATTTTGTGACATATCAAAAGCATTGGATAGGGTTTGGCATGAAGGGTTAATTTACAAACTGAAACAAAACGGTATATCTGGCCCACTCATCGAGTGGACCAAAAGCTATTTGTCAGATCGTAAACAAAGGGTAACTGTTGACGCAACTCCCTCTGAGTACTTACCTGTTAATTATGGAGTTCCACAGGGATCTGTCTTAGGACCCTTCCTCTTTCTTATATACATCAATGACATTACTGAAAACTTAGATTCCCCGGACGCCTGTAGATTATTTGCAGATGATACAAGTATAACAGAAAGTGGATTTGAACTGGATGACATTGTTTCAAAGTCTAATGAAAACCTTGCGGCTGTTTCCGAATGGGCAAACACGTGGCTTGTTACATATAACCCATCAAAAACCGAAACCGTTTTATTCACCAAAAAACGTGTTAACCTAAGTACTGTTGTGATGTTTGGTGACACGCCACTTGAACTCACAAAGTCTCACACCCACCTTGGCCTGTCCTTACAGGGAGACTTAAACTGGCATGCCCAAATTAACAGATTATGCCAGAAGGCTAATTCCAGGCTATCTCAGTTAAGAAAATTAAATTATATCCTAGGTCGAAAAAGCTTAGAGACGCTATACAAATCATTCATACTCCCGATCGTTGAATACGCAGACGTGGTGTGGGCCGGTGCACCGGATTACCTACTTACCAAATTGGATAGAATCCACACGGATGCAGCGAGAATAATATCCGGTCTAACAAGATCAACCCCGGTATCTGCTCTATATGCAGAACTTGGTTGGGAAACCCTTGGGCAGAGGCGTCATTTCCACAAAATGATAACGTTTTTTAAAATTGTAAATAACCAGGCCCCGACATACCTCTCTGACTTATTGCCACGAACCTTTGAGGACATTTCCCCGTATAGCACCCGGTCCCATTCCAACTTTCAATTACCACTCACATACACGGAAACATATAAGCGCTCATTCATCCCCTCGTGTATCTCGGAATGGAATGCACTACCTTTAGAAGTAAGACAGTCGAGTTCACTGAACAACTTTGTCAAATATTTTGATGGAGGCAATTGTAAACCACCTAAGTACTTTAATAATGGCGATAGGGCCGTCAATATTATACACAGCAAGCTGAGGAATTCTTGCAGCGACCTAAATTATGATAAACACTCCAACTATATTCATAATACACCAAGATGTTCTTGTGGTTACGAGGCTGAAGATGTGAACCATTACTTTTTCAACTGTAGTAACTATTCAAATGAAAGACTAGTCTTACAGAGAAATCTTGCGCATCTTACAATAAGATCGGTCAATGATCTTCTTTATGGTATTCCAAACTTACCGGAATCCGTCAACATCCACCTTTTTCGAAGTGTACAAAATTTTATCAAGGCCACGAAGCGGTTTTAGATAAGACGACAACCGAGCAGATATGACTCACAACATCTTAGTCAAATGACCTATAATATGAACTCGTGTCCACCTGTTTCCTTCACACATGACTTTCCGCATGTTTGTCCTGCATGTCCTGGTTATAGCATTGGTACGGGGCTCCGCTGGATTCGTGGTTGTGTTGAAATATGACCCGTTGGTATGTAATTTAAAACCAACAGTGTTGTAGAGTGGCAGCTCACTTCTCTTCTCTTCTCTTCTCAATCTTATCTCTCTGCTCTGACTCTTGTGAAGTTGAATACCCGTTAGGTTTTATTTCGAACTGTGTACATACACAATATTGTATCAATATATACACATGTTTCTCTTGCCATTATATGCACATTATAACTTCTTATAAATATTTGTAAACATAATTTGTAATTTTCAGATGTATATTACGGAAAGGATATAATCTAAGTGCTAGGCACTTGTTATCCAATCCCTTTTGTTATAACAAATAAAATATGTTTAATCTAATCTAACGTATTTTGGAAGTGGGTGAACAAGCGTAACAAAGGAAGTAATCCACAGAGTATTAAAGTAGATGGCAGAGTTACAGACGATCAAGACCAAATCGCATCAGAACTAGTCAAGCACCGGGGAAAGGTAAGCGATAAGCCATGGGGCACGGGGAACCCACCGGAGTGTCCAAACCAGGTCGAGGAAAATCTATCGAACTTCGTGTGTAGCGAAATTAAAACGGAGGGGGTGCGAAATGTGATCTCAAAATTAACGAATGGAAAAGCGGGAGGGGTGGACGAAATTCCTAACAAGTTTATTAAACAAGGGGGAGAGGAACTCTGAGAAAGCCTAACTGCCCTATTCAATTTAGCCATAAAAAACTAGAGGTCCCAAAAGAGTGGAGAGAAAGCAAAGTGACATTTATTCACAAAAAGGGGGAAAAAGGCGTTTTGAATAATTATCGAGGGATCTCTGTCAGTAGCAACATTGGAAAAGTTTTCTGTAAAGTCCTGTATTGGAGATTAGATGAAGTGATTGAGGAGAAAAGTTTTTTTGCGAGAGATTCAGAATGGCTTCAAGGAGTCACTGATCACCTTTTCACGCTATCCCAAAATGATAGAATCCGCGAAAGTAAAAAAGAAAACGATGTTTATGATCTTTCTGGATGTAAAATAGAGTATGGGGGGAGGGTATGTGGCGACAGTTTGAGGCTCTGGGCTTGGGAGACGAGTTTGTTGGAATTATGAAAGCATTATATAAAGATGTACGGAGTGAACTTAACCTGGGTAACATAACAACAAAACGCGTGCCCATGGCCTAAAACAGGGGTGTATCCTTTCGCCAATTCTTTTTGCAGGGTAGCAGTTGGTGACTTGAAGATCCCAGGGCTATTTCTTGCAGACGACATGGTGCTAGTGTCAGAAAGCGAAGAGGGGCTAGCGAAAATGCTGGGAATTGTTGGGAAATATGGTAGCAAATGGAAACTCGATGTTAATAAAAGCAAGAGCAAAGTTATACCCGCGCCGGCAAACTGGACCCCAATCGAAGGTGGAGAGTGGGGGAGTTCTGTATTCTGGAAGGTAGCAGCAAACTTCTTAGTGTGGGAGAGACAGGCGACTACGAGTATCTGGGGGTAAATATAAACATCACAGGAAGAGGCATCTATTGAAACCACACAAATAAATTGATTCTGAAGGGGAGGCGAATCCTTAACCAAATGAAACTTGTATGGAGAAACAGTTTCAATAAGGTTTTCGTGGGGAAAACCATTTGGGAAATGGTGGGTCTGCCAAGTATAACATATGGAACGGAAGTGGTACCCCTAAACCAGACGACTGTAAAGAGCTTGGGAATCCTGCAGAACGACGCAGGCCGATGGCTAACAGGGTCGAGTAATGCCGTAGCACTAGAAGCAATCAGGGCTGAGCTTGGGTGGATGAGGATCAAGGACAGAATAGGCTTATTGAAACTCGGTTATCCTAATTATTTGTTAAAAATCTCCCCGACAGCCGATGGTGTAAAGTAATGTTCCTGCGAATTTTCAACTCAAATATCAAGACAGGATGGATGGTCCAAGTGAGGGAGCTGGTAGAGAACTACTCATTGGATATCTCGTACCTGGACGTTGGGGCAAACCAGGGTAAAAAATCGTCAGAGAAAGGGTCACGGGAGATGGTAACCTTAATTGGCGACAGAGGGTCAAATCAATGAGATCTTTGGGTGGCCTGCGTGATAAAGAGAAGCCTGGTTTCGAAGAGTACCTCGATGGCACCTTTGGGGGGTCACTGTTGTTCAAGCTGAGGTCGCGGTCCCTGGAGCTGAGGGGAAAAATTGGGGAAAACAGTGAAAAGGAGGGCCAGATGTGTAATTTGGGCGTGGTGGAGATCCTGGAACACTTTCTTCTAGAATGACCAAAATACCAGTCTAAAAGAATAAGATTCACTGGGAGTGTAATGAGGAAGTGGAATGGGAGAATGAAGGACATGTGGTAAGTGGGAGACTCAAAGGAGAGGGTTAATATGCTAATCGGAGAGATTGAGAAGAATGGGGTAAGGGATGTCATCAAGCAGTTCGTCTCAGAGTGTTGGGAGGAGAGCAGAAGCGTGGGAATAGGGAGGCTGTTGGGAGTACATGGGTAACCAAGGCCTTCTCATCAGAGAAACGCAACAAATCAGCGGCCGGCTAAAGTATTATTATTATTACTTTCTCTTGCTTTGTCCAATTTACACAGACGATGATATTTATTCAATTAACGTGTTCTCTTTTGGAGCAGACACATCTACACTTCTTTTTGGTTCCGAAGTCTTGAATAACGAAGACGACCACGTTATCTTTGAAGTGGTACATGAGTTTATATTATCAAATAAGCGATTCCAATGATTAATTACTAATACAGTACTAACCTAATTAAAATATAATTTAATATTATCATGAATATTGTTGCCAAACTAGCTCAGCGGAACAAATATACCCCTCCAGACCATTCAACTTTACTTGTAGCTCAAGGTCACCTGGACTGTATTCACAGACTGTATTGATAATCTTCTACTAAACGAACTGAGTGAAATTACCTACTTACTTACACCTTTCTCGTGTGTAGTTAATGCACCATGTATTCAAGCTGGTTGAGATTTGTTTCTTTCTAGATCTTTCTTATTTTGTTCATCTTGTACTCTTAACATTCTTACCTATCGTTTCCCGGCGGTCCCCGCCTCTACTTCCCGGGATGGCCAAGATCGAGTGGTCTTATTAACAAAAACTTCCATTCAAATTTTATTATCTTTCCAATTTTGGACTCGGAAATATTGCTTCTGGCCCTCCACAGGAGTGAGCTTGTTGAGCTCGCTCCAATAAGGGGGAGGGGGACGGCAAGAGCTGTGTTTTGGAACAGAAAATAAAAATGTCTAGTGGTTCAATACGCCTTTTGCGCAACTGCCGTATTCTATTCGCGTTGGGAGTGGGTTAATCTGGTGTGCGGGAGGCGTGGGACTTCCGGCGACGATATGTGAGCTCGACTGCTGACGCTTCTGTAATGTATACAAATACCGTTAAAACTAAAGACTAAAGTCACTCAGACTACTGACGCTTCTGTAATGTATGCAAATACCGTTAAAACTAAAGACTAAAGTCACTCATATCTGCCATTGACATTGGTAACTCTTTGTAACCATCTTCTGGGTGGAAACGGCCTTGTATAAGCATATAGCTTCCTGTCGAATCCACATCAATGTATGGAACAATTTTTGTAATATATGATTTTGTACTCTTAAAATAAATAATCTTTAAACTAAATAATTAAGGTAGCAGAGTTTGAATAAGTCTACCCTGTCCTTGATCCTAATCCATCCAAGTCCCCGCCCCCGCCTGATTGCTTCTAGTGCTGCCGCATTACTAGATCCCGTTATCCATCGGCATGCATCGTTCTGCAGGGTTTTCAAGCTCTTGACAGCCGTTTCGTTTAGGGGTACTACTTCCATACCATATATTATACTTGGCAGATCCACCATTTTCCAAATGGTTTCCAGGCGAAAACCTTACTGAAACAGTTTCTCCCTATAAGTTTCATTTGGAAAAGGATTCTACTCCCCCTCAGAATCAAATTATTGGTGTGGTTTCAGTGGATGCTTCTTCCTTTGATCTTTATGTTCACTCACAAATACTCGTAATCACATGTCTCTCCCAAACTAAGAAGTTTGCTGCTACCTTCTGGAACACAGAACTCCCCCACCCCCACCTTCGTGTAGGATCCACTTTACGGCCCACAGGTATAACTTTGCTTTTGCTTTCGTGTAGTTCGAGTCTCCATTTGTTCTCATATTTCCCAACAATTCCCTGCATTTTCTCTAGCCCATCTTGGCTTTCTGACACTAGCACCATATGGTCTGCAAAAAAATAGTCCTGGGATCTTCAAGTCCCCAACTGCTATCACCTAGCTGCTACGCACGAGTTCATGTCCTTTACCTTTGATGTACAATGCAAAAGAAATTGCGAAAGGATACACCCCTGTTTAGGCCTATCTCCATAAACACACGTTTTGTTGTTATGTTGCCCAGGCTAAATTCACTCTGTACATCTTTGTATAATGCTTTCAGAAAACCAATAAACCCGCCTCACAAGATACAACTTCAAAGTATTTCCCCAATTCCTTTTGAATGTAACATAGGAACGGCATTTGATAAATTAATTAATTAATTAATTACACTCGGCCACGATAAAACGGAAGATTGGGTGATTTCAACGGTCATTGTGATAATCAGCAGCTAAGGATCGGCTCGATTTATATGGGAGTGATATATACGATGAAAAACATTTTTTTTTAAACAATATTTTTATTTCCTCAATGAAATGGGGTTTGGCGAACAGCCAGTGCTTATATTAACGCAGAATCCTACAGAAACGTACAATAGAATGGTGCAAGAGTAACTCAACATAAAACAGAAACTGAACCAATAAAGTGGAAAGAAAGAGAAAGTACCACACTATATCGCGTCATCTCCTTAAATTTTTTTACCTATCTATCGGGTGTGGAGGCAATCTGCTTTCATTTATATGATAGGCCCACAAAAATCTCTCTCACCCAATAGAGCAAAGGTCTTGTCAGGATTCAGTTCCACTGGATAATAAACCATTCACTGGAATCTCATTCTTTCCCAAATATATTCTTGAACCACACTAAATATTCTGGTGTTTTCCAAGGCAGTTTTCTCCGTATCCCCATATAATATAAGAGTGATATTAGTGGTGTGGCCCAATTTTGTTAGAAGCGAATTTCTTTGTTCTGCACATAGAGGACACATTAATAAATAGTGTTCAGTGTCTTCATATACATGACCACAGCCACAAGATGCACTATCACTTATAAATCTATCAAATTTATGTCCGTATAAATCACTACAATTTAACCGCAAGTAGAATGTCGGGCACGTTTGGGGCAATATTTGGGGGACCCCGGATGTGACGTCATGTCACGTGACCCAATGGCGCCTTGTTGTGTTTTCGTGGTAAACCGCGTAAGCGGCCATGTTGTGGCGTTATCCCCATAGTGATGCGTGGTGTTAGTGCGCATGCGCAGCACGTGTTATTAGGGTGATGTATGTTTCCGTCGTCCATTTTGTATACTGGATGCGGCCATCTTGGTTTCTATGGTGGCGCGTGGTTGCTATGTGACCTAAAAGCTTTTTATAGAATACGAGTATGTTCGGATGGTGTGTTCGATATATATATTCAACAGGAGTAATTTCCCGATTCGTAGAATTACCACAAACAACCCGACAAGTTGTACTATTTCGAATTCTTTCAGAATTCTCTGCTTCTATTTATCTATACAATACTTTTCGTCTACGTGACCATGTTCCTTTGTCCTGGAATATACTCCAGTACGGTAGAAGAGCCTATCAGCTGGAACAGCTTTGCTTATTACTGCTATATTTAGCTGTTCTAGTATGTTTTTGTTAGTTCTGACCCTATTCCGAGTACACTTGTTGTTTCATTTATCCAGATCACCCAATCAGTTCACTTTACTGAGTCTGACGCTAACTAACCAATCAGATTGCTTGATTTTCCATAATGTGTATGCAGAGTTATCTCCCTTCTATATAACAAACACCTATATCATTCCCAAAGCCAATACGCTATCGAGCATTTTCTGAAAAGTCATTGCGCGAACGACTCGAAGCCCATCGAGCAAATGAGCTATCGAGCAACTGCTCGTTCGAGTGACTCGCACATACTGCTCGAACGAATCGAAGCCTACCGAGCAAATGAGCTATGGAGCAATTATTCGTTCGAGTGACTCACACGTACTGCTCTTCGACTCATTTCCGTATTTGAGGATACCTATGGCCTGGTATTGTATTATTATTTGAAGATACCTTTTATAGGATACTTAACTAAGGATACTATTACTTGTTCGGCCCAGCCTTCTAGGCCATCCCTGGACATACCTATCCCCATTGCTCGAACGACACGAAGCCTATCGTGCCAGACTACATTAGAGTTAGAAAACCTGTTCGTGTTACATTTAATTTCCTTTAACACGTTTGTGAACATAATCTTATACAACGCTACTAATTTGTGACGTCGTCTACGCTCTTTGAGTGGTATGAAACCAGATTCCCTGTAGATAAGATGGTGACTTGTCCCCATAGTGACCCCTATTATAGTTTGTAGAGCATCCAAGTGTAGATTTTCTAGGAGTGTTGATTTAGTCTCCGTGCAACCGTCCCATATAACATCGGCATAATCAAACAGCGGGAGAATGAAGTATTGATATAGAGTTTCCAATGCGTGTCTGGACAGTCTGAATTTTAGGCTTCTCAGGCACTTTACCATAGATGAAAAACAATTTATAGCATATGAGGATAACGTAACTATTTTGTGACGAGAAAAACGTGGGCTACGTTCTGTCATGTTTTCCTTAATTCTTATTTTTTCTTAATTAGCAAATGCAAATTCTATCTCCGCAGTTTCATCGCTATTTCTTTTGAAGGCCTCTTCGCTAGTGGACTGCAGCAAATCAACGGACGATCGAATTATTATTATTATTATTGTTATTATTATTATTATTATTATTATTATTATTATTATTATTATTATTATTATTATTATTGATACTCTAGCACAAAATACTGACCACAATAAAATTGTGCACATTCCGAAAAAGTTAAAAACAGAATTAATAAACAGATTGCATTTTCCCAAAATTACTTGAGGAAATGAGGTTCACTGGTGACAGCGAAAAATCAAGTAATCTCGTCAAATGCATCTCCTAGGAAACAATAAAAACAGTATCTACCCTCCTTTTTAAAAGTGTATTGCAAATATGGAAATAGATGTCTCAAATGAGCAAATGCAAGGTGCCGAATCCTTGTTAATTTACAAATTTATTTATTTATGCTTAATTTGTTCCTATTTTCTTATTGGAACCTATATATATTTTAGGTTGTATGTGCTTATACTATTTATTTATTTATTTATTTATTTATTTATTTATTTATTTATTTATTTATTTATTGTTCACTCAAAGTAAAACCGAAACCAAAACCTTAAGGCCACAACCCCAATGCGCCAGTCAACAAATGATTGCGTCTTCAACTGGTCACATGTTTTGAGAACGAATATGCTTAAAAGTATGTTTTAAAGTCTTGAAACACATAAAAACATCGTTAAAAAGATTTCGGCTTGTTGTATCCATGAAGCCCAAAGTGTGAAGTAAATGTTGCTTTTACAATGCAATCGACGACAGATCTTGTTATAAACTAAACATCAGGTTTTCACTCTCAGTGTGTCCGCAATAAAAACACAAGCGCATTACCTGAGTCGAAACCAATAAAAGGTGAAATTTTAGAAGTTTGATCATTTAACATCAACTTCGTATGTTCAACAACCGGTTTCACAACAGAGATATCTTAGGATTTACGAAATAATGGGAGGTGCTAAACAAATGACCGTCGGTTGCTCCAATTCGACAGAGGCTTACGAAAAACATCTGATAAAGTTTCTTGACATAGACTCTATTCTGTCAGATGATACATACTACACAAAAACTTTAGAGAATTTACAATTCAATGTTACATCAAATCTACCATTCGATGATTTGGATTCTATTCGTAGTGATTCGTTGGATGAATTTCGATTGAATGGTGTGGACGTGGAAATGGATCCAATAGATAAATGCCAAATGCAGTCGAGAGACGGCCACAATAGTTCGACACACCAAAAAGATGAACGTCCAAATAAAATTCTTTCTGAGTATCTGTTTTTGAAGAATAGTAAATCCAGGAATAAACACAGATATTGTGTCTTCTGTAAGAACAATCGTGAGTCTTACGCCGTGTATTCTAATCATGTTTTGAAAGACTTGTCAGGTCGTGTTACGTGCCCAATACTCAGACGATACAGGTGCCCAATTTGTGGTTGGACAGGAGAAAAGTCTCACACAATTAAGCATTGTCCTATGTATGCCGGACAGTATATTGTTACAACGACTTAGTTTTAAGTGTGTATTGTGCTCTTAATGCTTTGTCTTCTGTGACATATTTCAGTTTTATATATTCTACTATGGAAGGGCACAGACTGGGAATAATTGTAATGATTATACCGGAAGCAAATAGTTATTTAAGGGGAACGTTTATATTGTGATATTGCTGTGCTATATATCTGATGTTATAAAGAATGGCTGACATCTACAGTTTGTAACTGGAAATTATTTCCCGTGAAAATATGTGTGAATCCTTATACCGAGTGAAAAGTTTGGAATCACTGATAGTCTAAGATATACAATGGGAAGTAGGGCTGCACGTAATATCGATAAACCGATATATAACGGTATTCATCCCAGTATTGATTGAATACCGCTGTAATTACAAAAATATCGGTTTATCATCATTATTTATTTCTCCTCAGTTTAATTTTCAAGATGTTGTGAGTTTTAACTGTAGTCCCGAAAGAATAATTAATATTAAATTCAACAAAACCATATCATGTTACCCTTCATTAGAACGAGCGCATTCCAATAAGGGGTCTCATAATATGGTTTTCTTTGGGGGATATTCGATAAACTAATATTTAAAATAATAATTTTTTATATCGTCTGTGTGGGGTAAAGGGTTATTTGAACTGCATCATCAAGACATGCTAATTCGTTCCAATGTGATGACTCAAGTCCCGAATGGGCTACATAATCTCGTTCCAGTTATACAAAGAACAGTGTTATATGAAAAGAAAGTTATCCTATCACGTGACGCTATTTCTTAAAGCATAGTGTCAATAAAGCGAACATTGATAAACATTTCCCCGTTGTTACCTTCGTACCCTAAGCGTGGATTAAGAACCGTCAATGAACCAGTTGATAAATTTATTACTAAACTGTGATGAACTGGATATCTACTAAAAGCGGACTAGAGTTTCCTTCTGTACACTAACTCACTAACTGAGGAACAGATAAAGTTTACAGGGAGAGTTTCGACCAATCGACTTCAGAGACAAGCTCAGAGGTCCATTAGCTGAAATTATGCTTATACTTCTTATGCGTTTTTTTTCCACAAAATTTGAGTATTGAAAACAAGACTCCGCGAGTATTTCTGAATTATTCACTTATCGGCAAATGAACAAATATCGTTTTTTTGAGTGCACCGAATCGCCATCTGCAATGCTGGAGCATAGCAGATGGCGACTTGTTTCACCCAGGGGAGGATATGTTCCCATCTTGGGCTACAAAGTATAGATTTTCACGTTCAGCGTTTCTTGTCCCTTGAGACTTCGGAAGAAAATGCCGACCGTGGACATTAGATCGTGATTTGAATTAAAAAATAGAGGAATATTATAAAGCTTTTACGATTGTATTTTTCCGAATTGTATTTCCTATTGTATTGTGAATAAAAATTACTGAGAAGAAGCATTATTCATTGGCAGGAAATACAATTGTGCAAAATACAAATATAAAAACGTTATAATGTAGGCACCTGATCGTCTTTGGTTTTCACTGGTAAACACTGCGGACTGTACAACTCCAGGGACAAAACGCGTCCATTCATTCCTCCATTGGGGATAATGGCCACATATGAAAACATTGTTGCACCCTGAGGACGATATGTTCCCATTTTCACGTTTCTTGTCCATTCAGCCTTCGGGAGAAAGGAGACTCATTAGTGTTTCGTAGTCATAGATAGGAAATACAATTGTGCTAAATACAAATATAAAAACCTCACGTAGGCACCTGATCGTCCTAGGTTTTCAGTGGTAAACACAGTGGGGTTTGTACATTTCCGGGTAAAAAATCGTTCATTCACTCCTCCATTGTGGATAAAGGCCTGCTAAAGGTTCTTAGATAAAAATCACAAGAATGATTTTATCTCTTACACTGAAATATATCCTTTGTTGTTACACGATTTTTTCTCTTTCTCTCCGCTCTCTCTCGTATCAAAGAGTATCTAACTGATCCAGACCAAAGTAGATAAAAAGTTTTTTAAAAATCATAGATTTGGCTTTCTCATGAATAGGCCCCATCGACCCAAAAGTATATATCGATACAGGTGTCTTACCTTTATTTTATGAAGATTGGAAAGGTTCTATAAGTGAATTTTTGAACTTATACATACCATTTTCATTTGGCGCTTATCGGTGAATTGGTTTTGTCGAACAATACTGCTTTACAGGTAATTTGTTTGGACTCACTAATTGTTCTGTTCTGAGTTTATTTCTCCGTCGTGCTTTAACAACACAAGTGTTGTACAGCCGTCGTCCACGAGATGGGCAGGATTTCCACGGACGCACTAATATTAAGTTGCAAACAATAATTACAGGACTGATCAACCAAAATTTAATTAATGAAGCACCGGGTACAACCCGGGTACAACACGGTCCTTCATTAATTAAAATTTTGCTGATAATGTTTTTTATTACCTGGCAAACGCATGCGTGGACATAACTGCAGATACGACCAGTCCGTGGCGACTCTACTGTAGATGACATATTTTAGAGGTGGGTCAATCTGGAATACCCAGAAATAACCAATGAGCAGCTGAGAGTAATTATCGGACTTTGCTTTAATTTACTATCCTGTCATTGGTTAAAGACAAGTGCAGCTTCGTCTGTGGTCAACGTGCTGAACGCCAACAGTTCACTTGCTTTCGACCAATGCAAATCTTGATGCTCCCGCTCCTGCAAAGTTGTATCAATATATTGTTTGTATATATATTTCTTTACCTGCTGTACTAAAGTTTATTCCTGGAGACAAGGACAAATTCTTGGAACATTGTCTCCTTTCGAGCCGAAGTGTTTACTTTCCATTTTTACATTGTAACTTCTAAACGTTTTGTTAGTGCTGAAGACTTTGAAATTATTTTGTTTCTAAAGTGGAAATATTATTAAAGTTGTTCTGATGGATAATTTTTTTAATTAATCATTAGTTTCCCTTTTTATATCCTTTCCACGATCTTGAATTGTTTGAAAATATACCGAAACTAGGAATAATAATCGTTGGGTCATTACTGTTTAGGTTGAGATGAAGATCATTAAAATTCCCGGAGAAAGAATGGGGATAAATTATATAAATTGAATTTTGGTAGAGAAGGAAACCTTGGAGCATTCTTTGGACTACCCAAACCATTTTGCAATAATGGACAGATATTATATCAGTCCACTTTCAAATTAGTTTGGTTATTCCAAGAACTCAAGGGCACCGGAAGCGTCCGAGCGCAAGGAGGGCCTGGGTATCAAAAGTGCACTCGGGGGTCAGTTAAGAACCGGAGTTTACAACGTATCATAAATTGTGACGTGATAGTGAATAGTATTGTCATTATTAACACGGAAGTGGTGAGGGGTAGGGCTCTTCACAACCACCAGAATGACTCAGATTATAGTAAGATATCGTCCCTTGAGGGGGACAGGACCCCCCCTCCCCCACCCCCCACCCACATCTGTATTCGTGATACCCCTTCCAATGCCAGTGACACGCGTAAAATACTAGTAATCGAGTGTTTATCAGATTCAGATCTCGGGAGGTAAAGTCTTTTCAACTTGTGCATATTTCGCGAAAATGAGGACGCGCTGCTTCCTCCTAGCTTCAGGACAAGGGGTGAGCTCCCCCACCCCCTGCAAGATCTCCCGATTTAACCGGATCATATACAGTATGTGGAGAGTGGATTGTGATTAAATGACCCGCGAAGTGGAGTCATCACCCAAAGTTCTGTATCACAAATTCTGTGCATGTGGACAAAACACAAGAAATTTTTTAGCCAATGGACCTCTGAGCTTCACCCGAAGGTCCATTGGCTGGAACTTTGTTTGTGCTTGTTATGCTTTGTAACAAATTTGCAATTATTGCCACTCTGCGGGTGATTTAGTGATAATACACTCTTCATGTACTGTATATCGGAGAATAACGGTCAGCCGTTCATAATGATTAGGAAAAAGGTGTTCAAAGCCAGCTTCTGTATTTTTTACACTACCCTACAGGAAAATGCCCGAAAATTGTGAAATGAAGTGCACATCGATGGTGCAAGATCACTAACATTTCGAATGTTTGATATATGGCTCTACTCCCAGGGTAACTATGAAGCGTTGAATGAGGCTTTCTCTAACGTCGACTGGGACTCTCTTTTTGATAATCCATGTCTTGATACTATAGTTTCTAATTTTACCGACAAACTACTCGATACTGCATCCATCCACATACTCAACAAATTTATTACCACGTGAATAGATCAACCGAAATGGATGCATAATGCAATAAGATTACTGATTAGACAGACAAAACGTTTCGTATCATATTGCTGAACGTACCGATATTCCACATACCTGGGCAAAATATAAACTGAAATGGAACGAAGTTGTATTGGCTATCTGGAACTTCAAAGCGTTATACCTGTCCAAAGTCCAATCCACTCTGAGAAGTAGCGAAACACTACCATCGCGGTGATGGAAGGTTCTGAAATCATTCATCGGTAGCAGCATCGCAGTAGGAATTCCTACTTTCACCCACTCTAACAAAATATACTCGTCAAGTGTTGAGAAAGCTGGAGTGTTCAACGAATATTTCAGTTCTATCTCAACAGTTGATGACCTGAATGTTTCCCTGCCAGACGCACCACCCCGTGTTGCCGGACGTATTGATTGTATTACTCTACCTTGTAGTGAAGTATATTCTGTAATGAAGTCGATAAAAGTGTCCAAAGCGTCTGGTCCAGATCTAATAAGCCCGCGTCTCCTCAAAGAATGTTAATCCTCTTTATGCAAGCCACTCTCGATCTTATTTACTTCTTACTAATGAATAACTCGTACTTCGCGTCGCTGTGGGAAAAAGCAATCGTCTCCCTAATCTTGAAAAAACAACCCTCCAATTCTGTTCGTAATAATCGCCCAATATCTCTGATTAGCTATGTTGGTAAAATATTTGAAAAATGTGTATGACAATAACGTTCTCAGTCAATGTCAGTTAGGTTTTACACCCGGTGACGCAACTGCCCTCCAGTTGATTGACAGATATATAAGCAACGAGGGCATGGTAGCAAAGGAAGAATACCAACAAGCACGAAATAAAGTAAATAAGATTAAAGACGATAATCGGAGAGTGCGAAATAGCAATCTTATTAGGACGATAAGAATGACAGGTGGGCCGAGTTCAAACGTATTTTGGAAATGGGTGAATAACCGCAACAAAGGAAGTAATCCACACTGAATTTGAGTAGATGGCAGAGTTCCAGACGATCAAGACCAAATCACATCAGAACTAGTCAAGCACTGGGAAAAGGTAAACGATAAGCCAGAGAGAGAGATTCAGAAGGGCTTCATGAAGAGAAGGAGAGTCACTGACCATCTTTTCACGCTATCCCAAAATGATAGAATCCGCGAAAGTAAAAAAGAAAAAGATGTTTATGGCCTTTCTTGATGTAAAAAATGCATACAATAGAGTATGGAGGGAGGGTATGTGGCGAAAGCTTGAGACTCTAGGCTTGGGAGGCGAGTTTGTTGGAATTCTGAAAGCATTATATAAAGATGTGCGGAGTGACATTAACCTGGGTAACATAACAACAAAACGTGTGCCTATGGAAATAGGCCTAAAACAGGGGTGTATCCTTTCGCCAATTCCTTTTGCATTGTACAACAACGGTTTAGGAGATGAACTCCTGCATAGCGAAGAGGGGGTAGCAGTTGGGGACTTGAAGATCCCAGGGCTATTTGTTGCAGTAGATATGGTGCTAGTGTCAGAAAGCCAAGAATGGCTAGCGAAAATGGGCGCAAGTGGAGACTCGAACCCAATGAAAGCAAGAGCAAAGTTATACTTGTCGGACGCAAAGTCGACCCCACTCGAATGAGGGGAGTGGGGGAGTTACGTATTCCTGAAGGTAGCAGCAAACTTCTTAGTTTGGGAGAGACAGGTAACTCCGAGTATCTGGGGGTAAATATAAACATCACACTGAGAGTCATATACCGAAACAACACAAATAAATTGATTCTGGAGGGAAGGCGAATCCTTAACCAAATGAAACTTAAAGGGACAAACAGTTTCAATAAGGTTTTCGTGGGGAAAACCATTGTGGAAATGGTGGGTCTGCCAAGTATAACATATGGTACGGAAGTGACACCCCTAAACCCGACGGTTGTAAAGAGCTTGGAAACCCTGCAGAACGATGCTGGTCGATGGATAACGGGGTCGAGTAATGCCACAGCACTATAAGCAATCAGGGGTGAGTTTGGGTGGATGAAGATCAAGGACAGGATAGACTTACTGAAACTCGGTTATCTTAATTATGTGGTAAATCACCCCGACTGCCGATGGTGTAAAGTAATGTTCTGGAGAATTTTCAACTCAAATATCAAGACAGGGTGGATGATCCAAGTAAGGGAGCTAATAGAGAACTTCTCATTGGAGATCTCGGACCTAGAAGCTGGGGGAAACCAGGTTAAAAAATCGCGAGAGAAAGGCTTATGGAGGATGGTAACCTCAATTGGCGAAAAGGGGTCAAATCAAACAGGTTTTTGGGTGGCCTGCGTGATAAAGAGAAGCCTGGTTTTGAAGAGTACCTTAATGGCACCTTTGGTTGGTCAATGTTGTTCAAGCTGAGTTCGCGGTCCCTGGAGCCGAGAGGAAAATTGGAAAAACAGCGAAAAGGAGTGCCAGATGTGTAATTTGGGCGTGGTGAAGACGCTGGAACACTTTCTTCTATAATGGCCAAAATACCAGTCTAAAAGGATATGATTCACTGGGAGTATAATGAGAAAGTGGGATGTGAGAATGAAGGACATGTGGTTAGTGAGAGACTCAAAGGAGAGGGTTAATATGCTAATCGGAGAGATTGGGAAGAATGGGGCGAGGGATGTCATCAATCAGTTCGTCTCGGAGTGCTGAGAGGAGAGAAGAAGCGTGGAAATAGGGAGGCAGTTGGGAGTACATGGGTATCCAAGGCCTTCTCACCAGAGAACCGTGACAAATCAGCGGCCGGTCAAAGTGTTATTATTGTTATTATTATTATTATGATGAATTCTGTCGCGCCCTGGACGAAGGCAAAGCAGTTACGGCTGTTTTCTGTGATGTTAGTAAAGCCTTTGACAAAGTTTGGCATGCTGGACTTAACTACAAGATGGAGAGTATTGGCTTTTCTGATGAACTTCTGCTGTTTCTAAAATCGTATCTTGCAGATATGTTGCAACTAGTCGTGATATCGTCGGATACATCTTCATGGAGAACCATTAATGCCGGTGTTCCAAAAGGATCAATCCCTGGGGCCTTATTGTTCCTAAAATACATTAACGACATAACCAAATACCTACTAAGCAGTATACGCCTCTTTGCAGACGATACTTCCTTATATCTAATTATAGAGAATCCGGAACAAGCCTCGACCTTAATCTATTATGATCTTTTCACAATTGAACATTGGGCTAAAGCATGGTTCAATCCGACCAAAACAGAAAGCATGCTAATATCGCGTAAAAGCAGCACCATCTCCCATCAACCCTCATTCTTAGGTGGTTCTCATGTATCCGAAGTCTCTTACCATAAACACTTAGGGGGTAATACTGAGCAGCTCCTCCAAAGCCTGGTCTCGTTTAGACTTACTGAGGAGGCGCAAATTTAATTTAGATCATATTGTCTTAGAAAAAATATATTTTGCCTTTATTAGGCCTCTTCGCGAATAAGCGTAGACTGTTTGGGATAACTGTTCTGTAACCAAAGTGGCGGAACTGGAAAAAATACAGATTGCAGCGGCAAAAATTATTACGGGGGCAACATTTAGTGCTAGTAAGTCGTTGGTTTATTTAGAAACGCGATGGGAACCACTGCAAGAAAGACGTCGCAAACACAAGTTGATCCAGTTTTTTCAAAATGTATCATAGCATGGTACCACCACACATCTCCTGTAAAGTCCCCCCCCCCCCCCCCCACCCCAACTTGCCTCTATGACCAATCCATCAGTCAGTCTCCCATCAAGCCAAAACCACCGTGTTCCCTTTTTGTCGGACTGAACTGTATAAGTCTTCCTTCATCCACAGCGTTACTGACCAATGGAATAGCCTGCCCCTGTCTGTCCGCGAGAACTCGTCATTGTTTACTTTCAAGACTTTTTCCTAAACGATGGTAATCAACGACCTCCAAGGTTTTATAGTAAGGCAAAATCTCGCACAGCTCAAATACATCATTGCAGGTTACGACGGGGGTGCCGAAACGGAATGTTTTTTGCGCGCCGAAGGCGCGCAGGGACTCTATGGGGCAAGCCCATTTCGACCCTCAGTGGCTGTTTATGATCAATGTGGTCTCATGTCAAGGCGTATTGAAGGAGGAAGAGGTTCAGGCACTCTGCAGATGTCTCTGGCTAAGGTGTCACGGGTGTGTGGCTTCGTTGACTGATGTTTGATTGAATCCTCGGGTGAGAACCAGTGTGGGAGGTTGGGTCCTTTCACAAAGGTACTACCTCGCCCCGATGGTGCAGTAGTGGTAAGTTTTCGGGCAAGTATAGTCTGCCACGTCGGAAATGATGTCGATGGCGGGTCATCATTGGCAAGTATAGTCTGCCTCAGGCTGTCTAAGTCGGGTTTCAGGTTCATGGTTGGACGTCTTTTGAAAGAAAACATCAACGACCCTTTCGGGAACCACCAGTAAGAAGACCCGAACTCGTCTCGGAGACGAGTGGGGGGACTTTATTGGAAATATGTGGAGGTGACATACGGTGATACATTTTGAAAAACTGAATTAATTTATGTTTGCGGCGTCTTTCTTGAAGGGATTCCCATCGTGTTTCAGAATACAACAAGGACTTACTGGCACTAATTGTTGCTCCCGTAATGATTCGGGCTGCTGCAATCTGTATTTTTTCTAGTTCCGCAATATTGGATACGGAACAATTATCCCAGACAGTATCCGCATATTCCAGAAGGGGTCTAATGAAGGCAAAGTATATTTTTTCTAAGACACTTCGATCGAGATAAAATTTGTGTCTCCTCAGCATGTCTAACCGAGACCAGGCTTTCGAGCAAATGTGGTCAACGTGGTCGTTCCATGTACATGTGCTATTTAGTATGACCCCCAGATGTTTATGTTCGGAAACTTCCGATATCTGTGAACCCCCTAGATATAAGGGTGGGTGAGAGTTGGGATTGTTTTTACGTGATATAAGCAAAGTCTCTGTTTTATTGGGATTGAATTCAACCAACCATGTTTTGGCCCAATGCTCAATTGTCGCCAAATCACGATTGATTATGTTTGAGGCTTGCTCTGGGTTCTCAATGATGAGATATAAGGAAGTATCATCTGCAAACAGGCGTATAGAGCTAAGTAGGTCTTTGGTTATGTCGTTAATGTATATCAAGAACAGTAAGGGCCCAAGTATCGACCCCTGAGACACACCGGCATTGATGGGCCTCCATGAAGATGTCTCCGAGGCTATCACAACTCGCTGCGATCTATCGGCAAGATATGATTTTAAAAATAGCAATAACTCCCCCGAAACCCCAATACTCTCCAGTTTGTGGATAAGACCAGCATGCCATACTTTATCAAAGGCCTTACTGACATCACAGAAAACTACCCTAACTTCTTTGCCTTCATCGAGTGCACGACAAAATTCATCATATATGTCGGTCAGTTGAAGGACGGTTGAATCTCGAGGTGTAAAACCTCACTGGAATTGACTGAGAACATTATTTTCACTTAGAAACAGCCACAGGCGTTTGAAAACGCATTTTTCGAATATTTTGCCAACACAGCTGATCAATGATATCGGACGATAGCTAGTAACTGAGTTTGTGGGTTGTTTTTTTTAGGATAGGGGAGACATTTGCTTTTTTCCAGAGTGAAGGGAAGTATGAGCTATTCAGAAGTATGTTAAATAAGATTGACAGTGGCTCGCATAGAGAGGATTTACATTCTTTAAGGAGACGCGGGCTTATTTGATCGGGACCAGACGCCTTGGATACCTTTATCGACTTCATTGCAGCATATACCTCGCTGCAGTGTAGGGTAATGCTATCAATACGCTGAGAGACATGTAGTAGTGGGTCTGGAAGGGGGGCGTTCGAATCATCAACTGTTGAGATCGAACTGAAGTATTCGTTGAACACTTCAGCTTTCTCAAGACTTGATGAGTATATTTTGTTAGAATGGATCAAGGTAGGAATTCCTGTTGTGTTACTGCTACTGATGAGTGCTTTTAATGTCTTCCACCAAAGTGATGCTGGGGTTTCTTTGCTTCTCAATGTGAACTGAATTTTTGAAAGATGCATGGCTTTGGCCTTCCTAATAGCTGATATAACTTCATTCCGTTTAAGTTTATATTTATCACAGGCGTGCGGGTGATTTGTTCGTTTGGCAGTACGATACAAGCGTTTTCTTTGTCTTATCAGAAGTCTTAGTTCATTGTGCATCCATTTCGGTTGGCCATTCATCGAAGTAACTATTTTGTTGGGTATATGTCTGGATGCTGTATCGAGTATTCTGTCGGTGAAATTAGAGACTATAGTATCAAGGCATGGTTATCAAAGACAGAGTTCCAGTCGGTGTTCGAGAGAGACTGGTTCAATACTTCGTAATTACCCTGAGAATAAATCCACATCCTTCTTTTGAAAGAGGAAGGGTTAGGTTTTAAAAATTCGACTTCAATTGAGATTGGACAGTGATAGCGGATCATGTCTGGGATAATTGGTTCAAGCACCTCGCATGCTTTCACGTTGATTGTGTCACTGACTGCAAAGAGATCTAGCAATGTAGCAGACGTCTCAGTGAAACAAGTTGGTTCACTCACAATCTGTTTAAGGTTAAAGTAATTAGCTAGCTCGAAAAAGCTACTTCTCGAGGGAGCCATTTGGTTGTCATTAAAATCTCCTGTGACAATTAAGTTCCCAATTGACGTGTCTCTGGCTTTTTCGATGGATGCTGCTATAGCATCCCATGTATCCGGAGGACTGTTGGGTGGACGGTAGAATACGCCTAACAATAATGACCTACTCCGTCTTGTGAATATTTCGGCCCATATGGTCTCACAGAACTAAATATTTTCCCATAGGCGACCATTATAACACTTATGTGGAAAAAAATATGATCGCATCACTTTAAATTAAATATTTAAATACCTACATAAAGTACAGACCTTCACACAACTTTCTCTGGCCAGAAAACATGGGGTCATGCAACAAATAAGAGAGAAAATCCACCAGGAATTGAAGTACCGTCCTTGAACTTAGTTTTTTCTGGGAATTCCCAACAAAAATACACAAATATTTAACTGAATTTTAAAGACCCAGAAAATACTTAGAAAATCTCCTTTTTCTTGTGAAATATTCAGTATTGTTGTAAAAACCTAATAAAATGCTTTAACAGTTTTCTCAAGCAATAAGTTTTTTTCTAGGAGTCTTATTTTAGACTATGATGCAATATCCGAGTGCAACATTTCAAGGAAGATCACTCTAAACTAAATATTTAGTTCTGCGAGACCTATAATACTTCTCACCCATGCCCTAATTTCATTTTTCCTGTTTTATGTGATAAAACAATCATTTCTACACTAAAATACAAGATTTGGCTTCTATTCATCCAATAAGATTAAAAATATAGCTTTTTTAAAAAAGTTGTTAAATTGTGAAAAAAAGCCCCAAAAATTAGGAAATTTCAGTATACCGCTTTCGTTACTTATCTTGATTCTGCTGCCAATCTATTTGACAGAGCAGTTCACCAATTGATGTTTTTTACTGGAATTTAGCCAGTTTACCTGATAAAAGTCCAATATCGGCATAGAAGAACTCAATTCGAGAAAAAATTGGTGATTTATGTGTCAAATAGCTGAAAATTTATGTCCGAGAGAGAACATTTACACAGGTATCATTCACAAAAAAGCTGTTCAAAAGTACAATTTTCATCTAAAAACCTTCCAAATATCATAATTCATGTATACTTTATCTATTTACTAAAATAGAAAGGTATACCACCCGATGGGTTGGTGATTAATGTCCCAACAGATGTGAGGATGTTTCACAGAAAATCACATGCTGAGTTCAAGCTACCAAATCACACTTGAAACACAACTATCATGTGTAACAGTTCTTGAGTGATACAATTCCTGAGAAGTCTACCTGATTTTTAGAATTTATTAAGCATATTTTTTCAATTCTTTCTCGAAATGAGTGCAAGAAAATTAAAATTTAATCGCAGGACACATCTGAGAAAATTTGCATTTCAGAAAAATCATCCGCCTTGCAATATTTCCAAGTGTGTGGCTACTACAAGTGCAGAACCTGAAAATGTAGTAAAATATGTAAGACTCACACAAGAAAAGCATGATAAGGTTACTTCAAGTCCACTTCCAGTGACAGCAGCAATAGAAGAGCCTGGAAAGAGCTTCAAACTCTTACGCCCATTGTCAAGATTAAAATCTGAGCTCGACATCTGCAATGAGAAAATAGATGAAAAATGGTAAATAATCATATGGACAGTTATCAAGACATACAAACATACATGCATGCCTGCCTGCCTGCCTGCCTGCCTGCCTTCCTGCCTTCCTTCCTTCCTTCCTGCAGGCAGGCAGGCAGGCAGGCAGGCAGGCAGGCAGGCAGGCAGGCAGGCAGGCGGGTGCGTGTGGTTCCGGTCGGGCGGGCGGGCGGGCGGGCGAGCGAGCGGGCAGGCAGATGGACGGATGGATGGACGGACGGACGGACGGACGGATGGACGGACGGACGGACGGACGGACGGACGGAGATGGGTAGGCATCCTGCCTGCCTGCCTGCCTGCCTGCCAGCCAGCCAGCCAGCCAGCCAGCCTACAAATCCACCTGATTATTGTTAGTTAGTATAAAGATACAAATTTGGAAAAAATTGCTCAGAAAGAAACATAACTCATTCTTTCATCCATCCATCTATCCATCCATCCACTCACTCATCCATCCAATTCATTTCATTTCATTTCAGTTCATTTCATTCATTCATTTCATTTCATTTCATTTCAGTTCATTTCATTCATTCATTCATTCATTCATTCATTCATTCATTCATTCATTCATTCATTCATTCATTCATATCTGAGCAATTTTCTTCAAATTTCAGGCCTGAAGAAGATAGTTACAGACTGGTACATGTGGGTAAAATGGCAGAGATGTGGAATACTGTTTTCAAAAAACACAGGCAACTTAATCCAGAATGTGATGGATACCTATCTTTTGATCCGAATGGGGAGGAGAGGCGTGGACTTGTTTGGAGGGAGCGAGTCATCTGCAATACCTGCTCCTATGTTTCTACTCGATTCTCTTTATATGAGGAAATTTCCAGCCCAAAACAGGGTCGCAGATCAGCATGCACAAACAGAGCACTTCAAGTGGGGCTCTCACAGACTAGTATAGGTAATGCAAGTTTCCGCAGGTTGTGCATGACACTAAATTCACCTGCCCCTTCTGAAAAAGGGATGCAGAAGACAGGGAATGTGGTATGTTCACAAATAGAGAAAACTAATGAGAATGAAATGAAGACCAGACGTGAAGAACTCAAAGAAATCAACACTTTGAGAAGTGTGAAGCGAAATATTATAAGTGTTGAATGTGATGCAGTGTACAATAATCCACTGTATTCAGGTATAGGGAAAACACCATTCCAACCTGCTACTCGGTGTACTTATATTCATGCAGAGAATGTTACCAGCAAAAAACAAGTGATTTCAGTTTGTAATAAGAATAAACTATGTTCCAGGAGAGGAAAACACATTAACCAACAGCCCTGTGGGCCGGAAAACCCAGAGTGCACAGTAACATTGAATATGAAAGAAAGTATTGGCAATGAAAAGGCATGGAATACTTCTTGCCTAGAACAACTAAAATCAGATGACTTGGAGGTCCAGTACATGACAACTGATTCTGATTCTAAAGCCTTTAAAGCAGCTGAGAACATTTACAAGAATAAAAGGAGTTCAATACGCCCTGAACATTTACTGGATACAAGGCACTTATCTGCAAATCACAGAAAGAAAATAAAGAATGACAAGAGTATTGTTGCAATAATGCCTGGGAAAACAAAGACTGAAAGACAAACACACTGTAACCGCTTTGCATTGGATATAGCAGCCAGATGCACAGCTGAACTGTCAGCTTGTCACAAGAAACATTTTGGAAACATAAATAAAGTTATAAATGCCATGTCATATGCTGTAGATGCAATTGTCGATTGTTACCAAGGAAATCATAAATTGTGCAAGCGATATTCATATGTTTGTTCTATCAAGAAAACTTGGCTTTCCAAGAGTGCATATTTGTCAAATTCATTTAAAATTCCTCTATCACCAATGGCAAGTCAAAGGTTACGAAAATGTGCTAATATACGACTGTCCAGGTGCAATATACTGAAGACCAAACTTCATAGCAATACCCAAAAAGTTGAGGCAGTGAATCGTTGTCTACGGAGGTCTTTGGCACGTAATATCACCTTTGCTAGGAACTTTCCGGGAAGAGCCCACAGTGCTATACATTCAGTGAACAATGGCCCAGGAGAATCTATTGTGAAACTCTGTAAAAAGTGTGAGTGCCCAGTGGCATCTGGTTCTCAAGCAGCAAAACAGATGAAGCAGTTGCAGAGCAAAAATGATTCAGATAAAAAGAGACAGAAATCAATAGAATTCAAACTTCAGCGATGTGAAAAACGCACAAAAATGTATAAATTATATGAAGAACACCAAGAAGATGAAATTTACAGAAAAGCCTTGGACAAGGAAGAAGCCAAAGCTCAAAGGGCCATAGCAAAAGTAAAAAAATAAGAAAGATCGCCACAGATATCACGAGCAATAATTTTCTGGTAAGATTTCATTCTTGCACTTGCTTGCCTGCCGCCGCCACCCCCCCCCCCCCCCCCCCCCCACACACTCTTTCTATCCTGTCCACTTGGAACATAGTGTGACACTTTAAAACAAAATGAAATAGTTTAACAAGTATTAACTGAACTAAATGAGTAGCCTGGATTAATTTTGCCAGTCTGAATACTTTTTTTTCAAATGGATAGTCAATCGGCCATGAAATTTGCCATAGAATTCACACTTTTTCTGAAGCTATAGCCCTAGCTGCTGAAATTGGCCATCTATTAATAATTATTTATAAATGTATGTAATAACCTATAAAATACATGCAGGGGTATGTTCATTCGAACAAATACCATTTTGGAGACACAATTTCCTGTATTCATTGGTAGAATGGCTCTCCAAAACTAGGTGCCCAGGCTCAACACAAAGCTTCTGATGACACAAGTGGCTAACATCTAGCTGCTGTCCATTTGCACCAAAATGTGGCATTTCATCCTTCATCAGTGCATTGACAGCCATGTACATGGTTCTGTGTACATATTCCAGTGAATTATTAGAATCTCTATTAAGCCATATCCTCGGCTATTTTTTGCCCCCCTCCACAACAAACAAGCATGTCCACCCCCATCCCTTGAAGATCTAAACATAATTCTTTCTTTGAGCTTGTCAAAAAATGATGCCATTCTTGAAAATAGACAATAATGCACGTGCATCTTCATTCTGTTAGCAACAATCACCAAGGAAATGCAGAAAAACAGCATTCCTATAGGTCTCACAGAACTAAATATTTTCCCATAGGCGACCATTATAACACTTATGTGGAAAAAAATATGATCGCATCACTTTAAATTAAATATTTAAATACCTACATAAAGTACAGACCTTCACACAACTTTCTCTGGCCAGAAAACATGGGGTCATGCAACAAATAAGAGAGAAAATCCACCAGGAATTGAAGTACCGCCCTTGAACTTAGTTTTTTCTGGGAATTCCCAACAAAAATACACAAATATTTAACTGAATTTTAAAGACCCAGAAAATACTTAGAAAATCTCCTTTTTCTTGTGAAATATTCAGTATTGTTGTAAAAACCTAATAAAATGCTTTAACAGTTTTCTCAAGCAATAAGTTTTTTTCTAGGAGTCTTATTTTAGACTATGATGCAATATCCGAGTGCAACATTTCAAGGAAGATCACTCTAAACTAAATATTTAGTTCTGCGAGACCAAATGCACTCCGTATTCAGAGTATCGAGGTCCGGTCTGTGTCGAAATGAAATACCGTCTTTAATGTAAATGGCAACCCCTCCTCCCCTTGACGAGCGGTTGAATCTCAGTGGTTGGTGGAACCCATGGAGTTGAACATCGGAAGTGGGATCGTCACTTTGCAGCCATGTCTCACTCAAAGCCAAAATGTCAAATGATGCGAATTCACATTGTATAATATCTAATTTAGGTTTAAGGCTTTGGATGTTTAGATGGACAATTTTTAGGGTATTCTGATCGTGATCTGAATTCAGAGAGTTTGGACCAGGGTTGGTTTCAATGTCACCGGACAATAATAAAATTATGACCAAACAGAGGGAAAACAACGTGAAAAGAAAGGCCGATGCTACTGCTTTCAATATCGACGTGGCCTTCGAGAGATTCAAGGACCTGCAACGGTTTGGGATTACTTCGGCGGAATTTACTAAGAGGGATGTAACAGATTCGCTGGATTACTCAAAGAATAAAGCAGGCATAGCAGTAAAGCTATAGTGCAGCTCAACACCACCGAGGCGCAAGAGTAAATAAATTAAGATACAAGTAGATCTATCTTTTGGCAAACAGTGCTTTAAGCCACTGGAATAGACTGTAAGGTTGAAATTGTCAATTCTGGCGCGGTAGAGTTCAACTGTGCACATTGAAATGAATTTGGTTTTGGGAACAAACTGTGTCCAAGTTAGCTTGGGCAGAAATGATGTAGGTGTAGAATATAAAGTGTTGAAGTATTAGACTTGAGGGTAGAAGATACAGTAGTCAATAAAACAAAAAAAAAACAAAAAAAAAAATCAAAAAAAAAAAAAAATAAGGGTAAGTAAATATATACAAAATAACTGAGTAGTGTTTATATATAGGTATGGGTTGTAGTTCTGCTTATGCAAAGTCAAGGGTTACCCTTGACACGTAGAGGATGTTCAGTGTATCGGTTTGAGGGCAATTTGTCAGTCAGTATATAGTAAGTATGCGTTGCGCGGGATTCATCATGGGTCAAATACTATCAACACAGAAACGTATCGCCAGGAAAGGAAGAAACAAATCCTTCATGCCACGAAAAGTGTCGAAAGTTGGCAGGAAGGGAGTTCTATTGTTTTGTTAGAGAGTGGTATGGAGAAGTGGGATCAACCCCTGGTGATAAATTCATCTTGCAACAGATGTTCTAAAGTGAGTAGGGATGAAAACAAAAAAAAAGGCTTTTGCAAGAAGAAATCAAAGGCGTCCCACCTGCAGTTGATGAGTCTGGCGCAAACCTACAATACTTTTTATTTGATTTAAAGAATGTTATCTGGTCACAGTATTTTAATAAAACGGTTTGGAGACAAAACATGCAGTATTGGCGGGGGAAAAACGGAGGTTTTACATTTTGTAACTATAACACTAGATATTAGTGGGTGGAGGTTAGAAGACGGAATCTGCAATGCTAATTGCGGTAGAGAAACGGATATAAAATCTCGATCGGATCACGACACAGTCGCGATTCGATCAAAATGTTCTATCCGATTTTGCAACTATTCCGCTAGATATTGGTGGGTCGAGGCAGAGCAGGGGTAATCTTAATATTGTACCAACACATGAAGTAGGAAAAGAAAACAGAGAAAAAGAAAAAAAAGAACAAAGAAAAAAAAAAAAAAAAGAGAAAGAAAAAAAGAATGTTCGATCGGTTTATGACACAGTCGCGATATGAGGTGCCACACTTCATATGTTAATACAATAGCTTCTGCACCATTGGGTAATATGTTGAAGTGATGAAAGGTAAAACGCGGAAAGATAACCCAGACCGGATCGCAACACCATCGCCACCCCGTCATATCTATCTGACAGCGATTGGAATCGGATCAATGCATGGGGTGTTGAGCGGTGGAGGAGGTTTTGATGATTAACCTTATTAAACCACATTACAGATTTGCAATTGGGAGGTCACATTTCACAATAACTTCTTGTCTGATTAAAAGGTGCCGTGCTGTGATACAAGGTAGACAGCCGGGACGCAGATGTTCTTCCATGGTTGAATAAGCCGGTTCGCGAATGCGATATCACTATTGCATAATGGAGTGGGCGGGCCGTGGATTGGGCACTATACTTGACTGATCAAGCCACCCTCCAAATATACAATGGGGATGTTGCGGTTCGCAAGCGAATACAACACCTCCCTTTCCGGTGAATAGGATGCTGCAGGAAAAGGTACACAACGGAATGATAACTCCGATGGCATCGCAACAAGGTCGTCACTCGGTTGAATTTACCTGGTGGCGATATCATTCACCAATGCATAGAAAGGATGGGGCGGTTGATTTGTTACATTATCTGGACACACTATAAATATCCTATTAGGCTATCACAGTTCACATATATGTATCGCCATGTATTCTTTTCCGATGAAGAAGAAGCTGTAATGATACATGGTGGAATGTGGGACGACAAACTCGCTATTGGGTAGAAAATGGAATGATAATTCCGATGGAATCGCGACAGGGGCGTCACCCGGTCGAGTATACCTGGTGGCGATTTCAGTCACCAATGCATAGAAAGGATGGGGTGGTTGGATTATTGCATTGTCTGGACACACTACAAATGTGCTATTAGGCTATCACAGCTCACATATCACCATAGATTCTTCTCAGACGAAGAAACTGTATCGACACAATGTAGAATGTGAGACGATAAGCTCGCTATTTAGGACGTCCAAGTTCACAAATAAGTGCAATAATTATCTATCCGATGACGAAGATGGTGTATTGATACTAGGTAGGATGCAGAAAGATAACCTCGATCGGATCACGACCCAGTCACCATCCGATCGATTTTATCTGCATGCAGCTGCAATCACACCAGTGCACAATGAGTGGGGTAGTAGAGGGATTGGTATTATTGTCTCATCAAGCCATACTACAAATGTGAAGATTGGGACCTCACAGTTCGCATATTGATACGTTAATTCTTTTTCGACAGATGAGATGCCCCGGTGATACGAGACTGCAGACCGGGATTAAACTTCGATGGCATCGCGACAAGGTCGTCACCCGGTTGAATTTACCTAGTGGCGATATCAATCACCAATGCATAGAAATGATGGGGCGGTTGATTTGTTACATTATCTGAACATACTATAAATATCCTATCAGGCTATCACAGTTTACATATATGTATCACCATGTATTCTTTTCCGATGAAGAAGAAGCAGTAATGATACATGGTGGAATGCGGGACGACAAACTCGCTATTGGGTAAAAAACGGAATGATAATTCCGATAGAATCGTGACAAGAGCGCCACCCGGTCGAATATATCTGGTGGCGATTTCAATCACCAATGCATAGAAAGGATGGGGTGGTTGGATTATTGCATTGTCTGGACACACTACAAGTGTGCTATTAGGCTATCACAGCTCACATATCACCATAAACTCTTCTCAGGCGAAGAAGCTGTATCGACACAATGTAGAATGTGAGACGATAAACTCGCTATTTAGAACGTCCAAGTTCACAACTAAGTGCACTAATTATCTATCCGATGACGAAGATGGTGTATTGATACTAGGTAGGATGCGGAAAGATAACCTCGATCGGATCACAACCCAGTCACCATCCGACGACAAACTCGCTATTGGGTAAAAAACGGAATGATAATTCCGATAGAATCGTGACAAGGGCGTCACCCGGACGAATATATCTGGTGGCGATTTCAATCACCGATGCATAGAAAGGATGGGGTGGTTGGATTACTGCATTGTCTGGACACACTACAAATGTGCTATTAGGCTATCACAGCTCACATATCACCATAGAATCTCCTTAGGCGAAGAAGCTGTATCGACACAATGTAGAATGTGAGACGATAAACTCGCTATTTAGAACGTCCAAGTTCACAACTAAGTGCACTAATTATCTATCCGATGACGAAGATGGTGTATTGATATTAGGTAGGATGCGGAAAGATAACCTCGATCGGATCACAACCCAGTCACCATCCGATCGATTTTATCTGTCTGCAGCTGCAATCACACCAGTGCACAGTGAGTGGGGTAGTAGAGAGATTGGTATTATTGACTCATCAAGCCATACTACAAATGTGAAGATTGGGACCTCACAGTTCGCATGTTGATACGATAATTTCTTTTTCGACAGATAAGATGCCCAGGTGATACGAGACTGCAGACCGGGATTAAACTTCGGTCGGAACAGTCACAGACTACATATAACTTCGATCGGATCGCGATACACTCGTTACCCGGTTCGATTTACCTATTCGCTATTATATAGACACCAATGCTTAGTAGAATGGAATCGCGACACAGACACATCGGTTTAATTTACCTGACCGCGATTGCAATCACGCCCATGCATAATTGGGAGGAATAAGGGAGGTGGCAGTGGTAAATTATTTCTTTGACATGACACGTCACAAATGTGCATCTGGAATGTCACCGTTCGTAGGCAAATACATTTTTATTTATTTAGTGGTGTTTGAGGTCACATATTTATGCACACTGGCTAATCGTGACCGCAACATGGAGACAAAGTCAAGTTTAGTCAATAGTTTATATCCCATATTGCCCATTTTAGAGGACTTCCACCCCAAGAATTGGTGACTGGGTCCTATTTTACCAGTAAAACAAAGCTTGTTTACCACAGTAAATAAGCATTGCCTCCCTTCCCGGGATTCCCACGGGGTGGGGGGGGGACGAATACAGTGACATTTTACCAATGAACAAGATGCTATAATGATGCGGGGTAGAATGCGGAAGGATAACTTCGACCGGATCGCGACACAGCCACATCAACACATTACTGGGGAAGGGGGTGGGGGGGGGGGGGTTATAAATCACTGCCTTAGCAAGACATGCTAAAGATTTTACATAGACGGTGTGACAGTTCTGGGAAAATAAAATATTTTTTATGCATAAGATGCCGTAATGATACCAGGTAGAAAGCGGACAGATAAACTCCCTTTTTGTAACCGCTGTGGTCATATACCGGGGCCGCTACCAAACCGGCGTTGCTGTTTGGTTTTCTTTTCTCTTCTTCCCTTAAATTTGCCATCGCAGAACATTATATTCTGGTTCGCCCCCATGGTGGGACTCAAACCTCTGCCATCGCCAAGCTGGAACCGAATAAAGCCCACTCTCTAATAGTCTTAATGGCATTGAGGGATCGATTATTGACAATCTAGCACTCCAACGTAAACTGCCGGGAATTTTAACCGAGTGCATTCCCCCTCAGACCCCATTTGAGGCAATAGCAAAGCCAGGCCTGTGTGATCCAAATGAAATAAAATAAGGTTAACCGGGTCGCAAGGGATTTGTAAATCCCACATCGTCCCCGCGCGCCTTCGGCGCGCTAAAACCTTTCATGCATCGATACATCATTGTCTATCGACTTTTCGATTTCGGAATTATTACTCTAGAAAAGATGGAAGGATCAAGTTTGACTGCGATATTTGGGAGTAGCCTCGTCCGTAGGCTGGGAGCTTACTGCGGAAGTAGTGGCTTGGGCTCTGTTGGCCCAGTCAATTTTCATGGAGTCGGAGGGATGCGTGTCTGGGATTATCCGGAGAGGGAGTATTGCCGCATGATGGACCAGAGCCCAGATTTGGTTGTAGTGGGGTGTGGAAACCTGAATTTACACTTATATGATAATCAGTTGTTTCCAAACCCCATATGTCAGTGATCACGTTCTCTTGCTTTGTCCAATTTACACAGACACTCGTAATTATACAATTAACGTGTTCTCTTTTGGAGACATGGCTTGTGGCCTTCGCTGGAGTGAGCTCGTTGTGATCGCTCCAATAGGGAGGAGGGGGTCAAGAGTTGTGTTTTGGAACAGAAAATAAAAATGTCTTGTGGTTCAATACGTCTTTTGTGCAACTGCCGTATTCTATTCGCGTTGGCAGTGGGTTAATCGGCGACGATATGTGAGCTCGACTACTCACGCTTGTGTTATGTATACAAATAAAGACAAACGTCACTCATACCTGCCACTGACATTTGTAACTCTTTGTAATCTTGTTCTGGGTGGAAACGGCCTTGTATAAGCATATAGCCTCCTGTCGAATCCACATCAATGAATGTAACAAATTTTGTAATATATGATTTTGTACTCTTAAAATAAATAATGTTTAAACTAAATAATTAAGGTAACAGAGTTTCAATAAGTCTATCCTGTCCTTGGTCCTAATCCACCCAAGTCCCCCCCCCCACCCCCCCCCCCCAGCCTGATTGCTTCTAGTGCTGCCGCATTACTCGATCCCGTTACCCATCGGCCTGTGACGTTCTGCAGGGTTTCCAAGCTCTTTACAGCCGTTTCGTTTAGAGGTACTACTTCCGTACCACATGTTACACTTGGCAGACGCACCAATTCCCAAATGGTTTTCCCCACGAAAACCTTATTGAAACTGTTTCTCCCTATAAGTTTCATTTGGTTAAGGATTAGCATCCCCTTGAGAATCAATTTATTTGCGTGGTTTGAGTAGATGCCTCTTCCTGTGGTCTTTATGTTTACTCCCAAATCCTCGTAATATTGGATATTGCTGAAACATGGAGAAAAATGAAGAAAGTAGAACGAGAGGACTAGTGAAGGAGAAGGATGACATTTGAAAAGGCCAACTTGAATGCACGTGACATCAATATTGATTGACAACAGTTAGGGAACTGACTCACTTGGAGATCGCAGCCTAACGCGTGTAGAAGAGGGGGATATTATAATGGACAACGGACGGGGTGGGTGGGGGGGGGGGGGGGCGAGCACTGTTAATACTTTTCATTCCAGTACGGAACACGGCTCCGTAGGACCGCCGCCAGCACCCATGCACCGAAGGGAAACGAACAATGTCTCGTAAGTGGAAGACGCATTATTCATTGGCATGCAATGTATTGTTCAATAATATACGAAACATTTCTCGCCACCAGCGGCACACCGCGCGGCAAAACAATAACCCGGACCCCCCCCCCCCCCCCCACCACGAAAAACCCCAACAGTATGAGAAGCTAATAGTGAACCAGGCCCTCACCCCGCAGATATTTCATTTGATGTAGGTTTTTACTAAAAAAAGAACTCACGTAAGACAGACAAGCAAACCCTCCGCCACCGATCATCAGGCTAGATTGATGGTCCATTAACCCTTTACCCAACGCAGACGATATGAAAATTTATTATTTTAAATATCATTTTTTTAAATTTTTCAAAATATTTCAACAAAACCATATCATGTGACACCTCGTTGGAACGAGCTCGACGAGCTCGTTCCAACGAGGGGTCACATGATATGGTTTTGTTGAAATTTTTTGAAAAATAATATTTTTTTCAACTGCTGAATTTGCATATTACGCGGGCGGATGAGGGCGATTCGTTAGGTAAAGGGTTCACAGAAGAGATGGTTGGATAACACGATAGGAGCTCACTGGAAAGTGACGTTGTATTGAGATTTATTTGGGGGTGATATATGCGATGAAAAACTTCTTTTTTTTATCCTACAGAAAAATACAGTACAACGGTGCAAGTGCAACTGTGCATAAAACAGAAACTGATCCAATGAATTGGAAAGAAAGAGAAAGTACCACACTATATCCCGTCATCTCGTTTATATATTTTACCTATCTATCGGGTGTGGGGGCAATCTGCTTTCATTTATATGATAGGCCCACACAAATCTCTCTCCCCCAATACATCAAAGGTCTTGTCAGGATTCATTTCCACTGGATAATAAACCATTCACTGGAATCTCATTGTTTTCCCAAATATATTCTTGAACCGCACTAAATATACATCCAAAAAGTAATGTTGATTGTAAGTAGTATAGGATGCAGAGATCTACCCTTTTTACCAGGACCTCGAGGTCAGACCTCGACCTCGGGGTCATTGACCCCGGCGCCCAAATCCGTTATGCCTCCCCTCTCCCTCTCCCCCTCCCCTCTCCACACTAGGCCTAGGTTATTTTGAGGCGCCCCCTCACCCTACCCGCCCGTATGTACCCTATTGTTTAGGCTATCCTTCCCCAAAGCCCATTAGGGGTCCAGACTATGTATAGCCCATTTAGGCTTTCCCTGTATGTGGGCTCTCCTTCCCCAAAACCCAGTCCCTCCCCACCAAAGCCCCGGACTGTTCCTTCCCTTTCCAAAAGTTAGCCCAAAGTTGGGGGACTTCCAAAATTAGGCGTCCATTGACTACTATCAAAGAGTTCCCCCTCCCCTATCCCCCGCCATGCCCCTCCCATAACTTTATTTCTTGGTAAATATCTTTAAGGTAAATTTTGTCAAGGACATGTACACGTAACTACAAAGAATAATTTGAAGACTACCTGGTTTTGTTTAGACATGTCATAAAGGAATTATGATAGAGAGAATCTTTGTTTATAAGAAGATATGATAGTGTCACGTTGTTTTGTTATGCAAATAGATAAGGGACAACTGGTGTGTTTGATTATGTCATAGATAAAGGTATTATGATAAAGGGCTCCTTTGTTTATAAGAAGCTTAATATGATAAAGACCATGTACACTGTTTGATTATGTCATAGATAAGATGGTGTCACGTCGCAGGTGTTTGATAACCCAGTAAGATCGCGGCGATGACTGATTGGTCAAACAGTTGTCCAATCAGATCATCCCACACGGCGGTATGTTCCATGGGACCAATAGATAAGCGTGTTGTAAAATTATCCCACGCAGGCGCTCTCTGATTGGTCAAACAACTGTCCAATCAGATCGTGTCATGCAGTATTTTCTGCGTGGCGAATAGATGAGTGATCCGGAATGTTGCAGTAAACTACTTTCGCATGCTCAACTCATGGGTAAGCTGAAAAGGAATGAACAACTCTAAATTTTCTCTCTATTAAATTTTATTTTCACATAAAATCAGTTTTACACGTAATCAATTGGTTTTACAATAGTCAAAATGGATTTGCAATCAGACTTACAAATTTACAAGTAATTTTTTCAAAGCGACAATGGTTTTACAATCAATTAAAATGGGTTTACAGTCAGTCAAAATGGATTTTCAATAAGTTTTTACAAGTAATTTTACAATTTCACCATAAGTAATTTCTACAATAAGTAGTTTTTCAATACTTTTACAGGTAAGAATACAATAAACATAATCACATGTTCAGTAACCGTCTTTTGTCCCTGAAAAGGGATAGTTTTTGTTGTTGTCGTTCTTCTGGACTTTCTCTATTTATGATCCCAAACTGTCTGCACTTCCAGAAAACGTGTATTTTCTTAATAATGGATCAAACAAGTATTTTCGTTTCTCAATTGCGAATGTTTCAGCTTCGTTCATTCCGTAACCCTCCTCATCTCGAAGTCGCTGAGCAGTTTTTCTAATTTTTCCGTAGACCGGATGTTGTCTGAAGTGCCTTACTCGACTCATTGCCTTAAATAATCTTCTGCAGAGGGAAGCTCTCACGCTGTCTCTAAGAGCTTCCCTGGCCGCATTGGTGGCCTCGTCTGTGGGCAAGCCATTTTCTATGTACAAAACTTTCAATCTCTGAAATTTAGCTGTATTATCTTCATATGCTCTTATGATTAAAGTGTCTATCATGTTCGTTTCGCCATCTTCCTCTTCTGAATATTCACTTCCAGTGGTGGCATCACTATCGTCTGACTCTGAATATGTGCTCTCGTCAGAATCAGACAAGTTATAATCTTCGTTTGACTGTTTGCCTTCACCAGTCATCCCAAACCTCTTGAGGCAGTAGCCATCTTCGTGTCTATTGCGTGTAAAGGCTCTTGAGAATGCTTTCCTACAGAATTTACAGTCGTGGCTCGGCATGTCTTCTCTCTTTGAACGCTCTGAGAACAAATGAGAACTGGGTGGACATCACGATTTATAAGACAGTGAAGGGTACCATCAAATACGCGCATGCGTACATCAGTTTTACATATGTACACATCCGTTTAACATACGGGCACATCCATTTTACATACGAGCACATCCATTTTACATACGGGCACATCCGTTTTACATACGGGCACATCCATTTTACATATGGACACATCCGTTTTACACACGGGCACATCCGTTTTACATACGGGCACATCCGTTTTACATACAGGCACATCGGTTTTAAACGTATACACATCGGTTTTAAACATATTCACATCGGTTTTAAACATATACACATCAGTTTTACATATGTGCACATCGGTTCTACCCACCCTACCAATTGATGGTTGCTTCAAATTCTCCCACAGTGCATTGTGGGAAATTACAGTGATGCGACTCTGGGGTAAAATAAGTTTTTGCTCGACTTCACACTACTTGATACAGTTCACTTTAAAAAAAAACAAGACATAAAAGTCAGATAAATGTCAAGTCGGAGAACGATACATCTAAACTTCACACTCCAACTTGATAAAAAACTTCCGTCCATCAATGTTACAGGAATTTTCTGCTTATTGAACAACATATGTGCCAAAAAATAGTCTCAAATGGTCTTAAATATTTCTCAAATGGTCTTAAATATTTCTCAAATGGTCTTAAATCGTCTGAAATGGTCTTAAATATTACTTAAATGGTCTTAAATGGTCTCTAAATGGTCTTAAGTATTTCTTAAATGGTCTTAAATGGTCTTACATGGTCACTATATGGTCTCAAATGGTCTTAAATGGTCTTAAATGATCACTAAATGGTCTTAAATGGTATTAAATGGTCTTAAATGGTCATTAAATGGTCTTAAATGGTCGCGAAATTGTCACTAATTTGGTGTATTTACAATATGTAAAACCACGTGAACATATGTAAAACCGATGTGCACATATGTAAAACCGATGTGCACAAATGTAAAACCGATGTGCACAGATGTAAAACCGATGTACACATATGTAAAACTGATGTGCACATATATAAAACCGATGTGTCTCGGTTTTACATATGAGCACATCGGTTTTACATATGTGCATATCGGTTTTACATATGTGCACACATTTAAGACCATATAGTGACCATGTAAGACCATTTAAAACCATTTAAGAAATATTTAAGACCGTTTAGAGACCATTTAAGACCATTTAACAAAATATTTAAGACCATTTAGAGACCATTTAAGACCATTTGAGAAATATTTAAGACCATTTGACACAATTTAAGACCATTTGAGAAATATTTAAGGACTATTTCAGACCATTTAAGATCATTTGAGAAATATTTAAGACCATTTAAGACCATTTGAGAAATATTTAAGACCATTTGAGACTATTTTGTGGCACATATTTTGTTCAATAAGCAGAAAATTCCTGTAACATTGATGGACGGAAGTTTGTTATCAAGTTGGGGTGTGAAGTCTAGATGTATCATTCTCCGACTTGACATTTATCTGACTTTTATGTCTTGTTTTGTGAACTGTATCAAGTATTGTGAAGTCGAGCAAAAACTTATTTTACCCCAGAGTCGCATCACTGTAATTTCCCACAATGCACTGTGGGAGAAATTGAAGCAACCACCAATTGGTAGGGTGGGTAGAACCGATGTGCACATATGTAAAACTGATGTGTATATGTTTAAAACCGATGTGAATATGTTTAAAACCGATGTGTATATGTTTAAAACCGATGTGCCCGTATGTAAAACGGATGTGCCCGTATGTAAAACGGATGTGCCCGTATGTAAAACGGATGTGCCCGTTTGTAAAACGGATGTGTCCGTATGTAAAATGGATGTGCCCGTATGTAAAATGGATGTGCCCGTATGTAAAACGGATGTGCTCGTATGTAAAATGGATGTGCTCGTATGTAAAATGGATGTGCCCGTATATAAAACGGATGTGTACATATGTAAAACTGATGTACGCATGCGCGTATTTGATGGTACCCTTCACTGAATTATAAATCGTGATGTCCACCCAGTTCTCATTTGTTCTCAGAGCGTTCAAAGAGAGAAGACATGCCGAGCCATGACTGTAAATTCTGTAGGAAAGCATTCTCAAGAGCCTTTACACGCAATAGACACGAAGATGGCTACTGCCTCAAGAGGTTTGGGATGACTGGTGAAGGCAAACAGTCAAACGAAGATTATAACTTGTCTGATTCTGACGAGAGCACATATTCAGAGTCAGACGATAGTGATACCACCACTGGAAGTGAATATTCAGAAGAGGAAGATGGCGAAACGAACATGATAGACACTTTAATCATAAGAGCATATGAAGATAATACAGCTAAATTTCAGAGATTGAAAGTGTCGTACATAGAAAATGGCTTGCCCACAGACGAGGCCACCAATGCGGCCAGGGAAGCTCTTAGAGACAGCGTGAGAGCTTCCCTCTGTAGAAGATTATTTAAGGCAATGAGTCGAGTAAGGCACTTCAGACAACATCCGGTCTATGGAAAAAATAGAAAAACTGCTCAGCGACTTCAAGATGAGGAGGGTTACGGAATGAACGATGCTGAAAAATTCGCAATTGAGAAACGAAAATACTTGTTTGATCCATTATTAAGAAAATACACGTTCTCTGGAAGTGCAGACAGCTTGGGATCATAACTAGAGAAGCTCCAGAAGAACGACAACAACAAACACTATCCCTTTTCAGGGACAAAAGACGGTTACTGAACATGTGATTATGTTTATTGTATTCTTACCTGTAAAAGTATTGAAAAACTACTCATTGTAGAAATTACTTATGGTGAAATTGTAAAATTACTTGTAAAAACTTATTGAAAATCCATTTTGACTGACTGTAAATCCATTTTAATTGATTGTAAAACCATTTTCGCTTTGAAAAAAATTACTTGTAAATTTGTAAGTCTGATTGCAAATCCATTTTGACTGATTGTAAATCCATTTTCGCTTTGAAAAAATTACTTGTAAATTTGTAAGTCTGATTGCAAATCCATTTTGACTTATTGTAAATCCATTTTAATTGATTGTAAAACCATTTTCGCTTTGAAAAAAATAATTGTAAGTTTGTAAGTCTGATTGCAAATCCATTTTGACTATTGTAAAACCAATTGATTACTTGTAAAACTGATTTCATGTGAAAATAAAATTTAATAGAGAGAAAATTTATAGTTGTTCATTCCTTTTCAGCTTACCTATGAGTTGAGCATGCGAAAGTAGTTTACTACAACATTCCGGATCACTCATCTATTCGCCTCGCAGAAAATACTGCATGGCACGACCTGATTGGACAGTTGTTTGACCAATCAGAGAACGCCTGCGTGGGATAATTTTACAGCACGGTTATCTATTGGTCCCCTGGAACATACCGCCGTGTGGGGCGATCTGATTGGACAACTGTTTGACCAATCAGACACCGCCGCGATCTTACTGGGTTATCAAACAACTGCGACGTGACACCATCTTATCTATGACATAATCAAACAGTGTACATGGTCTTTATCATATTTCTTATAAACAAAGGAGCCCTTCACTCGGAAGTTCAACAACGCTATTGCAATTTGCACTATTTCTGTGTATCTTTTTGTATCACTGTAAGTGTTTACTTTTTTCTCTTGCTATTTCTATCTGCATTTTTCCGCTAAAAACGAATATTTAAGTCAATACAATTAAATTAAAATCTCTAATAACTTAAAAAATAAATCATAGAATTTTAGAATTATTTACAAATAAAAACAATGGATAAACAAAGTCAAGCTCAGTTAAACTGTTCTGTCTTTAATTCTGGTAGTCTGAGCAACAGTGGAAATTCCACTAATACTGATATGACATCGATGATGTCGATGATGTCTGGCTTCCAGAAAGAAATAGCCAGATTAAATGACACCATACAGGGTTTGCGGTCAGAGCTTCAAGCCCAGAAGCGACAGGCAGATAAAGAAAAGGCTGAATTGAGAAGGGAATTGGAAAAGGCAATTTTGAAAGCCAAACCAGGTAAGGAGGACCATGCTCCTCCAGTTTCTGATTTACCATATTATTGACGCCGCTACAGAAATGAGAAGACCTGCGTCCGCCGGCTCACTGCCGGGGATATCTGAAATAGATTCAGATCTAATTAGCCCCAGCCAGGATAACTGGTTGCGTTCCATAGTAGAAGAAGCTACCAACACGGTCGCAGTTTCCCCGTCCGTGGCGGTTGAAATTCAATTGGATAAAAATTCAGCTAAAGTCCCCAAATCGCAGCGACAGAAAAAATCACCAAACCAAAATCGGTCGAAAAGGAAACTCTCCAAAGAGTTCCGTGAAAATGATAAAACCGTGGACGTCGAAGACGAAAATGGTTTCTGTATGACTATTGATTGGCATGTCAAGAAGACAAAAATCATCAAGAAAAATGCACAGAGCACCGCTACCGAAAAGGACTCGGTGGTCACACCACGAAATGGGGGCTCTGTTAACGTAACAGAGTCTACATCACCGGAAATAGTGAATGCGACTGCGATAGCTAGCCCAACCGATAGCGCGACGTACGCCGATAAAGTAAAAGCACAAACGCCCCCTAAGGTGACCAATAAAACCAACAAGACACAGGGCCATCCGCAACCAAACCCCTGTGTCGTTATCACACGCGTCCACCCCAAAACGGAAAAAAACTCGATTGATAAAGCCCTTCCAGGATGCTCGTGGGAGAGACTAATCTCCAAAGCCACGGGTAACCATACTTGGAAAACAAAAGTAAAATGCCCTAATAGAGCAACGAAATTAAATCTGATAAGCAAAGGGGTAATTATTAATGGCAAAAAATACGAAACCGAGGAATATCGTGTTCTTCCGCAACCCGTTCAGTGTCACAAGTGTCAGAAATTTGGGCACTTGTCACACAAATGCAACGGGGAGCAACGATGTATGAAATGCGGTGACAAACACATCGCGAAGGCATGTAGCGCTAAAACTCTGAAATGCTCGAATTGCGGTGGTCAACACCCCAGCAACTACCGGGGTTGTAGCCACTTCAAAAAAGTTAAAACAAACATCCAGCTTAAAGCTCTAAATGTACGTAATGTCGAGAACTCATCTTCCCCTTACTCCACGTGTACTCTAATGGCTGGCTCTATTTTCAGCATAATGAAGAAACACTTGGACACCAGTCTTTCGGACGTTTGCAAAGATATTAGTAAAACAGCCTCTAAGTTATATAATACTCAAATATCTCACACGCTATTAGAAGCGGCCGTCAACAGAATATAATCATGTAACAATATTACAAATAGTAATTAAACTTAAATAAACTTAGTACAGTTATTCCTAAACCATTCATGGATACACTAAAAATAGTCCAGTGGAACGCTAGAAGCGTTAATCAGAAAAATTTGCAAATGTCACATTATTTAAAAAATTTGGACGTAACTGGAATTATCGAAACATGGCTTAAACCAAACAAACAATTCTCGTTATGTGGTTTTGATATTATTAGAAGAGATCGCCCCGCCCAAAAAGGCGACGGTGTCGCTCTGCTAATAGGGCAGGAGATCAAATACAAATCAATACCATGCGACCACCTCAATGCTGAAGTGATTGCAGCTGAAATTGAACTTGACCACAAACACGTGGCCATCATATCATATTATAACAAGCCGCAAGCAGTAGACAGTAAAGTATTTGAATTTTTTACCAACAAGTACAAGCACTGCATATTCTTGAGTGATTTCAATTCCAAACACCAGGTATTCGGTTGTAATAAGACTGAGCCTAATGGTGACGCCCTTTTCCACATCATTGAAGAACTCGATCTATTCGTGGTAAATAACGATCAAGACGTAACATACATAAGCAACAACCCACTCCATCAATCAGGTATCCTAGACTTGATTATCACCAGCAAATCACTAACCAGCCAAATGCAAGACATATTTGTAGGAGATGATGATCTAGGCAGTGATCACCTGCCGGTTCACGCCACTCTGAAATGTAATACTGGTCCCGCAAGGTATCCTCCCGTGAATAGGAGGAACCTATCAAAAATTGACTGGAACCTCTTCAGAAACATTATCGAAGTAAAAATAAAGGCAAACGACCCCTCAAATGCTCATGAACTAGAAAAAGCCTGCACCCACCTTAACGAGGTTATCAACAGTACACTAGATGAAATTTGTCCCAAGCAAACAGTAAAGACGCGGATAAACAGAATAACCCAAACAACTCTTCATATAATCAAACAAAAAAGAAAAGCCTTCCGGGCTTACCAATCAGAGAATGATCAAATGAAAAGAGCAGAACTTAAAACCGCGTATAATCGCCTACATGGGGAAGTAAAAAAAGGCCATAGCTAACGACAATCGTGTAAGATGGGAAAAAGCAACCGAAAACCTAAATGGGCTGAGAGAACCAAAGAAGTTCTGGGATACATTTAAAACTCTTACTGGCCAAAAGAGCAAAATTGCCAATAATAATGCGATGAAGACTAGCGTCGGAACTATGGCCATAGACGACAAGGCAAAGGCCAGTGCTTTTGCCGAACTTCTAAAGAAGGCGCATCGTCCACAAGAAGTGAACAGATATGACAACGATTTTAAGGTAAAAGTAAATAAATTTGTTCAAGATAACAACTCAATTTTCAATGAACCGAACTTCGACCAAAGGCATGAAGACGGGGACGACCATGAATTAACCGAACCAATAAGCGTAGAAGAGGTCATGGCTATAATCAGAAAATGCAGATCATCTTCGTCCCCAGGAGAAGACGAAGTCTCTTACAAAATAATGAAACAGTGCCCCAACATCTTCTACTGCAGACTTACCAAACTCATAAACTGCTGTCTCTCCTATGGGTACTTCCCAAAATGCTGGAAAGTGGCCACAGGAGTCATGATACCTAAACCCGACAAAGACCTTACCAACCCTTCTAACTACCGCCCAATCAGCTTGCTTAGCTGTGTTGGGAAAATATTTGAGCGGATTCTCACTACGAGACTTCGTAGCTATCTCGAATCAATCAACTTTTTCAACAAATGGCAAAGAGCGTATATGAGTCAGAAAGAGGGAATCGAACACGTATATAGACTGGTCGATTATATGAAAATAGCATTTAGTCAAAACGAAATCGGAACCGCGCTTTTCTTGGATGTAGAAAAAGCGTTCGACTCGGTATGGCACAATGGCGAGAGATATAAACTAGCGAAAATGGGATTACCCACTAAAATTCTAAGGATCATATCATCATTTCTAACCGACCGAAAAATCAAGGTGAGGGTTAATCGCGAGGTGTCAGAGGAAGTAACACTCGAAGCGGGAACACCACAAGGGTCGGTTCTAAGTCCGCTTCTTTTCATAATATATGTGAATGATATAGAAAAAGTAGGGAAAAACTTTGTTGAACTATCGCAGTTCTCAGACGACAAAGGCATTTGGACAGCCAGCAAGTCCAGAAACATAATTAAAAATCGTCTACAGGATACCATTCGCGATCTTGAGAGCTGGTGCGCCCTGTGGCGCATCAAACTCAATGCCGCCAAAACTCAAAAAGCTACGTTCTTCAAAAAGCAAAGGAAAAAACCAGTCCCGAGTATCGATCTCCAGTTATACGATCACAAACTAGAAGCAAACAAAGAGGCCAATTTTGGGGGATTTATTCTAGATAGCAATCTCAGTCTAAACAGTCACGTAAACTCCATTACGGTTAGAGCTACTAAACGTATCAATTTTCTGAAGATGATCAGAGGTAGAAATTGGGGAGCAAACAAAGATGTGCTTCTCAAGCTCTACAAAACATTTATACGTCCGGTACTAGAATACGGTTCCATAATAACAAGCGACCTAAGCGAAACCAACATTCAGAAGCTACAGAGGGTTCAAAATTATGCCCTGCGAGTGGCACTATGCAAACCGAAATGGACACCGATAAAGGAACATCACGAGCTAGCAAAAATAGAAACTATTGATACGCGATTAAAAGACCTACAAAACAAAACCCTCAAGAGACTCCAAGATAGTGAATTAATGGTTGATCTGAACGAACACCGATCCCTTAACAGAAAAACAAAATAAGTTTCCAGAAAATAAAAAAAAAAATAATAAAATAAAATAAAAATGATACAATATAACTAAATCGCGTGGAGTCAGTGAGGATTGCCTCGCTACTCATTGGGAACTTTAGGATAGAGTCTGTGAGGACTGCCTCGCAACTCTGCTGAAGCGCGATTGAAATGCGTTTAATAAGATCTATATAACAAAACCCTCCACATACACCAGGATAGTGAATCAATGGTGAAGCTGAACGAACACCGAACCCTAAACAGAAAAACAAAATAATCCACAGAAAATTAAAATTACTCAATAGAATTAAACTACGAGGAGTCAGTGAGGATTGCCTCGCTACTCATTGAGATCTTTAGGATTGAGTCTGTGAGGATTGCCTCGCAATTCTGCATGTGGGGAGTGGGCTCCGAAGAAACACACCCCTTACCCCATCCATAGCAACAATCACACAACAGGCACAATATACAATAGCGGATACCTATCTTTCTCTCTACCTATAACTTTTCTAATTGAACATTCTCAAATTTTCTTGCAACACTCTTATCCAGAAGACGCATGGAAATGGTAGACAAAACGTAGGAGGAATTGGTGCAACCTACCTTTCTGCAACATATACAAGAAACCACCAATCACTAGGCAAGGATTGAAACAAGCTTGTCTGGCTGGGGACGAATGTACATTTTATATAAATAAACATTTGAATAAAGATTTAACAGTCCTTTTTAAGGGCTTGAGGGTGTTTGTCAGTGAGAGGGTGTTTTTTTTTTGGGGGGGGGTGGGGGTGGAGGAGGTCATTTGGAATTCCCGAAGGATAACCAGATACCTCAAAATCACATACGGCATTGTAACCGCTATGGTCATATACCGGGGCCGCTACCAAACCGGCGTTGCTGTTTGGTTTTCTTTTCTCATCTTCCCTTAAACTTGCCATCGCACAACATTACATTCTGGCTCGCCACCATGGTGGGACTCAAACCTCTACCATCGCCGAACTGGAACCGAATAGAGCCCACTCTCTAATAGTTTTAAAGGCGTTGAGGGATTGAGTATTGACCATCTAACACTCCAACGTAAACTGTCGGGTATTCTAACCGCGTGCATACCCCCCTCAGACTCCATTTTGGGCAATAGGAAAGCTAGGCCTGTGTGATCCAATGGAAATAAAATAAGGTTAACCGGGTCGAAAGGGATTTGTAAATCCCACATCGTCCCTGCGCGCCTTCGGCGAGCTAAAACCTTTCATTCATTCAGGAGCCCTTCATCATAATACCTTTATCTATGACATAATCAAACATACCAGCTGTCCCTTATCCACTTGCATAACTATACAACGTGACACTATCATATCTTCTTATAAACAAAGATTCCCTCTATCATAATTCCTTTATGACATGTCTAAACAAAACCAGGTAGTCTTTATGTCTAAAGCATTTTGTATGCCGTTACATGTCCTTGACAACATTTAACTTAGATACACCAACAGAGCTCGAAATTTACGTGGGGCAGGACTGGGGTTAGGGGATGGTGGCACTCTTTTGTTAGTACTCACTGGACTCATTAGTTTGAATGTCCCCCGGCGTTGGACTAGCCTTTGGAAGGAGGGAGGAACAGTCTAGGGCTTTGGTGGGGAGGGCCAGGGCTTTTGGAAGGAGAGCAACATACAGGGAAAACCTAAACAACAATGTGGGGAAAGCCTAAATGGGCTATACATAGTCTGGGTCCTTTTAGACGGCCCTAAAATGGGCTTTGGGGAGGGATAGCCTAAACAAGGTGGGTAGGGGAGGGGCGCCTAAAAACAGCCTAGGCCTAGTGTGGAGAGGGGAAGTGGATCGGGGACGGGGAGGCCTAACGGATTTGGGCGCCGGGATCAATGACCCCGAGGTCGAGGTCTGACCTCGAGGTTCTGGTAAAAAGGGTAGATCTCTGCATCCTATACTACTATTGTACATTCAATCCACTGTTTGTGCTCCTGTTTTGCCTCGTGATTCATCAGTGGCAACCGTCCTTTTTTGGGCCTCAAAACGTATATGGGTTCGACCTATCTCGTTCAAGCTCTTAAGACGCAGCCCAGCTCCTTTTCTGGATATGTCCATGTACAAGCAGTAATTTATTCTAATCGCCCAACTAAAGAAAATGCAGAGTTTATTTGAAAATGTCCCCAGGCCGTGCCGACATGTACTCCCCTCTATACTTCACCATTATTTGAACGTAAGGTTAATCCTATTTATTGTCCTCATCTCCCTACTGATCAAGCGTCATTTGTGCCCAACGTCACCGGGTTTCTTATTTTTCTGATTATCTCAATTTGTTTTCTCTTAGTTTAAACATTCCTAAGAATATCTGAAAATTGACAAAAGCCTCCCACTGGTGCAAATTATTTATCTTATCAGGGAGACGACTACGAAATGCTTCAAGCTTACTGTCGAATCATTTCCTTACATTTTGTGCCTTTCTTCTTATTTCTGTTATATTGTGTACAATTATTTAGTTTTTATTATTTATTCATAGTGCAAATTATTTGATATGTACACATGTAACGAGATTTTCTTTTTTGAAATAAAAATATTGTTTAAACTAACTAAACTAAATATACTGGCGTTTTCCAAGGCAGTTTTCTCCTTATCCCCATAAAACACACGTCCCTACAGTACTCAATGTCCATTGAAATTTTGATATATCTTACACTGTGTTTTGTTGTTTAATGTTTTTTTTGCTTTTCTTAGATTTACGGTGTTAATGTAACATATAACATTCTCTATTGAATAAATATTGTTTAAACTAACAAAAGCGTGATATTAGTGGTGTGGCCCAATTTTGTTACAAGCGAATTTCTTTGTTCTGCATATAGAGGACACATTAATAAATAACGTTCAGTGTCTTCAAATACATGATCACATGATGCATTATCACTTATAAATCTCTCAAATTTATGTCCGTGTTTAAATTACTACAATTTAACCACAGCTTTGTGTGAACGATATGTTCCCTTCTGCTGAATAATAAGTCAGTTCTGGGGCAGGTTGCGGAATGAGCAGCCTAATGTAGTTAGGCACGTTTGTGTACATAATCTTATACAACGCTACTAATTTGTGACGTCGTCTACGCTCTTTGAGTGGTATGAAACTAGAATCCCTATAGATAAGTAATAATAACTCTTTGGCCAGCCGCTGATTCGTCGCGGTCCTCATAAGAGAAGGCCATCATTCCCCCTGCACCCCACCCCCTCTTCCCCTCCTCTCCTCCCAGCATTCAGATATAAACTGCTTAATGGTGTCCCTCACTTCCTCTTTTTCAATTTCTTCAATAAGCATTCCTACCCTCTCCCTCGTGTCCCCCTTCAGCCATCTATCCTTTGTTTCTTCACCCCACTTCTGCATTATTCTTCCAGTAAATTTTATTCTATGAGGTATATACTGTGGGCATTCCAAGAGAAAATGTTCCAGGGTCTCCACTACTCCAGAGTGGCACATTTGGCATCCCTTTTCCCCATCTCTCCCAATTTTTCCCCGAAGCTCCAGTGATCTTGATCTCAGTTTGAACAGCAGTGACCCTCCAAAGGTGCCATCTAGGTACTTCTCAAAAGCTGGCTTTTCTTTATATTGTAACCCCTGCAGTGATCTTTTCACGCTAACCCCTGCTCGCCAGTTTCGATTGCAGTCTTCCATGACTCTCTCTTTGACAAACCTTTTGCCTTCTTTCATTCCTACTTCTATGTTTGTGACCTCTATAGAGTAATTGTCCATTAGTTCCCTCACATGTTTTGACCACCCCGTTTCTATATTAGAATTCCAAATGGTATCGAGCATCAATTTACACCACCGGTTGTCAGGCAGGTTTCTCAAGTAGTTAAAGTAACACAGTTTTCCCAAATCTACCCTGTCCTTGATTTTCATCCACCCAAGCTCCCCCCTTACTGCTTCCAAAGCTGCAGCATTACTCGACCCTGTTATCCATCTGCCGGCATCATTCTGAGTACTTTCCAACTTCTTAATAACGGTTTGGTTTAATGGAATCACGTCCGTGCCATACGTTATACTTGGTAAACCCACCCTCTCCCACAGTGTTTTCCCCACAAAGACCTTATTGAAACTATTTTTCCCTAAAAGTTTTAGTTGGTTCAGAATTCTTTTCCCCTTCAGAATCAGTTTGGCTGAGTAATTTCTGTACACCCCTCTTCCCATTATATTTATGCTTACCCCTAGATACTCATACTCTCCCGTTTCTCCTACAGTGATTTGTTTGCTTTCCCCTTCGGGGATTGAGAACTCCCCCACTCTCCATCTCTTCGTCATATCTACCTTGCGTCCAACGGGTATTACCTTGCTTTTATTTTCATTTAGTTCGAGCCGCCAAGTGTTCCCATATCTACCAACAATTTCCAGCAGTTTCTCTAGCCCCTGTTCAGTTCTAGACATTAACACCATGTCGTCCGCAAAGAATAAGCCTGGTATCTTTATGTCTCCAACATTTACCCCCTCCGCACTCTGAAATAGTTCGTCCCCTAAATCTTTAACATACAATGCAAACAAAATCGGTGAAAAGATACACCCCTGCTTGAGGCCTATATCCATAGGGACTCGTTTTGTAGTGATACTCCCTAGACTGAGTTGGCTTTGCACATCTGTATACAGTGCTTTCATGATTCCCACAAAGTCACCCCCCAGTCCGATGCCCTCGAGCTTTCGCCACATACCTTCCCTCCACACTCGGTCGTACGCTTTTTTCACATCTAGAAATGCCAGAAACATCTTTTTCTTTTCAGCCTTTGTTGATTCTATCAGTTGGGTGAGTGTAAATAGGTGATCAGTGACTCTTCGTCCTTTCCTGAAACCATTTTGAATTTCTCCTAAAAAACCTTTCTCTTCTATAACTTCCTCTAGTCTACCGTATATGACCTTACAGAATACTTTTCCGATGTTACTACTAACTGATATCCCCCTATAGTTATCTAGAACTTCCTTATCCCCCTTTTTGTGTATGAACGACACCTTACTTTCCCTCCACTCTCTGGGGACCTCTTGCTTTCGCAGAGCCAGGTTGAAAAGGTTTGTCAGGACTTCAATAAGTGCCTCCCCTCCATTTTTGAGGAATTCGTTCGGAATTTCATCAGTCCCTCCCGCTTTACCATTTTTTAATTTCGAGACCACGTTCCGCACTTCTTCTGCCGTTATTTCGCTACATACACGATTGGATAGGTTCTCCTCCACCAGTGTATTTCTTTTTGGTGGGGACCCACTGCCCCATCGCCTATCGTTTATCTTTTCCCAGTGCTTGACTAATTCTGAAGCGATACGGCCTTTGTCTTCTGTACTTTCCCCATCCACTTTGATACTCTGCACACTACTTTTCCCCCGTTTATTTACCCAGTTCCAAAATACGTTTGAGCTCGAACCCCCCGTTTTCTTTATTGTTCTGGCAAGACTGCAATTGCGCTCCTTCCTATTATTATCCTTTATCTCATTCACCCTTTTCCGTGCCAGTTCATATTCTCCTTTCATTAGTCTCGTGTCATTGTTATCCACCCTTTTAAGCTTCCTACTTCTTCTGTAAGCAGCGCATTTTACCTTCCTTTCTTTTATAGCCTTTTTCAGTCCCTCGTTAACCCTGTATCCAAGCTCTCTCGTTGGGACCCTCACCCTTCCTATACACTCCTTCCCTGCCTCTGTTAGGCTATTTACTATGCCATCTGAAATACTCTGGACATTTGCATCCCTAGGTATACATTCAAGATTTGGTTTTAGTTTTTCCCGAAACTGCTTCCAGTCGACTCCTTGTTTTAGTCCCCAAACTTCCTTGAAGGTATTTCTGTCTCTATTCGTCTTTTTGCCCATAATCTTAACTGTTATCAGGTTGTGATCACTACCCAAGTCATTTTTTCCCTCGTCATCTATTTCTACATCTATAACCTCCCTCCATATGCTAATGTCAGTGAGTATATAATCAATTATTGTTTTCTTATCGTTCCTCTCCCAGGTCCATTTACCCTTACATTTCGCATCCCTGTTCAGGATCTTTAAACCAAGCTCTTTTGATAGGTCCAACATCTTCCTCCCATTCGTGTTAATTTTCCCATCACCTCCCTGTATGCCCTCCTCCTTATCCCCGATGTGCCCATTGAAGTCCCCCATTAGGACAATACTGAACCCTCTGCTCCCAAGCTCTGTGATATTCGATCTAAGAGTTGTATATATTGAATCATTCCACTCGGGCTTACTTCCCTCCACTGCTAAGTATACAACACCAACGGCAACACTCCTGCTTCCTAACTTGATTTTTGCCCAGACTATTTCGTTGGATACTGGAATCTGAGTCCTTGCTTCTGTGAGATCTGTAATCAATGAGGGCTGTAATTCCTCTTTAGCGTAGATGCCAACACCCCCACCCCGTTTCTGACCCTCAGTTCGCCCAGCTCCTATCCACACGCAACCCTTCATCTGATCAACCCGCTCATCCCGTCGTATCCACGTCTCACTTAGACCCATTATATCAAAGTCTCCTTCGTCCATCATTGTTGATATTTCGCTTACTTTCTTGTGCAGACCCTGGATGTTGCAGTACCCAAACTTAATGAATCTTTGTTTTTTTGTCATCACTGGCACATTATTATAACCCTGGTATGTCCCTGTATTGTGCATGTTTGTTGTTCTTCCTATGTTCCCAGCATTTGTGCCACTCTGGGTTACCGGCTGTGGTCCCCTACCCCCCTTTTCTCCAAAAAAGGCCCAGCCACCTGTAAGATTTTTTGGCCCAACAGGTCTGTACCCATCCTACTTAAATGCAATCCGTCTCGCCCATACAACTCTCCTTGTCCCCAGAATGAATCCCAGTGGTCAATGAAATGTACTCCCAAGTCTTTGCAGTGCTCTCCCAGCTCCTCGTTTAGTGCCATAATCCGCGAGTTCCTCTCATTCCCACCACCCATAACGGGGAGCACCCCTGAAACGATGATCCGAGCATTCCTGCTAAGTAGCTTACTAATTAGGTCCTTGTATGTGTCCACCAAACGAACTGATTTCCTCTCCCTGATGTTATTGGACCCCACATGTAATACCACTACCGGATCAGGCCCCGACCCAGCTACAATACCGTCCACTCTATCCCTCAGGTCCTCCACTTTAGCCCCCGGAAAGCACAGAACTGTTCTATTTTTACTGTCCGGACCACAGACAACCTTGTCGATCCCCCGAACTATGCTACTTCCCGCAACCACCAACTTACTTTTGGACCTCGCCCTATTTATCTCCTCTAGTCTCCTATTGTTTACAGCGTCCTCTTCCTCTCCAACAGCCCCACTCGGAATCAATATCGGTATCGGTATCTTTGACCTAGGATTACTCCTATCCTTGTCCCTCCGTCTCTTTCCAGGCCCTGAGCTACCTGGACTACTCCCCTGGTCTTCCCCCGGATCCCTCCTCCTTTTTCCTGGCCTAGACCCCAAGCTACTATCTGTTGCAACTACCTCCATCTCCCCCTCTGTCTCTTCCGAATCGAGCACATCAAATCTGTTTCTGGTGCTGCACTCCCCACTGCCTTTGGACTTTACACCCCTATCTACCTGCTTCTCTGGCCCCCCTTTCCTACCACTTTTGATAGTCCACGCCAAACGCTTTACAGCATTGCTCCGGTCTGGGCCCCCCCTCATCTGTCCTACGTACTTTTCTAGCAGCCCCCACCTCATCACCTACCTCATTCACATCAAAGGTTCTACCCCCATGTTTCCTCTTGGAACCACCGACAACCTTCCATCCTTCTCGGAAAGCCACTTTCACAGGCGTAACTCCAGACAGCCCCGCCCTACCAAGTTTTCCCTTCAGCTCAGCAATCTCCCCCTCAAACATGACTTGTCCCCCTAGTGACCCCTACTATAGTTCGTAGAGCATACATGTGAATGAATAAAATGAAAGGTTTTAGCGCGCCGAAGGCGCGCAGGGACGATGTGGGATTTACAAATCCCTTGCGACCCGTTTAACCTTATTTTGTTTCACTTGGATCACACAAGCCTAGCTTTCCTATTGCCTCAAATGGAGTCTGAGGGGGGTATGCACGCGGTTAGAATTCCCGGCAGTTTACGTTGGAGTGTTAGATTGTCAATACTCAATCCCTCAACGCCATTAAAACTATTAGAGAGTGGGCTCTATTCGGTCCCAGCTCGGCGATGGTAGAGGTTTGAGTCCGACCACGGTGGCGAGCCAGAATGTAATGTTGTGCGATTGCAAATTTAAGGGAAGAAGAGAAAAGAAAACCAAACAGCAGCGCAGGTTTGGTAGCGGCCCCGGTATATGACCATAGCGGCTACAAAAAGGAGTGGAGAAAGCTGCAACAGTTTAGTTTTGAAAAACCGGGAGTCATCCATCAAGCCTTCTGGGAGATAGGATGCCGTATGTGATTATGAGGTATCTGGTTATCCTTCGGGAATTCCAAATGACCTCCTCCATCCCACCCCCCTCCAAAAACAAAACAAAAAAAAAACACTCTCCACAGGCACACACACCCTCAAGCACTGGAAAAAGGCTGTTAAATCGTTATTCAAATGTTTATTTATATAAAATGTACACTCGTCCCCAGCCAGACAAGCTTGTTTCAATCCTTGCCTAGTGTTTGGTGGTTTCTTGTTAATGTTGCAGCAAGGTAGGTTATACCAATTCCTCCTACGCTTTTTCAACCATTTCCATGCGTCTTCTTTATAAGGTCCATGTGTAGATTTTCTAGGAGTGTTGATTTAGTCTCCCTGCAACCATCCCATATAGCATCGGCATAATCAAACAGCGGGAGAATGAGGTATTGATATAGAGTTTCCAATGCATGTGATGATGTCTGGACAGTCTGTATTTTAGGCTTCTTAGGCACTTTATCATAGGTGAAAAACAATTTATAGCATATGAAGATAACGTAACTATTTTTTTACGACAAAAACGTCGGCTGCGTTCTGTATCGTTTTCCTTAATTCTTATTTTTTTCTTAATTAGCATATGCAAATTCTATCTCTGCAGTTTCATCCCTGTTTCTTTTGAAGGCATCTTCGTTAGTGGACTGCGGCAAATCAATGGATGATCGAATTATTATTATTATCATTATTATTGATACTCTAACACAAAATACGCAACACAAAAAAATTGTGCGCGTTCCGAAAAAGTTAAGAACAGAATTAAGGGGATTGTATTTTCCTAAAATTACTTCAGGAAATGAGGTTCACTGGTGACAGTGGAAAATCGAGTAATCTCGTCAAATGCTTCGCCTAGGAAACAATAAAAACAGTATCTATCCTCCTGTTTAAACGTGTATTGTAAATATAGAAAGAGATGTCTCAAATGAGCAAATGCAAGATGCCGAATCCTTATTTATTTATTTATTTATTTATTTATTTATTTATTTATTTATTTATTTATTTATTTATTTATTTATTTATCTATTTATTTATTTATTGTTCACTCAAAGTAAAACAGAAACCAAAACCTTAAGGCCACAACCCAAATGCGGCAATCAACAAATGATTGCGGCTTCTACTGGTCACATGTTTTGAGAACGAGTATGCTTAAAAGTATGTTTTGAAGTTTTGAAACACATAAAAACATCGTTAAAAGGATTTCAGTTTGTTGTACCCGTGAAGCCCAAAGTGTAAATTAAATGTTGCTTTTTCAATACGATAGACGACAGATCTTGTTATAAACTAAACATCAGGTTTTCACTCTCAGTGTGCCGGCAATAAAAACACAGCCCACTACCTGAATCGAAACCAATAAAAGGTGAAATTTTAGAAGTTTGATCACCCCTTACCCCATCCATAGCAACAATCACACAGCAGGCACAATATACAATAGCGGATACCTATCTTTCTCTCTACCTTTTACTTTTCTAACTGAACATTCTCAAATTTTCTTGCAACACTCTTATCAGGAAGACGCATGGAAATGGTAGACAAAGCGTAGGAGGAATTGGTGCAACCTACCTTTCTGCAACATATACAAGAAACCACCAAACGCTAGGCAAGGATTGAAACAAGCTTGTCTGGCTGGGAACGAGTGTACATTTGATATAAATAAACATTTGAATAAAGATTTAACAGCCCTTTTAAGGGCTTGAGGGTGTGTGTCAGTGAGTTTTTTTTTTTTTTTTTTTTTGGGGGGGGGGGGGGGGTGGGGTGGAGGAGGTCATTTGGAATTCCCGAAGGATAACCAGATACCTCAAAATCACATACGGCATCCTATCTCCCAGAAGGCTTGATGGATGACTCCCGGTTTCCTAAAACTAAACTGTTGGAGCTTTCTCCACTTCTTTTTTGTAACCGCTATGGTCATATACCGGGGCCGCTACCAAACCGGCGTTGCTGTTTGGTTTTCTTTTCTCTTCTTCCTTTAAACTTGCCATCGCACAACATTACATTCTGGCTCGCCACCATGGTGGGACTCAAACCTCTACCATCGCCGAACTGGAACCGAATAGAGTTCGCTCTCTAATAGTTTTAAAGGCGTTGAGGGATTGAGTATTGACCATCTAACACTCCAGCGTAAACTGCCGGGTATTCTAACCGCGTGCATAACCCCCTCAGACTCCATTTTGGGCAATAGGAAAGCTAGGCCTGTGTGATCCAAGCGAAAAAAAATAAGGTTAACCGGGTCGCAAGGGATTTGTAAATCCCACATCGTCCCTGCGCGCCTTCGGCGCGCTAAAACCTTTCATTTCATTCATTGATCATTTAACATCAACTTCGTATGTTCAACACTCGGTTCCACAACAGAGATTTTTTTAGGATTTACGAAACAATGGAAGGTGCTAAACAAATGACCGTCAGTTGCTCCAATTCGACAGAGGCTTTCGAAAAACATCTGATAAAGTTTCTTGACATGGAATCTATTATCTCAGATGATACATACTACACAAACACTTTAGAGAATTTACAATTCAATGTTACATCAAATCTTCCATTCGATGATTTGGATTCTGTTCGTAGTGATTCGTTGGATGAATTTCGATTGAATGGTGTGGACGTGGAAATGGATCCAATAGATGAATGCCAAATGCAGTCGAGAGACGGCCTCAATAGTTCGACACACGATAAAGATGAACGTCCAAATAAAATTCTTTCGGAGTATCTGTTGTTGAATAGTAAATCTAGGAATAAACACAGATATTGTGTCTTCTGTAAGAACAATCGCGAATCTTACGCCGTGTATTCTAGTCATGTTTTGAAAGACTTGTCAGGTCGTGTTACGTGTCCAATACTGAGACGATACAGGTGCCCAATTTGTGGTAATACAGGAGAAAAGTCTCACACAATTAAACATTGTCCTATGTATACCGGACAGTATATTGTTAAAACGACTCAGTTTTAAGTGTGTATTGTGCTCTTAATGCTGGAAATGTAATGTTTAACTTTTAAATTCAAATGCTGTGTCTTCTGTGAAATATTTCAGTTTTATATATTCTACTATGGAAGGACACAGGCTAGGAATAATTGTAATGATTATACCGGAAGCAAATAGTTATTTAAGGGAAACGTTTATTGTGTGATATCGCTGTGCTATATATCTGATGTTATAAACAATGACAGATATCTACAGTTTGTAACTGGAAATTCTTTCTCGTGAAAATATGTGTGAGTCCTTATACCGAGTGAATAGTTTGGAATCACTGATAGTCTAAGATATACAATGGGAAGTAGGGCTGCACGTAATATCGATAAACCTGTATCCATCCCAGTATCGATTGAATACCGGTGTGATTACAAATATACCGGTTTATCGTCATTATTTGTTTCCCCGTAATTTAATTTTCTAGATGTTATGAGTTTTAACTGTAGTCGCGAATGAATAATTAATATTAAATTCAACAAAACCATATCATGTGAACCCCTCATTAGAATGAGCGCATTCCAACGAGGGGTCACATGGTATGGTTTTCTTGAAGTTTTGGGGATATTCGATAAACTAATATTTAAAATAATAAAGTAATTTTTGTATCGTCTGTGTGGGGTAAAGGGTTATTTGAACTGCATCACCAAGACATGCTAATTTGTTCCACTGTGATGCCTCAAGTCCCGAATGTGCTACATGAGCTCTTTCCGTTTATACAACGTACAGAATTATATGACAAGAGTGTAACCCTATCACGTGACGCTATTTCTTAAATCAGAGTGTCAATATAGCGAAAATTGATAAACATTTCCCCGTTGTTACCTTCGTGCCGTAAGTGTGGATTGAGAACAGTAAATGAACCAGTTGATAAATTTATTACTAAACTGGAATTAACCCTTTACCCAACGTAACGGCCAAAACCGGCCAGCGCTATTCTCAAAAATCGCCAATTAATTTTCATTATTTTTTTTCATTTTTTGTCTCTAAAACATAGGTTATGACCCCTCATTGGAACGAGCTCGTTGAGCTCGTTCCAATGAGGGGTCATAACCTATGTTTTTGAGACAAAAAATGAAAAAAATTAGTTATTCCAGAATTTTTTTTGCATGTGTCGTCTGCTTTTCATGTTAGGTAAAGGGTTAACTGGATATCTACTAAATGCGGACTAGCGTTTCCTTCTACACACTAACTCACTAACTGAGGAACAGATAAAGTTTACAAGGCGAGTTTCGACCAATCGACTTCAGAGACAAGCTCAGAGGCCCATTAGCTGAAATTATGCATGAATTTCTTATGCATTTTTTTCTACAGAATTTGAGCATTGAAAACAAGACTCCGCGAGTATTTCGGAATTATGCATTATCGCCACATGTAAAAATATCGTTTTTTGAGTGCACTAAATCGCCATCTGGAATGCAGAGGCATTGCAGATGGCGACTTGTTGCACCCCGGGGACGATATGTTCCCACCTTGGGCTAAAAAGTATAGATTTTCACGTTCAGCGCTTCTTGTCCATTGAGCAGTCGGGAGAAAATGCCGACCGTGAACATTATATCGTGATTTGAATAAAAAGAAATAGAGGAATATTATAAAGCTTTTACGATTGTATTTTCCCAAATTGTATTTTCGATAGTATTATGTGAATAAAAATTACTGAGGAGAAGCATTAGTGTTTCCTAGTCATAGACAGGAAATACAATTGTGCAAAATACAAATATAAAAACGTTATAATGTTGGCACCTGATCGTCTTTGGATTTCATTGGTAAACACAGTGGTCTGTGCATCTCCAGGTACAAAAATCGTTCATTCATTCCTCAATTGGGGATAAAGGCCTCATATAAAAATATTGTTTTTTGTATGCAACAAGGCGCCATCTGCAATGATTCAGCGTTGCAGATGCGATTTGTTGCACCCTCCGGACGATATGTTCCCATTTTCCCGTCTGAGGTTTCTTGTCCATTGAGTCTTCGGAAGAAAAGAGAAATCATTAGTGTTTCCTAGTCATAGACAGGAAATACAATTGTGCTAAATACAAATATAAAAACCTCACGTAGGCACATGATCGTCCTAGGTTTTCAGAGGTAAACACAGCGGGGTTTGTACATTTCCGGGTAAAAAATCGTTCATTCACTCCTCCATTGTGGATAAAGACCTGTTAAAACACAAAAATGATTTTATCTCTTACACTGAAATATATCCTTTGTTGTTACGCGAGTTTCTCTCTCTCTCTCCCTCTCTTCCTTTCTCTCCGCTCTCCCTTGTACCAAAGAATATCTAACTTATCCAAACCAAAGTAGATAAAAAGTTTTTAAAAATCATAGATTGGCTTTCTCCTGAATAGGTCCCATCAACCCAAAAGTATATATCGATACAGGTGTCTTACCTTTATTTTATGTATATTGGAAAGGTTCTATAAGTGAATTTATGAACTTTCATACCTATTTCATTTGGCGCTTGTCGGTGAATCGGCTTTGTCGGAAAATACTGATTTACAGGTAATTTGTTTGGACTCACTAATTGTCCTGTTCTGTGTTTATTTGTCCGTCGTGGTTTAACAACACAAGGGTAGTACAGCCGTCGTCCACGGGATGAGCAGGATTTCCACGGACGCGATAATATTAAGTTGCAAACAACAATTACAGAACTAATCATCCAAAATTTAATTTATAAAGCACCGGGTACAACCGGTGCTTCATTAATTAAAATTTTGCTGATGATGTTTTTGTATTACCTGGCAAACGCATGCGTGGACATAACTGCAAATACGACCAGTCCGCGGCGACTCTACTGTAGATAACATATTTTAGAGGTGGGTCAATCTGGAATACCCAGAAAGAACAAATGAACAGCTGCGAGTAACTATCGGACTTTGCTTTAATTTACAAGTGTAGCTTCGTCTGTGGTCAACGTGCTGAACGTCCACAGTTCACTTGCTGACGACCAATGCTAACCTTGATGTTCCCGCTCCTGTAAAGTTGTATCAACATTTTGTTTGTATACATATATTTCTTTACCTGCTGTACTAAAGTTTATTCCTGGAGACAAGGGTAAATTCTTGGAACAATGTCTCCTTTAGAACCGAAGGGTTTACTTTCCATTTTTACAATGTAACTTATAAACGTTTTGTTAGTGCTGAAGACTTTGGAATTATTTTGTTTCTAAAGTGCAAATATTATTAAAGTTGTTCTGATGGATAATGTTGTTTTATTAATCATTAATTTCTCTTTTTATATCCTTTCCACGATCTTGATTTGTTTGAAAATATACTGAAACAAGGAATAATAATCATTGGGTCATAACTGTTTAGGTAAAGACGAAGATCATTAAAATCCCCGGAGAAAGAATGGGGTTAAATTATATAAAATTGGAAAGTAAGGTAGAGAAGGAAACCTTGGAGTATTCCTTGGAATACCCAATCTATTTTACAAGTGGACGAATATTATATTAGTCAACTTTCAAAATAGTTTGGTTATTCTAAGAACTCAAGGGCGTCGGAATCACCCGAGCGCAAGGAGGGTCGTGGAATCAAAAGGGCATTCGGGTAAGGGTTATGAACGGGAGTTTACAATGTATCATAAATTATTTATTTATTGGCGTTTAAGGTCACATACTTCTGCACAATGGCTAAACATGACCACAACATGGAGGTAGGCCATACATGTCTCTATGTAAACAAGCACTGCCTAACTTGCCGTGGTTCCCGCGGGGAATGTATCATAAATGATGGTTTCGGGTAAACATTTCGATCAGATTATCTGTCAAGGCTGCCATACATGCGATAGAAACAAACAAAATGTTTCGCTTGAAACAGGAAAATGTACATTTTCGATTTAATACTAATAACGACAGAAAAAAGAACATACTTTCAGCACTTCATTTAACGGACAGGGTAAAATAATATTGATTTTTTCGTCCAATCAATTAAGAATTGAATGATATTTTTATAATCTTATTGGAGTATGAACGTGTGGGAATGGGTACAAATTATGTATGAATCCCAAAGGGGTTCATACAATTTGTACCCATTCCTACACGTTCATACACCAATAAAGATTATAAAAATTGCATTCAATTCTTATAATTACATTCCGTAACTGTTTAAACTACTTTTTACCTAACAACAAAGCAGAAAGGCGAAATAAAACATGTAGGAACGAACGAGGCAAAAACCACCCTCACACAAAAGACAAAGCGCACAACTCTTAGTTGAGCGCCGGTTCCGTCTAAATGATATCCCAAAGGCAAATAAGCTTTAATTTTCACAACTTTAGAAATGGAAACGAGTATTTTAGTAACGAGCTTTATACCACAGTTGGGAAATGTCACCAAAGAAACAGCAGCAGAGTTGATCAAAGCGAGAGGCGCTAAAAGTTAAAAACCCGCCCAAACACCGCCCGAATTACATTCTGTCAACTGCGCTCTTCTGTAAATGCGTGTCAAAGTTCGACCAAATGTATTCATTGGAAAATGAATTACATTTGATCATGACGTTTTCATCCAGCTGACCAATGAGAATTGACTTTTTGGACCCAAAACGTATAACTACATTAACAGTGTAATTATTACCACAATGAAGCCCTTCCCACAAGCAAAGGCAGACTCGACATCATATTTGTTTTTGTTGACGAGTGACAAAATGGCAGTTAGATCACTGAAACAACACAAAGATGTCTGCGTGAATGAAAATTCAAACCCCGAGTATCCAAACAACCAACCAATACAAATATTATGAAGCATACCACATAGATGTTCCAGCTGGAAGAGATTGGGGAGGGGGGGGGGGGGGGTGGTCCCTAAAAGGTGAAAATCGTCTGCTAGTAGCCGTGTCGCGTGTCTAAATGACTAATAACATTTTGTCCATATACAGTACAAGTCAAAATAAGCTGAAGAATAGCCACTATATATACCGATATAAATTATAGATGAAATGTTTGCTATAATAACACAAGAGTCGGATATATAAATATAGAAATTCTTCTTTTGACCATTTTCTCCTTCAACTCAAACTTACATGTCACACAGTGGAAGCTGTCTATTTAAACACCCACAAAGTGAAAGATATATTTATTTGATAAAATATGGTCTATCAAAGTTGCTGAATGACTGGTTATCCGAGTCGGCTTGGTGATACGAGGTATGAATCCCTGGCTCACCATGAGGTCGAGGTAATTTTGAGTTTTGGAATGAGAATTTGTTTTTAATAGGTCAATATTTAAGTCGCCCATGATATATGCCTCTTTATTTTCATGACTAATTATATCAGTAATTTCGTTTAGTTTTGTAAGGAAAAGATCTATATCTGCTTTAGGCTGGGTGTTAGGTCTGTATATGACCCCAATTAATTTTTTCGTATTATTTATTTTCATTTCAATAAATAGGGACTTAATTACATGAAAAATGAAGACAGACAAGTCGTTTTGTATTGAAGAGGCAATACCCTCCTTCACAAAGATACCCACACCACCTCGCCCATCGTCTCCCTCAGGTCGGATATTTTTAATGAGTGCCTAATAACCTTCTAGACAATATGGCATGTTAGTTTAAACATTATTTATTTCAAGAGTACATTTAAAAAAGTTGTTACATACATTAATGTGGATTCGGCAGTAAGCTGTAAGCTTATACAAGGCAGTTTCCACTAAGAACAGGATTACAAAGAGTTGCATGTACTAGTTGCAATGGCAGGTATGATTAATTTTAGTACTTAGATTAAACGGTTCTTGTACACATTACACAAGCATAAGGTATATAAATCGGTAGTAGAGCCCACTCGTCGTCTTCAGAAGGTCCCCGCCTCTCGTACATCGGGTTAACTCAGTGCCCGACGCGAATAAAATACGCTATAGTTGCACAGAAGACTTCATGAACAACTTGACATTCTTATTTTCAGCTCCAAAAACGCAGCTCCTGACCTCCCACTGCAAGGAGCTCAACGAGCTCACTCCAGTGCAGCGACACTAGCCGTATTTCCGGGACCAAATTTATAATTTATAATAAAATGGAATGAAAGCCTTTTCCCATAGGACAGACCAGTGTTGGCCATCACCGGAGGCAGAAGCGGGGACCCCCGGGAGACGACATGTACGAATATCTGAACTACAAGGTGTAGAAGATAAGAACGGTTTGAAAAAACAAAGCAAATCTCGGTCAGCTTGAACACGTGATGCATTAAATACATACCAGAGAAGCGTAAATATAGGTTATTTTATTCAGTTCGTTTAGTAAACGATGATGAACACAGGCTGTGGATACAGTCTAGGTGGAGTTGAGCTGCAGGGAAAGTTGAATGGTGTGGATGGGTATATTCGTTCCATCGAGTTGATTTGGTAGTAATACTCATGGTAGTATTAAGTTATATTAGGTGAATTAATAGTGTATTAGGAATTGATTATTGGAATATATGGCATGTTCGACGGTATTCGAAAAAATTCGGTTAACCCTAAATGTTAACCCTTTACCCAACGCAGAGAATATCAAAATTTATTATTTTAATTACAGTTTTTTTCAATTTAAAAAAAAAATCAACAAAACCATATCGTGTGACCCCTCATTGGAACGAGCTCGATGAGCTCGTTCCAATGAGGGGTCACATGATATGGTTCTGTTGAAATATTTTGAAAAATTAATTTTCTTCAACGGCTCAATTTGCAAATTACGCGGGCGGATGTGGGCGATTCGTTAGGTAAAGGGTTAAAGGCATTTTCGGAGTCCTGAAGATCGGCCAGTAGTTCATTTAGGGGGTCCCAATGGGCACTTAGACTTTGGCAGTTAATATGAAACATTGAGAGTTGCTCGGTACAGTTGGTGTTTGATAATTTAAGTTCATTGGGGCAATAGTATTTACAATCACCACCAAAGTCTCTAAATAAGGAGTCTTCTTCAACAGTTATTTCGCATGTTCTATGGTTATAAACTTTTAGGAGATGAAATTCTGGGTTCGTCTGCACCTCGTCTAATCCTACACTACCCGCCATTATTATTGTATAGGATCAAGTCGCCAAGCCCAACTGATATATCAGTGTTAAAATTCCCATCACCATCGGCTGTTCCCAGATATATCAGTGTTAAAATTCCTATCACCATCGGCTGTTCCCGTGTTTATAACTCCTTTGGTTTTTGGACGTTTGCCCAGACTTACTAAATACGGAGAGGCAATTGTTGCTGTGTACAGTGCTGAAAGCTGCAAATGCGGACTGCGCAGAAAAATATAAACAAATAACAAGAACATATATAAAAGTTTCGTTCTTATTGGCCTTCCAGATTTCTAAGAAGGAGCGGTGGGACCTTGTCAGGTGAAAATGGTGGTTAGTAAAAGCGCAATCAGGATTTTATGGAATTTTTTCAGTTGGAAACATTTATTTCACTGTTATAAGTATGAACACAGTGTGCATTACACAGCACCCACAGAGCAAAACACCATCGAATCGCAGCAGATCAGATCCACCACCCGTAAAACAAACGTTTTGAGCAAAATTACAAAAAAGTCCCCACACACAGGTGAGTGCATATATAGCCACATGTTTTTGCTTTTTAGTAACTCAAATGAACATTCAGGCGTAAAGGACAATGTTTGGAGAACCATCGATGATGAGCAAGTCGAACGGCTCGTCCAGGTCACCGCCTCACTGAACTGTTAAAGTATTGTATTTGATGACGCTGATTGCTGCCAAGGTTCAACAATTCCGTGATAAGTCGTGCCCTTTTGACACAGTTTGCCATTTCATTTCCTTGTCGAAAGATTGACACTGTTTTGTTTCTTCATAACAGACATATATTTCTCGAGCGATCTGGATTACTTATTTTATTAGTCTGTGTGAAACACACAGACTATTGTTTTTGCACGGTTTCTTTTTCTTTTTTTTCTTTTTCTTCTTCTTCTTCTTCTTCTTCTTCTTCTTCTTCTTCTTCTTCTTCTGTCTTCTGTCTTCTATGCGCTTCGTTGTCCGCACGATAACGCGAAAACGAATTGCCCCATCTCGTTGATTTTTGGCATGCTTATAGACAGTCACAAGTTCTCGGCCACCTATGTTTTTTCAGATTCCTGGGGTGTTAGTGGTGTCTGTAGGGGAGTATTGAAAGTGGGTCACGCCCATCTCTCAGGCGTGGTATGACGTATAGACCTGGGACCAACACCAAATGAGTCGACACTCGATGGAGATTCAAAATATGGATTAAGGTCACGAAGGTCACCTAGGGGTCATTAAGTGCATTTTTCATAATTGATGGAAATCACATTTTTTGACCCCTTAAAGCATTCCTGATGTACACACATACATTTTGACGTAACAAAAATGGGCGTGGCCAAAAATTTTGAAAGTGGGTCACGCTCATATCTCAAGCATGGTATGACGTATGGACCTGGGACCAACACCAAATGAGTCGAAACTCGACGGAGATTCAAAATATGGGTTAAGGTCACGAAGGTCACCTAGGGGTCATCAAGTGCATTTTTCATAATTGCTGGAAATCATATATTTTGACCCCCAATGCATTCCTGACGTACTCACATGCATTTTGACGTAAAAGAAAGCGGGCGTGGCCAAAATTTTTGAAAGTGGCTCACACTCATATCTCAAGCATGGTATGACGTATGGACCTGGGACCAACACCAAGTGAGTCGACACTTGATGGAGATTCAAAATATGGGTCAAGGTCACGGAGGTCACCTAGGGGTCATCAAGTGCATTTTTCATAATTGCTAGAAATCACATTTGTTTGACCCCCTAAAGCATTCCTGATGTACACACATGCATTTTGATGTAAAAAAGTGGGTGCGGTGAAAATTTTTGAAAGTGGGTCACGCTCATATCTCAAGCATTGTATGACGTATGGACCTGGGACCAACACCAAATGAGTCGACACTTGATAGAGATTCAAAATATGGGTCAAGGTCACGGAGGTCACCTAGGGGTCATTAAGTGCATTTTTCATAATTGCTGGAAATCACAGTTTTTGACCCCTAAAGCATTTCTGATGTAAACATGTGCATATTTACATAAAAAAGTGGGCGTGGCCAAAATTTTTGAAAGTGAGTCACGCTCATATCTCAAGCATGGTAACAACACCAAATGGGACTAACACCAAATGAGTCGACACTTGATGGAGATTCAAAATATGGGTCAAGTTCACGGAGGTCACCTAGGGGTCATTGAGTGCATTTTTCATAATTGCTGGAAATCCAGTTTTTTTTACCCCTAAAGCATTCCGGACATACACACATGCATTTTGACATTAAAAGAATTGGGCATGGCCAAAATTTTTGAAAGTGGGTCACGGTCATATCTCCAGCATGGTGTGATAAATAGACCTGGAACTAACACCAAATATGTCGAAACTCGATAGAGGTTTAAAATACGGGTCAAGGTCATGGAGGTCTCCCAGGTGTCATTGAGTGCATTTTTCGGAATTGCTGGAAATCACATTTTTTGACCCCCTAAAGCATTCCCGAAGTCCATACATGAATTTTTACGTAAAAAGTGGTCGTGGCCAAAATTTTTGAAAGTGGGCCACGCTCATATCTCAAGCGTGGTATGACAAATGGACCTGGAACTAACACGAAATGAATCAAAACTCGACAGAGGTTCACCATATGGGTCAAGGTCATGGAGGTCACCTATGGGTCATTGAGTGCATTTTTGGAAGGGCTGGAAAGCACATTTTTTTACCCTCCCCCAAAAGCACTCCCGAAGCTCAAACATGAATTTTTACATAAAAAAGTGGGCATGGCCCAAATTTTTGAAGGTGAGTTATTCTCATATCTCAAGCATGGTATGACGAATTGACCTGAAACTAACACCAAATGAGTCAACACTCAATAGAAGCTCAAAATATAGGTCAAGGCCACAGAGGTCAACTAGGAGTCATTGAGGGCGTTTTTCAGAATTAATGGAAATCACATTTTCTGACCCTCCTAATGCATTCCCGAAGTTCATACATACATTTTTACACAAAAAGTGGATGTGAGCAAAATTCTTGAGAGTGGGTCACACTCATATCTCAAGGATGGTATGACACATAGACATGGGACCAACACCAAATGAGTCAACACTCCATAGAGGTTCACAATATGGACAAGGTCACCGAGGTCGCCCAGGGATAACTGAGTGCATTTTTTAGTATTGCTGAATATCACATTTTTGGACACCTAATGCATTCTCTAGACAAACCTTTTGAATGCTGTGTACATATATGCATTTTCTGGTTTCTTATATGAATTGTTCTGATTCCATTATGAATATCTGTAAATACTGCTTACGAAAAGCCATTCCTGATTTGTTTAAAAATATGTTACTCCCGAAAATAACCCTCCATAAAATCTCTTTCTTTTTAGCTTTTTCTCAAAAGATATTTTAACTCTTTTCTTACAAGCTTCAATTTATTGGATGCAGAAATTCTATTTCTCTAGTATTAACATTATTTTCTCTATTTCAATGATTTTTGTCTGATGGATTCTTTACTATACTACTGACATTTGGCACATATATAGAGCTTCATTAAAAGTTTCTAACCTGGATCATGGCATTTCTGAAGTTTTTCGTTTTCTGCCCAAACCGTGCAAAACAAAATGTTGTCACAATGTTACGTTTTGCCACAATTCTCAAACAAGACCCTGGGCGATTTGGCTGGAGCTTTCATTATATTTCTAGCATGACTTACTACATCTGACTACATACGCTGTATTACCCACGTTGCTCCCCTTTGACCTCAAAATTCCGAGCAAAGTGGAATTTTGGAAAAACTGGTCAATATTCACATGCAATTTCTCAGCTCTGCGCCCACATTTTTTTCAAAACGTTTCCTATGAGAAGTTCGTGCATTCATCCATGAATAATTTGGCTGTTATATATTCTATTCAAAGTTTTAACCTTCAGCCCGTTTTCGAGGATTCAATTTGAGTACCCGTAACTTGTTCATAAAAATGGTTCATTTTTACTTCATTTTTCTACCATTTACAAATGGTATATCGAAAAATGATTTACATGTTCGTATTCACAATTACCTATCGAGCATATTTTCTGTTGTACGTTTGGTTGTAAAGTTTAACCATATGCCCATTCTGTTTGCATAAAGATAGATGCTGTCCAAAAAAACTCACGCTTTTTCAGAATTTGGTACGATCAAGTGACAATTTACTCCATTCCTAATTGATTGAGTGCTGAATGTTTTCAATAGCTGCATGCAGCAGTCAGAGTGTGAACACTTTTGTTTTATATGTGAGTGTTAAAAGTTTAACCCTTAGCAGATTTGAGACTCCCATATGGGTACTGTCTGAATAATTGTGATTTTCGTAATATCTGAAAATTCTGTTGACATTCAGATTCACAGTTCAATTCCAAGAAGATTTTCTGTTATAAGGTAGCTGTAAAGTTTAACCCAATCCCTGTTTCGGTTGCATAAAGATAGGTGCCGTCGAAAATAACTCCATTTCTCAGAATCTGATAAGTTTAAGTCGCAATTTACTCCATTCCTAATTGATTGGGTGCATGCGGCTAGCAAAGTATGACAACTTTTGTTTTACATGTTATTATTAAAAGTTTAATCCTTGGCAGATTTGAGAGTTCCCAAGTGGGTACTATTGAAATAATTGTTATTTTCGTAAAATCAGTCCCTGAATATTGCAAAGCATGCATTGATCTTTCGGTCCTATATAAAGGTGCAAATAGTTAAAGTTGAACAGTTCATCAGACAGAAATAATGCCAAACTCTGCCGTTGACTGGTAAATAATGAATGGAAATTTCATTGTATTGAAAATAAAGTGGCAACAAACTGTTCCCACGGTTTCCACGCGAGTCGTGGTGTTTTCCAAGCGTTCAGAACACGATTTCATGCCTAAATATCGGCCAGGCTTCGTAGAACAAGTTCTGAAAATTGCAAGTCGCTGCCTTCATCGGTCTGGACACAGTGAGCGCATGTCTGAAGTGCTATTTTAATGTCTAATACGCAAATTCTCATTAATCTTTTCCCGCCAAAAACCTACTCGCCGCCGTTTTCTTTTCACTTTTAACTTCCGATGATTCTCAAAGGTTTCAAGGTTGCGATGGGATCCCTGGGTGCGGTTCTTAAAGAAGGTACTTCGATTTACAGCCATCTCTCCGTCAGTCACGCTCTATTGTAACTTTTATGTGGACCTACCCCAGAGGCACCACGAGAGACTGCGTCCATTCCCGCCCTCTTCTTTCGCTCCGGCTTGATAAATACCAAATTCAGAAAATTACCTCCTCTCTTCAAATCACTATATGTCAGCGAATTCTTTGCGGATTTCCATGAAATGTTCACTCAGTATTCACGAATAGTTGCTGCATTGGATACCTGGAAAAGCGACAGGAATTGCGCATTTAGTCATGTCCAATTAGAAAAGAGCGTATGCGCATGCGCGTGACGCTCCCACGGGCTACGCGCTCGGATTTTGGATTTTTCAGGGAGAGGTCGAGTTTGGCAGAGCTTCTAGAACAAACGTTGAAAATTTCGAGTCGCTACTCTATAAAACTCTCTCCACAATCTACTGTACATGGAACAGAGTGTATACTTTTTATGACCTGCCGGCAGTCATGACCACCCTTCTAGTTTTATATGTTATTAATAAACGTTTAACCCTTGGCAGATTTGAGACGTCCCTTGTGGGTACATTCACGGTGTTTTCACCCGGTCGCAGGACTAAAGAAAGATACTAAACTGTCGAGCGGGGATAGTAGAACACATTCTGAGAATTTCAAGTGGCTGCCTTGGATGGTCTGGTTACAATTGGCGTATGTCCTTGTTATGCCCACACCAAATAGTCAGGGGGCATTTTATTTTACCCCTGCCTGTCCCTCTATCTGTCCGCATATAGGGTACATTATTTATCCGTCTATAATTTTCAAGCTATTACTTTTTTATTTCACAGGATTTTTCTACATTTCCAGATGTGTGCATATTGTCAGGATTTTAATTTACCTCAATATTTCACAAAACTACTGTTTTTTAAACTTAGTCCATTTTTGTAGAATTTCACCTGTATGATACGTGGTTTCTTCGGCTTACTTCTCCCCCAGTTTTGAAGCTAGGACCTTTTTTTATTAGTCTGTGTGAACCACACAGACTATTGTTTTTGCACGGATTCTTTTTCTTCTTCTTCTTCTTCTTCTTCTTCTTCTTCTTCTTCTTCTTCTTCTTCTTCTGTCTTCTGTCTTCTCATCACTTTTTTGTCCGCAAGATAATTCGAAAACGAATTGCCCTATCTCGTTGATTTTTGGCATTCTGATAGACAGCCACAAGTTCTCGGCCACCTATGTTTTTCAGATTCCTGGGATACCAGGGGTGTCTGTAGGGGTGTTTTGAAAGTGGGTCACGACCATATCTCAACCAACACCAAATGAGTCGACACATGATGGAGACTCAAAACATGGGTCAATGTCACGGAGGACACCTAGGGGCCATTGAGTGCATTTTTTCAGAATTGCTGGAAATCACATTTTATGATCCCCTAAAGTATTCCTGACATGCACACATGCGTTTGGACGTAAAAAAGTGGGCGTGGTCAAATTTTTTGAAAGTGGGTCACACCCATATCTCAGGCGTGGTATGACGTATGGATCTGGGACCAACACCAAATGAGTCGACACTTGATGGAGATTCAAAATATGGATCAAGATCACAGAGGTCACCTAGGGGTCATTGAGTGCATTTTTCAGAATTGCTGGAAATCACATTTTTTTACCCCCTAAAGTATTCCTGACGTACACACATGCATTTTGATGTAAAAAAGTGGGGGTGGCCAAAAATTTTGAAAGTGGTTCACGCCCATATCTCAAGCGTGGTATGACCTACGGACCTGGGACCAACACCAAATGAGTCGACACTCGATGGAGGTTCAAAATATGGGTCAAGGTCACAGATGTCAATGTGGGGTCATTGAGAAGATTTTTCAGAATTGCTGGAAATCACATTTTTTGACCCCCTAAAGTATTCCTGACCTACACACATGCACTTTGACGTAAAAAAAGTGGGCGTGGCCAAAATTTCTGAAAGTCGATCAAGCCCATATCTCAAGCATGGTATGACCTACGGACCTGGGACCAACACCACATGAGTCGACACTCGATGGAAGTTCAAAATATGGGTCAAGGTCACGGAGGTCACCTAGGGGTCATTGAGGGCAATTTTCATAATTTTTGGAAATCACATTTTTTGCCCCCAAAGCATTCCTGAGATTCATACATGCATTTTTACGTTAAAATTTGGGCATGGCCAAAAAAATTGAAAGTGGGTCACGCTCATATCTCAAGCATCGTATGATGAATGGACCTGGGACTAACACCAAATGAGTGGACACTTGATGGAGATTCGAAATATGGGACAGGGTCAAGGAGGTCACCTAGAGGTCATTAAGTGCATTTTTCTTAATTGCTGGAAATCACATTTTTTGATCTCTCAAAGTTTTCCTGAGGTCCAGACATGCATTTTTATGTTAAAAAAGTGGACGTAGCCAACATTTTTGAAGGTGGATCATGCTCATATCTCAGTCATGGTATGATGAATGGACCTGGAACTAACACCAAATGAGTCGACACTTGATGGAAATTCAAAATATGGGTCAAGGTCACGGAGGTCACGCCTGAAAGAGGTCACCAAAGTCATCAAGTGCGTATTATTCAGAAATACTGGGAAATAAATTTTATTACACCTTAATGCATTTCTAAAGTTTATGAACGTATTTCATCACTCAAATTAGTGGGCAGAGCCAAAAATGTCCATTTCTGATTCGAGTATCGAACCCTTTGAATGCTGGTCACATATATGCCTTTTCTGATTTCTTATAAATAATTGTTCTGATTCCAGTATGAATATCTGTAAATACTGTTAATGAAAACCCATTTTTGATTTGTTTAAAACTATTTTACTCCTGAAAATAAGCCTCCATAAATTCTCTTTCTGTATAGTTTATTCCTGATACTTTAACCCTTTTCACACAGACTTGAATTTACTGGGTGCAGTAAATTCTGTTTCTCTAGTATTTCAGTTACATTCGCATAAGACATGTCTTAATGATCTGTCTTCTATGCACTCTTTTGTCCGCACGATAATGCCAATACAAAATACCCTATCGCATTGATTTTTGCTATGCCGGTTAGTAGTTACATGTACTCAGCCATCTTTGTTTTTCAGGCGTTTGGGGTAATAATAATAATAACACTTCGGCCGGCCGCTGATTTGTCGCGGTTCTCGTATGAGAAGGCCTTGGTTACCCATGTTCTACCAACTGCCTCCCTATTCCCGCGCTTCTTCTCTCCTCCCAACACTCCGAGACGAACTGCTTGATGACATCCCTTGCCACATTTTTCCCAATCTCTTCGATTAGTATATTAACCCTCTCCTTTGAGTCGCCCCCTAACCACATGTCGTTCACTCTCCCATCCCACTTCCCCATTATACTCCCCGTGAATCTTGTTCTTTTAGGCTGGTATTTTGGGCAATCTATAAGAAAGTGTTCCAGGGTCTCCGCCACGCCCAAGTTACACATCTGACACTCCTTTTCACTGTTTTTCCCAATTGTTCCCCTCAGCTCCAGGGACCGCGACCTGAGCTTGAACAACAGTGCCCCCCCCCCCCCAAAGGTGCCATCAAGGTACTCTTCAAAACCAGGCTTCTCTTTATCACGCAGGCCACCCAAAGATCTCTTTGATTTGACCCCCTCTCGTCAATTACGGTTACAATCCTCCATGACCCTTTCTCGGACGATCTTTTTGCCCTGGTTTGCCCCAACGTCAAGGTCCGAGATCTCCAATGAGTAGTTTTTCTACTAGCTTCCTCACTTGGACCATCCACCCCGTCTTGATATTTGAGTTGAAAGTTCTCAGGAACATTACTTTGCACCACCGGCTATCGGGGAGATTTACCAAATAATTAAGATAACCGAGCTTCAATAGGTCTATTCTGTCCTGGATCCTCATCCACCCAAGCTCACCCCTGATCGCTTCTAGCGCTGCGGCATTACTCGAGCCTGTTATCCATCGGCCTGCATCGCTCTGCAGGATTTCCAAGCTCTTAACAGCTGTGTGGTTTAGGGGTACAACTTCCGTACCGTATGTTATACTTGGCAGACCCACATTTCCCAAATAGTTTTCCCCACGAAAACCTTATTGAAACTGTTTCTCCCTATAAGTTTCATTTAGTTAAGGATTCGCCTCCCCTTCAGAATCAATTTATTTGACATTATTTGTGTGGTTTCGGTAGATGCCTCTTCCTGTGATGTTTATATTTACCCCCAGGTACTCATAGTCACTAGTCTCTCCTACACTAAGAAGTCTACTGCTACCTTCCGGAATGCAGAACTCCCCCACTCTCCTCCTTCGAGTGGGGTCCACTTTGCGGCCCACGGGAAAAACTTTGCTCTTGCTTTCATTAAGTTCGAGTCTCCATTTGCTCCCATATTTCCCAACAATTCCCAGCATCTTCGCTAGCCCCTCTTCGCTTTCTGACACTAGCACCATACCGTCTGCAAAAAATAGCCCTGGGATCTTCAAGTCACCACCTGCAACCCCCTCGTCGCTATGCAGTAGTTCATCTCCTAAACCTTTGATGTACAATGCAAACAGAATTGGCGAAAGGATACACCCCTGTTTTAGGCCTATCTCCATAGGCACACGTTTTGTTGTAATGTTTCCCAGGCTAAGTTCACTCTGTACATCTTTATATAATGCTTTCATAATCCCAACAAACTCGCCCCCAAGCCCAGAGCCTCCAGCTTGCGCCACATACCCTCACTCCATACTCTATCATATGCCTTTTTAACATCCAAAAAGGCCATGAACATCTTTTTCTGTTTTGCATTCGCGGATTCTATCATTTGGGATAGCATGAAAAGATAGGCAGTGACTCTCCTTCCCTTCCTGAAGCCATTCTGGATTTCTCCCAAAAAACCCTTCTCTTCGATCACTTCCTCCAATCTCCCATACAGGACTTTACAAAAGACTTTTCCAATGTTGCTGCTGACAGAGATCCCTCGATAGTTATCCAAGACATCTTTTTCCCCCTTTTTTGTGAATAAATGTCACTTTACTTTCCCTCCAACCCTTTGGGACCTCTTGTTTTTCTATGGCTAAATTGAATAGGGCAGTTGGGTTTTCCAAGAGTTCCTCTCCTCCTTTTTTGATGAACTCGTTAGGAATTTCGTCCACCCCTTCCGATTTTCCATTCCTTAATTTCGAGATCACTCATCGCACCTCCTCAGTTTTGATTTCACTGTACACGAAGTCCGATAGATTTTCCTCGACCTGGTTCGGACACTCCGGTGGGTTCCCCATGCCCCATCGCTTATCGTTTACATTTTCCCAGTGCTTGACTAGTTCTAATGCGATTTGATCTCGCTCTTCTGTAACTCTGCCATCTACTTTAATGCTCTGTGGGTTATTCCCTTTGTTACGTTTGTTCACCCATTTCCAAAATACGCTCGAACTCGACCCCCCCCCCCCCCCTGTCGTTCTTATCGTCCTAAAAAGACTGCTATTTCGCGCTCTCAGGTTGTCGTCTTTAATCGTGTTTACTTTATTTCGTGCTTGTTGTATTTATACTCTATCATAACTCAAGCCAGAAAGGTTTCGGGGTGGAGTGACTGAGTCAGGGGGGTTTGATTTTTACAGTAAAATACAAAATATGAATAACATGTTTTAGACCAATTGAACCAAATAATCCGTGAAATTTTACCTATTCGTTTTTTGGTCTGTTGGCTGAAAATATCTTTCAACCCTTATGGACAAGTCCAGCTTCAAATTTGAATATTGTCCTTTAATTTAACCCAAAGACATGACTTGAGAATCGATCCTGATTAACCCCTACTGGTCATTGCAACCACTTAGAAACTCCTGGGCTCTGTTACATTATTTATTTTCAATCACAACTCAAGATCGATAAACATAGGTTATAGACCTCATTGGAATGAGGTCATGTTTAAAGGGTTAAAATGGAGAATTTAAAGGGAGTATTTTAACCCTCTCAAGATCTTAATATGGGTACAACAAATGTTATGTCATGCAAACCGAGAGTTCTCACAATGTTGCTCTAATCACAGATGGGCATCGAGGAGACCTAGGCATTTAGCCAATACCAATGAGCCATCAGATAGGTTCTTGGGAGCCTTTAGGGCCTTTTGACGTTTATATTCCAACATTACTGAATTCTTTCACTTGCAATATATTTTCCAGGGGTACTATGTACCTTACCATTTTCTAGCTAATATGAATATTTGCTATCATCTACATATATGGCAGATGGTGAGTTGGCAGCGTCAAAATTTTCGAAGGGGTTTTGCTCATACTTCAGGCTTGGTATGACCTATAGAGATCAGACTTACATCGAATGGGTTGAACTTGCCAGAGGTTCAAAATAAGATCAACCTTATTGCGGTCAACAGAGATCATAAAGTGCGTATTTTTCAGAACTGTCAGAAATTGCATTTTATAACAACTGATGCATTCTTCAATGTAGATGTAGACATGGGACTACTCCGACTGAGTTAAAAATTGCAGGAGGTTCAATATATGGAAATGTATTTTATACCATTTTAATGCATTTTTAAGGTTTATAAATGTATTTCATCTCTCAAATTAGTGGGCCGGGCCAAACTTGTCCATTTCTGATTCGTGTATCGAACCCTTTGAATGCTGGTCACAAATATGCCTTTTCTGGTTTCTTATAAAAAATTGTTCTGATTCCTGTATGCATATCTGAAAATACTGTTAACGAAAACCCATTTCTGATTTGTAAAAAATATTTTAGTCCAGAAAATAAGCCTTCATAAATTATCTTTTATATAGTTTATTCCTGATACTTTAACCCTTTACACACAGACTTGAATTTACTGGTGGCAGTAAATTCTGTTTCTCAAGTTCCGATGTTGTTTTGTCTCCACGATATGATGCTCGAAACTATATTGTACAGTAAAAGAGGGTCGAAAGAGGCTTGTCTCGTGTCGTCCATGCGCGCCTTCGGCGCGCGAAACCATTCCATCTGTACTTTTGTTATTCGTCTCGTAATGGATTTCCAATTACTGTCCTCTCGCGCGTTGAAATTTCGCATTCATTGATTCATTCAATTTTACGATATTTAATGCAGTTTCTCGAAGTTCAATGTTTTTTCGAGTGCGTCATCATAGAAACCACTAAATATTGCGGGGTCCATAAGCGTACGAACATGAGTTAAAAGGGTAAAATATGGGTTAATAACAGGTTTAAAGGGAGAGGATGTGTGTATTGGTTTTATTTTTACTCATGTGTAACATTATATCCATATGCAAAATCAGAAAGTTGCGTTGTTCTCTTCTTCTCGTAAGTACATGTATCTGATGAGCATTTCGATAATTGAGATAATTTAAAGTATGATGTGACCCGTTATTTTGATAATTAAGAGGATTTAATGTGTACAGCGAAACCTGCGCTTGTCAATTCGTCGATTTAATACAAACTAATGAACAGAAGGGACACAGCGGGTAATTAATTAACTGCCAAATTAAGTTGTACTATTGCTTGCACAAATGGCTGGGGTAAAATTGTCTTTTCCATTTTCTCATTATTTTCATGAACCACATATTCCGCAGTCGTCCCTATTTATCAGGTATAATTGCCCATTCAATGCACTGAAAGCTCGTTTAATCATATGTATAAAGAATAAAATTGAAACGTCATGAGCGACGTAAAATTTTAATTACTTCTTTACGTTACACTTTGGGAGGTCGCTTATTTGATGCAGTTATCAGGTGAAAAGACTTTAATTAACCCTGTGCTACCAAATTCCTCGTATTCCCATACCTCGCCTCTCCTCCCAACACCCGGAACGAACTGTTTGAAGACATCCCGTACCGAATTCTTCCCAGTCTATCCGATAACCCCCTTCTGTTGCCACCCAATTCCCACATATCCTTCATTCTCCCATCCTCCTTCCCCTTTATATTTCCAGTGAATCTTGTTTTGCCTCAGTTTCGATTGAGACAAAAGGGTTGAGTCGTTATTTCTCTCAGTTTAATTTTTGCTTATTTATCCCAAGGAGAAAAATAAACAAAATACCGAAACTCTACAAAAGCCACTTTTTGAAACAAAAAGGCTTTCCGGCGTGTCCATGATATGGACCTGTGCCGTGATGTTATATGTACATGGTGCTATACAGGACAAGCAGCATTCCTTAATTCTGTGGATCCCCCCGCCCCACCACCTCCCGCTTCTTTTTGTGTTCGACAACGTTTGTGAGTTTCGTTTTTTTCTCGACAACTGGCACCACGTAGATTTTTCGGTTTACCGGAGAGCTCTAGACTTCCACCACCCCCACCTCAAAGGTGCCCTTAAGGTACTCTTCAAAATTGCATTCTGCCAAAAGCTGAAAGTGGCCTTGGATGGCAATGACTGGGTGAATTTCCATGTGATTGCTCAAATAGTGAACATTGGACTTTATTAAAATTTGATAAAACAGCCTTATTAGTCTGTGTGAAACACACAGACTATTGTTTTTGTACGTTTTCTTCTTCTTCTTCTTCTTCTTCTTCTTCTTCTTCTTCCTCTTCTTCTTCTTCTTCTTCTTCTTCTTCTTCTTCTTCCTCTTGTTCTTCTTCTTCTTCTTCTCCTGCCTTCTGTCGTCTATGTTCTTCCTTGTCCGCATGATAACTCGAAAAGGAATCGTCCTATCTCGCTGATTTTTTTTTGGCATACTGATAGACAGTCAGAAGTTCTCGGCCATCTATGTTTTTCAGGTCCCTAGAGCCACCGAGTATGGCCCAGTCGGCCACAGGGTTTTCACAGCCTCCAATTTCTTGATACAGTAAATTCTCCTCAAGCACTAGGATGCTATGTTATTCACACTGGAGATAATGTAAACATCAGTGGAGTAGCTGTCAAAAAATGAAATGCAATCTTGTTATGATAATGGGATGTAAGTTCCTGGAACTAAGTTGAGAGAAACCCTTTGCCTTGCAAGGAAATAAATTATAAATTATTGAGTTCAATGCTTTGACCCTCTCAAGACTTCAATGTGGATTGCACATATTTTATTTCAGGCAGAATAAAGTTAACCCTTTCCAGAAAACTGCACTGAATAATTGTTGAATCCTATCTTATTCAGTCCAATGCTTTTAACCCTCTCAAGACTTCAAAGTGGATTGCACATATTTTATTTCAGGCAGAATAAAGTTAACCCTTTCCATAAAACTGCACTGAATAATTGTTGAAACCTATCACAAAACTGTCAGGATGCCGGTAACAACGTAATACTGACATGGTCGACTGTACTGTTAACTGTGTTAGTGCTATGACTGTTTAAAACTCATTTGTTAGAGGAGTTCTATAGTCTTTCACTGCGCTCGGCTCGGTCTCACCGAGAGCGCAGAAACCTTTAGTGCCACAGAGCCATTAAGAGAATGTCTCTGATTATTCTGTTCTATCCCTCCGGAGTGCAAAAGCAGGTACTGTCAGCTGAGAAACTTAATGTTTTTCGCTTCATTTTCTGTAACATTTAATTCTATGTGGAATGGGACACCTTTTCAGTGTGCCTTCCAAACAAAGGGATTCCTAACCCTTTAGCCAATATAACGGCGACAACCGGTCAACATTATTCACAGAAATGTCTACTCAGTTTTAATTACCTTTTCATTTTTGCTTGAAAAATATAGCTTATGACCATTTATTGGATTGAGCTCATTTTTTAAAGGATTATTGATTTATTGGTGTTTAATGTGACATATTTTTGCACAGTGGCTAATCATGACCACGACAGTTTTTCGGGTGGACGAAGTCGGAGTACCCGGGAAGAACAGCGAGCAACTGTCAGATCCCCCACATACTAACTCTACACAAGCAGGGTTAGCATTAGTTGAAGACAGGTGCACCATCGATGTTCAGTAGGCTTTAGTACACAGCGCCACCATGCACCCACGTGGGCAATGGGGTGGAGTGGCTTGCCCAAGGACAGAGTGAGGACCTCTCGCCTTGGAGCCTGCACCTCTGCCAACTGAGCCACTGCCCCCCCCCCCCTCCCCCCTATTTAAAGAATTAAAATGGAATATTTAAAGGGAATATTCTAACCCTCTGAAGATCTTAATATGGGGGCATTATTCTGAAAGACTGGAAAATGCATTTTATTACACCTTAATGCATTTCTAAAGTTTATGAATGCATTTCATAACTCCAATTAGTGGGCAGAGCAAAAAATATCCATTTCTGATTCGTGTATCAAACCCTTTGAATGCTGGTCACATGTATGCCATTTCTGGTTTCTTATAAAAATGTTCTGATTCCTGTATGAATATCTGTAAATACTGCTAACGAAAACCCATTTCTGATTTGTTAAAAAATACTTTACTCCCGGAAATAAGCCTCCATGAATTCTCTTTTTTACAGTTTATTCCTGATACTTTAACCCTTTTCACACAGACTTGAATTTACTGGTGGCCGTAAATTCTGTTTCTCTAGTTTTATTTGGGTTCGCACGCATGGATATGCGAAATCAAACATGGGACTCGTTCTCACCATGACCTATTGTGTTATTTATCCTAAACTACCCACAGCATAATTATAGTGTTTGGAATTCTTTTAGGACCATTGACCCAAAAGACCAACGGGAAATTTATAGCTAATTTAATCAACATTGAATATTATCAGGATCAATACTCGTCGATATACTATACTGAATATTTACCTCTTACCCTACGCGCGGATAACAACGACACATGCATAATAGTTTGGAACATCTAAAAGCTTACAAACTGCGTCACAAAACACAGCCTACGACCCTCCGCTGATACAAGCTCAAGGAACTCATTCCAAGGAGGGGCCATAAGCTGCGTATCCGTGACGAAAATTGAAAACGTGATCAGATTTGAATGGAAGTTTTGTACATCGAACTGACTGGTTTCTACAGATACGCTGGACAAAGGGTAAAATCCATTCCGATCAATACTTATTTTCACGTAGCTAACCATGCACGGCACAATATTAACTGGTTGTAATGTTTTGTGTGTTCTTCATAAGAAATAGATCCCAGCAGGCATTGTTGTCTGGCACCGGGGTGGGAGTGTGGTGTCACAATATGAAGATGTCGACAAAATCATGCGACCAACCATTTTATAAATGTAACCAGCCATGCTCTGAAGGGCATACCCAAATGGTGTGCGTGTGTGTGTGTGTGTGGGGGGGGGGGGGGGGGGGGGGGGTAGGGTCGAGTCAAAATAACGGGGTCAACCATGTAGTGTGTCTAATATCTTGCATGAATATGCCATGCAAGATATTGACCCCCTTCGCACCAATACTTCTTTCATACATCTAATTAATCATTCGGAGGGCGCGGTGGCTCAGTAGGTAGAGGTGCAGGCTGCAAGCCGAGAGGTCCTCGGTTCGAATCCCACTTGCGCCAACCGCGTCGTGTCCTTGGGCAAGACACTTCATCCCCATTGTCCATGTGGGGGCGCGATGACGTTGTGCACTAAGGCGTACTGCACGTCGATGAAGCACCTGTCTTCAACCAATGCTATCCCTGCTTGTGTGGAGTTAGTATGTTGAGGAGCTGACAGTTGCTCGCCGTTGCTCGGTGGTTCTCTCCGGGTACTACGGCTTCCTGCACCCGTAAAACTGTCGTGGTCATGATTAGCCATTGTGCAGAAATATGTGACCTTAAAACACCAATAAATAAATAAATAAATAAATAATCATTCATTCATTTCACAATATTCTTCATTGTGTACGTGAAACTAAACGTGCACAGCATAACAAGTAATGGATGAACGGGGCCAACATGCATATTTATGCACACTGACCCCGTTCAACGACCACACGCTAAATAATATTTAGGCTATTTCCTGCAACTCCGCCAGTATTGGGTATTAGCTCTGCCAGCACTGAATATTAACAACATTAGCATGCATGAATATGCTATGCCAGATATTGACCCTATTCCCGAGGTGATAGCCGAATGGGGCCATCGTGCATATTCATGCACTATGGCTCCGCACAACCATCACCACGTTATGTTATATTGTGTTTTATTCGTGCAACTCCGCAGGTATTTACTATTAGCTCAGCCAGTAATATACACTGCCAGGATCAACATGTATGAATATGTCATGCTAGATATTAACCCCACTTCTCTCAATATTAATTTTATAGAAATAACTGATCTCTCACCATTTTCCTTGATATATGCATATGACTAATCCCACACAGCATGAGAGGTGATAGTTGAATGGGACCATCGTACATATTCATGCAACCATCACCAGTTATTTAACCCTTTACCTAACGTGAAAAGCAGACGACACTTGCAAAAATAATTCTTGAATAACTAATTTTTTTCATTTTTTGTCTCAAAAACATAGGTTATGACCCTCGTTGGAACGAGCTCGACGAGCTCGTTCCAACGAGGGGTCATAACCTATGTTTTTGGGACAAAAAATGAAAAAAATAATGAAAATTAATTGGCGATTTTTGAGAATAGCGCTGGCCGGTTTTGGCCGTTACGTTGGGTAAAGGGTTAAAATTTTGGTTTGTTCTTGCAGCTCCTCCAGTATTTGTTATCAGCTCAGCCAGTACCGTATGCTGTCACGATCAGCATGCATGAATATGCCACGCTGGATATTGACCCCTTTCTCGCCGATACATATTTTATACATCCAACAAGCCATTCACAACAAACATTATTTTATACAAGTGGCTACATTGGAGGGTGAAGGGTCACAGTATGAATAATAGGCCAATTCACGCACCCATCAACCACATTCCCACTATTTCTTATTATAGCACCGACACTGCGCCGGCAAACATAATCAAAATGTTAGTAATTCTCTTTATGAGATATTACCTCATGGGTATGGCCATAGACGTTGACCCCATTTCCACCAGCACTTTTTATATAATATTTATGCAAGATGTCAGTATTGAATTATTAACACTACCAAAATTGAATATAATCAGAGTTTGTACGCATGGATACACCCATTTCTACGGTTGCTAGTTATACAAGACCGTGACAATGATAAAGATTCGTACACATCAATGCGGCAAAAATGTCAGTACCAGGGCCACGCGCCCGAACATGCCCCACTGGAACTGCCAAACGTGTGTTACTCTGCTTGTGCTCAGTAATATCATGTCCCCATATTACTTATTATATAAAATTCAGGCACATTCGTGCTTCTCCTCCGAAATTGTGTATGAGAATGCTGTACCAGTGATTAACCCCATTCCCACCAATACTTATTTTATACATGTACTAACCCTCTACAGAACAGCATTATCTGGATGTTATGTTATGTTATATAATGATATGTTACAAGGCATAACCCTTTGGGCCAACATAACGTTAATTATGGGGAATGGGGGGGGGGGGGGGGTAGGCACTGTATCAAGGTGGCAATCCTTCGCCCAACGCGAACAGCAGACGACACTTACAAACAAATTTCTTGAATAACAAAATTTGTCATTCTCTGTCCCCAAAACGCGACCTGTGCCCCCGACCTGTGACCTCCAGTGATGGGTCACAAGCTACGCCTCTGAAACAAAAATATAAAAAAAACATAATAGAATTTGAATGACGTTTGGTAAAAAGTACTGGGCACTTTGGACGTTATGTTTGGGCAAAGGGTTAAAACGAATTGTTTTATTATATGACTAATCACGCTAGCCATGTACTGAGCAGCCTTAAAACATGCTGTACTATGGATATTATTTATAGGCATACAGAAGTTCTTTAAAAACCATTGACTCATTATAGCAACAGGCCTTCGTTGGCATTTAAGGGGAAGGGGGGGGGGGGGGTCACTATACAACATGGAGGAGTCATCGATTGGAAATGCACATAAATACTCACAATTTGGCATTCATTCAACCATCGAGGTCTATTAGGGACAGTAGCATTTCTCTCTCCAGCTGTCGCTGTGCAATGATGGGGACATTAAGGACGGGTGTCACAATTTTAGGGCACCAACAATTTAAGAGCACCTACGGACACATACGAATACCTACAGTTTAACAATCAGCTCAGCATCCAGTGATTCGGCATTAAGTGAGTCTGGAATTGTTGGTTCACAAGAGCCACAGCAGATGGTAGTTAACACTTCGCAGCATCACATCCATGTATGAATACATATTTAGTAAAATTATCGGTGAGTCAAGTAAGTCAAGTTGATACTTTCTCTAGGTCCTTCCTCGACTTGATAGTCAGTATTTGACCACCAAGCATCTTACTAAAAAGTTTCCCATCGGCTGCCCAGCAATGATCCACCGTTTTGGCTTTCCGCAGTAACAGTGCATCCTTAAATAGGCCTTGCTTAAACGAAACAACTCTCGAATCCCGGAATTTTGTTTTTCAGCTTACTCCTCTCTTTGAATAACTTCATCCTGGCTCGGTAACTGGTGAATCGGACAATAATTTGACGTGTTCTGCCTTCGTGTTTGGGACCAACTCTGTGTGAACGATCTATTCACTTATATTAAGCTCAGTCTGCAATTTGCTACCTAGGTTCAAAACAATGTGGTCTGTATTCTCGTTCTCATCCTCTTTTATGCCACTCACTCTTCAACTGTATCTTCGTGTATATTGTTCTAATTTGTCATCATTTCGCTCTATCAACTTGGAATTTTCACGTTTTAACGCTGCAGTGTCATCCCTCATACATGTATCTTTTGTCGCCTCCTCCACAGCCGTACAGATGAGAGACCTAATGTCATTATAAAGGGTTTTTTTTAAGCTGGTATGCCAGGGCTACTACATCAACCGAGCCACCCGACACAGTGGGAGCAGTAGAAGCATTTGGATTGACGCCCGTTGCCGTTTTATCCTCTGAAGTATCTACTTCCCTGTCAGTGATCCACTCCGATTCTTCACCCACGTGTGAAAGCTAACAGACTCGAACTGATTCTGCCTTAATATATTTCTAAGGGCTTGACCGTTTTCGTTTTCCTTTTGCGTCAGAATTAGGCATTACCCATGAAGATTCGATTAGGGCATCAGACCTGGGTTGATCGATTATCGCTAAGTTTCCACCAACTTCCATCGCTTGCAAGAACAACAATCCGAGTGTCAATGCACGAACAAGAATCCAAGTGCCAATATTTATCCGTTGTCATGACGACAATACAACGAAGTTGTGTAACAGGAGGAGAGATAAGTGCGAGAGCCGGGGTCCGGGGATCGAGCCGTCGACCTCTAGCACACAAAGCGACCAATTCACCACGAGACTACGAGATCCGGACCAACCAGGCTGGTTGGTAAATGGCCTTTATACCTCGACCGCTACACTACTCTCCCCTTCTTTTGAGATTCACCGCATGTGAATCTCACCCAAGTTCCTCCCTCAGAGCGGTCGAAACACCCACAGTGCCACGAACTGCTGAGGATAGGACGAGCCCCCAAATGTAACAGGAGGAGAGATAAGTGCGGGAGCCGGGGTTCGAACCGTCGACCTCTAGCACACAAAGCGACCAATTTACCACGAGAGATCCGGACCAACCAAGCTGGTTGGTGAATGGCCTTTATACCCCGACCGCTACACATTGATGACTTGGAGTTGACTTAAAAGAATCGAACTTGAATAGTTAACATCCACAGGAAAAATATAAATAACCACACCTCCTCCTAATAATCTACTGCATCACCTACAGTATATACACATACATTTCGCTCCTCACATCACCGCTCCGACTTAAAAACTTGCTTTTAAAACCATAGATTTATCATTGTGCCTTCCATCTGCACAAGCGCCATCTATTGTTGGATAACACGATAGGAGCTCACTTGAAAGAGATGTTGTATTGAGATTTATATGGGGGTGATATATACGATGAAAAACATTTTCTTAACCAATATTTTTATTTCCTAAATGAAATGGGGTTTGGCGAACCGGCAATGCCTATATTAACACTGTACCCTACAGAAACATACAATACAATGGTGCGAGCCCAACTGGACACAAAACAGAAACTGAACCAATAGATTGAAAAGAAAGAGAAAGTACCACACTATATCCCGTCATTTCCTTAAAATATTTTACCTATCTATCGGGTGTGGGGGCAATCTGCTTTCATTTATATGATTGGCCCACAAAAATCTCTCTCATCCAATAATAATAACACTTTGGCCAGCCGCTGATTTGTCGCGGTTCTCGGACGAGAAGGCCTTGGTAACCCCTGAACTCCCAACTGCCTCCCTGTTTCCACGCTTCTCCTCTCCTCCCAACATTCGGAGACGAACTGCTTGATGACATCCCTTGCCCCATTCTTCCCAATCTCTCCGATTAGCACATTAACCCTCTCCTTTGAGTCTCCCCCTAACCACATGTCCTTCATTCTCCCATCCCACTTCCCCATTATACTCCCAGTGAATCTCATTTTTTTAGACTGATGCTTTGGGCATTCTAGAAGGAAGTGTTCCAGGGTCTCCACCATGCCCAAGTTACACATCTGACACTCCCTTTCACCGTCTTTCCCAATTTTCCCCCTCTAATCCAGGGATCGCGACCTCAGCTTGAACAGCAGTGACCCCCCAAAGGTGCCATCAAGGTACTCTTCAAAACCTGGCCTCTCTTTATCACGCAGGCCACCCAAAGACCTCTTTGATTTGACCCCCTCTCGCCAATTACGGTTACAATCCTCCATGACCCTTTCTCTGACGATTTTTTACCCTGGTTTGCCCCAACGTCCAGGTCCGAGATCTCCAATGAGTAGTTCTCTACTAGCTCCCTCACTTGGACCATCCACCCCGTTTTGATAATTGAGTTGAAAATTCGCAGGAACATTACTTTACACCATCGGCTGTCGGGGAGATTCAACAAATAATTAAGATTTAACCGAGTTTCAACAGGTCTATCCTGTCCTTGATCCTCATCCACCCAAGCTCACCCTTGATTGCTTCTAGCGCTGCGGCATTACTCGACCCCGTTATCCATCGGCCTGCATCGTTCTGTAAGATTTCCAAGCTCTTTACGGCCGTCTGGTTTAGAGGTACCACTTCCGTACCGTATGTTATACTTGGCAGCCCCACCATTTCCCAAATGGTTTTCCCCACGAAAACCTTATTGAAACTGTTTCTCCCTATAAGTTTCATTTGGTTAAGGATTCGCTCCCCCTTCAGAATCAATTTATTTGTGTGGTTTCGGTAGATGCCTCTTCCTGTAATGTTTATATTTACCCCCAAATACTCGTAATCACCTGTCTCTCCTACACTGAGAAGTTTGCTGCTCCCTTCCGGAATGCAGAACTCACCCACTCTCCACCTTCGAGTGGGGTCCACTTTGCGGCTCACAGGTATAACTTTGCTCCTGCTTTCATTAAGTTCGAGTCTCCATTTGCTCCCATATTTCCCAACAATTCCCAGCATTTTCGTTAGCCCCTCTTCGCTTTCTGACACTAGAACCATATCGTCTGAAAAAAATAGCCCTGGGATCTTCAAGTCCCCAACTGCTACCCCCTCGTCGCTACGCAGGAGTTCATCTCCTAAACCTTTGATGTACAATGCAAACAGGATTGGCGAAAGGATACACCCCTGTTTTAGGCCTATCTCCATAGGCACACGTTTTGTTGTAATGTTTCCCAGGCTAAGTTCACTCTGTACATCTTTATATAATGCTTTCATAATTCCAACAAACTCGCCTCCTAAGCCCAGAGCCTCCAGCTTGCGCCACATACCCTCCCTCCATACTCTATCGTATGCCTTTTTGACATCCAAAAAGGCTATAAACATCTTTTTCTTTTTTGCTTTCGCGGATTCTATCATTTGGGATAGCATGAAAAGATGGTCGGTTACTCTCCTTCCCTTCCTGAAGCCATTCTGGATTTCTCCCAAAAAACCCTTCTCCTCAATTACCTCCTCTAGTCTCCCATAAAGGACTTTACAGAAAACCTTTCCAATGTTGCTACTGACAGAGATCCCTCGATAGTTATCCAAAACGTCTTTTTCCCTCTTTTTGTGAATAAATGTCACTTTGCTTTCCCTCCACTCCTTTGGGACCTCTTGTTTTTCTATGGCTAAATTGAATAGGGCAGTTAGGCTTTCCAAGGGTTCCTCTCCCCCTTTTTTGATAAACTCGTTAGGAATTTCGTCCACCCGTCCCGCTTTTCCATTCCTCAATTTCGAGATCACCCTTCGCACCTCCTCAGTTTTGATTTCGCTGCACACGAAGTCCGAGAGATTTTCCTCGACCTGGTTCGGACACTCCGGTGGGTTCCCCATGCCCCATCGCTTATCGTTTACCTTTTCCCAGTGCTTGACTAGTTCTAATGCGATTTGATCTCGCTCTTCTGTAACTCTGCCATCTACTTTAATGCTCTTTTGGTTATTCCCTTTGTTACGTTTGTTCACCTATTTCCAAAATACGCTCGAACTCGACCCCCCTGTCGTTCTTATCGTCCTAATAAGACTGCTATTTCGCACTCTCCGGTTGTCGTCTTTAATCTTGTTTACTTTATTTCGTGCTTGTTGGTATTCTTCCTTTGCTACCATGGCCTCATTGCTTTCCACCCCCTTAAGTTTTCTACTTCTCCTGTATGCAGCACATTTAGCTTTTCTAACCTTTATGACCCTTTTCAGTTCTTCGTTCACTCTGTTCCCAAGTTCCCGTGTTGGCACCCTAATCTTTCCTACACTTTCCTTCCCTGCCTCCACTAGGCTCGCAACTATGGCGTCGGCCATCTTCTGGACACTACCCCCCTTGTGTGTGGCTGCAAGCTTTGGTTTCAGTTTTTCTTCGAACTTCGCCCAGTCGGCATCCTTTTTGAGTTCCCAAATCTCCTTGAAGCTTCCTTTCCTTTTCTCTAGGTTTTTGGCCCTCATCGTCACTGTAATCAAGTTGTGATCACTATCCAACTCCATTTTGCCCTCATCATCCACTTCTACCCTTATCACCTCCCTCCATAAATTCATATCTATGAGAATGTAGTCAATTATTGATTTTCTGTCGTTTCTCTCCCAGGTCCATTTCCCCTTACATCTAGCGTCCCTGTTCAGAATGTTCAGACCGAGCTCATTTGTGAAGTTCAACAGCTTCCTTCCATTCCTGTTGACTTTCTTGTCCCCACCCTCTATGCCTTCTTCCTTGTCACCTATGTGTCCATTAAAGTCGCCCATCAGAATTATACCGAGCCCCCTGTTTTCTAGTTCAGTGATATTGGACCTTAGTGTTGAGTATATCGAGTCATTCCACTCGGGTTTACTTCCCTCCACCGCACAGTACACAATCCCAAGGGCAATACTTTTGTTTCTCAGACTGATCTTTACCCATCCAATTTCTTTTGACACATCAGCCGAGGTGATGATATCTTCCAGATCTGTAATCAGCGACGGTTTTAAATCCTCTTTAATGTACATGCCTACCCCTCCCCCCCCCCCCTTTTTCTGGCCTTCCGTTCGCCCTACACCTATGCACACACACCCGCTTACTTGGTCTACCCGTTCCTCGTGTCTTACCCACGTCTCGCTTAAGCCCATGACATCAAACTCCTCTGCCTCGATCAATGTAGCAATTTCACTTACTTTCCGGTGGAGACCCTGGATGTTGCTATAACCCACTTTCAGGGTCCGAGGTTCATTGGCTTCCGCCTACTGGGCCCATTGTTTTCTGGTGCTAGTCTTGGTAAACTTATCCTGTCCCCCTCTCTCTTGTTCACCCCACATATGTCCACTCTCGTTATACTTGCCTCTGACCTCCCGCCCCGCTCCTCTCCAAAAAAGGCTCTGCTACCCGTACAATTTTATCCCCTAATACCCGTTTCCCCGCCCTGCTAAGATGCAGCCCGTCACGCCCGTACATGCTCCCATTGCCCCAAAACGTGTCCAATGGTCGATAAATGGAATTCCCAGATCAACACAGTAGTCCTCTAACTCTTCATTTAGCGCCAAAATCCTTGAGTTCCGTTCGTCCCCACCTCCAAGGACAGGAAGGACCCTGGATACGACTACCCTTGCATTCCTACTTAGCAGTTTGCCGACTAAGCCTCTATACGACTCCACCAAACTTACTGACCTTCTCTCCCTGATATTGTTGGTCCCCACATGGAACACCACTACCGGTTCCGGTCCTGACCCTGCCACAATGCCATCTACCCGGTCCCTGAGATCCTCCACCTTCGCCCCCGGAAAGCACAAGACTGTTCGATTGGAACTATCAGGACCACAAACTACATTGTCAATCCCACGTACAATGCTGCTCCCCGCTACAACTAATTTTTTTCTTCTGGCCCCAGTTCCTATATCATCTGCACCTCCTCTCGTTTTGCAAGCTCCTGGCCCCCTCTTTCTCTTGACCGCCCTCCTTACCCCGACTGGCCTATCATCATCAACAACCATCTCACCCCCACACTTTCCCCCTCACTCTCGTCCCCAGGGGTATCAGAGTCTAAAACACTAAACCTGTTTTCTAAACACCGCCTAGCAACCTTGGCAGCCTTACGCCGACTCTGGCTTCCGGACTCGACGCAGCCCTGACCTGACGCCACCTTCCGAATTTTCCTACTAGAACCCCCCTCCTCAGTTACACCCCCACATCAAGCATCATTCCCCCACGTTTCCTGCTTCCCAGTTTCCCCCTTGAGTCCACAACGACCTTCCACCCACCTTCCACCTCACCATCGTAGGTAACCTTCAACGGGGTAACTCCAGATACACCGGGACTCCCCAACCTCCCTCTCAGCTCTGCAATCTCCCGCTCGAATCCAACACACTTCTCTAACAACTGTAAAATATCCCTGCAATTCGCACATACCCCACTACTCTCCATTGACCGACCACCACCATACCTCAAATTACACTGTCAGGAAAGGTCTTGTCAGGATTCATTTCCTCTGGATAATAAACCTTCTCTATTGAATAAATATTGTTTGACGTACCAACGCTTCTTTTTGGATCTGAATTTTTGAATAACCAGGAGAACCAGCTTGTTTTTGAAGTGATTCACGACTTTAATTTATCAAGTGGACGTTTTCGCTAACTGTGAAAATCGCATTTCTCCAAGGATGAATCTTTCTCTGATCTCGTTTAAGACGCTCTCTGTGTCGATCACACTGTAAAACACCTCTACCCCGCCCCATTTCCAAGTAAGTTGCACAGGCTGCATGTAATAATAGCTGTTACGAATATACAGGCAATAGTCATTGTCTTCAAGCTGGTTTTTCTGTTTTTCTGTCCTTTCTTGTCTCACTTCCCTTTACTCTTCTTTCCTTCTTTCTTACTTTTCTCACATTCATGGTTTAACCCTTTACCTAACATGAAAAGCAGACGACACTTGCAAAAAAAATTCTTGAATAACTAATTTTTTTTCATTTTTTGTCTCAAAAACATAGGTTATGACCCCTCGTTGGAACGAGCTCGACGAGCTCGTTCCAACGAGGGGTCATAACCTATGTTTTTGAGACAAAAAATGAAAATATTTTGAAAATTAATTGGCGATTTTTGAGAATAGCGCTGGCCGGTTTTGGCCGTTACGTTGGGTAAAGGGTTAAGCAATATCAGGTATAGGCGTCATATGTTCTGACAACTCACGCTTAATTTCCTTTGCTTCAAGCTAACTTTGATCAGACTATTAGCCTTGCACTGGCTGGGGAATTGCACCCATGCACTGTTGTGTTCGTGGATGCGAGGCCCCACCCAGTTAGCTGGGCATCTGCCCAGACTATATTATAATTTCGAATATTGGTCATGATCGTAGGTAGCTTTGGACAAATTTAAGTAGTGTTTTTACCACCTCAGATAATTGATATATTTCATGGTTTAGGGAGATGACGCACATAAGCTTTCAGCTTTTTGTCAAATCCCTCTATTATTCTGTTACTCTACACTGTTGAACAAATGTTATATAAGATATCTCATCCTACTTCTTTACTGTTTGTAAACATTTTGTTATATACGACTTTTTTAAAGATTAAAATATTGTTTAAACTAAATATTGTTTAAACTGACATTAGAGTGATATTAGTGGTGTGGCCCAATTTTGTTACAGGCGAATGTCTTTGTTCTGCATATTGTTTATTCCCAACTGGCCGAATCCCAACAAGACGAATGTCGAAAATGGTCATCCCAACAAGCCGAATCCCAACAGGACGCATTTTATTAAAATTACTGTATAACCCATTTATTTTTAGGGCGCAAAAATGTGTATCGGGGGTATTTTGAAGGCAAAGAAATATAAAACGATTATCAGAAATTCATAGTTTATTGTGAATGAACTCGAAAACATTTCATCATAAGACGTTACAATGCTCAGTACAAGAGGTAAAGTTTATATAATGTGCACTCTTTATAGGGCTGCACGGTATATCGATAAACCGATATATACCGGTATTCAAACCAATATCGATTGAATACAGGTGTAATTTCAAAAATATCGGTTTATCGTCATTATTTATTTACTCACAATTTTGATTTTCAAGATGTCTTGAGTTTTTTAATTGTAGCCGCGAATGAATAATATTATCCCTTTATCCAAGGAATCGTCTGCTTGTGCCCTCGTAATATACAAATTCAGCAGTTGAAAAAATAATTTTCAAAAAATTCAACAAAACTATATCATGTGACCCCTCATTGGAACGAGCTCGTCGAGCTCGTTCCAATGAGGGGTCACATGATATAGTTTTGTTGCAATCTGGGGAAAATCTGAAAAAACTAATTTTGAAAATAATAAATTTTGATATCGTCTGCGTTGGGTAAAAGTTTTTCGAACCGCATCATCAAGGCATGCTAATTCGTTCCGACCGTGATGCCTCGAGTCTCGATTGTGGTACTTGTGTTCATATATCTGAACAGTTTTCGATATACCGGTATACCGCGGTATTTTTTTGAATACCGATACTGGTATTCAGTTTTGAATATCGTGCAGCCCTAGCTCTTTAGTACAATTTTCAGCCCTTTTTGAATAAATATTTCCATTTGCATTCTATTTACATTTTTCAAAATTGAGAAGCGAATTTTCAGTTCCGGGACGGCCTGATGGCAGAGAGGACTTTAAAAAATACTTGAACTGAGAATTTGCTTCAAAATTTTATAAAATGCAAATAAGATGCGAATGGAAGTGTTAATAATAGGAATACACATTTAGCCTGTCGTATATAAATTTTCAACCATTTTTAAACTAATATTTCTATTTTCATATTATTCACGTTTTTTTAAAATTGAGAAGCAAATTTTCAGTTCATGAACGGCAGGGTGGCATAGAGGACTTACACAAATCCTTGAACTGAGCATTTGGTTCTAAACTTTAAAAAAATGCAAATGAAATGCGAATGGAAATGTTAATAATAGGAATACATATTAACCATGTCAGGAGCGGCGGAGTCATAACAGACTATAGTAATAGTAAACTAGTCCAAACTTGGACCCAAATTCCGTAATATAATTTTGGGGTTTGAAACGTCCTTTTTACGTACCAAACCCAAAAATTATATTACGGAATTTGGGTCCAAGCTTGGACAATGGTAAAATGTGTGTATGTATTCCATTTCCAGAGTTGCACTTAATTTCGTTCCGTATTCATGACATACACGATGCCAAAGTACCCCTCAAACCCACGCCCCACCCCACCCCCACATTGAGCTCCTAAAACTTATTTTCCGTCCTACAATCCTGAGGTTACCCTGAGGTAAAATTGTGCCCCCCCCCCCCCCCACACACACAAACACTTCACAAATAATATTGGTACCTCTACCACGTCTAACATTTTGGCAGTCCGACATTGTGCCAGTTGTTTGAGTAGTAGTAGTAGTAGTAGTAGTAGAATCATTTATTAAAGTGACATGTGCTACCATTACATTATACCAGTGATACATCAACATATTATAGGAACCCGACCCAAGGGGTCTATATGTCACACATAATAAAATATAGTATACATTCTGTGAGCTCAGGGTTGACTTCGGATGCATTCACTCACTCACTCACTCACTGACTTTCGATTTATTTACTAGCTCACTTACGCATTTATTCACTCTCTCATTCACTCAATGGCACAATCCCTCAACCCACCCCACTCTACCCCACCCTACCCAACCCGGGACACCTACCCCCCCCCCCCCCACACCAACATTCATTCACAGATTCGTCCTTTTATGTGTACATAGACGTGACAACAACTCTTCCTGAAAGAGAACAGCTCTCACTTTTTAACTTCGATAAAACCACACAAACGAACAAGCATGATTACTCACAGTACGTGGAGAGTGTATTTATCACCAAATCACCCGCAGAGTATTGATTTAAAGTTAGGAGCCAGCATCAGAATTTATCAAATTGACTTCTTATTGGTATGACCCAATTTTGTTAGAAGCAGATTTCTTTGTTCTATAGAGGACACATTAATAAATAGTGTTCAGTGTCTTCATATACATGACCACAGCCACAAGGTGCATTATCACTTATAAATCTATTAAATTTATGTCCGTTTAAATTAATGCAATTTAACCGCAGCTTCGTGTGAAATATTTGTTCCCTTCTGCTACCCACATTATAAAACCAAGGGACGACTCGACATTGTCGTTAATTGTAAGTTTCGTCTTAAAATGATCTACGGACGTACAGATCTGTGCTTAAGACGTTCCAACGTTTAACCACTGATGGCAGAAACTAGTTAGAAAACCTGTTCGTGTTACATTTAATTTCCCTTAACAAGTTCGAAGATCTTAGCGAGTAATAATTCAATTCTGATACAGGTTGCGGAATGAGCAGCCTAATGTAGTTTGGCACGTTTGTGTATATAATCTTATACAACGCTACTAATTTGTGACGTCGTCTACGCTCTTTGAGTGTTATGAAACTTGATTCCCAATAGATAAGTTGATGACTTGTCCCCCCCAGTGACCCTTATTATAGTTCGTAGAGCATCCATGTGTAGATTTTCTAGGAGTGTTGATTTAGTCTCCGTGCAACCGTCCCATATAACATCGGCATAATCAAACAGCGGGAGAATGAAGTATTGATATAGAGTTTCCAATGCGTGTCTGGACAGTCTGTATTTTAGGCTTCTTAGGGACTTTATCATAGATGAAAAACAATTTATAGCATATGAGGATAATGTAACTAGTTTTGACGACAAAAACGTGGGCTACGTTCTGTCTTGTTTTCCTTAATTCTTATTTTTTTCTTAATTAGCAAATTCTCTCTCTGCAGTTTCATCCCTGTTTCTTTTGAAGGCATCTTCGTTAGTGGACTGCGGCAAATCAGTGGATGATCGAATTATTATTATTATTATTATTATTATTATTATTATTATTATTATTATTATTATTATTATTATTGATACTCTAGCACAAAGTACTCACCACAATAAAATTGTGCGCATTCCGAAAAAGTTAAAAACAGGATTAAGGGGATTACATTTTCCAAAAATTACTTGAGGAAGTGAGGTTCACTGGTGACTGCGGAAAATCGAGTAATGCATAGCCTAAGAAACAATAGAAACAATAAAAACAGTATCTACCCTCCTGTTTAAAAGTGTATTGTAAATATAGAAAGGGATGTTTCAAATGAGCAAATGAAAGATGCCGAATCCTTGTTAATTTACAAATTTATTTGTTTATGCTTAATTTGTTCATATTTATTTATTTATTTATTTATTTATTTATTTATTTATTTATTTATTTATTTATTTATTTATTTTATTTATTTATTTATTTATTTATTGCTCACTCAAAGTAAAACCGAAACCAAAACCTTAAGGCCACAAGCCCAATGCGCCAATCAACAAATGATTGCGTCTTCTACTGGTCCCATGTTTTGAAGAAGAAGGGACGATGTGGGATTTACAAATCCCTTGCGACCCGGTTAACCTTATTTTTATTTCACTTGGATCACACGGGCCCAGCTTTCCTATTGCCTCAAATGGGGTCTGAGGGGGTATGCACGCGGCCAGAATTCCCGGCAGTCCACGTTGGAGTGACAGATTGTCAATAATCAACCCCTCAACGCCATTAAGACTATTGGAGAGTGGGCTCTACTCGGTTCCAGCTTGGCGATGGTAGAGGTTTGAGTCCCACCATGGTGGCGAGCCAGAATATAATTTTGTGCGATGGCAAATTTAAGGGAAGAAGAGAAAAGAAAACCAAACAGCAACGCCGGTTTGGTAGCGGCCCCGGTATATGACCATAGCGGTTACAAAAAAGGAGTGGAGGAAGCTTTTTGAAAAACCGGGAGCCATCCATCAAGCTTTCTGGGAGATAGGATGCCGTATGTGAGAATAGTATGACAGCATAAGAACGAGTATGCTTAAAAGTATGTTTTGAAGTTTTGAAACACATAAAAACATCGTTAAAAGGATTTCAGCTTGTTGTACCCATGAAGCCCAAAGTGTGAAATAAATGTTGCTTTTACAACACGATCGACGACAGATCTTGTTACAAACTAAACATCAGGTTTTCACTCTCAGTGTGTCGGCAATAAAAACACAAGCCCATTACCTGAATCGAAACCAATAAAAGGTGAAAATTTAGAAGTTTCATCATTTAACATCAACTTCGTATGTTGAACACACGGTTTCACAACAGAGATTTTTTAGGATTTACGAAATAATGGAAAGTGCTAAACAAATGACCGTCGGTTGCACCAAATCGACAGAGGCTTACGAAAAACATCTGATAAATTTTCTTGACATGGACTCTATTATCTCAGAGGATACATACTACACAAAAACTTTGAAAAATTTACAATTCAATGTTACATCAAATCTCCCATTCGATGATTTGGATTCTGTCCGTAGTGATTCGTTGGACGAATTTCGATTGAATGGTGTGGACGTGGAAATGGATCCAATAGATGAATGCCAAATGCAGTCGAGAGACGGCCTCAATAGTTCGACACACCAAAAAGATGAACGTCCAAATAAAATTCTTTCGGAGTATCTGTTGCTGAAGAATAGTAAATCTAGGAATAAACACAGTTATTGTGTCTTCTGTAAGAACAATCGTGAATCTTACGCCGTATATTCCAGTCATGTTTTGAAAGACTTGTCAGGTCGTGTAACGTGTCCAATACTGAGACGATACACGTGTCCTATTTGTGGTAGTACAGGAGAAAAGTCTCACACAATTAAACATTGTCCTATGTATACCGGTCAGTATATTGTTAAAACAACTCAGTTCTAAGTGTGTATTGTGCTCTTAATGCTGGAAATGTAATTTTTAACTTTTAAATTGAAATGCTGTGTCTTCTGTGAAATATTTAAGTTTTATATATTCTACTATGGAAGGACACAGACTGGGTAAATGGTAATGATTACACCGGAAGCAAATAGTTATTTAAGGGAAACGTTTATGTTGTGATATTGCTGTGCTATATATCTGATGTTATAAACAATGGCAGATATCTACAGTTAGTAACTGGAAATTCTTTCTCGTGAAAATATGTGTGAATCATTATACCGAGTGAAAAGTTCTGAATCACTGATAGTCTAAGATATACACAATTGGAAGTAGGGCTACACGTAATATCTATAAACCGATATATACCTGTACCCATCCCAGTATCGATTGAATACAGGTGTAATTACAAAATATCGGTTTATTGTCATTGTTTATTTCCCCGTAATTTAATTTTCTAGATGTTATGAGTTGTAACTGTAGTCCCGAATGAATAATTAATATTAAATTCAACAAAACCATATCATGTGAACCCTCATTAGAACGAGCACATTCCAATGAGGGGTCACGTGAAATGGTTTTCTTGAAGTTTTGGGGATATTCGATAAAATAATATTTAAAATAATAAATTGTTATATCGTCTGTGTGGGGTAAAGGGTTATTTGAACTGCATCACCAAGACATGCTAATTTGTTCATCTGTGATGCCTCAAGTCCCGAATGGGCTGCACGAGCTCTTTCCAGTTATATAAAGTACAGTATTATAAGGAGAGAAAGTAAGCCTCTCACATGACGCTATTTCTTAAATCAGAGTGTCAATAAAGCGAAAATTGATAAACATTTCTCCGTTGTTACCTTCGTACTGTAAGTGTGGAATAAGAACCGTCAATGAACCAGTTCATAAATTTATTACTTAACTGGAATTAACTGGATATCTACTAAATGCGGACTAGCGTTTCCTTCTATACACAAACTCACAAACTGAGGAACAGATAAAGTTCACAGGGCGTGTTTCGGCCAATCGACTTCAGAGACAAGCTCATAGGTCCATTAGCTGAGATTATGCATAAACTTCTTATGCATTCTTTTTTTCCTACAGAATTTGAGCATTGGAAACAAGACTCCGCGAGTATTTCGGAATTATGCATTATCGCCACATGTAAAAGTATCGTTTTTTGAGTGCACCAAGTCGCCATCTGGAATGCTGCAGCATTGCAGATGGCGACTTGTTGTACCCTGGGGACGATATGTTCCCATATTGGGCTAAAAATATAGATTTTTACGTTCAGCGTTTCTTGTCCATTGTGCATTCGGAAGAAAATGCCGACCGTGGACATTATATCGTGATTTGAATAAAAAATAGAGGAATATTATAAAGCTTTTACGATTGTATTTTCCCGAATTGTATTTTCTATATTATTATGTGAATAAAAGTTACTGAGGAGAAGCATTAGTGTTTCCTAGTTATAGACAGGAAAAACAATTGTGCAAAATACAAATATAAAAACCTAATAATGTTGGCACCTGATCGTCTTTGGTTTTTATTGGTAAACACAGAGTGGTTTGTGCATCTCCACTTACAAAAAGCGTTCAATCATTCCTCCATTGTGGATAGTAGCCACTTATAAAATATAGTTTTTTGAGTGCAACAAAGTGCCATCTGTAATGCTCCAGTGTTGCAGATGGTGACTTGTTGCACCCTGAGGACGATATGTTCCCATTTTCACGTTTGAGGTTTCTTGTCCATTGAGCCTTCGGAAGAAAATGTCGACCGTGAACATTAAAACGCCACTTGAACAAAAGTAGAGGAATATTATAAAGCTCTTACGATTGTATTTTTCCAACTGTATTTTCTGTATGTGAATACAAATTACTGAAGAGAATCATTACTGTTTCCTAGTCATAGACAGGAAATACAATTGTGCAAAATACAAATATAAACACCTTATAATGTAAGCACCTGATCGTCTTAGGTTTTCATTTGTAAACACAGTGGGGTCTGTACATCTCCGGGTACAAAAATCTTTCATTCATTCCTCCATTATGGATAAAGGCCTATTAAAAGTTCTTAGATAAAAAGCACAAAAATGATTTTATCTCTTACACTGAAATATACCCTTTGTTGTTATACGATTCTCTCTCTCTCTTCTCGTATCAAAGAATATCTAACGGATCCAAACCAAAGTAGATAAAATTAAAGTTTTTAAAAATCATAGATTTGGCTTTCTTATAAAAAGGTCCCATCAATCCAAAAGTATATATCGATACAAGTCGTCGTGTGAGAACCATAAGGTTCTATCTTCCACTGGAAGATAGAACCTTATGGTTCTCACGCGGCGAAGTGTCTTACCTTTATTTTATGAGATTGGAAAGGTTCTATAAGTTAATTTATGAACTTACCAACCTATTTCATATGGCGCTTTTGGTGAATCGGTTTTGTTAGAAAATACCGCTTTACAGGTAATTTGTTTGGACTGTCCTATTGTCCTGTTCTGTTTTATTTCTCCGTCGTGTAACAACACAAAGTACAGTACAGCCGTGGCGGACTTGCCAATTTCCACGGGATGGGAAACAATATTAAGTTGCGAACACTAATTATTGGACCAACCCGGTGCTTCATTAATTAAATTTGTGCCGATGATGATTTTTATTACCTGCCAAACGCATGCGTGGACATCACTGCAAATACGAGAGTCCACGGCGATTGTCCTGCAGATGACATATTGGCAATTTTAGAGGAGGGTGAATCTGGAATACCCAGAAAGAACCAATGAGCAACTGTGAGTAAGTAATGGACTTTTCTTTAATTTACTGTCATGTTATTGGTTAAAAACAAGTGTAGATTCTTTTGTGGCAAACGTGCTGAATGCCTGCAGATCACTTGCTTTCGACCAACGCTAACCTTCATACTCCCGCTCCTGTAAAATTGTATCAACATTTTGTGCGTATACATATATTTCTGTACCCGGTGTACTAAAGATTATTATTGGAGACAAGAACAAATTCATGTAGTGTTGTCTTCTTTAGAGCCGAAAGGTTTACTTTCCATTTTTACAATGTAACTTCTAAACGTTTTGTTAGTGCTGAAGGCTTTGAAATTATTTTGTTTGTAAAGTGCAAATATTATTAAAGTTATTCTCAGTGATAATATTTTTTCATTAATCATTGGTTTACCTTTTTATATCCTTTTCACGATCTTGAATTGTTTAAAAATATACCGAAACTGGCAATAATAATCAGTGGGTATTACTGTTTAGGCTAAGACGAAGATCATTAAAATCCTCGGGGTAGGAATGGAGATAAATTATATAAAATTGAAGTTTGGTAGAGAGGGAATCCTTGGAGCATTCTTTGGAATACCCAAACTATTTTGCAATAATGGACAGATATTATATCAGTCCACTTTCAAATTAGTTTGGTTATTCCAAGAACTTAAGGGCATCGAAAGCATCCGAGCGCAAGAAGGGTTGGGGTATCAAAAGGTCACTCAGGTATGAGTTAAGAAAGTATCGTAGATTATTTATTAATTTGTTTATTTTAAGGTCTCAAACGTCTGCACAGTGGCTGCTTGTGACCTCACCATGGAGCTAGATCACTCAAGTTTCCACGTAAAGAAGCACTGCCAAACTTACCGGGGTTCCAACGGGGAATGTATCATAAAGTGTGATGTGATAGTCGGGCTCCTGTACAATGTTATCAACATTTTGTTTGTATACATATATTTCTTTACCTGCTGTACTAAAGTTTATTCCTGGATACAAGGGCAAATTCTTAGAACATTGTCTCCTTTAGAGTCGAAGGGTTTACTTTTCATTTTTACAATGTAACTTATAAACGTTTTGTTATTGCTGAAGGCTTTGAAATTATTTTGTTTTTAAAGTGAAAATATTATTATATCTTTCCACGATCTTGATTTGTTTGAAAATATACCGAAACCAGGAATAATAATCATTGGGTCATTACTGTTTATGTTAAGATGAAGATCATTAAAATCCCCGGGGAAAGAATGGGGATAAATTATATAAAATTGAAGTTTGGTAGAGAAGGAAACCTTGGAGCATCCCTTGGAATACCCAAACTATTTTGCAATAATAATAATAATAACTCTTTGGCCAGCCGCTGATTTGTCGCGGTCCTCATAAGAGAAGGCCATCATTCCCCCTGCACCCCACCCCCTCTTCCCCTCCTCTCCTCCCAGCATTCAGATATAAACTGCTTAATAGTGTCCCTCACTTCCTCTTTTTCAATTTCTTCAATAAGCATTCCTACCCTCTCCCTCGTGTCCCCCTTCAGCCATCTATCCTTTGTTTCTTCACCCCACTTCTGCATTATTCTTCCAGTAAATTTTATTCTATGAGGTATATACTGTGGGCATTCCAAGAGAAAATGTTCCAGGGTCTCCACTACTCCAGAGTGGCACATTTGGCATCCCTTTTCCCCATCTCTCCCAATTTTTCCCCGAAGCTCCAGTGATCTTGATCTCAGTTTGAACAGCAGTGACCCTCCAAAGGTGCCATCTAGGTACTTCTCAAAAGCTGGCTTTTCTTTATATTGTAACCCCTGCAGTGATCTTTTCACAGAGACAGATATTATATCAGTCCACTTTCAAACTAGTTTGGTTATTCCCAAAACTTAAGGGCACCGGAAGCGACCGAGCGCAAGGAGGGCTGGGGTAGCAACAGTGCACTCAGGGATCAGTTAAGAACCGGAGTTTACAACGTGTAAATTGTGATGTGATAGTGAATAGTATTGTCATTGTTAGCACGGATGTGGTGAGGGTAGGCTCGTCACTACCACCAGAATGACTCAAATTATAGTAAGATACCGTCCCTTGAGGGGGACAGGAACCACCACCCCCCCCCCCCACATCAGTATTACTGATACCCCTTCCAATGCCAGTGACACACGTAAAATACGAGTAATCGAGTGTTTATCAGCTGCAGATCTCGGAAGGTAAAGTCTTTTTTCGGGTGGACGAAGTCGAAGTATCCGGGAAGAACAGCGAGCAACTGTCAGACCCCCCACATACTAACTCTACACAAGCAGGGTTAGCATTAGTTGAAGACAGGTGCACCATCGATGTGCAGTAGGCTTTAGTACACAGCGCCACCATGCACCCACGTGGGCAATGGGGTGAAGTGTCTTGCCCAAGGACAGAGTGAGGACCTCTCGCCTTGGAGCCTGCACCTCTGCCAACTGAGCCACTGCCCCCCCCCCCCCCCCACCCATTTAAAGGATTAAAATGGAATATTTAAAGGCAATATTTTAACCCTCTGAAGATCTTAATATGGGGGCATTATTCTGAAAGACTGGAAAATGCATTTTATTACACCTTAATGCATTTTTAAAGTTTATGAATGTATTTCATCACTCAAATTAGTGGGGAGAAATATCCATTTCTGATTCGTGTATCAAACCCTTTGAATGCTGGTCACATATATGCCATTTCTGGTTTCTTATAAAAATGTTCTGATTCCTGTATGAATATCTGTAAATACTGCTAACGAAAACCCATTTCTGATTTGTTAAAAAATATTTTTCTCCCGGAAATAAGCCTCCATGAATTCTCTTTCTTTACAGTTTATTCCTGATACTTTAACCATTTTCACACAGACTTGAATTTACTGGTGGCCGTAAATTCTGTTTCTCTAGTTTTATTTGAGTTCGCACGCATGGATATACGAAATCAAATACAGGACTCGTTCCCACCATGACCTATTGTGTCATTTATCCTAAACTACCCACAGCATAATTATAGCGTTTGGAATTCTTTTAGGACCATTGACCCATAAGACCAACGGGAAATTTATAGCTTATTTAATCAACATTGAACATTATCAGGATCAATACTCGTCAATTTTCTATACTGAATATTTACCTCTTACCCTACGCGGATAACAACGACACATGCATAATAGTTTGGAACATCTAAAAGCTTACAAATTGCGTCACAAAACACAGCCTACGACCCTCCGCTGATACAAGCTCAAGGAGCTCATTCCAATGAGGGGCCATAAGCTGCGTATCCGTGACGAAAATTGAAAACGTGATCAGATTTGAATCGAAGTTTTGTACATCGAGCTGACTGGTTTCTACAGATACGCTGGACAAAGGGTAAAATCAATTCCGATCAATACTTATTTTCACGTAGCTAACCATGCACGGCACAATATTAACTGGTTGTAATGTTTTGTGTGTTCTTCATAAGAAATAGATCCCAGCAGGCATTGTTGTCTGGCACCGGGGTGGGAGTGGGGTGTCACAATATGAATATGTCGACAATATCATGCGACCAACCATTTTATAAATGTAACCAGCCAATGGCGGATACAGGGGGGGGGGGGGGGGGCACCCCCCCCCCCCTTTAGCTCGTGTTTGTCTCCCATGTAGGGTGTAGCCAGGATTTTCATTTGGGGACAATACATGAATTGAAGTAAAAACATACAGCGACATTTATTTCCTCCATCACCATTCGCTATGGAAAACAAGTATACCGTTGAAATTATGCAAAATACATCTACTGGTCGCCTCCATTTATAGCGTCACCGACACAGCATGATTTTGTGGTGTTACATGCCCCTAGCCTCAGGTACCCCATGGCTATGCCAATTATGGGTCAGGATCTTACATGGCATAGTCATGGCGTACCATGACTACTGAAAACTTTCAAACGCTGGCAGATCGCAATGTTCTCCTGAGGTTAAGTCGGTTATGACTGTAAACAATGTGTCCAAAATACAATATTACGATAAACGGATCTGAAGAGCATATTTCAAATTTTCTAATTCTGTCTTGAACGTATGACAGAATTTGAAATTCTGAAACATGCTGTTTAAAAAGTGTTAATTAGCCGTTCAAAAATTCAAGAGGATTTCCACCCCAGAAACCACCAGAATGCCCCATTTGGTCGCTCATTTCCAAAAAATTTCTGGGGGGAAAACCCCCCCCCAGACCCCCCTACAAAAGCTCGTGCCTTCGGCACTCGCGGCAGATGCCTTCGGAATCTGCACGACCCCTCCCCCCCCCTTGAGAATTCCTGTATCCGCCACTGTAACCAGCCATGCTCTGAAGGGCATACCCAAGTGGCGTGCGTGTGGGGGGGGGGGGGGGTAGGGTCGAGTCACAATAACGGGGTCAACTATGTAGTGTGATTAATATCTTGCATGAATATGCCATGCAAGATATTGACCCCCTTCGTACCAATACTTCTTTTATACATCTAATTAATCATTCGGAGGGCGCGGTGGCTCAGTAGGTAGAGGTGCAGGCTGCAGGCCGAGAGGTCCTAGGTTCGAATCCCACTTGCGGCAACCGCGTTGTGTCCTTGGGCAAGACACTTCACTCCCATTGTCCATGTGGGGGCACGGTGACGTTGTGCAGTAAGGCGTACTGCACGTCGATGGTGCACCTGTCTTCATCCAATGCTAGCCCGTTCTTGTGTGGAGTTAGTATGTTGGGGAGCTGGCAGTTGCTCGCCGTTGCTCGGTGGTTCTCTCCGGGTACTCCGGCTTCCTGCACCCGTAAAACTGTCGTGGTCATGATTAGCCATTGTGCAGAAATATGTGACCTTAAAACACAAATAAATAAATAAATAAATAATTAATCATTCATTCATTTCACTATATTTTTTTATTGTGTACGTGAAACTAAACGTGCTCAGCATAACAAGTAATGGATGAACGGGACCAACATGCATATTTATGCACAGTGACCCCGTTCAACGACCACACGCTAAATAATATTTAGGCTATTTCCTGCAACTCCGCCAGTATTGGGTATTAGCTCTGCCAGCACTGAATATTAACAACATTAGCATGCTTGAATATGCTATGCCAGATATTGACCCTGTTCCCGAGGTGATAGCCGATTCATGAACGATGGCCCCGCACAACCATCACCATGTTATGTTATATTTTGATTTATTCGTGTAACTCCGCAGGTATTTACTATTAGCTCAGCCAGTAATGTACACTGCCAGGATCAACTTGTATGAATATGTCATGCTAGATATTAACCCCACTTCTCTCAATACTAATTTTATAGAAATAACTGATCTTTCACCATTTTCCTTGATATATGCATATGACTAAACCCACACAGCATGAGAGGTGGTAGTTGAATGGGACCATTGTACATATTCATGCACGATGATCCCACTCAACCATCACCAGTTATTTAAAATTTTGGTTTGTTCTTGCAGCTCCTCCAGTATTTGTTATTAGCTCAGCCAGTACCGTATGCTGTCACGATCAGCATGCATGAATATGCCACGCTGGATATTAACCCCTTTCTCGCCGATACTTATTTTATACATCCAACAAGCCATTCACAACAAACATTATTTTATACAAGTGGCTACATTGGAGGGTGAGGGGTCACAGTATGAATAATAGGCCAATTCACGCACCCATCAACCACATTCCCACTATTTCTTATTATAGCACTGACACTACACCGGCAAACATAATCAAAACGTTAGTAATACTCTTTATGAGATATTACCTCATGGGTATGGCCATAGACGTTGACCCCATTTCCACCAGCACTTTTTATATAATATTTATGCAAGCTGTCAGTATTGAACTATTAACACTACCAATATTGAATATAATCAGAGTTTGAACGCATGGGTACACCCATTTCTACGGTTGCCAGTTATACAAGACCGTGACAATGATGAAGATTCGTGCACATCAATACAGCCAAAATGTCAGTACCAGGGCCACGCGCCCGAACATGCCCCACTGGAACTGCCAAACGTGTTGGCAATTGCAGCCATGAATGCTTGTGCACAGTAATACCATGTCCCCATATTACTTATTATATAAACTTCAGGCACATTCGTGCTTCCCCTCCAAAATTGTGTATGAGAATGCTGTACCAGTGATTAATCCCATTCCCACCAATACTTATTTTATACATGTACTAACCCTCTACAGAACAGCATTATCTGGATGTTATGTTATATAATGATATGTTACAAGGCATAACCCTTTGGGCCAAGAGAACGTTAATTATGGGGGGGGGGGGTGGGTAGGCACTGTATCAAGGTGGCAATCCTTCGCCCAGCGCGAACAGCAGACGACACTTACAAACAAATTTCTTGAATAACAAAATTTGTCATTCTCTGTCCCCAAAACACGACCTGTGACCCCCGATCTGTGACCCCCGACCTGTGACCTCTAGTGGGGGGTCACAAGCTACGCCTCTGAGACAAAAATACAAAAAAAAACATAATAGAATTTGAATGACGTTTTGTAAAAAGTACTAGGCACTTTGGACGTTACATTTGGGCAAAGGGTTAAAACGAAATGTGACAAGACGTTTTATTATATGACTAACCACGCTACCATGTACTGAGCAGCTTTAAAACATGCTGTACTATGGATATTATTTATAGGCATACAAAAGTTCTTTAAAAGGCATTAACTCATTATAGCAACAGGCTTTCGTGGGCCTTTAAGGGGAAGGGGGGGGGGGGGGCACTATATACAACATGGAGGAGTCATCGATTGGAAATGCACATAAATACCCACAAATTGGCATTCCTTCAACCATTGAGGTCTATTATGGACAGTAGCATTTCTCCAGCTGTCTCTGTGCAATGTTGGGGACATTAAGGACGGGTGTCACAAGTTTAGGGAACCAACAATTGAAGAGCACCTACGGACACATACGAATACCGACAGTTTAACAATCAACTCAGCATCCAGTGATTCAGCATTAAGTGAGTCTGGAATTGTTGGTTCCCAAGAGCCACAGATGATAGTTAACACTTCGCAGCATCACGTCCATGTATGAATACATATTTAGTAAAATTATCGGTAAGTCAAGTTGATACTTTCTCTAGGTCCTTCCTCGACCTGATAGTCAGTATTTGACCACCAAGCATCTTAATAAAAAGTTTCCCATCGGCTGTCCAGCAATTATCCACCTTTTTGGCTTTCCGCAGTAACAGTGCATCCTTAAATAGGCCTAGCTTAAACTTAAGTCAGGTCTTCGTTAACGAAACACCCCTCGAATCCCGGAATTTTATTTTTCAGCTTACTCCTCTCTTTGAATAACTTCCTCCTGGTTCTGTAACTTGTGAATGGACCATAATTTGACGTGTCCTGCCTTCGTGTTTGGGGCCCACTCTGTGTGAACGATCTATTCACTTATATTAAGCTCAGTCTGCAATTTGCCAGCTAGATTCAAAACAATCTGGTCTGTATTCTCGTTCTCATCCTCTTTTCTGCCACTCACTCTTAAACTGTATCTTCGTGTATATTGTTCTAATTCGTCCACTCTAAACACGAGGTCATCATTGCGCTCTGTCAACTTGGAATTCTCACTAGTAGGTGTATATTGCGGATTCAAGCATCAACGTACATGTACGTGTACGTGTACATGTACACCTCCATAGGATTTAGTGTTAAAATCGTGTACATGTTTGTTAAAATCGTGTACATGTACAAGATTTTAACGTTTTTTAGGGTGCTTTAGAATCTACTTGCGGATTCAAACATCACTGATTGTATCCAAGAGTGACAAAAAAAGCATGAAACTTTACGTACAGTACATGTACCGTTTTGACTGAAATCGGCAAGTGAGTTTCCCCCATAGTATTCAGTGTTAAATTGCGTGCAAAAAAACGTTTCGTCGTTTCTAAATCATCCTCTTGCCGATTCTAACAATCCGCGTCCGTACACGATTTTAACACTGAAACCCAATGGAGGCGTACACGGAGATCCGCTTATGGATTTTAGGTCTGAAATCGACTCGTGTGAAGAGGTGATGTTTGAATTCGCAAACCCACTGTCGCGTTTCTCGAAGTGAGACTAGCGCACGTTATTGCGAGGTGATCTCAACAAGCACTTGATGGAAATGTTTTGAACGAAGAGTGTTGTCGGTGTGTTAGAAATCTGCAAACCCGCTGTCACGTTTTTGATTGATATATAGGAGAGAAAAAAAATATAAATAAATAGTTATTTAAAAAAAATAAATATATCAAATCGAATAGATAATAAAAATACGTAAATTATGAGCGATTCTCAGACTATTAGAGTAAGGTTTCTTTTAAAAATGCTGATGAGAGCCTACGCATTCTGCGCGAACGAACAACTAGGTCGTCTCTTGTTAGAACGATGCGTCGGATGTCGGGATCATCTAGACTTCGATTACGAGAATCATTCGTGTCTGTGGATGGAAAGGGAAGATATGGTCAACAAGTATTTCGAACCGGCGTTCGAACGCGTTCAAATCAATGAAGTGATCGCGTTTTGGAAGAGATTACTCTTCTGTAAAGATCAAAGCAAGCCCACAGTTTCGGAAGAACTGAAATTGGCGCGTAAAAGTCTGACTTTAAAAGATAAGGGATGCGTTAAGAAATTATTGTTCAATGAAGCATACGTCTAAGTTTCTCGTTGATATAAAATAAGGGAGAATAGAAAAATAAAATGAATACACACATAAATTTTTTATCTAACATTAGAAAGAAAAAAACAAAAATGAAAACTAGAAATAAATTGTATCCGACGTTAGTGAACGACGAGGATGAGAAGCCGATCGACGTTTTGCCGACGGCACCGTCGCTAGAAGAAAGAGAAAGAGGAGAGAGGTATCGCATCGATCAAATCAGTAGAATTCAAGAGTATCTAACTCGAGAGAGAGATTCTCGTCGTTCCCTCAAGAAGAAGTATTCGCGTTTCGTGAAATTCGTCAACGCGATCGACACGACACTCATCACGATTTCCATGGGTTTACAAGCGGCCGGCATCGGATTGTTGTCGACCGCGGTCGGCATTCCGATCGTGTTGACCGTAGAAGGAGTGGCTCTCGCCGCCGGATTGTTTAGCACGCTCGGAAACTTTTTGAGTAGGAAATTATATCTGAAGGCGAGGAAACACGACATGATTCGCGTCTTGGCCGACTCCAAGATCGACACGATATCCGAAATGATCTCTATGGCGTTGAAAGACGGTAGGATATCGGACGGAGAATACTTCGCGATATTGAGCGAGAAAACGAAATACGATGCCATGAAAGAAGCCGTGAGAATCAAGCCTCGTCAGATCATCAAGGAAGAGATGAAGGATTCTCTCGTGGAAAAGGGGAGGAAAGAGGTTAGGGAGGAATTCAGTAAGATGATAGAACTCAAGAGCAGCGACTGAAAAAAAAAATATATATAATAAGAACAGAATTAATTATTAAATTTATATACAAAATAAAAAACGAAATTAATTTAAATAACTCTTAAAAAAATGTATTGCGTAAAGTGTAAGAGAGTTACCGAGACGAGTAATTCTAGAGAAGTGCGAACTAAAAACGGCAGACAGATGCTTCGCGGAATTTGCGACGTGTGTGGTTCTGTCAAGACTAGATTCGTCAAAAAAAAAACGCGAGCAAAGGTAAAGGCATCGTGAATAAAATGATCAATAATCTACCGTTCGAAATGCATCTGCCCGGTCACAGTTTCACGGGACCCGGAACGAAATTGAACAAGAGACTCAACGCCGATCTGACTCCCAAATCTTGGAGCAAACCTGTGAATAGGGTGGACGCGGCCGCGTATGATCACGATCTGTGCTACGTCGGACATCCCGACACCAAGACTCGCAACGACGTCTGCGATAAAAACATGTTGGGGAAATTGAGAGGCATATCGAATCCGACCAGGAGAGAGAAGATTGAACGTTCGCTGGTCGGCAATCTGATCGGTGCGAAACGTCGATTCGGATGGGGCGTTCAAAAAAAAGCGCATCTGAAAAGAAGAAGAAACGATTATTGACGAGCGAATTGGCTGAGGAGTTACTCAAACCCATAGTGCGTAAATTTCGAAAGAGAAGGGTGTTCGTGAAGGGGCTGGATGATATTTGGTCTGCCGACTTGGTCGACATGAGATCGTTTTCGAGGTGGAACAAGGGCGTCAAATATCTATTGACGGTCATCAACGTGTTTTCCAAATACGGTTGGATCAGAGCTTTGAAGAATAAATCGGGACCTTGCGTCGCCGAGGCTCTGAAGAGCGTGTTCGACTCGTCTTCTCGAAAACCGAGTAAATTGTGGGTGGATAAGGGAAAGGAATTCTACAACAAACACGTTCATCGATTGGTAGACCTCTACTCGATCGAAAACGAAGAGAAAGCCAGCGTGGTGGAACGTTGGAATCGAACGATGAAGGAAAAGATGCACAGCTACTTCACGGCGAATTCGACCAAGAAATACATATACGCTCTGAACGGTCTGGTTAAAGATTACAACAACACTCGACACAGATCGATCAAGATGACTCCCGCGGAAGCTAGCGATCCTCGAAACGAAAAACGGGTCTACGCGGATCTATATCCTGAGAGATCTAAGATCAGGACGAAGTCTAGAACGCCGAAATTTGCGGTTGGTGATCGAGTGAGAATCTACGCTTATAAGAAGCACTTCGAAAAGGGTTATACTCCTCGATGGACCTCGGAAATCTTCGTGATAATCAAAATATTTCACACCGATCCGGTGACTTACGAAATCGAAGCTTTGGATGGAGAAGAGATCATCGGAAAGTTTTACGAACAACAATTACAGAAGACAAAGTTTTGATAAAGAAAACATTTTTTTTTTATTTACTCTCTTTAACATGTTCTTGTTTACACACATATATATAAGAGAGAAAAAGATAATAAAAAATAATTAAAAACTATTTTTAGATAAAGAAAGCAAGTTAATTAATAAACAAAAAACTAAAAATCCTTTAAAATGACAAATATACTAGATATAGCACAAAGCATAGTGAAAGATGAAAGTATTCAAGAATATGAGGTTCACGAATACGAACCGGTAACCGGAACGAGTTTGAACAATGCGGGAGAGATAAGAATCAACGTTGAAACTCAAGATTTATTCGTACATCCTAGCAAGAGTTACATAGTGGTGCAGGGACGTCTCACCGAGGAAGATGGGAGCGACTACGCCGACGATGACACGGTTACTCTAGCCAATAATGGCATCATGCATCTATTCAGTAATATAAAATACATGCTATCTGGACAAGAGATAGAATCTGTGTTTCATCCCGGTCAGGTCACCACGATGTTCGGACTCTTGACGTATCCTGATGATTTTTCGAAATCTAGAGGACTTAATCAGTTGTGGGTGAAAGACACCGTCGGCCCTGCTAGCGCCGGCGCCGCCTTGATATTCGACTACGTCGTCAAGACGTCCAGACCTAAAGGAACGTTTTTGTTTAGGATACTTTTGAAACACATCTTCGGATTTGAGGACGATTACAACAAGATCATGTACGGATTCAAACATAATCTGACGTTGATTCGAAAAGGAGACGACGATGCAATAGTGAGACTCACTGCGACCAATGCGGGTAAGATAACTCTACACAAGATATCATGGTTCGTTCCGCACGTGGAGCCTTCGATCGTGGAGAAAGTGCGTCTCTACAAGATCATAGAATCCAAGAGTAAATTACCTGTGGGATTTAGAATGAGACAGTGCGACACGGCTAGCATTCCTCTCTCCACAAATCACTTCGATTGGAGATTGATGGTGAAATCCGCTTCTGAGAGACCGCATTTCATCGTGGTTGCGTTTCAGACCGATAGGGATGGGTCTCAGGAAAAGAATGCGTCGCTGTTCGATCACTGCCATTTGAGAAACATGCAAGTGTTTCTGAACGCCATGAGATATCCAGCAATCGATTACAATGCGTCGTTCGACAAGAACGATTTCTGCAGACTGTACGGCGACGCCGCTGATTTTAGAAAGAAGTATCAAGGTATAGACGAATTGATGAGCAACCCTAACATATCTCCCGGCGAATACAAATCGATGTATCCCATGTTCGTATTCGACGTCAGTAAACAGAGTGAACGACTCAAGAGTAGCGTCTTAGACATTCAGATCAAGATTCAATTCAATAGGAACGTTCCGAGAAAAACCGAAGCCTTTGCCCTGGTCCTGTCAGACAGAGAATTACAATTCGAATTGGACGGAAATAAGATGTCGATCATTCGATGAGAGACGAGTGTGTGAAAACTGGAGATTGATATTTTAGTGGCATCGTTTATTTAGTATTTTTTCTTTCGCGATTTTGGATGATATTTTCGAGGTTTTTTTTACTTATTTTTGCATCATTAAAAAAATAATGCAAAAAATCGTAAAATAAATTCGTTTTGATGATATTTTTTTAACAAAAAAAAAAGTTTCATCCGAGAAAAAAATCGTCTTTTTTCAACATTCTCGACGTACAAAATGTTACAATTCGTAAGTAGTCACGTAGAAAACGAAATACACATTCCATTTTCGCATTTGAAAAAAAAGATTTTTACGATTACGTTCTGAATTATTTAAATGATCGCGTGCTATTCACTCGAGAGAAACAAAAAGGATATTTCGTGACGAAGATATTAAAACTCGAACAGATCTTAGATTGTTCGATCCTGTGCGATCGTCTCTCCGTTTCCGTCAGATGTTCCATCCTGTGTTGCAAGCCAAAAAACAAAAAAAAAGATGTGGAAAAATAGTTAGATAAACAGCGGGATAAACGGTTGGAAATGAAAAGAAAGAGACGCTTTCCACCATCACCACTACCTTCTGAAGAGAATGGTAATGATGTGAGTGTTACCAAGAGATGCACAACATTCATTCATAATTATGATTCGGATAAACAAAAATGTTGTTATAAACGTATCATATCACAAAAAAAGAAAAAAAGAAAAGAAGAATCGATGCTGAAATTTGAGAAAAAAGGAAACGTTATTATAATATATGGTGATAGTGAAGAAGAAGGAAAACAAAAAAAAAATGAGATCTAAAGATGATCTCATTACTTTTTTTTTTTGTTTTTTGTTTTTTTAACAATCACACATTATTTTTTTAATTCATTATTTTCCATGTGTTCACTGTTTGTTCAAAGGAACTAGTTAGATCAGTAGACTCACCACAGAAGTGGCGGCCTTGGGAATTTTGGTTTTTGTAACGAAATTAATCCTGTCTCCGGCGTTCACTTTGAGAGGCGTGCCGAACGTGCTAACATTCGCGTGTTGATTCTCAGTCTTGTCGATGCTGTATCTCTTATCGCTCTCTACACCATTCACCATGAGATTGACGACCGCTCTGTTATTCAAATCCGAGGAAGCCAGACTCATTCGAAGGATTTCACCTCCCAGCGGCATGGGATATCCCACCTGACCATGTTTCGATCCGCTACCTCCATTTCCAAATGACCACTCAGCTTTTCCCTCATCTAAGGTGCCGGCCTCTTCGGCCCATACAGTGATCAATTGTCTAGCATATTTGACTTTCTCCACCACCGAAATCAGGGTGCAGGCATCCGTCATGTTCACGGGATCCGGTAGATTCGTGAGCGCGTGTCCACCCATGTCTAGTTTACCTTCCATGATGTCACCCTTTCTCCAGACCGAGTTGTCGTCCATGTACTTCCTGCTGACTGCACTGGAATCGAATTCGGGAACGTGACTGAGTCCGAATAAATTCTTACCGTTCATGTCGATACCACCCTCCATGGTTCCGCCAGATTGTTTGTTCAGGTAGAGATCGTCCACTTGCGATTCTAGGTATTCTTGTGATCATATCACGGCAGAATCTACGTAGCCCTTGTTGACCGCAGTTGAGTCCGCATCAGTGTCGTCGACCTTCGACAGATTCAATATCTTGTTGAATGCTGCATTCAGCTTCGATTTCATTTCTCATCTGTCAGACATTCTCTGTTCCAGATCTACGTAGTGTTTGGTCGCCACATCCTTGGGATTCGTGGGAGTGGCCACGTCCGTTATCTTGTTAGAATTGGTGTTCAATTCCGAGTGCATCGTTTTCTGAATGTATCTATTTCTCAGGTGTTCGCTGAATATCGCATGAGAGTCGTCCGCGTATTTCTTGGTCGCGGCATCGGTGGGATCTATGGGATTTGCAACGTTCACCAAACATTTGGATTTCAGATGGAGATCGTCGGTCATGGTTTTATCCACGTAAATTATCTAGCAGGATTCGTTCAAAATCGGCGTTCCCCCTGTCAACGTATTTTTTAGTCGCAGCATCTGCGGGATCTATTGGATCGGGAAGATTGTAGAGCTTCTTATCATTCATGTTCAAAGGTTCTTCTCGAGGTTCGTATCTCCAAATGTAACGTTCATCCAAGTTGGCAACGTCGTAACCATCGTCAACTTCGAACGTCTTCCTCTTCTTTCTTAGGTTGACTTTTTCGTCGTCACTTCTACCAAATTTATCGACTGGTATGTTGTTGTGGGATTTTTTGTTTTTAGAAAAATATATTCAAAACGCAGTTTATTAAAAATGAACTATGTTATTTTATTTTTCGTTTTCATTCGATTAAAATTTTTTTAAAATAATTTTTTATCTTTATATATACTATAAAAAAAAAAAAATCTCTCTCTAATGTAAATCATTGAGAATGTCTTGAAATCGATCTCCTTCAGACCATCTCTTGAGAACGTAGAGACACAGGTGACCACAAAACACTTGATCTGGTGATTGCACTTGTTCCGTGTTGTAACAAACCATCGATTTGTTGAAATAGTTCTTTATTTCTTTTGGCGGCGAGATTCTGTAGCTGTTGAAATAGTAATTTTTCTTCTTCCCGTTCTTGATCCATGCCACCCAGTGAGTACCTTCACCTGATGAATCGTCTAGATTTAAAATTCCGCATTCCGATTGTCGAGGTCTTCTCTTCGGCAAGGCCTCTCTGGAAAACACGCCTAGAAAATCTTTGATTTTCAAATCCTTTGCCGCATTCAACAGATCGATGTTGGATAGGGGTTCGTTAGGTAAGACGACACCTTCTACGGATATCTTTATTTTCTTATTCATAAATGCGTATATATTTTTTTAAATTATTTATTTTATTATAATTCACTAAAATGACGTTATTTTTTTTATTTATTTTTTTCTTTTTAAACTAACTTTCTCGATGTCTCTATTGATTTCCATAATCTTGAATCCGTCTAATTCCTCTTGATTTTCTGGACTCTCGATGTCTCTATCGATTTCTATAATTTTGAATCCATCTAATTCCTCTTGATTTTCTGGAATCCTATCATCCACAATTGTAACTGGAATCCAATCATCCACGTTCATATCATCTCTAATTAGGTCTAAAGTCCAATGTCCGAGTGCCAAAGTGCTTATTTTATCGTCTAACATGAATCTCTTATCGTCGTCGGCCATCAGCGAAATCTTGTTGACTATTTTGGTATACAAGTCATGATTTTCGCTTCGAATCGATTTCATAATCTTATACACCAGACCACTTCCTAACAAACAATCTTTATACTCTTGGAAAGAGATGTTTTTCTTCACCATGCACACTTTAACTCCTTTGCACTTCTTGATCACTTCATCATCTTCTAGATGATAAGCATACAGTTTGGGTCTCAAGCCTACGAATTCGACGATTTGTTTACCACCGCTCTCGTCCTTAAATTTACCCAACACCTTCTTGTTGTCGTTCGATTGAATGTTAGACGGGTGATCGATGGGATAATTGCTCATGTCGAACCACTCAGCCATGTCCTGAGATATATCTCAGTAGACGTCTTTCATCTCTATCTCGTAAACTAAACTGTCCGTGTCGGTGAACAGTAGTTTGGCTTTATCACCAAATTTTCGTTTGAAGTAATCGTAGTGAAACTCGTACATCAATCGCTTGCTGACATCTAAGATGATCGGTCCAAGATAATACGGTTTGTTGAACTTCAGGTGTGTCTTTTGCAAGTGAACGGCCACTAGATTTTCGTCAAATATGGTTCGGTGTTTGTAATTGGGTTTCGCCACTAATGTTTTAGCTCTTTTCTCAGACGTGACGAGTCGAACGTCTGTTCTCTTCCTGATGTTTTCCATCGATTTACCATACATGCAGTTGTTCATGAGTTTGAAGAAATCTTTTTCGAAATCATTCTCGGCTTGAATTCTAAGATTCGTGTTGAGATCGATGTATTTTTTCATCCAAGGCTCTTCGTCGAATCGAATGATGCAATGTATGTCGACTAATTTCATCCCGTAATCGACATACTGTTTCAAATTCTCGCTGTAGACGACGTAGTTACATTTGTTAAATAAATTGGGAATGAGTTTTTTCTCATCTCCTTCGTTCGGTTCCATTCGTTCGGGAGCCAGTGGATAATCGTTGTGTGGATCGTGTAATTTTTCCGGATAGTTCAAATCGACTTCTAAAATGCAAGGATAGTCTCTCCATTTTTGCATCTCTTCCGGTTCGTTCACCCATTCGAAATTTCCAATTGGTAAAGGATGACTCATAGCCCAACCGTACAGATTATTAGCTTCCCAATACTGTATGTATTTAGTCGACCATTTCGAATCGAAACCTTCTTTCATGTAGGGATTGTTAGCTTCAGAATGTCTGTGGAAGATCATCGAGACGCCACCTCTCGCAGCCCTTTCGAACATGAGCAACATGTCCACATCAGATAATAATTCCAATTGGACTTCGGTGGTCTCCAACAGAGCATCCCACGCTAGACCGGGTGCGATGAAATACCAAGCGGGATCCAGATCGTAATTTCGACAACAGACGTCTCGAAAATTTTCGAACACATCTGCCAAGAGCAGAACGTCGGTCTTCAGATAGAGATCGTGATAATCTTTCATGGTTTTCATATCGAATAATTTCCACACGTTTTTAGCGTGTTCGTAATTCTCGTCGGAAATGTCGGATTCGTATAATTTCGAATAAAAATCTTCTTTCGAAGGTAGTGCGATGTCTTCGAATCTCTTTAGATCATTCATGTAATCGTAAGGATAGACTCCTTTCCTCAACATGATGTCTACTCGTTCTCCGAAATGTTTGCTCATGATTTTAAATTTATCCTTGCTCATATTATCCACTAATTTTTCTAGAGCGGTCGACATGAATTTAAAACTGTCGATGAAACGTATGGCTCTACAAATGAATTTCATTTTTTCTTCCAACGTCTCTCCGTCGATTACTCTTTTCTCCTCCATGAGCTTCCAATTCATGAAGGAAATGTATCTTTCTTCGCTGTTCACGATGCAATTTAATTCTTCGTATGAGGTGCTGAGATTTTTCACGAACAGATGACTGTCGTAACCCGAGAGATTGTGAAACATCACCGGATAGAAAACGGCGTCTCAATATTTTAAATTACACTTGCTGTGAGCCGGACCGCGATACAGACCCGTGTAATGATTGTGGTCTCTCACCTTCTTATTTTCCTTCATATTCTCATCGAACAATTGTCTGCATATGTGACATTCAGTGGCTCTGTTATTTTCATCCTGCTGCTCTCGCGTGATGATCATTTCTGCCAGAGTTTTGAATTTGTCGTATAACATTTGAAGTTTCCATTCTAACTCTTCCACGAACCTTTGAGCCACATCGTCGTCTTCATACTGTTTCGTGTAGGTGAAGGGACCCATGTTGTGTTGCGAGTCGAAAGCGCATTTCACGTAAATGCAATAGCCCAAAGGTATGTGTTTTTGATATCTTTCGACGTAACTTTGAAGAGTGTTGGGTTGACAGGAACTCATTTTCACAGTGAAACATTCGAAATCGGCGTATACGATGAATGGTACTTTTAACCTTCTATTGTGATTTTCAAACTTCACGATGGTGTTAGGTTTAGGCATTTCGACGTTGACACCTTGATTTTCATTGCAATATTCCTGATGTTTCGCTAACAATTTTTCGCTGTGAAACGTATTCATGCAATTGAAACATAAAGATATCTTTCCTTTATGTTTATTATATTCTTTCGACAGTAATCGGCTCAGATGTTTAACCCAGCAATAATGACGATTGTCACCAATCGAAATCAATAATAAAATAATCGTCTTTTCTCTTCCGTGATATGAAGTCTGTATGAGAGGATAGATCGTTCATTTTTCATCGTCGTATCCAAAGACGTTCACCGCTATGGTGGGATTTTGAGCCTCGAAACGTTCGATGTGTTTTAACTCTGTTGGAAAAGTCACTCCGGTCCAATTGAGATTTTTAGAAGTTACCTCGTAAGAAGAAACTCTTTCAATGTTCATTTTGACAGGGTATAATGCGGAAGTGACTGCCCATTTAAAACACTGATCATCTTTATTTTTCACGTTGACCACAGCATGTTTTTTTGCTTGAAAATATACGGTAATTTCACGTAGGAAGACCCTTTCAACAAATCGTTTTCAGTTATGTGAATTTCGAGTTTCAACACCTCATCGAACATCCAATTACTACCTTCATGTTGATAATTCGCGAGAGATGTCAACATTTTGTCTTTCATCTTTTCGAAAACGTCCGATAAATCTGAACCTCGAAATACGGGTTCGACGTTAGATCTGATATATGCAGTTTTCACAATGCTCTCGCCGGACTTCATGTCGATTTTATTCATCACGCAATGGAGTATCATCTTAATTTTTAGTCCCACGTTCATGTATTTGCAAAACAAATCCAATACTTTTTTCTTCACCCGTTCCATGAACAATTTCGGATCGATTTTCTTCAACGAGGGAACTACGTCGAAAGTTTTAAAAAAGCCTTTGATCACACTTTCCCTTTCCATGGACTTCGATTGAAATAATTCCGCGGTGAGTCACACTAGATATTCTTCTCCTTTCCCTTCGTCTATTGCTCGTCGAATTTCGCTCGAGATATCTCGTTTGCCTAGAATCTGAAGTGCATCACTCATTTTCGTTTTAGTTTTTCTTTTGTTTTCTTTGGAAACGTGAAGTTCTTCAATGGCTTTTCGTTTAGTCGTCTTCTTATTTTTCACAATTGAAACGTTTTCGGTTTTTTTCGACGTTGGCATTTTGATTCCTTTTACTATCTTTTTCTTCTTCTCATTTTTCACAACTGATGCATTTTTTGATGTCGTTGTTATCGGCATTTCGTTTGCCTTTCCAATGTTTCTGTATGACTTCAATCTTTTTTGATTTAGTTCTATGATTTCTGAAATGTGAAATTTTTAATAGTTTACAAATCACGTTTAACTGAGGTATGGTTTTCTCATTTAAATTTTCCAATTTTTTTTTATCTGTTTGTTTTATTTTGTAAGAATATATTTTTACCGAATTTTGTATTTAAATAATTTGTTTAAAAAGTTTTGTTTTTCTTTAATATGAAAAAAAAAAAAATTTTTTTTGATGAAATTAATCAATTTTTTATGTTCCTTAACGTCAAAAAATTGAATTAATATGAGAAAAAAAAAGGATGTTAAAATTTAACTTTTATATATATTTAAAGAGAAAAAAAAACTTTTTAAACAAATTATTTAAAATACAAAAATTTAAAATATACATTATTTGCAAGAATTCGTAAAACAAAAAAAACAAATAATCGATCATGACGACAACATCCACGACGGAATCTCGACATAAACGACGGCATTGTTTAATAAATCGTTATTCTCCAAAAAACCTTGAAGAAAAAAATGGTAATTTATATTTACGCATTTCGAAAGAAAACGATATGATTTGCGATAGAAAATCGAATCGTAATACTATTAGCGAACAAAAATTAATCGACAATGTCATTCAAACTATTAAAAAAGAAGGTTCAAGACAAATAGAACTCTTACGACTTTTACACGAAGTCTCGCACGAGGTTCAAAACAAATTTCTGCAAAGCAGACGCGTGTTCATGTCACCCGATTCCTTCTCAATAGATGATGATAACTGCAAGATGCGAAGGCTAATTTTTTAAACGTTTGAAGTCTTGCACATTTCTAAAAACTCAGGAAAAAAAAATTGAATTAATACGAAAAAAAGGATGTTAAAATTTAACTTTTATATATATTTATAGAGAAAAAAAAACTTTTTAAACAAATTATTTAAAATACAAAAATTTAAAATATACATTATTTGAAAGAATTCGTAAAACAAAAAAAACAAATAATCGATCATGACAGCAACACCTAAAAGATGTGAATTGAAATTGAAATGAGTCGAAGCGTGTACGAAATTAGGTTTTAAAATCTATACATTACAACAACACGATCCCATCGAATTAAACGAGGTCGAGATGATAGGCTTAGAGCGCTACTACAACAAATATCAGATGTGTTTGAAATTGGATGAAGCCATGCTCGATTTGTTTTGCGAGTACCAAAGCAATCTGGTGAATAATATCATCGTCGATGAAGACAGAAAATTCGACAAGGACGATTTGTTGTTGTTCTTTAGAAATTACATATATCCAATAATCTCACTCGAACTCGTGGACAAATCAGGTGGTGAGAGCACTTTCACCGATGTAAAAAAAACTTAAAAGAGTAAAGATAAACATACAAGACATTTTCATAAGTGAAAAAATGACGCATGTCAACATGCTAATAACGGACTTGGAAATATAAACAATAGAGAGATTGATTTTAGCAAAGAAGAAGGAAAAAAAGTAATGAGATCTGAAGGTGATCTCATTACTTTTTACAAAAAACATTTTTCACATTAAAGAAATTAAAAAAAACAACTTTTTTTTATATATATAAGGAGAGCAAAAAAAAAAACTTTTTTTAAACAAATTATTAAAATACAAAATTTAAAATATACATTATTTGCAAGAATTCATAAAAACAAAAAAAAAAACAAATAATCAATCACGAGGACAACAACACCTAAAAGATGCGAATTGAAATTGAAACGAGTCGAAACGTATAAGAAATTCGGTCATAAAATCTATAGATTACAACGACACGATCCCATCGAATTGAACGAGGTCGAGATGAAGGGCTTAGAGCATAAATACGACAAATATCGCATGCCTTTGAAATTGGACGAAGCCATGCTCGATTTGATTTATGAGTACCAAAACAATCTGCAGAACATCGTCATCGCCGAAGATAGAGAATTCAACAAGGACGATTTGTCGTTGCCCTATGGAAATTACATATTTCCAAACATCTCATTCGAACTCCTGAAGAAATTGGGTGGTAAGAGCGAGTTGACTGATGTAAAAAAACTGAAAAGAGTAAAGATAAACATTCAACACGTTTTCGAAAAAGGAGAACACACGAGTGTCAACATGCTAATAACGGACTTGGAAATATAAACAATAGAGTGATTGATTTTTTAGCGAAGAAGAAGGAAAAAAATGTATGGGTACCACAGCATCCTTAAAATCTTTCTAACTTTTCGGCGTTCGCTCTAACGCAGCTCGCTTCGCCGGCGGACTGATCAACTTATCGATCAACGCGTCAGCTGCCCTCTTGCCAGCCACAGAAGCTATCCTACCACTGGCTTCGGAAGCGGCTTTCTTACCAGCATCCAAAGGCGTCTTCGTACCGACCTCAAACACGGTCGATGCGAGTTTTCTACCCGCATCGCTCGTGAACGCTCGCATTATAGAATCGACGATGCCAGAACCGCACTGAACGTAAGTTCTGACGTATCCCCTGTTCTTTATCACCAACATATTTTATTTTTATAATATATTTTGTTTTTTCACTGGTAAATCGTTTTTGCCGTTTATATACTTTTATTATTCTAGTGTAAAAATTTACTGTTTTATTTCTGTTTGTTTGTTTGTTTCTCTCTACTTATTATATACACATCAATCCTTCAATTCGTTCATCAGCCTTTTATAGTGGTTTTTATTCAAAACCTTCTGTCTTAACAATTCGTCAGATATAGTAACTATCTGATTATCTAATCCTGTGTTACCAGCCCGTCTGCTCGCCATCAACAAACTCAATCTCTGAGACAGAGCGTCAGAATCGCTCGGAAGAAAAGTGGTTTTCACCCCTTTGCCAGTCACCGATTCGATGAACTTCTTGTTCATATCCCATATGGGTTTCACCACTTTCGTCCACTTGTAACCTCTGTTGGCTTTGGGTCTCGTCTCTCTGGCATCATTATTTCTCTTCATGGCGTGGGTCTGAACCAGAATGTCGCCGTAATTGTCGAAATTCCGATCCGTGTAATCGCTAGGCTTGTCGTAAAGGAGCAATCTGCGCAGTCCATCAGTCAATTCGTATCTGTTCGAACCCACGATCAATTCATCATCGCCAATATCTACTTCTGTGTCTCCTACAAAAATCCTTCCCTCCGAATCCTTATAAAATCCATACAACTGATCTCTCTTACCGCCATCATCATCAGACGATGCGACGCTACTAGTGGTGATAGTCGAAGCTGTATCATCAGACTCGCTCTCTGTTTGAATTCCCGTGGGAACATAATCCGGTGTAGATTGAACGGAATACCGATTTCCAAAACTAAGAGGCAACGAACCCATTCTCAAAGAACTCTCCTTTATGGGTCTCAATTCTTCGACTATCTCCTTCCTGCTTCGCTCTTGACCCTCCGTCACGGGTTTAAATATTTTTGTGGCTTCGCGTTTGAGTTCCATCTCACCAAGACGTCTTCTTCTATCAGCTGACTGAATGCCCTTCTTAGCACGCTCAAACTCTTCTAAAATTCGATCTCGGTGTCTAGAATCCATCTGTAAAAACATCTTTCGTTTTTAATTGTTTTATTATTTTCAAAATTAAATGTTTAATTATATTTTTATGTTTCAAGTAATAAAAATCTTTCCGTCTTTAGTATAATAAACTAAAAATATTCACATCTCAACTGACTGTTGATTGAATTGGAGAAGTTTAAAAATACGTTTAAGCAGTACATGACAAACCGGTTTCTCATTTAACGCATTTTGATAGTAGTTTTACGTTTTGTCAAAAGATTTCCATTCACATATCAAAGAACCATTCACTTAGTGTCGAATTAAGAGAGAATCCCTTTGATGACTGTTAAAACATTTCAACACACAAAAGAAAACTGATTCTAATTTTTTAACGCTGAGAACTTATTCATTTTCAAATCTCTCTCTGATTGCTATCGTGAATATATTAAAAAATTTACCACTCAAAACCTAATTGAGCGGAAAATGCGTTTAAACATTCCTCTAAGTGTTTGACTCTTTTGAACGAACGCTTAAAAGTCAATTTCTCTTCTTTACATCAAGACAAAACACGAATATCTATTACAGATCATATTTTTATCGACTCTTTTGAACAATATCCCTAAACTCAATTTCTCTTCGTCACATCAAGACAAAACACGAATGTCTATAATACAGACCATATTCATAATCGACTCTTTTTGAACGAAAACCTCATTCAGTCATAACGATAACATGTGTTAGTTTTTACTTCAGGAAAACGTGACAGCGGGTTTGCAGATTTCTAACACACCGACAACACTCTTCGTTCAAAACATTTCCATCAAGTGCTTGTTGAGATCACCTCGCAATAACGTGCGCTAGTCTCACTTCGAGAAACGGTACAGTGGGTTTGCGAATTCAAACATCACCTCATCACACGAGTCGATTTCAGACCTAAAATCCATAAGCGGATCTCCGTGTACGCCTCCATTGGGTTTCAGTGTTAAAATCGTGTACGGACGCGGATTGTTAGAATCGGCAAGAGGATGATTTAGAAACGACGAAACGTTTTTTTGCTCGCAATTTAACACTGAATACTATGGGGGAAACTCACTTGCCGATTTCAGTCAAAACGGTACATGTACTGTACGTAAAATTTCATGCTTTTTTTGTCACTCTTGGATACAATCAGTGATGTTTGAATCCGCAAGTAGATTCTTAAGCACCCTAAAAAACGTTAAAATCTTGTACATGTACACGATTTTAACACTAAACCCTATGGAGGTGTACATGTACACGTACACGTACATGTACGTTGATGCTTGAATCCGCAATATACACCTACTCTTACTTTTTAACGCTGCAATGTCATCCCTCATACATGTATCTTTTGTCGCCTCCTTCACAGCCGAACAGATGAGAGACCTGAAGTCATTATAAAGGATTTTTAAGCTGGGCGACTACATCAACCGAGCCACCCGACACAGTGGGGGCAGTAGAAGCATGTGGATTGACGCCCGTTGCCATTTTATCCTCTGAAGTATCTACTTCGCTGTCAGTGATCCACTCCGATTCTTCAACCACGTGAGAAAGCTCACAGACTCAAACTGATTCTGCATTCATATATTTCTGAGGGCTTGACCGTTTTCGTTTTCCCTTTGCGTCAGATTTAGGCATTACTCATAAAGATTCGATTAGGGCATCAGCCCTGGGTTGATCGATTATCGTTCAGCTTCCATCAACTTCCATCGCTTGCAAGAACAACAATCCGAGTGTCAATACACGAACAAGAATCCAAGTGCCAATGTTTATCCGTTGTCATGACGACAATACAACGAAGTTGTGTAACAGGAGGAGAGATAAGTGCAGGAACCGGGGTTCGGGGATCGAACCGTAAACCTCTAGCACACAAAGCGACCAATTTACCACGAGACTACGAGATTCGGACCAACCAGGCTGGTTGGTAAATGGCCTTTATACCTCGACCGCTACACTACTCTCCCCTTCTTTTGAGATTCACCGCATGTGAATCTCACCCAAGTTCCTCCCTCAGAGCAGTCGAAACACCCACAGTGCCACGAACTGCTGAGGATCGGACGAGCCCCCAAATGTAACAGGAGGAGAGATAAGTGCGGGAGCCGGGGTTCGAACCGTCGACCGCTAGCACACAAAGCGACCAATTTACCACGAGAGATCCGGACCAACCAGGCTGGTTGGTGAATAGCCTTTATACCCCGACCGCTACACTTTGATGACTTGGAGTTGACTTAAAAGAATCGAACATGAATAGTTAACATCCACAGGAAAAATATAAATAACCGCACCTTCTCCTCGTAAACTACTGCATCACCTACAGTATATACACATACATTTCGCTCCTCCCATCACCGCTCCGACTTAAAAACTTGCTTTTAAAACCATAGATTTATCCACCTGCACAAGCGCCATCTATTGTTGGATAAAACGATAGGAGCTCACTTGAAAGAGATGTTGTATTGAGATTTATTTGGGGGTGCTATATACGATGAAAAACATTTTCTTAACCAATATTTTTATTTCCTCGATGAAATGGGGTTTGGCGAACAGGCATTGCCTATATTAACGCTGTACCCTACAGAAACATACAATACAATGGTGCAAGTCGAACTGGACATAAAACAGAAACTGAACCAATGAATTGAAAAGAAAGAGAAAGTACCATACTACAGTACGTGGAGAGTGGATTGTAACTAAATCACCCGCGGGGTGGAGTTACCACCCAAGCAATAACTTTCAAATTGTGAACATATCGTCAAAAAACACAAGCAATGTTTCAGCCAATGGACCTCCGGGTTTAACCCTGAGGTCCATTGGCTGAAACTTTGCTGGTGCTGGCTATGCTTTGCAACAAATTTGCAATTATTGTCCGAGTGGAATCTCCACTCTGCGGGTGATTTAGTGATAATACACTCTCCACGCACTATATATCCCGTCATTTCCTTAAAATCTTTTACCTATCTATCGGGTGTGGAGGCAATCTGCTTTCATCTATATGATAGGCACACAAAAGTCTCTCTCATCCAATAGAGGAAAGGTCTTGTCAGGATTCATTTCCACTGGATAATAAACCTTCTCTATTGAATAAATATTGTTTGACGTACCAACGCTTCTTTTTGGATCTGAATTTTTGAATAACCAGGAGAACCAGCTTGTTTTTGAAGTGATTCACGACTTTAATTTATCAAGTGGACGTTTTCGCTAACTGTGAAAATCGCATTTCTCCAAGGATGAATCTTTCTGTGATCTCGTTTAAGACGCTCTTTGTGTCGATCACACTGTAAAACACCTCTACCCCGCCCCATTTCCAAGTAAGTTGCATAGGCTGCATGTAATAATAGCTGTTACGAATATACAGGCAATAGTCATTGTCTTCAAGCTGGTTTTTCTGTTTTTCTGTCCTTTCTTGTCTCACTTCCCTTTACTCTTCTTTCCTTCTTTCTTACTTTTATCACATTCATGGTTTAACCCTTTACCTAACATGAAAAGCAGACGACACTTGCAAAAAAAATTCTTGAATAACTAATTTTTTTTCATTTTTTGTCTCAAAAACATAGGTTATGACCCCTCGTTGGAACGAGCTCGACGAGCTCGTTCCAACGAGGGGTCATAACCTATGTTTTTGAGACAAAAAATGAAAATATTTTGAAAATTAATTGGCGATTTTTGAGAATAGCGCTGGCCGGTTTTGGCCGTTACGTTGGGTAAAGGGTTAAGCAATATCAGGTATAGTCGTCATATGTTCTGACAACTCACGCTTAATTTCCTTTGCTTCAAGCTAACTTTGATCAGACTATTAGCCTTGCACTGGCTGGGGAATTGCACCCATGCACTGTTGTGTTCGTGGATGCGAGGCCCCACCCAGTTAGCTGGGCATCTGCCCAGACTATATTATAATTTCGAATATTGGTCATGATCGTAGGTAGCTTTGGACAAATTTAAGTAGTGTTTTTACCACCTCAGATAATTGATATATTTCATGGTTTAGGGAGATGACGCACATAAGCTTTCAGCTTTTTGCCAAATCCCTCTATTATTCTGTTACTCTACACTGTTGAACAAATGTTATATAAGATATCTCATCCTTCTTCTTTACTGTTTGTAAACATTTTGTTATATACGACTTTTTTAAAGATTAAAATATTGTTTAAACTAAATATTGTTTAAACTGACATTAGAGTGATATTAGTGGTGTGGCCCAATTTTGTTACAGGCGAATGTCTTTGTTCTGCATATTGTTTATTCCCAACTGGCCGAATCCCAACAAGACGAATGTCGAAAATGGTCATCCCAACAAGCCGAATCCCAACAGGACGCATTTTATTAAAATTACTGTATAACCCATTTATTTTTAGGGTGCAAAAATGTGTATCGGGGGTATTTTGAAGGCAAAGAAATATAAAACGATTATCAGAAATTCATAGTTTATTGTGAATGAAGTCGAAAACATTTCATCATAAGACGTTACAATGCTCAGTACAAGAGGTAAAGTTTATATAATGTGCACTCTTTATAGGGCTGCACGGTATATCGATAAACCGATATATACCGGTATTCAAACCAATATCGATTGAATACCGGTGTAATTTCAAAAATATCGGTTTATCGTCATTATTTATTTACCCACAATTTTGATTTTCAAGATGTCTTGAGTTTTTTAATTGTAGCCCCGAATGAATAATATTATCCCTTTATCCAAGGAATCGTCTGCTTGTGCCCTCGTAATATACAAATTCAGCAGTTGAAAAAATAATTTTCAAAAAATTCAACAAAACTATATCATGTGACCCCTCATTGGAACGAGCTCGTCGAGCTCGTTCCAATGAGGGGTCACTTGATATAGTTTTGTTGAAATCTGGGGAAAATCTAAAAAATCTAATTTTGAAAATAATAAATTTTGATATCGTCTGCGTTGGGTAAATGTTTTTCGAACCGCATCATCAAGGCATGCTAATTCGTTTCGACCGTGATGCCTCGAGTCTCGATTGTGGTACTTGTGTTCATATATCTGAACAGTTTTCGATATACCGGTATACCGCGGTGTTTTTTTGAATACCGATACTTGTATTCAGTTTTGAATATCGTGCAGCCCTAGTTCTTTAGTACAATTTTCAACCCTTTTTGAATGAATATTTCCATTTGCATTCTATTTACATTTTTCAAAATTGAGAATCGAATTTTCAGTTCCCGGACGGCCTGATGGCAGAGAGGACTTCAAAAAATACTTGAACTGAGAATTTGCTTCAAAATTTTATAAAATGCAAATAAGATGCGAATGGAAGTGTTAATAACAGGAATACACATTTATCCTGTCGTATATATATTATCAACCATTTTTAAACTAATATTTCTATTTGCATTTTATTCACGTTTTTTAAAAATTGAGAAGTAAATTTTCAGTTCATGAACGGCAGGAGGGCAGAGAGGACTTACACAAATCCTTGAACTGAGAATTTGGTTCTAAACTTTTCAAAAATGCAATCGAAATGCGAATAAAAATGTTAATAATAGGAATACATATTAACCCTGTAAGGGGCGGCGGAGTCATAACAGACTATAGTAATAGTAAACTAGTCCAAACTTGGACCCAAATTCCGTAATATAATTTTGGAGTTTGGAACGTCCTTTCTACGTACCAAACCCAAAATTTATTTTACGGAATTTGGGTCCATGCTTGGACAATGGTAAAATGTGTGCATGTATTCCATTTCCAGAGTTGCACTCAATTTCATTCCGTATTCATGACATACGCGATGCCAAAGTACCCCTCAAACCCACGCCCCCCCCCCCCACCTCCACATTGAGCCCCTAAAAATTATTTTCCGCCCTACAATCCTGAGGTTACCCTGAGGTAAAATTGTGCCTCCCCCCACACACACACTTCACAAATAATATTGGTACCTCTACCACGTCTAACATTTTGGCAGTCCGACATTGTGTCAGTTGTTTGAGTAGTAGTAGTAGTAGTAGTAGTAGTAGTAGTAGGTAGTAGTAGTAGTAGTAGTAGTAGTAGAATCATTTATTAAAGTGACATGTGCTACCATTACATTATACCAGTGATACATCAACATATTATAGGAACCCGACCCAAGGGGTCTATATGTCAAACATAATAAAATATAGTATACATTCTGTGAGCTCAGGGTTGACTTCGGATGCATTCACTCACTCACTGACTTTCGATTTATTTACTAGCTCACTTACGCATTTATTCACTCTCTCATTCACTCAATGGCACAATCCCTCAACCCACCCCACTCCACCCCACCCTACCCAACCCGGGACACCTACCCCCCCCCCCCACACCAACATTCATTCACAGATTCGTCCTTTTATGTGTACATAGACGTGACAACAACTCTTCCTGAAAGAGAACAGCTCTCACTTTTTAACTTCGATAAAACCACACAAACGAACAAGCATGATTACTCACAGTACGTGGAGAGTGTATTTATCACCAAATCACCCGCAGAGTATTGATTTAAAGTTAGGAGCCAGCATCAGAATTTATCAAATTGACTTCTTATTGGTATGACCCAATTTTGTTAGAAGCAGATTTCTTTGTTCAATAGAGGACACATTAATAAATAGTGTTCAGTGTCTTCATATACATGACCACAGCCACAAAGTGCATTATCACTTATAAATCTATTAAATTTATGTCCGTTTAAATTAATGCAATTTAACCGCAGCTTCGTGTGAAATATTTGTTCCCTTCTGCTACCCACATAATAAAACCAAGGGACGACTCGACATTGTCGTTAATTGTAAGTTTCGTCATAAAATGATCTACGGACGTACAGATCTGTGCTTAAGACGTTCCAACGTTTAACCACTGATGGCAGAAACTAGTTAGAAAACCTGTTCGTGTTACATTTAATTTCCCTTAACAAGTTCGAAGATCTTAGCGAGTAATAATTCAATTCTGATACAGGTTGCGGAATGAGCAGCCTAATGTAGTTTGGCACGTTTGTGTATATAATCTTATACAACGCTACTAATTTGTGACGTCGTCTACGCTCTTTGAGTGTTATGAAACTTGATTCCCAATAGATAAGTTGATGACTTGTCCCCCCAGTGACCCTTATTATAGTTCGTAGAGCATCCATGTGTAGATTTTCTAGGAGTGTTGATTTAGTCTCCGTGCAACCGTCCCATATAACATCGGCATAATCAAACAGCGGGAGAATGAAGTATTGATATAGAGTTTCCAATGCGTGTCTGGACAGTCTGTATTTTAGGCTTCTTAGGGACTTTATCATAGATGAAAAACAATTTATAGCGTATGAGGATAACGTAACTAGTTTTGACGACAAAAACGTGGGCTACGTTCTGTCTTGTTTTCCTTAATTCTTATTTTTTTCTTAATTAGCAAATTCTCTCTCTGCAGTTTCATCCCTGTTTCTTTTGAAGGCATCTTCGTTTGTGGACTGCGGCAAATCAATGGATGATCGAATTATTATTATTATTATTATTATTATTATTATTATTATTATTATTATTATTATTGATACTCTAGCACAAAGTACTCACCACAATAAAATTGTGCGCATTCCGAAAAAGTTAAAAACAGGATTAAGGGGATTACATTTTCCAAAAATTACTTGAGGAAGTGAGGTTCACTGGTGACTGCGGAAAATCGAGTAATGCATAGCCTAAGAAACAATAGAAACAATAAAAACAGTATCTACCCTCCTGTTTAAAAGTGTATTGTAAATATAGAAAGAGATGTTTCAAATGAGCAAATGCAAGATGCCGAATCCTTGTTAATTTACAAGTTTATTTGTTTATGCTTAATTTGTTCATATTTATTTATTTATTTATTTATTTATTTATTTATTTATTTATTTATTTATTTATTTATTTATTTATTGCTCACTCAAAGTAAAACCGAAACCAAAACCTTAAGGCCACAAGCCCAATGCGCCAATCAACAAATGATTGCGTCTTCTACTGGTCCCATGTTTTGAAGAAGAAGGGACGATGTGGGATTTACAAATCCCTTGCGACCCGGTTACCCTTATTTTTATTTCACTTGGATCACACGGGCCCAGCTTTCCTATTGCCTCAAATGGGGTCTGAGGGGGTATGCACGCGGCCAGAATTCCCGGCAGTCCACGTTGGAGTGACAGATTGTCACTAATCAACCCCTCAACGCCATTAAGACTATTGGAGAGTGGGCTCTACTCGGTTCTAGCTTGGCGACGGTAGAGGTTTGAGTCCCACCATGGTGGCGAGCCAGAATATAATTTTGTGCGATGGCAAATTTAAGGGAAAAAGAGAAAAGAAAACCGAACAGCAACTCCGGTTTGGTAGCGGCCCCGGTATATGACCATAGCGGTTACAAAAAAGGAGTGGAGGAAGCTTTTTGAAAAACCGGGAGTCATCCATCAAGCTTTCTGGGAGATAGGATGCCGTATGTGAGAATAGTATGACAGCATAAGAACGAGTATGCTTAAAAGTATGTTTTGAAGTTTTGAAACACATAAAAACATCGTTAAAAGGATTTCAGCTTGTTGTACCCATGAAGCCCAAAGTGTGAAATAAATGTTGCTTTTACAACACGATCGACGACAGATCTTGTTACAAACTAAACATCAGGTTTTCACTCTCAGTGTGCCGGCAATAAAAACACAAGCCCATTACCTGAATCGAAACCAATAAAAGGTGAAAATTTAGAAGTTTCATCATTTAACATCAACTTCGTATGTTGAACACACGGTTTCACAACAGAGATTTTTTAGGATTTACGAAATAATGGAAAGTGCTAAACAAATGACCGTCGGTTGCTCCAAATCGACAGAGGCTTACGAAAAACATCTGATAAATGTTCTTGACATGGACTCTATTATCTCAGAGGATACATACTACACAAAAACTTTGAAAAATTTACAATTCAATGTTACATCAAATCTCCCATTCGATGATTTGAATTCTGTCCGTAGTGATTCGTTGGACGAATTTCGATTGAATGGTGTGGACGTGGAAATGGATCCAATAGATGAATGCCAAATGCAGTCGAGAGACGGCCTCAATAGTTCGACACACCAAAAAGATGAACGTCCAAATAAAATTCTTTCGGAGTATCTGTTGCTGAAGAATAGTAAATCTAGGAATAAACACAGTTATTGTGTCTTCTGTAAGAACAATCGTGAATCTTACGCCGTATATTCCAGTCATGTTTTGAAAGACTTGTCAGGTCGTGTAACGTGTCCAATACTGAGACGATACACGTGTCCTATTTGTGGTAGTACAGGAGAAAAGTCTCACACAATTAAACATTGTCCTATGTATACCGGTCAGTATATTGTTAAAACAACTCAGTTCTAAGTGTGTATTGTGCTCTTAATGCTGGAAATGTAATTTTTAACTTTTAAATTGAAATGCTGTGTCTTCTGCGAAATATTTCAGTTTTATATATTCTACTATGGAAGGACACAGACTGGGTAAATGGTAATGATTACACCGGAAGCAAATAGTTATTTAAGGGAAACGTTTATATTGTGATATTGCTGTGCTATATATCTGATGTTATAAACAATGGCAGATATCTACAGTTTGTAACTGGAAATTCTTTCTCGTGAAAATATGTGTGAATCCTTATACCGAGTGGAGAGTTTGGAATCACTGATAGTCTAAGATATACAATGGGAAGTAGGGCTGCACGTAATATCGATAAACCGATATATACCTGCACTCATCCCAGTATCGATTGAATACCGGTGTAATTACAAAAATATCGGTTTATCGTCATTATTTATTTCCCCGTAATTTAATTTTCTAGATGTTATGAGTTTTAACTGTAGTCCCGAATGAATAATTAATATTAAATTCAACAAAACCATATCATGTGAACCCTCATTAGAACGAGCACATTCCAATGAGGGGTCACGTGAAATGGTTTTCTTGAAGTTTTGGGGATATTCGATAAAATAATATTTAAAATAATAAATTGTTATATCGTCTGTGTGGGGTAAAGAGTTATTTGAACTGCATCACCAAGACATGCTAATTTGTTCATCTGTGATGCCTCAAGTCCCGAATGGGCTGCACGAGCTCTTTCCAATTATATAAAGTACAGTATTATAAGGAGAGAAAGTAAGCCTCTCACGTGACGCTATTTCTTAAATCAGAGTGTCAATAAAGCGAAAATTGATAAACATTTCTCCGTTGTTACCTTCGTACTGTAAGTGTGGAATAAGAACCGTCAATGAACCAGTTCATAAATTTATTACTTAACTGGAATTAACTGGATATCTACTAAATGCGGACTAGCGTTTCCTTCTATACACAAACTCACAAACTGAGGAACAGATAAAGTTCACAGGGCGTGTTTCGGCCAATCGACTTCAGAGACAAGCTCATAGGTCCATTAGCTGAGATTATGCATAAACTTCTTATGCATTCTTTTTTTCCTCCAGAATTTGAGCATTGGAAACAAGACTCCGCGAGTATTTCGGAATTATGCATTATCGCCACATGTAAAAGTATCGTTCTTTGAGTGCACCAAGTCGCCATCTGGAATCCTGCAGCATTGCAGATGGCGACTTGTTGCACCCTGGGGACGATATGTTCCCATATTGGGCTAAAAATATAGATTTTTACGTTCAGCGTTTCTTGTCCATTGTGCATTCGGAAGAAAATGCCGACCGTGGACATTATATCGTGATTTGAATAAAAAATAGAGGAATATTATAAAGCTTTTACGATTGTATTTTCCCGAATTGTATTTTCTATATTATTATGTGAATAAAAGTTACTGAGGAGAAGCATTAGTGTTTCCTAGTTATAGACAGGAAAAACAATTGTGCAAAATACAAATATAAAAACCTAATAATGTTGGCACCTGATCGTCTTTGGTTTTCATTGGTAAACACAGAGTGGTTTGTGCATCTCCACTTACAAAAAGCGTTCAATCATTCCTCCATTGTGGATAGTAGCCACTTATAAAATATAGTTTTTTGAGTGCAACAAAGTGCCATCTGTAATGCTCCAGTGTTGCAAATGGTGACTTGTTGCACCCTGAGGACGATATGTTCCCATTTTCACGTTTGAGGTTTCTTGTCCATTGAGCCTTTGGAAGAAAATTGTCGACCGTGAACATTAAAACGCCACTTGAACAAAAGTAGAGCAATATTATAAAGCTCTTACGATTGTATTTTTTCCAACTGTATTTTCTGTATGTGATCATGGAGTAGATCAGGTTGGAGCTTTTTGTTGCTGCGGTTATTAATTGCAAAAATCGGGAGTTATGTGTATGAAACTGATTTGTTTTTTGGCTGCAAATATGATTTATAGTTCATAGATTCATAAGCCGGTGGATTTGTATCCATAAATTCAAGAAAAAGGTGGTTTAATTCAGGTGATGTGAGGAGTGCTTCCAGAATTTCGTTAGTTGTGTGTGGCGTCCCTGGCAACCATAATGGCGATATCCGCATGATGGAATAAACAAACGCAATATTGATTGTAAGTGAGGGTGAAAAACTATTATTGTATTCACGTATTCACGTTGTACAGAGACTGATAACTGCTCTCATTTTCCTTCATCAGCATGCAAATGGAAGTACATTATGAAGCGATCGACAGTTTTCAGCTCGCCATCCAGTGCTGATGAGAGCATGAATAGCAGTAGGAGTTCAACTCAGAGATATGTTAATTGTGTCAAGAAAGGTATTCAACCTATAAAGAGATATAAATCTGAAACTTCAATTCCAAATATCCCTCGTAAGCCTCCTACAAAGAAAAAAACATCTGAGAGCTCCAAAATGAGTGATTTTGAGAAAATTCTTTCTGACATCAACAGTAAGCTAGAAAATATTGTCACAAAGGAGTCACTCGACCAAGTTGTGAAGCCCCTGGTGAAAAGTGCGGAGTTCACTGAAACTATCACTTCAATCAAAGAGGAAATGTTTGGCAAATTAAATAACATCGCTGACGTTTTAGAAAATCGAATTATGGAAGCCGAGCTGCGCAATGATCAACTTGAGGGGGAGCTAGTAAAGGTTAGGGCTGATCTGGACTCCAAAAATGAAGAAATATTAAGTTTGAACAGGAAAATAAAAGAGCTGAGTACACAACAAAACAACTTAGAACAATATACAAGGAAAGACAGTATTCGTGTCTTTGGTCTACCAGATGAAAATAAAAATGAATCATCTTCTGAATGTGAACAGAAAATTATTGAGGTATGCCAGCAAAATCTTGGGATTGAACTTGGCAGTTCTGATGTCAGTATAGCCCACAGACTGGGGAAACATAGTGTTGAAAAACCGAGGCCAGTCCTTGTGAAATTTCTTTCCAGAAAAATAAAGTCGCAGGTTGTTAGTAATCGACGGAAACTCAAGGGCTCGGGAATTGTTATAAGAGAGGATCTCACAAAAACCAACCAGTTGTTACTAAGCTCGTGTAAGAACCATCCCAGTATTCAGGATTCTTGGTCTAGTGACTGTAAAATCTTTGTCAAATATAAAATATCCAACAGAGTGCAGCATGTAACCTGTATAGAAGAAATATAGGAAAGGTTACTATGGTATGAGCCACCATCAGGTTTTAAGTGATAAGTTGTGGTGTTAATCTCAAACCCCTACTGTTTGCGTTTGAATGCCCAACTCAGACACAAGAAAATACTTATTTGTTTATATACATTTGCCTTATTATTTGCTTTGTTAAGGTTTACTGGATAGTCCCATTGGAAACTCTCCTGCGAACTCTAATATTGTAAATAGTTACCAGCCAAAAACCTACATAAAAATAATTCAACACTGAACCAGCTGCTAAACCTTGATCATGTGTCTTATAGAAATATTTCTTTCAAATTGGCTGTGTTAGGTGAAGGTTAAACTAGGGATAAAAATGAATAAAAATAAAAAAGAATATGTAGCATAACATATTTTCAAATATGAACAAAGCTTTAATGCCCAACTCAGACACAAGAAAATACATATTTGTTTATATATATTTGCTTTATTATTTGCTATGTTAAAGTTTATTGGAGGGTCCCATTGGGAACTATCCTGTGAACTTTTAATATATATTCCACACTTTGACTCATCTACGCTTGAATGTCCAATTCAGACACACAAAAACAGAGATTTGTTTATGTACACTTGTTTTATTAAAATTTATTGGAGAGTGCCTTTTGGGTACCCTCCCCCCCCCCCCCCCGGTGAATCTTAACTTTATGAATAGTTTTTAGCCAAATCAGTAATCATACTTCACTTTGTGCTAATTTTTATTGCATATGTACTGAGGTCAAAATGCATTTTGGGGGAAAAACTATTTAGTGGCATGTGGATGTATATTACACACTTGGACCCGTCCATGTTTGAATGTCCAATTCATACACACGAAAACAGAGATTTGTTAATGTACACATGTTTTATCACAACTTAATGGAGAGTGCCTCTGGGTAACCCCCCCCCCCGATGAATTTTAATATTATGAATAGTTATTAGCCAAATCAGAAATCATACTTCACTTTGTGCTATTTTTATTGCATATGAACTGAGGTAATAATGCATTTTGGGGAAAAATATTTAAAAACATTTAGTGGCATGTGGATATATACTACGCACTTGGACCCGTCCATGCTTAAATGTCCAATTCAGACACACGAAAACTGAGATTTGTTTATGTACACATGTTTTATTAAAATTTATTGAAGAGTGCCTCTGGGTACCCCCCCCCCCCTCCCGACGAACTTTAATATTATGAATAGATATTAGCTAAATCAGAAATCATACCTCACTTTGTTCCAATTTTAGTGCATATGCACTGAGGTGAAAATGCATTTTGGAGGAAAAAATATTTTGTGGTAGATGGATATATATTACACACTTGGACCCATCTAAGCTTGAACGTCCATTTCAGGCACACGAAAGCATAGATTTGTTTATGTACACTTGTTTTATTAAAATTTATTGGAGAGTGTCTTTGGGTACCCCCCCCCCCCCCCCTGATGAATTTTACTATTATGAATAGTTAAAAGCTAAATCAGAAATTATACCTCAATCTGTTCTAAATTTTTTTTGCATATGTAATGAGGTCAAAATGCATTTTGGAAGAAAAAATACTTAGTGGCATGTGGATATATACTACACACTTTGACCCGTCTACGCTTGAATGTCCAATCCAATCCAGACACACGAAAAGAGAGATTTGTTAATGTACATTTGTTTTATTAAAATTTGTTGGAGAGTGCCTCTGGGTTTGAATGTCCAATTCAGAAATACGTAAACTGAGATTTGTTTATGAACACATGTTTTATTAAAACTTATTGGAGAGTGCCTCTGGGTACCCCCCCCCCCCCCCCCCGTTGAATTTTAATATTATGCATAGTTATTAGCCACATAAGAAATCATCCCTCACTCTGTTCTATTTTTAGGGCACATGTACTAAGGTCATACTGCATTTTGGAGGAAAAAATATTTTGTGGTATGTGGATATATATTATACACTTGGACCCGTCAAAGCTTGACTGTCCAATTCAGGTACACGAAAACAAAGATTTGTTTATGTATACTTGTTTTATTGGAATTTATTGGGGAGTGTCTTTGGGTACCCCCCCCCCCCCCCCCCCCCGTCGATGAAATTTAATATTACGAATAGTTACTAGCCAAATCAGAAATTATACCTCATTCCGTTCTATTTTTATTGCATATGTACTGAGGTCAAAATGATTTTTGAGGAAAAAATATTTAGTGGCATGTGGACATATTTTACACACTCGGACCCATCGACGCTTGAATGTCCAATTCAGACACACGAAAACAGTGATTTGTTTATGCACACTTGTTTTATTAAAATTTATTGGAGAGTGCCTTTTGGGTACCCCTGATGAATATTAATATCATGAATAGTTATTAGCCAAATCAGAAATTATACCTCATTTTGTCCTATTTTTATTGCATAAAAACTGAGGTCAAAATGCATTTTGGATGAAAAAATATTTAGTGGTATGTGGAAATATATTACACACTTGGAACCATCTACGCTTGAATGTCCAATTTCAGACACACGAAAACAGTGATTTGTTTATGTACACTTGTTTTACTAAAATTTATTGGAGAGTGCCTTTGGGTATTCACCGATGAATTTTGGTATTATGATTAGTTATTAGACAAATCAGAAATCATACCTCACTTTGTTCTATTTTTACCGCATATGTACTGAGGTCTAAATACATTTTGGAGGAAAAAATACTTAGTGGCATGTGGAGATATATTACACACTTTGACCCGTCTACGCTTGAATGTACAATTCAGACACACAGAGATTTGTTTATGTACACTTGTTTTATTAAAATTTGTTGGAGAGTGCCTCTGGGTACCCACCCTCACCTACCCCCCCCCCCCCACCTATGAACTTTAATTATGAATAGTTATTAGTCAAATCAGAAATCATATTTCACTCTGTTCTATTTTTACTGCATATTTACTGAGGTTAAAATGCATTTTGGAGGGGAAAAATAATGCGTGGATGTGGATATATATATTACACACTTGGACCCGTCTAAGCTTGAATGTCCAATTTAGAAAAACGAAAACAGAGATCTGTTTATGTACACTTGTTTTATTAAAATTTATTGGAGAGTGCCTTTGGGTACCCCTCGATAAATTCATAATATTATGAATAGTTATTAGTCAAAAACCAACAAAAAATAATTCAGCACCGAAACAGTTACTAAATTTTGTTTACCAGTCTCAGTTTGCATCTCATGCATCGATTTTTCACCCTTTTCATTTTTGTGTTTCCATATCAGTCCTTCCAAGCTACTACGACAACTTATATGTTCTCAATTTTCAAAGATTGTAATTTTATCAAACGGTTTTTGTAATAACAGAACGAATAGCTTCAAATGAATGCAACAACCAAATATAGATAGCAAAACCTGTACACATGAAACACAATATGGGCAAAGTTAACACTGTGTCCAACTGATCGGCCAATTTAGACACATGAAAATAGAGAATTGTATATGTACACTTGTTTTATTAAAATTTATGGGAGAGTGCCTTTGGGTACTCTCCGATACATTTTGGTATATTTTGGTGTACTGAACATTCATTAGCCAAAAACCTACATAAAATAATTCAGCACCGAACTAGTTACTAAATCTTGTTTACATGTCTTAGTCTGTATCTCATGCATTGATTTTTCATTCTTTTCATCTTGGGGTTTCCATATTCGTCATTCCAACCAACTAAGATATTTGATACCATACTACATTTTGGGGGAAAATATTTAGTGGTATGTGGACATATATTACACACTTGGACCCGTACATGCTGAATGTCCAATGCAGACACACGAAAACATACCATACTACATTTTGGGGGCAAAATATTTAGTGGTATGTGGACATATATTACACACTTGGACCCGTACATGCTGAATGTCCAATGCAGACACACGAAAACAGAGATTTGTTAATGTACACATGTTTTATTAAAATTTAATGGAGAGTGCCTCTGGGTAACCCCTCCCCCTCCCCTCCCCCGCCCCCAATGAATTTTGATAGTATGAATAGTTATTAGCCAAATCAGAAATCATACTCCACTTTGTGCTATTTTTATTGCATATGTACTGAGGTCATAATGCATTTTGGGGAAAAAAATATTTAGTGGCATGTGGATATATACTACACGTTTGGACCCGTCCATGTTTGAATGTCCAATTCAGAAATACGTAAACTGAGATTTGTTTATGAACACGTTTTATTAAAACTTATTGGAGAGTGCCTCTGGGTAACCCCCCCCCCCCCCTGTTGAATTTTAATATTATGCATAGTTATTAGCCACATAAGAAATCATCCCTCACTCTGTTCTATTTTTAGTGCACATGTACTAAGGTCATACTGCATTTTGGAGGAAAAAATATTTTGTGGTATGTGGATATATATTATACACTTGGACCCGTCAAAGCTTGAATGTCCAATTCAGGTACACGAAAACAGAGATTTGTTTATGTATACTTGTTTTATTGGAATTTATTGGGGAGTGTCTTTGGGTACCCCCCCCCCCCCCCCTCGATGAAATTTAATATTACGAATAGTTACTAGCCAAATCAGAAATTATACCTCATTCCGTTCTATTTTTATTGCATATGTACTGAGGTCAAAATGATTTTTGAGGAAAAAATATTTAGTGGCATGTGGACATATTTTACACACTCGGACCCATCGACGCTTGAATGTCCAATTCAGACACACGAAAACAGTGATTTGTTTATGCACACTTGTTTTATTAAAATTTATTGGAGAGTGCCTTTTGGGTACCCCTGATGAATATTAATATCATGAATAGTTATTAGCCAAATCAGAAATTATACCTCATTTTGTCCTATTTTTATTGCATAAAAACTGAGGTCAAAATGCATTTTGGATGAAAAAATATTTAGTGGTATGTGGAAATATATTACACACTTGGAACCATCTACGCTTGAATGTCCAATTTCAGACACACGAAAACAGTGATTTGTTTATGTACACTTGTTTTACTAAAATTTATTGGAGAGTGCCTTTGGGTATTCACCGATGAATTTTGGTATTATGATTAGTTATTAGACAAATCAGAAATCATACCTCACTTTGTTCTATTTTTACCGCATATGTACTGAGGTCTAAATACATTTTGGAGGAAAAAATACTTAGTGGCATGTGGAGATATATTACACACTTTGACCCGTCTACGCTTGAATGTACAATTCAGACACACAGAGATTTGTTTATGTACACTTGTTTTATTAAAATTTGTTGGAGAGTGCCTCTGGGTACCCACCCTCACCTACCCCCCCCCCCCCCCCCACCTATGAACTTTAATTATGAATAGTTATTAGTCAAATCAGAAATCATATTTCACTTTGTTCTATTTTTACTGCATATTTACTGAGGTTAAAATGCATTTTGGAGGGGAAAAATAATGCGTGGATGTGGATATATATATTACACACTTGGACCCGTCTAAGCTTGAATGTCCAATTTAGAAAAACGAAAACAGAGATCTGTTTATGTACACTTGTTTTATTAAAATTTATTGGAGAGTGCCTTTGGGTACCCCTCGATAAATTTTAATATTATGAATAGTTATTAGTCAAAAACCAACAAAAAATAATTCAGCACCGAAACAGTTACTAAATTTTGTTTACCAGTCTCAGTTTGCATCTCATGCATCGATTTTTCACCCTTTTCATTTTCGTGTTTCCATATCAGTCCTTCCAAGCTACTACGACAACTTATATGTTCTCAATTTTCAAAGATTGTAATTTTATCAAACGGTTTTTGTAATAACAGAACGAATAGCTTCAAATGAATGCAACAACCAAATATAGATAGCAAAACCTGTACACATGAAACACAATATGGGCAAAGTTAACACTGTGTCCAACTGATCGGCCAATTTAGACACATGAAAATAGAGAATTGTATATGTACACTTGTTTTATTAAAATTTATGGGAGAGTGCCTTTGGGTACTCTCCGATACATTTTGGTATATTTTGGTGTACTGAACATTCATTAGCCAAAAACCTACATAAAATAATTCAGCACCGAACTAGTTACTAAATCTTGTTTACATGTCTTAGTCTGTATCTCATGCATTGATTTTTCATTCTTTTCATCTTGGGGTTTCCATATTCGTCATTCCAACCAACTAAGATATTTGATACCATACTACATTTTGGGGGAAAATATTTAGTGGTATGTGGACATATATTACACACTTGGACCCGTACATGCTGAATGTCCAATGCAGACACACGAAAACATACCATACTACATTTTGGGGGCAAAATATTTAGTGGTATGTGGACATATATTACACACTTGGACCCGTACATGCTGAATGTCCAATGCAGACACACGAAAACAGAGATTTGTTAATGTACACATGTTTTATTAAAATTTAATGGAGAGTGCCTCTGGGTAACCCCTCCCCCTCCCCTCCCCCGCCCCCAATGAATTTTGATAGTATGAATAGTTATTAGCCAAATCAGAAATCATACTCCACTTTGTGCTATTTTTATTGCATATGTACTGAGGTCATAATGCATTTTGGGGAAAAAAATATTTAGTGGCATGTGGATATATACTACACGTTTGGACCCGTCCATGTTTGAATGTCCAATTCAGAAATACGTAAACTGAGATTTGTTTATGAACACGTTTTATTAAAACTTATTGGAGAGTGCCTCTGGGTAACCCCCCCCCCCCCTGTTGAATTTTAATATTATGCATAGTTATTAGCCACATAAGAAATCATCCCTCACTCTGTTCTATTTTTAGTGCACATGTACTAAGGTCATACTGCATTTTGGAGGAAAAAATATTTTGTGGTATGTGGATATATATTATACACTTGGACCCGTCAAAGCTTGAATGTCCAATTCAGGTACACGAAAACAGAGATTTGTTTATGTATACTTGTTTTATTGGAATTTATTGGGGAGTGTCTTTGGGTACCCCCCCCCCCCCTCGATGAAATTTAATATTACGAATAGTTACTAGCCAAATCAGAAATTATACCTCATTCCGTTCTATTTTTATTGCATATGTACTGAGGTCAAAATGATTTTTGAGGAAAAAATATTTAGTGGCATGTGGACATATTTTACACACTCGGACCCATCGACGCTTGAATGTCCAATTCAGACACACGAAAACAGTGATTTGTTTATGCACACTTGTTTTATTAAAATTTATTGGAGAGTGCCTTTTGGGTACCCCTGATGAATATTAATATCATGAATAGTTATTAGCCAAATCAGAAATTATACCTCATTTTGTCCTATTTTTATTGCATAAAAACTGAGGTCAAAATGCATTTTGGATGAAAAAATATTTAGTGGTATGTGGAAATATATTACACACTTGGAACCATCTACGCTTGAATGTCCAATTTCAGACACACGAAAACAGTGATTTGTTTATGTACACTTGTTTTACTAAAATTTATTGGAGAGTGCCTTTGGGTATTCACCGATGAATTTTGGTATTATGATTAGTTATTAAACAAATCAGAAATCATACCTCACTTTGTTCTATTTTTACCGCATATGTACTGAGGTCTAAATACATTTTGGAGGAAAAAATACTTAGTGGCATGTGGAGATATATTACACACTTTGACCCGTCTACGCTTGAATGTACAATTCAGACACACAGAGATTTGTTTATGTACACTTGTTTTATTAAAATTTGTTGGAGAGTGCCTCACAGTCTTATAGTGAGCCCAGTTATGGCGAATTTTAACCCTACTTTGGATGAGATACAGAATAATGATCATTTCAATTTTGTTTCTATGTATAACGAAAAAACGAACGTCACGGACGACTACAGCCCTGACGTGTCCCCATTCTCTATTCATAATCATTCATGTAATTATTATTCAACCTCAAACTTTAAAAGAGATTTCTACGACAAAAAGATAAAAACTAGTTTACTAAACCTAAACTGTCGAAGTCTGAATGCGAACTTTGACTCGCTCACCAACTTCTTGTGTGACATTCAGAACGACGAAAATTTATTTGAAGTGATTGGCTTGACAGAAATATTTAATATCCATGAAAATTTGAATTATAAAATCGAAGGATATCACCCGATTGTTTACAGGGTCCGACCTAGCGACGATGATGGCAGAGGAGGTGTTGGCATCTTCGTTTCAGAAAAACTCTCGTTTAAGGTTAGACCTGACCTAGAGATTTTTATTCCACACGTCATCGAAACAATCTTCATTGAGGTAAATCCGGGATGTCAAAACTCTTACGTCGTCGGGTGCATATATCGACCAAATTCACCTCCTCTGGCGAACATTGACACATTTCATTCCTCAGTAACAGATATTGTAACAAAAATTTGCTCTGAGCATAGTAAAGCTTTTCTACTGGGAGACTTCAATGTGGATCTACTTAGTTTCAACAGACACCAAAAAACTAATACATTCGTAGATAATATGTTCAGTCATGGATTCATGCCGGTCATAACAAAGCCAACGAGAGTAACAGAACACTCAGCGACCTTGATTGATCATATTTATTCCAATGTCACCGATAAATATCATGCTGGTATTATTATTACAGATATCTCAGACCATTTTGCGACATTTTATGTACAAGAAGGCACCCACGTTACCAGTAGTACATCATCCATTTATAGAAGGTCTTTCAAAAGAGAAAATGTGGAATTATTTAAAAACATTCTCCAAAACAGCTCCTTTGACTCGGTATACAACGGTACATGTGTTGAAACTGCATACGAATCTTTTATAAATATATACCTCAATGCATTTGAAAACGCATTCCCCCTAAAACAATTAAGGGTACATAAGAAACATGTGAAACGTAAGCCCTGGATGACGACCGGCCTTCTGCAATCATCGATCAATAAAAATAAACTTTTTCACCTAAAAATGAAAAAACCAACAGAATTTAACATAAACAAATATAAAAAATTTTGTATAATTTTTAATCAAGTAAAAAGACAAAGCAAAGCCTTATATTATAATGATATAATAGAAACAAATAAACACATGAAAAAAACATGGAACATATTACGCACTATAATATCCAAATCTAAATCAACTGCCAGCTTCACATCGAGAATATCTGTTAATAATGAAGAAATAACTGACCCCAGTGAAATCGCCTCAAATTTTAATGACTCCTTTGTGAGGATTGGTCAGACAATAAACGAGAATGTTCCATATACAACTAAGAATTTCCGAGAATACTTAAATGGCAATTTTAGCGAGACCTTCTTTATTGTCCCAACAAATGAACAAGAAATTATATTGACAGTAAATCAATTAAAAGGAAAAATGAGCTCAGACTACAATAACTTATCAACAAGAGTTATGAAAGAGGCAATATTGCAAGTGGCAAAACCCCTGACACACATTTTTAACCTCTCCTTTACAGAAGGAAAATTTCCCGACAAACTCAAAATAGCTAAAGTGATACCGATACATAAAGGTGGCAACCCTCAGATGCTAGGAAATTATAGACCCATAAGCTTACTTCCAGTTTTCTCAAAAGTACTAGAAAAAATAATGTATCGTAGGGTCATCAGTTTTTTAAACAATTTCGAAATACTATATAAACACCAATATGGCTTCCGCAAAAGTCATTCCACAATTCATCCCATCTTACATCTTCTTCAGTATGTCGCGGATAGCAATGATAAACCCACAAAGGACTCAACCTTAGCAGTATTCATAGATCTGTCGAAAGCCTTTGATACGATAAGTCATGACATATTGCTTAGCAAACTAGAATTCTACGGAATAAGAGGCAAGGCGAACGATTGGTTCAAAAGCTACTTATCAAATAGGTTACAATTTGTCGATGTTAACTCGCACCAGTCCTCAACGCAAACAGTTAACTGTGGTGTCCCACAGGGCTCCGTTCTCGGACCCCTCTTGTTCTTGATCTATGTCAATGATGTGAGCAACTCAACAAGGCTAAATCTACTTTCATTTGCTGATGATACAACCCCTTTTACATCTGGGCATGATCTGGAGAGATTGGAAACTGAATTAAACGCAGAACTTACAAATATTTTTATCTGGTGTTGCTGTAATAAACTTCAAGTAAACGCTAATAAGTGCAAATATATTATGCTGCACCCACCAAATAACCCAAACAAAGCAAATATGCTACGTATCTTTCTGAATAACACTAAGCTTTCACCGGTCGATAACTCCCAGTCTGAAAAGGTGGCTAAATTCCTGGGAGTTTATCTTGATGAAAATCTCAGTTTTAAACACCAGGTATCTACTATTTGTTCTAAAATATCGAAAATAATATATTGTTTGAACAAAGTAAAAAACATACTACCACATAAAGCAATGAAGTCGTTATATTATGCACTTATACATAGTCAGGTATTATACGCAATCCAAGTATGGGGCCACGCATCTTCTTGTTGTAAAATATACACTCTGCAGAAACGAGCCATTAGAGTAATCAATCGCAAAAGACTTAACAGTCATACAGATCCTTTATTCAAAATGAACAATATTTTGAAATTTAACGACCTTTACAAATTGAACGTTTCATTATTTATGTATGACTGGAAATATATGAACCTACCACAATCGTTTGAAACGTTTTTTAATGTTAGATCCACTGGAACTCTTACTAGACAAGCAGGATTAATACAGATTGATAAACCAAGAACGAAGTTTTCTGCAAATCTGCCGAGACATAGCTTTCCAAAAATATGGAATGCAATTGAGTCTGGTATTCGAGGTCTCCCCACCAGAAGCCTATTTAAAAAACAATTAGCTATGAAATACATACATAACTACTCTTCGAACATATCATGCGCATATCGCATGTGTCCCGACTGCCACCCTAATATCTAAATATTACTATTTTTTAATATTAGTATTGTGAAATGTATTGGATAATGCCTTATGATGGGTATTCATCTTCTCTTACGAGAATGTGCACTCCACTGACATTTCCCCTACACTGACTCACACTAATTTACTAAATAATTCTTAATCGGTCGTCATTTCAAGCAACAAATTTATAAATTTATAAAGCCTTACCTTTATCTTTCTGAACTGCCCTTTGCAAAATCTGGACCGGTAACTAATTGCTTAACACTCATTCATACTCCGAGAAGGCATCTTCCTAGGATCCAACTCACCAGGCAAATATCTCTCTCCCTTTGTTTGTCTCCCACACCCCAAGGCAGGTATATACTTGTCAACTGTTATCACATCCTAAACGGCCACTAATGTCTCATATGAGATCATTTTATGTGACAGCCGGTGGCCCTCGCTATAACTCTCTACACCCTATACTGAAGGCGGTGGTGATTATGTTTTAACGATGTCTACTGCATGACTATTGAATTTGTACGACCATACCAAGGAGACAACAGGAAGACAGCTAAATTTGCTATGTTGTCTCCTAACAATATATCATGTTGTGTTTAATTTTGTATAGTTGTGTCTTATGTTTTGTTATTCAGTGATATATTGTTGAATAAAGTATATCTATCTATCTATCTATCTATGTGAATATAAATTACTGAAGAGAATCATTACTGTTTCCTAGTCATAGACAGGAAATGCAATTGTGCAAAATACAAATATAAAGACCTTATAGTGTGAGCACCTGATCGTCTTAGGTTTTCATTTGTAAACACAGTTGGGTCTGTACATCTCCGGGTACAAAAATCTTTCATTCATTCCTCCATTATGGATAAAGGCCTATTTAAAGTTCTTAGATAAAAAGCACAAGAATCATTTTATCTCTTACACTGAAATATACCCTTTGTTGTTACACGATTCTCTCTCTCTCTCTTCTCGTATCAAAGAATATCTAACGGATCCAAACCAAAGTAGATAAAATTAAAGTTTTTAAAAATCATAGATTTGGCTTTCTTATGAAAAAGTCCCATCAATCCAAAAGTATATATGGATACAAGTCGTCGTGTGAGAACCATAAGGTTCTATCTTCCACTGGAAGATAGAACCTTATGGTTCTCACGCGACGATTAGTGTCTTACCTTTATTTTATGAAGATTGGAAAGATTCTATAAGTTAATTTATGAACTTACATACCTATTTCATATGGCGCTTTTGGTGAATCGGTTTTGTTAGAAAATACCGCTTTACAGGTAATTTATTTGGACTTTCCTATTGTCCTGTTCTGTGTTATTTCTCCGTCGTGTAACAACACAAAGCACAGTACAGCCGTGGCGGACTTGCCAATTTCCACGGGATGGGAAACAATATTAAGTTGCGAACACTAATTATTGGACCAACCCGGTGCTTCATTAAATAAACTTGTACCGATGATGATTTTTATTACCTGCCAAACGCATGCGTGGACATCACTGCAAATACGAGAGTCCACGGCGATTGTCCTGCAGATGACATATTGGCAATTTTAGAGGTGGGTGAATCTGGAATACCCAGAAAGAACCAATGAGCAACTGTGAGTAATTAATGGACTTTTCTTCAATTTACTGTCATGTTATTGGTTTAAAACAAGTGTAGCTTTTTTGTGGCAAACGTGCTGAATGCATGCAGATCACTTGCTTTCGACCAACGCTAACCTTCATACTCCCTCTCATGTAAAATTGTATCAACATTTTGTGGGTATACATATATTTCTGTAACCGCTGTACTAAAGATTATTATTGGAGACAAGGACAAATTCATGGAGTGTTGTCTTCTTTAGAGCCGAAGGGTTTACTTTCCATTTTTACAATGTAACTTCTAAACGTTTTGTTAGTGCTGAAGGCTTTGAAATTATTTTGTTTGTAAAGTGCAAATATTATTAAAGTTATTCTCAGTGATAATGTATTTTTATTAATCATAGGTATCCCTTTTTATATCCTTGAATCTTGAATTGTTTAAAAATATACCGAAACCGGCAATAATAATCAGTGGGTCATTACTGTTTAGGCTAAGACTAAGATCATTAAAATCCTCGGGGTAGGAATGGAGATAAATTATATAAAACTGAAGTTTGGTAGAAAGGAATCCTTGGAGCATTCTTTGGAATACCCAAACTATTTTGCAATAATGGACAGATATTATATCAGTCCACTTTCAAATTAGTTTGGTTATTCCAAGAACTTAAGGGCATCGAAAGCATCCGAGCGCAAGAAGGGTTGGGGTATCAAAAGGTCACTCAGGTATGAATTAAGAAAGTATCGTAGATTATTTATTAATTTGTTTATTGGTGTTTAAGGTCTCAAACGTCTGCACAGTGGCTACTCGTGACCTCACCATGGAGGTAGATCACTCAAGTTTCCAAGAAGCACTGCCTAACTTACCGGGGTTCCAACGGGGAATGTATCATAAAGTGTGATGTGATAGTCGGTCTCCTGTACAATGTTATCAACATTTTGTTTGTATACATATATTTCTTTACCTGCTGTACTAAAGTTTATTCCTGGATACAAGGGCAAATTCTTAGAACATTGTCTCCTTTAGAGTCGAAGGGTTTACTTTCCATTTTTACAATGTAACTTATAAACGTTTTGTTATTGCTGAAGGCTTTGAAATTATTTTGTTTTTAAAGTGGAAATATTATTATATCCTTTCCACGATCTTGATTTGTTTGAAAATATACCGAAACCAGGAATAATAATCATTGGGTCAATACTGTTTATGTTAAGATGAAGATCATTAAAATCCCCGGGGAAAGAATGGGGATAAATTATATAAAGTTGAAGTTTGGTAGAGAAGGAAACCTTGGAGCATCCCTTGGAATACCCAAACTATTTTGCAATAATAGACAGATATTATATCAGTCCACTTTCAAACTAGTTTGGTTATTCCCAAAACTTAAGGGCACCGGAAGCGACCGAGCGCAAGGAGGGCTGGGGTAGCAACAGTGCACTCAGGGATCAGTTAAGAACCGGAGTTTACAACGTGTAAATTGTGATGTGATAGTGAATAGTATTGTCATTGTTAGCACGGATGTGGTGAGGGTAGGCTCGTCACTACCACCAGAATGACTCAAATTATAGTAAGATACCGTCCCTTGAGGGGGACAGGAACCACCCCCCCCCCCCCCACATCAGTATTACTGATACCCCTTCCAATGCCAGTGACACACGTAAAATACGAGTAATCGAGTGTTTATCAGCTGCAGATCTCGGAAGGTAAAGTCTTTTTTCGGGTGGACGAAGTCGAAGTACCCGGGAAGAACAGCGAGCAACTGTCAGACCCCCCACATACTAACTCTACACAAGCAGGGTTAGCATTAGTTGAAGACAGGTGCACCATCGATGTGCAGTAGGCTTTAGTACACAGCGCCACCATGCACCAACGTGGGCAATGGGGTGAAGTGTCTTGCCCAAGGACAGAGTGAGGACCTCTCGCCTTGGAGCCTGCACCTCTGCCAACTGAGCAACTGCCCCCCCCCCCCACCCATTTAAAGGATTAAAATGGAATATTTAAAGGCAATATTTTAACCCTCTGAAGATCTTAATATGGGAGCATTATTCTGAAAGACTGGAAAATGCATTTTATTACACCTTAATGCATTTTTAAAGTTTATGAATGTATTTCATCACTCAAATTAGTGGGCAGAGCCAAAAATATCCATTTCTGATTCGTGTATCAAACCCTTTGAATGCTGGTCACATGTATGCCATTTCTGGTTTCTTATAAAAATGTTCTGATTCCTGTATGAATATCTGTAAATACTGCTAACGAAAACCCATTTCTGATTTGTTAAAAAATATTTTTCTCCCGGAAATAAGCCTCCATGAATTCTCTTTCTTTACAGTTTATTCCTGATACTTTAACCATTTTCACACAGACTTGAATTTACTGGTGGCCGTAAATTCTGTTTCTCTAGTTTTATTTGAGTTCGCACGCATTGATATACGAAATCAAATACAGGACTCGTTCCCACCATGACCTATTGTGTCATTTATCCTAAACTACCCACAGCATAATTATAGTGTTTGGAATTCTTTTAGGACCATTGACCCATAAGACCAACGGGAAATTTATAGCTAATTTAATCAACATTGAATATTATCAGGATCAATACTCGTCAATATACTAAACTGAATATTTACCTCTTACCCTGCGCGGATAACAACGACACATGCATAATAGTTTGAAACATCTAAAAGCTTACAAATTGCGTCACAAAACACAGCCTACGACCCTCCGCTGATACAAGCTCAAGGAGCTCATTCCAAGGAGGGGCCATAAGCTGCGTATCCGTGACGAAAATTGAAAACGTGATCAGATTTGAATGGAAGTTTTGTACATCGAGCTGACTGGTTTCTACAGATACGCTGGACAAAGGGTAAAATCCATTCCGATCAATACTTATTTTCACGTGGCTAACCATGCACGGCACAATATTAACTGGTTGTAATGTTTTGTGTGTTCTTCATAAGAAATAGATCCCAGCAGGCATTGTTGTCTGGCACCGGGGTGGGAGTGGGGTGTCACAATATGAAGATGTCGACAATATCATGCGACCAACCATTTTATAAATGTAACCAGCCAATGGCGGATACAGAGGGGGGGGGGGGGCCTTTAGCTCGTGTTTGTCTCCCATGTAGGGCGTAGCCAGGATTTTCATTTGGGGACAATACATGAATTGAAGTAAAACATACAGCGACATTTATTACCTCCATCACCATTCGCTATGGAAAACAAATATTCCGTTGAAATTATGCAAAATACATCTACTGGTCGCTTCCATTTATAGCGTCACCAACACAGCATGATTTTGTGGTGTTACATGCCCCTAGCCTCAGGTACCCCATGGCTATGCCAATTATGGGTCAGGATCTTACATGGAATAGTCATGGCGTACCATGACTGCTGAAAACTTTCAAACGCTGGCAGATCGCAATGTTCTCCTGAGGTTAAGTCGGTTATGACTGTAAACAATGTGTCCAAAATACAATATTATGGTAAACGGATCTGAAGAGCATATTTCAAATTTTCTAATTCTGTCTTGAACGTATGACAGAATTTGAAATTCTGAAACATGCTGTTTAAAAAGTGTTAATTAGCCGTTCAAAAATTCAAGAGGATTTCCACCCCAGAAACCACCAGAATGCCCCATTTGGTCGCTCATTTCCAAAAAATGTCTGGGGGGAGAACCCCCCCCCCAGACCCCCCCCCCCCCCCCACAAAAGCTCGTGCCTTCGGCACTCGCGGCAGATGCCTTCGGAATCTGCACGATCCCCCCCCCCCCCTTTGAGAATTCCTGTATCCGCCACTGTAACCAGCCATGCTCTGAAGGGCATACCCAAGTGGCGGGCGTGTGGGGGGGTGGGTAGGGTCGAGTCACAATAACGGGGTCAACAATGTAGTGTGACTAATATCTTGCATGAATATGCCATGCAAGATATTGACCCCCTTCGTACCAATACTTCTTTTATACATCTAATTAATCATTCGGAGGGCGCGGTGGCTCAGTAGGTAGAGGTGCAGGCTGCAAGCCGAGAGGTCCTAGGTTCGAATCCCACTTGCGGCAACCGCGTTGTGTCCTTGGGCAAGACACTTCACTCCCATTGTCCATGTGGGGGCACGGTGACGTTGTGCAGTAAGGCGTACTGCACGTTGATGGTGCACCTGTCTTCATCCAATGCTAACCCGTTCTTGTGTGGAGTTAGTATGTTGGGGAGCTGGCAGTTGCTCGCCGTTGCTCGGTGGTTTTCTCCGGGTGCTCCGGCTTCCTGCACCCGTAAAACTGTCGTGGTCATGATTAGCCATTGTGCAGAAATATGTGACCTTAAAACACCAATAAATAAATAAATAAATAAATAATCATTCATTCATTCATTTCACTATATTTTTCATTTTGTACGTGAAACTAAACGTGCTCAGCGTAACAAGTAATGGATGAACGGGACCAACATGCATATTTATGCACACTGACCCCGTTCAACGACCACACGCTAAATAATATTTAGGCTATTTCCTGCAACTCCGCCAGTATTGGGTATTATCTCTGCCAGCATTGAATATTAACAACATTAGCATGCATGAATATGCTATGCCAGATATTGACCCTATTCCCGAGGTGATAGCCGAATGGGGCCATCGTGCATATTCATGCACTATGGCTCCGCACAACCATCACCACGTTATGTTATATTTTGATTTATTCGTGCAACTCCGCAGGTATTTACTATTAGCTCAGCCAGTAATGTACACTGCCATGATCAACATGTATGAATATGTCATGCTAGATATTAACCCCACTTCTCTCAATACTAATTTTATAGAAATAACTGATCTTTCACCATTTTCCTTGATATATGCATATGACTAATCCCACACAGCATGAGAGGTGATAGTTGAATGGGACCATCGTACATATTCATGCACGATGAACACACTCAACCATCACCAGTTATTTAACCCTTTACCTAACGTGAAAAGCAGACGACACTTGCAAAAATAATTCTTGAATAACTAATTTTTTTCATTTTTTGTCTCAAAAACATAGGTTATGACCCCTCGTTGGAACGAGCTCGACGAGCTCGTTCCAACGAGGGGTCATAACCTATGTTTCTGAGAGAAAAAATGAAAAAAATAATGAAAATTAATTGGCGATTTTTGAGAATAGCGCTGGCCGGTTTTGGCCGTTACGTTGGGTAAAGGGTTAAAATTTTGGTTTGTTCTTGCAGCTCCTCCAGTATTTGTTATTAGCTCAGCCAGTACCGTATGCTGTAATGATCAGCATGCATGAATATGCTACGCTGGATATTAACCCCTTTCTCGCCGATACTTATTTTATACATCCAACAAGCCATTCACAACAAACATTATTTTATACAAGTGGCTACATTGGAGGGTGAGGGGTCACAGTATGAATAATAGGCCAATTCACGCACCCATCAACCACATTCCCACTGTTTCTTATTATAGCACCGACACTGCGCCGGCAAACATAATCAAAATGTTAGTAATTCTCTTTATGAGATATTACCTCATGTTTATGGCCATAGACGTTGACCCCATTTCCACCAGCACTTTTTATATAATATTTATGCAAGATGTCAGTATTGAATTATTAACACTACCAAAATTGAATATAATCAGAGTTTGCACGCATGGATACACCCATTTCTACGGTTGCTAGTTATACAAGACCGTGACAATGATAAAGATTCGTACACATCAATGCAGCCAAAATGTCAGTACCAGGGCCACGCGCCCGAACATGCCCCACTGGAACTGCCAAACGTGTTGGCAGTTGCAGCCATGCATGCTTGTGCTCAGTAATATCATGTCCCCATATTACTTATTATATAAAATTCAGGCACATTCGTGCTTCCCCTCCGAAATTGTGTATGAGAATGCTGTACCAGTGATTAACCCCATTCCCACCAATACTTATTTTATACATGTACTAACCCTCTACAGAACAGCATTATCTGGATGTTATGTTATGTTATATAATGATATGTTACAAGGCATAACCCTTTGGGCCAACAGAACGTTAATTATGGGGAATGGGGGGGGGGGGGGGTAGGCACTGTATCAAGGTGGCAATCCTTCGCCCAACGCGAACAGCAGACGACACTTACAAACAAATTTCTTGAATAACAAAATTTGTCATTCTCTGTCCCCAAAACGCGACCTGTGCCCCCGACCTGTGACTTCCAGTGATGGGTCACAAGCTACGCCTCTGAAACAAAAATATAAAAAAACATAATAGAATTTGAATGACGTTTTGTAAAAAGTACTAGGCACTTTGGACGTTATGTTTGGGCAAAGGGTTAAAACGAATTTTTTTATTATATGACTAACCACGCTAGCCATGTACTGAGCAGCCTTAAAACATGCTGTACTATGGATATTATTTATAGGCATACAGAAGTTCTTTAAAAACCATTGACTCATTATAGCAACAGGCCTTCGTTGGCATTTAAGGGGAAGGGGGGGGGGGTCACTATACAACATGGAGGAGTCATCGATTGGAAATGCACATAAATACTCACAATTTGGCATTCATTCAACCATCGAGGTCTATTAGGGATAGTAGCATTTCTCTCTCCAGCTGTCTCTCTGCAATGATGGGGACATTAAGGACGGGTGTCACAATTTTAGGGCACCAACAATTTAAGAGAACCGTGATTCGGCATTAAGTGAGTCTGGAATTGTTGGTTCACAAGAGCCACAGCAGATGGTAGTTAACACTTCGCAGCATCACATCCATGTATGAATACATATTTAGTAAAATTATCGGTGAGTCAAGTAAGTCAAGTTGATACTTTCTCTAGGTCCTTCCTCGACTTGATAGTCAGTATTTGACCACCAAGCATCTTAATAAAAAGTTTCCCATCGGCTGCCCAGCAATTATCCACCGTTTTGGCTTTCCGCAGTAACAGTGCATCCTTAAATAGGCCTTGCTTAAACTTAGGCAGATCTTCGTTAACGAAACACCTCTCGAATCCCGGAATTTTGTTTTTCAGCTTACTCCTCTCTTTGAATAACTTCATCCTGGCTCGGTAACTGGTGAATCGGACAATAATTTGACGTGTGCTGCCTTCGTGTTTGGGACCAACTCTGTGTGAACGATCTATTCACTTATATTAAGCTCAGTCTGCAATTTGCTAGCTAGGTTCAAAACAATGTGGTCTGTATTCTCGTTCTCATCCTCTTTTATGCCACTCACTCTTCAACTGTATCTTCGTGTATATTGTTCTAATTTGTCATCATTTCGCTCTGTCAGCTTGGAATTTTCACGTTTTAACGCTGATATGTCATCCCTCATACATGTATCTTTTGTCGCCTCCTCCACAGCCGTACAGATGAGAGACCTAATGTCATTATAAAGGGTTTTTTTAAGCTGGTCTACCAGGGCTACTACATCAACCGAGCCACCCGACACAGTGGGAGCAGTAGAAGCATTTGGATTGACGCCCGTTGCCGTTTTATCCTCTGAAGTATCTACTTCCCTGTCAGTGATCCACTCCGATTCTTCACCCACGTGTGAAAGCTAACAGACCCGAACTGATTCTGCCTTAATATATTTCTAAGGGCTTGACCGTTTTCGTTTTCCTTTTGCGTCAGAATTAGGCATTACTCATGCAGATTCGATTAGGGCATCAGACCTGGGTTGATCGATTATCGCTAAGTTTCCATCAACTTCCATCGCTTGCAAGAACAACAATCCGAGTGTCAATACACGAACAAGAATCCAAGTGCCAATATTTATCCGTTGTCATGACGACAATACAACGAAGTTGTGTAACAGGAGGAGAGATAAGTGCGAGAGCCGGGGTCCGGGGATCGAACCGTCGACCTCTAGCACACAAAGCGACCAAATTACCACGAGACTACGAGATCCGGACCAACCAGGCTGGTTGGTAAATGGCCTTTATACCTCGACCGCTACACTACTCTCCCCTTCTTTTGAGATTCACCGCATGTGAATCTCACCCAAGTTCCTCCCTCAGGGCGGTCGAAACACCCACAGTGCCACGAACTGCTGAGGATCGGACGAGCCCCCAAATGTAACAGGAGGAGAGATAAGTGCGGGAGCCGGGATTCGAACCGTCGACCTCTAGCACACAAAGCGACCAATTTACCACGAGAGATCCGGACGAACCAGGCTGGTTGGTGAATGGCCTTTATACCCCGACCGCTACACATTGATGACTTGGAGTTGACTTAAAAGAATCGAACTTGAATAGTTAACATCCACAGGAAAAATATAAATAACCACACCTCCTCCTAGTAATCTACTGCATCACCTACAGTATATACACATACATTTCGCTCCTCCCATCACCGCTCCGACTTAAAAACTTGCTTTTAAAACCATAGATTTATCATTGTGCCTTCCATCTGCACAAGCGCCATCTATTGTTGGATAACACGATAGGAGCTCACTTGAAAGAGATGTTGTATTGAGATTTATATGGGGGTGATATATACGATGAAAAACATTTTCTTAACCAATATTTTTATTTCCTCAATGAAATGAGGTTTGGCGAACCGGCAATGCCTATATTAACGCTGTACCCTACAGAAACATACAATACAATGGTGCAAGTCCAACTGGACACAAAACAGAAACTAAACCAATAGATTGAAAAGAAAGAGAAAGTACCACACTATATCCCGTCATTTCCTTAAAATATTTTACCTATCTATCGGGTGTGGGGGCAATCTGCTTTCATTTATATGATTGGCCCACAAAAATCTCTCTCATCCAATAATAATAACACTTTGGCCAGCCGCTGATTTGTCGCGGTTCTCGGACGAGAAGGCCTTGGTAACCCCTGAACTCCCAACTGCCTCCCTGTTCCCACGCTTCTCCTCTCCTCCCAACATTCGGAGACGAACAGCTTGATGACATCCCTTGCCCCATTCTTCCCAATCTCTCCGATTAGCACATTAACCCTCTCCTTTGAGACTCTCCCTAACCACATGTCCTTCATTCTCCCATCCCCCTTCCCCATTATACTCCCAGTGAATCTCATTCTTTAAGACTGATACTTTGGGCATTCTAGAAGGAAGTGTTCCAGGGTCTCCACCATGCCCAAGTTACACATCTGGCACTCCCTTTAACCGTCTTTCCCAATTTTTCCCCTCTGCTCCAGGGATCGCGACCTCAGCTTGAACAGCAGTGACCTCCCAAAGGTGCCATCAAGGTACTCTTCAAAACCTGGCCTCTCTTTATCACGCAGGCCACCCAAAGACCTCTTTGATTTGACCCCCTCTCGACAATTACGGTTACAATCCTCCATGACCCTTTCTCTGACGATTTTTTTACCCTGGTTTGCCCCAACGTCCAGGTCCGAGATCTCCAATGAGTAGTTCTCTACTAGCTCCCTCACTTGGACCATCCACCCCGTTTTGATATTTGAGTTGAAAATTCGCAGGAACATTACTTTACACCATCGGCTGTCGGGGAGATTCACCAAATAATTAAGATAACCGAATTTCAACAGGTCTATCCTGTCCTTGATCCTCATCCACCCAAGCTCACCCCTGATTGCTTCTAGCGCTGCGGCATTACTCGACCCCGTTATCCATCGGCCTGCATCGTTCTGTAAGATTTCCAAGCTCTTTACGGCCGTCTGGTTTAGAGGTACCACTTCCGTACCGTATGTTATACTTGGCAGCCCCACCATTTCCCAAATGGTTTTCCCCACGAAAACCTTATTGAAACTGTTTCTCCCTATAAGTTTCATTTGGTTAAGGATTCGCTTCCCCTTCAGAATCAATTTATTTGTGTGGTTTCGGTAGATGCCTCTTCCTGTAATGTTTATATTTACCCCCAAATACTCGTAATCACCTGTCTCTCCTACACTGAGAAGTTTGCTGCTCCCTTCCGGAATGCAGAACTCATCCACTCTCCACCTTCGAGTGGGGTCCACTTTGCGGCTCACAAGTATAACTTTGCTCTTGCTTTCATTAAGTTCGAGTCTCCATTTGCTCCCATATTTCCCAACAATTCCCAGCATTTTCGTTAGCCCCTCTTCGCTTTCTGACACTAGAACCATATCGTCTGAAAAAAATAGCCCTGGGATCTTCAAGTCCCCAACTGCTACCCCCTCGTCGCTACGCAGGAGCTCATCTCCTAAACCTTTGATGTACAATGCAAACAGGATTGGCGAAAGGATACACCCCTGTTTTAGGCCTATCTCCATAGGCACACGTTTTGTTGTAATGTTTCCCAGGCTAAGTTCACTCTGTACATCTTTATATAATGCTTTCATAATTCCAACAAACTCGCCTCCTAAGCCCAGAGCCTCCAGCTTGCGCCACATACCCTCCCTCCATACTCTATCGTATGCCTATTTGACATCCAAAAAGGCCATAAACATCTTTTTCTTTTTTGCTTTCGCGGATTCTATCATTTGGGATAGCGTGAAAAGATGGTGGGTTACTCTCCTTCCCTTCCTGAAGCCATTCTGGATTTCTCCCAAAAAACCCTTCTCCTCAATTACCTCCTCTAGTCTCCCATAAAGGACTTTACAGAAAACCTTTCCAATGTTGCTACTGACAGAGATCCCTCGATAGTTATCCAAAACATCTTTTTCCCCCTTTTTGTGAATAAATGTCACTTTGCTTTCCCTCCACTCCTTTGGGACCTCTTGTTTTTCTATGGTTAAATTGAATAGGGCAGTTAGGCTTTCCAAGAGTTCCTCTCCCCCTTTTTTGATAAACTCGTTAGGAATTTCATCAACCCGTCCCGCTTTTCCATTCCTCAATTTAGAGATCACCCTTCGCACCTCCTCAGTTTTGATTTCGCTGCACACGAAGTCCAAGAGATTTTCCTCGACCTGGTTCGGACACTCCGGTGGGTTCCCCATGCCCCATCGCTTATCGTTTACCTTTTCCCAGTGCTTGACTAGTTCTAATGCGATTTGATCTCGCTCTTCTGTAACTCTGCCATCTACTTTAATGTTCTGTTGGTTATTCCCTTTGTTACGTTTGTTCACCCATTTCCAAAATACGCTCGAACTCGACCCCCCTGTCGTTCTTATCGTCCTAATAAGACTGCTATTTCGCACTCTCCGGTTGTCGTCTTTAATCTTGTTTATTTTATTTCGTGCTTGTTGGTATTCTTCCTTTGCTACCATGGCCTCATTGCTTTCCACCCCCTTAAATTTTCTACTTCTCCTGTATGCAGCACATTTAGCTTTTCTAACCTTTATGACCCTTTTCAGTTCTTCGTTCACTCTATACCCAAGTTCCCGTGTTGGCACCCTAATCTTTCCTACACTTTCCTTCCCTGCCTCCACTAGGCTCGCAACTATGGCGTCGACCATCTTCTGGACACTACCCCCCTTGTGTGTGGCTGCAAGCTTTGGTTTCAGTTTTTCTTCGAACTTCGCCCAGTCGGCATCCTTTTTGAGTTCCCAAATCTCCTTGAAGCTTCCTTTCCTTTTCTCTAGGTTTTTGGCCCTCATCGTCACTGTAATCAAGTTGTGATCACTATCCAACTCCATTTTGCCCTCATCATCCACTTCTACCCTTATCACCTCCCTCCATAAATTCATATCTATGAGAATGTAGTCAATTATTGATTTTCTGTCGTTTCTCTCCCAGGTCCATTTCCCCTTACATCTAGCGTCCCTGTTCAGAATGTTCAGACCGAGCTCATTTGTGAAGTTCAACAGCTTCCTTCCATTCCTGTTGACTTTCTTGTCCCCACCCTCTATGCCTTCTTCCTTGTCACCTATGTGTCCATTAAAGTCGCCCATCAGAATTATACCGAGCCCCCTGTTTTCTAGTTCAGTGATATTGGACCTTAGTGTTGAGTATATCGAGTCATTCCACTCGGGTTTACTTCCCTCCACCGCACAGTACACAATCCCAAGGGCAATACTTTTGTTTCTCAGACTGATCTTTACCCATCCAATTTCTTTTGACACATCAGCCGAGGTGATGATATCTTCCAGATCTGTAATCAGCGACGGTTTTAAATCCTCTTTAATGTACATGCCTACCCCTCCCCCCCCCCCTTTTCTGGCCTTCCGTTCGCCCTACACCTATGCACACACACCCGCTTACTTGGTCTACCCGTTCCTCGTGTCTTACCCACGTCTCGCTTAAGCCCATGACATCAAACTCCTCTGCCTCGATCAATGTAGCAATTTCACTTACTTTCCGGTGGAGACCCTGGATGTTGCTATAACCCACTTTCAGGGTACCGAGGTTCATTGGCTTCCGCCTACTGGGCCCATTGTTTTCTGGTGCTAGTCTTGGTAAACTTATCCTGTCCCCCTCACTCTTGTTCACCCCACATATGTCCACTCTCGTTATACTTGCCTCTGACCTCCCGCCCCGCTCCTCTCCAAAAAAGGCTCTGCTACCCGTACAATTTTATCCCCTAATACCCGTTTCCCCGCCCTGCTAAGATGCAGCCCGTCACGCCCGTACATGCTCCCATTGCCCCAAAACGTGTCCCAATGGTCGATAAATGGAATTCCCAGATCAACACAGTAGTCCTCTAACTCTTCATTTAGCGCCAAAATCCTTCAGTTCCGTTCGTCCCCACCTCCAAGGACAGGAAGGACCCTGGATACGACTACCCTTGCATTCCTACTTAGCAGTTTGCCGACTAAGCCTCTATACGACTCCACCAAACTTACTGACCTTCTCTCCCTGATATTGTTGGTCCCCACATGGACCACCACTATCGGTTCCGGTCCTGACCCTGCCACAATGCCATCTACCCGGTCCCTGAGATCCTCCACCTTCGCCCCCGGAAAGCACAAGACTGTTCGATTGGAACTATCAGGACCACAAACTACATTGTCAATCCCACGTACAATGCTGCTCCCCGCTACAACTAATTTTCTTCTTCTGGCCCCAGTTCCTATATCATCTGCACATCCTCTCGTTTTGCAAGCTCCTGGCCCCCTCTTTCTCTTGACCGCCCTCCTTACCCCGACTGGCCTATCATCATCATCAACAACCATCTCACCCCCCACACTTTCCCCCTCACTCTCGTCCCCAGGGGTATCAGAGTCTAAAACACTAAACCTGTTTTCTAAACACCGCCTAGCAACCTTGGCAGCCTTACGCCGACTCTGGCTTCCGGACTCGACGCAGCCCTGACCTGACGCCACCTTCCGAATTTTCCTACTAGAACCCCCCTCCTCAGTCACACCCCCACATCAAGCATTATTCCCCCACGTTTCCTGCTTCCCAGTTTCCCCCTTGAGTCCACAACGACCTTCCACCCACCTTCCACCTCACCATCGTAGGTAACCTTCAACGGGGTAACTCCAGATACACCGGCCCTCCCCAACCTCCCTCTCAGCTCTGCAATCTCCCGCTCGAATCCAACACACTTCTCTAACAACTGTAAAATATCCCTGCAATTCGCACATACCCCACTACTCTCCATTGACCGACCACCACCATACCTCAAATTACACTGTCAGGAAAGGTCTTGTCAGGATTCATTTCCTCTGGATAATAAACCTTCTCTATTGAATAAATATTGTTTGACGTACCAACGCTTCTTTTTGGATCTGAATTTTTGAATAACCAGGAGAACCAGCTTGTTTTTGAAGTGATTCACGACCTTAATTTATCAAGTGGACGTTTTCGCTAACTGTGAAAATCGCATTTCTCCAAGGATGAATCTTTCTCTGATCTCGTTTAAGACGCTCTCTGTGTCGATCACACTGTAAAACACCTCTACCCCGCCCCATTTCCAAGTAAGTTGCATAGGCTGCATGTAATAATAGCTGTTACGAATATATAGGCAATAGTCATTGTCTTCAAGCTGGTTTTTCTGTTTTTTCTGTTTTTCTGTCCTTTCTTGTCTCACTTCCCTTTACTCTTCTTTCCTTCTTTCTTACTTTTCTCACATTCATGGTTTAAGCAATATCCGGTATAGTCGTCATATGTTCTGACAACTCACGCTTAATTTCCTTTGCTTCAAGCTAACTTTGATCAGACTATTAGCCTTGCACTGGCTGGGGAATTGCACCCATGCACTGTTGTGTTCATGGATGCGAGGCCCCACCCAGTTAGCTGGGCATCTGCCCAGACTATATTATAATTTCGAATATTGGTCATGATCGTAGGTAGCTTTGGACAAATTTAAGTAGTGTTTTTACCACCTCAGATAATTGATACATTTCATGGTTTAGGGAGATGACGCACATAAGCTTTCAGCTTTTTGCCAAATCCCTCTATTATTCTGTTACTCTACACTGTTGAACAAATGTTATATAAGATATCTCATCCTTCTTCTTTACTGTTTGTAAACATTTTGTTATATACGACTTTTTTAAAGATTAAAATATTGTTTAAACTAAATATTGTTTAAACTGACATTAGAGTGATATTAGTGGTGTGGCCCAATTTTGTTACAGACGAATGTCTTTGTTCTGCATATTGTTTATTCCCAACTGGCCGAATCCCAACAAGACGAATGTCGAAAATGGTCATCCCAACAAGCCGAATCCCAACAGGACGCATTTTATTAAAATTACTGTATAACCCATTTATTTTTAAGGTGCAAAAATGTGTATCGGGGGTATTTTGAAGGCAAAGAAATATAAAACGATTATCAAAAATTCATAGTTTATTGTGAATGAAGTCGAAAACATTTCATCATAAAACGTTAGAATGCTCAGTACAATATATTATTATATAATGTGCGCTCTTTATAGGGCTGCACGGTATATCGATAAACCGATATATACCGGTATTCAAACCAATATCGATTGAATACCGGTGTAATTTCAAAAATATCGGTTTATCGTCATTATTTATTTACCCACAATTTTGATTTTCAAGATGTTCTGAGTTTTTTAATTGTAGCCCCGAATGAATAATATTATCCCTTTATCCAAGGAATCGTCTGCTTGTGCCCTCGTAATATACAAATTCAGCAGTTGAAAAAATAATTTTCAAAAAATTCAACAAAACTATATCATGTGACCCCCTCATTGGAACGAGCTCGTCGAGCTCGTTCCAATGAGGGGTCACATGCTATAGTTCTGTTGAAATCTGGGGAAAATCTGAAAAAAACTAATTTTGAAAATAATAAATATATCGTCTGCGTTGGGTAAAAGTTTTTCGAACCGCATCATCAAGGCATGCTAATTCGTTTCGACCGTGATGCCTCGAGTCTCGATTGTGGTACTTGTGTTCATATATCTGAACAGTTTTCGATATACCGGTATACCGCGGTATTTTTTTGAATACCGATACTTGTATTCAGTTTTGAATATCGTGCAGCCCTAGTTCTTTAGTACAATTTTCAACCCTTTTTGAATGAATATTTCCATTTGCATTCTATTTACATTTTTCAAAATTGAGAAGCGAATTTTCAGTTCCGGGACGGCCTGATGGCAGAGAGGACTTTAAAAAATACTTGATCTGAGAATTTGCTTCTAAATTTTATAAAATGCAAATAAGATGCGAATAGAAGTGTTAATAATAGGAATACACATTTATCCTGTCGTATATATAAATTTTCAACCATTTCTATTTGCATATTATTCACATTTTTTAAAATTGAGAAGTAAATTTTCAGTTCATGAACGGCAGGAGGGCAGAGAGGACTTACACAAATCCTTGAACTGAGCATTTGGTTCTAAACTTTTAAAAAATGCAAATGAAATGCGAATGGAAATGTTAATAATAGGAATACATATTAACCATGTCAGGGGCGGCGGAGTCATAACAGACTATAGTAATAGTAAACTAGTCCAAACTTGGACCCAAATTCCGTAATATAATTTTGGGGTTTGGAACGTCCTTTTTACGTACCAAACCCAAAAATTATATTACGGAATTTGTGTCCAAGCTTGGACAATGGTAAAATGTGTGTATGTATTCCATTTCCAGAGTTGCACACAATTTCGTTCCGTATTCATGACATACGCGATACCAAAGTACCCCTCAAACCCACGCCCCACCCCACCCCCACATTGAGCTCCTAAAACTTATTTTCCGTCCTACAATCCTGAGGTTACCCTGAGGTAAAATTGTGCCCCCCCCCCCCCCCCCACACACACACTTCACAAATAATATTGGTACCTCTACCACGTCTAACATTTTGGCAGTCCGACATTCTGTCAGTTGTTTGAGTAGTAGAATCATTTATTAAAGTGACATGTGCTACCATTACATTATTCCAGTGATACATCAACATATTATAGGAACCCGACCCAAGGGGTCTATATGTCACACATAATAAAATATAAAATACATTCTGTGAGCTCAGGGTTGACTTCGGATGCATTCACTCACTCACTCACTCACTCACTCACTCACTCACTGACTTTCGATTTATTTACTAGCTCACTTACGCATTTATTCACTCTCTCATTCACTCAATGGCACAATCCCTCAACCCACCCCACTCCACCTCACCCTACCCAACCCGGGACACCTACCCCCCACCCCCCACACCAACATTCATTCACAGATTCGTCCTATTATGTGTACATAGACGTGACAACAACTCTTCCTGAAAGAGAACAGCTCTCACTTTTTAACTTCGATAAAACCACACAAACGAACAAGCATGATTACTCACAGTACGTGGAGAGTGTATTTATCACCAAATCACCCGCAGAGTATTGATTTAAAGTTAGGAGCCAGCATCAGAATTTATCAAATTGACTTCTTATTGGTATGACCCAATTTTGTTAGAAGCAGATTTCTTTGTTCTATAGAGGACACATTAATAAATAGTGTTCAGTGTCTTCATATACATGACCACAGCCACAAGGTGCATTATCACTTATAAATCTATTAAATTTATGTCCGTTTAAATTAATGCAATTTAACCGCAGCTTCGTGTGAAATATTTGTTCCCTTCTGCTACCCACATAATAAAACCAAGGGACGACATTGTCGTTAATTGCAAGTTTCGTCTTAAAATGATCTACGGACGTACAGATCTGCAGATCTGTGCTTAAGACGTTCCAACGTTTAACCACTGATGGCAGAAACTAGTTAGAAAACCTGTTCGTGTTACATTTAATTTCCCTTAACAAGTTCGAAGATCTTAGCGAGTAATAATTCAATTCTGATACAGGTTGCGGAATGAGCAGCCTAATGTAGTTTGGCACGTTTGTGTATATAATCTTATACAACGCTACTAATTTGTGACGTCGTCTACGCTCTTTGAGTGTTATGAAACTAGATTCCGAATAGATAAGTTGATGACTTGTCCCCCCCAGTGACCCTTATTATAGTTCGTAGAGCATCCATGTGTAGATTTTCTAGGAGTGTTGATTTAGTCTCCGTGCAACCGTCCCATATAACATCGGCATAATCAAACAGCGGGAGAATGAAGTATTGATATAGAGTTTCCAATGCGTGTCTGGACAGTCTGTATTTTAGGCTTCTTAGGCACTTTATCATAGATGAAAAACAATTTATAGCACATGAGGATAACGTAACTATTTTTGACGACAAAAACGTGGGCTACGTTCTGTCTTGTTTTCCTTAATTCTTATTTTTTTCTTAATTAGCAAATTCTCTCTCTGCAGTTTCATCCCTGTTTCTTTTGAAGGCATCTTCGTTAGTGGACTGCGGCAAATCAATGGATGATCGAATTATTATTATTATTATTATTATTATTATTATTATTATTATTATTATTATTATTATTATTATTATTGATACTCTAGCACAAAGTACTCACCACAATAAAATTGTGCGCATTCCGAAAAAGTTAAAAACAGGATTAAGGGGATTGCATTTTCCAAAAATTACTTGAGGAAGTGAGGTTCACTGGTGACTGCGGAAAATCGAGTAATGCATAGCCTAAGAAACAATAGAAACAATAAAAACAGTATCTACCCTCCTGTTTAAAAGTGTAGTGTAAATATAGAAAGAGATGTTTCAAATGAGCAAATGCAAGATGCCGAATCCTTGTTAATTTATTTATTTATTTATTTATTTATTTATTTATTTATTTATTTATTTATTTATTTATTTATTTATTTATTGCTCACTCAAAGTAAAACCGAAACCAAAACCTTAAGGCCACAACCCCAATGCGCCAATCAACAAATGATTGCGTCTTCTACTGGTCCCATGTTTTGAAGAAGAAGGGACGATGTGGGATTTACAAATCCCTTGCGACCCGGTTAACCTTATTTTATTTCACTTGGATCACACGGGCCCAGCTTTCCTATTGCCTCAAATGGGATCTGAGGGGTATGCACGCGGCCAGAATTCCCGGCAGTCCACGTTGGAGTGACAGATTGTCAATAATCAACCCCTCAACGCCATTAAGACTATTGGAGAGTGGGCTCTACTCGGTTCCAGCTTGGCGATGGTAGAGGTTTGAGTCCCACCATGGTGGCGAGCCAGAATATAATGTTGTGCGATGGCAAATTTAAGGGAAGAAGAGAAAAGAAAAAAAAACAGCAACGCCGGTTTGGTAGCGGCCGCGGTATATGACCATAGCGGTTACAAAAAAAGGAGTGGAGGAAGCTCCAACAGTTTATTTTTGAAAAACCGGGAGTCATCCATCAAGCTTTCTGGGAGATAGGATGCCGTATGTGAGAATAGTATGACAGCATAAGAACGAGTATGCTTAAAAGTATGTTTTGAAGTTTTGAAACACATAAAAACACCGTTAAAAGGATTTCAGCTTGTTGTACCCATGAAGCCCGAAGTGTGAAATAAATGTTGCTTTTACAACACGATCGACGACAGATCTTGTTACAAACTAAACATCAGGTTTTCACTCTCAGTGTGCCGGCAATAAAAACACAAGCCCATTACCTGAATCGAAACCAATAAAAGGTGAAAATTTAGAAGTTTCATCATTTAACATCAACTTCGTATGTTAAACACACGGTTTCACAACAGAGATTTTTTAGGATTTACGAAATAATGGAAAGTGCTAAACAAATGACCGTCGGTTGTTCCAATTCGACAGAGGCTTACGAAAAACATCTGATAAATTTTCTTGACATGGACTCTTTTATCTCAGAGCATACATACTACACAAAAACTTTAAAAAATTTACAATTCAATGTTACATCAAATCTCCCATTCGATGATTTGGATTCTGTCCGTGGTGATTCGTTGGACGAATTTCGATTGAATGGTGTGGACGTGGAAATGGATCCAATAGATGAATGCCAAATGCAGTCGAGAGACGGCCTCAATAGTTCGACACACCAAAAAGATGAACGTCCAAATAAAATTCTTTCGGAGTATCTGTTGCTGAAGAATAGTAAATCTAGGAATAAACACAGTTTTTGTGTCTTCTGTAAGAACAATCGTGAATCTTACGCCGTATATTCCAGTCATGTTTTGAAAGACTTGTCAGGTCGTGTAACGTGTCCAATACTGAGACGATACACGTGTCCTATTTGTGGTAGTACAGGAGAAAAGTCTCACACAATTAAACATTGTCCTATGTATACCGGTCAGTATATTGTTAAAACAACTCAGTTCTAAGTGTGTATTGTGCTCTTAATGCTGGAAATGTAATTTTTAACTTTTAAATTGAAATGCTGTGTCTTCTGCGAAATATTTCAGTTTTATATATTCTACTATGGAAGGACACAGACTGGGAAAATGGTAATGATTACACCGGAAGCAAATAGTTATTTAAGGGAAACGTTTATATTGTGATATTGCTGTGCTATATATCTGATGTTATAAACAATGACCGATATCTGCAGTTTGTAACTGGAAATTCTTTCTCGTGAAAATATGTGTGAATCCTTATACCGAGTGAAAAGTTTCGAATCACTGATAGTCTAAGATATACAATGGGAAGTAGGGCTGCACGTAATATCGATAAACCGATATATACCGGTATTCATCCCAGTATCGATTGAATACCGGTGTAATTACAAATATATCGGTTTATCGTCATTGTTTATTTCCCCGTAATTTAATTTTCTAGATGTTATGAGTTTTAACTGTAGTCCCGAATGAATAATTAATATTAAATTCAACAAAACCATATCATGTGAACCCTCATTAGAACGAGCACATCCCAATGAGGGGTCACGTGAAATGGTTTTGGGGATATTCGATAAAATAATATTTAAAATAATAAAATAATAAATTGCTATATCGTCTGTGTGGGGTAAAGGGTTATTTGAACTGCATCACCAAGACATGCTAATTTGTTCCACTGTGATGCCTCAAGTCCCGAATGGGCTGCACGAGCTCTTTCCAGTTATATAAAGTACAGTATTATAAGAAGAGAAAGTAAGCCTCTCACGTGACGCTATTTCTTAAATCAGAGTGTCAATAAAGCAAAAATTGATAAACATTTCCCCGTTGTTACCTTCGTACTGTAAGTGTGGAATAAGAACCGTCAATTAACCAGTTCATAAATTTATTACTTAACTGGAATTAACTGGATATCTACTAAATGCGGACTAGCGTTTCCTTCTATACACAAACTCACTAACTGAGGAACAGATAAAGTTAAGAGGGCGAGTTTCGGCCAATCGACTTCAGAGACAAGCTCATAGGTCCATTAGCTGAAATTATGCATAAACTTCTTATGCATTCTTTTTTCCTACAGAATTTGAGCATTGAAAACAAGACTCCGCGAGTATTTCGGAATTATGCATTATCGCCACATGTAAAAATATCGTTTTTTGAGTGCACCAAATCGCCATCTGGAATGCTGCAGCATTGCAGATGGCGACTTGTTGCACCCTGGGACGATATGTTCCCATATTGGGCTAAAAATATAGATTTTTACGTTCAGCGTTTCTTGTCCATTGTGCATTCGGAAGAAAATGCCGACCGTGGACATTATATCGTGATTTCTATCTAAAAAATAGAGGAATATTATAAAGCTTTTACGATTGTATTTTCCCGAATTGTATTTTCTATATTATTATGTGAATAAAAGTTACTGAGGAGAAGCATTAGTGTTTCCTGGTTATAGACAGGAAAAACAATTGTGCAAAATACAAATATAAAAACCTAATAATGTTGGCACCTGATCGTCTTTGGTTTTCATTGGTAAACACAGAGTGGTCTGTGCATCTCCACTTACAAAAAGCGTTCAATCATTCCTCCATTGTGGATAGTAGCCACTTATAAAATATAGTTTTTTGAGTACAACAAAGTGCCATCTGTAATGCTCCAGTGTTGCAGATGGTGACTTGTTGCACCCTGAGGACGATACGTTCCCATTTTCACGTTTGAGGTTTCTTGTCCATTGAGCCTTTGGAAGAAAATGCCGACCGTGAACATTAAAACGCCACTTGAACAAAAGTAGAGGAATATTATAAAGCTCTTACGATCTTTTCCAACTGCATTTTCTGTATGTGAATACAAATTACTGAAGAGAATCATTACTGTTTCCTAGTCATAGACAGGAAATACAATTGTGCAAAATACAAATATAAACACCTTATAATGTAAGCACCTGATCGTCTTAGGTTTTCATTTGTAAACACAGTGGGGTCTGTACATCTCCGGGTACAAAAATCTTTCATTCATTCCTCCATTATGGATAAAGGCCTATTAAAAGTTCTTAGATAAAAAGCACAAGAATGATTTTATCTCTTACACTGAAATATACCCTTTGTTGTTATACGATTCTCTCTCTCTCTTCTCGTATCAAAGAATATCTAACGGATCCAAACCAAAATAGATAAAATTAAAGTTTTTAAAAATCATAGATTTGGCTTTCTTATGAAAAGGTCCCATCAATCCAAAAGTATATATCGATACATAGTGTCTTACCTTTATTTTATGAGATTGGAAAGGTTCTATAAGTTAATTTATGAACTTACATACCTATTTCATATGGCGCTTTTGGTGAATCGGTTTTGTTAGAAAATACCGCTTTACAGGTAATTTGTTTGGACTTTCCTATTGTCCTGTTCTGTTTTATTTCTCCGTCGTGTAACAACACAAAGTACAGTACAGCCGTGGCGGACTTGCCAATTTCCACGGGATGGGAAACAATATTAAGTTGCGAACACTAATTATAGGACCAACCCGGTGCTTCATTAAATAAACTTGTACCGATGATGATTTTTATTACCTGCCAAACGCATGCGTGGACATCACTGCAAATACGAGAGTCCACGGCGATTGTCCTGCAGATGACATATTGGCAATTTTAGAGGTGGGTGAATCTGGAATACCCAGAAAGAACCAATGAGCAACTGTGAGTAAGTAATGGACTTTTCTTTAATTTACTGTCATGTTATTGGTTAAAAACAAGTGTAGCTTCTTTTGTGGCAAACATGCTGAATGCCTGCAGATCACTTGCTTTCGACCAACGCTAACCTTCATACTCCCGCTCCTATAAAATTGTATCAACATTTTGTGTGTATATATATATTTCTGTACCCGCTGTACTAAAGATTATTATTGGAGACAAGGACAAATTCATGGAGTGTTGTCTTCTTTAGAGCCGAAAGGTTTACTTTCCATTTTTACAATGTAACTTCTAAACGTTTTATTAGTGCTGAAGGCTTTGAAATTATTTTGTTTTTAAAGTGGAAATATTATTAAAGTTGTTCTGATGGATGATTGTTTTTATTAATCATCAGTTTCCCTTTTTATATCCTCTCCACGATCTTGAATTTATTAAAAATATACCAAAACCAGGAATAATAATCAGTGGGTAATTACTGTTTAGACTAAGACGAAGATCATTAAAATCCTCCTGGTAGGAATGGAGATAAATTATATAAAATTGAAGTTTGTCAGAGAGGGAATACTTGGAGCATTCTTTGGAATACCCAAACTATTTTGCAATAATGGACAGATATTATATCAGTCCACTTTCAAATTAGTTTGGTTTTTCCAAGAACTTATGGGCATCGAGAGCATCCGAGCGCAAGAAGGGTTGGGGTATCAAAAGGTCACTCAGGTATGAATTAAGAAAGTATCGTAGATTATTTATTAATTTGTTTATTGGTGTTTAAGGTCTCAAACGTCTGCACAGTGGCTAATCGTGACCTCAACATGGAGGTAGATCACTCAAGTTTCCACATAAAGAAGCACTGCCTAACTTACCGGGGTTCCAACGGGGAATGTATCATAAAGTGTGATGTGATAGTCGGTCTCCTGTACAATGTTATCAACATTTTGTTTGTATACATATATTTCTTTACGTGCTGTACTAAAGTTTATTCCTGGATACAAGGGCAAATTCTTAGAACATTGTCTGCTTTAGAGTCGAAGGGTTTACTTTCCATTTTTATAATGTAACTTATAAACGCTTTGTTATTGCTGAAGGCTTTGAAATTATTTTGTATCTGAAGTTCAAATATTATTAAAGTTGTTCTGATGGATAATTTTTTTTAATTAATCATTAGTTTCCCTTTTTATATCCTTTCCATGATCTTGATTTGTTTGAAAATATACCGAAACCAGGAATAATAATCATTGGGTCATTACTGTTTATGTTAAGATGAAGATCACTAAAATCCCCGGGGAAAGAATGGGGATAAATTATATAAAATTGAAGTTTGATAGAGAACGAAACCTGGGAGCATTCCTTGGAATACCCAAACTATTTCGCAATAATAGACAGATATTATATCAGTCCACTTTCAAACTAGTTTGGTTATTTCAAGAACTTAAGGGCACCGGAAGCGACCGAGCGCAAGGAGGGCTGGGGGTATCAACAGTGCACGCAGGGATCAGTTAAGAACCTGAGTTTACAACGTGTAAATTGTGATGTGATAGTGAATAGTATTGTCATTATTAACACGGATGTGGTGAGGGGTAGGGCTCGTCACTACCACCAGAATGCCTCAAATTATAGTAAGATACCGTCCCTTGGGGGGGACAGGAATCACCCCCCCCCCCAACATCAGTATTACTGATACCCCTTCCAGCCCTTCATGCCAGTGACACGCGTAAAATACGAGTAATCGAGTGTTTATCAGCTGCAGATCTCGGAAGGTAAAGTCTTTTCAACTTGTGCATATTTCGCGTAAATGAGGACGCGCTGCTTCCTCGTAGCTTCAAGGCAAGGGGTGAGCTCCCCCACCCCCTGCAAGATCTCCCGATTTAACCTGATCATATACGGTATGTGGAGAGTGGATTGTGATTAAATCACCTGCGACGTGGGGTTATCACTCAAAGTTCTGTATCACAAATTCTTTATTTATTTATTTATTTGTGTTTAAGGTCACATACTTTTGCACAATGGCTAATGATGACCACAACATGGAGGCAGATCACTCAAGTCTTCACGTAAAGAAGCACTGCCTAACTTCCCGGGGTTTCAGCGGGGAATGTATCATAAATTGTGATGTGATGGTCGGGCTCCTGTAAAATTTTATCAACATTTTGTTTGTATACATATATTTCTTTACCTGCTGTTCCAAAGTTTATTCCTGGAGACAGGGGCCAATTCTTTAAATATTGTCTCCTTTAGAGCCGAAGGGTTTACTTTCCATTTTCACAATGTAACTTCTAAACGTTTTGTTGGTGCTGAAGGCTTTGAAATTATTTTGTTTGCAAAGTACAACTATTATTAAAGTTGTTCTGATGGATAATTGTTTTTATTAATCATTGGTTTCCTTATTACGTCCTTTCCACGATCTTGAATTGTCTTAAAATATACCGAAACCAGGAATAATAATCAGTGGGTAATTACAGTTTTGGCTAAGACGAATATCATTAAAATCCCCGAGGAAAGAAAGGGGTTAAATTATATAAAACTGAAGTTTTGTAGACAGGGAAACCTTGGAACATTCCTTGGAATACCCAAACTATTTTGCAAGTGGACGGATATTATATCAGTCCACTTTCAAAATAGTTTGGTTATTCTAAGAACTCAAGGGCACCGGGAGCATCCGAGCGCAAGGAGGGTTGGGGTATCAAAAGGTCACTCGGGTACGAGTTAAGAAAGTATCGTAGTTTATTTATTAATTTGTTTATTGGTAGTTAAGGTCACAAACGTCTGCACAATGGCTACTCGTGACCTCAACATGGAGGTAGATCACTCAAGTCGCCATGTAAACAAGCACTGCCTAACTTCCAAGGGTTCCAGCGGGGGATGTATCATAAATTGTGATGTGATAGTCAATAGTGTTGACATTATAAACACAGAGTGGCTGAGGGGATAGGGCCCGCCACAGTAACAAAAATTATAATATGATATCGTCCCTTGAGTGGGACAAGAATCCCCCCCCCCCCCCCACCCGTTGGTTATTCCTGATACCTCTTCCAATGCTAATGGCACACGTAAAATACGTGTAATCGAGTGTTTCTCTCATACAGGTCTTGAAATGTAAAGTCTTTTCAACTAGTACACATTTCGCAAAAGTGAGGACGCGCTGCTTCCCCAGTGCAAGGGGTGATCTGCCCCCACCCCCCACCCACCCCCACCCCCACCCCACTGCAAGATTTCCCGATTTAACGTGATCATATACAGCATGTTGAGCGTGGATTGTGACTAAATACCCCTCCGTGTGGAGTCATCACCCAAAGTTCTGTATCACATTCAAATTCTGAACATGTGGACAAAAAGTTTAACTCGGAGGTTCATTGGCTGAAACTTTTCTTATGCATGCTATGCTTTACCACCAATTTGCAATTATTGCGTGGGTGGTATCTCGGCTCTACGGGTGATTTATTGATTTTAAACTCTCCGCGGTACTGAATATCAGAGAATATGCCCACACGCTAAAAACTAAAGTGTTAAAAACTACACTTGAAATGCTGTATTTAACACTTACTAAATGCTGAACTAGCACCTTGTTCAAGAGTAGATATCCCAGAACTTGACAGGTGTTACAATAATACCACTTGACAAGTGTAATGTCGCGACACTTAAAAGGAAACAACGCAGATGACGTGGATCAGGCTCGAACTCTCGAGCCTGATCCGTGTCATCTGCGTTGTGTCCTTTTAATTATGTACCCACCAAGCGCAAATCAAATTATGGACGATTCTGGAAGAACCACCAATGCTAGACACATGGGAAGTGCCATCCATTCAAGCTTCAGATGTCTGACGATTGTAATGTCTAAGTGCTTAAAGCATCACACTTTGAGTGTTAAAATCAAACCCTAAGAGTTAGAATGGGTTTAACACCTTGAAAGTGTCAGTTTTAACACTTTAGTTTTTAGTGTGCCGTGCTGATTCGCCATCACTGACGTTAATGATATGAAAGTTTTGAGGTCGTTTCGGGTAAACACTTCGATCAGACGATCTGTCAAGACTGCCAAACGTGCGATAGAAACAAACAAAATGTTTCGCTTGCGACGAGAAAATTTAATTTACCATCCTGTCATTAGTTAAATACAAGTGTACCTTCATCTGTGATCAATGTGCCGAATGCCTACAGTTCACTTGCTTTCAGCCAATGCTGACATTGATGCTCCGGCTCCTGTAAAATTTTATCAACATTTTGTTTGTATACAAATATTTCTTTACCTACTGTACTAAAGTTTATTCCTGGAGACAAGGTCAAATTCTTGGCATATAGAGCCGAAGGGTTTACTTTCCATTTTTACAATGTAACTTCTAAACGTTTTGTTAGTGCTGAAGGCTTTGAAATTATTTTGTTTTTAAAGTGGAAATATTATTAAAGTTCTTTGATTGATAATTGTTTTTTTTAATCATCAGTTTCACTTTTTATATCCTCTCCACGATCTTGAATTTATTAAAATATACCAAAACCAGGAATAATAATCAGTGGGTAATTACTGTTTAGACTAAGACGAAGATCATTAAAATCCCCGGAGAAAGAATAGGGATAAATTATATAAAATTGAAGTTTGGTAGAGAGGAAAACATTGGAGCTTTCCTTTGAATACCCAAACTATTTTTCAATTGGACGGATATTATATTAGTCCACTTTCAAAATAGTTTGGTTATTCCAAGAACCCAAGGACATCGGAATCATCCGAGCGCAAGGCGGGCTTGGGTTTCAAAAGGGCACTCAGGTATGAGTTAAGAACGGGAGTTTACAACCCATCATACATTATTTATTTATTTATTTATTTATTTATTTATTTATTTATTTATTTATTTATTTATTTATTTATTGGCCTCTAAGGTCACATACTTCTGCACAAGGGCTAATCATGACCACAACATGGAGGTAGATCACTCAAGTCTCCATGTAAACAAGAACTGCCTAACTTCCCGGTGTTTCCGCGGGTGATGTATCATAAATTGCGATGTGATAGTCAATAGTGTTGACATTATAAATACGGAGTGGCTGAATGGGTAGGGCTCGTCACAGAATAACTCAAATTATAAAAAGATATCCGTCCTTGAGAGGGACAAGACCCCCACCCCCCCACCCCCCACCCCGATCATTATTCATGATACCTCTTCCAATGCCAATGGCACACGTAAAATACGAATAATCGAGTGTTTCTCGCCTACAGATCTTGAAAGGTAAAGTCTTTTCAACTTGTGCACATTTCGCGAAAATAAGGACGTGCTGCTTCCCCAGGTCAAGGGGTTAGCTGCCACCCCCCTCCCGCAAGAGTTCCCGATTTAACGTGATCATATACAGTATGTGGAGAGTGGATTGTGAGTAGTAGGAGAGGGATGAACCGTTCCTTATTAATATTTAATAAAGTTAGGCGAAATTCCAAGAACCTTTATTATGAAACAATTCTCGAAGAAAACAAACGAAAACAAACACGTGGGATATCCTCAGAAATCTAATTCGAAGATCGAAAACAAAATCACATCTTCCCACTACCTTCAAACATAATGATATAACTGTAAACGATCCTGAGAGCATAGCTAATGAGTTTAATAATTTCTTTGTTAACGTTGGTCAGAAAATTAATGACGAGATTCCGAGAGAAGAAAATCCAAATTACATGTCATACCTAAATGGAAATTTCCCAAATTGCTTTTTCGTTTCCCCGACAACCGAAGAAGAGATTATTGGTATGTCAAACAAAATTAAATGCAAAAACACTTCTGATGCGAACGGTCTCTCTACGTGTTTAATGAAGGAAACAATACTACACGTCGTAGCCCCACTGAATTATATTTTTAATCTTCCATTCTCAACTGGAGTTTTCCCCGATCACATGAAAACGTCAAAGATTATTCCCGTATTCAAGAATGGTGACGCCCAAAAATTCAACAATTACCGACCTCTTAGCATTTTACCCGTCATCTCAAAACTATTAGAAAAGCTTATGGCCAAACGATTACTTGCCTTTCTTGACACTTTTGAAATTCTCAGCAATAACCAGTATGGGTTTAGAAAGTACCATACAACCATTCATCCTATCTTGCATCTACTGAAGTTTGTAGCTGAGGAAAACGATAAACAAACTAAGGACTCAACATTAACAACATTCATTGACTTATCAAAAGCTTTTGACTCAATTAGCCATGACATTCTTCTGTTTAAAATGCAATTCTATGGCATCCGAGGAATAAGGTAATTCTTGGTTTGAAAGTTATTTATGCAACAGACGACAATATGTTAACTACATCTCGACTAAGTCTTTCTTCTGCACATCAATATGCGGGGTCCCCCAGGGGTCTGTACTCGGACCGATACTCTTTCTAATCTATGTAAACGATATTTGCGCTGCTTCAAACTTGAAAATTATGTCGTTCGCTGATGACACAAGTTCCCATACGGCCGGGCACGATATGAAAAATCTTGAAATAGAAGTAAATAAAGAAATGGGTAGTCTGTATAAATGGTGCTGTTGCAACAAACTTAAAATAAACGCTAAGAAAAGTAAATATATGTTACTCCACCCCCAAGGCAACAATCACAAATCTAATCGAATACGATTTAAACTAAATGGACAAAATTTGACATGTGTTGGTAATCTATATCAAGAAAAATCGGTCAAATTTCTTGGAGTGAACATTGACGAGAACCTGTCTTTTAAAACGCATATTGAATCCGTCTGCAAGAAAATGTCTACGGCTATCTACTGTCTTAATAAATTAAAAAATACACTGACCCCAAGAGCAATGACGTCACTCTACTATGCCCACATCCACAGTCACTTGACCTATGGAATAGAGATATGGGGATATGCGGGTAGCACAAGCCGTATAAATATTTTACAAAAACGCGCAATTAGAATCATAAATAGAAAAAAATTTAACAGCCACACTGATCCCCTCTTCAAAAGTATCAAAATTTCCTGAAATTTTCAGATCTATTCAAGCTGTCGGCCCTCTGTTTTGTTCATGCCTGGAACACTAATAGACTACCATTGTCATTTGAGAATTATTTCCATAGATTTGAAACCAACACGAGACAAAACGGCAAGCTCCGCGCGAAAATACCAAGGACAACATTCTCATCAATCTTACCTGCCCAGACTTTTACCCGAATGTGGAATGACTTAGACAGGAGTCTCTGGAATATAATTTCGAAAAACAAATTTAGAGAATCATTAACTAGAATGTACTTGGAATCGTATTTATCGATTGTATATTGTACAAGACCAGGATGCCCAGATTGTGATTCCCTTTAGAATATATCACGGTAGAATTGTGGTGGAAGGCTGAACGAGGGCCTATGGGACGCAAATTTTCTCTTACGCGGTGACCATTAGGTTGGGTACAATACGCAGAGCGCGTGGGCGGGGCCTGGGTCGGTGGACGCCTGAACTTAGTCCGAGGGCTGAGTTCAGGTGTCCATTGTCCGTGGACCCGCCCCGCGCGTTTTGGGCATAAATTGGCCGAGGCCTTGCTTGGGTGCCTGCTTATTTGCATGGATCAGGAATCACTGCGGTGAATCCTGCTTTCCACACCGACTTTGTCACTTGGCGTGTTCCTGTTCTTGTTCCACAGATCTCATATCCTGTATGCTCACCAAAAAAACCCCTGTCTGATCATATTTGATACCATTCTAATCTGAATACTGACTTGGACCACGGACGAACTGTTCATACTTCATTAACCACCGTGCAAAACCCACCTGCAAATATGTTATGTTTCACGGGACTTCATATGTAAATTCCTTACATGGGGATGGCAGGAAGACAGCCAGTGGCTATGCCATCTTCTAGCAGAATACTCACATTTATTGATTATTCAATTTTAAACTTGTGACAATTCTGTATATTGGTATATTGCTGAATAAATCATCATCATCATCATCATCATCATCATCATCATCATCATCATCATCATCTAATTGGCTGGACCTCGGTCCAGACCCCAGAAGTGACGTCATGTCACGTGACCCAGTGGCGCCATGTTGTGTTGTCATGGTAACCCACGTGAGCAGCCATCTTATGACGTCATCTTCATAGTGGTACGTGATGTGAGTGCGCATGCGCTGCGCGTGTTGTTAGGTTGACACATGTTTCCATCGCCCATTTTGTATATTGGAGGCCGCCATCTTGGTTTCTATGGTAGCACGTGGTTGCTGTGTGACCCAAAGACTTACAACTAGACAGGCTTATGTTCGGAGGGTATGTTTCTTTGTACAAGAGAAATTTCCCGATTCGTAGAATTACCACAGACAATCCGACAATCCCTCCAAATCACCAAAATTCACCCAAACTACCGAAATTGACTTTATTTGGTACGGATTTCCCCCATAATCCTATTTAGGAATGCCGTACCATAGTATCGAGAGGCCCCTGGGTACCGAGAAGGCCTCCAGGGGTAAGTTTAATTGAACTAGAGTAGTTTTTCTGGTTCGGATTTCCCCCAGAATCCCTTTTAGGACCGCCATACCATGGATTATAATAGTAGCACGTAGTGCTATGGTACTGGGGGGCCCTTTGGATTATAGCCAACTGATAGACAACCTCCATGAAAAGCCTATATCATTCCTAAGGCCAACGATCAATCGAGTAGTTACTGATAAGTCATTGCTCGAACTATTCGAATCCCACAGAGCAAATAAGCCACAGAGTATTTGCTCGAACGAGTGACTCGCACATACGACTCTTAGTCTCATTTCTGTATTTGAGGATACCTATGACCTGGCATTGTATTTTTGAGTATACCTATCGAGGATACCTTCTGGAGAATTCCTTTTTAGTCAGATGAGGCTATGAGGGCTATGAGAAAAGCCCTCAATGAGATCCAATTTACTACCCCTCTTTGTCTCATTTCGTTTGAGGCCATGAGGGCCATGAAAAAATCCCTCAATGAGATCTAATCTACTATCCCTCTTAGCCGCATTTCGTTATTAGGGATACCCATGACCCAGCTCCTATACAGCTCCTATATAGGTAGTCTTACCAACAGCTTCCATCTTATCTCCAAAGCTTCAATGCCACTAATTGTCTATGGTCTATGTGTCCTATCATTAGCTTCTACAGCAGTCTTGTGCCATTGCGGCCTTATACCAGTACTATTGGCTACTGTTATTCTGCCTTATGTCTAAACCATTACTACTGACTTGCAACACTACTTCCTAGCTATACCTACGCTCAGACTTTCAAAATGTTCAATCATATTGCTTCCTTTCCCCCGTATACATATAAACAGGGGTATATAAGGCTTTCCGTAAGTGGGAGTCTAATCCGATTCCGTAAAGTTTGGATTCCGTGTTTTTACATATATACTCGAGAGTATGGAAAGGGACTGATATCACCCAATTAGTATTGCAAGAACCTGAACATATAAAACCTGATAACATACGACCACAAAAACGACGAATGTAGAAAAGTGAACGAAGATCCAACACAACCAAGATCGAAGTGAACATAACATAACAAAGTGAAAAAGATGAACAGGTTGGAAACAACTGAACAGAATCCAACACAGCTACGGTTAAAGATACGTTACCCCAATGACGCCATGTGTATTGACCATAAAAAAGTGAACACAGTTTTGAATGAAAACTATGTAAGGCCGTGTTAACCACTTTGAACTGTTTGAATGAACTATATATAATATATATAATATTAACACCCTTGAACCGACAAAACGAAGACCCAACACAACCAAGATAGAAGTGAACGAACAGAACATATCAATGACTGAGCAAAGACTGGGCTCCATAACAAAACTTTTGAACTACAGCAGTAATGAAAATATAACGAATTTGATCTGAATGAAGTTTTGAACTACAACCCTTTGAACTTAATTCTTCCAATATGGAAGGGGAATACCCTCGAGTGTGTATGTAAAAATACGGAATCCAAACTTTACGGAATCGGATAAGAATCCCACATACGGAATGCCGTATATAGCCCTGTTTTTGTATACAGGGGAAAGGAACCAATATGATTGGACATTTTGAAGGCCTGGGCGAAGGTATAGCTAGGAAGTAGTGTTACAAGTAAGTAGTGTCACCATGTTCCTTTTTGACGGACTGAACTGTACAAGCCTCCCTTCATCCCCAGCGTTACTGACCAATGGAATAACCTGCCCCTGTCTGTCCGCGAGAACTTGTCATAGATTAATTTCAAGATTTTCCTGAACGATGGTGATCAACGACCTCCAAAGTTCTATAGTAAGGCGAAATCTCGCACAGCTCAAATATACCGTTACAGGTTACGACTGGGGTGTAGTAACCTCAATTCACACTTATAGAATAATCATTTATTACCAAACCCCTTATGTCAGTGTGGCGAGCGAGAGACTCCTGGTCACTTTCTCTTGCTTTGTCCAATTTACACAGACGCTCATAATTATACAACTACCGTGCTCCCTTTTGGAGCAGACACACCTTCGCTTCTTTTTGGTTCAGAATTCTTGAATAACGAAGACGACCACCTTATCTTTGAAGTGGTACATGACTTCATATTATCAAGTAAGCGATTCTAATGATTAATTTCTAATACAGTACTAATCTAATTAAAATATAATTTAATATTATCATGAATATTGTTGCCAAACTAGATCAACGCAACGAATATACCCCTCCAAATCATTCAACTTTTCTTGCAGATGAACGCCACCTGGAATGTATTCTCAGACTGTATTCATAATCTTCTACTAAACGAACTGAGTGAAATTACTTCTTACTTACACCTTTCTCGTATGAAGTAAATGCACCATATTCAAGCTGGCTGAGATTTGTTTCTTTCTTTATCGATCTTATTTCGTTCACCTTGCACTCTTAACATTCTTACATATCGTTTTTCGGTGGTCCCGGCCTCTACTTCCCGGGTTGGCCAAGAACGAGTGGTCTTATTAAGTGGAGGACCTGAGGGATAGAGTGGACGGTATTGTAGCTGGGTCGGGGCCTGATCCGGTAGTGGTATTACATGTGGGGTCCAATAACATCAGGGAGAGGAAATCAGTTCGTTTGGTGGACACATACAAGGACCTAATTAGTAAGCTACTTAGCAGGAATGCTCGGATCATCGTTTCAGGGGTGCTCCCCGTTATGGGTGGTGGGAATGAGAGGAACTCGCGGATTATGGCACTAAACGAGGAGCTGGAAGAGCACTGCAAAGACTTGGGAGTACATTTCATTGACCACTGGGATTCATTATGGGGACAAGGAGAGTTGTATGGACGAGACGGATTGCATTTAAGTAGGATGGGTACAGACCTGTTGGGCCAAAAAATCTTACAGGTGGCTGGGCCTTTTTTGGAGAAAAGGGGGGTAGGGGACCACAACCGGTAACCCAGAGTGGCACAAATGCTGGGAACATAGGAAGAACAACAAACATGCACAATACAGGGACATACCAGGGTTATAATAATGTGCCAGTGATGACAAAAAAACAAAGATTCATTAAGTTTGGGTACTGCAACATCCAGGGTCTGCACAAGAAAGTAAGCGAAATATCAACAATGATGGACGAAGGAGACTTCGATATAATGGGTCTAAGTGAGACGTGGATACGACGGGATGAGCGGGTTGATCAGATGAAGGGTTGCGTGTGGATAGGAGCTGGGCGAACTGAGGGTCAGAAACGGGGTGGGGGTGTTGGCATCTACGCTAAAGAGGAATTACAGCCCTCATTGATTACAGATCTCACAGAAGCAAGGACTCAGATTCCAGTATCCAACGAAATAGTCTGGGCAAAAATCAAGTTAGGAAGCAGGAGTGTTGCCGTTGGTGTTGTATACTTAGCAGTGGAGGGAAGTAAGCCCGAGTGGAATGATTCAATATATACAACTCTTAGATCGAATATCACAGAGCTTGGGAGCAGAGGGTTCAGTATTGTCCTAATGGGGGACTTCAATGGGCACATCGGGGATAAGGAGGAGGGCATACAGGGAGGTGATAGGAAAATTAACACGAATGGGAGGAAGATGTTGGACCTATCAAAAGAGCTTGGTTTAAAGATCCTGAACAGGGATGCGAAATGTAAGGGTAAATGGACCTGGGAGAGGAACGATAAGAAAACAATAATTGATTATATACTCACTGACATTAGCGTATGGAGGGAGGTTATAGATGTAGAAATAGATGACGAGGGAAAAAATGACTTGGGTAGTGATCACAACCTGATAACAGTTAAGATTATGGGCAAAAAGACGAATAGAGACAGAAATACCTTCAAGGAAGTTTGGGGACTAAAACAAGGAGCCGACTGGAAGCAGTTTCGGGAAAAACTAAAACCAAATCTTGAATGTATACCTAGGGATGCAAATGTCCAGAGTATTTCAGATGGCATAGTAAATAGCCTAACAGAGGCAGGGAAGGACTGTATAGGAAGGGTGAGGGTCCCAACGAGAGAGCTTGGATACAGGGTTAACGAGGGACTGAAAAAGGCTATAAAAGAACGGAAGGTAAAATGCGCTGCCTACAGAAGAAGTAAGAAGCTTAAAGGGGTGGATAACAATGACACGAGACTAATGAAAGGAGAATATGAACTGGCACGGAAAAAGGTGAATGAGATAAAGAATAATAATAGGAAGGAGCGCAATTGCAGTCTTGCCAGAACAATAAAGAAAACGGGGGGTTCGAGCTCAAACGTATTTTGGAACTGGGTAAATAAACGGGGGAAAAGTAGTGTGCAGAGTATCAAAGTGGATGGGGAAAGTACAGAAGATAAAGGCCGTATCGCTTCAGAGTTAGTCAAGCACTGGGAAAAGATAAACGATAGGCGATGGGGCAGTGGGTCCCCCACCAAAAAGAAATAGACTGGTGGAGGAGAACCTATCCAATCGTGTATGTAGCGAAATAACGGCAGAAGAAGTGCGGAACGTGGTCTCGAAATTAAAAAATGGTAAAGCGGGAGGGACTGATGAAATTCCGAACGAATTCCTCAAAAATGGAGGGGAGGCACTTATTGAAGTCCTGACAAACCTTTTCAACCTGGCTCTGCGAAAGCAAGAGGTCCCCAGAGAGTGGAGGGAAAGTAAGGTGTCGTTCATAAACAAAAAGGGGGATAAGGAAGTTCTAGATAACTATAGGGGGATATCAGTTAGTAGTAACATCGGAAAAGTATTCTGTAAGGTCATATACGGTAGACTAGAGGAAGTTATTGAAGAGAAAGGTTTTTTAGGAGAAATTCAAAATGGTTTCAGGAAAGGACGAAGAGTCACTGATCACCTATTTACACTCACCCAACTGATAGAATCAACAAAGGCTGAAAAGAAAAAGATGTTTCTGGCATTTCTAGATGTGAAAAAAGCGTACGACCGAGTGTGGAGGGAAGGTATGTGGCGAAAGCTCGAGGGCATCGGACTGGGGGGTGACTTTGTGGGAATCATGAAAGCACTGTATACAGATGTGCAAAGCCAACTCAGTCTAGGGAGTATCACTACAAAACGAGTCCCTATGGATATAGGCCTCAAGCAGGGGTGTATCTTTTCACCGATTTTGTTTGCATTGTATGTTAAAGATTTAGGGGACGAACTAATTCAGAGTGCGGAGGGGGTAAATGTTGGAGACATAAAGATACCGGGCTTATTCTTTGCGGACGACATGGTGTTAATGTCTAGAACTGAACAGGGGCTAGAGAAACTGCTGGAAATTGTTGGTAGATATGGGAACACTTGGCGGCTCGAACTAAATGAAAATAAAAGCAAGGTAATACCCGTTGGACGCAAGGTAGATATGACGAAGAGATGGAGAGTGGGGGAGTTCTCAATCCCCGAAGGGGAAAGCAAACAAATCACTGTAGAAGAAACGGGAGAGTATGAGTATCTAGGGGTAAGCATAAATATAACGGGAAGAGGGGTGCACAGAAATTACTCAGCCAAACTGACTCTGAAGGGGAAAAGAATTCTGAACCAACTAAAACTTTTAGGGAAAAATAGTTTCAACAAGGTCTTTGTGGGGAAAACACTGTGGGAGAGGGTGGGTTTACCAAGTATAACGTATGGCACGGACGTGATTCCATTAAACCAAACCGTTATTAAGAAGTTGGAAAATACTCAAAATGATGCCGGCAGATGGATAACAGGGTCGAGTAATGCTGCAGCTTTGGAAGCAGTAAGGGGGGAGCTTGGGTGGATGAAAATCAAGGACAGGGTAGATTTGGGAAAACTGTGTTACTTTAACTACTTGAGAAACCTGCCTGACAACCGGTGGTGCAAATTGATGCTCGATACCATTTGGAATTCTAATATAGAAACGGGGTGGTCAAAACATGTGAGGGAACTAATGGACAATTACTCTATAGAGGTCACAAACATAGAAGTAGGAATGAAAGAAGGCAAAAGGTTTGTCAAAGAGAGAGTCATGGAAGATTGCAATCGAAACTGGCGAGCAGGGGTTAGCGTGAAAAGATCACTGCAGGGGTTACAATATAAAGAAAAGCCAGCTTTTGAGAAGTACCTAGATGGCACCTTTGGAGGGTCACTGCTGTTCAAACTGAGATCAAGATCACTGGAGCTTCGGGGAAAAATTGGGAGAGATGGGGAAAAGGGATGCCAAATGTGCCACTCTGGAGTAGTGGAGACCCTGGAACATTTTCTCTTGGAATGCCCACAGTATATACCTCATAGAATAAAATTTACTGGAAGAATAATGCAGAAGTGGGGTGAAGAAACAAAGGATAGATGGCTGAAGGGGGACACGAGGGAGAGGGTAGGAATGCTTATTGAAGAAATTGAAAAAGAGGAAGTGAGGGACACTATTAAGCAGTTTATATCTGAATGCTGGGAGGAGAGGAGGGGAAGAGGGGGTGGGGTGCAGGGGGAATGGTGGCCTTCTCTTATGAGGACCGCGACAAATCAGCGGCTGGCCAAAGAGTTATTATTATTATTAACAAAAGCTCCCATTCAAATTGTATTATCTTTCAAGTTTTGGACTCGGAAACATGGCTCGAGGCCATTCGAGGGAGTGATCTCGTTGAGCTCGCTCCAATGTGGGTCAAGAGCTGTGGTTTTGGAACAAAAAATAAAAATGTCTAGTGGCTCAATACGTCTTTTGTGCAACGGCCGTATTCTATCCGCTAACGCGGATAGAATACGGCTGTTGCACAAAAGACGTATTGAGCCACTAGACATTTTTATTTTTTGTTCCAAAACCGCGGTGTACGGGAGGCGAGGGCCCTCGGCCGACGATATGTGAGCTCGACTTCTGACGCTTGTGTAATGTATACAAATACTGTTAAAATTTGACTAAAGTCACTCATACTTGCCATTGGCATTATAGTAGTAGTACCGGTATTTTATTTCAAGAAAGATGCTTCATACAAGCATGTTACAAAATTAGATGGTGAAAGGATTGCGAAGTATGGAAATTGGATTCAGCAGCAAGCTAGAGTTTATGTAAGCTGTCTCCGCCAATAAAGAATATGCTTTAAGGTTTACGTGACAGGAAGTTACAGATACAAATTACATGCTACTAAGATTCGAAGGTTATAGAACGTTTTAAAGGAGTCTTGGGGAATATAATGCATTGAGTGCGTTAGACAGTTTGCAGATTAGTTTGGACTATTGGTAGATGGTTACCTGTGCCAACGTATAACGGCAGTGCCATTCCCTGTTTGAGTATTTGGAGTTATGACCACGATCGTAAGATGGAAGGACATGACAACCACACCACAGTAATCTACTCTATCTTTTTAAGTAGACCTGCATAGTACAAAGGGGCCTGGTAAACCGTCAGTCAGCGGACTACTGGGTTGATGCCGGCGGTCCGTAAACCGCTAACTTTGCAAGCACCCCTGCATGTTTTAAGAGATAGTAAATATTGATTGCGTGGAAAACCACCACCACGAGCAGGCGGCAACGCCCATAGGGCGCTGAATATTGTTATTTAACTGAAAATCATCCAGCTAGTAATTGTACAATGATTATGTGTTTGAAGTCACTTTAAACATAACTAGGTATATCATATCCCCCGCATGATACTAAAATCTATTCATTTCGTTAGTTTTAGGCTGTCACATGGTCACGTAATCCGCCGGTGATCCAACTTGGGATACGTGGCGTCAGTTGCGTCCACGTTGGACTTAAGCTATGCTCACGTCTAATACGGAAGCAACCGTAACAACGTACGCCACACCCGACAACGCACAAACCGCGTAACCAACAATAAAATGAAGTCTGTACACGTCACGAGTGTAGTTTCAAGATTAGCCAAGTCCATATCCACAGAAGAAGATTTATACCCCAGGTATTGGTTACCGATTTCTATTATTCAGTTTTAGTATTGCTCGACTTCCCGGTATTCTCTCGCGTGGTGAGCTTACAATAACATCATCACGGCTATCGGGATGGCACACCGTATAACGTTAGCTAGGGGAGCCGTCAAATCTGATTAGCAATGCATTGGTTTGTAGAAAAGGGGGGGGGGGGGGGGGGCAGGCATAAAATTCGCAAACAAATAGTTTCATGTACTAAGAATGAATTAAGAAAAACTGTCCAGCACCACAGGAACCATTAAGAAAGATTTTTAGAGAAAAATCAATTAAATCTGTGAGTTGCTTCTGTATACAGTACGTGGAGAGTGTATTACCACTAAATCACCCGCAAAGTGGAGATTCCACCCAAGTAATAATTGCGATATGTGTTGCAAAGCATAACAATCACAAGCAAAGTTCCAGCCAATGGACCTCCGGGTTAAACCCGGCGGTCCATTAGCTGAAACATTGCTAGTGTTTTTACCCATATGTACAGAATTTGAAAGTGATACTTTGGGTGATAACTCCACTCTGCGGGTGATTTTGTTACAATCCACTCTCCACGTACTGTATTTGTGAATACAGTGAACGATCTCCGTGTTAATTTCAACATTATACATATGAGACTCATAAAGCAAGGTGTTAATATCAATGTTATAAGAACGTCGGTCCAGAGTGTATTTTCTTATACCAGAATACAGGGGGCAGTTGAAAAGGTAATGATGGGTTGTCCCAAGTTCACCACAACCACGGAGGGGTGAACTTGTGAGGAGGTTATTGAATAGATGATCACTAAGATTACTATAACCAAGACGTAATCTTCAGTGGAATATTTGACATTTTCTTATTTTTTGATAGTACAGTCACTTGGGAGTGCGAAACTTATCCTTATTCAAGAAAGATTTGAAGCTAAACAGTTATTTTCTCTGACGTTCAGGGGTAAGCTATTCCACAGCCTTGTTGTGGAAAGTAAAAAGGAATTCTGGTGTTAACTTGTACGACTGTAAGGGACTTGTAGGTCTGCACAGTTTCGGAGTCCATAGTTCTGAGCCACTGAGACTGGAGGAGGTACTAAGGACGATAGATAATCTGGCACAAGACGGTGAACCATTTTAAAGTATTGATTAATTTTATGTTTTTCTCTGAGAGTTTGGAGCGTTTCCTAACCAGTTTCGGTATACAGAGAGGTTTTGTTTGCACTACGTGATGCACCGGTGATTATTCGGGCTGCTTTAGTTATTTGGATTTTTTCCATTTCATTGGATTCTGCTTCAGTACAATTGTCCCATACTGTGTCTGCATATTCAGGCAGTGGACGTATAAAAGCAAAGTAAATCTTCTCAAGAGCTTTCAAACACCTATACTTTGGCTGCAACAAAACCACCCCCAACGGTGAAGCCCTACTCGATATAACAAAAAAAAAACATAACTTACATGTGGTTATGAACGACAACTCAGCAACCTATATCAGTAACAACCCACTATTTTCATCTGATATCCTCGATCTAATTATCGCCAGTGACTCTCTGATAAACCACATCGATGACCACTGGGTCGGCGATGATGACTTAGGCAGCGATCACCTCCCGGTCCATGCCTCACTGCAATTAGGCAATGACCCCCTCAGGTACCCACCCACCTTCCGCAGAAATTTTAAAAAAATCAACTGAAATCTCTATCGCGATATCATCGATGTCAAACTCACAAACACTCCCCCCCCCCTCCCCCCATCGGACGCAGCGGAACTCGAAACATATAACCGCCTTCATGGCGAAGTCAAGGAAGCCTTCAAAGCTGAAAAACAAGCCAACTGGGAAAAGGTAACAGCCAACTTAAATGGGGTCCAAGATGCTAAAAAATTCTGGGACTCTTTCAAAATCCTAACGGGGCAAAAGAACAAAGGCGGCAAAGCCGCTGCCAAACCTCTTAAAAGGGAAGACGGTTCCTTTACGCGCACCGACAAAGACAAGGCCGACACTTTTGCCGATCTTCTAAGAAAAACGCATCGCCCTTATCAAGGATCGGGCAATGATGACGCCGTCATAAACGCAATTGACGACTTCATCAACGAACACCCTAATATCTACCGTGACCCCAAATTCGATAATGAGCCAGAAGACGGGGACGACGATGACCTCGTCACCCCCATCACCAATGACGAAATCATCAACGTCATTAAAAAATGCAAAAATTCGTCCTCACCCGGAGAAGACGAAGTGAGCTACAAAATTCTTAAACAAAGCCCAAATTCCCTAATCGAAAAACTAAACAAACTGTTCAACGCTTGTCTCACCCATTGCTACTTTCCCAAATGTTGGAAAAAAGCCATCGGTGTCATGATACCAAAACCTGACAAAGACCTCTCCGATCCGGCCGGTTACCGCCCAATCATCCTCATCAGTTGCATTGGCAAGGTATTCGAACGAATCCTTACCAATCGACTGAGGGGGCACCTCGAAGACAACGAGTTTTTCAATAAATGGCAAAGAGCCTATAGAAACCGTAAAGAAGGCATCGAGCATGTATACCGACTAGTAACCCAAATGAAAACCGCCATCAACAATCAACAAATAGGCGCGGCTGTTCTGCTTGACGTCGAAAAAGCATTCGACTCTGTATGGCACAACGGAATACGCCTCAAATTATCTAAAATGAAACTCCCAATGAAACTACTTAGACTACTCCCCTCCTTCCTAAATGATCGTGAAATTAAAGTCAGAGTTAACAACGAAATGTCCGACAGTGTCCCCCAAGAAGCAGGCACTCCCCAAGGGTCTGTCCTCAGCCCCCTCCTGTACATCATCTACGTCAACGATCTTAAATTCACCGAGGATCGAGTTCAAGTCTCACAATTCGCGGACGATAAGGGCATCTGGGACTCAAATAGCACGGCTTATCTACTCCAAAAACCTATGCAACGCGCTCTCGATGACCTAGAACAATGGTGTGCCAAATGGAGAATAAAGCTAAACGCCAATAAAACCCAACGAATCACCTTTACTCGCAAGACAACTAAACGGGAGTTTGACCTAAAACTTATGGATAACACCCTCCCAGAATGCAAAGAAGCGAAATTCCTGGGCATCACCATTGATCAAAAACTGTCCTTCAACAAACATACCGACGACATGGCGAAAAAAACTACCAAACGAATTAACTTACTGAAAATGCTTAAGGGAACTTCATGGGGAGCCAACCAGTCCACCCTACTCAAACTATACCAAGCCTTCGTGCGCCCAGTACTAGAATACGGTGCAATCATACTAACTGACCTCAACCAAACTAATATGGGTAAACTCCAGAGGGTCCAAAATCACGCGCTTAGAGTTGCCCTACATGCCCCATGGGACACACCCATCAAAACACTCCACGACAGGGCCGATATCCCCACCATCAAAGACAGTTCACGATCTGCAAAGTCAAATTGATTCAAAAGATAGGAAGCTCGAAGAGCTCAACAACAAGATTGACGATCTTGAGCAGTACGGGCGTAGGACAAACCTACGCCTGTCAGGTATAGCTGAGCAACCAGGCGAGAATACCGACTCAATTGTCATCAATGTAGCAAGTAAAATTGGAGTCCAACTCAACTTGGACGACATACCTAGGAGTCACCGCGTGGGCCCGAAAGTTCGTCATGGTAAACCTGTGAACGACAGACCAATTATTTTTAGGCTTGCAAGCTATAGGACAAGGGACAAACTATATAGAGCAAGGACCAAACTAAAGTCGGCTAAATTTAGTTCTGGTTCTGATTCTGTTCCGATCGGCTCCGGCCAGCGAATTTTTATCAATGAGGACTTAACAAAAACACGAGCTCAGTTAGCTCGCCGAGCCAGAAACCTAGCCAGGGACAAGAAAATTAGTGATGCGTGGACTTTTGATGGAGTCATCTTCGCGAAGCTAAAGGATGGCTCCGCCAAAAGGATCACGAACCCCTGTCAGATGGAGGAGCTCGAGGGGCAGTTCAGAATTATGCAACGAATCCAAAAAATTGATCTTAACACCTCCCAGTCCACAATAATTTGACTCCACTTATCTTCATTACCAAGCCGTCGCCTGAGTGCTATAATGTCGTATCTCCCATAGGGGATGCGACATTGTAGCACTCAGACAACGAAACCCTCTCGCCCAGCCCATCTAATCAATCTGACCAATTTCAATGTTGATCTCGAGTCCAACGCCCAACTAAGTATGTCGCCTTTTATGTTCCCTGCATCAGTTCATATCTCTATTGACGAGGCTTAGCACTTTACCTAGCGTAGCGTCCAAAAGTGTCAAGACATCTACCTACTAGTAGTCACTCAGAGCAGATGGTAATTTTTCAATGACCTAACATAACCATACAGGTATGGACACCATTCAAGACGCCATTAAATACCAAACCGTCGCCTGAGCGCTACGGTGTCGTATCTCCCATCGGGGATGCGACATTATAGCACTCAGGCGACAAAACACTCATGCCCAGCCCGTCTAATCAATCTGACCAATTTCAACGTTGATCTCGAGTCCAATGCCCAACTAAGTATGTCGTCTTTTATGTTCCATAGATTAGCTTATATCTCCATGGACGAGGCTTAACACTTTACCTAGCGTAGCGTCCAAAAGTGTCCAGACATTTACCTATTAGTAGTCACTCAGAGCAGATGGTAATTTTTCAATGACCTACCATAACCATACAGATATGGACACCATTCAAGACGCCATTAACTACCAAAACGTCGCCCGAGTGCTGTAATGTCGTGTCTCCCATCGGGGATGCGACATCGTAGCACTCAGGCAATGAAACACTCTCGCCCAGCCCGTCTAATCAATCTGACCAATTTCAATGTTGATCACGAGTCCAATCAATGCCCAACTAAGTATGTCGCCTTTTATGTTCCCTACATCAGCTCATATCCCTATAGACGAGGTTCAGCACTTTACCCAGCGCAGCGTCCAAAAGTGTCCAGACATTTACCCACTAGTAGTCATTCAGAGCAGATGATAATCCTTCAATGACCTAACATAACCATACAGGTATGGACGCCATTAAAATCGCCTTTCATTACCAAACCGTCGCCTGTGTGCTATAATGTCGTATCTCCAAAAGGGGGTGCGGCATTGTAGCACTCTGGCGACGAAACACTTTCTCCCAGCCCTCCAAATCAATCTCACCAATTTCAATGTTGATCTCGAGTTCAATGCCCAACTAAGTATGTCACCGTTTATGCTCCCTACGTCAGCTCATATCTCTATGGACGAGGCTTAGCACTTTACGTAGCTCAGCATCCAAAAGTGTCCAGACATTTATCCATTAGTAGTCATTCAGAGCAGATGATAATTTTTCAATGACCTAAAATAACCATACAGGTATGGGCGCTCTTCAAATCTCCATTCATTATCAAATCGTCGCGTGGGTGCTATAATGTCGTGCCCCCCATGGGAGGTGCGGCATTGTAGCACTCAGGCAACGAAACATTCTCGCTTAGCTAGTCTAATCAATCTGACCAATTCCAATGTTGACCTCGAGTCCAATGCCCAACTAAGTATGTCGCATTTTATGTTCCATGGGGGATGCGACATTGTGGCACCCGGGCAACGGAACACTGTCCCCAGTCCGTCTAATCGATCTGACCAATTTCAATGTTGACCTTGAGTCCAACGCCCAACTAAGTATGTCGTTTTTTATGTTTCCTACATCAGTTCATATCTCTATGGACGAGACTTAGCACCTTACCTAGCGTAGCGTCCAAAAGTGTCCAGACATTTACCCATTAGTAGTCACTCAGAGCAGATGTTAATTTTTCAATGACCTAACATAACCATACAGGCATGGACACCATTCAAGACTCCATTAACTACCAAACCGTCGCCTGGGTGCTATAGTGTCGTATCTCCCATCGGGGATACGACATTATGGCACTCAGGCAACAAAACACTCTCGCCCAGCCCGTCAAATCAATCCGACCAATTTCAATGTTGATCTCGAGTCCAATGCCCAACTAAGTATGTCGCCTTTTATGTTCCCTACATTAGTTCATATCTCTATGGACGGGGCTTAGCACTTTACCTAGCGTACCCTAGGTAAGGGGAGATGCGGCATTGTAGCACTCAAGCAACGATACACTCTCGCCCAGCCCGTCTAACCAATCTGACCAATTTCAATGTTGACCTCGAGTCCAACCAACGCCCAACTAAGTAGGTCGCCTTTTTATGTTCCCTACATTAGCTCATATCTCTATGGACGAGGCTTAGCACCTTACCTAGCGTAGCGTCCAAAAGTGTCCACACATTTACCCATTAGTAGTCATTCAGAGCACACGATAATTTTTCAATGACCTAACAACCATACAGGTATGGACGCCATTCAAATCGTCATCCATTACTAAATCGTCGCCTGGGTGCTATAGGGTCGTATCTCCCATAGGGGATACGACATTATAGCACTCAGGCAACGGAACACTCTCACCCAGCCCGTCTAATTGATCTGACCAATTTCAATGTTGACCTCGAGTCCAATGCCTAACTATGTCGCCTTTTATGTTCACTTCATCAGCTCATATCTTTATGGACGAGGCTTAGCACTTTAACTAGCGTAGCGTCCAAAAGTGTTCACACATTTACCCATTAGTAGTCACTCAGAGTACATGATAATTTTTCAATGACGTAACATAACCATACAGGTATGGACGCCATTCAAATCGCCATCCATTACTAAATCGTCGCCTGGGTGCTGTGGTGTCGTATCTCCCATAGGGGATACGACATTATAGCACTCAGGCAACGGAACACTCTCGCCCAGCCCGTCTAATCAATCTGACCAATTTCAATGTTGACCTCGAGTCCAATGCCCAACTAAGTATGTCGCCTTTTATGTTTCTTACATCAGTTCATATCTCTATGGACGAGGCTTAGCACTTTACCTAGCGTAGCGTCCAAAAGTGTCCAGACATTTACCTATTAGTAGTCATTCAGAGCAGATGATAATTTTTCAGTGACCTAACATGACCATACAGGTATGGACGCCACTCTGGTCTCTTGATTGACAGCTAGGGTCTAACACACTGTCTGACTACTAGACTGTCATTTTTAGTTAAGAAATAGACCGAATCCCACTTGCTGTGAGATTCCATTAACGATGAAATAAAAATTAGCGCGAACAACCATATATTTAAACCATGATGGAGGGTTCCACATTCTTACTAGTGCGTTCTCCCTGCCACGCAACCTTGTATTTATGATCTGAATCAAAGATATATTCATTGACACTTCGCAAGGTTGAGTCTGCAAGAACTCGGGGAGGTACGCACCGGTTACCGCCGCCACCCAATTATCAATAAGACTCCTTGGAATAACTCCTCCTATGATTTTATATTATCCACCCTTGAGATAGGAGGAGCCCTACCATCTTTTCTTGAGAAAATACTTTCTGCGATTCCATGGAGCAAATTCAAACAACAAAATTCGTGAGTACCCTTCCTGTCAGTTTTCGTTTCACCCTTTCGAGACAGGAAGGGCATTTAACTTCCAAACTAGGAACATATGTCGTCTCTTGCGACGGTCAACGATGAATCTATCCGCATTGGGAACTGGATCCTTCCTGTCAACTTTCGCTTACCTTTTCGAGACAGGAAGGAATTCCAGGCTCCTCTTAGCGAATTTTCCTAGAATTACCCCTTTTGCAGGTTACGGCTCTATGTGGCTACCGATTCCATCAAATTCAATACATTCGTTCGGATATGGATCCATCCTTCCCAGTTTAACGATATATTCATTTCCTATCTACAAAAATGACGTCCTGATCATTGAAAGATCTGTAGACCCTCCTAACGGGTTCCTGCCCTCGCTTACAAAACTAGTCCCGAAACATTTGGAACATTCGAACAACTGTTCTTTAGACACATGTACCCGCATTTGGTTTATTTTCCTTATCAGTTCAAAAAATATTATCCACCCCGATATCCATTTCAATAATCACCCAAAATCTCACAATAAAATGGGGAAATGACTTTGACCTTATTCACAGGTAATCAATGAGTACTTTTTGTTTTCCTCTTATTTCTTTTGTTCTGATTTGCTTTGTTTCTCACATTTTTAAAGTTTCTCACTCTGTACATACGTTATTTTTCAACTTACAACATTACCCGACTTCCAACTACCATCCAATATATATTTCTCTTTTGAGACATCCTCAGCAGTTATACCCTTTACCAGCCAGGCAGATGTTTTTATAGAAGGCACTCGACCCACCCAATACTGTCATTACTCGATCTTCTTTACACAGGACACATATGATTGATTTGCTTTTATACAGAACACGAGTGGGTCTCTTTGCTTGTACCGCGAGGAATGGTGGGCATGGCACAAAGCAGTTGAAACTACTCGACTTCCTTCTCATAAACCTCCTGTTAAAGTTCGGCAAAATTGGCTTAACGCTAATGATACTCGTGCACCACCTTCTATTCTGGAAAAAATTCATAGTGCCAAAGATTGCACTCCATCGTGACCGTAACGATCTGTCGGTTGACCCTTTTGACTCCGACAACATCAATACTTTTACAGGAATCAACAAGCATGTGGCATTTTTTCAACACAAAATACTCGATTCGATGGGTAACACCATCTTTATCTGCACATTTCTCCTCATCATAATTATCTTGTCCGGTGACATTGAACTAAATCCGGGGGCTGCAAGCGACTGCTCTTCACTGAGTGAAACAGATGAGTCAGTCCTGTCTAATAATTCCCTACCTGAAGCTAAAGCCCTATCCCTCATACACCTAAACATACAGAGCTTGAAACCGAAACTTGATATTTTAAGGTGTGAGGCAATAAAATACGATATATGTGTCTTTACCGAAACGTGGCTGAAAAACGAGGACTCCGACTCAGATCTTCTTATTCTCGGATTCCATGCCCCAATAAGAAAGGATAGAGCTAGTCGTGGTGGGGGGATCGCTGTCTACATAAGGTCAACAATTGCATTTAAACTCCGGCCGGACTTGGAACTTGACAACATCGAGTGTCTCTGGCTCCAAATTTACACTGAAAAACGAAGTTTTCTTCTTGGTTCCTTTTATAGACCACCCAGTGCGAGCCCAGAAGCATGGGACCAAATATTTAGTTCCATTGAGAAGGGTGTAGAGAGTAATAATATACCGATAATAATTACTGGCGATTTTAACAGTAATCAGCTTAACCAGCCAGATGATCCCATCCACAATATTCTCCAACAACTAAGCCTGGCCCAACTAATTACCCAACCAACATTCTTCACAGAAACATCTTCATCCCTCTTAGATCTGTTTATTACTAATAGTCCAGAACTGTTCGAATCGTGCGAAGTTGGTGACCCCTTTTTTGGAACATTTACCCGATATCATTGCCCAATAATCTCGGAATTAAAGTTTGCTTCTAGGATTCACAAATCAACGCGTCGAAAAATATGGCTTTATAAAGATGCTGACTTTGAACATTTTAAACATGAACTTAGTGGAATAAACTGGGATGGCGTCCTATCTGTCAACAGCCCCGAGAAGGTTGTTGATCATCTCACAAACCATCTCAACAAACTCACTGAAAAATACGTCCCTAGCAGGGTAATTTCGTTCCGCCCCAACGAACCAAATTGGATGCATAATGGTATAAGGCGCCTAATACGCCAACGCAAGCGTCTGCATCGAATCGCGAAGCGAAAAAACTCGGATCAGGCTTGGCTGCGTTACCGTGCCAAACGGAACGAAACAACAACTGCCATTCGAGACGCAAAATCACAATTCTTGAGAAAAATAGAGAAAACCCTGAACTCTTGCGTAACACCACCCCAAACTTGGTGGAAAACTCTAAAGCTACTTTTTGACAAGAGACAAGTTGAAATTCCAAACCTATCCCACAATGGTATGCTTATTTCTGGCGATCATGAAAAAGCGGAAGCGCTGAATGACTATTTTTGTTCAATAGCTAGAGTCAATGATGGTAATGTCAAGTTGCCACCCGCCTCATTTGACCCAAGCCGTCCTACACTTGACAATATCTTCCTCGAACAGGCTGACATAGAAAAATCGATAAAACACCTAGATCCATCGAAGGCATGCGGGCCTGATGGTATCAGTCCAAAAACATTGAAAGAATGTTGTTCTTCTCTGTGCAACCCCTTGACCAATATTTTTAACTTTTTTCTTGACCACCGTCTGTTTCCTCAGGAGTGGAAAAGAGCGAATGTTACCCCTATTTTTAAAAAAGGGGAAAGTAGTCAAGTCACGAACTACCGCCCAATATCTCTGTTAAGCTGTCTTGGTAAGCTATTCGAAAGATGCATTGCTGACAAAATCATGGATTTTCTTCAGTCAAATGGCTTACTAACACGCTTTCAATCGGGATTTGTTTCAAAAGATTCTACAGTTCTACAGTTAACTGAAATTTATCACACTATCTGTGAAACACTCGACGAAGGAAAAGAAATAAGGCTTGTTTTTTGCGACATTAGTAAAGCCTTCGATAAAGTTTGGCATAAAGGCCTACTTTACAAATTGGAACGTGTTGGTATAACGGGTAACTTACTACAGTGGTTTCATTCTTACCTCAGTGATAGACAACAAAGGGTTGTAATCAAAACAGGATGCTCCGCGTGGAAGAGTATTGAGTCTGGTGTCCCACAGGGTTCAATACTAGGTCCTATTTTATTTTTAATATATATCAATGATATTGTCGACAATGTAGCTTGTAACATCCGACTGTTCGCTGATGATACATCTTTGTATATCGTAGTTGAAGACCCCCAAAGAGCAGCTGCGCTTCTAGCCAGCGACCTTAATAACTTTGACAAGTGGGCAGCACAGTGGTTGGTCGACTTCAACCCATCAAAAACAGAATCATTAATTATCTCACGGAAAACTATCAAAAGTTGTCATCCCTCTCTCAAAATGTCTGTCTCTGCTATACAGGAAGTAAATCAACATAAGCACCTAGGTTTGATAATCAACAGCTCTGCATCTTGGAAAGACCATATTTCAGAAATTACACAAAAAGCATGGAAAAGGTTATCTCTTTTAAGGAAATATAAATTTCTTCTTGACCGTAAAACACTAGAAAAAATATACTTCGCCTTCATACGCCCAATCTTAGAATACGGCGACACTATTTGGGACAACTGCACAGAGGCTGAATCTGCCGAAATTGAAAAAATACAAATCGAAGCTGCCCGAATAATAACTGGCGGAACGCGTAGCGCAAGTAGGATATCTCTGTATGCCGAAACTGGGTGGGAAACACTTCGAAGTCGACGAGAAAAACATAAACTCACACAGTATTTTAAAATGACCCACCGTCTTGTTCCTGACTATGTATCTACTCTTGTGCCTCCATCCGTGGCCGAAACCCATTCATATCTTGTCCGAAACCGCAACGACCTACGTGTCCCATACTGTAAAACCAATCTTTTTCAAAACTCTTTCCTACCGAGCACAACAAAACTTTGGAACAACTTGCCTACCGCCATCAGAGAAAACAATTCGCTTTCAAACTTCAAATCATTTCTGAACAGAGACAAGCTTCTGAATCCCAAATGGCTGTATTTCCAAAAAACAAGAAAACTTCACATCTTTCATAGTAGACTACGCCTAGGGTGCAGCAACCTAAACGACCATCTATTCAATAACTTCCTCACAAGTTCGCCTCTCTGTGGCTGCGGTGAACGGGAAACAACCCACCACTTCTTCTTCGAGTGTCCATTGCATATCGATACTAGAGCCACCACTCTGGATCGACTTCCGTATGGGGTTGACGTGAATACATTACTATATGGATCGCATTTGTTCAGCACTGGAATTAATCTGGAGATATTCCTCTGTGTACAAAAATACATAGAGGAGACGAACAGATTCAAATGACTACCAATATGCCATGCCAATCATTTCTCGGCGGACATGAAGCAAAGTCCTTCTATCACTGCCATGTCCTTTCAGATGTCATAACTTCCTGTATTTTACACCACAAAACGCTCACTGGCGTAAGGGAACTCACACTGTTTAAAGACATAACGCCTAAACCTGCCTAAATGCTGTCCCATTGAGATACCTTTAGATTCACATCATGCGCGCGTACTGAGGTTTATATCTCGTGTCGTTATGTACCACACGTCGTAGGCAAAGTCGCGACCTGAGTTCCGTGGCGTCCCAGGTGCAATAAAATACTACTGAACTTGTGACGGCACGGAACTCACGTCGCGAAGCACAAAATAGGCACAGGCGACACAGCTGTTAACGAGTGTCCACATATTGGTCGAGTTATTTTGTTGTAACAATAGCGGATCCCTACCAAGTGGTAGCGCTAGCATTTACTCTGATATGTCGTTTCTGGGACTTCAAACAGACATAGGCGAAATCCGGAAAGGCGTCGCCTATGAAAGTTTGGAACTGTGGGCCACCACCACCCTATCATTGTACTGCGCCAGCAGCTTCACCACTAAAACTTCAACCCAGGAGAATTTCGAATCTCACTTTCAGATTAATTGAATATTTGCACAAGCCATCTACCTGTGTGGTCGGCCAGCCGCCAATTGTCAGTCTTACGTCAGTGAGTGTTGTTCTTCTTCTGTCTACTTCCTTAACATCTTTTGCACAGTGACCTCAGTTGAAAACAGTCTACATTATTTAAATGATACTTTTTCACGTGAACAATAGCATGTTTTTCATTCATGGTGGAGACAGCTTACATAAGCTATAGCTTGTTGCTGAATCCATTTTTAGCTTCTGAATGTAAATCTTAGTAATGTTAACCCGTTGTAATTTATTTGTAAGAAGTATCTTTATAGAAATAAAATACTGTTATTACTACCATCAAAGACCGCCTAGCCACCCTGGCCGCGAAAAATCATGACCGGTTAGCCGACAGCGAACTAATCTCCGAACTTGGAGCAATTTGCGAAAGCCGACAAAAGCCCAAGAAAAATTGTAACCAAAACTAAAGACCGCTTAAAAACTAGGGAATGACAAGGTGAACCAACAGGTAGAAAAACAGCTTAACTGTGGCCTTCTACCAGAAAGGGCTGCCTTCACCGACTCAACTAAACGTTACATCAGGAATAAATACTGTTATAAAAACTAAATAATAAATAAGGAACGGTTGGGGTCCCAAGCACGAGAGTATGTTACTGCTCTTACGAATGTAAAGATTCGTGCATTTTATACTCTCCCCCATAGCGACAAGCACACACACATCACAATACCACACGAGAGTATGTTACTGCTCTTACGAATGTAAAGATTCGTGCATTTCATACACCCCCCCCCCCCCCCCCCCCCCACACACACACACACAGCAGATACCACAAGGACACGCAGCTAAAGAGGTGCTACTTTTATCTTTAAAGTTTACATATTCTAATGAAAACTAATTCTACCTTCTTCTTTTTAGCAGGTACACAGAAGATGTTTTTTTTTTTTTGTTTTTTTTTTTTTTGACCAGCACCCCAATAACCGGTACTGGCAGTCTAATCGTTATGGAAACAGTCACCCCCACGGTTCCTGAACATCCTCCGCTCCATCCCTAAAAGTGGTCAACCACTTTAAGGGAGGCGAGCGTTGGTCCTGCGTCCCGCCTCTGCCCCTTTTTGTAAGCGCATTGCGCATCTTTTTGTCCCAACCCAAAAGGATTACAATGCAGGCCTGCCCCCGAACCAGGGAAGTTCGGGTCTTCTTCTTCTTGGTGGTCCCCGAAAGGGGTCGTTGTTGTTTACGTCCAAAGAGTCCAACCAAACAGAGACAGCCTGAGGCAGATTATACTTGCCAGTGATGGCCATCACTCATAATCATCCTCGAAGCGGTAGACTATACTTGCCCGAAAATCCAGATCGACCCAACCTCTCACACTGGTCCTCACCCGAGGGTTCAACCGACATCAGCCAAGAGACCATCACGACGCAACTGGTGACACCGGCCGAGTACCCGAAGCAGTTCCTCCTTCAACACGCCAAGACATGTGAGAACGAATCAGCTACAGTCAGCGAGGGTCGAAAGGGGCTTGTCCCCCATACCGTCCCAGCGCGCCTTCGGCGCGCGAAATCATTCCTTTCGGCTTCAAGAGCTTTGCGGTCGAGGGAAAACTTGTACCTTCTCAAGAGGGATACCCTTTTCCAGGCTCTTTGAGTTACTTCACAGATGTGATTGCTCCAGGACCCGTTGTTCCTCAAGGTTAAACCAAGGTGCGTGTGGTGGTCTACTTCGTTAATGTCGGTACCGGCCATTTTAAGAGGGGGTGGTAATTTTGATAGTCTTGCGGGAAATAATCAAGGACTCAGTCTTGATTGGATTAAAGTCGACTAGCCATTGTGCAGCTCATTTGTCAAATTTCTCTAAATCTTTGGGTATAAGCATTGCAGCACGTTGTGGATCCTCGACAGTAATATACAGAGGTGTATCATCAGCAAAGAGTCTAATATTGCAGGCTACATCGTCGACGATGTCATTGATGTAAATGAGGAAGTCTGCAAACAATAGCCCTGGGGTCTTCAAGTCCCCAACTGCTATCTCCTCGTCGCTACGCAGGAGTTCATCGCCTTTACCTCTGATGTACAATGCCAAAAGAAATTGCGAAAGGATACGTTTTTTAGGCCTATCTCCATGGGCACAGGTTTTGTTGTTATGTTACTCAGGCTAAGTTCGCTCTGTACATCTTTGAAAAATCCTTTCAGAATACCAACAAACACGCCTCCCAAGATACAACTTCAAAGTATTTCTCATTCATCAATTCTTTTTGAATGAAAGATAGGAACCACATTTGATAAATGAATAAATAAATAACATTCTGCCACGATTAAACGGAAGATTAAATGATTTTAACGGTCATTGTGATAATTAGCGGCTAAGAATCGGCTCGATTTATTTGGAGGTGTAAAAAACACGATGAAAAACAATTTATAGCATATGAGGATAACGTAACTATTTTTTGACGAGAAAAACGTAGGCTACGATCTGTCTTGTTTTCCTTAATTCTTGTTTTTTCTTAATTAGCAAATGCTATCTCTACAGTTTCATCCCTGTATCTTTTTAAGACCTCTTCATTGGTGGACCGCGGCAAATCAGCGGATGATCGAATTATTATTATTTATTTTTAGTTTTTTTATTATTATTATTTTATTTTTATTATTATTATTATTATTATTATTATTATTATTATTATTATTATTATTATTATTATTATTATTGTTAGTTTTAATATTATTATTATTATTGATACTCTAGCACAAAATTCTCACCACAATAAAATTGTGCGCATTCCGAAAAAGTTAAAAATAGAATTAAGGGGATTGCATTTTCCAAAAATTCCTTTAGGAAATAAGGTTCACTGGAGACAGAGAACAATCGAGTAATCTCGTCAAATGCATCTCCTAGGAAACAATGAAAACAGTATCTACCCTCTTTTAAAAGTGTATTGGACATCTGGGAAGAGATTATCAAATGAGGAAATGAAAGATGCCGAATCCTTGTTAATTTACAAATTTGTTTGTTTATGCTTAATTTGTTCTTATTTTCTTATAAAAACCTATATATATTTTCGGTTGTATAAGCTTATTTATTTATTTATTTATTTATTTATTTATTTATTTATTTATTTATTTATTTATTTATTTATTTAATGTTCACACAAAGTAAAACCGAAACCAAAACCTTAAGGCAACAACCCCAATGCGCCAATCAACAAATGATTGTGTCTTCAACTGGTCACATGTTTTGAGAACGAGTATGCTTAAAAGTATGTTTTGAAGTCTTGAAACACATCGTTAAACGATCGCAGCTTGTTGTACCGATGAAGCCCAAAGTGTGAAGTAAATGTTGCTTTTGCAATACGATCGACGACAGATCTTGTTACAAACTAAACATCAGGTTTTCACTCTCAGTGTGTCCGCAATAAAAACACAAGCGGATTACCTGAGTCGAAACCAATAAAAGGTGAAATTTTAGAATTTTGATCATTTAACATCAAGTTCGTATGTTCAACACACGGTTTCACAACAGAGATTTTTTAGGATTTACGACATAATGGAAGGTGCTAAACAAATGACCGTCGGTTGCTCCAATTCGACAGAGGCTTACGAAAAACATCTGATAAATTTTCTTGACATGGACTCTATTATCTCAGAGGATACATACTACACAAAAACTTTAAAAAATTTACAATTCAATGTTACATCAACTCTCCCATTCGATGATTTGGATTCTGTCCGTAGTGATTCATTGGATGAATTTCGATTGAATGGTGTGGACGTGGAAATGGATCCAATAGATGAATGTCAAATGCAGTCGAGAGACGGCCACAATAGTTCGACACACCAAACAGATGAACGTCCAAATAAAATTCTTTCGGAGTATCTGTTGTTGAAGAATAGTAAATCCAGGAATAAACACAGTTATTGTGTCTTCTGTAAGAACAATCGTGAATCTTACGCCGTGTATTCTAGTCATGTTTTGAAAGACTTGTCAGGTCGTATTACGTGTCCAATACTGAGACGATACAGGTGCCCAATTTGTGGTAGTACAGGAGAAAAGTCTCACACAATTAAACATTGTCCTATGTATACCGGACAGTATATTGTTAAAACGACTCAGTTTTAAGTCTGTATTGTGCTCTTAATGCTGGAAATGTAATTTTTAATTTTAAATTCAAATGCTGTGTCTTCTGTGAAATATTTCAGTTTTATAAATTCTACTATGGAAGGACACAGACTGGGAAAATGATCACACCGGAAGCAAAACGTTATTTAAGGGAAACGTTTATAGTGTAATGTCGCTGTGTTATATATAACTGGAAATTCTTTCTCGTGAAAATATGTGTGAATAGATCCTAAAACCGAGTTGAGAATCACTGATAGATGTACAGTAGGAGGGCATATATACAAATTCTCTTTTTCCCAACATACAGTTCAGCATTTTTATACAAGTTTCTTCCCATCCTGGTTGTATTTCGGTAATGTATCATAGCTATGGAGAAATGGTTTCAATGTTTAAACTGAAACATAACTATGACCTCTAAACAGAAAGAAATAACTACATAAACTGGTTCCAGTTAGATAAAGTACAGTATTATTTGAAGAGAAAGTAATTCTATCCATGGACGCTATTTCTTGGATGACAAACCTTGCCAGAGTGTCAATAATGCGAAAATTGATAAACTTTCCCCCGTTCTTACCCTCGTACTCTAAGTGCAGATTGAGAACCGTCAATGAACGGAGTCAGAGAGTTGATAACTTAAAAAGTGTGTAGTGTGCTTTAAATGCTGAAAATTCACTCTTTAACTTTTAAATTCAAATGCTGTGTCTTCTGTGAAATATTTCAATTTTATATATTCTACCATGGAAGGGCACAGATTGTAATGATTATACCGGAAGCAAATAGTTATTTAACCCTTTACCCAACGTAACGGCCAAAACCGGCCACTGCTATTCATAAAAATCGCCATTTAATGACAAACATAGGTTATGACCCTCTTTGGAACGAGCTCGTCGAGCTCGTTCCAAAGAGGGGTCATAACCTATGTTTTTGTGACAAAAAAAATGTCAAATTTCTCTGAATCTTTGGTTATAAGTATTGCAGCACGTTGCGGATCCTCGACAGTAAAAAAAATGTTTGCAAGTATCGTCTGCTTTTCATGCTAGGTAAAGGATTAAGGGAAACGTTTATAGTGTGATATCACTGTGCTATATATCTGATGTTATAAACAATGGCAGATATCTACAGTTTGTAACCGGAAATTCTTTCTCGTGAAAATATGTGTGAATCATTATACCGAGTGAAAATCACCGATAGATCAAGATATACAATGGGAAGTAGGGCTGTACATTATCGATAAACCAATAAAAACCGATATTCATCCCAGTATCGATTGAATACCGATGTAATTACAGAAATATCGGTTTATCGTCATTATTTATTTCCCCACAATTTAATTTTCAAGATGTTGCGAGTTTTAACTGTCGTCCCGAATGAATAATTAATATTGAATTCAACACAACCATATCATGTGAACCCTCATCAGAACGAGCGCATTCCAATGAGGGGGTAACATAATATGGTTTTCTTGAAGTTTGGGGGAAATTCGATAAACAAATATTTAAAATAATAAATTTTGATATCGTCTGTTTGAGGTAAGGGGTTATTTGAACCGCATCATAATGACATTCTAATTCGTTCCACTGTAATGGCTCAAGTCCCGAATGTGTTACGTATGTTCAGATATCTGAGCAGTCTTTCGATATACCGGTATACCTTGGTATTTTACCGAAACCGATATTCAGTTTAGAATATCGTGCAGCCCAAATAGGAAGGCTTATATATAAATTCTCGTCTTTCCAACATGTCTTTGAGAATATTATACAAACAACTGTTTTCCAAATCGATTGTATTTAGGGAAGAAATGTTTTCATGTTTAACCTGAAACATAACTATGACCTCTCAATAAAAAGAAATAACTTCCTTAGCTTGTTCCAGTCAGAGAAGTATAGTATTATTTGAAGAGAAGGAAACCCTATCACTTCGTAGATGACGTACCTTGTGATAGTGTCAATAAAGCGAAAATTGATAAACATTACCCGTTGTTACCCTCGTACCGTAAGTGTAGAACTTCAAGAACCCTCAAAGAACGGAGTCAGTTAATACATTTATTACTTAACTGGAATTAACTGGATATCTACTAAATGCGGACTAGAGTTTCCTTCTATACATTAACTCACTAACTGAGGAACAGATAAAGTTTACAAGGCGAGTTTCAGCCAATCGACTTCAGAGCCAAGGTCGGAGGTCCATTGGCTGAAATTATGCTTATACTTCATACGCATTTTCCCCGCAGAATTTGAGTATTGAAAACAAGACTCCGCGAGTATTTCGGAATTATTCATTATCGCCACATGTAAAAATATCGTTTTTCGAGTGCACCAAATCGCAATCTGCAATGCTGCAGCATTGCAGATAGCGACTTGTTGCACCCTGGGGACGATATGTTCCCATCTGGGTCTAACAAAGTGTAGATTTTCACGTGTTCAGAGTTTCTTGTCCATCGAGCATTCGGAAGGAAATGCCGACCGTGGACCGTGGACATTATATCGTGATTTGAATAAAAAATATAGGAATATTATAAAGCTTTTACGATTGTATTTTCTAGAATTGTATTTTCTATATGTGAATAAAAATTACTGGAGAGAATCATTACTGTTTCCAAGTCATGACAGGAAATACAATTGTGCAAAATACAAATACGGCAATTCTACTGTAGTTGACATATTTTAGAGGTGGATGAATCTGGAATAGCAGAAAGAACCAATGAACAGCTGCGAGTAACTATCGGACTCTGCTTTAATTCACTATCCTGTCATTGGTTAAAGACAAGTGTAGCTTCATTTGTGATCAACGTGCTAGATGCCTAGAGTTCACTTTCTTTCGGTCCATGCTAACCTTGATGCTCGGGTTCCTGTAAAATTTTATCAACATTTTGTTTGTATACATATATTTCTTTACCTGCTGTACTCCTGGAGACAAGGGCAAATTCTTTGAATATTATCTCCTTTAGAGCAGAAGGGTTTGCGTTCCATATTTACAATGTAACTTCTAAATGTTTTGGTTTTGTTAGTGCTGAAGGCTTTGAAATTATTTTGTTTGTAAAGTGCAAATATTATTAAAGTTGTTCTGATGGATCATTTTTTTTATTAATCTTTGGATTCCTTTTTTAGTCCTTTCCACGACCTTTCCACGATCTTGAATTGTCTTAAAATATACCGAAACCAGGAATAATAATCAGTGGGTCATTACTGTTGAGGCTAAGACGAAGATCACTAAAATCCCCGGGGAAAGAATGGGGATAAATTATATAAAATTGAAGTTTGATAGAGAGGGAAACCTTGGAGCATTCCTTGGAATACTCAAACTATTTTGCAATAATGGACAGATATTATATCAGTCCACTTTTAAATTAGTTTGGTTATTCCAAGAACTCAGGGGCATTGGAAGCATCCGAGCGCATGGGGGGGGGGGGGGGGGGGGGGGGTATCTACAACGTATCGTAGATTATTTAATAATTTGTTTATTGGTGTTTAAGGTCACGAACTTCTGCACAATGGCTAATCATGACCACAACATGGAGGTAGATCACTCAAGTCTCCATGTAAAGAATCACTGCCTAACTTAAAAGGGTTCCAGCGGGGAATGTATCATAAATTATGATGTGTTAGTCAATAGTGTAGACATTATAAACACGGAGTGGCTGAGGGGGGTAGGGCTCGTCACAAAATAACTCCCACCCATCCGTCATTATTCCTGATACCTCTTCCAATGCAAATGGCACACCTAAAATACGAGTACTGGAGTGTTTCTCGCCTACAAATCTTGAAAGGTGAAGTCTTTTCATCTTGTGCACATTTCGCGAAAATGAGGACGCGCTGCTTCCTCCAAGCCTCGGGGCAACGTGTGAGCTGCCACCCTGTAAGATCTCTCGATTTAACCTGATCATATACAGTACGTGGAGAGTGTATTATCACTAAATCACCCACAGAGTGGAGATTCCACCCAAGCAATAATTGCAAATTTGTTGCAAAGCATAAGAAGCACAGGCAAAGTTTCAACCAATTGACCTCCGGGTTAAACCCGGAGGTCCACTGGCTGAAACATTGCTTGTGTTTTTTGTCCATATGTATAAAATTTGAAAGTTATAGTTTGGGTAATAACTCCACTCAGCGGGTGATTTAGTTACAATCCACTCTCCACGTACTGTACATCGCTGGTTTCTCTTTTTGTATCCTTTCGACGATCCTGAATTGTTTGAAATTATACCGAAACAAGGAATAATAATCAGTGAATCATTACTGTGTAGGCTAAGACGAAGATCGTTAAAATTCCCCGAGAAAGAATGGGGATAAATTATATAAACTTAAAGTTTGGTAGAGAGGAAAACATTGGAACATTTCTTGGAATACCCAAACTATTTTGCAAGTGGACGGATATTATATCAGTCTACATTCAAAATAGTTTGGTTATTCTAAGAACTCAAGGGCACCGGAATCATCCGAGCGCAAGGAGGGTTGACGTATCAAATGGGGATTCGGGTTTGAGTTAAGAACTGGAGTGTACAGCGTATCATAAATTGTGATGAGATAGTCAATAGAATTGTCAATCTAAACACGGAGGGGCAGAGGGGGTAGGGCTCGTCACAACCACCAGAATGACTCAAATTATAGTAAGATATCTCCCTTGAGGGGGACAAGAACCCCTTCCCTCCCCCATTATTAATCCTGATACCTCCCTGCAATGTCGAGGACACGTAAAATACGAGTAATCGAGTGATTGTCAGCTACAGATCTTGGAAGATAAAGTCTTTTCAACTTGTGCACATTTCGCGAAACGAGGACGCACTGCTTCCTCCTAGTTCCAGTGAAAGGGGTGAGCTCCCCCTCCCCCACTACAAGATCCCCCGATTTAACCTGACCATATACATATGTGGAGAGTGGATTGTAATTAAATGACCTGCGGAGTGGAGTCATCACCCAAAGTTCTGTATCAAAAATTATGCACATGTGGACAAAAAACCCAAGAAATGTTTCAGCCATTGGACCTCCAGGTGTCACCCGAAGGTCCATTTCCTAGAACTGTGCCTGTGCTTGTTAAGTTTTGCAACACATTTGCAATTATTACCACTGTACGGGTGATGTGATAATACACTCTTCACGCACGGAACTTCGGAGAATAACAGTCAAGCATTCATACAGATTAGGAAAAAAGTGTACAAAGCCAGCTTCTGTATTTTTTACACTATCTTTCAGGAAAATGGCAAAAGTTGGGGAAATGAAGTGTACTTCGATGGTACAAATTCGCTAACATTTCGAAATTTTGATTTTTATATGAAATTCACATTCGCTTAATTCACTGACGCTTTAGAAAAATAAGGGGAGCTAACATTACTGTAAGTCTCTTCCAATGACAGAAATTGTCAACCATGCTTGAATCAATCATAAATACTTGATTCAATAAATTTGTATCAAATTGGTTAATTGAAAAATGAGTGCGGTGATGAAAGTTTACCCGTCCTAGAAAAAAGTCAAAGTATTTCCAGGGAAAATTCGAATATTCATGCAACAGGAGGTGTATGCTGAATATCAACGCAATGGACCCACTAGAAGTTCGTGAGGAAGTGGTTGTTGAAGTGTCCCGCCTCCCGTTACCAACAGTACAAAAATGAATTTCTCAATACCATGCCACTTGATGCAATTGATAGAAGGTTTCTTTTTCCACAAATTTGTTTCGGGGCTATACTCCAAATATCAAATCACCGCATCCAGTAATAATGCTATCCATATAGGGTGCATTCTTGAGTAACCGATAGCATTTTTTAGCCCGGCTGTTTTAGCTACTCCTACTACCCACACCTTTCTCGTGTGAAGTAAATGCACCATGTATTCAAACTGGCTGCGATTTGTTTCTTTTTATATCGATCTTATTTCGTTCACCTTGCACTCTTAACATTCTTACATATCGTTTTCCGGTGGTCCCGGCCTCTACTTCCCGGGTTGGCCAAGAACGAGTGGTCTTATTAACAAAAGCTCCCATTCAAATTGTATTATCTTTCAAGTTTTGGACTCGGAAACTTTGCTTGTGGTCCTTCGCTGGAGTGAGCTCGTTGAGCTCGCTCCAATGTGGGTCACGAGCTGTGGTTTTGGAACAAAAAATAAAAATGTATTGAGCCTCTAGACATTTTTATTTTTTGTTCCACAACCGCGGTGTACGGGAGGCGAGGGCCCTCGGCCAACGATATGTGAGCTCGACTTCTGACGCTTGTGTAATGTATACAAATACTGTTAAAATTTGACTGAAGTCACTCATTCCTGCCATTGGCATTGTAGTAGTAGTAACAGTATTTTATTTCAAGAAAGATACTTCATACAAGCATGTTACAAGCTTAGATGGTGAAAAGATTGCGAAGTATGGAAATTGGATTCAGCAGCAAGCTAGAGTTTAAGAATATGCTTTAAGGTTTACAGATTAATTTGGACTATTGATAGATGGTTACCTGTGCCAACGTAGAACGGCAGTGCCATACCCTGTTTGAGTATTTGGAGTTATGACCACGATCGTAAGATGGAAGGACATGGACACCACACCACGGTAATCTACTCTATCTTTTTCAGTAGACCTGCACAGTACAAAGGGGTCTGGTAAACCGTCAGTCAGTGGACAAGTGGGTTGATGCCGGCATGCCGTAAACCGCTAACTTTGCAAGCACCCCTGCATGTTTTAAGAGATAGTAAATATTGATTGCGTGGAAAACCACCACCACGAGCCGGCGGCAACGCTCATAGGGCACTGAATATTGTTATTTAATTGAAAATCATCCAGACAGTAATTGTACAATGATTATGTGTTTGAAGTCACTTTAAACATAACTGGGTATATCATATCCCCCGCATGATACTAAAATCTATTCATTTCGTTAGTTTTAGGCTGTCACGTGGTCACGTAATCCGCCGGTGACCTAACTTGGGACACGTGGCGTCAGTTGCGTCCACGCTGGACTTAAGATACGCTAACGTCCAATACGGAAGCAACCGAAACAACGTACGCCACAACGGACAACGCACAAACCGCGTAACCAACAATAAAATGGAGTTTGTACACCTCACGAGTGTAGTTTCAAGATTAGCGAAGTCCATATCCACAGAAGAAGATTTTTAGGTCGGGTATTGTTTACCGATTTCTATTATTCAATTTTTAGTATTGCTCGACATCCCGGTATTCTCTCGTGTGGTGAGCTTACAATAACCTTATCACGGCTATCGGGATGGCACGCCGTATAACGTTAGCAAAGGGAACCGTCAAATCTGATTAGCAATGCATTGGTTTGTAGAAAAGGGGGGTCCAGGCATAAAATTCACAAACACATAGTTTCATGTACTAAGAATGAATTAAGAAAAACTGACCAGCACCACAAGAACCATTAAGAAAGATTTTTACAGAAAAATCAATTAAATCTGTGAGTTGCTTCTATATATTTGTGAATACAGTGAAAGATCTCCCTGTTAATTTCGACATTATATATATGAGACCCATAAAGCAAGGTGTTAATATCAATGTTATAAGGAAGTCGGTCCAGAGTGTATTTTCTTATACCAGAATACAGGGGGCAGTTGAAAAGATAATGATGGGTTGTCTCAAGTTCACCACAACCATAGAGAGGTGAACTTGTGAGGAAGTTATTGAATAGATGATCATTAACCCTTTGATACTTTTGTACGTGTTATTACGACCGAAATATTTTGTTTAATTCAACCCTTTGATACTTTTGTACTTGTTATTACGTACGAAATCAATCAGCACGTTGATACTTTGTTGTCATTTGTTTTGTTATTATTTTTCGATTTTTAAAGTTTTAATCTCAAATGCCTGTTTTCTCCCGAATAGTGCTCATTGATAGCTGTTGAGCAAAAATGTTATCGCATGTTATCAATGACTTCTTCACTATCAGGGCTTTCAAAAAATGAGAATACCTGAGCAAAAGCCAACACTTTCCTTGCTTATATTTCATATTCAGTCAAACACAAATAATATTTTGTTTTTATCACATGACTATTGTAAAGTTCAATGAAAAAGTCCATCTGATATTCTTCTATATGAGAATACGTGTAATATGACCTGCAAGGATTTTCATTGGCTGAATCTTAAGCCTCATCACCTAATTAATATTCATATTGTACCACTCCATTGTTTACAAACAAAACATGTCGCGTGTACTTAACTATCGAGTGAACGAAATTGTGAAAATAGATGGAAAAGGAGAAGGGAAAATTGTTAAGATCATTGATTCCACAAAAGGCTTGTTATACACTGTGAAAATAATAGGTATCGACTTTGAAGTGACTCTGTCGACAGAACGTTTGAGCCCATTACACGATGAACGCTAAGAGACGCTAGATTGCCAAGAAACTGTTGGCGTTGCTAAGCAAACGGACGCTACTCAACAGCGTCGTTTTGTTAATATCAGCGGTGCAGATATAGATGAATTTGTTGAACAAGAAACAAATAAAAACACTTTAAGCAAGACCTTTTATGATATGAAGTTAGTAAGAAATTTTCTTCAAAGCAATAATATAAATGAGCATCGTGAAATTCACAACATACCGCCCAGTGAACTGTGTGTTATTTTATGCAAATTTATCCTGTCAGTCAGAAAATCTGACGGCTCTGAATATGAACCAAGCTCGTTGCGTGGATTTATTTCCAGTATTGACAGAAATTTAAAACGTTTTAATTATGGCCACACAATAGTTAGCAGTGTAGAATTTGTGAAAGTGAGAGACATATTGAAGGCCAAACAACGACAACTGAAACGAAGTGGCTTGGGCAATCGGGAAAAGAAGGCGGAGCCAATAAGTGACAATGAAATTGACATTTTGTGGCAAAGCGGTCAACTGGGTTCTTCGACACCCGAATCTATAATAAACTCCTTGTGGTTTTTAAACACTATTCACTTTGGTTTACGGGGCTCAGATGAGCACCGTAAAATGTGTTGGGGGGATGCACAAGGACCCAAATGGCCAGGAATATTTACAGTTTATAGAAAGACAAACAAAAACTCGCCCTGGTGACAATGTGAGAGATGTTCGAAGTGTGCCACCCAGAATGTGGTGTAACTTTGATTTACCAGAAAGGTGTCCTGTGAATATTTATAAAAAGTACTCTCTTTTAAGGCCCTCTGGTTACAGTGACGAAAGTGACCCTTTTTATATAGCAACACATACTAAACAAGATATTATGAATGTCGGTGATCAGTGGTTTAAAAGACAGCCGATTGGAATAAATAAACTTACCTCCATCATGAAGCGCGTGGCAAAAGCAGCTGGTCTCTCGCCGGAAAAGAAACTTACAAATCACAGTGCTCGCAAACATCTTGTTCAGAAACTTAGTGAAAATAACATCCCTGCTCACCAGATTATGCAAATCACAGGACATAAGAATATCCAGTCAATTAACAATTACAGCCATATCAATGAACAACAACATAAACAAATTTCTCGTGTGTTATCAAACTCCAATCTTCAAACTGAAAATAGGCCTCAATATCCTAAATCCATGGACACAGATGTAGTTTTTCAAAACCAGTCAATTTCTAACACAAATTCCACTGATCGAAAAACACAATTTGCGGGTAGACTACAGAATATGTTCACAGGCAACATTTATGGGGGGCACTTTGAAATACACATTCATAACCCAGAAACATCATCAGCCCAACCCGCTCAGAAACGTAGGCGCATCATTGTGTCAGACAGCGACTCGGATTAAAGTTTATAAAATATAGAAATTGCAAATCCCTTCTCTGGATTTGCTTCTCTTATTGTTGACAATTGAATTACTAATGAGGGTTTTTTTGCAGTCTGTTTATTAAATGTCAATAAGACCGTTTGTTTTGAGAACTATTTTGTAAAGCGGAAGTATTGAACGCATTCAGTCAACATGGCGAAAGTAGGTTAATTTTCTTTTTCCATGTACGGGAACACAGACTCGTTAAAAATAAATCGGTTCAAGTTCGTTTGTGTGTGTCATGTGAGAAAAAGAATCTGAAATTCGTTTCTCTTTGACATAAGATTTATGAAACTCGTTTCGACAATTTTATTTTAGCTCGCCAGAGGCTCGCTAAAATAAAATTGTCTACACTCGTTTCATAAATCTTATATCAAAGAGAAACTCATTACAGATCCTCTATATATAAATTTGTTTTATTACAAATTATTGGAGAGTGCCTGTCGGCACTCTTCAATAATTAGTAATAAAACAAGTTTTGAATAACAAATTCAGACCACCAAAAATAATCTAGCCCTCAGCCAGATAGTCACTAATGTGAAAAATATCTTGTTATTTGTACTTTCCGACGTTTGACGTCGCATTTTGAAAAACGTTGAAGAAACTGAATTCCCAGTGACGTTTGAACGTCAGGATAATTAAAGTGTCAAAGGGTTAAGATTACTACAGCCATGACGTAATCTACAGTGGAATATATGACATTTTCTTGTTTTTTGATAGAGCAACCACTTGGGAGTGAGAAACTTATCCTTATTCAAAAAAGATTTGAAGCTAAACAGCGAGTTATTTTCTCTGACGTTCAGGGGTAAGCCATTCCACAGCCTTGTTGTGGAAAGTAAAAAGGAATTCTGGTGTAAACTTGTACGACTGTAAGGGACTTGTAGGTCTGCACAGTTTCGGAGTCCATAGTTCTGAGCCACTGAGACTGGAGGAGGTACTAAGTTCGATAGATAATCTGGCACAAGACGGGGAACCATTTTAAAGTATTGATTAATTTTATGTTTTTCTCTGCGAGTTTGGAGCGTTTCCCAGCCAGTTTCGGTATACAGAGAGGTTTTGCTTGGACTACGTGATGCACCGGTGATTATTCGGGCTGCTTCAATTATTTGGATTTTTTCCATTTCATTGGACTCTGCTTCAGTACAATTGTCCCACACTGTGTCTGCATATTCAGGCAGTGGACGTATAAAAGCAAAGTAAATCTTCTCAAGAGGGAAAACTTGACCTTCCCAAGAGGGATACCCTTTTCCAGGCTCTTTGAGTTACTTCACAGATGTAATTGCTCCAGGCCCCGTTGTTGCTCAAGATTAAACCAAGGTGCTTGTGGTGGTCTACTTCGTTAATGTCGGTACCGGTCATTTTAAGAGGGGTGGATATAAGCATTGCAGCACGTTGCGGATCATCGACAGTAATATACAGAGGTGTATCATCAGCAAAGAGTCTAATAATGCAGGCTACATCGTCGACGATGTCATTGATGTAAATTAGGAAGTGTAGAGGCCCAATGATTGAACCCTGGAGAACCCCTGCATCTACGAAGTTCCAAGAAGGGAATTCTGATTTTACTACAACCCGATATTGCCTGTTACTAAGGTAAGAATCAAACCAAGCGAGCAAGTTACCCGTTATTCCGAATTGTTCAAGTTTATAAAGGAGACCCTTGTGCCAAACTTTATCAAAGACCTTACTAATATCATAAAAGACAAACCTTAGTTCTTTTCCTTCACAGAGAGCTGCACTGATAGTATGACATATCTCAGTGAACTGGAGTACTGTAGAATCTTTCGAGACGAAACATGATTGGAATTGACATTGTTAACTATTTGTAATCTTGTTCTGGGTGGAAACGGCCATGTATAAGCTTATAGCTTCCTGTCGAATCCATATCAATGTATGTAACATTTTTTGTATCATATGATTTTGTACTCTTCAAATAAATAATGTTTAAACTAAATAATTAAGGTAACAGAGTTTCAGTAAGTCTACCCTGTCCTTGATCTTAATCCACACAAGTCCACCCCCACCCCAACACCCCGCCTGATTGCTTCTAGTGCTGTCCCATTACTCGATCCCGTTATCCATCGGCCTGCGTCGTTCTGCAGGGTTTTCAAGCTCTTTACAGCCGTTTGGTTTAGGGATACTACTTCCGTACCATATGTTATACTTGGCAGACGCACCATTTCCCAAATAGTTTTCCCCACGGAAACCTTATTGAAACTATTTCTCCCTATAAGTTTCATTTGGAAACGGATTCGCCTCCCCTTTAGAATCAGTTTATTAGTGTGGTTTCAGTAAATGCCTCTTCCTGTGATGTTTATGTTTACTCCCAACTACTCGTAATCACCTGTCTCTCCTAAACTAAGAAGTTTGCTGCTACCTTCTGGAATACAGAACTCCATTACCCCCTCCCCCCCCCCCCACACCTTCGTGTAGGATCCACTTTACGGCCCACAGGCATAACTTTGCTTTTGCTTTCGTGTAGTTCGAGTCTCCATTTGTTCCCATATCTCCCAACAATTCCCAGCATTTTCGCTAGCGAATCTTGGCTTTCTGACACTAGCACCATATCGTCTGCAAAAAAATAGCCCTGGGCTCCTCAAGTCCCCAACTGCTATCCCTTCGTCACTACCCAGGAGTTCATCGCCTTTACCTCTGATGTACAATGCCAAAAGAAATTGCGAAAGGATACGTTTTTTAGGCCTATCTCCATGGGCACACGCTTTGTTGTTATGTTACCCAGGCTAAGTTCACTCTGTACATCTTTGAAAAATCCTTTCAGAACACCAACAAACTCGCCTCCCAAGATACAACTTCAAAGTATTTCTCATTCATCAATTCCTTTTGAATGAAAGATAGGGATCGCATTTGATAAATGAATAAATAAACAACATTCTGCCACGATTAAATGGAAGATTAAACTAGACTTTATGATTCTGGAGAATCATGGCTTTTCCCGATGAGATTCCATGATTTTTCATGACCCCACAGTGTCTGATGAATTGTTTTTAACTGTCTCACTGAAGTTCCTTCATTGATGTTATGAGAAAGGTGAAGATAGTAGTCTCAGATGACACAGTTTGATAAAAAATTGTTTAGGTAAAAACCATCATTAACGGTGGAGTGGATTAATGTCAATATCGTCGTCCAATAAGTCAATGACCGACAAAAGGAGTTATGTTTGTTTGACACATACCCACTGAGTGCTGTGTCAATTTAAAAATCGTTCATTTTATCTCAAATGTATCCCAAATATTGATGTCTGGCAGCTTGTAGAGGGTTACCAAGTGCCAACAGGAATATTTATTCATGCAACTTGTAATGTCACACCAAGAACTGTGAATGGCCATTTTTCTTTAAAAATCTACAAGATGTTTTCAGAGAAATCCAGGGAGAACAGGAATTTTAAGCTTTTGATGGGTATCATTGTTTTTCCAGCCCAAAACGGGTTAAGTGTTGTTTTTGGAATACTCTTATTACTTCCAAAAATAATTCTCAGTGAATTCTACTTCCACTTATTTTGATCTCTCCTCCCAACTTCGGGTGATGTGGGTACGCAAACACAGCCTATTTTATCAACATTTTGATGTTTGAGAACCTGCATAGGGTTACCAAATGCTTTCAGGAATATTTTGTACATACAACTTGTAATGTCACACTAAGATATGAGAATGGCCATTTTTTCCTGAAAATTTACGGGATGTTTTTAAAGAAATCCTCAGATAACATGAATTTTTAACCTTTTGATGGGTATCTCTCTTTAACCAGCTCTAAAGGGTTAATGCTTGGTTTTGTGAATATCTTTATTACTTACAAAAATGATCGACGGTGAATTCCACTTCCAATGAAGGAGGTTATGTTTATCTCGTAGGTACACATTTGGTGTTATGGTTGCCCAAGACCAGCCCATTTTCAACAAATGTCAATGCTTGGCAGCCTCTGGGGGGTTTTCAAATGCTTACCGAAACATTTTGTTCATGCAACTTGTAATGTCACTCGAAGACCTGCGAATGGTCAATTGCTCTTGAAATTTTTTGTTTTTTGAGAAATCCACAGAAAACTGGAATTTTAAGCTTTTAAAGGGTATATCTCCTTAACCAGTCAAAAATGGGTTAAGACCTCGATTTTTGAATACATTTACTACTTACAAAAATGTTTTCCTGTCAGTTTTGCGTCCGGTAAAAGAAGTTACGTTTCTCTGTTGTGTTCCAATTTGATGTTGTTGTTGTTGTTGTTCAAAAACAGACTATTTTTTTCAAAATTTTGACATTTAGCAGCCCATGGAGGGTTAACACATGCTTACCGGAATAATTTATCCAATCAACTGGTAATGTGACACCATGACCTATCAATGACCATTTTCTCTTGAAAACCCTACCAGATGTTTGTAAAGAAATCCAGGGAAAACATAAATTTTTAAGCCTTTGATGGATATCACTATTAACAACCACAAAATGGGTTAACGCTTCGTTTTTTGAATACCCTTATTACTTACAAAAATGGTCTTCGGTGAATTCCACTTTCAACAAAGGAGATTATGTTTATTTCTCAGGTACACGTTGGGTGATGTGCGTGCCTGAAGACAGTTCATTTCAACAAAATTACGATGCTTGGCAGCCTCTAGAGGGTTAATAAACGCTCACCGGAATATTTTGTCCATGCAACTTGTAATATCACACAAGTAGTAGTAGTAGTCAATTTTTCTTGAAAACCTACAGGTTGTTTTTAGAGAAATCCACAGAAAATGGGAATTTTAAGATTTTAAGGGGTCTCTCTCTTTAGCCTGTCCAAAATGGGTTAAGACTTCGACTTTTGAATACCCTTACTACTTACAAAAATGTTTGAGTATAGATTGTGCGCTCGATAAAAGAAGGCACGTTTCTTTGTGCCGTACCCATTGGGTGTTGTTGGCGTTCAAAAACAGCCCATTTTATCACAATTTTGACTTTTAGCAGCCCGTGGAGGGTTAACAAATGCTCACCGCCGTATTTTGTCCATGCCTCTTCTATTGTCACACCAAGGCCTGGGAGTGACCAATTTTTCTTGAAAATCTACAAGACTCGTTTAGAGAAATCCACGGAAAACACAATGTTTTAGCTTTATGGTGGTATTGCTGTTTAACCAGTCCAAAAGGGTTAACGCTTGGTTTTTTGAACACCCTTATTACTGACAAAAATGATCCTCGTCGAATTCCACTCTCAATGAAGGAAGTTATGTTTATCTCTCATGTATTGTTTGGGTGCGGTGGAGGCCTGAACCCGGCCTATTTCATCAAAATTTCGATGTTTGGCAGCCCGTGGAGGGTTACCATATGCATCGCCTGATATGTCGTGTGTATCAAAGGGCGTGTTACAGACAGGTCTAGCAATGACGAATGTATAAAAAAATCTACAAGACATGTTTCGAGAAAGTGCCGATAAACCCCAATTTTGGCAGTTTTTTGCCAATTCTGACGACATAAGTGTTAAATCGAAAATTCCGCTTCAGTACGTTTTTAGATTCTGTGCCCCTCTATGCGTGTGCAAAATTTCGTGAAAATCGATTCGAAAATGGCTTCTGAATCGTACGGACAAAATGTGTGGAAAAAAAAACAAAACAAACTAGACTTTATGATTCTGGAGAATCATGGCTTTTCCCGATTAGATTCCATGATTTGTCATGACCCCACAGTGTATGATGAATTGCTTTTGACTGTCTCACTGAAGTTCCTTCATTGGTGTCATGAAAAAGGTGAGAATAGAAGTCTCAAATGACTCAGTTTGCTAAAAAAAATTGTTTAGGTAAAAACCATCATTAACGGTGGAGAGGGTTAATATCAATATCGTCGTCCAACAAGTTAATGACCGACAAAAGGAGTTATGTTTGTTTGACACATACCCACTGAGTGCTGTATCTGTTTGAAATGGGCCGTTTTATCTCAAATGTATACAAAATATTAATGTCTGGCAGCTTGTTAAGGGTTAACAAGTGCTAACAGGAATATTTATTCATGCAGCTTGTAATTTCACACCACAAACTGTGAATGACCATTTTTACTTAAAAATCTACGAGATGTTTTCAGAGAAATCCAGGGAGAACATGAATTTTAAGCTGTTGATGGGTACAATTGTTTATCTAGCCCAACACGGGTTAAGGGTTGTTTTTCTAATACGCTTATTACTTATAAAAATAATTCTCAGTGAATTCTACTTCCACTTATGTTGATTTCTCCTCTTAACTTTGGGTGCTGCGGGTATGCAAACACAGCCCACTTTTTCAACATTTTGATGTTTGAGAACCAGCATAGGGTTAACAAATACTTGCTGGAATATTTTGTACATCCAACTTGTAATTCACACTAAGATCTGAGAATGACCAATTTTTCTTGAACATCTACGGGATGTTTTTTAGGGAAATCCTCGGTTAACATGAATTTTTAACCTTTTGAGGGATATCACCCTGTAACCAGCTCTAAACGGGTTAATGCTTGGTTTTATGAATAACTTCATTACTTACAAAAATGATCCTCGGTGAATCCCACTTCCAATGAAGATGGTTATGTTCATCTCGCAGGTACACATTGGGTGTAATGGGTGGCCAAGTGCAGCCCATTTTCTCAAAATTTGCTGCCTCTGGAGGGTTAACAAACGCTTACCGGAATCTTTTGTTCATGCAACTTGTAATGCCACTCCAAGACCTGCAAATGGTCAATTTCTCTTGAATACTTACTAGATTTTTTTGAGAAATCCACAGAAAATGGGAATTTTAAGCTTTTAAGGGGCACATCTCCTTAACCGGGCAAAAATGGGTTAAGACCTCAATTTTTGAATACCCTTACTACTTACTAAAAATTTTCCCTATCAGTTTTGCGTCCGGTAAAAGAAGTTATGTTTCTCTGCAGCATTCCCATTTGATGGTGTTGGTGTCCAAAAACAGACTATTTTTTCGAACTTTTGACATTTAGCAGCCCATGGAGGGTTAACAAATGCTTATCTGAATATTTTATCCGTGCAACTGGTAATGTGACTCTAAGACCTATCAACGGCCAGTTTCACTTGAAGCCCTACGAGACGTTTGTAAAGAAATTCAGGGAAAATATGATTTTTTAAGCTTTTGATGGGTATTGCTATTAACCATCCCAAAAGGGGTTAATGCTTGTTTTTTTTAATACTCTTATTACTAACAAATTTGGTCCTCGGTGAATTCCACTTCCAACAAAGTAGATTATGTTTATCTCTCGGTTATGCATCGGGTGCTGTGCGCGTCTGAAAACAGCCTATTTCAAGAAAAATACGATGCTTAGCAGCCTGTAGAGGGTTAACAAATGCTCACCGGAATATTTTGTCCATGCAGCTGGTAATGTCACATAAAGACCTGCGAATAGTCAATTTTTCATGAAAACCTACAAGTTGCTTTTAGAGAAATCCACAGAAAATGGGAATTTTAAGCTTTTATGGGATATCTCTCTTTAACCAGTCCAAAATGGGTTAAGACTTCGACTTTTGAATACCCTTACCACTATCAAAAATGTTTCCCATCAATTTTGCGTCCGATAAAAGAAGGAACCTTTCTCGGTGGTACACCAAGTGGGTGCTGTTGGCGTCTAAAAACAGCCCATTTTATCACAATTTTGACTTTTAGCAGCCCGTGGAGGGTTAACATATGCTCACCGCTGTATATTGTCCATGCAACTTCTATTGCCACACCAAGGCCTGGGAGTGACAATTTGTTCTTGAAAATCTACAAGACTCGTTTAGAGAAATCCACGGAAAATACGAATTTTTGAGCTTTATGGTGGTATTGCTGTTTAACCAGCCCAAAACGGGTTAACCCTTGGTTTTGTGAACACCCTTATTACTGACAAAAATGATCCTAGGTGAATTCCACTCCCAATAAAGGAAGTTATGTTTATCTCTCGTGTATTGTTTGGGTGCAGTGGGGGCCCGAAACCGGCCTATTTCATCAAAATTTCGATGTTTGGCAGCCTGTGGAGGGTTACCATATGCATCGCCTGATATGTCGTGTGTATCAAAGGGCGTGTCACGGACAGGTCTAGCAATGACGAATGCATAAAAAAAATCTACAAGACGTGCTTCGAGAAAGTGCCGATAAACCCCGATTTTGGCAGTTTTTTGCCAATTCTGACGAAATAAGGGTTAAATCGAAAATTCCGCTTCGGTACATTTTTAGATTCTGTGCCCTTCTATGCGTGTGCTAAATTTCGTGAAAATCGGTTCGAAAAAAAATAAATAATAATCCGTAGAAAAACAATATTCTTTTCCAGAGGGAAAAGCCTAATGATTTTAATGGTCATTGTGATAATTAGCGGCTAAGAATCGGCTCGATTTATTTGGAGGTGATAAACACGATGAAAAACAAATTATAGCATATGAGGATAACGTAACTATTTTTTGAGGAGAAAAACGTGGGCTACGTTCTGTCCTGTTTTTCTTAATTCTTACTTTTTTCTTAATTAGCAAATGCAAATGCTATCTCCACAGTTTCATCCCTGTATCTTTTTAAGTCCTCTTCATTAGTGGATTATTATTTTTTATTATTATTATTATTATTATTATTATTATTATTATTATTATTGATACTCTAGCACAAAATACTCACCACAATAAAATTGTGCGCATTCCGAAAAAGTTAAAAATAGAATTAAGGGGATTGCATTTTCCAAAAATTACTTGTGGAAATAAGGTTCACTGGTGACAGAGAACAATCGAGAACTCTCGTCAAATGCATCTCCTAGGAAACAATAAAAACAATATCTACCCTCTTTTAAAAGTGTATTGAACATCTGGAAAGAGATGTATCAAATGAGGAAATGCAAGATGCCGGATCCTTGTTAATTTACAAATTTGTTTGTTCATGCTGAATTTGTTCTTATTTTCTTATAAAAACCTATATATATTTTCGGTTGTATTTATTTATTTATTTATTTATTTATTTATTTATTTATTTATTTATTGTTCACACAAAGTAAAACCGAAACCAAAACCTTTAGGCCACAACCCCAATGCGCCAATCAACAAATGATTGTGTCTTCGACTGGTCACATGTTTTGAGAACGAGTATGCTTAAAAGTATGTTTTGAAGTCTTGAAACACATCGTTAAAAGATCGCAGCTTGTTGTACCCATGAAGCTCAAAGTGTGAAGTAAATGTTGCTTTTGCAATACGATCGACGACAGATCTTGTTAGAAACTGAACATCAGGTCTTCCCCCTCAGTGTTCCCGCAATAAAAACACAAGCGCATTACATGAGTCGAAACCAATAAAAGGTGAAATTTTAGAATTTTGATCATTTAACATCAACTTCGTTTGTTCAATACACGGTTTCACAACAGAGATTTTTTTTAGGATTTACGACATAATGGAAGGTGCTAAACAAATGACCGTCGGTTGCTCCAATTCGACAGAGGATTACGAAAAACATCTGATAAAGTTTTTTGACATAAACTCTATAATCTCAGATGATACATACTACACAAAAACTCTAGAAAATTTACAATTCAATGTTACGTCAAATCTACCATTCGATGATTTCGATTCTATTCGTAGTGATTCGTTGGATGAATTTCGATTGAATGGTGTGGACGTGGAAATGGATCCAATAGATAAATGCCAAATGCAGTCGAGAGACGACCACAATAGTTCGGCACACCAAAAAGATGAACGTCCAAATAAAATTCTTTCTGAGTATCTGTTGTTGAAGAATAGTAAATCTAGGAATAAACACAGTTATTGTGTCTTCTGTAAGAACAATCGTGAATCTTACGCCGTGTATTCTAGTCATGTTTTGAAAGACTTATCGGGTCGTGTTATGTGTCCGATACTGAAACGATACACGTGTCCTATTTGTGGTAGTACAGGAGAAAAGTCTCACACAATTAAACATTGTCCTTTGTATACCGGTCAGTATATTGTAAAAACGACTCAGTTTTAAGTGTGTAGTGTGCTCTTAATGCTGGAAGTGTAATTTTTAATTTTCAGTTCAAATGCTTTGTCTTCTGTGAAATATTTCAGTTTTATATATTCTACTATGGAATGACACAGACTGGGAAAATGATTACACCGGAAGCAAAACGGTATTTAAGGGAAACGTTTATAGTGTAATGTCGCTGTGTTATATATCTAGAGTTTGTGACTGGAAATTCTTTCTCGCGAAAATATGTGTGAGTAGATCCTAAAACCGAGTTGAGAATCACTGATAGATGTACAGTAGGAGGGCATATATATAAATTCTCTTTTCCCAACATACAATTCAGCATTTTTATACAAGTTCCTTCCCATCCTGGTTGTATTTCGGTAAGGTATCATTGCTATGGAGAAATGGTTTCAGTGTTTAAACTGAAACATAACTATGACCTCTAAATAGAAAGAAATAACTCCATAAACTAGTTAGAAAAAGTACAGTATTATTTGAAGAGAAATTAATCCTATCCATAGATGCTATTTCTTGGATGACTAACCTTGTCAGAGTGTCAATAATGCGAAAATTGATAAACTCCCCCCCCCCTCCATTAAACTCTCGTACTGTAAGTGTAGATTAAGAACCGTCAATGGACAGAGTCAGTTGATAACTTAAAAATATATCAAGTGTGTATTGTGCTTTTCATGCTGGAAATTTAATTTTTAACTTTTAAATTGAAATGCTGTGTCTTCTGTGAAATATTTCAGTTTTATATATTCTGCCATGGAAGGGCACAGACTGGGAATAATTGTGATAATTATACCGTAAGCAAATAGTTATTTAACCCTTTATCCAACGTTACGCTCAAAACTGGCCAGCGCTATTCATAAAAATCGCCGTTTAATTTTCATTATTTTTTTCATTTTTTGTCTCAAAAACATAGATTATGACCCTCTTTGGAACGAGCTCGTCGAGTTTGTTCCAAAGAGGGGTCATAACCTATGTTTCTGAGAGAGAGAAAAAAAAGTTATTCAAGAATTTTGTTTGTAAGTGTTGTCTGCTTTTCATGTTAGGTAAAGGTTTAAGGGAAACGTTTATATTGTGATATTGCTGTGCTATATATCCGATGTTATAAACAATGACAGATATCTACAGTTTGTAACCGGAAATTCTTTCTCGTGAAAATACGTGTGAATCATTATACCGAGTGAAAAGTTTGGAATCGCTGATAGTCTAAGATGTACAATGGGAAGTAGGGCTGCACATTATCGATAAACCAATAAAAACCGGTATTCATCCCAGTATCGATTGAATACCGGTGTAATTACAAAAATATCGGTTTATCGTCATTATTTATCTCCCCACAATTTAATTTTCAAGATGTTGCTAGTTTTAACTGTCGTCCCGAATGAATAATTAATATTGAATTCAACATAACCATATCATGTGAACCCTCATTAGAACGAGCGCATTCCAATGAGGGGGTCACATAATATGGTTTTCTTGAAGTTTGGGGGAAATTCGATAAACTAATATTTAAAATAATAAATTTTGATATCGTCTGTTTGAGGTAAGGGGTTATTTGAACCGCATCATAATGACATTCTAATTCGTTCCACTGTAATGGCTCAAGTCCCGAATGTGGTACGTATGTTCAGATATCTGAACAGTCTTTCGATATACCGGTATACCTTGGTATTTTACCGAAACCGATATTCAGTTTAGAATATCGTGCAGCCCAAATAGGAAGGCATATATAATAATAATAATAATAACTCTTTGGCCAGCCGCTGATTTGTCGCGGTCCTCATAAGAGAAGGCCATCATTCCCCCTACACCCCACCCCCTCTTCCCCTCCTCTCCTCCCAGCATTCAGATATAAACTGCTTAATAGTGTCCCTCACTTCCTCTTTTTCAATTTCTTCAATAAGCATTCCTACCCTCTCCCTCGTGTCCCCCTTCAGCCATTTATCCTTTGTTTCTTCACCCCACTTCTGCATTATTCTTCCAGTAAATTTTATTCTATGAGGTATATACTGTGGGCTTCATTTGTGATCAACGTGCTGGATGCCTAAAGTTCACTTTCCTTCGGTCCATGCTAACCTTGATGCTCGGGTTCCTGTAAAATTTTATCAACATTTTGTTTGTATCCATATATTTCTTTACCTGCTATACTCCTGGAGACAAGGGCAAATTCTTTGAATATTATCTCCTTTAGAGCAGAAGGGTTTGCGTTCCATATTTACAATGTAACTTCTAAATGTTTTGGTTTTGTTAGTGCTGAAGGCTTTGAAATTATTTTGTTTGTAAAGTGCAAATATTATTAAAGTTGTTCTGATGGATCATTTTTTTTATTAATCTTTGGTTTCCTTTTTTAGTCCTTTCCACGACCTTTCCACGATCTTGAATTGTCTTAAAATATACCGAAACCAGGAATAATAAACAGTGGATCATTACTGTTGAGGCTAAGACGAATATCACTAAAATCCCCGGGGAAAGAATGGGGATAAATTATATAAAATTGAAGTATGGTAGAGAGGGAAACCTTGGAGCATTCCTTGGAATACTCAAAACTATTTTGCAATAATGGACAGATATTATATCAGTCCACTTTTAAAATAGTTTGGTTATTCCAAGAACTCAAGGGCATTGAAAGCATCCGAGCGCAGGGAGGGTTGGGGTATCTACAACGTATCGTAGATTATTTAATAATTTGTTTATTGGTGTTTAGGGTCACGAACTTCTGCACAATGGCTAATCATGACCACAACATGGAGGTAGATCACTCAAGTCTCCATGTAAAGAATCACTGCCTAACTTAAAAGGGTTCCAGCGGGGAATGTATCATAAATTATGATGTGTTAGTCAATAGTGTTGACATTATAAACACGGAGTGGCTGAGGGGGGGGGGGGGGGGTAGGGCTCGTCATAAAATAACTCCCACCCATCCGTCATTATTCCTGATACCTCTTCCGATGCCAATGGCACACCTAAAATACGAGTACTGGAGTGTTTCTCGCCTACAAATCTTGAAAGGTGAAGTCTTTTCATCTTGTGCACATTTCGCGAAAATGAGGACGCGCTGCTTCCTCCAAGTCTCGGGGCAACGTGTGAGCTGCCACCCTGTAAGATCTCTCGATTTAACCTGATGATATACAGTACGTGGAGAGTGTATTATCACTAAATCACCCACAGAGTGGAGATTCCACCCAAGCAATAATTGCAAATTTGTTGCAAAGCATAAGAAGCACAGGCACAGTTTCAACAAATGGACCACCGGGTTAAACCCGGAGGTCCACTGGTTGAAACATTGCTTGTGTTTTTTGTCCATATGTATAAAATTTGAAAGTTATAGTTTGCGTAATAACTCCACTCAGCGGGTGATTTAGTTACAATCCACTCTCCACGTACTGTACATCGCTGGTTTCTCTTTTTGTATCCTTTCGACGATCCTGAATTGTTTCAAGTTATACCGAAACAAGGAATAATAATCAGTGAATCATTACGGTGTAGGCTAAGACGAAGATCGTTAAAATTCCCCGAGAAAGAATGGGGATAAATTATATAAACTTAAAGTTTGGTAGAGAGGAAAACATTGGAGCATTTCTTGGAATACCCAAACTATTTTGCAAGTGGACGGATATTATATCAGTCTACATTCAAATTAGTTTGGTTATTCTAAGAACTCAAGGGCACCGGAATCATCCGAGCGCAAGGAGGGTTGACGTATCAAAAGGGGATTCGGGTTTGAGTTAAGAACTGGAGTTTACAGCGTATCATAAATTGTGATGAGATAGTCAATAGAATTGTCAATATAAACACGGAGGGGTAGAGGGGGTAGGGCTCGACACAACCACCAGAATGACTCAAATTATAGTAAGATATCTCCCTTGAGGGGGACAAGAACCCCTTCCCTCCCCCATTATTAATCCTGATACCTCCCTGCAATGTCGAGGACACGTAAAATACGAGTAATCGAGTGATTGTTAGCTACAGATCTTGGAAGATAAAGTCTTTTCAACTTGTGCACATTTCGCGAAACGAGGACGCACTGCTTCCTCCTAGTTCCAGTGAAAGGGGTGAGCTCCCCCTCCCCCACTACAGGATACCCCGATGTAACCTGATCATATACATATGTGGAGAGTGGATTGTGATTAAATGACCTGCGGAGTGGAGTCATCACCCAAAGTTCTGTATCAAAAATTATGTACATGTGGACAAAAAACCCAAGAAATGTTTCAGCCATTGGACCTCCAGGTGTCACCCGAAGGTCCATTTCCTAGAACTGTGCCTGTGCTTGTTAAGTTTTGCAACAAATTTGCAATTATTACCACTGTACGGGTGATGTGATAATACACTCTTCACGTACTGAACTTCGGAGAATAACAGTCAAGCATTCATACAGATTAAGAAAAAAAGTGTACAAAGCCAGCTTCTGTATTTTTTACACTATCTTACAGGAAAATGGCCAAAATTTGGGAAATGAAGTGTACATCGATGGTACAAATTCGCTAACATTTCGAAATTTTGATTTTTATATGAAATTCACATTCGCTTAATTCACTGACGCTTTAGAAAAATAAGGGGAGCTAACATTACTGTAAGTCTCTTCCAATGACAAAAATTGTCAACCATGCTTGAATCAATCATAAATACTTGATTCAATAAATTTGTATCAAATTGGTTAATTGAAAAATGAGTGCGGTGATGAACGTTTACCCGTCCTAGAAAAAAGTCAAAGTATTTCCAGGGAAAATTCGAATATTCATGCAACAGGAGGTGTATGCTGAATATCAAAGCAATGGACCCACTAGAAGTTCGTGAGGAAGTGGTTGTTGAAGTGTCCCGCCTCCCGTTACCAACAGTACAAAAATGAATTTCTCAATACCATGCCACTTGATGCAATTGATAGAATGTTTCTTTGTCCACAAATTTGTTTCGGGGCTATATTCCAAATATCAAATCACCGCATCCAGTAATAATGTTATCCATATAGGGTGCATTCTTGAGTAACCGATAGCATTTTTTAGCCCGGGTGTTTTAGCTACTCCTACTACCCACACCTTTCTCGTGTGAAGTAAATGCACCATGTATTCAAACTGGCTGAGATTTGTTTCTTTTTATATCGATCTTATTTCGTTCACCTTGCACTCTTAACATTCTTACATATCGTTTTCCGGTGGTTCCGGCCTCTACTTCCTGGGTTGGCCAAGAACGAGTGGTCTTATTAAGAAAAGCGCCCATTCAAATTGTATTATCTTTCAAGTTTTGGACTCGGAAACTTTGCTTGTGGCCCTTCGCTGGAGTGAGCTCGTTGAGCTCGCTCCAATGTGGGTCAAGAGCTGTGGTTTTGGAACAAAAAATAAAAATGTATTGAGCCACTAGACATTTTTATTTTTTGTTCCAAAACCGCGGTGTACGGGAGGCGAGGGCCCTCGGCTGACGATATGTGAGCTCGACTTCTGACGCTTGTGTAATGTATACAAATACTGTTAAAATTTGACTAAAGTCACTCATACCTGCCATTGGCATTGTAGTAGTAGTAACAGTATTTTATTTCAAGAAAGATACTTCATACAAGCATGTTACAAACTTAGATGGTGAAAAGATTGCGAAGTATGGAAATTGGAGTCAGCAGCAAGCTGGAGTTTAAGAATATGCTTTAAGGTTTACGTGACAGGAAGTTACAGATACAAATTATATGCTACTAAGATTCGAAGGTCATAGAATGTTTTAATGGAGTCTTGGGGAAAATAATGCATTGAGTGCGTTAGACAGTTTACAGATTAGTTTGGACTATTGACAGATGGTTACCTGTGCCAACGTAGAACGGCAGTGCCATTCCCTGTTTGAGTATTTGGAGTTATGACCACGATCGTAAGATGGAAGGACATGGACACCACACCACAGTAATCTACTCTATCTTTTTAAGTTGACCTGCACAATACAAAGGGGTCTGGTAAACCGTCAGTCAGTGGACAAGTGGGTTGATGCCGGCATGCCGTAAACCGCTAACTTTGCAAGCACCCCTGCATGTTTTAAGAGATAGTAAATATTGATTGCGTGGAAAACCACCACCACGAGCCGGCGGCAACGCTCATAGGGCACTGAATATTGTTATTTAATTGAAAATCATCCAGACAGTAATTGTACAATGATTATGTGTTTGAAGTCACTTTAAACATAACTAGGTATATCATATCCCCCGCATGATACTAACATCTATTCATTTCGTTAGTTTTAGGCTGTCAAGTGGTCACGTAATCCGCCGGTGACTCAACTTGGGACACGTGGCGTCAGTTGCGTCCACGCTGGACTTAAGCTACGCTAACGTCCAATACGGAAACAACCGAAACAACGTACGCCACATCGGACAACGCACAAACCGCGTAACCAACAATAAAATGAAGTCTGTACACGTCACGAGTGTAGTTTCAAGATTAGCCAAGTCCATATCCACAGAAGAAGATTTTTACCTCAGGTATTGTTTACCGATTTCTATTATTCAATTTTTAGTATTGCTCGACATCCCGGTATTCTCTCGTGTGGTGAGCTTACAATAACCTTATCACGGCTATCGGGATGGCACGCCGTATAACGTTAGCAAAGGGAACCGTCGAATCTGATTAGCAATGCATTGGTTTGTAGAAAAGGGGGGTCCAGGCATAAAATTCACAAACACATAGTTTCATGTACTAAGAATGAATTAAGATAAACTGACCAGCACCACAAGAACCATTAAGAAAGATTTTTACAGAAAAATCAATTAAATCTGTGAGTTGCTTCTATATACTTGTGAATACAGTGAAAGATCTCCCTGTTAATTTCGACATTATACATATGAGACCCATAAAGCATCAGTGTTATAAGGAAGTCGTTCCAGAGTGTATTTTCTTATACCAGAATACAGGGGGCAGTTGAAAAGGTAATGATGGGTTGTTTCAAGTTCACCGCAGCCACAGAGAGGTGAACTTGTGAGGAAGTTATTGAATAGATGATCATTAACCCTTTGATACTGTTGTACGTGTCATTACGACCGAAATATTTTGTTTAATTCAACCCTTTGATACTTTTGTACTTGTTATTACGTACGAAATCAAACAGCAGGTTGATACTTTGTGGTCATTTGTTTTGTTATTATTTTTCGATTTTTAAAGTTTTAACCTCAAATTCCTGTTTTCTCCCGAATAGTGCTCATTGATAACCGTTGAGCAAAATGTTATCGCAGCGTAAAATACTAATATGATCCTGCTGTCAAGACTTCTTAACTGGTTGAGTGTTAGAAACCACTATCAGGGTTTTCAAAAAATGAGAATACCAGAGCAAAAGCAAACACTTTCCTTGCTTATATTTCATATTCAGTCAAACACAAATAATATTTTGTTTATATAAATTTGTTTTATTACAAATTATTGAAGAGTGCCTGTCGGCACTCTTCAATAATTTGTAAAAAAACATTTTTGAATAACAAATTCAGACCACCAAAAATAATCTAGCCCTCAACCAGATGATCACTAATGTGAAAAATATCTTGTTATTTGTACTTTTCGACGTTTGACGTCGCATTTTGAAAAACGTTGAAGAAACTCAATTCCCCGTGACGTTTGAACGTCAGGATAATTAAAGTGTCAAAGGGTTAAGATTACTACAGCCATGACGTAATCTACAGTGGAATATTTAACATTTTCTTGTTTTTTGATAGAGCAACCACTTGGGAGTGAGAAACTTATCCTTATTCAAGAAAGGTTTGAAGCTAAACAGCGAGTTATTTTCTCTGACGTTCAGGGGTAAGCCATTCCACAGCCTTGTTGTGGAAAGTAAAAAGGAATTCTGGTGTAAACTTGTACGACTGTAAGGGACATGTAGGTCTGCACAGTTTCGGAGTCCATAGTTCTGAGCCACTGAGACTGGAGGAGGTACTAAGGACGATAGATAATCTGGCACAAGACGGAGAACCATTTTAAAGTATTGATTAATTTTATGTTTTTCTCTGCGAGTTTGGAGTGTTTCCCAGCCAGTTTCGGTATATAGAGAGGTTTTGCTTGGACTACGTGATGCACCGGTGATTATTCGGGCTGCTTCAATTATTTGGATTTTTTCCATTTCAGTACAATTGTCCCAAAACTGTGTCTGCATATTCAGGCAGTGGACGTATAAAAGCAAAGTAAATCTTCTCAAGAGGGAAAACTGGACCTTCTCAAAATGGATACCCTTTTCCAGGCTCTTTGAGTTACTTCACAGATGTGATTGCTCCAGGATCCGTTGTTGCTCAAGATTAAACAAGGTGCTTGTGGTGGTCTACTTCGTTAATGTCGGTACCGGTCATTTTAAGAGGGGGTGGTAATTTTGATAGTCTTGCGGGAAATAATCAAGGACTCAGTCTTGATTGGATTAAAGTCGACTAGCCATTGTGCAGCCCATTTGTCAAATTTCACTAAATTTTTGGATATAAGCATTGCAGCACGTTGCGGATCCTCGACAGTAATATACAGAGGTGTATCATCAGCAAAGAGTCTAATAATGCAGGCTACATCGTCGACGATGTCATTGATGTAAATTAGGAAGTGTAGAGGCCCAAGGATTGAACCCTGGGGAACCCCTGCATCTACGACGTTCCAAGAAGGAAATTCAGATTTTACTACAACCCGCTATTGCCTGTTACTAAGGTAAGAATCAAACCAAGCGAGCAAGTTACCCGTTATTCCGATTTGTTCAAGTTTATAAAGGAGACCCTTGTGCCAAACTTTATCAAAGACCTTACTAATATCATAAAAGACAAACCTTAGTTCTTTTCCTTCACAGAGAGCTGCACTGATAGTATGACATATCTCAGTGAACTGGAGTACTGTAGAATCGTTCGAGACGAAACATGATTGGAATTGACATTGTTAACTATTTGTAATCTTGTTCTGGGTGGAAACGGCCATGTATAAGCTTATAGCTTCCTGTCGAATCCATATCAATGTATGTAACATTTTTTGTATTATATGATTTTGTACTCTTCAAATAAATAATCTTTAAACTAAATAATTAAGGTAACAGAGTTTCAGTAAGTCTACCCTGTCCTTGATCTTAATCCACGCAAGTCCACCCCCACCCTAACATCCCGCCTGATTGCTTCTAGTGCTGCCCCATTACTCGATCCCGTTATCCATCGTCCTGCGTCGTTCTGCAGGGTTTCCAAGCTCTTTACAGCCGTTTGGTTTAGGGATACTACTTCCGTACCATATGTTATACTTGGCAGACGCACCATTTCCCAAATAGTTTTCCCCACGGAAACCTTATTGAAACTATTTCTCCCTATAAGTTTCATTTGGAAACGGATTCGCCTCCCCTTTAGAATCAGTTTATTAGTGTGGTTTCAGTAGATGCCTCTTCCTGTGATGTTTATGTTTACTCCCAACTACTCGTAATCACCTGTCTCTCCTAAACTAAGAAGTTTGCTGCTACCTTCTGGAATACAGAACTCCACCACCCCCCCCCCCCCACCCCCCCACACCCCCCTCCCCCCACCTTCGTGTAGGATCCACTTTACGGCCCACAGGTATAACCTTGCTTTTGCTTTCGTGTAGTTCGAGTCTCCATTTGTTCCCATATCTCCCAACAATTCCCAGCATTTTCGCTAGCGAATCTTGGCTTTCTGACACTAGCACCATATCGTCTGCAAAAAAATAGCCCTGGGCTCCTCACATCCCCAACTGCTATCCCTTCGTCGCTACCCAGGAGTTCATCGCCTTTACCTCTGATGTAAAATGCCAAAAGAAATTGCGAAAGGATACGTTTTTTAGGCCTATCTCCATGGGCACACGCTTTGTTGTTATGTTATCCAGGCTAAGTTCACTCTGTACATCTTTGAAAAATCCTTTCAGAACACCAACAAACTCGCCTCCCAAGATACAACTTCAAAGTATTTCTCATTCATCAATTCCTTTTGAATGAAAGATAGGGATCGCATTTGATAAATGAATAAATAAACAACATTCTGCCACGATTAAACTGAAGATTAAACTAGACTTTATGATTCTGGAGAATCATGGCTTTTCCCGATGAGATTCCATATTTTTCATGACCCCACAGTGTCTGATGAATTGTTTTTAACTGTCTCACTGAAGTTCCTTCATTGATGTTATGAGAAAGGTGAAGAGAGTAGTCTCAAATGACACAGTTTGATAAAAAATTGTTTAGGTAAAAACAATCATTAACGGTGGAGTGGATTAATGTCAAGATCGTCTTCCAACAAGTCAATGACCGACAAAAGGAGATATGTTTGTTTGACACATACCCACTGAGTGCTGTGTCAATTTAAAAATCGTTCATTTTATCTCAAATGTATCCCAAATATTGATGTCTGGCAGCTTGTAGAGGGTTAACAAGTGCCAACAGGAATATTTATTCATGCAACTTGTAATGTCACACCAAGAACTGTGAATGGCCATTTTTTCTTTAAAAATCTACAAGATGTTTTCAGAGAAATCCAGGGAGAACAGGAATTTTAAGCTTTTGATGGGTATCATTGTTTTTCCAGCCCAAAACTGGTTAAGTGTTGTTTTTGGAATACTCTTATTACTTCCAAAAATAATTCTCAGTGAATTCTACTTCCACTTATTTTGATCTCTCCTCCCAACTTCGGGTGCTGTGGGTACGCAAACACAGCCTATTTTATCAACATTTTGATGTTTGAGAACCTGCATAGGGTTACCAAATGCTTACAGGAATATTTTGTACATACAACTTGTAATGTCACACTAAGATATGAGAATGGCTATTTTTTCCTGAAAATTTACGGGATGTTTTTAAAGAAATCCTCAGATAACATGAATTTTTAGCCTTTTGAGGGGTATCTCTCTTTAACCAGCTCTAAAGGGTTAATGCTTGGTTTTGTGAATATCTTTATTACTTACAAAAATGATCGACGGTGAATTCCACTTCCAATGAAGGAGGTTATGTTTATCTCGTAGGTACACATTTGGTGTTATGGTTGCCCAAGAACAGCCCATTTTCAACAAATGTCAGTGCTTGGCAGCCTCTGGGGGGTTTTCAAATGCTTACCGAAACATTTTGTTCATGCAACTTGTAATGTCACTCGAAGACCTGCGAATGGTCAATTGCTCTTGAAATTTTTTTTTTTTTGAGAAATCCACAGAAAACTGGAATTTTAAGCTTTTAAGGGGTATATCTCCTTAACCAGTCAAAAATGGGTTAAGACCTCTATTTTTGAATACATTTAGTTTAAACAATATTTATTCAAGAATTTGTTATTTGTGTAACAACACAAAATACAACAGAACACAAAATAACAAAGATATACACATAGATATGGGTTGCTATGTAAGGTAGGGATTCGACAGAAAGCTTATAGCTTATGTTAGTCGTCTCCTTAGGTTGATTATCAAATTTTCGCAAGCAGGTAGTGTGGGTTAATAGGTGAGCTCACATATCGTTTCCCCGTGGCCCTGCTCCTGGTACGGCAGATTAACTCTTCACCCAACGAGGATATAAGATGACGGGTACAAACTAAATTATTGAACCACTCGATTTTTCATTATCGACCCAACAGACACAGCTCGTGACCCACCATCGGAACGAGCACGGCGAGCTCGCGCCTACGATGGGACACAGGCAATCTCTCTAAAACCAAAACTGGAAATATAATAAATTTGAGTGATAGATTTTTTGTAGTTCTGACCAGTATTGACATAAAGCGAGATGAAGGTGCCATTGAGAGATGCGGACCACGGGGCAACGATATGTGAGAATGTTTAAACTACAACATGAATAAAATACAAAGATTTGAAAAAAGACAAATATCTGCCAGCTTGAATACTTAATGCATTAAATACACTCGAGAAAGTCGTAAGAAGGTAGCTTGTTTCATTCGGTTCATCCAGTAAGACATAAAAGTATAGTGAGTAGTGGCCTCGAGCTGCAAGACAATTTAATGGCTGCATGTGGAGGGGGGTATAGTCATCCAGTATTGGCATTATTCCTGTTTGATAAGATTGATTGAATTAACGTTATGTTGTAAATCAATCAATGGAAACGTTTACTTGCTAAAATGAAGTCATGTACCACTTCAAAGATAAGACGGTTATCTTCGTTATTCAGAAATTCTGAACCAAAGAGGAGTGTTGATGTATCAACTTCAAAGGGTAGCAGGTTAATTGTATAATTACGGATATCTGAGAAAATTGAACAATGAAAGAAGAAGTGATCAGGAGTCTCTTGGTTACCACACTGACAAAGTGGATTTGGTGATAAATGATTATCATATAGATGGGAATTAAGATTACTACACTGCAGTCGTAACCTACAATGATATATTTGGGCTGCACGAGAAGTCGCATTACTGTAGAACCTTGGTGGTCGGTGATTACCGCCGTTCAGGAAGGTCTTGAAATGTATCAGTGACGAGTTCTCGCGGACAGGCAGGGGTAAATTGTTCCATTCGTCAGAAGCGCTAGGGATGAAAGAAGACTTATACAATTGTGTTCGACAAAAGGGAACTCGATGGTTCTGACTTGATCGTAGACTGAACATTGCATTCGTAGAGGAGACGAGTGGTGGGACTTTATTTGAGATATATGGAGGTGATATACAATGATACATCTTGAAAAACTGAATTAGCTTATGTTTACGGCGTCTTTCGTGGAGAGAATCCCATCGTGTTTCCGCATACAGCAATGTTTTACTAGCACTCACGGTTGCTCCCGTAATTATTCTTGCTGCAGCAATCTGTATTTTTTCGAGTTCCGCCATTTTGGACTGGGAACAATTATCCCAAACAGTATCAGCGTATTCTAGAAGAGGCCTAATAAAAGCAAAGTATATTTTTTCCAAGACAATACGGTCAAGAGAAAATTTGTGCCTCCTCAACAGGTCCAAACGAGACCAGGCCTTTGTGCGGATATAATCAATATGGTCATTCCATGTGCAGGTGCTGTTCAGTATTACTCCTAAATGTTTATGGTTGGACACTTCCGATATCCGTGAATCGCCTAAAAATAAAGGTGGATGGGAGATGGGGTTGCTTTTACGTGATATAAGCATACTTTCAGTTTTGTTCGGATTGAATTCAACCAGCCATGTTTCAGCCCAATGTTCAATTGTCGCAAGGTCATTATTGATTATGGTAGAGGCTTGTTCAGGGTTCTCTATAATTAGGTATAAGGAGGTGTCATCAGCAAAGAGGCGTATGCTACTAAGTAAGTTTCTAGTTATGTCATTAATGTATATTAGGAACAGTAACGGCCCGAGTATCGACCCTTGAGGCACACCGGCATTGATGGGTCTCCACGAGGATGCCTCCGATGCTATTACGACACGCTGTGACCTATCCGCAAGATACGATTTTAAAAACAATAACATTTCGCCAGAGACGCCAATGCTCTCCAACTTGTAGATAAGACCAGCGTGCCATACTTTATCAAAGCCTTACTGACATCACAGAAGACTACTCTGACTTCCTTACCTTCATCAAGCGCGCGACAAAATTCGTCGTATATGTCAGTCAGTTGAAGGACAGTTGAATCACCGGGTGTAAAGCCTGACTGAAATTGGCTGAGAACATTGTTGTCAATCAGAAATTGCCACAAGCGTTTGAATACACATTTTTCGAACAATTTACCAACACAGCTGATCAATGATATTGGGCGATAATTGGTAACCGAATTTGAGGGTTGTTTTTTTAGGATCGGAGAGACATTTGCTTTTTTCCACAGTGAGGGGAAGTATGAGTTATTCAGTAGTATATTAAATAAGATTGTAAGTGGCTCGCACAAGGAGGATTTACATTCTTTAAGGAGACGTGGGCTTATTAGATCGGGACCAGACGCCTTGGACACTTTTATCGACTTCATAGCAGAATATACTTCGTCACAATGTAAAGTGATAGAATCAATACCATCGGAAACACGGGGTGGTGCGTCTGGCAAGGAAGCATTCGAATCGTCAACTGTTGAGATAGAACTGAAGTATTCATTGAACACCTCGGCTTTCTCAGCACTTGAAGAGTAAATGTTGTTTGAGTGGATAAGAGTGGGAATTCCTACCGAGTTACCACTACCGATAAGTGTTTTTAGGGTCTTCCACCATCGTGATGGGGGTGTTTTATTGTTTTTCAATGTGGACTGAATTTTAGACAAGTATAACGTTTTAGCCTTTCTAATAGACGATACCACGTCATTTCGTTTAAGTTTATATTTAGCCCAGGCTTGGGGGAGATTGGTGCGTTTAGCAATACGATATAAGCGCTTTTTCTGTCTAATTAATAGCCTTATGTCGTTGTGCATCCATTTCGGCTGGTCCCTTCTCGTGGTAATAACTTTGTTGGGTATGTATTTGGATGCGGTGTCGAGTAAAGTGTCGGTAAATTTAGAAACTATAGTATCAAGATCTATAATATCAAAAAGAGAGTTCCAATCAACATCAACAAAAGCATCGTTTAAAGCTTCATAGTTACCTTGGGCGTAAAGCCACACCCTCCTCTTGAAAGAAAGAAGTTGCGGTTTTATAAATTCAACTTCAATTGAAATTGGACAATGGTAGCGGATCATATCTGGAATAAGAGGTTCTTGCACCTCGCATGCTTTCACATTGATTGTATCACTAATAGCGAAGAGATCAAGCAAAGATGCCGATGATTCAGTAAAACAGGTTGGCTCACTCACGGTCTGTCTTAAATTAAAATAATTAATTATTTCAGAGAAGCCGCTTCTTGATGTAACCATTTGGTTGTCGTTGAAGTCCCCGGTGATAATCAAGTCAGCAATTGATGTGTCTCTGGCTTTTTCAATTGATGCCGATATCACGTCCCATGAATCTGAAGGACTATTTGGTGGCCGATAAAATACCCCTAATAATAAGGATCTACCCTGCTTTGTAAAAACTTTGGCCCATACGCACTCCGTATTGAACGTTTCAAGGTCCGGTCTTGGTCGAAATGGGATACCATCCTTGATGTAAATCGCAACCCCGCCTCCCCTTGTCGAGCGGTCGAATCGCAATGGTTCATGGAATCCATGGATTAAAACATCGGATGTGGGGTCATTGGTAAGCAGCCATGTCTCCGTCAAGGCCAAAATGTCATATGGTGCGAATTCACATTCGACAATATCCAGTTTCGGTTTTAGGCTCTGAACGTTAAGATGAACAATTTTTAGCGTATTCTGATGGTGATCTGAGTGGAGAGAATTTGGACCTGGGTTGGTTTCGATGTCCCCGGACAACAATAGGCTTAGGGCCAAGTAAAGAAAGAGCGACATGGCCAGGGAGGACGAGATTTCTACCTCAGATGTGAATTTTGGCTTTGGTTCATCCACGTCCCTGTTACGATATGGAAATGCTTTGAGAGAATTTATTAATGTAAAGGTAATTGACTCATTGGTCAGCAAATGGAACAAAACAGCCATAGTGAAGCTTTCATGAAGCCCGACACCACTTAAACGTAGTAGCAAGTAAGCTAAGATACAAATACATCTTTCTCTTGGCAAGCAATCTTTTAAGCGGATAGAGTAGACTTTAAGGTTGAAAGTGCCTATCTGGGCACGGTATAATTCTAGAGAACACATTATATACTAAAAACTAAATAAAAAGTAAATTGTTGGTGGTAATAAAAGCTTAGTTTCGACAACAAAAATGAACTGAATTCAAGCTGACGTGAAAGAAGGTATGTAGTGTGGAATGAGAAGAGTTGCGAGATCTTACACAGGTAGTTAGGCTGGGTAATACAGTGAAAAATGGGTTTTGGATTCTAATAGATTAAGAAAGTACGAGAAGTGAGCAGAAGTTAGGTTAAGTTGCCTTGTCCTGTTAGCGTTTGTTGGAAGGCACCCTCAGAGCCTCTCAACAAACTTCAACAGGACATAATACATTTACTACTTACAAAAATGTTTTCCTGTCAGTTTTGCGTCCGGTAAAAGAAGTTACGTTTCTCTGTTGTGTTCCCATTTGATGTTGTTGTTGTTGTTGTTCAAAAACAGACTATTTTTTTCAAAATTTTGACATTTAGCAGCCCATGGAGGGTTAACAAATGCTTACCGGAATAATTTATCCAATCAACTGGTAATGTGACACCATGACCTATCAATGACCATTTTCTCTTGAAAACCCTACCAGATGTTTGTAAAGAAATCCAGGGAAAACATAAATTTTTAAGCCTTTGATGGATATCACTATTAACAACCACAAAATGGGTTAACGCTTGGTTTTTTGAATACCCTTATTACTTACAAAAATGGTCTTCGGTGAATTCCACTTCCAACAAAGGAGATTATGTTTATTTCTCAGGTACACGTTGGGTGATGTGCGTGCCTGAAAACAGCTCATTTCAACAAAATTACGATGCTTGGCAGCCTCTAGAGGGTTAATAAACGCTCACCGGAATATTTTGTCCATGCAACCTGTAATATCACACAAGTAGTAGTAGTAGTCAATTTTTCTTGAAAACCTTCAGAATGTTTTTAGAGAAATCCACAGAAAATGGGAATTTTAAGATTTTAAGGGGTCTCTCTCTTTAGCCTGTCCAAAATGGGTTAAGACTTCGACTTTTGAATACCCTTACTACTTACAAAAATGTTTGAGTATAGATTATGCGCTCGATAAAAGAAGGCACGTTTCTTTGTGCCGTACCCATTGGGTGCTGTTGGCGTCCAAAAACAGCCCATTTTATCACAATTTTGACTTTTAGCATCCCGTGGAGGGTTAACAAATGCTCACCGCAGTATTTTGTCCATGCATCTTCTATTGTCACACCAAGGCCTGGGAGTGACCGATTTTTCTTGAAAATCTACAAGACTCGTTTAGAGAAATCCACGGAAAACACAATGTTTTAGCTTTATGGTGGTATTGCTGTTTAACCAGTCCAAAGCGGGTTAACGCTTGGTTTTTTGAACACCCTTATTACTGACAAAAATGATCCTCGTCGAATTCCACTCCCAATAAAGGAAGTTATGTTTATCTCTCATGTATTGTTTGGGTGCGGTGGGGGCCTGAACCCGGCCTATTTCATCAAAATTTCGATGTTTGGCAGCCTGTGGAGGGTTACCATATGCATCGCCTGATATGTCGTGTGTATCAAAGGGCGTGTTACAGACAGGTCTAGCAATGACGAATGTATAAAAAAATCTACAAGACATGTTTCGAGAAAGTGCCGATAAACCACAATGTTGGCAGTTTTTTGCCAATTCTGACGACATAAGGGTTAAGTCGAAAATTCCGCTTCGGTACATTTTTAGATTCTGTGCCCCTCTATGCGTGTGCAAAATTTCGTGAAAATCGGTTCGAAAATGGCTTCTGAATCGTACGGACAAAATGTGTGAAAAAAAAAAAAAAACAAACCCAAAAAACTAGACTTTATGATTCTCGAGAATCATGGCTTTTCCCAATGAGATTCCATGATTTGTCATGACCCCACAGTGTATGATGAATTGCTTTTGACTGTCTCACTGAAGTTCCTTCATTGGTGTCATGAAAAAGGTGAGTATAGAAGTCTCAAATGACTCAGTTTGCTAAAAAAAAATTGTTTAGGTAAAAACCATCATTAACGGTGGAGAGGGTTAATATCAATATCGTCGTCCAACAAGTTAATGACCGACAAAAGGAGTTATGTTTGTTTGACACATACCCACTGAGTGCTGTATCTATTTGAAATGGGCCGTTTTATCTCAAATGTACACAAAATATTAATGTCTGGCAGCTTGTTAAGAGTTAACAAGTGCTAACAGGAATATTTATTCATGCAGCTTGCAATTTCACACCAAAAACTGTGAATGACCATTTTTACTTAAACATCTACGAGATGTTTCCAGAGAAATCCAGGGAGAACATGAATTTTAAGCTGTTGATGGATACAATTGTTTATCTAGCCCAACACGGGGAAAAGGTTGTTTTTTTAATACGCTTATTACTTATAAAAATAATTCTCAGTGAATTCTACTTCCACTTATGTTGATTTCTCCTCTTAACTTTGGGTGCTGCGGGTATGCAAACACAGCCCACTTTTTCAAAACATTTTGATGTTTGAGAACCAGCATAGGGTTAACAAATACTTACTGGAATATTTTGTACATGCAACTTGTAATTCACACTAAGATCTGAGAATGACCAATTTTTCTTGAACATCTATGGGATGTTTTTTAGAGAAATCCTCGGATAACATGAATTTTTAACCTTTTGAGGGGTATCACCATGTAACCAGCTCTAAACGGGTTAATGCTTGGTTTTATGAATAACTTCATTACTTACAAAAATGATCCTCGGTGAATCCCACTTCCAATGAAGATGATTATGCTTATCTGAATATTTTATCCGTGCAACTGGTAATGTGACTCTAAGACCTATCAACGGCCATTTTCTCTTGAAGCCCTACGAGATGTTTGTAGAGAAATTCAGGGAAAATATGATTTTTTAAGCTTTTGATGGGTATTGCTATTAACCATCCCAAAAGGGGTTAATGCTTGGTTTGTCTGAATACCCTTATTACTAACAAATTTGGTCCTCGGTGAATTCCACTTCCAACAAAGTAGATTATGTTTATCTCTCGGGTATGCATTGGGTGCTGTGCGCGTCTGAAAACAGCCTATTTCAAGAAAAATACGATGCTTAGCAGCCTGTAGAGGGTTAATAAATGCTCACCGGAATATTTTGTCCATGCAGCTTGTAATGTCACATAAAGACCTGCGAATAGTCAATTTTTCATGAAAACCTACAAGTTGCTTTTAGAGAAATCCACAGAAAATAGGAATTTTAAGCTTTTAAGGGATATCTCTCTTTAACCAGTCCAAAATGGGTTAAGACTTCGACTTTTGAATACCCTTACCACTATCAAAAATGTTTCCCCATCAATTTTGCGTCCGATAAAAGAAGGAACCTTTCTCGGTGGTACACCAAGTGGGTGCTGTTGGCGTCCAAAAACAGCCCATTTTATCACAATTTTGACTTTTAGCAGCCTGTGGAGGGTTAACAAGTGCTCACCGCAGTATTTTGCCCATGCAACTTCTATTGCCACACCAAGGCCTGGGAGTGACAATTTGTTCTTGAAAATCTACAAGACTCGTTTAGAGAAATCCACGGAAAATACGAATTTTTGAGCTTTATGGGGGTATTGCTGTTTAACCATTATGGGGGTATTGCTGTTTAACCAGCCAAAACGGGTTAACCCTTGGTTTTGTGAACACCCTTATTACTGACAAAAATGATCCTAGGTGAATTCCACTCCCAATAAAGGAAGTTCTGTTTATCTCTCGTGTATTGTTTGGGTGCAGTGGGGGCCCGAAACCGGCCTATTTCATCAAAATTTCGATGTTTGGCAGCCTGTGGAGGGTTACCATATGCATCGCCTGATATGTCGTGTGTATCAAAGGGCGTGTCACGGACAGGTCTAGCAAAGACGAATGTATAAAAAAAATCTACAAGACGTGCTTCGAGAAAGTGCCGATAAACCCCAATTTTGGCAGTTTTTTGCCAATTCTGACGAAATAAGGGTTAAATCGAAAATTCCGCTTCAGTACATTTTTAGATTCTGTGCCCTATGTGTGTGCTAAATTTCGTGAAAATCGGTTCGAAAAAAAAAATAATAATCCGTAGAAAAACAAGAGTCTTTTCCAGAGGTGATAATTAGCGGCTAAGAATCGGCTCGATTTATTTGGAGGTGATATCCACGATGAAAAACAATTTATAGCATATGAGGATAACTTAACTATTTTTTGACGAGAAAAACGTGGGCTACGTTCTGTCCTCTTTTTCTTAATTCTTATTTTTTTCTTAATTAGCAAATGCAAATGCTATCTCCACAGTTTCATCCCTGTATCTTTTTAAGTCCTCTTCATTAGTGGACCGCGGCAAATTAGCGGATGATCGAATTATTATTTTTTATTGTTATTATTATTATTATCATTATTATTATTATTATTATTATTATTGATACTCTAGCACAAAATACTCACCACAATAAAATTGTGCGCATTCCGAAAAAGTTAAAAATAGAATTAAGGGGATTGCATTTTCCAAAAATTACTTGTGGAAATAAGGTTCACTGGTGACAGAGAACAATCGAGTACTCTCGTCAAATGCATCTCCTAGGAAACAATAAAAACAGTATCTACCCTCTTTTAAAAGTGTATTGGACATCTGGAAAGAGATGTATCAAATGAGGAAATGCAAGATGCCGGATCCTTGTTAATTTACAAATTTGTTTGTTCATGCTGAATTTGTTCTAATTTTCTTATAAAAACCTATATATATTTTCGGTTGTATTTATTTATTTATTTATTTATTTATTTATTTATTTATTTATTTATTTATTTATTTATTTATTTATTGTTCACACAAAGTAAAACCGAAACCAAAACCTTAAGGCCACAACCCCAATGCGCCAATCAACAAATGATTGTGTCTTCGACTGGTCACATGTTTTGAGAACGAGTATGCTTAAAAGTATGTTTTGAAGTCTTGAAACACATCGTTAAAAGATCGCAGCTTGTTGTACCCATGAAGCCCAAAGTGTGAAGTAAATGTTGCTTTTGCAATACGATCGACGACAGATCTTGTTACAAACTAAACATCAGGTCTTCACCCTCAGTGTTCCCGCAATAAAAACACAAGCGCATTACCTGAGTCGAAACCAATAAAAGGTGAAATTTTAGAATTTTGATCATTTAACATCAAGTTCGTATGTTCAATACACGGTTTCACAACAGAGATTTTTTTTAGGATTTACGACATAATGGAAGGTGCTAAACAAATGACCGTCGGTTGCTCCAATTCGACAGAGGATTACGAAAAACATCTGATAAAGTTTTTTGACATAAACTCTATAATCTCAGATGATACATACTACACAAAAACTCTAGAAAATTTACAATTCAATGTTACGTCAAACCTACCATTCGATGATTTGGATTCTATTCGTAGTGATTCGTTGGATGAATTTCGATTGAATGGTGTGGACCTGGAAATGGATCCAATAGATAAATGCCAAATGCAGTCGAGAGACGGCCACAATAGTTCGGCACACCAAAAAGATGAACGTCCAAATAAAATTCTTTCTGAGTATCTGTTGTTGAAGAATAGTAAATCTAGGAATAAACACAGTTATTGTGTCTTCTGTAAGAACAATCGTGAATCTTACGCTGTGTATTCTAGTCATGTTTTGAAAGACTTATCGGGTCGTGTTATGTGTCCGATACTGAAACGATACACGTGTCCTATTTGTGGTAGTACAGGAGAAAAGTCTCACACAATTAAACATTGTCCTTTGTATACCGGTCAGTACATTGTAAAAACGACTCAGTTTTAAGTGTGTAGTGTGCTCTTAATGCTGGAAGTGTAATTTTTAATTTTCAGTTCAAATGCTTTGTCTTCTGTGAAATATTTCAGTTTTATATATTCTACTATGGAATGACACAGACTGGGAAAATGATTACACCGGAAGCAAAACGGTATTTAAGGGAAACGTTTATAGTGTAATGTCGCTGTGTTATATATCTAGAGTTTGTGACTGGAAATTCTTTCTCGCGAAAATATGTGTGAGTAGATCCTAAAACCGAGTTGAGAATCACTGATAGATGTACAGTAGGAGGGCATATATATAAATTCTCTTTTCCCAACATACAGTTCAGCATTTTTATACAAGTTCCTTCCCATCCTGGTTGTATTTCGGTAAGGTATCATTGCTATGGAGAAATGGTTTCAGTGTTTAAACTGAAACATAACTATGACCTCTAAATAGAAAGAAATAACTACACAAACTAGTTAGAAAAAGTACAGTATTATTTGAAGAGAAATTAATCCTATCCACAGATGCTATTTCTTGGATGACTAACCTTGTCAGAGTGTCAATAATGCGAAAATTGATAAACTTACCCCCATTAAACCCTCGTACTGTAAGTGTAGATTAAGAACCGTCAATGGATAGAGTCAGTTGATAACTTTAAAATATATCAAGTGTGTATTGTGCTTTACATGCTGGAAATTTAATTTTTAACATTTAAATTGAAATGCTGTGTCTTCTGTGAAATATTTCAGTTTTATATATTCTGCCATGGAAGGGCACAGACTGGGAATAATTGATAATTATACCGTAAGCAAATAGTTATTTAACCCTTTACCCAACGTTACGCTCAAAACTGGCCAGCGCTATTCATAAAAATCGCCATTTAATTTTCATTATTTTTTTCATTTTTGTCTCAAAAACATAGGTTATGACCCTCTTTGGAACGAGCTCGTCGAGCTTGTTCCAAAGAGGGGTCATAACCTATGTTTCTGAGGAGAAAAAAAAAAAAAAAGTTATTCAAGAATTTTGTTTGCAAGTGTTGTCTGCTTTTCATGTTAGGTAAAGGTTTAAGGGAAACGTTTATATTGTGATATTGCTGAGCTATATATCTGATGTTATAAACAATGACAGATATCTACAGTTTGTAACCGGAAATTCTTTCTCGTGAAAATACGTGTGAATCATTATACCGAGTGAAAAGTTTGGAATCGCTGATAGTCTAAGATGTACAATGGGAAGTAGGGCTGTACATTATCGATAAACCAATAAAAACCGGTATTCATCCCAGTATCGATTGAATACCGGTGTAATTACAAAAATATCGGTTTATCGTCATTATTTATCTCCCCACAATTTAATTTTCAAGATGTTGCTAGTTTTAACTGTCGTCCCGAATGAATAATTAATATTGAATTCAACATAACCATATCATGTGAACCCTCATTAGAACGAGCGCATTCCAATGAGGGGGTCACATAATATGGTTTTCTTGAAGTTTTGGGGAAATTCGATAAACTAATATTTAAAATAATAAATTTTGATATCGTCTGTTTGAGGTAAGGGGTTATTTGAACCGCATCATAATGACATTCTAATTCGTTCCACTGTAATGGCTCAAGTCCCGAATGTGGTACGTGTGTTCAGATATCTGAACAGTCTTTCGATATACCGGTATACCTTCGTATTTTACCGAAACCGATATTCAGTTTAGAATATCGTGCAGCCCAAATAGGAAGGCATATATATAAATTATCTTCTTTCCAACATGTATTTGAGAATATTATACAAACAACTGTTTTCCAAATCGATTGTATTTAGGGAAGAAATGTTTTCATGTTTAACCTGAAACATAACTATGACCTCTCAATAAAAAGAAATAACTTCCTTAGGTTGTTCCAGTCAGAGAAGTACAGTATTATTTGAAGAGAAGGTTAGCCTATCACTTCGTAGATGACTTACCTTGTCATAGTGTCAATAAAGCGAAAATTGATATTGATAAACATTACCCGTTGTTACTCTCGTACCGTAATTGTAGAACTTCAATAATTCTCAAAGAACGGGGTCAGTTAATACATTTATTACTTAACTGGAATTAACTGGATATCTACTAAATGCGGACTAGAGTTTCCTTCTATACATTAACTCACTAACTGAGGAACAGATAAAGTTTACAAGGCGAGCTTCAGCCAATCGACTTCAGAGCCAAGGTCGGAGGTCCATTGGCTGAAATTATGCTTATACTTCTTACGCATTTTCCCCGCAGAATTTGAGTATTGAAAACAAGACTCCGCGAGTATTTCGGAATTATTCATTATCGCCACATGTAAAAATATCGTTTTTCGAGTGCACCAAATCGCAATCTGCAATGCTGCAGCATTGCAGATAGCGACTTGTTGCACCCTGGGGACGATATGTTCCCATCTGGGTCTAACAAAGTGTAGATTTTCACGTGTTCAGAGTTTCTTGTCCATCGAGCATTCGGAAGGAAATGCCGACCGTGGACCGTGGACATTATATCGTGATTTGAATAAAAAATATAGGAATATTATAAAGCTTTTACGATTGTATTTTCTAGAATTGTATTTTCTATATGTGAATAAAAATTACTGGAGAGAATCATTACTGTTTCCAAGTCATGACAGGAAATACAATTGTGCAAAATACAAATACGGCAATTCTACTGTAGTTGACATATTTTAGAGGTGGATGAATCTGGAATAGCAGAAAGAACCAATGAACAGCTGCGAGTAACTATCGGACTCTGCTTTAATTCACTATCCTGTCATTGGTTAAAGACAAGTGTAGCTTCATTTGTGATCAACGTGCTAGATGCCTAGAGTTCACTTTCTTTCGGTCCATGCTAACCTTGATGCTCGGGTTCCTGTAAAATTTTATCAACATTTTGTTTGTATACATATATTTCTTTACCTGCTGTACTCCTGGAGACAAGGGCAAATTCTTTGAATATTATCTCCTTTAGAGCAGAAGGGTTTGCGTTCCATATTTACAATGTAACTTCTAAATGTTTTGGTTTTGTTAGTGCTGAAGGCTTTGAAATTATTTTGTTTGTAAAGTGCAAATATTATTAAAGTTGTTCTGATGGATCATTTTTTTTATTAATCTTTGGTTTCCTTTTTTAGTCCTTTCCACGACCTTTCCACGATCTTGAATTGTCTTAAAATATACCGAAACCAGGAATAATAATCAGTGGGTCATTACTGTTGAGGCTAAGACGAAGATCACTAAAATCCCCGGGGAAAGAATGGGGATAAATTATATAAAATTGAAGTTTGATAGAGAGGGAAACCTTGGAGCATTCCTTGGAATACTCAAACTATTTTGCAATAATGGACAGATATTATATCAGTCCACTTTTAAATTAGTTTGGTTATTCCAAGAACTCAGGGGCATTGGAAGCATCCGAGCGCAGGGGGCGGGGGGGGGGGGGGGGTATCTACAACGTATCGTAGATTATTTAATAATTTGTTTATTGGTGTTTAAGGTCACGAACTTCTGCACAATGGCTAATCATGACCACAACATGGAGGTAGATCACTCAAGTCTCCATGTAAAGAATCACTGCCTAACTTAAAAGGGTTCCAGCGGGGAATGTATCATAAATTATGATGTGTTAGTCAATAGTGTAGACATTATAAACACGGAGTGGCTGAGGGGGGTAGGGCTCGTCACAAAATAACTCCCACCCATCCGTCATTATTCCTGATACCTCTTCCAATGCAAATGGCACACCTAAAATACGAGTACTGGAGTGTTTCTCGCCTACAAATCTTGAAAGGTGAAGTCTTTTCATCTTGTGCACATTTCGCGAAAATGAGGACGCGCTGCTTCCTCCAAGCCTCGGGGCAACGTGTGAGCTGCCACCCTGTAAGATCTCTCGATTTAACCTGATCATATACAGTACGTGGAGAGTGTATTATCACTAAATCACCCACAGAGTGGAGATTCCACCCAAGCAATAATTGCAAATTTGTTGCAAAGCATAAGAAGCACAGGCAAAGTTTCAACCAATGGACCTCCGGGTTAAACCCGGAGGTCCACTGGCTGAAACATTGCTTGTGTTTTTTGTCCATATGTATAAAATTTGAAAGTTATAGTTTGGGTAATAACTCCACTCAGCGGGTGATTTAGTTACAATCCACTCTCCACGTACTGTACATCGCTGGTTTCTCTTTTTGTATCCTTTCGACGATCCTGAATTGTTTGAAATTATACCGAAACAAGGAATAATAATCAGTGAATCATTACTGTGTAGGCTAAGACGAAAATCGTTAAAATTCCCCGAGAAAGAATGGGGATAAATTATATAAACTTAAAGTTTGGTACAGAGGAAAACATTGGAACATTTCTTGAAATACCCAAACTATTTTGCAAGTGGACGGATATTATATCAGTCTACATTCAAAATAGTTTGGTTATTCTAAGAACTCAAGGGCACCGGAATCATCCGAGCGCAAGGAGGGTTGACGTATCAAATGGGGATTCGGGTTTGAGTTAAGAACTGGAGTGTACAGCGTATCATAAATTGTGATGAGATAGTCAATAGAATTGTCAATATAAACACGGAGGGGCAGAGGGGGTAGGGCTCGTCACAACCACCAGAATGACTCAAATTATAGTAAGATATCTCCCTTGAGGGGGACAAGAACCCCTTCCCTCCCCCATTATTAATCCTGATACCTCCCTGCAATGTCGAGGACACGTAAAATACGAGTAATCGAGTGATTGTCAGCTACAGATCTTGGAAGATAAAGTCTTTTCAACTTGTGCACATTTCGCGAAACGAGGACGCACTGCTTCCTCCTAGTTCCAGTGAAAGGGGTGAGCTCCCCCTCCCCCACTACAAGATCCCCCGATTTAACCTGATCATATACATATGTGGAGAGTGGATTGTAATTAAATGACCTGCGGAGTGGAGTCATCACCCAAAGTTCTGTATCAAAAATTATGCACATGTGGACAAAAAACCCAAGAAATGTTTCAGCCATTGGACCTCCGGGTGTCACCCGAAGGTCCATTTCCTAGAACTGTGCCTGTGCTTGTTAAGTTTTGCAACACATTTGCAATTATTACCACTGTACGGGTGATGTGATAATACACTCTTCACGCACGGAACTTCGGAGAATAACAGTCAAGCATTCATACAGATTAGGAAAAAAGTGTACAAAGCCAGCTTCTGTATTTTTTACACTATCTTTCAGGAAAATGGCAAAAGTTTGGGAAATGAAGTGTACATCGATGGTACAAATTCGCTAACATTTCGAAATTTTGATTTTTATATGAAATTCACATTCGCTTAATTCACTGACGCTTTAGAAAAATAAGGGGAGCTAACATTACTGTAAGTCTCTTCCAATGACAGAAATTGTCAACCTTGCTTGAATCAATCATAAATACTTGATTCAATAAATTTGTATCAAATTGGTTAATTGAAAAATGAGTGCGGTGATGAAAGTTTACCCGTCCTAGAAAAAAGTCAAAGTATTTCCAGGGAAAATTCGAATATTCATGCAACAGGAGGTGTATGCTGAATATCAACGCAATGGACCCACTAGAAGTTCGTGGGGAAGTGGTTGTTGAAGTGTCCCGCCTCCCGTTACCAACAGTACAAAAATGAATTTCTCAATACCATGCCACTTGATGCAATTGATAGAATGTTTCTTTTTCCACAAATTTGTTTCGGGGCTATACTCCAAATATCAAATCACCGCATCCAGTAATAATGTTATCCATATAGGGTGCATTCTTGAGTAACCGATAGCATTTTTTAGCCCGGGTGTTTTAGCTACTCCTACTACCTACACCTTTCTCGTGTGAAGTAAATGCACCATGTATTCAAACTGGCTGAGATTTGTTTCTATTTATATCGATCTTATTTCGTTCACCTTGCACTCTTAACATTCTTACATATCGTTTTCCGGTGGTCCCGGCCTCTACTTCCCGGGTTGGCCAAGAACGAGTGGTCTTATTAACAAAAGCTCCCATTCAAATTGTATTATCTTACAAGTTTTGGACTCGGAAACTTTGCTTGTGGCCCTTCGCTGGAGTGAGCTCGTTGAGCTCGCTCCAATGTGGGTCACGAGCTGTGGTTTTGGAACAAAAACTAAAAATGTATTGAGCCTCTAGACATTTTTATTTTTTGTTCCACAACCGCGGTGTACGGGAGGCGAGGGCCCTCGGCCAACGATATGTGAGCTCGACTTCTGACGCTTGTGTAATGTATACAAATACTGTTAAAATTTGACTGAAGTCACTCATTCCTGCCATTGGCATTGTAGTAGTAGTAACAGTATTTTATTTCAAGAAAGATACTTCATACAAGCATGTTACAAGCTTAGATGGTGAAAAGATTGCGAAGTATGGAAATTGGATTCAGCAGCAAGCTAGAGTTTAAGAATATGCTTTAAGGTTTACGTGACAGGAAGTTACAGATACAAATTATATGCTACTAAGATTCGAAGGTCATAGAATGTTTTAAAGGAGTCTTGGGGAAATTAAGTGAGTGCGTTAGACAGTTTACAGATTAGTTTGGACTATTGATAGATGGTTACCTGTGCCAACGTAGAACGGCAGTGCCATACCCTGTTTGAGTATTTGGAGTTATGACCACGATCGTAAGATGGAAGGACATGGACACCACACCACGGTAATCTACTCTATCTTTTTCAGTAGACCTGCACAGTACAAAGGGGTCTGGTAAACCGTCAGTCAGTGGACAAGTGGGTTGATGCCGGCATGCCGTAAACCGCTAACTTTGCAAGCACCCCTGCATGTTTTAAGAGATAGTAAATATTGATTGCGTGGAAAACCACCACCACGAGCCGGCGGCAACGCTCATAGGGCACTGAATATTGTTATTTAATTGAAAATCATCCAGACAGTAATTGTACAATGATTATGTGTTTGAAGTCACTTTAAACATAACTGGGTATATCATATCCCCCGCATGATACTAAAATCTATTCATTTCGTTAGTTTTAGGCTGTCACGTGGTCACGTAATCCGCCGGTGACCTAACTTGGGACACGTGGCGTCAGTTGCGTCCACGCTGGACTTAAGATACGCTAACGTCCAATACGGAAGCAACCGAAACAACGTACGCCACAACGGACAACGCACAAACCGCGTAACCAACAATAAAATGGAGTTTGTACACCTCACGAGTGTAGTTTCAAGATTAGCCAAGTCCATATCCACAGAAGAAGATTTTTACCTCGGGTATTGTTTACCGATTTCTATTATTCAATTTTTAGTATTGCTCGACATCCAGGTATTCTCTCGTGTGGTGAGCTTACAATAACCTTATCACGGCTATCGGGATGGCACGCCGTATAACGTTAGCAAAGGGAACCGTCAAATCTGATTAGCAATGCATTGGTTTGTAGAAAAGGGGGGTCCAGGCATAAAATTCACAAACACATAGTTTCATGTACTAAGAATGAATTAAGAAAAACTGACCAGCACCACAAGAACCATTAAGAAAGATTTTTACGGAAAAATCAATTAAATCTGTGAGTTGCCTCTATATATTTGTGAATACAGTGAAAGATCTCCGTGTTAATTTCGACATTATATATATGAGACCCATAAAGCAAGGTGTTAACATCAATGTTACTTCAACCCTTTGATACTTTTGTACTTGTTATTACGTACGAAATCAATCAGCACGTTGATACTTTGTGGTCATTTGTTTTGTTATTATTTTTCGATTTTTAAAGTTTTAATCTCAAATGCCTGTTTTCTCCCGAATAGTGCTCATTGATAGCTGTTGAGCAAAAATGTTATCGCATGTTATCAATGACTTCTTCACTATCAGGGCTTTCAAAAAATGAGAATACCAGAGCAAAAGCCAACACTTTCCTTGCTTATATTTCATATTCAGTCAAACACAAATAATATTTTGTTTTTATCACATGACTATTGTAAAGTTCAATGAAAAAGTCCATCTGATATTCTTCTGTATGAGAATACGTGTAATATGACCTGCAAGGATTTTCATTGGCTGAATCTTAAGCCTCATCACCTAATTAATATTCATATTGTACCACTCCATTGTTTACAAACAAAACATGTCGCGTGTACTTAACTATCGAGTGAACGAAATTGTGAAAATAGATGGAAAAGGAGAAGGGAAAATTGTTAAGATCATTGATTCCACAAAAGGCTTGTTATACACTGTGAAAATAATAGGTATCGACTTTGAAGTGACTCTGTCGGCAGAACGTTTGAGCCCATTACACGATGAACGCTACGAGACGCTAGATTGCCAAGAAACTGTTGGCGTTGCTAAGCAAACGGACGCTACTCAACAGCGTCGTTTTGTTAATATCAGCGGTGCAGATATAGATGAATTTGTTGAAAAAGAAACAAATAAAAACACTTTAAGCAAGACCTTTTATGATATGAAGTTAGTAAGAAATTTTCTTCAAAGCAATAATATAAATGAGCATCGTGAAATTCACAACATACCGCCCAGTGAACTGTGTGTTATTTTATGCAAATTTATCCTGTCAGTCAGAAAATCTGACGGCTCTGAATATGAACCAAGCTCGTTGCGTGGATTTATTTCCAGTATTGACAGAAATTTAAAACGTTTTAATTATGGCCACACAATAGTTAGCAGTGTAGAATTTGTGAAAGTGAGAGACATATTGAAGGCCAAACAACGACAACTGAAACGAAGTGGCTTGGGCAATCGGGAAAAGAAGGCGGAGCCAATAAGTGACAATGAAATTGACATTTTGTGGCAAAGCGGTCAACTGGGTTCTTCGACACCCGAATCTATAATAAACTCCTTGTGGTTTTTAAACACTATTCACTTTGGTTTACGGGGCTCAGATGAGCACCGTAAAATGTGTTGGGGGATGCACAAGGACCCAAATGGCCAGGAATATTTACAGTTTATAGAAAGACAAACAAAAACTCGCCCTGGTGACAATGTGAGAGATGTTCGAAGTGTGCCACCCAGAATGTGGTGTAACTTTGATTTACCAGAAAGGTGTCCTGTGAATATTTATAAAAAGTACTCTCTTTTAAGGCCCTCTGGTTACAGTGACGAAAGTGACCCTTTTTATATAGCAACACATACTAAACAAGATATTATGAATGTCGGTGATCAGTGGTTTAAAAGACAGCCGATTGGAATAAATAAACTTACCTCCATCATGAAGCGCATGGCAAAAGCAGCAGGTCTCTCGCCGGAAAAGAAACTTACAAATCACAGTGCTCGCAAACATCTTGTTCAGAAACTTAGTGAAAATAACATCCCTGCTCACCAGATTATGCAAATCACAGGACATAAGAATATCCAGTCAATTAACAATTACAGCCATATCAATGAACAACAACATAAACAAATTTCTCGTGTGTTATCAAACTGCAATCTTCAAACTGAAAATAGGCCTCAATATCCCAAATCCATGGACACAGATGTAGTTTTTCAAAACCAGTCAATTTCTAACACAAATTCCACTGATCGAAAAACACAATTTGCGGGTAGACTACAGAATATGTTCACAGGCAACATTTATGGGGGGCACTTTGAAATACACATTCATAACCCAGAAACATCATCAGCCCAACCCGCTCAGAAACGTAGGCGCATCATTGTGTCAGACAGCGACTCGGATTAAAGTTTATAAAATATAGAAATTGCAAATCCCTTCTCTGGATTTGCTTTTCTTATTGTTGACAATTGAATTACTAATGAGGGTTTTGTTGCAGTCTGTTTATTAAATGTGAATAAGACCGTTTGTTTTGAGAACTATTTTGTAAAGCGGAAAAATACTCGTTTCGACAATTTTATTTTAGCTCGCCAGAGGCTCGCTAAAATAAAATTGTCTACACTCGTTTCATAAATCTTATATCAAAGAGAAACTCATTACAGATCCTCTATATATAAATTTGTTTTATTACAAATTATTGGAGAGTGCCTGTCGGCACTCTTCAATAATTAGTAATAAAACAAGTTTTGAATAACAAATTCAGACCACCAAAAATAATCTAGCCCTCAACCAGATGATCACTAATGTGAAAAATATCTTGTTATTTGTACTTTTCGACGTTTGACGTCGCATTTTGAAAAACGTTGAAGAAACTCAATTCCCCGTGACGTTTGAACGTCAGGATAATTAAAGTGTCAAAGGGTTAAGATTACTACAGCCATGACGTAATCTACAGTGGAATATTTAACATTTTCTTGTTTTTTGATAGAGCAACCACTTGGGAGTGAGAAACTTATCCTTATTCAAGAAAGGTTTGAAGCTAAACAGCGAGTTATTTTCTCTGACGTTCAGGGGTAAGCTATTCCACAGCCTTGTTGTGGAAAGTAAAAAGGAATTCTGGTGTAAACTTGTACGACTGTAAGGGACTTGTAGGTCTGCACAGTTTCGGAGTCCATAGTTCTGAGCCACTGAGACTGGAGGAGGTACTAAGTTCGATAGATAATCTGGCACAAGACGAGGAACCATTTTAAAGTATTGATTAATTTTATGTTTTTCTCTGCGAGTTTGGAGCGTTTCCCAGCCAGTTTCGGTATACAGAGAGGTTTTGCTTGGACTACGTGATGCACCGGTGATTATTCGGGCTGCTTCAATTATTTGGATTTTTTCCATTTCATTGGACTCTGCTTCAGTACAATTGTCCCAAACTGTGTCTGCATATTCAGGCAGTGGACGTATAAAAGCAAAGTAAATCTTCTCAAGAGGGAAAACTTGACCTTCCCAAGAGGGATACCCTTTTCCAGGCTCTTTGAGTTACTTCACAGATGTGATTGCTCCAGGACCCGTTGTTGCTCAAGATTAAACCAAGGTGCTTGTGGTGGTCTACTTCGTTAATGTCGGTACCGGTCATTTTAAGAGGGGTGGATATAAGCATTGCAGCACGTTGCGGATCATCGACAGTAATATACAGAGGTGCATCATCAGCAAAGAGTCTAATAATGCAGGCTACATCGTCGACGATGTCATTGATGTAAATTAGGAAGTGTAGAGGCCCAATGATTGAACCCTGGGGAACCCCTGCATCTACGAAGTTCCAAGAAGGGAATTCTGATTTTACTACAACCCGATATTGCCTGTTACTAAGGTAAGAATCAAACCAAGCGAGCAAGTTACCCGTTATTCCGAATTGTTCAAGTTTATAAAGGAGACCCTTGTGCCAAACTTTATCAAAGACCTTACTAATATCATAAAAGACAAACCTTAGTTCTTTTCCTTCACAGAGAGCTGCACTGATAGTATGACATATCTCAGTGAACTGGAGTACTGTAGAATCTTTCGAGACGAAACATGATTGGAATTGACATTGTTAACTATTTGTAATCTTGTTCTGGGTGGAAACGGCCATGTATAAGCTTATAGCTTCCTGTCGAATCCATATCAATGTATGTAACATTTTTTGTATCATATGATTTTGTACTCTTCAAATAAATAATGTTTAAACTAAATAATTAAGGTAACAGAGTTTCAGTAAGTCTACCCTGTCCTTGATCTTAATCCACACAAGTCCACCCCCACCCCAACACCCCGCCTGATTGCTTCTAGTGCTGTCCCATTACTCGATCCCGTTATCCATCGGCCTGCGTCGTTCTGCAGGGTTTTCAAGCTCTTTACAGCCGTTTGGTTTAGGGATACTACTTCCGTACCATATGTTATACTTGGCAGACGCACCATTTCCCAAATAGTTTTCCCCACGGAAACCTTATTGAAACTATTTCTCCCTATAAGTTTCATTTGGAAACGGATTCGCCTCCCCTTTAGAATCAGTTTATTAGTGTGGTTTCAGTAAATGCCTCTTCCTGTGATGTTTATGTTTACTCCCAACTACTCGTAATCACCTGTCTCTCCTAAACTAAGAAGTTTGCTGCTACCTTCTGGAATACAGAACTCCATTACCCCCTCCCCCCCCCCCCACACCTTCGTGTAGGATCCACTTTACGGCCCACAGGCATAACTTTGCTTTTGCTTTCGTGTAGTTCGAGTCTCCATTTGTTCCCATATCTCCCAACAATTCCCAGCATTTTCGCTAGCGAATCTTGGCTTTCTGACACTAGCACCATATCGTCTGCAAAAAAATAGCCCTGGGCTCCTCAAGTCCCCAACTGCTATCCCTTCGTCACTACCCAGGAGTTCATCGCCTTTACCTCTGATGTACAATGCCAAAAGAAATTGCGAAAGGATACGTTTTTTAGGCCTATCTCCATGGGCACACGCTTTGTTGTTATGTTACCCAGGCTAAGTTCACTCTGTACATCTTTGAAAAATCCTTTCAGAACACCAACAAACTCGCCTCCCAAGATACAACTTCAAAGTATTTCTCATTCATCAATTCCTTTTGAATGAAAGATAGGGATCGCATTTGATAAATGAATAAATAAACAACATTCTGCCACGATTAAATGGAAGATTAAACTAGACTTTATGATTCTGGAGAATCATGGCTTTTCCCGATGAGATTCCATGATTTTTCATGACCCCACAGTGTCTGATGAATTGTTTTTAACTGTCTCACTGAAGTTCCTTCATTGATGTTATGAGAAAGGTGAAGATAGTAGTCTCAGATGACACAGTTTGATAAAAAATTGTTTAGGTAAAAACCATCATTAACGGTGGAGTGGATTAATGTCAATATCGTCGTCCAACAAGTCAATGACCGACAAAAGGAGTTATGTTTGTTTGACACATACTCACTGAGTGCTGTGTCAATTTAAAAATCGTTCATTTTATCTCAAATGTATCCCAAATATTGATGTCTGGCAGCTTGTAGAGGGTTAACAAGTGCCAACAGGAATATTTATTCATGCAACTTGTAATGTCACACCAAGAACTGTGAATGGCCATTTTTCTTTAAAAATCTACAAGATGTTTTCAGAGAAATCCAGGGAGAACAGGAATTTTAAGCTTTTGATGGGTATCATTGTTTTTCCAGCCCAAAACGGGTTAAGTGTTGTTTTTGGAATACTCTTATTACTTCCAAAAATAATTCTCAGTGAATTCTACTTCCACTTATTTTGATCTCTCCTCCCAACTTCGGGTGCTGTGGGTACGCAAACACAGCCTATTTTATCAACATTTTGATGTTTGAGAACCTGCATAGGGTTACCAAATGCTTACAGGAATATTTTGTACATACAACTTGTAATGTCACACTAAGATATGAGAATGGCCATTTTTTCCTGAAAATTTACGGGATGTTTTTAAAGAAATCCTCAGATAACATGAATTTTTAACCTTTTGAGGGGTATCTCTCTTTAACCAGCTCTAAAGGGTTAATGCTTGGTTTTGTGAATATCTTTATTACTTACAAAAATGATCGACGGTGAATTCCACTTCCAATGAAGGAGGTTATGTTTATCTCGTAGGTACACATTTGGTGTTATGGTTGCCCAAGAACAGCCCATTTTCAACAAATGTCAATGCTTGGCAGCCTCTGGGGGGTTTTCAAATGCTTACCGAAACATTTTGTTCATGCAACTTGTAATGTCACTCGAAGACCTGCGAATGGTCAATTGCTCTTGAAATTTTTTGTTTTTTGAGAAATCCACAGAAAACTGGAATTTTAAGCTTTTAAAGGGTATATCTCCTTAACCAGTCAAAAATGGGTTAAGACCTCGATTTTTGAATACATTTACTACTTACAAAAATGTTTTCCTGTCAGTTTTGCGTCCGGTAAAAGAAGTTACGTTTCTCTGTTGTGTTCCAATTTGATGTTGTTGTTGTTGTTGTTGTTCAAAAACAGACTATTTTTTTCAAAATTTTGACATTTAGCAGCCCATGGAGGGTTAACACATGCTTACCGGAATAATTTATCCAATCAGCTGGTAATGTGACACCATGACCTATCAATGACCATTTTCTCTTGAAAACCCTACCAGATGTTTGTAAAGAAATCCAGTGAAAACATAAATTTTTAAGCCTTTGATGGATATCACTATTAACAACCACAAAATGGGTTAACGCTTGGTTTTTTGAATACCCTTATTACTTACAAAAATGGTCTTCGGTGAATTCCACTTCCAACAAAGGAGATTATGTTTATTTCTCAGGTACACGTTGGGTGATGTGCGTGCCTGAAGACAGTTCATTTCAACAAAATTACGATGCTTGGCAGCCTCTAGAGGGTTAATAAACGCTCACCGGAATATTTTGTCCATGCAACTTGTAATATCACACAAGTAGTAGTATTAGTCAATTTTTCTTGAAAACCTACAGGATGTTTTTAGAGAAATCCACAGAAAATGGGAATTTTAAGATTTTAAGGGGTCTCTCTCTTTAGCCTGTCCAAAATGGGTTAAGACTTCGACTTTTGAATACCCTTACTACTTACAAAAATGTTTGAGTATAGATTGTGCGCTCGATAAAAGAAGGCACGTTTCTTTGTGCCGTACCCATTGGGTGTTGTTGGCGTTCAAAAACAGCCCATTTTATCACAATTTTGACTTTTAGCAGCCCGTGGAGGGTTAACAAATGCTCACCGCAGTATTTTGTCCATGCCTCTTCTATTGTCACACCAAGGCCTGGGAGTGACCAATTTTTCTTGAAAATCTACAAGACTCGTTTAGAGAAATCCACGGAAAACACAATGTTTTAGCTTTATGGTGGTATTGCTGTTTAACCAGTCCAAAGCGGGTTAACGCTTGGTTTTTTGAACACCCTTATTACTGACAAAAATGATCCTCGTCGAATTCCACTCTCAATAAAGGAAGTTATGTTTATCTCTCATGTATTGTTTGGGTGCGGTGGAGGCCTGAACCCGGCCTATTTCATCAAAATTTCGATGTTTGGCAGCCCGTGGAGGGTTACCATATGCATCGCCTGATATGTCGTGTGTATCAAAGGGCGTGTTACAGACAGGTCTAGCAATGACGAATGTATAAAAAAATCTACAAGACATGTTTCGAGAAAGTGCCGATAAACCCCAATTTTGGCAGTTTTTTGCCAATTCTGACGACATAAGGGTTAAATCGAAAATTCCGCTTCAGTACGTTTTTAGATTCTGTGCCCCTCTATGCGTGTGCAAAATTTCGTGAAAATCGATTCGAAAATGGCTTCTGAATCGTACGGACAAAATGTGTGGAAAAAAAAAAAAACAAACTAGACTTTATGATTCTGGAGAATCATGGCTTTTCCCGATTAGATTCCATGATTTGTCATGACCCCACAGTGTATGATGAATTGCTTTTGACTGTCTCACTGAAGATCCGCAAGTATACAGAAGAGGTCTCCTTGGTTACGAATCGAAATTAAGTATTTTTATTGTTTACTAATCATATATATTTCATTTTCAGGTTATTTTATTCAACTTTGTGGGGAGTTAGTTTAGTATAGTAACTGGGACAAAGTTAGGAGGCCTTAAATAAAACTGTGAGCGCTAAGTTGTCGAACGGTTCGTCGTGTTGCCTTTTATCGCGTGTGTACAATTTTCCCTGTCCGATCGCGTAATTTTGTCTTGATGATGGCGAGCAAGTCTGTTCAGACGGAGGTAAGTATGGAGGTAAATACGTGTAATATCGCGGTCCAGGTCAACGGTGCCAACGGAGTAAGTATTGGTGTGCAGACAGAGGTCACTGGGGGTGTCGGTCAGAGCCGGGTTGGTGGGGCCACCGATGGCGATATTGGGCTTGAAGTTTGTAAACAGTGTTCTATGATGTATGGGGACTGTCGCTCGATGGGATATGGAGAGGTATGTGCAAACTGTCAGGAAATCCTCCGCCTACTTGAGACAATTGTTAAGTTTGAGGGGGAGATTGCTGAGCTGAAGGGAAAACTTGGTAGGGCGGGGCTGTCTGGAGTTACGCCTGTGAAAGTGGCTTTCCGAGAAGGATGGAAGGTTGTCGGTGGTTCCAAGAGGAAACATGGGGGTAGAACCTTTGATGTGAATGAGGTAGGTGATGAGGTGGGGGCTGCTAGAAAAGTACGTAGGACAGATGAGGGGGGCCTAGGCCGGAGCAATGCTGTAAAGCGTTTGGCGTGGACTACCAAAAGTGGTAGGAAAGGGGGGCCAGAGAAGCAGGTAGATAGGGGTGTAAAGTCCAAAGGCAGTGGGGAGTGCAGCACCAGAAACAGATTTGATGTGCTCGATTCGGAAGAGACAGAGGAGGAGATGGAGGTAGTTGCAACAGATAGTAGCTTGGGGTCTAGGCCAGGAAAAAGGAGGAGGGACCCGGGGGAAGACCAGGGGAGTAGTCCAGGTAGCTCAGGGCCTGGAAAGAGACGGAGGGACAAGGATAGGAGTAATCCTAGGTCAAAGATACCGATACCGATATTGATTCCGAGTGGGGCTGTTGGAGAGGAAGAGGACGCTGTAAACAATAGGAGACTAGAGGAGATAAATAGGGCGAGGTCCAAAAGTAAGTTGGTGGTTGCGGGAAGTAGCATAGTTCGGGGGATCGACAAGGTTGTCTGTGGTCCGGACAGTAAAAATAGAACAGTTCTGTGCTTTCCGGGGGCTAAAGTGGAGGACCTGAGGGATAGAGTGGACGGTATTGTAGCTGGGTCGGGGCCTGATCCGGTAGTGGTATTACATGTGGGGTCCAATAACATCAGGGAGAGGAAATCAGTTCGTTTGGTGGACACATACAAGGACCTAATTAGTAAGCTACTTAGCAGGAATGCTCGGATCATCGTTTCAGGGGTGCTCCCCGTTATGGGTGGTGGGAATGAGAGGAACTCGCGGATTATGGCACTAAACGAGGAGCTGGAAGAGCACTGCAAAGACTTGGGAGTACATTTCATTGACCACTGGGATTCATTCTGGGGACAAGGAGAGTTGTATGGTCGAGACGGACTGCATTTAAGTAGGATGGGTACAGACCTGTTGGGCCAAAAAATCTTACAGGTGGCTGGGCCTTTTTTGGAGAAAAGGGGGGTAGGGGACCACAGCCGGTAACCCAGAGTGGCACAAATGCTGGGAACATAGGAAGAACAACAAACATGCACAATACAGGGACATACCAGGGTTATAATAATGTGCCAGAGATGACAAAAAAACAAAGATTCATTAAGTTTGGGTACTGCAACATCCAGGGTCTGCACAAGAAAGTAAGCGAAATATCAACAATGATGGACGAAGGAGGCTTCGATATAATGGGTCTAAGTGAGACGTGGATACGACGGGATGAGCGGGTTGATCAGATGAAGGGTTGCGTGTGGATAGGAGCTGGGCGAACTGAGGGTCAGAAACGGGGTGGGGGTGTTGGCATCTACGCTAAAGAGGAATTACAGCCCTCATTGATTACAGATCTCACAGAAGCAAGGACTCAGATTCCAGTATCCAACGAAATAGTCTGGGCAAAAATCAAGTTAGGAAGCAGGAGTGTTGCCGTTGGTGTTGTATACTTAGCAGTGGAGGGAAGTAAGCCCGAGTGGAATGATTCAATATATACAACTCTTAGATCGAATATCACAGAGCTTGGGAGCAGAGGGTTCAGTATTGTCCTAATGGGGGGCTTCAATGGGCACATCGGGGATAAGGAGGAGGGCATACAGGGAGGTGATAGGAAAATTAACACGAATGGGAGGAAGATGTTGGACCTATCAAAAGAGCTTGGTTTAAAGATCCTGAACAGGGATGCGAAATGTAAGGGTAAATGGACCTGGGAGAGGAACGATAAGAAAACAATAATTGATTATATACTCACTGACATTAGCGTATGGAGGGAGGTTATAGATGTAGAAATAGATGACGAGGGAAAAAATGAGTTGGGTAGTGATCACAACCTGATAACAGTTAAGATTATGGGCAGAAAGACGAATAGAGACAGGAATACCTTCAAGGAAGTTTGGGGACTAAAACAAGGAGCCGACTGGAAGCAGTTTCGGGAAAAACTAAAACCAAATCTTGAATGTATACCTAGGGATGCAAATGTCCAGAGTATTTCAGATGGCATAGTAAATAGCCTAACAGAGGCAGGGAAGGAGTGTATAGGAAGGGTGAGGGTCCCAACGAGAGAGCTTGGATACAGGGTTAACGAGGGACTGAAAAAGGCTATAAAAGAAAGGAAGGTAAAATGCGCTGCTTACAGAAGAAGTAGGAAGCTTAAAGGGGTGGATAACAATGACACGAGACTAATGAAAGGAGAATATGAACTGGCACGGAAAAAGGTGAATGAGATAAAGAATAATAATAGGAAGGAGCGCAATTGCAGTCTTGCCAGAACAATAAAGAAAACGGGGGGTTCGAGCTCAAACGTATTTTGGAACTGGGTAAATAAACGGGGGAAAAGTAGTGTGCAGAGTATCAAAGTGGATGGGGAAAGTACAGAAGATAAAGGCCGTATCGCTTCAGAGTTAGTCAAGCACTGGGAAAAGATAAACGATAGGCGATGGGGCAGTGGGTCCCCACCAAAAAGAAATACACTGGTGGAGGAGAACCTATCCAATCGTGTATGTAGCGAAATAACGGCAGAAGAAGTGCGGAACGTGGTCTCGAAATTAAAAAATGGTAAAGCGGGAGGGACTGATGAAATTCCGAACGAATTCCTCAAAAATGGAGGGGAGGCACTTATTGAAGTCCTGACAAACCTTTTCAACCTGGCTCTGCGAAAGCAAGAGGTCCCCAGAGAGTGGAGGGAAAGTAAGGTGTCGTTCATACACAAAAAGGGGGATAAGGAAGTTCTAGATAACTATAGGGGGATATCAGTTAGTAGTAACATCGGAAAAGTATTCTGTAAGGTCATATACGGTAGACTAGAGGAAGTTATTGAAGAGAAAGGTTTTTTAGGAGAAATTCAAAATGGTTTCAGGAAAGGACGAAGAGTCACCGATCACCTATTTACACTCACCCAACTGATAGAATCAACAAAGGCTGAAAAGAAAAAGATGTTTCTGGCATTTCTAGATGTGAAAAAAGCGTACGACCGAGTGTGGAGGGAAGGTATGTGGCGAAAGCTCGAGGGCATCGGACTGGGGGGTGACTTTGTGGGAATCATGAAAGCACTGTATACAGATGTGCAAAGCCAACTCAGTCTAGGGAGTATCACTACAAAACGAGTCCCTATGGATATAGGCCTCAAGCAGGGGTGTATCTTTTCACCGATTTTGTTTGCATTGTATGTTAAAGATTTAGGGGACGAACTAATTCAGAGTGCGGAGGGGGTAAATGTTGGAGACATAAAGATACCAGGCTTATTCTTTGCGGACGACATGGTGTTAATGTCTAGAACTGAACAGGGGCTAGAGAAACTGCTGGAAATTGTTGGTAGATATGGGAACACTTGGCGGCTCGAACTAAATGAAAATAAAAGCAAGGTAATACCCGTTGGACGCAAGGTAGATATGACGAGGAGATGGAGAGTGGGGGAGTTCTCAATCCCCGAAGGGGAAAGCAAACAAATCACTGTAGGAGAAACGGGAGAGTATGAGTATCTAGGGGTAAGCATAAATATAACGGGAAGAGGGGTGTACAGAAATTACTCAGCCAAACTGATTCTGAAGGGGAAAAGAATTCTGAACCAACTAAAACTTTTAGGGAAAAATAGTTTCAACAAGGTCTTTGTGGGGAAAACACTGTGGGAGAGGGTGGGTTTACCAAGTATAACGTATGGCACGGACGTGATTCCATTAAACCAAACCGTTATTAAGAAGTTGGAAAATACTCAGAATGATGCCGGCAGATGGATAACAGGGTCGAGTAATGCTGCAGCTTTGGAAGCAGTAAGGGGGGAGCTTGGGTGGATGAAAATCAAGGACAGGGTAGATTTGGGAAAACTGTGTTACTTTAACTACTTGAGAAACCTGCCTGACAACCGGTGGTGCAAATTGATGCTCGATACCATTTGGAATTCTAATATAGAAACGGGGTGGTCAAAACATGTGAGGGAACTAATGGAGAATTACTCTATAGAGGTCACAAACATAGAAGTAGGAATGAAAGAAGGCAAAAGGTTTGTCAAAGAGAGAGTCATGGAAGATTGCAATCGAAACTGGCGAGCAGGGGTTAGCGTGAAAAGATCACTGCAGGGGTTACAATATAAAGAAAAGCCAGCTTTTGAGAAGTACCTAGATGGCACCTTTGGAGGGTCACTGCTGTTCAAACTGAGATCAAGATCACTGGAGCTTCGGGGAAAAATTGGGAGAGATGGGGAAAAGGGATGCCAAATGTGCCTCTCTGGAGTAGTGGAGACCCTGGAACATTTTCTCTTGGAATGCCCACAGTATATACCTCATAGAATAAAATTTACTGGAAGAATAATGCAGAAGTGGGGTGAAGAAACAAAGGATAGATGGCTGAACGGGGACACGAGGGAGAGGGTAGGAATGCTTATTGAAGAAATTGAAAAAGAGGAAGTGAGGGACACTATTAAGCAGTTTATATCTGAATGCTGGGAGGAGAGGAGGGGAAGAGGGGGTGGGGTGCAGGGGGAATGATGGCCTTCTCTTATGAGGACCGCGACAAATCAGCGGCTGGCCAAAGAGTTATTATTATGGTGTCATGAAAAAGGTGAGAATAGAAGTCTCAAATGACTCAGTTTGCTAAAAAAAATTGTTTAGGTAAAAACCATCATTAACGGTGGAGAGGGTTAATATCAATATCGTCGTCCAACAAGTTAATGACCGACAAAAGGAGTTATGTTTGTTTGACACATACCCACTGAGTGCTGTATCTGTTTGAAATGGGCCGTTTTATCTCAAATGTATACAAAATATTAATGTCTGGCAGCTTGTTAAGGGTTAACAAGTGCTAACAGGAATATTTATTCATGCAGCTTGTAATTTCACAACACAAACTGTGAATGACCATTTTTACTTAAAAATCTACGAGATGTTTTCAGAGAAATCCAGGGAGAACATGAATTTTAAGCTGTTGATGGGTACAATTGTTTATCTAGCCCAACACGGGTTAAGGGTTGTTTTTTTAATACGCTTATTACTTATAAAAATAATTCTCAGTGAATTCTACTTCCACTTATGTTGATTTCTCCTCTTAACTTTGGGTGCTGCGGGTATGCAAACACAGCCCACTTTTTCAACATTTTGATGTTTGAGAACCAGCATAGGGTTAACAAATACTTGCTGGAATATTTTGTACATCCAACTTGTAATTCACACTAAGATCTGAGAATGACCAATTTTTCTTGAACATCTACGGGATGTTTTTTAGGGAAATCCTCGGATAACATGAATTTTTAACCTTTTGAGGGATATCACCCTGTAACCAGCTCTAAACGGGTTAATGCTTGGTTTTATGAATAACTTCATTACTTACAAAAATGATCCTCGGTGAATCCCACTTCCAATGAAGATGGTTATGTTCATCTCGCAGGTACACATTGGGTGTAATGGGTGGCCAAGTGCAGCCCATTTTCTCAAAATTTGCTGCCTCTGGAGGGTTAACAAACGCTTACCGGAATCTTTTGTTCATGCAACTTGTAATGCCACTCCAAGACCTGCAAATGGTCAATTTCTTTTGAATACTTACTAGATTTTTTTGAGAAATCCAAAATGGGAATTTTAAGCTTTTAAGGGGTACATCTCCTTAACCGGGCAAAAATGGGTTAAGACCTCAATTTTTGAATACCCTTACTACTTACTAAAAATTTTCCCTATCAGTTTTGCGTCCGGTAAAAGAAGTTATGTTTCTCTGCAGCATTCCCATTTGATGGTGTTGGTGTCCAAAAACAGACTATTTTTTCGAACTTTTGACATTTAGCAGCCCATGGAGGGTTAACAAATGCTTATCTGAATATTTTATCCGTGCAACTGGTAATGTGACTCTAAGACCTATCAACGGCCAGTTTCACTTGAAGCCCTACGAGACGTTTGTAAAGAAATTCAGGGAAAATATGATTTTTTAAGCTTTTGATGGGTATTGCTATTAACCATCCCAAAAGGGGTTAATGCTTGTTTTTTTGAATACTCTTATTACTAACAAATTTGGTCCTCGGTGAATTCCACTTCCAACAAAGTAGATTATGTTTATCTCTCGGTTATGCATTGGGTGCTGTGCGCGTCTGAAAACAGCCTATTTCAAGAAAAATACGATGCTTAGCAGCCTGTAGAGGGTTAACAAATGCTCACCGGAATATTTTGTCCATGCAACTTGTAATGTCACATAAAGACCTGCGAATAGTCAATTTTTCATGAAAACCTACAAGTTGCTTTTAGAGAAATCCACAGAAAATGGGAATTTTAAGCTTTTAAGGGATATCTCTCTTTAACCAGTCCAAAATGGGTTAAGACTTCGACTTTTGAATACCCTTACCACTATCAAAAATGTTTCCCATCAATTTTGCGTCCGATAAAAGAAGGAACCTTTCTCGGTGGTACACCAAGTGGGTGCTGTTGGCGTCTAAAAACAGCCCATTTTATCACAATTTTGACTTTTAGCAGCCCGTGGAGGGTTAACATATGCTCACCGCTGTATATTGTCCATGCAACTTCTATTGCCACACCAAGGCCTGGGAGTGACAATTTGTTCTTGAAAATCTACAAGACTCGTTTAGAGAAATCCACGGAAAATACGAATTTTTGAGCTTTATGGTGGTATTGCTGTTTAACCAGCCCAAAACGGGTTAACCCTTGGTTTTGTGAACACCCTTATTACTGACAAAAATGATCCTAGGTGAATTCCACTCCCAATAAAGGAAGTTATGTTTATCTCTCGTGTATTGTTTGGGTGCAGTGGGGGCCCGAAACCGGCCTATTTCATCAAAATTTCGATGTTTGGCAGCCTGTGGAGGGTTACCATATGCATCGCCTGATATGTCGTGTGTATCAAAGGGCGTGTTACAGACAGGTCTAGCAATGACGAATGTATAAAAAAATCTACAAGACATGTTTCGAGAAAGTGCCGATAAACCCCAATTTTGGCAGTTTTTTGCCAATTCTGACGACATAAGGGTTAAATCGAAAATTCCGCTTCAGTACGTTTTTAGATTCTGTGCCCCTCTATGCGTGTGCAAAATTTCGTGAAAATCGATTCGAAAATGGCTTCTGAATCGTACGGACAAAATGTGTGGAAAAAAAAAAAAAACAAACTAGACTTTATGATTCTGGAGAATCATGGCTTTTCCCGATTAGATTCCATGATTTGTCATGACCCCACAGTGTATGATGAATTGCTTTTGACTGTCTCACTGAAGATCCGCAAGTATACAGAAGAGGTCTCCTTGGTTACGAATCGAAATTAAGTATTTTTATTGTTTACTAATCATATATATTTCATTTTCAGGTTATTTTATTCAACTTTGTGGGGAGTTAGTTTAGTATAGTAACTGGGACAAAGTTAGGAGGCCTTAAATAAAACTGTGAGCGCTAAGTTGTCGAACGGTTCGTCGTGTTGCCTTTTATCGCGTGTGTACAATTTTCCCTGTCCGATCGCGTAATTTTGTCTTGATGATGGCGAGCAAGTCTGTTCAGACGGAGGTAAGTATGGAGGTAAATACGTGTAATATCGCGGTCCAGGTCAACGGTGCCAACGGAGTAAGTATTGGTGTGCAGACAGAGGTCACTGGGGGTGTCGGTCAGAGCCGGGTTGGTGGGGCCACCGATGGCGATATTGGGCTTGAAGTTTGTAAACAGTGTTCTATGATGTATGGGGACTGTCGCTCGATGGGATATGGAGAGGTATGTGCAAACTGTCAGGAAATCCTCCGCCTACTTGAGACAATTGTTAAGTTTGAGGGGGAGATTGCTGAGCTGAAGGGAAAACTTGGTAGGGCGGGGCTGTCTGGAGTTACGCCTGTGAAAGTGGCTTTCCGAGAAGGATGGAAGGTTGTCGGTGGTTCCAAGAGGAAACATGGGGGTAGAACCTTTGATGTGAATGAGGTAGGTGATGAGGTGGGGGCTGCTAGAAAAGTACGTAGGACAGATGAGGGGGGCCTAGGCCGGAGCAATGCTGTAAAGCGTTTGGCGTGGACTACCAAAAGTGGTAGGAAAGGGGGGCCAGAGAAGCAGGTAGATAGGGGTGTAAAGTCCAAAGGCAGTGGGGAGTGCAGCACCAGAAACAGATTTGATGTGCTCGATTCGGAAGAGACAGAGGAGGAGATGGAGGTAGTTGCAACAGATAGTAGCTTGGGGTCTAGGCCAGGAAAAAGGAGGAGGGACCCGGGGGAAGACCAGGGGAGTAGTCCAGGTAGCTCAGGGCCTGGAAAGAGACGGAGGGACAAGGATAGGAGTAATCCTAGGTCAAAGATACCGATACCGATATTGATTCCGAGTGGGGCTGTTGGAGAGGAAGAGGACGCTGTAAACAATAGGAGACTAGAGGAGATAAATAGGGCGAGGTCCAAAAGTAAGTTGGTGGTTGCGGGAAGTAGCATAGTTCGGGGGATCGACAAGGTTGTCTGTGGTCCGGACAGTAAAAATAGAACAGTTCTGTGCTTTCCGGGGGCTAAAGTGGAGGACCTGAGGGATAGAGTGGACGGTATTGTAGCTGGGTCGGGGCCTGATCCGGTAGTGGTATTACATGTGGGGTCCAATAACATCAGGGAGAGGAAATCAGTTCGTTTGGTGGACACATACAAGGACCTAATTAGTAAGCTACTTAGCAGGAATGCTCGGATCATCGTTTCAGGGGTGCTCCCCGTTATGGGTGGTGGGAATGAGAGGAACTCGCGGATTATGGCACTAAACGAGGAGCTGGAAGAGCACTGCAAAGACTTGGGAGTACATTTCATTGACCACTGGGATTCATTCTGGGGACAAGGAGAGTTGTATGGTCGAGACGGACTGCATTTAAGTAGGATGGGTACAGACCTGTTGGGCCAAAAAATCTTACAGGTGGCTGGGCCTTTTTTGGAGAAAAGGGGGGTAGGGGACCACAGCCGGTAACCCAGAGTGGCACAAATGCTGGGAACATAGGAAGAACAACAAACATGCACAATACAGGGACATACCAGGGTTATAATAATGTGCCAGAGATGACAAAAAAACAAAGATTCATTAAGTTTGGGTACTGCAACATCCAGGGTCTGCACAAGAAAGTAAGCGAAATATCAACAATGATGGACGAAGGAGGCTTCGATATAATGGGTCTAAGTGAGACGTGGATACGACGGGATGAGCGGGTTGATCAGATGAAGGGTTGCGTGTGGATAGGAGCTGGGCGAACTGAGGGTCAGAAACGGGGTGGGGGTGTTGGCATCTACGCTAAAGAGGAATTACAGCCCTCATTGATTACAGATCTCACAGAAGCAAGGACTCAGATTCCAGTATCCAACGAAATAGTCTGGGCAAAAATCAAGTTAGGAAGCAGGAGTGTTGCCGTTGGTGTTGTATACTTAGCAGTGGAGGGAAGTAAGCCCGAGTGGAATGATTCAATATATACAACTCTTAGATCGAATATCACAGAGCTTGGGAGCAGAGGGTTCAGTATTGTCCTAATGGGGGGCTTCAATGGGCACATCGGGGATAAGGAGGAGGGCATACAGGGAGGTGATAGGAAAATTAACACGAATGGGAGGAAGATGTTGGACCTATCAAAAGAGCTTGGTTTAAAGATCCTGAACAGGGATGCGAAATGTAAGGGTAAATGGACCTGGGAGAGGAACGATAAGAAAACAATAATTGATTATATACTCACTGACATTAGCGTATGGAGGGAGGTTATAGATGTAGAAATAGATGACGAGGGAAAAAATGAGTTGGGTAGTGATCACAACCTGATAACAGTTAAGATTATGGGCAGAAAGACGAATAGAGACAGGAATACCTTCAAGGAAGTTTGGGGACTAAAACAAGGAGCCGACTGGAAGCAGTTTCGGGAAAAACTAAAACCAAATCTTGAATGTATACCTAGGGATGCAAATGTCCAGAGTATTTCAGATGGCATAGTAAATAGCCTAACAGAGGCAGGGAAGGAGTGTATAGGAAGGGTGAGGGTCCCAACGAGAGAGCTTGGATACAGGGTTAACGAGGGACTGAAAAAGGCTATAAAAGAAAGGAAGGTAAAATGCGCTGCTTACAGAAGAAGTAGGAAGCTTAAAGGGGTGGATAACAATGACACGAGACTAATGAAAGGAGAATATGAACTGGCACGGAAAAAGGTGAATGAGATAAAGAATAATAATAGGAAGGAGCGCAATTGCAGTCTTGCCAGAACAATAAAGAAAACGGGGGGTTCGAGCTCAAACGTATTTTGGAACTGGGTAAATAAACGGGGGAAAAGTAGTGTGCAGAGTATCAAAGTGGATGGGGAAAGTACAGAAGATAAAGGCCGTATCGCTTCAGAGTTAGTCAAGCACTGGGAAAAGATAAACGATAGGCGATGGGGCAGTGGGTCCCCACCAAAAAGAAATACACTGGTGGAGGAGAACCTATCCAATCGTGTATGTAGCGAAATAACGGCAGAAGAAGTGCGGAACGTGGTCTCGAAATTAAAAAATGGTAAAGCGGGAGGGACTGATGAAATTCCGAACGAATTCCTCAAAAATGGAGGGGAGGCACTTATTGAAGTCCTGACAAACCTTTTCAACCTGGCTCTGCGAAAGCAAGAGGTCCCCAGAGAGTGGAGGGAAAGTAAGGTGTCGTTCATACACAAAAAGGGGGATAAGGAAGTTCTAGATAACTATAGGGGGATATCAGTTAGTAGTAACATCGGAAAAGTATTCTGTAAGGTCATATACGGTAGACTAGAGGAAGTTATTGAAGAGAAAGGTTTTTTAGGAGAAATTCAAAATGGTTTCAGGAAAGGACGAAGAGTCACCGATCACCTATTTACACTCACCCAACTGATAGAATCAACAAAGGCTGAAAAGAAAAAGATGTTTCTGGCATTTCTAGATGTGAAAAAAGCGTACGACCGAGTGTGGAGGGAAGGTATGTGGCGAAAGCTCGAGGGCATCGGACTGGGGGGTGACTTTGTGGGAATCATGAAAGCACTGTATACAGATGTGCAAAGCCAACTCAGTCTAGGGAGTATCACTACAAAACGAGTCCCTATGGATATAGGCCTCAAGCAGGGGTGTATCTTTTCACCGATTTTGTTTGCATTGTATGTTAAAGATTTAGGGGACGAACTAATTCAGAGTGCGGAGGGGGTAAATGTTGGAGACATAAAGATACCAGGCTTATTCTTTGCGGACGACATGGTGTTAATGTCTAGAACTGAACAGGGGCTAGAGAAACTGCTGGAAATTGTTGGTAGATATGGGAACACTTGGCGGCTCGAACTAAATGAAAATAAAAGCAAGGTAATACCCGTTGGACGCAAGGTAGATATGACGAGGAGATGGAGAGTGGGGGAGTTCTCAATCCCCGAAGGGGAAAGCAAACAAATCACTGTAGGAGAAACGGGAGAGTATGAGTATCTAGGGGTAAGCATAAATATAACGGGAAGAGGGGTGTACAGAAATTACTCAGCCAAACTGATTCTGAAGGGGAAAAGAATTCTGAACCAACTAAAACTTTTAGGGAAAAATAGTTTCAACAAGGTCTTTGTGGGGAAAACACTGTGGGAGAGGGTGGGTTTACCAAGTATAACGTATGGCACGGACGTGATTCCATTAAACCAAACCGTTATTAAGAAGTTGGAAAATACTCAGAATGATGCCGGCAGATGGATAACAGGGTCGAGTAATGCTGCAGCTTTGGAAGCAGTAAGGGGGAGCTTGGGTGGATGAAAATCAAGGACAGGGTAGATTTGGGAAAACTGTGTTACTTTAACTACTTGAGAAACCTGCCTGACAACCGGTGGTGCAAATTGATGCTCGATACCATTTGGAATTCTAATATAGAAACGGGGTGGTCAAAACATGTGAGGGAACTAATGGAGAATTACTCTATAGAGGTCACAAACATAGAAGTAGGAATGAAAGAAGGCAAAAGGTTTGTCAAAGAGAGAGTCATGGAAGATTGCAATCGAAACTGGCGAGCAGGGGTTAGCGTGAAAAGATCACTGCAGGGGTTACAATATAAAGAAAAGCCAGCTTTTGAGAAGTACCTAGATGGCACCTTTGGAGGGTCACTGCTGTTCAAACTGAGATCAAGATCACTGGAGCTTCGGGGAAAAATTGGGAGAGATGGGGAAAAGGGATGCCAAATGTGCCTCTCTGGAGTAGTGGAGACCCTGGAACATTTTCTCTTGGAATGCCCACAGTATATACCTCATAGAATAAAATTTACTGGAAGAATAATGCAGAAGTGGGGTGAAGAAACAAAGGATAGATGGCTGAACGGGGACACGAGGGAGAGGGTAGGAATGCTTATTGAAGAAATTGAAAAAGAGGAAGTGAGGGACACTATTAAGCAGTTTATATCTGAATGCTGGGAGGAGAGGAGGGGAAGAGGGGGTGGGGTGCAGGGGGAATGATGGCCTTCTCTTATGAGGACCGCGACAAATCAGCGGCTGGCCAAAGAGTTATTATTATGGTGTCATGAAAAAGGTGAGAATAGAAGTCTCAAATGACTCAGTTTGCTAAAAAAAATTGTTTAGGTAAAAACCATCATTAACGGTGGAGAGGGTTAATATCAATATCGTCGTCCAACAAGTTAATGACCGACAAAAGGAGTTATGTTTGTTTGACACATACCCACTGAGTGCTGTATCTGTTTGAAATGGGCCGTTTTATCTCAAATGTATACAAAATATTAATGTCTGGCAGCTTGTTAAGGGTTAACAAGTGCTAACAGGAATATTTATTCATGCAGCTTGTAATTTCACAACACAAACTGTGAATGACCATTTTTACTTAAAAATCTACGAGATGTTTTCAGAGAAATCCAGGGAGAACATGAATTTTAAGCTGTTGATGGGTACAATTGTTTATCTAGCCCAACACGGGTTAAGGGTTGTTTTTTTAATACGCTTATTACTTATAAAAATAATTCTCAGTGAATTCTACTTCCACTTATGTTGATTTCTCCTCTTAACTTTGGGTGCTGCGGGTATGCAAACACAGCCCACTTTTTCAACATTTTGATGTTTGAGAACCAGCATAGGGTTAACAAATACTTGCTGGAATATTTTGTACATCCAACTTGTAATTCACACTAAGATCTGAGAATGACCAATTTTTCTTGAACATCTACGGGATGTTTTTTAGGGAAATCCTCGGATAACATGAATTTTTAACCTTTTGAGGGATATCACCCTGTAACCAGCTCTAAACGGGTTAATGCTTGGTTTTATGAATAACTTCATTACTTACAAAAATGATCCTCGGTGAATCCCACTTCCAATGAAGATGGTTATGTTCATCTCGCAGGTACACATTGGGTGTAATGGGTGGCCAAGTGCAGCCCATTTTCTCAAAATTTGCTGCCTCTGGAGGGTTAACAAACGCTTACCGGAATCTTTTGTTCATGCAACTTGTAATGCCACTCCAAGACCTGCAAATGGTCAATTTCTTTTGAATACTTACTAGATTTTTTTGAGAAATCCAAAATGGGAATTTTAAGCTTTTAAGGGGTACATCTCCTTAACCGGGCAAAAATGGGTTAAGACCTCAATTTTTGAATACCCTTACTACTTACTAAAAATTTTCCCTATCAGTTTTGCGTCCGGTAAAAGAAGTTATGTTTCTCTGCAGCATTCCCATTTGATGGTGTTGGTGTCCAAAAACAGACTATTTTTTCGAACTTTTGACATTTAGCAGCCCATGGAGGGTTAACAAATGCTTATCTGAATATTTTATCCGTGCAACTGGTAATGTGACTCTAAGACCTATCAACGGCCAGTTTCACTTGAAGCCCTACGAGACGTTTGTAAAGAAATTCAGGGAAAATATGATTTTTTAAGCTTTTGATGGGTATTGCTATTAACCATCCCAAAAGGGGTTAATGCTTGTTTTTTTGAATACTCTTATTACTAACAAATTTGGTCCTCGGTGAATTCCACTTCCAACAAAGTAGATTATGTTTATCTCTCGGTTATGCATTGGGTGCTGTGCGCGTCTGAAAACAGCCTATTTCAAGAAAAATACGATGCTTAGCAGCCTGTAGAGGGTTAACAAATGCTCACCGGAATATTTTGTCCATGCAACTTGTAATGTCACATAAAGACCTGCGAATAGTCAATTTTTCATGAAAACCTACAAGTTGCTTTTAGAGAAATCCACAGAAAATGGGAATTTTAAGCTTTTAAGGGATATCTCTCTTTAACCAGTCCAAAATGGGTTAAGACTTCGACTTTTGAATACCCTTACCACTATCAAAAATGTTTCCCATCAATTTTGCGTCCGATAAAAGAAGGAACCTTTCTCGGTGGTACACCAAGTGGGTGCTGTTGGCGTCTAAAAACAGCCCATTTTATCACAATTTTGACTTTTAGCAGCCCGTGGAGGGTTAACATATGCTCACCGCTGTATATTGTCCATGCAACTTCTATTGCCACACCAAGGCCTGGGAGTGACAATTTGTTCTTGAAAATCTACAAGACTCGTTTAGAGAAATCCACGGAAAATACGAATTTTTGAGCTTTATGGTGGTATTGCTGTTTAACCAGCCCAAAACGGGTTAACCCTTGGTTTTGTGAACACCCTTATTACTGACAAAAATGATCCTAGGTGAATTCCACTCCCAATAAAGGAAGTTATGTTTATCTCTCGTGTATTGTTTGGGTGCAGTGGGGGCCCGAAACCGGCCTATTTCATCAAAATTTCGATGTTTGGCAGCCTGTGGAGGGTTACCATATGCATCGCCTGATATGTCGTGTGTATCAAAGGGCGTGTCACGGACAGGTCTAGCAATGACGAATGTATAAAAAAAATCTACAAGACGTGCTTCGAGAAAGTGCCGATAAACCCCGATTTTGGCAGTTTTTTGCCAATTCTGACGAAATAAGGGTTAAATCGAAAATTCCGCTTCGGTACATTTTTAGATTCTGTGCCCTTCTATGCGTGTGCTAAATTTCGTGAAAATCGGTTCGAAAAAAAATAAATAATAATCCGTAGAAAAACAATATTCTTTTCCAGAGGGAAAAGCCTAATGATTTTAATGGTCATTGTGATAATTAGCGGCTAAGAATCGGCTCGATTTATTTGGAGGTGATAAACACGATGAAAAACAAATTATAGCATATGAGGATAACGTAACTATTTTTTGAGGAGAAAAACGTGGGCTACGTTCTGTCCTGTTTTTCTTAATTCTTATTTTTTTCTTAATTAGCAAATGCAAATGCTATCTCCACAGTTTCATCCCTGCATCTTTTTAAGTCCTCTTCATTAGTGGATTATTATTTTTTATTATTATTATTATTATTATTATTATTATTATTATTATTATTATTATTATTGATACTCTAGCACAAAATACTCACCACAATAAAATTGTGCGCATTCCGAAAAAGTTAAAAATAGAATTAAGGGGATTGCATTTTCCAAAAATTACTTGTGGAAATAAGGTTCACTGGTGACAGAGAACAATCGAGTACTCTCGTCAAATGCATCTCCTAGGAAACAATAAAAACAGTATCTACCCTCTTTTAAAAGTGTATTGGACATCTGGAAAGAGATGTATCAAATGAGGAAATGCAAGATGCCGGATCCTTGTTAATTTACAAATTTGTTTGTTCATGCTGAATTTGTTCTTATTTTCTTATAAAAACCTATATATATTTTCGGTTGTATTTATTTATTTATTTATTTATTTATTTATTTATTTATTTATTTATTTATTTATTTATTTATTTATTGTTCACACAAAGTAAAACCGAAACCAAAACCTTTAGGCCACAACCCCAATGCGCCAATCAACAAATGATTGTGTCTTCGACTGGTCACATGTTTTGAGAACGAGTATGCTTAAAAGTATGTTTTGAAGTCTTGAAACACATCGTTAAAAGATCGCAGCTTGTTGTACCCATGAAGCTCAAAGTGTGAAGTAAATGTTGCTTTTGCAATACGATCGACGACAGATCTTGTTACAAACTGAACATCAGGTCTTCACCCTCAGTGTTCCCGCAATAAAAACACAAGCGCATTACATGAGTCGAAACCAATAAAAGGTGAAATTTTAGAATTTTGATCATTTAACATCAACTTCGTTTGTTCAATACACGGTTTCACAACAGAGATTTTTTTTAGGATTTACGACATAATGGAAGGTGCTAAACAAATGACCGTCGGTTGCTCCAATTCGACAGAGGATTACGAAAAACATCTGATAAAGTTTTTTGACATAAACTCTATAATCTCAGATGATACATACTACACAAAAACTCTAGAAAATTTACAATTCAATGTTACGTCAAATCTACCATTCGATGATTTGGATTCTATTCGTAGTGATTCGTTGGATGAATTTCGATTGAATGGTGTGGACGTGGAAATGGATCCAATAGATAAATGCCAAATGCAGTCGAGAGACGACCACAATAGTTCGGCACACCAAAAAGATGAACGTCCAAATAAAATTCTTTCTGAGTATCTGTTGTTGAAGAATAGTAAATCTAGGAATAAACACAGTTATTGTGTCTTCTGTAAGAACAATCGTGAATCTTACGCCGTGTATTCTAGTCATGTTTTGAAAGACTTATCGGGTCGTGTTATGTGTCCGATACTGAAACGATACACGTGTCCTATTTGTGGTAGTACAGGAGAAAAGTCTCACACAATTAAACATTGTCCTTTGTATACCGGTCAGTATATTGTAAAAACGACTCAGTTTTAAGTGTGTAGTGTGCTCTTAATGCTGGAAGTGTAATTTTTAATTTTCAGTTCAAATGCTTTGTCTTCTGTGAAATATTTCAGTTTTATATATTCTACTATGGAATGACACAGACTGGGAAAATGATTACACCGGAAGCAAAACGGTATTTAAGGGAAACGTTTATAGTGTAATGTCGCTGTGTTATATATCTAGAGTTTGTGACTGGAAATTCTTTCTCGCGAAAATATGTGTGAGTAGATCCTAAAACCGAGTTGAGAATCACTGATAGATGTACAGTAGGAGGGCATATATATAAATTCTCTTTTCCCAACATACAATTCAGCATTTTTATACAAGTTCCTTCCCATCCTGGTTGTATTTCGGTAAGGTATCATTGCTATGGAGAAATGGTTTCAGTGTTTAAACTGAAACATAACTATGACCTCTAAATAGAAAGAAATAACTCCATAAACTAGTTAGAAAAAGTACAGTATTATTTGAAGAGAAATTAATCCTATCCATAGATGCTATTTCTTGGATGACTAACCTTGTCAGAGTGTCAATAATGCGAAAATTGATAAACTCCCCCTCCCCCCTCCATTAAACCCTCGTACTGTAAGTGTAGATTAAGAACCGTCAATGGACAGAGTCAGTTGATAACTTAAAAATATATCAAGTGTGTATTGTGCTTTTCATGCTGGAAATTTAATTTTTAACTTTTAAATTGAAATGCTGTGTCTTCTGTGAAATATTTCAGTTTTATATATTCTGCCATGGAAGGGCACAGACTGGGAATAATTGTGATAATTATACCGTAAGCAAATAGTTATTTAACCCTTTATCCAACGTTACGCTCAAAACTGGCCAGCGCTATTCATAAAAATCACCGTTTAATTTTCATTATTTTTTTCATTTTTTGTCTCAAAAACATAGATTATGACCCTCTTTGGAACGAGCTCGTCGAGCTTGTTCCAAAGAGGGGTCATAACCTATGTTTCTGAGAGAGAGAGAAAAAAAAAAAAGTTATTCAAGAATTTTGTTTGTAAGTGTTGTCTGCTTTTCATGTTAGGTAAAGGTTTAAGGGAAACGTTTATATTGTGATATTGCTGTGCTATATATCCGATGTTATAAACAATGACAGATATCTACAGTTTGTAACCGGAAATTCTTTCTCGTGAAAATACGTGTGAATCATTATCCCGAGTGAAAAGTTTGGAATCGCTGATAGTCTAAGATGTACAATGGGAAGTAGGGCTGCACATTATCGATAAACCAATAAAAACCGGTATTCATCCCAGTATCGATTGAATACCGGTGTAATTACAAAAATATCGGTTTATCGTCATTATTTATCTCCCCACAATTTAATTTTCAAGATGTTGCTAGTTTTAACTGTCGTCCCGAATGAATAATTAATATTGAATTCAACATAACCATATCATGTGAACCCTCATTAGAACGAGCGCATTCCAATGAGGGGGTCACATAATATGGTTTTCTTGAAGTTTGGGGGAAATTCGATAAACTAATATTTAAAATAATAAATTTTGATATCGTCTGTTTGAGGTAAGGGTTTATTTGAACCGCATCATAATGACATTCTAATTCGTTCCACTGTAATGGCTCAAGTCCCGAATGTGGTACGTATGTTCAGATATCTGAACAGTCTTTCGATATACCGGTATACCTTGGTATTTTACCGAAACCGATATTCAGTTTAGAATATCGTGCAGCCCAAATAGGAAGGCATATATAATAATAATAATAATAACTCTTTGGCCAGCCGCTGATTTGTCGCGGTCCTCATAAGAGAAGGCCATCATTCCCCCTGCACACCACCCCCTCTTCCCCTCCTCTCCTCCCAGCATTCAGATATAAACTGCTTAATAGTGTCCCTCACTTCCTCTTTTTCAATTTCTTCAATAAGCATTCCTACCCTCTCCCTCGTGTCCCCCTTCAGCCATTTATCCTTTGTTTCTTCACCCCACTTCTGCATTATTCTTCCAGTAAATTTTATTCTATGAGGTATATACTGTGGGCTTCATTTGTGATCAACGTGCTGGATGCCTAAAGTTCACTTTCCTTCGGTCCATGCTAACCTTGATGCTCGGGTTCCTGTAAAATTTTATCAACATTTTGTTTGTGTCCATATATTTCTTTACCTGCTATACTCCTGGAGACAAGGGCAAATTCTTTGAATATTATCTCCTTTAGAGCAGAAGGGTTTGCGTTCCATATTTACAATGTAACTTCTAAATGTTTTGGTTTTGTTAGTGCTGAAGGCTTTGAAATTATTTTGTTTGTAAAGTGCAAATATTATTAAAGTTGTTCTGATGGATCATTTTTTTTATTAATCTTTGGTTTCCTTTTTTAGTCCTTTCCACGACCTTTCCACGATCTTGAATTGTCTTAAAATATACCGAAACCAGGAATAACAAACAGTGGATCATTACTGTTGAGGCTAAGACGAATATCACTAAAATCCCCGGGGAAAGAATGGGGATAAATTATATAAAATTGAAGTATGGTAGAGAGGGAAACCTTGGAGCATTCCTTGGAATACTCAAAACTATTTTGCAATAATGGACAGATATTATATCAGTCCACTTTTAAATTAGTTTGGTTATTCCAAGAACTCAAGGGCATTGAAAGCATCCGAGCGCAGGGAGGGTTGGGGTATCTACAACGTATCGTAGATTATTTAATAATTTGTTTATTGGTGTTTAGGGTCACGAACTTCTGCACAATGGCTAATCATGACCACAACATGGAGGTAGATCACTCAAGTCTCCATGTAAAGAATCACTGCCTAACTTAAAAGGGTTCCAGCGGGGAATGTATCATAAATTATGATGTGTTAGTCAATAGTGTTGACATTATAAACACGGAGTGGCTGAGGGGGGGGGGGGGGGGGGTAGGGCTCGCCATAAAATAACTCCCACCCATCTGTCATTATTCCTGATACCTCTTCCGATGCCAATGGCACACCTAAAATACGAGTACTGGAGTGTTTCTCGCCTACAAATCTTGAAAGGTGAAGTCTTTTCATCTTGTGCACATTTCGCGAAAATGAGGACGCGCTGCTTCCTCCAAGTCTCGGGGCAACGTGTGAGCTGCCACCCTGTAAGATCTCTCGATTTAACCTGATGATATACAGTACGTGGAGAGTGTATTATCACTAAATCACCCACAGAGTGGAGATTCCACCCAAGCAATAATTGCAAATTTGTTGCAAAGCATAAGAAGCACAGGCACAGTTTCAACAAATGGACCACCGGGTTAAACCCGGAGGTCCACTGGTTGAAACATTGCTTGTGTTTTTTGTCCATATGTATAAAATTTGAAAGTTATAGTTTGCGTAATAACTCCACTCAGCGGGTGATTTAGTTACAATCCACTCTCCACGTACTGTACATCGCTGGTTTCTCTTTTTGTATCCTTTCGACGATCCTGAATTGTTTCAAGTTATACCGAAACAAGGAATAATAATCAGTGAATCATTACGGTGTAGGCTAAGACGAAGATCGTTAAAATTCCCCGAGAAAGAATGGGGATAAATTATATAAACTTAAAGTTTGGTAGAGAGGAAAACATTGGAGCATTTCTGTAATACCCAAACTATTTTGCAAGTGGACGGATATTATATCAGTCTACATTCAAATTAGTTTGGTTATTCTAAGAACTCAAGGGCACCGGAATCATCCGAGCGCAAGGAGGGTGGACGTATCAAAAGGGGATTCGGGTTTGAGTTAAGAACTGGAGTTTACAGCGTATCATAAATTGTGATGAGATAGTCAATAGAATTGTCAATATAAACACGGAGGGGCAGAGGGGGTAGGGCTCGACACAACCACCAGAATGACTCAAATTATAGTAAGATATATCCCTTGAGGGGGACAAGAACCCCTTCCCTCCCCCATTATTAATCCTGATACCTCCCTGCAATGTCGAGGACACGTAAAATACGAGTAATCGAGTGATTGTTAGCTACAGATCTTGGAAGATAAAGTCTTTTCAACTTGTGCACATTTCGCGAAACGAGGACGCACTGCTTCCTCCTAGTTCCAGTGAAAGGGGTGAGCTCCCCCTCCCCCACTACAGGATCCCCCGATTTAACCTGATCATATACATATGTGGAGAGTGGATTGTGATTAAATGACCTGCGGAGTGGAGTCATCACCCAAAGTTCTGTATCAAAAATTATGTACATGTGGACAAAAAACCCAAGAAATGTTTCAGCCATTGGACCTCCAGGTGTCACCCGAAGGTCCATTTCCTAGAACTGTGCCTGTGCTTGTTAAGTTTTGCAACAAATTTGCAATTATTACCACTGTACGGGTGATGTGATAATACACTCTTCACGTACTGAACTTCGGAGAATAACAGTCAAGCATTCATACAGATTAAGAAAAAAAGTGTACAAAGCCAGCTTCTGTATTTTTTACACTATCTTACAGGAAAATGGCCAAAATTTGGGAAATGAAGTGTACATCGATGGTACAAATTCGCTAACATTTCGAAATTTTGATTTTTATATGAAATTCACATTCGCTTAATTCACTGACGCTTTAGAAAAATAAGGGGAGCTAACATTACTGTAAGTCTCTTCCAATGACAAAAATTGTCAACCATGCTTGAATCAATCATAAATACTTGATTCAATAAATTTGTATCAAATTGGTTAATTGAAAAATCAGTGCGGTGATGAACGTTTACCCGTCCTAGAAAAAAGTCAAAGTATTTCCAGGGAAAATTCGAATATTCATGCAACAGGAGGTGTATGCTGAATATCAAAGCAATGGACCCACTAGAAGTTCGTGAGGAAGTGGTTGTTGAAGTGTCCCGCCTCCCGTTACCAACAGTACAAAAATGAATTTCTCAATACCATGCCACTTGATGCAATTGATAGAATGTTTCTTTGTCCACAAATTTGTTTCGGGGCTATATTCCAAATATCAAATCACCGCATCCAGTAATAATGTTATCCATATAGGGTGCATTCTTGAGTAACCGATAGCATTTTTTAGCCCGGCTGTTTTAGCTACTCCTACTACCCACACCTTTCTCGTGTGAAGTAAATGCACCATGTATTCAAACTGGCTGCGATTTGTTTCTTTTTATATCGATCTTATTTCGTTCACCTTGCACTCTTAACATTCTTACATATCGTTTTCCGGTGGTCCCGGCCTCTACTTCCTGGGTTGGCCAAGAACGAGTGGTCTTATTAACAAAAGCGCCCATTCAAATTGTATTATCTTTCAAGTTTTGGACTCGGAAACTTTGCTTGTGGCCCTTCGCTGGAGTGAGCTCGCTCCAATGTGGGTCAAGAGCTGTGGTTTTGGAACAAAAAATAAAAATGTATTGAGCCACTAGACATTTTTATTTTTTGTTCCAAAACCGCGGTGTACGGGAGGCGAGGGCCCTCGGCCGACGATATGTGAGCTCGACTTCTGACGCTTGTGTAATGTATACAAATACTGTTAAAATTTGACTAAAGTCACTCATACCTGCCATTGGCATTGTAGTAGTAGTAACAGTATTTTATTTCAAGAAAGATACTTCATACAAGCATGTTACAAACTTAGATGGTGAAAAGATTGCGAAGTATGGAAATTGGAGTCAGCAGCAAGCTGGAGTTTAAGAATATGCTTTAAGGTTTACGTGACAGGAAGTTACAGATACAAATTATATGCTACTAAGATTCGAAGGTCATAGAATGTTTTAATGGAGTCTTGGGGAAAATAATGCATTGAGTGCGTTAGACAGTTTACAGGTTAGTTTGGACTATTGATAGATGGTTACCTGTGCCAACGTAGAACGGCAGTGCCATTCCCTGTTTGAGTATTTGGAGTTATGACCACGATCGTAAGATGGAAGGACATGGACACCACACCACAGTAATCTACTCTATCTTTTTAAGTTGACCTGCACAGTACAAAGGGGTCTGGTAAACCGTCAGTCAGTGGACAAGTGGGTTGATGCCGGCATGCCGTAAACCGCTAACTTTGCAAGCACCCCTACATGTTTTAAGAGATAGTAAATATTGATTGCGTGGAAAACCACCACCACGAGCCGGCGGCAACGCTCATAGGGCACTGAATATTGTTATTTAATTGAAAATCATCCAGACAGTAATTGTACAATGATTATGTGTTTGAAGTCACTTTAAACATAACTAGGTATATCATATCCCCCGCATGATACTAACATCTATTCATTTCGTTAGTTTTAGGCTGTCAAGTGGTCACGTAATCCGCCGGTGACCCAACTTGGGACACGTGGCGTCAGTTGCGTCCACGCTGGACTTAAGCTACGCTAACGTCCAATACGGAAACAACCGAAACAACGTACGCCACATCGGACAACGCACAAACCGCGTAACCAACAATAAAATGAAGTCTGTACACGTCACGAGTGTAGTTTCAAGATTAGCCAAGTCCATATCCACAGAAGAAGATTTTTACCTCAGGTATTGTTTACCGATTTCTATTATTCAATTTTTAGTATTGCTCGACATCCCGGTATTCTCTCGTGTGGTGAGCTTACAATAACCTTATCACGGCTATCGGGATGGCACGCCGTATAACGTTAGCAAAGGGAACCGTCGAATCTGATTAGCAATGCATTGGTTTGTAGAAAGGGGGGTCCAGGCATAAAATTCACAAACACATAGTTTCATGTACTAAGAATGAATTAAGATAAACTGACCAGCACCACAAGAACCATTAAGAAAGATTTTTACAGAAAAATCAATTAAATCTGTGAGTTGCTTCTATATACTTGTGAATACAGTGAAAGATCTCCCTGTTAATTTCGACATTATACATATGAGACCCATAAAGCATCAGTGTTATAAGGAAGTCGGTCCAGAGTGTATTTTCTTATACCAGAATACAGGGGGCAGTTGAAAAGGTAATGATGGGTTGTTTCAAGTTCACCGCAGCCACAGAGAGGTGAACTTGTGAGGAAGTTATTGAATAGATGATCATTAACCCTTTGATACTGTTGTACGTGTTATTACGACCGAAATATTTTGTTTAATTCAACCCTTTGATACTTTTGTACTTGTTATTACGTACGAAATCAAACAGCAGGTTGATACTTTGTGGTCATTTGTTTTGTTATTATTTTTCGATTTTTAAAGTTTTAACCTCAAATTCCTGTTTTCTACCGAATAGTGCTCATTGATAGCCGTTGAGCAAAAATGTTATCGCAGCGTAAAAGACTAATATGATCCTGCTGTCAAGACTTCTTCACTATCAGGGCTTTCAAAAAATGAGAATACCAGAGCAAAAGCCAACACTTTCCTTGCTTATATTTCATATTCAGTCAAACACAAATAATATTTTGTTTATATAAATTTGTTTTATTACAAATTATTGGAGAGTGCCTGTCGGCACTCTTCAATAATTTGTAATAAAACAAGTTTTGAATAACAAATTCAGACCACCAAAAATAATCTAGCCCTCAACCAGATGATCACTAATGTGAAAAATATCTTGTTATTTGTACTTTCCGACGTTTGACGTCGTATTTTGAAAACGTTGAAGAAACTCAATTCCCAGTGACGTTTGAACGTCAGGATAATTAAAGTCTCAATGGGTTAGGATTACTACAGCCAAGACGTAATCTACAGTGGAATATTTGACATTTTCTTGATTTTTGATAGTACAATCACTTGGGAGTGAGAAACTTATCCTTATTCAAGAAAGGTTTGAAGCTAAACAGCGAGTTATTTTCTCTGACGTTCAGGGGTAAGCCAGTCCACAGCCTTGTGGAAAGTAAAAAGGAATTCTGGTGTAAACTTGTATGACTCTAAGGGACTTGTAGGTCTGCACAGTTTCGGAGTCCATAGTTCTGGGCCACTGAGACTGGAGGAGGTACTAAGGACGATAGATAATCTGGCACAAGACGGTGAACCATTTTAAAGTATTGATTAATTTTATGTTTTTCTCTGCGAGTTTGGAGTGTTGCCCAGCCAGTTTCGGTATACAGAGAGGTTTTGCTTGGACTACGTGATGCACCGGTGATTATTCGGGCTGCTTCAATTATTTGGATTTTTTCCATTTCATTGGACTCTGCTTCAGTACAATTGTCCCAAACTGTGTCTGCATATTCAGGCAGTGGACGTATAAAAGCAAAGTAAATCTTCTCAAGAGGGAAAACTTGACCTTCTCAAGAGGGATACCCTTTTCCAGGCTCTTTGAGTTACTTCACAGATGTGATTGCTCCAGGACCCGTTGTTGCTCAAGATTAAACCAAGGTGCTTGTGGTGGTCTACTTCGTTAATGTCGGTACCGGTCATTTTAAGAGGGGGTGGTAATTTTGACAGTCTTGCGGGAAATAATCAAGGACTCAGTCTTGATTGGATTAAAGTCGACTAGCCATTGTGCAGCCCATTTGTCAAATTTCTCTAAATTTTTGGATATAAGCATTGCAGCACGTTGCGGATCCTCGACAGTAATATACAGAGGTGTATCATCAGCAAAGAGTCTAATAATGCAGGCTACATCGTCGACGATGTCATTGATGTAAATTAGGAAGTGTAGAGGCCCAAGGATTGAACCCTGGGGAGCCCCTGCATCTACGACGTTCCAAGAAGGTAATTCTGATTTTACTACAACCCGCTATTGCCTGTTACTAAGGTAAGAATCAAACCAAGCGAGCAAGTTACCAGTTATTCCGATTTGTTCAAGTTTATAAAGGAGACCCTTGTGCCATACTTTATCAAAGACCGTACTAATATCATAAAAGACAAACCTCAGTTCTTTTCCTTCACAGAGAGTTGCACTGATAGTATGACATATCTCGGTGAACTGGAGTACTGTAGAATCTTTCGAGACGAAACATGATTGGAATTGACATTGTTAACTATTTGTAATCTTGTTCTGGTTGGAAACGGCCATGTATAAGCTTATAGCTTCCTGTCGAATCCACATCAATGTTTGTAACATTTTTTGTATTATATGATTTTGTACTCTTCAAATAAATAATGTTTAAACTAAATAATTAAGGTAACAGAGTTTCAGTAAGTCTACCCTGTCCTTGATCTTAATCCACGCAAGTCCACCCCCACCCCAACACCCCGCCTGATTGCTTCTAGTGCTGCCCCATTACTCGATCCCGTTATCCATCGGCCTGCGTCGTTCTGCAGGGTTTCCAAGCTCTTTACAGCCGTTTGGTTTAGGGGTACTACTTCCGTACCATATGTTATACTTGGCAGACGCACCATTTCCCAAATAGTTTTCCCCACGGAAACCTTATTGAAACTATTTCTCCCTATAAGTTTCATTTGGAAACGGATTCGCCTCCCCTTTAGAATCAGTTTATTAGTGTGGTTTCAGTAGATGCCTCTTCCTGTGATGTTTATGTTTACTCCCAACTACTCGTAAACACCTGTCTCTCCTAAACTAAGAAGTTTGCTGCTACCTTCTGGAATACAGAACTCCACCCCCTCCCCACCGCCTCCCCACCTCCCCCCCCCACCCCCACACACACCTCCGTGTATGATTCACTTTACGGCCCACAGGTATAACTTTGCTTTTGCTTTCGTGTAGTTCGAGTCTCCATTTGTTCCCATATCTCCCAACAATTCTCAGCATTTTCGCTAGCGAATCTTGGCTTTCTGACACTAGCACCATATCGTCTACAAAAAAATAGCCCTGGGCTCCTCAAGTCCCCAACTGCTATCCCTTCGTCGCTACCCAGGAGTTCATCGCCTTTACCTCTGATGTACAATGCCAAAGGAATTTGCGAAAGGATACGTTTTTTAGGCCTATCTCCATGGGCACACGCTTTGTTGTTATGTTACCCAGGCTAAGTTCACTCTGTACATCTTTGAAGATCCTTTCAGAACACCAACAAACTCGCCTCCCAAGATACAACTTCAAAGTATTTCTCATTCATCAATTCCTTTTGAATGAAAGATAGCAATCGCATTTGATAAATGAATAAATAAATAACATTCTGCCACGATTAAACGGAAGATTAAATGATTTTAACGGTCATTGTGATAATTAGCGGCTAAGAATCGGCTCGATTTATTTGGAGGTGATATACACGATTAAAAACAATTTATAGCATATGAGGATAACGTAACTATTTTTTGACGAGAAAAACGTGGGCTACGTTCTGTCCGGTTTTTCTTAATTCTTATTTTTTTCTTAATTAGCAAATGCAAATGCTATCTCCACAGTTTCATCCCTGTATCTTTTTAAGTCCTCTTCATTAGTGGACCGCGGCAAATCAGCGGATGATCGAATTATTATTATTTATTATTATTTATTTATCTATTATTATTATTATTATTATTATTATTATTATTATTATTATTATTATTATTATTATTATTATTATTATTATTGATACTCTAGCACAAAATACTCACGACAATAAAATTGTGCGCATTCCGAAAAAGTTAAAAATAGAATTAAGGGGATTGCATTTTCCAAAAATTACTTGTGGAAATAAGGTTCACTGGTGACAGAGAACAATCGAGTACTCTCGTCAAATGCATCTCCTAGGAAACAATAAAAACAGTATCTACCCTCTTTTAAAAATGTATTGGACATCTGGAAAGAGATGTATCAAATGAGGAAATGCAAGATGCCGGATCCTTGTTAATTTACAAATTTGTTTGTTCATGCTTAATTTGTTCTTATTTTCTTATAAAATCCTATATATATTTTCGGTTGTATTGATGAATGAAAGGTTTTAGCGCGCCGAAGGCGCGCAGGGACGATGTGGGATTTACAAATCCCTTGCGACCCGGTTAACCTTATTTTTTTTTCCTTGGATCACACAGGCCTAGCTTTCCTATTGCCCAAAATGGAGTCTGAGGGGGTTATGCACGCGGTTAGAATACCCGGCAGTTTAAGCTGGAGTGTTAGATGGTCAATACTCAATCCCCCAACGCCTTTAAAACTATTAGAGAGCGAGCTCTGTTCGGTTCCAGTTCGGCGATGGTAGAGGTTTGAGTCCCACCATGGTGGCGAGCCAGAATGTAATGTTGTGCGATGGCAAGTTTAAGGGAAGAAGAGAAAAGAAAACCAAATAGCAACGCCGGTTTGGTAGCGGCCCCGGTATATGACCATAGCGGTTACAAAAAAGAAGTGGAGAAAGCTCCAACAGTTTAGTTTTAAGAAACCGGGAGTCATCCATCAAGCCTTCTGGGAGATAGGATGCCGTATGTGATTTTGAGGTATCTGGTTATCCTTCGGGAATCCCAAATGACCTCCTCCACCCCACCCCAACCCCCCCCCCCCCCCCAAAAAAAAAAAATCACTGACACACGCCCTCAAGCCCTTAAAAGGGCTGTTAAATCTTTATTCAAATGTTTATTTATATCAAATGTACACTCGTTCCCAGCCAGACAAGCTTGTTTCAATCCTTGCCTAGCGTTTGGTGGTTTCTTGTATATGTTGCAGAAAAGTAGGTTGCACCAATTCCTCCTACGCTTTGTCTACCATTTCCATGCGTCTTCTTGATAAGAGTGTTGCAAGAAAATTTGAGAATGTTCAGTTAGAAAAATAAAAGGTAGAGAGAAAGATAGGTATCCGCTATTGTATATTGTGCCTGCTGTGTGATTGTTGCTATGGATGGGGTAAGGGGTGTGTTTCTTCGGAGTCCACTCCCAACACGCAGAGTTGCGAGGCAATCCTCACAGACTCAATCCTAAAGACCTCAATGAGTAGCGAGGCAATCCTCACTGACTCCACGCAGTTTAATTCTATTGAGTAATTTTAATTTACTGTGGATTATTTTGTTTTTCTGTTTAGGGTTCGGTGTTCGTTCAGCTTCACCATTGATTCACTATCCTGGAGTATGTGGAGGGTTTTGTTATATAGATCTTATTAAACGCGTTTCAATCGCGCTTCAGCAGAGTTGCGAGGCAGTCCTCACAGACTCTATCCTAAAGTTCCCAATGAGTAGCGAGGCAATCCTCACTGACTCCACGCGATTTAGTTATATTGTATAATTTTTATTTTATTTTATTTTATTATTTTTTTTTTTTTTTTTTTTTTTTTATTTTCTGGAAACTTATTTTGTTTTTCTGTTAAGGGATCGGTGTTCGTTCAACTCAACCATTAATTCACTATCTTGGAGTCTGTTGAGGGTTTTGGTTTGTAGGTCTTTTAATCGCGTATCAATAGTTTCTATTTTTGCTAGCTCGTGAAGTTCCTTTATCGGTGTCCATTTCGGTTTGCATAGTGCCACTCGCAGGGCATAATTTTGAACCCTCTGTAGCTTCTGAATGTTGGTTTTGCTTAGGTCGCTTGTTATTATGGCACCGTATTCTAGTACCGGACGTATAAATGTTTTGTAGAGCTTGAGAAGCACATCTTTGTTTGCTCCCCAATTTCTACCTCTGATCATCTTCAGAAAATTGATACGTTTAGTAGCTCTAACCGTAATGGAGTTTACGTGACTGTTTAGACTGAGATTGCTATCTAGGATAAATCCCAAAAATTTGGCCTCTTTGTTTGCTTCTAGTTTGTGATCGTATAACTGGAGATCAATACTCGGGACTGGTTTTTTCCTTTGCTTTTTGAAGAACGTAACTTTTTGAGTTTTGGCGGCATTGAGTTTGATGCGCCACAGGGCACACCAGCTTTCAAGATCGCGAATGGTATCCTGCAGACGATTTTTAATTATGTTTCTGGACTTGCTGGCTGTCCAAATGCCTTTGTCATCTGAGAACTGCGATAGTTCAACAAAGTTTTTCCCTACTTTTTCTATATCATTCACATATATTATGAAAAGAAGCGGACTTAGAACCGACCCTTGTGGTGTTCCCGCTTCGAGTATTACTTCTTCTGACACCTCGCGATTAACCCTCACCTTGATTTTTCGGTCAGTTAGAAATGATGATATGATCCTTAGAATTTTAGTGGGTAATCCCATTTTCGCTAGTTTATATCTCACGCCATTGTGCCATACCGAGTCGAACGCTTTTTCTACATCCAAGAAAAGCGCGGTTCCGATTTCGTTTTGACTAAATGCTGTTTTCATATAATCGACCAGTCTATATACGTGTTCGATTCCCTCTTTCTGACTCCTATACGCTCTTTGCCATTTGTTGAAAAAATTGATTGATTCGAGATAGCTGCGAAGTCTCGTAGTGAGAATCCGCTCAAATATTTTCCCAACACAGCTAAGCAAGCTGATTGGGCGGTAGTTAGAAGGGTTGGTAAGGTCTTTGTCGGGTTTAGGTATCATGACTCCCGTGGCCACTTTCCAGCATTTTGGGAAGTACCCACAGGAGAGACAGCAGTTTAAGAGTTTGGTAAGTCTGCAGTAGAAGATGTTGGGGCACTGTTTCATTATTTTGTAAGAGACTTCGTCTTCTCCTGGGGACGAAGATGACCTGCATTTTCTGATTATACCCATGACCTCTTCTACGCTTATTGGTTCGGTTAATTCATGGTCGTCCCCGTCTCCATGCCTTTTGTCGAAGTTCGGTTCATTGAAGATTGAGTTGTTATCTTGGACAAATTTATTTACTCGTACCTTAAAATCGTTGTCATATCTGTTCCCTTCTTGTGGACGATGTGCCTTCTTTAGAAGTTCGGCAAAAGCACTGGCCTTTGCCTTGTCGTCTATGGCCATAGATCCGTCGCTAGTCTTTAGCGCATTATTATTGGCAATTTTGCTCTTTTGGCCAGTAAGAGTTTTAAATGTATCCCAGAACCTCTTAGGTTCTCTCAGCCCATTTAGGTTTTCGGTTGCTTTTTCCCATCTCACGCGATTGTCGTTAGCTATGGCCTTTTTTACTTCCCCATGAAGGCGATTATACGCGGTTTTAAGTTCTGCTCTTTTCATTTGATCATTCTCTGATTGGTAAGCCCGGAAGGCTTTTCTTTTTTGTTTGATTATTTGAAGAGTTGTTTGGGTTATTCTGTTTATCCGCGTCTTTCCTGTTTGCTTGGGACAGATTTCATCTAGCGTACTGTTGATAACGTCGTTAAGGTGGGTGCAGGCTTTTTCTAGTTCATGAACATTTGAGGGGTCATTTGCCTTTATTTTTACTTCGATAATGTTTCTGAAGAGGTTCCAGTCAATTTTTGATAGGTTCCTCCTATTCACGGGAGGATACCTTGCGGGACCAGTATTACATTTCAGAGTGGCGTGAACCGGCAGGTGATCACTGCCTAGATCACCATCTCCTACAAATATGTCTGGCATTTGGCTGGTTAGTGATTTGCTGGTGATAGTCAAGTCTAGGATATCTGATTGATGGAGTGGGTTGTTGCTTATGTATGTTACGTCTTGATCGTTATTTACCACGAATAGATCGAGTTCTTCAATGATATGGAAAAGGGCGTCACCATTAGGCTCAGTCTTATGACAACCGAATACCTGGTGTTTGGAATTGAAATCACCCAAGAATATGCAGTGCTTGTACTTGTTGGTAAAAAATTCAAATACTTTACTGTCTACTGTTGCTTGCGGCTTGTTATAATATGATATGATGGCCACGTGTTTGTGGTCAAGTTCAATTTCAGCTGCAATCACTTCAGCATTGAGGTGGTCGCATGGTATTGATTTGTATTTAATCTCCTGCCTTATTAACAGAGCGACACCGCCGCCTTTTTGGGCGGGGCGATCTCTTCTAATAATATCAAAACCACATAACGAGAATTGTTTGTTTGGTTTAAGCCAGGTTTCGCTAATTCCAATTACGTCCGTATTTTTTAAATAATGTGACATTTGCAAATTTTTCTGATTAACGCTTCGAGCGTTCCACTGGACTATTTTTAGTGTATCCATGAATGGTTTAGGAATAACTGTACTAAGTTTATTTAAGTTTAATTACTATTTGTAATATTGTTACATAATTATATTCTGTTGACGGCCGCTTCTAATAGCGTGTGAGATATTTGAGTATTATATAACTTGGAGGCTGTTTTACTAATCTCTTTGCAAACGTCCGAAAGACTGGTGTCCAAGTGTTTCTTCATTATGCTGAAAATAGAGCCAGCCATTAGAGTACACGTGGAATAAGGGGAAGATGAGTTCTCGACATTACTTACATTTAGAGCTTTAAGCTGGATGTTTGTTTTAACTTTTTTGAAGTGGCTACAACCCCGATAGTTGCTGGGGTGTTGACCACCGCAATTCGGGCATTTCAGAGTTTTAGCACTACATGCCTTCGCGATGTGTTTGTCACCGCATTTCATACATCGTTGCTCCCCGTTGCATTTGTGTGACAAGTGCCCAAATTTCTGACACTTGTGACACTGAACGGGTTGCGGAAGAACACGATATTCCTCGGTTTCGTATTTTTTGCCATTAATAATTACCCCTTTGCTTATCAGATTTAATTTCGTTGCTCTATTAGGGCATTTTACTTTTATTTTCCAAGTATGGTTACCCGTGGCTTTGGAGATTAGTCTCTCCCACGAGCATCCTGGAATATTATTATTATTATTGATACTCTAGCACAAAATTCTCACCACAATAAAATTGTGCGCATTCCGAAAAAGTTAAAAATAGAATTAAGGGGATTGCATTTTCCAAAAATTCCTTTAGGAAATAAGGTTCACTGGAGACAGAGAACAATCGAGTAATCTCGTCAAATGCATCTCCTAGGAAACAATGAAAACAGTATCTACCCTCTTTTAAAAGTGTATTGGACATCTGGGAAGAGATTATCAAATGAGGAAATGAAAGATGCCGAATCCTTGTTAATTTACAAATTTGTTTGTTTATGCTTAATTTGTTCTTATTTTCTTATAAAAACCTATATATATTTTCGGTTGTATAAGCTTATTTATTTATTTATTTATTTATTTATTTATTTATTTATTTATTTATTTATTTATTTATTTAATTATTGTTCACACAAAGTAAAACCGAAAACAAAACCTTAAGGCCACAACCCCAATGCGCCAATCAACAAATGATTGTGTCTTCGACTGGTCACATGTTTTGAGAACGAGTATGCTTAAAAGTATGTTTTGAAGTCTTGAAACACATCGTTAAAAGATCGCAGCTTGTTGTACCCATGAAGCCCAAAGTGTGAAGTAAATGTTGCTTTTGCAATACGATCGACGACAGATCTTGTTACAAACTAAACATCAGGTCTTCACTCTCAGTGTGTCCGCAATAAAAACACAAGCGCATTACCTGAGTCGAAACCAATAAAAGGTGAAATTTTAGAATTTTGATCATTTAACATCAAGTTCGTATGTTCAATACACGGTTTCACAACAGAGATTTTTTTTTAGGATTTACGACATAATGGACGGTGCTAAACAAATGACCTTCGGTTGCTCCAATTCGACAGAGGATTACGAAAAACATCTGATAAAGTTTTTTGACATAAACTCTATAATCTCAGATGATACATACTACACAAAAACTCTAGAAAATTTACAATTCAATGTTACGTCACACCTGCCATTCGATGATTTGGATTCTGTTCGTAGTGATTCATTGGATGAATTTCGATTGAATGGTGTGGATGTGGAAATGGATCCAATAGATGAATACCAAATGCAGTCGAGAGACGGCCTCAATAGTTCGACACACCAAACAGATGAACGTCCAAATAAAATTCTTTCGGAGTATCTGTTGGTGAAGAATAGTAAATCTAGGAATAAACACGGTTATTGTGTCTTCTGTAAGAACAATCGTGAATCTTACGCCGTGTATTCTAGTCATGTTTTGAAAGACTTATCGGGTCGTGTTACGTGTCCGATACTGAAACGATACACGTGTCCTATTTGTGGTTGTACAGGAGAAAAGTCTCACACAATTAAACATTGTCCTTTGTATACCGGGCAGTATATTGTAAAAACGACTCAGTTTTAAGTGTGTTTGTGCTTTTAATGCTGGAAATTTGATTTAACTTTTAAATTCAAATGTGAAATATTTCTGTTTTACTTCATTTCTACTATGGAAGGACACAGACTGGGAAAATGGTAATGTTTACACCGGAGGCAAAAAGTTATTTAAAGTAAACGTTTATAGTGTAATATCGCTGTGTTATATATCTAGAGTTTGTAACTGGAAATAACTCGTGAAAATATGTGTGAATAGATCCTAAAACCGAGTGAAAAGTTGAGAATCACTGATAGTTTAAGATATACAGCAGGTGGGCATATATATAAATTCTCTTTTTCCCAACATGCAGTTGAGCATTTTATACAAGCACCTTCCCATCCTGGTTGTGTTTCGGTAAGGTATCACAGCTATGGAGAAATGGTTTCAGTGTTTAAACTTAAACATAACTATGACATCTAAACAGAAAGAAATAACTACATAAACTAGTGCCAGTACATTATTATTTGAAGAGAAAGTAATTCTATCCAAAGACGCTATTTGTTGGATGAATAACCTTGTCAGAGTGTCAATAATGCGAAAATTGATAAACTTTCCCCCCATTGTAACCCCCGTACTGTAAGTGTAGATTAAGAACCGTCAATCAACGGAGTCAGTCGATAACTTAAAAATTTATCAAGTGTGTACTGTGCTTTAAATGGTGAAAATTCACTTTTTAAATTTTAAATTCAAATGCTGTGTCTTTTGTGAAATATTTCAGTTTCACAAAAGACACAGCATTTGTGAAACTGAAAGCTCGTTCCAAAGAGGGGTCATAACCTATGAGACAAAAAAAAATAGTTATTCAAAAATTTTGTTTGCAAGTATCGTCTGCTTTTCATGTTCGGTAAAGGTTTAAGGAAAACGTTTATAGTGTGATATGTCTGATGTTATAAACAATGACAGATATCACCAGTTTGTAACCGGAAATTCTTTCTCGTGAAAATATGTGTGAATCATTATACCGAGTGAAAAGTTTGGAATCACCGATAGATCAAGATATACAATGGGAAGTAGGGCTGTACATTATCGATAAACCCAAAAAACGGTATACATCCCAGTATCGATTGAATACCGATGTAATTACAAAAATGTCGGTTTATCGTCATAATGTATTTCCCCGTAATTTAATTTTCTAGATGTTATGAGTTTTAACTGTAGTCCCGAATGAATAATTAATATTAAATTCAACAAAACCATATCATGTGACCCCCTCATTAGAACGAGAGCATTCCAAAGAGGGGGTCACATGATATGGTTTTCTTGAAGTTTTGTATACCTTGGCATTTTTAAATTCCGAAACCGATATTCAGTTTAGAACATCGTGCAGCCCAAAGAGAAAGGCATATATATAAATTCTCTTTCCAACATGTATTTGAGAATATTATACAAACACCTGTTTCCCAAATAGGTTGTATTTCGGGAAGATGCCTATCAAGAAATGGTTTTAATGTTTAACCTGAAACATAACTATGACCTCTCAATAAGAAGAAATAACTGCATAAGCTTGTTCCAGACAGAGAAGTACAGTATTATTTGAAGAGAAAGTAACCCTATCACTTAAAGCTATTTCGTAGATGATTTACCTTGTCATAGTGTAAATAAAGCGAAAATTGATCAACATTTCCCCGTTGTTACTCTCGTACCGTAAGTGTAGAACTTCAAGAACTCTCAAAGAACGGAGTCAGTTAATACATTTATTACTTAACTGAAATTAACTGGATATCTACTAAATGCGGACTAGCGTTTCCTTCTATACACTAACTCACTAACTGAGAAACAAATAAAGTTTACAAGGCGAGTTTCAGCCAATCGACTTCAGAGCCAAGCTCAGAGGTCCATTAGCTGAAATTACTGCTTATACTTATGCATTTTTCCCGCAGAATTTGAGCATTGAAAACAAGACTCCGCGAGTATTTCTGAATTATTCATTATCGCCACATGTAAAAATATCGTTTTTTGAGTGCACCAAATCGCAATCTGCAATGCTGCAGCATTGCAGATAGCGACTTGTTGCACCCTGGGAACGATATGTTCCCATCTGGGTCTAAAAAAGTGTAGATTTTCACGTGTTCGAGAGTTTCTTGTCCATTGAGCATTCGGAAGGAAATGCCGACCGTGGACCGTGGACATTATATCGTGGTTTGAAACTTTTACGATTGTATTTTCTATATGTGAATAAAAATTACTGGAGAGAATCATTACTGTTTCCAAGTCATGACAGGAAATACAATTGTGCAAAATACAAATACGGCAATTCTACTGTAGTTGACATATTTTAGAGGTGGGTGAATCTGGAATAGCCGAAAGAACCAATGAACAGCTGCGAGTAACTATCGGACTCTACTTTAATTCACTATCCTGTCATTGGTTAAAGACAAGTGTAGCTTCATTTGTGATCAACGTGCTGAATGCCTACAGTTCACTTGCTTTCGGCCCATGCTAACCTTGATGCTCAGGTTCCTGTAAAATTTTATCAACATTTTGTTTGTATACATATATTTCTTTACCTGCTGTACTCCTGGAGACAAGGGCAAATTCTTTGAATATTATCTCATTTAGAGCAGAAGGGTTTGCGTTCCATATTTACAATGTAACTTCTAAATGTTTTGGTTTTGTTAGTGCTGAAGGCTTTGAAATTATTTTGTTTGTAAAGTGAAAATATTATTAAAGTTGTTCTGATGGATCATTTTTTTTATTAATTTTGGTTTCCGTTTTTACGTCCTTTCCACGACCTTTCCACGATCTTGAATTGTCTTAAAATATACCGAAACCGGGAATAATAACCAGTGGGTTATTACTGTTGAGGCTAAAACGAATATCATTAAAATCCCAGAAAACGTGGTTAAATTATATAAAATTGAAGTATGGTAGAGAGGGAAACCTTGGAGCATTCCTTGGAATACCCAAACTATTTTGCAATAATGGACAGATATTATATCAGTCCACTTTCAAATTAGTTTGGTTATTCCAAGAACTCAAGGGCATTGGAAGCACCCGAGCGCAAGGAGGGTTGGGGTATCTACAACGTATCGTAGATTCTTTAATAATTTGTTTATTGGTGTTTAAGGTCACGAACTTCTGCACAATGGCTAATCATGAACACAACATGGAGGTCGATCACTCAAGTCTCCATATAAAGAATCACTGCCTAACTTAAAAGGGTTCCAGAAGGGAATGTATCATAAATTATAATGTGTTAGTCAATAGTGTTGACATTATAAACACGGAGTGGCTGAGGGGGGTAGGGCTCGTCACAAAATAACTCCCACCCATCCGTCATTATTCCTGATTCCTCTTCTAATGCCAATGGCACACCTAAAATACGAGTACTGGAGTGTTTCTCACCTACAAATCTTGAAAGGTGAAGTCTTTTAATCTTGTGCACATTTCGCGAAAATGAGAACGCGCTGCTTCCTCCAAGCCTCGGGGCAACGTGTGAGCTGCCACCCTGCAAGATATCTCGATTTAACCTGATATACAGTACGTGGAGAGTGTATTATCACTAAATCACCCACAGAGTGGAGATTCCACCCAAGCAATAATTGCAAATTTGTTGCAAAGCATAACAAGCACAGGCAAGTTTCAACCAATGGACCTCCGGGTTAAACCCGAAGGTCCATTGGCTGAAACATTGCTCGTGTTTTTTGTCCATATGTATAAAAATTGAAAGTTATAGTTTGGGTGATAACTCCACTCAGCGGGTGATTTAGTTACAATCCATTCTCCACGTACTGTACATCGCTGGTTTCTCTTCTTGTATTCTTTCGACGATCCTGAATTGTTTGAAACTATACCGAAACAAGGAATAATAATCAGTGAATCATTACTCTGTAGGCTAAGACGAAGATCGTTAAAATTCCCCGAGAAAGAATGGGGATAAATTATATAAACTTAAAGTTTGGTAGAGAGGAAAACATTGGAACATTTCTTGGGATATCCAAACTATTTTGCAAGTGGATGGATATTATATCAGTCTACATTCAAAATAGTTTGGTTATTCTAAGAACTCAAGGGCACCGCAATCATCCGTGCGCAAGGAGGGTTGACGTTTCAAAAGGGGATTCGGGTTTGAGTTAAGAACTGGAGTTCACAGCATATCATAAATTATGATGAGATAGTCAATAGAATTGTCATTATAAACACGGAGGGGCTGAGGGGGTAGCGCTCGTCACAACCACCAGAATGACTCAAATTATAGTAAGATGTCTCCCTTGAGGGGGACAAGAACCCCTACCCTCCCCCCATTATTAATCCTGATACCTCCCTGCAGTGTCGAGGACACACGTAAAATACGAGTAATCGAGTGATTCTCAGCTACAGATCTTGGACGATAAAGTCTTTTCAACTTGTGCACATTTCGCGAAACGAGGACGCACTGCTTCCTCCTAGTTCCAGTGAAAGGGGTGAGCTCCCCCTCCCCCCACTACAAGATCCCCCGATTTAACCTGATCATATACATATGTGGAGAGTGGATTGTGATTAAATGACCTGCGGAGTGGAGTCATCACCCAAAGTTCTGTATCAAAAATTATGTACACGTGGACAAAAAACCCAAGAAATGTTTCAGCCATTGGACCTCCGGGTGTCACCCAAAGGTCCATTGCCTAGAACTGTGCCTGTGCTTGTTAAGTTTTGCAACAATTTTGCAATTATTACCACTGTACGGGTGATGTGATAATACACTCTTCACGTACTGTACTTCGGAGAATAACAGTCAAGCATTCATACAGATTAGGACAAAAGTATACAAAGCCAGCTTCTGTATTTTTTACACTATCTTACAGGAAAATGGCCAAAGTTTGTGAAATGAAGTGCACATCGATGGTGCAAATTCGCTAACATTTCGATATGTTGATTGTTATATGAAATTCACATGCGCTTAATTTAGTGACACGTTAGAAAAATAAGGGGAGCCAACATTACTGTAAGTCTCCTCCAATGACAAAAATTGTCAACCATGCTTGAATCAATCATAAATACCTGATTCAATAAATTTGTATCAAATTGCTTAACTGAAAAATGAGTGCGGTGATGAACGTTTACCCGTCCTAGAAAAAAGTCAAAGTATTTCCAGGGAAAATTCGAATATTCATGCAACAGGAGGTGTATGCTGAATATCAAAGCAATGGGCCCACTAGAAGTTCTTGAGGAAGTGGTTGTTAAAGTGTCCCGCCTCCCGTTACCAACAGTACAAAAATGAATTTCTCAATACCATTCACCTTGATGCAATTGATAGAATGTTTCTTTGTCCACAAATTTGTTTCGGGGCTGTATTCCAAATATCAAATCACCGCATCCAATAATAATGTTATCCATATAGGGTGCATTCTTGAGTAACCGATAGCATTTTTTAGCCCGGCTGTTTTAGCTACTCCAAACGAAGTTTCGTTCTTAATCCCAAATATTACTCGTGCAGTCTGGAACATGAGCAACGTTTCTATTTTTAGCTATTGGGGTTGCAGTTTTCAGTTACTGGGGTGTGGGGTGGAGGTGTATAAAACAAGTACATGCCCAATTTGGTTCAAATAGCTCCACTTGTTCTGAAAGCGAAAATTTGGGTCGGGTCATAAATCTTGCCTATCATGACAATCTTAAATTTGAAGGAAGTTCCATACTAAATCTATAAAAGAAAGGTGAATTGTCATTTATAGGAAGATTTCGAAGGGCATTTGGCTATTTAGCTATTGTTCCCTGCCCATGGATACGGTTTAAACAATATTTTATTTCATAACTCAGTTTCGCATTAATATACAGATAAGAAATAAATTAACATTTCACATACTGGTTGTTATGATATCGGATTCAGCAGCAAGCTAGAAGCTTATGTAAGCTGTTTCCAGTTATGAATTACCCATACAATAGATATGGCTCGAAAGCCGTATGCTTCAAGTATTAATTTGAGAAGCTGAAATAAAATATTAGTGTTAAGAGAGAGAGAAAGGTAAAGGAAAGAGGTGCAAAGGAGAAATTACAAGTAATGATATTCATACTGGAATTAAAGAAAAGGGAGAAAGAAGGAATGAACTCACCCAAGGGGAAAAGCAATGCTTGACATTCTACTGACTACTGCAACACGATGAAATACGATGATATGCACATAAGGCAATCACCGAAAACAAAGTATTCATGGAAGCAAAGAGTGGGATGTATCTCAGTTTAGAATTTTTTTGTGGCAAGAATCTATTCACCCATGTGTAATCTTTGGAAGATTTCTTTATTAATTTTGCTAGTATACGAAACACAGCCGTTTAGGAGGGTGTCTACATCAATGAAATGATTCAACAATTTGATTGTGTTATTTCTTTCTCTCACATAAAAATGGCAATCGAAAAGGTAATGCTCGGTTGTTTCGTGGGCACCACATCTACAAAGTGTTGTGGTGGACAGGTGGTTTTTAAAGAGGTGAGCATTAAGATTACTACATGACAGTCGTAATCTACAGTGAAGGATTTGTGCTCTTCATGACTTGTTATAGAAAAAAAAAAACTTGGCACCAACAGCCTGTTCCGGTTGAGATACTGTTTGAATTGAGGTAATGAGTAGTTTGCGCGACCTTCGTTGGATAAGGAATTCCACACTCTCGTCGCGCTCGGCAGAAACGACATTTGGTGTGAATTAGTTCGACAAAACGGTACTGACAAGTCTGGATTGTTGCGGAGGTCATACGTGTGAGAAACAGATAATCTCGGAGGAACTAAACCTGAAAAGTATCTTGGTACGAGTCTGTGATACATTTTAAAAAACTGCATAGTTTTGTGTTTTTCTCTTCTTATTTTCAGCGGTTCCCATCCTGTTTCCACATATAGGAGTTCCCTGCCTCCACTTCGCGTTGCGCCAGTAACAATTCTCGCAGCCTCCAGTTGGATTTTTTCAATATCCTCGGCTTCGGTGTTTGTACAATTATCCCATACTGTGTCAGAATATTCAAGGACCGGGCGTATGAATGATATGTATATAGTTTGAAGTGTTTTCCGATCAAGGATGAATTTAAATTTTCTCATGAGACTTATTCTCTTCCAAGCTTTAGTCGTAATGTCTTGTATATGATTTGACCAGGACCCATGGTTATTAATGCTAACTCCAAGATGTTTGTGGTTATTCACCGTTTTAATGTTTTTATTCTGCATACGAAGCGGGGGGGGGGGGGGGGGGGGGTGAATTGTTTTCGTTTTACGCGATATGAGCATTGATTCCGTTTTTTAAGGGTTGACGACGACGACCCATTGTTTAGACCATTGTTCAATTCTCAACAAGTCGTCGTTCAAGAGGTCGGCTGCCTGGCTTGGGTTTTCAACAATATGATAGAGCGTGGTATCATCCGCAAATAAGCGGATGTTGCACAAAACATTATCCACAATGTCTTTATTAATATAAGAAAAAGTAGGGGGCCAAGTATTGAACTTTATGGAACTCCAGCAGTTGTATGTATCCAAGGCGACGCGACGCCTTCAATCACTACACGTTGTTGCCGGTTTTCCAGATATGACCGGAACCACTCCAGTAGTTTACCCCTTATCCCTATTTTCTCGATCTTGTTTACCAATCCAGAATGCCACACTTAAGTTTATCAAACGCTTTACTCACGTCGCAAAAAGCAAATCGTATTTCCTTCCTCTCATCCAGTGAACAACTGATGGTGTTATAAATTTCGGTAAGTTGAAATGTTGTCGAGTCCTTGGGTGTAAAACCTGACTGGAAGTGTGTTAGCAAAGCATTTGATTCTAAGAAATGGTAAACCTTTTTGAAAACACATATTCCAAAAAACTTTCCCAACACGGCTCAAAAGCGATATGGGTCGATAATTGCTGACAACGCTCGGACTATCTTTTTTAAAAAACAGGCGACACGTTTGCTTGTTTCCATCTAGTAGGAAAGCTGCTTTGGTCAAGGAGAAGATTAAAAATATATGTTATGGGCTTAGACAAACTACGGGAACATTCTTTTAGAATTCGATGGTTGGCATTGTCCGGGCCACATGCCTTGGACACTTTAAGAGATTTAAGGGCGTCCAAGATATCTGTTTCCTCTACAGAGATATTCTCGAGGACAGGGCGATTTTCGTTTACTTGGTGACGTGGGAGCGATGCATGTGAGTCATATACGGATGAAATAGAACAAAAGTATTCGTTGAAGGCTTCTGTCTAGTCAACATTAGACGACATTATATGATCATTATATTACAAAGTTGGGATATCTGATTTTTTATTCTGAAGACGTTTGTTTAGAGTTTTCCACCACTTGTGGGAAACAGATGATGTCGTATTAAGTATATTTTCTATATTCGATAAGTGGTGATCCTTAGGTTTCCTTATTAGTGTAATAGTCTGGTTTCTTGTTCTCCGGTATTTTGTCCAGGTCTCCGGTTTGTTGGATAATTTAGCTAAACGATGGATTCCTTTGCGTTTCCCGATTAGTTTTCTTATTTCGTTCTGCATCCATGGGGGTTGGTCTCTTCGAGGTAAGATCACCTTATTTGGAATGTATCTAGGAATTTCGGTCTCTAAAATTTCATGGAATCGATCAATAAGGGAGTGGGCATTACAATTATTGAATAATTCTTCCCAACTTGTCTCAGATAGAGATTGATTTAAACCTAAAAAAATTCCTCGATGAAACTGCCAAATTTGACGCCTAATCGACTTGGCCCGGTCTGTTTGGAATTTAAGTTCAGCAATAACAGGACAATGGCAGTGTGTAAGTTCTACATAAAAAGGATCGCCTACATACTGATAAGTAAAGAAAGATGGGTCATTCGTAATAATCAAGTCTAAGAGTGTGGCCGAGATTTCTGTAATATATGTTGGTTGGTTGATGACTTGGTGGAGGCCATATTGTTGCATTATTTGTCGGATAGGTCCAATATTAGATGTCAGGAGTAGGGCTGTCACGATTTTTGAATTTAGGAATCGATTAATCTTGGCAAATAATCGATAATAATCGATTAATCGTACCTAGATGCCACCCCCCCCCCCCTCCCTCTCTTTGAAGTCGTTAAACATGAAGTTCAAGTCAGTTGACCTACCTCAAGTAAACAACGAAGACGATCCTCTTTTGGGTACATTCAAAGCTTTGATGTTCTGAACTTTTGAACCGTCAGTGTAATAATCAAGACCGGTCGTGAGTTGCGAACTTCGCAACTGACGACCGGTCTTGATTATTACACTGACGGTTCAAAAGTTCAGAACATCAAAGCTTTGAATGTTCCTAAAAGACAAACACTTCTAACGGCTTCTTGAGGTTTAACATTGACGTTCTTGACCTTTTACCTTTAGAAACAATAGTTTTTTCATCAATTTTTTTTTTAATTATTAAACGCTTAAAGCGGGGAAAAATTTACCGATTCTTCAACAACGAAAAATACTAATCGATTTCGGCATGATCGATCGACAATCGATTGATCGATTAATCGTGACAGCCCTATTCAGGAGGTCGTTATTAAAAGCGCCAGCAATTACAATATTTCGGATATTAATATCCCCTGTATGTTCTATGGATGTTACGATCAAATTCCAAATATCGGGTTCCGAGTTAAGCGGACGATAAAAAGCCCCAAGTACAAAAGTCTGATTATTCAAGTATATTTGAAGCCGAGTGCATTCCAAATCATTTACTTCAAGATCATCACGTAACCGGAATAGAATTGAATTTCGTATGTAGATCGCTATGCCACCACCTATTGTGGGACGATCCCTCCTTACTTGTGAAGGAAAACCTGCAATTTCGATATCCGAGTTGCTCGTACTTTCGTTCAACCACGATTACGTGAAAACACAAATGTCGTACTCTGTCGCTTCACACCTTACGATGTCTATTTTGGGTTTCAAGCTCTGCACATTCAGGTGTAATAAACGTATGGAGCTAGACTTTAGACTGGATTCTGAGGAGTTAAGTGTTATATCATCAGAGGAGTTATCATTAGTGGGGCCCGGGTTGACTACTACATCACCTGATAAATATAACATGTATAATGAAGACTCGAACTTAATGAAAGCAAGAGCAAAGTTATACCTCTGGGCCGCAAAGTGGACCCCACTCGAAGGTGGAGAGTGGGGGAGTTCTGCATTCCGGAAGGTAGCAGCAAAAATAATAGTGTAGGAGAGACATGTGACTACGAGTATCTGGGGGTAAATATAAACATCACAGGAAGAGGCATCTACCGAAACCATACAAATAAATTGATTCTGAAGGGGAAGCGAATCCTTAACCAAATGAAACTTATGGGTAGAAACAGTTTCAATAAGGTTTTCGTTGGGAAAACCATTTGTGAAATGGTGGGTCTGCCAAGTATGACATACGGTACGGACGTGATACCCCTAAACCAGACAGCTGTAAAGAGCTTCGAAATCCTGCAGAACGATGCAAGCCGATGGATAACGGGGTCGAGTAATGCCGCAGCACTAAAAGCAATCAGGGGTGAGTTTGGGTGGATGAGGTGGGGACGAACGGAACTCAAGGATTTTGGCGCTGAATGAGAAGTTTGAGGACTTCTATATTGACCTGGGGATACCCTTTATCGACCATTTAGACACGTTTTGGGGCAACGCAATCACGTACGTGCGTGACGGACTGCATCTTAGCAGGATGGGGAAACGGGTATTGGGGGATAAAATTATATGGGTAGCGGAGCCTTTTTTGGAGAGGAGTGGGGTGGGAGGCCAGAGGCAAGTATAACAAGAGTGGACACATTTGGTGTGAACAAGAACGAGGGAGACAGAATAAGTTTACCAAGACTAGCGCCAAAAAAATGAAACCACTAGGCAGAAACCAATGAATCTCGGTACCAAGAAAGTGGGTTATAGCAACATCCAGGGTCTCCACCGGAAAGTAAGTGAAATTGCGACATTGATCGCGGCAGAGGACTTTGATACCTTTAAGCCTAAGCGAGACGAGGGTAAGACACGAGGAACGGGTAGACCAAGTAAGGGGTGCGTGTGAATAGGTGTAGGGCGAACGGAAGGCCATAAAAAGGGGGGAGGGTTAGTCATGTACATTAAAGAGGATTTAAAACCGTCGCTGATCACAGACCTGGAAGATGTCAGCACCTTGGCTGAGGTATCGAAAGAAATTGGATGGGTGAAGATCAATCTAAGAAACAAAAGTATTGCCCTTTGGATTGTGTATTGTGCGGTGGAGGGAAGCAAACCTGAGTGGAATGACTCGATATACTGAACACTAAGGTCCAATATCATAGAACTAGAAAACCAGGGACTCGGTATAATTCTGATGGGTGACTTTAATGGACACATAGGTGATAAGGAAGAGGGCGGGGACAAGAAAGTCAACAGGAATGGAAGGAAGCTGTTGAACTTCACAAATGAGCTTGGTCTAAAGATTCTGAACAGGGATGCGAGGTGTAAGGGGAAATGGACCTGGGAGAGGAACGACAGAAAATCAATAATCGACTATATTCTCACATATATTAATTTATAGAGGGCGTGATTGGGGTAGAAGTGGATGATGAGGGCAAAATGGAGGTGGATAGTGATTACAACTTGATTACAGTGACGATCAGGGCCAAAAACCTAGTTCAAAGCAAAGGACGCTTCGGGGAGATTTTGAACTCAATAAGGATGCCGACTGGGCGAAGTTCCAAGAAAAATTTAAACCAAAGCTTGCAACCGTACACAAGGGGTCTGAAGATTCAGTGCCCAGAAGATGGCCGATGCCATAGTTGCGAGCCTAGTGGAGGCAGGGAAGGAAAGTGTAGGAAAGATTAGGGTGCCAACACGGGAACTTGGGTACAGAGCGAACGAAGAACTGAAAAGTGCCATAAGGGGCAGAAAAGCTAAATGTGCTGCAGACAGGAGAAGTAGAAAACTTAAGGGGGTGGAAAGCAACGAGGCCACGGTAGCAAAGGAAGAATACCAACAAGCACGAAATAAAGTAAACAAGATTAAAAGACGATAATCGGAGAGTGCGAAATAGCAGTCTTATTAGGACGATAGGAATGAGAATGACAGGGGGGTCGATTTCGAACGTATTTTGGAAATGAGTGAATAAACGTAACAAAGGAAGTAGCCCACAGAGTATTAAAATAGATGGCAGAGTTACAGACTATCAAGATCAAATCGCATTAGAACTAGTCAAGCACTGGGAAAAGGTAAACGATAAGCGATGGGGCATGGAGTGTCCGAACCAGGTCGAGGAAAATCTATCGAACTTCGTGTGCAGCGAAATTAAAACTGAGGAGGTGCGAAAGGTGATCTCAAAATTAAGGAATCGAAAAGCGTGAGGGTGGACGGAATTCCTAACGAGTTTATCAAAAGAGGGGGAGAGGAACTCTTGGGAAGCTTAACTGCCCTATTCAATTTAGCCATAGAAAAACAAGAGGTCCCAAATGAGTGGAGAGAAAGCAAAGTGACATTTATTCACAAAAAGGGTGGAAAAGACGTTTTGGATAATTATCGAGGGATCTCTGTCAGTAGAAACATCGGAAAAGTTTTCTGTAAAGTCCTGTATGGGAGATTAGAGGAGGTGATTGAGGAGAACAGTTATTTGGGAGAGATCCAGAATGGCTTCAGGAAGGGAAGGAGAGTCACTGATCATCTTTTCACGCTATCCCAAATGATAGAATCCACGAAAGCAAAAAAGAAATGATGTTCATGGCCTTTTTGGATGTTAAAAAGGCATACGATAGAGTATGGAGGGAGGGTATGTGGCGCAAGCTTGGGGCTCTGGGCTTGGGAGTCGAGTTTGTTGGAATTATGAAAGCATTATATAAAGATGTACAGAGTGAACTTAGCCTGGGTAACATAACAGCAAAAAATGTACCCATGGAAATAGGCCTAAAACAGGGGTGTATCCTTTCGCTAATTCTTTTTGCATTGTACATCAAAGGTTTAGGAGATGAACTCGTGCATAGCGACGAGGGGGTAGCTTTCGGGGACTTGAAGATCCCAGGGCTATTTTTTGCAGACGATATGGTGCTAGTGTCAGAAAGCGAAGAGGGGCTAGCGAAAATGCTGGGAATTGTTGGGAAATATGGTAGCAAATGAGATTCGAACTTAATGAAAGTAAGAGCTAAGTTATACCTGTGGGCCACAAAGTGGACACCACTCGAAGGTGGAGAGTGGGGGAGTTCTCTATTCGGGAAGATAGCAGCAAACTTCTTAGTGTGGGAGAGATAGGTGACTATGAGTATCTGGGGTTAAATATAAACATCACAGGAAGAGGCATCTACCGAAACCACACAAATAAATTGATTCTGAAGGGGAGGCGAATCCTTAACCAAATGAAACTTATTGGGAGAAACAGTTTCAATAAGGGTTTCGTGGGGAAAACCATTTGGTAAATGGTGGGTCTGCCAAGAATAACATATGGAACGGAAGTGGTACCCCTAAACCAGACGGCTGTAAATAGCTTGGAAATCCTGCAGAACGACGCAGGCCGATAGATAACGGGGCCGAGTAATGCCGCAGCACTAGAAGCAATCAGGAGTGAGCTTGGGTGGATGAGGATCAAGGACAGGATAGACTTATTGAAAATCGGTTATCTTAATTATTTGGTAAATCTCCCTGACAGCCGATAGTGTCAAGTATTGTTCCTACGAATTTTCAACTCTAATATCAAGACAGGATGGATGGTCCAAGTGAGGGAACTAATAGAGAACTACTTATTGGGGATCTCGGACCTAGACGTTGGGGCAAACGAGGGTAAAGAAATCGTCAGAGAAAGGGCCACGGAAGATGGTAAACTTAATTGGCGAGAGGGGGTCAAATCAATGAGATCTTTGCGTGGCCGGCGTGATAAAGAGAAGCCTGGTTTTGAAGAGTACTTTGATGGCATCTTTCGGGTCACTGTTTTTCAAGCTGAGGTCGCGGGCCCTGGAGCTTGGGGGAAATATTGGGAAAAACAGTGAAATTGAGTGCCAGATGTGTAATTTGGGCGTGGTGGATACCCTGGAACACTTTATTCTAGAATGCCCAAAATACCAGTCTAAAAGAATAAGATTCACTGGGAGTATAATGGGGAAGTGGGATGGGAGAATGAATGACATGTGGTTAGTGGGAGACTCAAAGGAGAGGGTTAATATGCTAATCGGAGAGATTGGGAAGAATGGGCCAAGGGATGTCATCAAGCAGTTCGTCTCCGAGTGTTGGGAGGAGAGAAGAAGCGTGGGAACGGAGAGGCAGTTGGGAGTACAGGGGTAACCAAGGCCTTCTCATCCGAGAACCGCGACAAATCAGCGGCCGGCCAATGTGTTATTATATATTATTATTTGGCCTTCCGCTGATTTGTCGCGGTTCTCTGACGAGGAGACCCACATCAACTCACTTCCCTACCGAAGTATTCCCTCCCCACTCTCCTTACCAACCTCCCAGCATTGATGAAGCGGTTAACTTCGAGCACGTTCCAATGAGGGGTCAAATGATATGGTTTTGTTGAATGAATTTTTTGGAGAAAATTGAAACAATAATATTCAAAATAATAAATTTTGATATCGTCTGCGTTAGGTAAAGGGTTAATGACCATTTCATCGTCTATGTATGTCATCTTAAAGATAACTGCTCGCACAGAATGTCCTTAACGTAACACAAGTGTTCACAGAGTTTTCCCCATCTTATCGACCAAATAAAACAATTCTATGTTAAGCGTTTGGTCCTCACCCAAAGTTTGATTGAACCCAGAAGTCATCCTGATTTTTCGGAACGGGACATCGCAGTTATAATTCATTTCGCCCAGAAGGATATATTTCACTAGAAAGACAATGGTCAGTTCCATAACATAGTCTTGTTACAGCTCGTTTAATTGTGGTGTGAGCCATTCCCAAAAAACAAAACACTATGTGTTATAGCTAGAGCTGTAGGTTAGCCGAAACCGAACCGAGGTTTTTAGTTTTTTTAAAAAACCGAAACCGAAACCGTCGACATCCCGTAATCTAAGTTTTTTCGTTTTTTATTAAATACTCTCTTGCTGCAGAAATTCACAGAATGTAGCCATTCCAGCGTAGATGGAGTATCCAGACACTGCCAATGGCAGTAACTGGGTACTTTCACTACTCTGGGAAGTCTACATTCTGGGGATTTCCGACATTTCAGCTTAGTTGTGTTTGCAGCTTTCCTCAAGTTGCGTGTAGGTGTCAGACCTCGAAAAATGGCCAAGCACAATAAAAGTTCTGTATATTTAGGTAATTATTATATTGGCCTTCCTGATTCTTCATGTACATGTATTATAGCTTATCTCGGGCATTCATTGAGTTTCATTCAATTTCACTACCATTCAGTTATGACTACGGACATAAGAATGAGTTTTATTGAATTTTACTTGGCCTCATGAACAAACCGAAAACCGAACCGAACCGAGGTTTTACTCCACCTGAAAAACCAAAACCGAAACCGAACAAGAAATTTAAAAACCTACAGCTCTAGTTATAGCAAGGAAATGGTTGTTACAAGGCGGTCATTGGTAGAAACTATTTGGTTACCGGTTGGGTATTTTTCAACATCTCTACAAAATTATTTGATATACTTATGGAGAACGCCCTGTACACGTGAAGTACGGCTTGTACAGGCAGATGGTGACTCGGGGGTTATAGCATTGAGCATAGGGTGTTTTAAGCGGGAGGTAATTGACGGATAGGAATCGGCTTGATTTATGTGGGGGTGATCTCCCCGGTGAAAAGCAATTTCTAGGCTATGAGGATAACGCAAATATTTTTTGACGAGGAAAAAGTGTGCTACCTTCAGCCTTGTTTTCCGTAATTCTTATTTTTTTATTAATTAGCAAATGCAAGGGTTATCTCTGCAGTTTCATCCGTGATTCTTTCGAAGGTATCTTCACTGGTGGACCGCGGCAATTCAGAGGATGGTTGAATTATTATTAACATTGATACTCTAGCACAAAATACTCAGAGCAATAAAAATTGCGCGCATACCGAAAAAGTCAAAAATAGAATTAAGGGGATTGCATTTTCCTAAATTTACTTGAGGAAATGGGGTTCACAGCACAAAAACGAATAATCTCGTCAAATGCATATCCTAGGAAACAGGAAAAACAGTATCTACCCTCCCTTTTAAAAGTGTATTGTACATATGGTTTACGGGTTGACTTCTACATCACTTGATAAATATAACATGTCTAATGGAGACTCGAACTTAATGAAAGCAAGAGCAAAGTTATACCTCTGGGCCTCAAAGTGGAACCCACTCGAAGGTGGAGAGTGGGGGAGTTCTGCATTCCGGAAGGAAGCAGCAAACTTCATAGTGTAGGAGAGACAGGTGACTACGAGTATCTGGGGGTAAATATAAACATCACAGAAAGAGGCATCTACCGAAACCACACAAATAAATTGATTCTGAAGGGGAAGCGAATCCTTAACCAAATGAAACTTATGGGGAGAAACAGTTTCAATAAGGTTTTCGTTGGGAAAACCATTTGGGAAATGGTGGGTCTGCCAAGTATAACATACGGTACGGACGTGATACCCCTAAACCAGACAGCTGTAAAGAGCTTGGAAATCCTGCAGAACGATGCAGGCCGATGGATAACGGGATCGAGTAATGCCGCAGCACTAAAAGCAATCAGGGGTGAGTTTGGGTGGATGAGGTGGGGACGAACGGAACTCAAGTATTTTGGCGCTGAATGAGGAGTTTGATGACTTCTATGTTGACCTGGGGATACCCTTTATCGACCATTTAGACACGGTTTGGAGTAACGCGATCATGTACGAGCGTGACGGGCTGCATCTTAGCAGGATGGGGAAACGGGTATTGGGGGATAAAATTATATGGGTAGCGGAGCCTTTTTGGGAGAGGAGCGGGGTGGGAGGCCAGAGGCAAGTATACCAAGAGTAGACACAGTTGGGGTGAACAAGAACGAGGGAGACAGAATAAGTTTCCAAGGCTAGCGCCAAAAAAATGAAACCACTAGGCAGAAGCCAATGAATCTCGGTACCCAGAAAGTGGGTTATAGCAACATCCAGGGTCTCCACCGGAAAGTAAGTGAAATTGCGACATTGATCGCGGCAGAGGACTTTGATGCCTTTGGGCCTAGGCGAGACGTGGGTAAGACACGAGGAACGGGTAGACCAAGTAAGGAGTGCGTGTGAATAGGTGTAGGGCGAACGGAAGGCCAGAAAAAGGGGGAAGGGTTAGGCATGTACATTAAAGAGGATTTAAAACCGTCGCTGATCACAGACCTGGAAGATGTCAGCACCTTGGCTGAGGTATCGAAAGAAATTGGATGGGTAAAGATCAATCTAAGAAACAAAAGTATTGCCCTTGGGATTGTGTATTGTGCGGTGGAGGGAAGCAAACCTGAGTGGAATGACTCGATATACTGAACACTAAGGTCCAATATCACAGAACTAGAAAACAGGGGACTCGGATTAATTCTGATGGGTGACTTTAATGGACACATAGGTGATAAGGAAGAGGGCGGGGACAAGAAAGTCAGCGGGAATGGAAGGAAGCTGTTGAACTTCACAAATGAGCTTGGTCTGAAGATTCTGAACAGGGACGCGAGGTGTAAGGGGAAATGGACCTGGGAGAGGAACGACAGAAAATCAATAATCGACTATATTCTCACATATATTAATTTATAGAGGGCGTGATTGGGGTAGAAGTGGACGATGGTGGTAAAATGGAGGTGGATAGTGATTACAACTTCACTGCAGTGACGATCAGGGCCAAAAACCTAGTAAAAAGCAAAGGAAGCTTCAAGGAGATTTGGGAACTCAATAAGGATACCGACTGGGCGAAGTGCGAAGAAAAACTGAAACCAAAGCTTGCAACCGTACACAAGGGGTCTGAAGATTTAGTGTCCAGAAGATAGCTGATGCCATAGTTGCGAGCCTAGTGGAGGCAGGGAAGGAAAGTGTAGGAAAGATTAGGGTGCCAACACGGGAACTTGGGTACAGAGTGAACGAAGAACTGCAAAGTGCCATAAGAGGCAGAAAAGCTAAATGTGCTGCAGACAGGAGAAGTAGAAAACTTAAGGGGGCGGAAAGCAACGAGGCCACGGTAGCAAAGGAAGAATACCAACAAGCACGAAATAAAGTAAACAAGATTAAAGACGATAATCGGATAGTGCGAAATAGCAGTCTTATTAGGACGATGGGAATGACAGGGGGGTCGAGTTCGAACGTATTTTGGAAATGGGTGAATAAACGTAACAAACGAAGTAACCCACAGAGTATTAAAGTAGATAGCAAAGTTACAGACGATCAAGATCAAATCGCATTAGAACTAGTCAAGCACTGGGAAAAGGTAAACGATAAGCGATGGGGCATGGGAAACCCACCAGAATGTCCGAACCAGGTCGAGGAAAATCTTTCGAACTTCGTGTGCAGCGAAATTAATAATAATAACACTTTGGCCAGCCGCTAATTTGTCGCGGTTCTCGGACGAGAAGGCCTTGGTTACCCCTGAACTCCCAACTGCCTCCCTGTTCCCACGCTTCTCCTCTCCTCCCAACATTCGGAGACGAACTGCGTGATGACATCCCTTGCCCCATTCTTCCCAATCTCTCCGATTAGCACATTAACCTTCTCCTTTGAGTCTCCCCCTAACCACATGTCCTTCATTCTCCCATCCCACTTCCCCATTATACTCCCAGTGAATCTCATTCTTTTAGACTGATACTTTGGGCATTCTAGAAGGAAGTGTTCAAGGGTCTCCACCATGCCCAAGTTACACATCTGGCACTCCCTTTCACCGTCTTTCCCAATTTTTCCCCTCAGCTCCAGGGATCGCGACCTCATCTTGAACAGCAGTGACCCCCAAAGGTGCCATCAAGGTACTCTTCAAAACCTGGCCTCTCTTTATCACGCAGGCCACCCAAAGACCTCTTTGATTTGACCCCCTCTCGCCAATTACGGTTACAATCCTCCATGACCCTTTCTCTGGCGATTTTTTTACCCTGGTTTGCCCCAACGTCCAGGTCCGAGATCTCCAATGAGTAGTTCTCTACTAGCTCCCTCACTTGGACCATCCACACCGTTTTGATATTTGAGTTGAAAATTCGCAGGAACATTACTTTACACCATCGGCTGTCGGGGAGATTCACCAAATAATTAAGATAACCGAGTTTCAACAGGTCTATCCTGTCCTTGATCCTCATCCACCCAAGCTCACCCCTGATTGCTTCTAGCGCTGCGGCATTACTCGACCCCGTTATCCATCGGCCTGCATCGTTCTGTAAGATTTCCAAGCTCTTTACGGCCGTCTGGTTTAGGGGTACCACTTCCGTACCGTATGTTATACTTGGCAGCCCCACCATTTCCCAAATGGTTTTCCCCACGAAAACCTTATTGAAACTGTTTCTCCCTATAAGTTTCATTTGGTTAAGGATTCGCTTCCCCTTCAGAATCAATTTATTTGTGTGGTTTCGGTAGATGCCTCTTCCTGTAATGTTTATATTTACCCCCAAATACTCGTAATCACCTGTCTCTCCTACACTGAGAAGTTTGCTGCTCCCTTCCGGAATGCAGAACTCACCCACTCTCCACCTTCTAGTGGGGTCCACTTTGCGGCCCACAGGTATAACTTTGCTCTTGCTTTCATTAAGTTCGAGTCTCCATTTGCTCCCATATTTTCCAACAATTCCCAGCATTTTCGTTAGCCCCTCTTCGCTTTCTGACACTAGAACCATATCGTCTGCAAAAAATAGCCCTGGGATCTTCAAGTCCCCAACTGCTACCCCCTCGTCGCTACGCAGGAGTTCATCTCCTAAACCTTTGATGTACAATGCAAACAGGATTGGCGAAAGGATACACCCCTGTTTTATGCCTATCTCCATAGGCACACGTTTTGTTGTAATGTTTCCCAGGCTAAGTTCACTCTGTACATCTTTATATAATGCTTTCATAATTCCAACAAACTCGCCTCCTAAGCCCAGAGCCTCCAGCTTGCGCCACATACCCTCCCTCCAAACTCTATCGTATGCCTTTTTGACATTCAAAAAGGCCATAAACATCTTTTTCTTTCTTGCTTTCGCGGATTCTATCATTTGGGATAGCGTGAAAAGATGGTCGGTTACTCTCCTTCCCTTCCTGAAGCCATTCTGGATTTCTCCCAAAAAACCCTTCTCCTCAATCACCTCCTCTAGTCTCCCATAAAGGACTTTACAGAAAACCTTTCCAATGTTGCTACTGACAGAGATCCCTCGATAGTTATCCAAAACGTCTTTTTCCCCCTTTTTGTGAATAAATGTCACTTTGCTTTCCCTCCACTCCTTTGGGACCTCTTGTTTTTTCTATCGCTAAATTGAATAGGGCAGTTAGGCTTTCCAAGAGTTCTCTCCCCTTTTTTTGATAAACTCGATAGGAATTTCGTCCACCCCTCCCGCTTTTCCATTCCTCAATTTTGAGATCACCCTTCGCACCTCCTCAGTTTTGATTTCGCTGCACACGAAGTCCGAGAGATTTTCCTCGACCTGGTTCGGACACTCCGGTGGGTTCCCCATGCCCCATCGCTTATCGTTTACCTTTTTCCAGGTCTTGACTAGTTCTAATGCGATTTGATCTCGCTCTTCTGTAACTCTGCCATCTACTTTAATGCTCTCTTGGTTATTCACTTTGTTACGTTTGTTCACCCATTTCCAAAATACGCTCGAACTCGACCCCCCTGTCGTTCTTATCGTCCTAATAAGACTGCTATTTTGCACTCTCCGGTTGTCGTCTTTAATCTTGTTTACTTTATTTCGTGCTTGTTGGTATTCTTCCTTTGCTACTGTAACCCGGGGTGATCTCCACAAAATATCAGACGGAGTTCAGGGTTCAAAACACAGTTTATTGCATCTAATAACGCTTCTAAATCTTTATTACTACATGATGACAATAAAACCTATAAAATAAATATACACAAACATGAGTTTTCAGAATATTGCACATAATAATATAATGACAGAATGAAATGAATCGAGATGTATCGAAATGTAAATGCGAATCACGGTACACGATGAATTCGAAAATCGACCCAAATGCAATACAAATAGAAACTCACCAGATAAGCACAGTATATTAAAGTTACTACATCTTCGCAGATAAGTAAAATACTTCAAATAAATTTACGCTGATGGAAGAGTGAGTTGAGCTGACGAGAGCAGAAACGGTTATGACAAGGAGTGCTTGTGAGGCGGGAAATGGTGAGTGCTTATTCACAAAATTATGCACATGCGGAGAACTGTCGTGAGTAAGTTGATCATTGGTTAAAACATCACTGCAGATATGTTTTAACCCATGACCAAACAGTGCGAGCCACACACCCATAGCTGTAATTGAATAAATAAGTAAATAATTAATGAAAATAAATAAGTAATGAATATTAATATATATTTCACAATATATATGGACAGCTCTGGTTACACTACCATGGCCTCATTGCTTTCCACCCCCTTAAGTTTTCTACTTCTCCTGTATGCAGCACATTTAGCTTTTCTAACCTTTATGGCCCTTTTCAGTTCTTCGTTCACTCTGTACCCAAGTTCCCGTGTTGGCACCCTAATCTTTCCTACACTTTCCTTCCCTGCCTCCACTAGGCTCGCAACTATGGCGTCGGCCATCTTCTGGACACTACCCCCCTTGTGTACGGCTGCAAGCTTTGGTTTCAGTTTTTCTTCGAACTTCGCCCAGTCGGCATCCTTTTTGAGTTCCCAAATCTCCTTGAAGCTTCCTTTCCTTTTCTCTGGGTTTTTGGCCCTCATCGTCACTGTAATCAAGTTGTGATCACTATCCAACTCCATTTTGCCCTCATCATCCACTTCTACCCTTATCACCTCCCTCCATAAATTCATATCTGTGAGAATGTAGTCAATTATTGATTTTCTGTCGTTTCTCTCCCAGGTCCATTTCCCCTTACATCTAGCGTCCCTGTTCAGAATCTTCAGACCGAGCTCATTTGTGAAGTTCAACAGCTTCCTTCCATTCCTGTTGACTTTCTTGTCCCCACCCTCTATGCCTTCTTCCTTGTCACCTATGTGTCCATTAAAGTCGCCCATCAGAATTATACCGAGCCCCCTGTTTTCTAGTTCAGTAATATTGGATCTTAGCGTTGAGTATATCGAGTCATTCCACTCGGGTTTACTTCCCTCCACCGCACAGTACACAATCCCAAGGGCAATACTTTTGTTTCTCAGACTGATCTTTACCCATTCAATTTCTTTTGACACATCAGCCGAGGTGATGATATCTTCCAGATCTGTAATCAGCGACGGTTTTAAATCCTCTTTAATGTACATGCCTACCCCTCCCCCCTTTTTCTGGCCTTCCGTTCGCCCTACACCTATCCACACACACTCGCTTACTTGGTCTACCCGTTCCTCGTGTCTTACCCACGTCTCGCTTAAGCCCATGACATCAAACCCCTCTGCCTCGATCAATGTAGCAATTTCACTTACTTTCCGGTGGAGACCCTGGATGTTGCTATAACCCACTTTCAGGGTATTAAAACTGAGGAGGTGCGAAAGGTGATCTCAAAATTAAGGAATCGAAAAGCGGGAGGGATGGACGAAATTCCTAACAAGTTTATCAAAACAGGGGGAGAGGAACTCTTGGGAAGCTTAACTGCCCTATTCAATTTATCCATAGAAAAACAAGAGGTCCCAAATGAATGGAGAGAAAGCAAAGTGACATTTATTCGCAAAAAGGGGGAAAAAGACGTTTTGGATAATTATCGATGGATCTCTGTCAGTAGAAACATTGGAAAAGTTTTCTGTAAAGTCCTGTATGGGAGATTAGAGGAGGGGATTGGGGAGAAGAGTTATTTGGGAGATATCCAGAATGGCTTCAGGAAGGGAAGGAGAGTCACTGACCACCTTTTCACGCTATCCCAAATGATAAAATCCGAATAGGAAAAAGGAGAAAGATGTTTATGGACTTTTTGGATGTTAAAAAGGCATACGATAGCGTATGGAGGGAGAGTATGTGGCTCAAGCTTGAGGCTCTGGGCTTGGGAGTCGAGTTTGTTGGAATTATGAAAGCATTATATAAAGATGTACAGAGTGAACTTAGCCTGGGTAACATAACAGCAAAAAATGTACCCATGGAGATAGGCCCAAAACAGGGGTGTATCCTTTCGCCAATTCTTTTTGCATTGTACATCAAAGGTTTAGGAGATGAACTCCTGCATAGCGACGATGGGGGTAGCATTCGGGGACTGAAGATCCCAGGGCTATTTGTTGCAGACGATATGGTGCTAGTGTCAGAAAGCGAAGAGGGGCTAGCGAAAATGCTGGGAATTGTTGGGAAATATGGTAGCAAATGAGACTCGAACTTAATGAAAGCAAGAGCAAAGTTATACCCGTGGGCCGCAAAGTGGACACCACTCGAAGGTGGAGAGAGTGTGTGTGTGTGTGGGGGGGGGGGGGGGGGTCTGTATTCGGGAAGGTAGCAGCAAACGTCTTAGTGTGGGAGAGACAGGTGACTACGAATATCTGGGGTTAAATATAAACATCACAGGAAGAGGCTTCTACCGAAACCACACAAATAACAAAGAACGACGCAGGCCGATAGATAACGGAGCCGAGTAATGCCGCAGCACTAGAAGCAATCAGGGGTGAGCTTGGGTGGATGAGGATCAAGGACAGGATAGACTTATTGAAACTCGGTTATCTTAATTATTTGGTAAATCTCCCCGATAGCCGATAGTGTCAAGTAATGTTCCTGCGAATTTTCAACTCATATATCAAGACAGGATGGATGGTCCAAGTGAGGGAACTAATTGAGAACTTCTCATTGGAGATCTCGGACCTAGACGTTGGGGCAAACGAGGGTAAAGAAATCGTCAGAGAAAGGGCCACGGAGGATGGTAATCTTAATTGGCGAGAGGGGGTCAAATCAAAAAGATCTTTGCGTGGCCTGTGTGATAAACAGAAGCCTGGTTTTGAAGAGTACTTTGATGGCATCTTTCGGGTCACTGTTGTTCAAGCTGAGGTCGCGGGCCCTGGAGCTGAGGGGAAACACTGGGAAAAACAGTGAAAAGGAGTGCCAGATGTGTAATTTGGGAGTGGTGGAGACCCTGGAACACTTTCTTCTAGAATGCCCAAAATACAAGTCTAAAAGAATAAGATTCACTGGGAGTATAATGGGGAAGTGGGATGGGAGAATGAAGGACATGTGGTTAGTGGGAAACTCAAAGGAGAGGGTTAATACGCTAATCAAGGGAGAGACAGAGAGAGTGGGAAGAATGGGGCAAGGGATGTCATCAAGCAGTTCATCTCCGAGACCCAGTGTTGGGAGGAGAGAAGAAGCGTGGGCATAGGGAGGCAGTTGGGAGTACAGGGGTAACCAAGGCCTTCTCATCCGAGAACCGCGACAAATCGGCGGCCGGCCAATGTGTTATTATATATTATTATTTGGCCTTCCGCTGATTTGTCGCGGTTCTCTAACGAGGAGACCCACATGAAGTCTCTTCCCTATCGATTTATTCCTTCCCCACTCTCTTTCCCAACCTCCCAGCATTGATGAAGCGGTTAACTTCTTGCACGTTCCAATGAGGGGTCAAATGATATGGTTTTGTTGAATGAATTTTTTTGGAGAAAATTGAAACAATAATATTCAAAATAATAAATTTTGATATCGTCTGCGTTAGGTAAAGGGTTAATGACCATTTCATCGTCTATGTATGTCATCTTAAAGATAACTGCTCGCACAGAATGTCCTTAACGTAACGCAAGTGTTCACAGAGTTTTCCCCATCTTATCGACCAAATAAAACAATTCTATGTTAAGCGTTTGGTCCTCACCCAAAGTTTGATTGAACCCAGAAGTCATCCTGATTTTTCGGAACGGGACATCGCAGTTATAATTCATTTCGCCCAGAAGGATATATTTCACTAAAAAGACAATGGTCAGTTCCATAACATAGTCTTGTAGCTCGTTTAACCCTTTACCTAATGTAACGCCCAAAACCGGCCAGCGATATTCTCAAAAATCGCCAATTATTTCTCATTATTCTTTTCATTTTTTGTCTCAAAAACATAGGTTATGACCCCTCGTTGGAGCGAGCTCGTCGAGCTCGTTCCAAAGAGGGGTCATAACCTATGTTTTTGAGACAAAAAATGAAAAAAATTAGTTATTCAAGAATTATTTTTGCAAGTGTCGTCTGCTTTTCAGGTTAGGTTAAGGGTTAATTGTGGTGTTAGCCATTCCCCAAAAACAAAACACTATGCGTTACAGCAAGGAAATGGTTGTTACAAGGCGGTCATTGGTAGACACTATTTGGTTACCGGTTGGATATCCTTCAACATCTCGACAAAATTATTTTGATATACTCACAGAGAACGCCCTGTACACGTGAAGTACGCATTGGACAGGCAGATGGTGACTCATTGGTTATAGCATTGAGCATAGGGTGTTTTAAGCGGGGGGTAATTAACGGCTAGGAATCGGCTTGATTTATTTGGGGGTGATCTCCCCGGTGAAAAGCAATTTCTAGGCTATGAGGATAACGCAAATATTTTTTGACAAGGAAAATTGTGCTACCTTCAGCCTTGTTTTCCGTAATTCTTATTTTTTCTTAATTAGCAAATGCAGTTTCATCGGCAATTCAGAGGATGGTCGATCGAATTATTATTAACATTGACACTCTAGCACAAAATACTCAATAAAAAATTGCGCGTATACCGAAAAAGTCAAAAATAGAATTAAGGGGATTGCATTTTCCTAAATTTACTTGAGGAAATGAGGTTCACAGCAAAAAATCGAATAATCTCGCCGAATGCATATCCTAGGAAACAGGAAACAGTATCTACCCTCCTTTTTAAAAGTGTATTGTAAATATGGAAAGAGATGTGCCAAATAAGCAAATGCTTGATGCTGAATCCTTGTTAATTTACAAAATTTTTTGTTTATGCTTAATTTGTTCTTATTATAAGCTATATATTGTTCGGTTGCATTTATTTATTTATTTATTTATTTATTTATTTATTTATTTATTTATTTATTTATTTCGGCCACAATCCCAATGCGCCAATTAACAATTGATTGTGTATTCTACTGGTCACATGTTTTGATAATAAGTATGTTTTGAAGTTTTGAAACACATAAACACATCATTAAAAGATGCAGCTTGTTTTACCGATGAAGACCAAAGTGTGAAGTAAATGTTGTTTTAACAATACCATCGTCGATAGATCTTGTTATAAACTAAACATCATGTTCTCACCCTGACCAGTGTACCCACAATAAAACACAAGCGCATTACCCGTGTTGATACCAATAAAAGTTGAAATTTGAGCAGTTTTTGTCATTCCCTTAAACTTGCCATCGCACAAAATTACATTCTGGCTCGCCACCATGGTGGGACTCAAACCTCTACCATCGCCGAACTGGAACCGAATAGAGCTCGCCCTCTAATAGTTTTAAAGGCGTTGAGGGATTGGGTATTGACCATCTAACACTTCAACGTAAACTGCCGGGTATTCTAACCGCGTGCATAACCCCCTCAGACTCCATTTTGGGCAATAGGAAAGCTAGGCCTGTGTGATCCAAGGGGAAAAAAATAAGGTTAACCGGGTCGCAAGGGATTTGTAAATCCCACATCGTCCCTGCGCGCCTTCGGCGCGCTAAAACCTTTCATTCATTCATTATTTTGTCATCAGCAGGATTCGCACCTTGGACTCCGAGGTGCTAACAACTTGACAATGGAGCTCCCACTTGTAATCCAAGAGACACTCGTCAGAGTGAAGGCTACCCTTGCCACCACCTGGAGTATCCATGTGCTCAAGGGTAAAATTCACCTGACAGTGGATTTTGACAGAGAATCTGAACCGTCGTCCTCGGAGAGGTTAGCACCTTTCGTGAGCGGATTTCCCCTCACACTGGTCACCCTCCTAGTGACACGGATAAGCAGGATGAAGGCCACCGGAGTAGCACAGCCACCAAGAAGAGGACGAGAAAGAAGGGACTCTCCGCCAGACGACGAGATGCCCGCCGAATGACGGAGTTCATGGAGAAGAAGAAGAAGGAAAAGGAAGAGAAGGAGGCAAGTGAGGGCGTCAAAAGGACAACTCCTGTGACCCCTGAACAACCCTTGTCCAGCCCGGTACCCCCCTTCCAGGAGGAGGGTCCGGAGGACTGTGGGTCTCCAGGCGACAGTTCATTCTCCAGCTCATCAGACTCTTCATCTGAAGAGGAGATGGAGCAGGATGCTCTGTCAACGGTGCAGGAAGTTGTCTCAGATGACGCACCTTCCACCCCTCCAGCTCTTGCTTCTCCAGCTTCTTTGGACCAGGAGTTCGACCAGGAGGAGAGCTTCTCGGAGTCCGCGGAGGCATTCCTTGGGGAGGAGATCGAGGACGACAACATCCGAGCCAAAGTCCAAGACGAATATAGCTTCTATGTATCCAGAAAATTCCCAGCACACTCAGTCAGGACAATCCTCACAATAAATTTAAAGAACTCCAGGAAATCTCATGAAGAAACAGCTGCTAGGATCAGGCCATTCACTACCAAGGAACCTACTAATCTTCTAGACCCAAGAACGCCACCAATATCTATCTCTCCAACACATCCTGCTCCCACCAAGAAAAACCGCAGGAGACACAGACGCCGCTGAACACCTTTACTCTTTCCCTCCTCTACCACGCTCTGACATGACAAAATTATACAGTCAACGAGGGTCGAAAGGGGCTTGTTCCCCATACCGTCCCTGCGCGCCTTCGGCGCGTGAAACCATTTCGTTCGTTCGTTTTTGTCATATAGCACCAACTTCGTTTCTTCAACACACGGTTTCTCAACAGAGGTTTTAGGATTTACGAAATAATGGAAATAGTTAAGCAGATGACGGACGGCTTCTCCAATTGGACAGAGTCTTACGAAAAACATATGATAAAGTTTCTTGACATAGATTCCATTCTGTCTGATGATACATACTACATAAAAACTTTAGAAAATTTACAATTCAATGTTACGTCAAATCTTCCATTCGATGATTTGGATTCTGTTCGTCGTGATTCATTGGATGAATTTCGATTGAATGGTGTGGATGTGGAAATGGATCCTATAGATGAATGCCAAATACAGTCGAGAGACGGCCACTATAGTTCGATACACCATGAAGATGAACGTCCAAATAGAATTCTTTCGGAGTATCTGTTGTTGCAGAATAGTAAACCTAGGAATAAACACAGTTATTGTGTCTTCTGTAAGAACAATCGTGAATCTTATGCCGTATATTCTAGTCATGCTTTGAAAGACTTGTCGGATCGTGTAACGTGTCCGATACTGAGACGAGACACGTGTCCTATTTGTGGTAGTACAGGAGAAAAGTCTCACACAATTAAACATTGTCCAATGTATACCGGTCAGTATATTGTATTAAAATATTCCTCTGACGTCACTCTATTGTCCCAATGGTAGATTATTTTTCAGGAATCTACTGTTTCAGCAACATAATCTAAAGTACTGACATGTGTAATCTATTATTTTCGGACTGTAATCTACACTTACCACGAGAAAACATGGCAGCATTTTTTTCGGCATGGGTAGTGTTGATTACTTGCAATAGCTTAAAAGTACAGCCATAACAATCGATCATGACCAATAGACTATTCGTCATGATCGATTGTTATGGCTGTACTGTTAAACTAGGATAAGTAATCCACACTACCCATGTGAAAAAATGCTGCCATATTTTCTCATGGTAAGTGTTGATTACGGCCCGAAAACCATAGATTACACAAATGAGTACTGTAGATTATGTTGACGAAACAGTACATTCGTGAGAAATAATCTGGGGGCACTGGCTCAGAAAATTGGTTCCGGAAAATGATTATTGAACCGAAGGTAGTTGTCGAGGAGCGTAGCGCCGAATGGGAGTGGGTTTGATAATGTGGTGCCCCCCCCCCCCCCTCCCCGAATGGGGGCCGCGGTTTTCCTGGATAATTTTTTTTAAATTCGCTTTTAAAACCCCAATTAGCAACATAAAAACTCGTGAGATGTAGGTGTCTGTCCATCAGAAGTTTATTTCTTACTGTTGGGAATAAGATTATACTTTTCTGAAATCGTCAACCGATGTACGTAATTTGTAGGTAACCAGTCTTTTCGCTGCCCAATGCACACTCGGCCTAAAACCTACCCGACCCAAACCCGACCCAAGTTCGCTCGTCCCAAACTTCAGTCGAGGGAGGGGGTGGCTGTTTACGAATATTATTTTTGTTATCAAAAGTTGAAAATTACCGGCAGTACTTTTCAATTCATGATAACAAAATAATATTTGTGAACAGGCACGATGTGACTTTCTATTATTTCTTTACGGGTGGGAGTGGGTGGCTGTTTACGAATATTATTTTTTTATCAAGAGCTAAAAATTACCGGCAGTGATTTTCAATTCATGATAACAAAATAATATTTGTGAACAGGCACACTAGTACTTTCTATTATTTCTTTACGGGAGGGAGGGGTGGCTGTTTTTTAACACGCCTAGAATACATTCGATCATCTCAATTTCCATAATCGTTCAACGCTTGGGCCCATTTGACTATCATAATTAGGAAGCAGGGAGGTCGCTATGTGGGTGCCGTTACAATGGGCCCACCGGCTGACAGAGAGCCGAGGCCTCCAAACCTATACACGAGAGTGACCGGCATGGGCCGTCCAACTAGGGCAGTGTAAGGGATACAGTGGTTGGAAAAGCGTCAACCTTTCGAAGTGATTGTATGCACTACACAACAATAACATAATTTTGATAATTGGAAAATCTTGCTCACAGGGAATAAACAAAAACATTTTTTTTTTTTTCAAATAACAATTTATTGCCAGTGGTCCGTTCCTGTAACCTCACATTCAGAGAGTATGGACACTGACACACATATTTCCGAGCCAATTTAATTCCTGTCTCGGCTGGTCTCACTTGAAATTATTTGTCAAATCTAACTTTAACAGTAAGCTCCAGATGTTTCGATGAAGACGCCACAGTCTTCTCCACGTCGCCATCAGAAGGTGTCGCAACAGTTTCGATTTTGTGTTTCTTTGCATTGTTTTGAAGCGATTTACTAACTTCCATTTTTTGATTTTCTCCGGTACGCTTATAAGATCGTACGGCGTTTGACCTGTGTCCGGTGGTCTCGCATATCAACTGTTCATCAAATTTAGCTGCATACAGACGTGAAGCAGCTGTTGCCCGCAGTGAATGATTGGTTTTAAATCCCTCGATACCAGCTTTTTCACACAGTCTTTTAACGGTTCTTGTAATTTGGTGAATCCCGTGTGGGACGTTCATATACCAGGCATCATTTGTCGGTTTCGCACGAGGTCTCAAATAGAGTGCCGGTGAACATTCTTGTGAGGATGGACGGTAAGACAGATATTTCTCGAAAATATTTACAACACAACGATCAGGGATATCAACATTCTCGTACGCGTCAACCACCTTTGGTTTTGTTTTGCGGTGTTTTAGTCCACCCTGGGATGCTTTTGAAGTATCCTCAGTATAGCGGAGAAACCTGACGCCATCAGAGGCTGTGTGGAACGTAACTTGCGGATTAAAATATCTAAGATTTCTTGCTCTTGCCCGGCACGAAGAGCGAAATGATATCCAAATAAATAAATAACTGTGTCTAATAGCTGCCTGGGTGAGGATGTACCAAGAGCACCACTTTTCCATAAAAGCTCCTCGTCGGCAACAGTGATCAGCCCAGCTTGACGTTTCCGAGCACGATTTCCACTAGCAGAGAGCTCCTTCATTCGATTATCAAGAGTATTTTTGAGAGAAATAAATGATTCGTCTTGTAATAGTTTCCATTCTCTTCCTAGTGTTGATAAATATAGTTGAATACACACTACAATCTCGTAAAGAGTATCACTTGGGTAATTATCACCGTTTCGCTTGCGAACCTCAAGAACAAATCTGGTAAGCGCGTAGCACAACTCGTCCTTCGTCATTTCCGGAAGTTCAACTCTCATTGGACTTATATCCAACTCCGCATTCATCGCCCGCAGGTTTCTACTTGTTTTCCAATCATTGAAAAGACGCACAGCCCAACTATTTTTACTTTCCGTAGCTTTGGAGTAGCTGAAAAAAATTATACAATGGAGTTAATTTCACCTCTATATACTTCGTTGCAGTTTGTAAGACTTTTGCACATTAGACACGATGCGAGCGTTGCGATAAAGTAATAAATAACTATATGACCTCTCGAGTTACAATTTTGACAAAGAAGTTTGTCCGATTTCAACCTTGCCGCAGAACAAGCTCAATGATTAACTACACTGAATCCAATGTGAAAAATGAAGAATGGAATTATTTATTATAATTTTGACGCAACGAATCATCGAGTCAGAATTATATTCAGTGACTGGTTTGGACACTGACTCGGCTCAGTTAATTATTGTCTTTGTTGTACGGCCAGCTTGAAATTTTAGCCGCCATGTATTTTAAAATTGAAAAACGAGACCATATATCGTTATTTATTACTTTATCGCAACGCTTGCATCGCGGCTAGAGTGTGAATGCCCTTAAAGGGATAACAATTCCGAATATTTGAGAAAATAATTGTAAATTTGATAGAAGCAATAAATTCAAAATGAAAAATAATGCCAGGTTTTACTGCTAATTTGGATAAAACGTGGGCGTTTTCGGAAATGTGTGCAGAGAGGGCAAAACCAAATCTCACAATATGAGCAGATATTCTAATTGGGAAATATTCGTAATTTTCAAGAAAAACACAATTGCTATTAAATCTCTTTCAGATGATGGCGATCTGGAGAAAGCCGGGGGTCCTTTGACTGCAACTGAAGCTAATGTTTCCTTCGCTATTTTTCAAAAATTATTAAAAACATTTCGAGAAAAATGCACACCACGATTTTAGAAGTGATCCACAGTGATGACACACACCCATACAGTGTGGACTTTTTCACGGGTAGCCGATAAATGGATAAAAAAATCTTTTCAAATGAAAAGAAACCAATAAAAAAGAGTCAGTACCAGTTATATTGCCCGAACCATTTGACCAATTTCCAACGGAACAAAAGAAAAACATTTCAACATAATAGATAGGTGTAATTCTTTACTACCTTGGATTAACTGGATTGATTTCAACACAAATCATACGACCCCTCGTTGTTGGAACGAGGTTTTCGATCGCGTTCCAATGACGGGTCACAAGGTATGTATTGAAAGCAAAAATTGAAAAATTTTAGTACTTGAGCTAAAAATAGTTTAAAAGTCGTTTGCAGGTAACTTTTCGTATGGGGTTAAAAGCAGTGGCGTAGATAGCTTCTCGCTGGCGTGGGGGCAAGCCCAAAATTTTCCGACAGCCCGGAAATTTCCCAACAGTTTAACCCTTTACCCAACGTAACGGAAAAAAACGGCCAGCGCTATTCACAAAAATCGCCATCGAAATTTAATTATATTTTAATTTTTTGTCTCAAAAACATAGCTTATGACCCCTCATTGGAACGAGCACATTGCGCTCGTTCCAATGAGGGGTCATAAGCTATGTTTTTGAGACAAAAAATTAACATTTTTAGTTATTCAAGAATTTCTTTTTGCAAGTGTCGTCTGCTATACACGTTGGGTAAAGGGTTAACAAGCAAAAAATACCTTTTCTTTGCAAATGTACTGAAAATGGGTCTTTGGTCGAAAAATTTACCTAAAAAGCTGTGTTTTTACCCCCCAAAAGCCCATATTTTAATGTTATTAGGAATAAATTAACCTAAGAATGGTGCCAATAATGTTCCGACTCCACTAGAAATTTTCCGACAAAACTGCTGGTGGGGGAGGGGGGCACCCCCCCCCACCCCCCCGGTTTATCTACACCGCTGGTTAAAAGTAAAACCACAAATGCCATGCACAACTTTCAACACACCCACACACACGTACACAAGAGAACAGACAAAAGCGCCCCCCCCTCCCACAAAAGCTTACACGGCAAATTTATTTATTTATTTATTTAGTGGTGTTTAAGGTCACATATTTGCACAATGGCTAATCGTGACCGCAACATGGAGATAAAGTAGTCAAGTTTAGTCAATCGTTTATACCCATGTTGCCCATTTTGAGTCTCCAAATTTTACCAGTAAAACAGAATTTGTGTACCATAGTAAACACGCACTGCTTCACTTCCCGGGGTTCCCACGGGGGTTCCACGACAAATACTCCCACCCCGACAAAAGCTACTGATACAACCCAACCCTGGTTTTGAACAGAATCAGACACAAGCATTCCGCCTCTCCCTTCTGACTAATTTTCAATATATAGGTTGTTTTTTTTTTTATCAAATATGGTATTAATAACTTTCTTTTATGTATCTCTTGGCTATTTTGAGAAGAGATGTACATGATCAATTGTGCCAGGCATAAAAAAATATCTTCACTCGTTATCATTTATTGGAAAGCTCTCTTGCAGGGCACTTTCAAAAGAAAGTTAACAAGAAATGATTATGGCAAGCTATGATTTTGGATAATAAACTATTGTGTTTTTCTTCGCCTGCATTTTAATTTTCATAACTTTCACAAGAAATGATTATGATAAGCTATGATTTGGGGTAATAAACTATAGTGTTTTCCTGCGCATGCATTTTAAAGTTCACAACTTTAATTTCAAGTGCTGGCAAATTGTTTGTTATGAATCCAACATATGCGTCTGTATATCATCAATAAAAAACACAATCACTGTGATGCAGTCCTCCTTTTTATAAACATATTTAAGAGCTGGGGGGAGGGGGGAGATCTCGTCGTGGCTTGGGAGGATGGGGGCTTTTGTCTCGGTGGATTGTGTTGTGTGTGTGTAAGGGGGAGGGGGTTGTCGGGGGAGGCTTTTGTCGGACATCCACATCCACACATCCACACGGAGGTTCGTCATGTACAGTGTAATGCTTACGTTTTGCGAGATTTGTCCAGTATATCCCTGTCTGTTATAGGTTCTGCAAACCTGCTTGTAGACTCCAACACTTGACATGACGCTATTAACTCCTCATCTGACAAAGTTTCTAACTCCTCCAACTGTTGACTACTGGCCTCTAACTCTTCATCCGAAGTATTCCGTGATTCCGACTGCCTGCGAGTTCCAACTATTTCATCATCCGATATGTCCGAATACTGCCCATGTGTCACTATTAACTTCCCATCTGACAAAGTTTCTAACTGCTTCAACAGTTGACTACTGGCCAGCAACTCTTCATCCGAAGTATTCCGTGATTCCGACTGCCTGCGAGTTCCAACTATTTCATCGTCCGATATGTCCGAATACTGACCATGTGTCACTATTAACTTCCCATCTGACAAAGTTTCTAACTCCTCCAACTGTTGACTACTGGCCAGTAACTCTTCATCCGAAGTATTCCGTGATTCCGACTGCCTGCGAGTTCCAACTATTTCATCGTCCGATATCTCCGAATACTGCCCTAATTTTACTGGTGGTGTGAGATTATTCTCGTTAAGGGGTCGTCCAACCTAACTTTGGTCAATTTTTTGACATTTTTCCCAATGCCTCAGAAACAGATAAGAGAAGTAAGGAAAGGCAAATTATATATCAAAATAATGAGTAAAGTGCATAGAAAAGGTACATATATTTTTTTTCAGGAAAAAAAGTGAATTTTATGATTTTGAAGAAGATTAATTTGCAAATGGCATAAGTAACGAACCGGTAAAACCACAAAATAATCGGTAATTCGAAAGCCTTGTCCTCAATATAATGATAACATACTACAGACTCGGAGAAAGCATTTTTTTGACACACACTCTGGTGGGTTTTGACGTTTGAATGTAATAACATCAACACAAATTTTTGATGTTCCGGGTGTGGCCATGTTTCAACGATGTTTTTCCGGTCATGTGATTACGATGTGGTTCTTGCAGAAATACTCAATTTGGGCAATCGTAAGAATGCAAGGACGTGATCACGCCCTTTATTTGTTCGAGACAATGTATGAGCGTATTTGCAAACAGGTGACAGCAAGTACTTGAGCTGTTAATGTCATAACTGCAAAATATGGTTCGAAATTCCCTCTCGTGTTTACAGGCCGTCTGAACTTTTTTGTTGACAAAAAATCTGAATTATTGCGCACTAGAAAGACAACATGAACCACTTGTAAAAAAAATAACCGAGTGTATAAAATCGGGACGATACACATAAAATAAGGCAATATTCATAACAAAGTAAGCAGAATGCTTCAGAAATCACTTTTTCACGAAGTATATTCCAAGTGACCTGGAACTATATTGAGTGTGTTAATTTCCCCTTGTCGCTGCGAAGTTATTTACGTCCTAGTAACCATGGAATTTGAAGACGGGTATGTTTGATGTCTGCAAAGGACCGATTGAAGATGGGTTGAAAATGATGCATTCGTGCTTTTAAATAAGGTGCGCTTGGACGATGCTGAGAATTTAGTTTTTTCTTCCAACCAACCATAGTAATACAAGCGTCGATCAGTGGTTTTTTTTATCGTTTTACACTGACAAATGTGACAAATCTCCTTCACCGGAAACCATCCCCCAATTTGCATATCACAATAAACATAACCGCTGTCACGGAGTGTCAGCGTGGCCGTGTGGTCAAAACCGAAACGAATTATCGAATGCACGGTCAATATTAGCTGCAATTGGCTTTTAAATAAATGAAATATTCGCAATTTCTTCATTATTCATGCCGAGTTACTTTTTAATCAAACCACATGCGTTCAGTTTCGTTTGTCGGCATCAAACTGATATTGTTTGTGGTAATTAAATAGTACGAGAAGGCGAAGGAAGCCAAATATTTTTACATCATCTATTATTTAATTCAAATTGATAATTTCTTTTATTTAACTGAAATTATGAACTGATAAGTTGGGTGTGTTGCGATTATTATGCCCCAGACCTGGAACTTAGTGGAAGTTGGAAAATCAAAGGTGCATCTAGGGCCGTGCAGGGGTGACCCCCTGTCCTCTTAATCTTAGTCTTACCCATTCATCATTGCATGTACCAACATTCCCCCTTGTATCTCAACCATTGCTACTCCAATTTGAAGGATATTTGGTTTTGTGATCGAGCATCATGGAGAAACAATGCCTGTGTAGCTGCTGTAGCATGTGTTTCTTCCCACATTTTTTCAGAGTTGTGGTACTTTTTCACTCTTTTGAGTTAGAAAATTTTGTTTATAACTAGTTGATTTGTTACAATTTGTTGCAGAGTGCCTGCTAATATCCTCAATTGTATTGCTGCAGAATTTTCTTGTGAAGATTTTGTTCCTATTACTTATCAAGCAACAACCTAATGAATATTCTGTATAAAGCCACCAATCTGATGTTTGACACTTTTATTGGAGCTGTTTTGAAGGCTTATGGAACTCAAAATGTTGATTATGGCAGGACTTTTCTATTCACCCATGAATCGATAAATTAAGTGTTATAGTTGGAAGTAAGAAGCATGAAAGGTCCAGAACTAAAACTCTAAAAAGAATGTTTTGCAATGTAACATGATTTTTGCAGATACACTTATTTGGAGGTTTACCTGTCTGATAGTGTTTGGAACATGTGTGGCCAGGATCTTCAAAAAGAAAAGGCATATGCCTTGAGTGCCGGAGGTAGAGTCATACAAGGAAGAGAGCCCCCCCCCCCCCCCCCCCCCCCCCCAAAAAAAAAAAAAAAAAAAATTTCTGTGTCAAATGGAGCTCACTTGTCATCTTTTGGGGATTGCTTTGTGTACTGCGTTCTTGAAAAAAATATGTGAGACCCTCTGGATGTGTCCTTCTGATCTCAATATGTCAGTAAGCCTCCTTGGGGAAAGTACATGCAATAATGGTTATGTAAGGTTGATTTGATGTGTTTTGAATAACAATGTACTTTTAAGTACATTAGATGGTTTATTGCAGTGACAGGTTACAGTTACCCTTATTTCTTCTCCAACAGATATCATGAGTGTATTGGTGTCCAAGAGTTAAACAAAGCTAATGTACTTATTGATAAACCAGACAAATGTAAGAATTTAATCACTATCAAATTGATGCATGGGATAACAGGGGTTACAGTGCAAGGGGTTTGTAAATATATTTATTCAACTACAATGTATGACTTTGCAGTGCATTCTACATAGGAGAATATCATATTTTCTTTCCAAACCATTACAGTAACACATACATCTTGATATTGGGAGACACTCTTTTGTCCTTCCATACTTCTTCTGCTGGACTCCTTCAAGTTGACCTTTGTTGAACTCCCCAAATCAAAACATAAACAAAAGAAAATGTCTGCCTTCAATCAGTGAGCACTCCACTTATAACATTCGGTCTCAATCTTTATTACTTTCATGAATTAGGAAAAGATTTCTTCGAGTATGTACTTAAATGTTTATAGAATACAGCTGTTATTTTATTTTGAGGTATTTTATTGTAAAAATTTTGTTCTCTTACTTATGCCATAGCAGACTTTCAGGTGGTGCTATTTACACATGGCAGCAGTTCCATGGCAAATTTCAGGTTCCACATGTTCTATGTTTCATTCCAAGCATTTTGGTATATAATTTATTGGGGTTATTCATTTTGGGCCTTTTTTAGACTTGAAAGAAAATTACATGAAATTTGACCAAAGTTAGGTTGGACGTCCCCTTAAATTGTGAAGTACAACTTCTTGGAAAATCAATATTTTGACACTCATTGCCGTGTCCAGTGTCGTCCAACACAATCTGGCTTGCTGCAATAAGGGGGCTGATTTCCAAATTCCAGTGGGCCGAGTTATTCGAACACATATTCGTAAAAATATCGTTAAATGGTGACAAGTTCAAACTGAGACGCAAAAAAAACACACTTTCGGGTATGACGGAAAAGCATGACAAGGTTTATTAGAAGGTGTCTTGTCCTCACATCGCACGGGAGTTCATATTTTATTTCTTCGCTTGAATACTTTGAGTAATCTCCTGTTTTCCCAACACGATCTTTTATTCTTCTGTTCTATAATTTCTCCTCACCTTGCACGGGAGTTAATATATTTTTGTCATCGCTTGAATACTTTTAGTAATCTACTGTTATCCCAATACAATCTTTTATTCTTTTGTTCGATAATTTGTTTGCCTGGATTATTTTAAGTAGGAGAATGGACTCGGAAGGTGTAGATTCTTCGATTTCAATATCCTCGGCGCTGACGCGCCTCGGAGATTAAAATCGAAGAATCTACACTTCCTCGTCCATTCTCCCTTACAGAGCGACTCAGTTTTAAGTGTGTTTGTGCTTTTAATGCTGAAAATTTGATTTAACTTTTAAATTCAAATGAAAACTATTTCAGTCTTACTTTATTTCTACTCTGGAAGGTCACAAACTGGGAAAATGGTAATGATTATACCGAAAGCAAATAGTCATTTAAGGGAAACGTTTATAGTGTAATATTGCTGTGCCTTTTTCCGATGTTATAAACAATGGCAGACATCTGCAGTTTGTAACTGGAAATTCATTCTCGTGAAAATATGTATGAATACATGTAGATCCTTATACCGAGTGAAAAGTTTAGAATCACTGATATTTAAGTTATACAGTGGGAAGGCATATATATAAATTCCCTTTCTCCCAACATACATTTCAGGATATTATACAAGCACCTGTTTTCCATTCAGATTGTATTTCGGTAAGGTATCATAGACTATGGAGAAATGGTTTCAGTGCTTGGCCTGAAACATAACTATGACATCTCAATAAAAATAAATAACTACATAAGCTCGTCACAGTTAGAGAAAGTACAGTATGATTTGAAGAGGAAGTAACCCTATCACGTGACGCTATTTGTTAGATGACTAACCTTGTCAGGGTGTCAATAAAGCGAAAATAGATAAACATTTCCCCGTTGTTATCCTCCTATTTTAAGAGTAGATAAAGAACCGTCAATGAAGGAGTCAGTTTATAAATTTATTACTTAACTGTAATGAACTGGATATCTACTAAAAGCGGACTGGCGTTTCTTTCTATACACTAACTCAACTGAGGAACAGATAAAGTTCACAAAGTGAGTTTCGGTCAATCAAGACAAGCTCAGAGGTCCATTAGCTGATATTTTACTTATACTTTTTATGCATTTTTTTCCACTGAATTTGAGTATTGAAAACAAGACTCCGCGAGTATTTCGGAATTATTCATTATCGCTACATGTAAAAATATCGGCTTTTTAGTGCACCAAGGCGAATTCTGCAAAGCATCAGCTTTGCAGATGGCGATTTGTTGAACCCTGGGGACAATACGTTCCCATTTGCGGCTAGAAGGTACAGATTTTCACGTTCGACGTCTCTTGTCCATTGAGCTTTCGGAAGAAAATGCCGACCGTGGACATTAACATGTATATCGTGATTTCCATAAAAAAAGTAGCGGAATATTATAAAGCTTTTACGATTGTATTTCCCAATACAATTGTGCACGATACAAATATAAAAACCTTATAATTTAGGCACCTGATCGCCTTAGGTTCTCATTGATAAACACAGTGGGGTCTGTACATCTCCAGGTACAAAAATCGGTCATTCATTCCACCATTGTGGATAAAGACATGTTGAAGGTTCTCAGATAAAAAGCACAAGAAAGATTTTTCGCTTAGTCTGAAATATATCTTTGTTGTTACACGATTCTCTCTCTCTTTCTCTCTCCCTATCTTTGGGTGTTGAAATAACTTAATTTATAAATTTATATACCAGACATCTATCAATGAAGAGCAATCAGTTCAAATGAACATTAGTTTTATTTAGCCCAAGCGAAATTTCGATAGTGTATTGCGTGTTTTCTGTAATAATATTTATCAAATTAATGGAACAGTGACTTCGTACCAAAGAATATCTGATACAAGCCATCGTAGATAAAATGTTTTTTAAAAATCGTAGATTTGGCTTTCTCATGAAACGGTCGCATCGACCCATAAATTAAGATCTGATAAAATATCGCTACAGGTGACTTACCGTAACTTGATGAAGATTGGAAAGGTTCTGTAAGTGAATTTATGAACTTACATTCCTATTTCATATGGCGCTTCTCGGTGAATCGGTTTTGTCCTGTTCTGTATTTATTTGTTCGTCGTGGTTTAACAACACAGCGTGGGCGTGGGGCGCGGTGGCTCAGTTGGTAGAGGTGAAGGCTGCAAGCCGAGAGGTTCTCGGTTCGAATCGCACAACCACGTTGACACTTCACCCCCATTGCCCACGTGGCTGCACGGTGACGTTGTGTACTAAGGCGTACTGCACGTCGATGGTGCACCTGTCTTCAATCAATGCTAACCCTGCTTGTGTGGAGTCAATATGTTGGGGAGCTGACAGTTGCTCGCCGTTGCTCGGTGGTTCTCTCCGGGTACTCCGGCTTCCTCCACCCATAAAACTATCGCGGTCCTGATTAGCCATTGTGCAGAAATATGTGACCTTAAAACACCAATAAATAAATAAATAAATAACAACGCAGCGGACAGAACAGCCGTCGTGGACTGGTCACTTTTCACGGGATGGGCAGTATTGCCACTGACGCAATAATATTAAGTTGCCAACACTAATTATAGGAATAATCATCAACGATTTAATTAATGAAGCACCGGGTACAACCTTGTCACTTTCCACGGGATTGGCAGTATTGCCACGGACGCAATAATATAAAGTTGCAAACACCAATTATAAGACACATACGGCATCCTATCTCCCAGAAGGCTTGATGGATGACACCCGGTTTTTCAAAACTAAACTGTTGGAGCTTTCTCCACTTCTTTTTTGTAACCGCTATGGTCATATACCGGGGCCGCTACCAAACCGGCGTTGCTGTTTGGTTTTCTTTTCTCTTCTTCCCTTTAACTTGCCATCGCACAACATTACATTCTGGCTCGCCACCATGGTGGGACTCAAACCTCTACCATCGCCGAACTGGAACTGAATAGAGCCCACTCTCTAATAGTTTTAAAGGCGTTGAGGGATTGAGTACTGACCATCTAACACTTCAACGTAAACTGCCGGGTATTCTGACCGTGTGCATACCCCCCTCAGACTCCATTTTGGTCAATAGGAAAGCTAGGCCTGTGTGATCCAAGTAAAATAAAATAAGGTTAACCGGGTCGCAGGGGATTTGTAAATCCCAGGTCGTCCATGCGCGCCTTTGGCGCGCTAAAACCTTTCATTCATTCAAGACCAATCATCAACAATTTAATTAATGAAGCACCGGGTACAACCTTGTCACTTTCCACGGGATGGGCAGTATTGCTACGGACGCAATAATATAAAGCTGTAAACACTAATTGTAAGACCAATCATCAACAATTTAATTAATGAAGCACCGGGTACAACCCGGTGCTTCATTAAAAAAGTTCTGCTGGTGATGATTATTACCTGACAAACGCATCTGTGGACATCACTGCAAATACGACCAATCCACGGCAACTGTACTGTGGATGACATATTGGCAATTTTAGAGGTGAGTGAATCTGGAATATGCAGAAAGAACCAATGAGCAGCTGCGAGTAACTATCGAACTTATCTTTAATTTACTATCCTGTCATTGGTTAAGGACAAGTGTAGCTTCGTCTGTGGTAAACGCGCTGAACGTCTTCATTTCACTCGCTTTAGTCCAATGCTAACCTTTATGACCCAGCTCCTGTAAAATTGTATCAAAATTTTGTTTGTATACTTATTTTTCTGTACCTGCTGTACTAAAGTTTATTCCTGGAGACAAGGTCAAATTCTTGGCATGTTCGAGCCGAAGGGTTTACTTTCCATTGTTACAATGTAACTTCAAACGTTTTGTTAGTGCTGAAGGCTTTGAAATTATTTTGTTTGTAAAGTGGAAATATTATTAAAGTTGTTCTGGTGGATAATTTTTTTGATTAATCATTGGTTTCCCTTTTTACGTCCTTTCCACGATCTTGAATTGTTTAAAAATATACCGAAACCAGGACTAATAATCATTACTATTTAGTCTAAGACGAAGATCATTAAATCCCCGGAGAAAGAATGGGGACAAATTATATAAAATTGAAGTTTGGTAAAGAAGGAATCCTTGGAGCATTCCTTGGAATACCTCAAGTATTTTGTAAGTGTACGGATATTATATCAGTCTACATTTAACCCTTTACCTAACATAAAAAGCAGACGACACTTGCAAAACGAATTCTTGAATAACTAATTTTTTTCCTTTTTTGTCTCAAAAACATAGGTTATGACCTCTCTTTGGAACGAGCTCAACGAGCTCGTTCCATAAGAGGGGTCATACCCTATGTTTTTGAGACAAGAAAGGAAAAAAATGTTGAAAAATAATTGGCGAATTTTGTGAATAGCGCTGGCCGGTTTTGGCCGTTACGTTGGGTAAAGGGTTAAAATAGTTTGGTTATTCTAAGAACTCAAGGACACCAGAATCCTCCGAGTGTAAGGAGGTTTGGGGTATCAAAAGGGCACTCGGGTATGAGTTAAGAACGCGTGTTTACAATGCATCATACATTGTCGTAAATAATTAATAGTATTGACATTATAAACATGGAGAGGCTGATGAGGAAGGGCTCGTCACAGCAAACAGAATAACTCAAACTCTAGTAAGATATCGTCCCTTGAGGTGAACAAGAACCGCCAACCCCAACCTCATTATTCCTGATACCTCTTCCAGTGCCAATGGCACACGTAAAATACGAGTGATGAAGTGTTTCTGAACTACAGATCTCGGAAAATCTTGTGCGCATTTCGCGAAAATGAGGACGCGCTGCTTCCTCCTAGCATCAGGGCATGTGGTGAGCTGTCCCCCCCCCCCCCAATCCGGCAAGATCTCTCGATTTAACCTGATCATATACAGTATGTGGCGAGTGGATTTTGACTAAATCACACCCGGAATGGAGTCATCACCCAAAGTTCTGCATCACTTTCAAATTCAGTAGATGTGGTAAAAAAAAAACACAAGAAATGTTCCAGCCAATGGACCTTCGGGTTTAACCCGGAGGTCCATTAGCTGAAACTTTGCTTGTGCTTGTTACGCTTTGAAACAAATTTGCAATTATTGCATGGATGGCATGTCCACTCTACGGGTGATTTAGTGATAATACACTCTCCACTTACTGTATACCAGAGAATAAGAGTCAAGCATTCAAACTGATTAGGAAAAAAGTGTACAAAGCCAGCTTCTGTATTTTTTTACACTACCCTACAGGAAAATGCCCGAAATTTGTGAAATGAAGTGCACATCGATGGTGCAAATTCGCTAACATTTCGAAATTGCGATATTTATATGAAATTCCCAAACGCTTAATTTATTGACACCTTTAGAAAATTAAGGGGAGCTAACTTTCCTCTAAGTCTCTTCCAATGACGAAAATTGTCATGCATGCTTGCATGAATCAAAAATAGCAGAATTCAATAAATTTGTATCAAATTGCTCACAGACGGTTCCAAAAATTGAAAAATGAGTGCGGTGATGTACGTTTGCACGATCTGGAAAAAGTCCAAGTATTGCCTAGGAAAATTCGAATATTCATGCAACAAGAGGGTGTATGCTGAAAAGCAATAAAACCACCTGAAATTCGTGAGGAAGTGACTGTTTAAGTGCCCCCCCCCCCCCCCCCGCCCCCGCTCACTAACAACAGTGCGAAAATGAAGGTCCCCATATCATGCCCCATAAGGGAATTGATAGGAAGTTTCTTTGTCCACAAACTTGTTTATGGGTGTGTTTTCCAAATATTAAATCACCGCATCCAGTAATAGTGTTATCCATATAGGGTGCCTTCATGAGTTACCTATAGCAGTTTTTAATACAACTGTTCTAGCTACTCCTAAGGAAGTTTCATTCTAAGGTGTCTTCCCACTAGACCAGTTCCCTTCAGACTAACTCCTACTAGGCCAATTCCCAAGAGACCAACTCCCCTTAGATCAACTATTTATTGTTATTGATTAACCCTTTACCTTACAGAAAAAGCAGACGACACTTGCAAATAAAATTCTTGAATAAATATTTTCTTTTTCAGTTTTCGTCTCAAAAAAATAGGTTATGACCCCTCATTGGAACGAGCACGACGAGCTTTTTTGTGACAAAAAATAAAAAAATAATGAAAATGAATTGGCGATTTTTGTGAATAGCGCTGGCCGGTTTTGGCCGTTACGTTGGGTAAAGGGTTAAGGGTAATTAGGAAAGCATATATTTAACCCTTTACCCAACGTAACGGCCAAAACCGGCCAGCGCGATTCTCAAAAATCGCCAATGAATTTTTATTATTTTTTCATTTTTTGTCTCAAAAACATAGGTTATGACCCCTCGTTGGAACGAGCTCATCGAGCTCGTTCCAACGAGGGGTCATAACCTATGTTTTTGAGACAAAAAAATAAAAAAAATTAGTTATTCAAGAATTTTTTTTGCAAGTGTCGTCTGCTTTTCATGTTAGGTAAAGGGTTAATACGTACAGCAGCTTCTTTTTTGGAAAGGAGAGAAATTATGTTAAAATAGAACATCTCAGTTAGTCTAAGGGGAATTGGTCTTTTGAGGAATCAACCTTGTGGGTGTTGGTCTAATGGGAATTGGTCTAGTGGGAATGAACACATTCTAAATCACAAATATTACTCGTGCAGTTTGGAACATGAGCAACGTTTCTATTTTTAGCTACTGGGGTGAGGGTGTTTTTTTTTGGTTGGGGGGATTGGGGTGTATAAATCATATGAACATGCACGCCGTATTTGGTTCAAATCGGTCCACTAGTTCTGAAAACTGAAATTTGGGTCGGGTCATAAATCTTTCCTATCATGACAAACTTAAATCTAAAGGACGTTCATTCTAAATCTCTAAAAGTACTTTGAATTGTGATTTGCAAGAAGATTTCGAAGAGCTTTAGGCTATTTAGGCATTGTTCCAAGCCCATGGATATTACGAACTTCAAACAAACAAAGATGGATGGGCAATAAAAGAGAATTCGTGTCAACATTGCTTGGATCTGGACAACTGGTTCTATAGAAAAAGACGGGAGTGTGAAGGTTTGCGAATGTCGCGCGACCGATGATAGGCGACGCACATAATGAGATTGCAACAGCCCACGTTCACTTTCAGTCAGGAGAACTAAAGATGACAGAAGTCTTTCTTAATAATCATAATTATTTGACCTTCCTCTGATTTGTCGCGGTCCTCTTACGAGGAGGCCCATATCAACCCAGTTCCCCATCGGATTAATCCTTCCCCACTCTCCATCCTAATCTCCCAGCATTCGTGAAGCGGATAGCATTGAGCTCGTTCCAATGAGGGGTCACATGAATGACTTGAAATGGTTTTGTTGAACGTTTTGGAAAAAATTGAAAAAATAATATTTAAAATAAAAAAAAGTAAATATCGTTTGCGTTGGTTAAAGGGTTAATGGTAATTTCATCGTCTCCATAATCCATATGTCATCTTGAAGATTACTGCTCTCACAGTATGTCCTGATCGTAACGAAAGTGTTTACAAAATCTTTCCCCATCTTATCAACTAAATGTAACAAGTTTACGTAGATATTAACTCTTTTGGCGTGGAATAATCTGAGAAACAGAATTCTTTGCGCCTAATATTCATCAGACATTTTACAAAAAGTATAGGTTTTTAGACTAAAGCGTATTTTAAAAGATGCTCTAATGATCTTATTGACAGTTTTTCAAATGATTTTCTGTATATACTTAAATGGCACCTTTATACTTTCAAGGGACGATATCGTTGTTCATGGATAGGACATAAATGGTGCATGGAACATAGGAATACGTATGTTTGTTCAACCCTCTACCCAACGAATCGGCCGCACCCCCCCCCCACCCCTCCCCCGCGTAATATGCAACTTCAGCAGTTTAAAAAATATTATTTTTAAAAAAAAATTAACAAAACCATATCATGTGACCCCTCGTTGGAACGAGTTCGTTCCAACGAGTGGTCACATGATATGATTTTCTTGAATGTTTTTGAAAAATTTGAAAAAATGATATTTAAAATAATAAATTTTGATATCGTCTGCGTTGGGTAAAGGGTTAAAAGCACTTGGAAATGGACACACACTGTTGGCTAAAATGACTACTGCAGTACCTTTTCACGGTCTGCGGTCTGTCGACTTTGGTCGCCTGTCGCGCCAAAAGAGTTAAACGTTGGTCCTTACCAAAATTTTGAACCCACAAGTCATCCTGATTTTTCTCAACGAGACATCGCAGTTGTACTTCAATTTGCCCAGAAGGAAATATTTCACCAGAAAGAGAATGGTCAGTTCGATAACATTGTCTCGTTACAGCTCTTTTAATTATGGGGTGAGCCATTCCTAAAAACCAAAACACCATGTGTAACAGCAAGGAAATGGTTGTTACATGACGGACACTATTTGATTACATGTTGAGAAATTTTTCAACATCTCAACAAACTTATTTTGATATACGTATGTAGAACGCCATGTACACGCCAGGTGTGCCTTGAACAGACAGGGGGTGACTCGATGGTTCGAGCATTGTATCTCTAATCCGAAATGCTCACGGTTAGATCCTACCAGTGGTCACTGTGTTGGGTCCTTGGACAAGACTCTTAATCCCCATTTTTTATTTATTTACTGGGGTTTAGCGACACTTTCGACAGCTAGAGTCATCTCGTGTAGGACAGTTTTACGGGCGGAGGAATTCCGAGTACCAGGAAAGAACCCCCCGTGCAACGGCGAGCAACTGACAGACTCCCCAACATACTAACTACACACAAGCGGGGTTAGCATTGGCTGAAGACAAGTATGCCATCAATGAGCAGTACGCATTAGTACACCAAGCCACCGTACCCCCCCCCCCCCCCCCACACACACACACACACGTGGGCAATTGGAATTAAGTGTCTTGCCCAAGGACACAACGCGGTTGCCGCAGATCGGATTCGAACCGAGGACCTTTCGGCTTGCAGCCTGCAAATCTACCCACTGAGCCACCGCACTCCCCTTAATCCCGATTAGCCACGTGGGGGCGCAATAACACCCTATACTAAGGTGCACTACACGTCTATAGTGCACTTTTCTTTAACCGCGGCTAATTCTGCTTGTACAGCATTAGTAGGTGGATCATCTACCAAGGTTAGGTTTCTCTCACAACACGTGTTTTTCATGCAACACTAATCCGTTTCGATATGGTATCTAAACAACGCAAGTAACAACATTATTGTTTATAACAATTTATTACAAAAATTGAGATCAAACTTTAAACTTTTTGCAGCAAGGGTTAACCCTTTGTAAGCTGCAGACGGATATCCCTACCCACTACACTTGCCATTGAAATAAGTAAAATATGGCAAATTGAATCAAATTTTCCCCGGTAAATTATGATTTCTGTCGTTAAATTTAGATGAATTTTTCATCAAACATAGTCTTGGCTGCTTCACAGCAGCCAAGACTAGGTTTGATGAAAAATATCTTAAAAATACTCAGCGAGTTGAGAGTTAAATTCGGTAACAATTCGTGTCACCGTTGCAATGATTTGCGCTGTTAAATTGGGATTGTTGTAAATACTGGCAGCACTTTCCATTGTATTTTTGAGTTTTTCTCAGGCATCGCAAAAATATAGAAATTAGAAGTACAAAAAAACATATTCATAGCACTCTTTTTATAATTTCTACACGAAGATTATTAAATTCGCGTTACGTTAAACACATTCATCACGAAAAATACCTAATCCATATACGTTTTTTTTTCCAAAAGGGATTCTCCTAGTGAGATTCCGTAAGAAGGATATCTATTGGAAGATATATATTCGAGGATAGTTATGAGCCCTAGCCCTTTACCCAACGCAGACGATATCAAAATTTATTAATTTAAATATCGTTTTTTATTTTTTTTCGAAAAATTTCAACAAAACCGTATCATGTGACCCATCATTGGAACGAGCTCGACGTGCTCGTTCCAACAAGGGGTCATATCGTATGGTTTTGTTGAAATTTTTCGAAAAATAATATTTTTTCAGCTGCTGAATCTTCATATTACGCTGGCGGATGCGAGCGATTCGTTGGGTAAAGGGCTAGCACCAACTGTGGTCACCCAATAGTAGAACTTGATCATAGAACAGATGCTTGTGACTATGGACAAGTCAGCAATAGTGTTTTTAAGGCTAGAAACCAGAAGCCGATCAGGATGATTTTCCTCTCTGTTCGAAATTCTGACATGGGTTTGGGTGGGTGGATGGTTCAGATTTCAGATTTGTTATAGTACAAAGATAATTGTTAACGAAACGTAATCCAATGTCAAAAGCGACGCATAAAATCGCGACTCTCAACATTATATTCAGTGATTGTATATATCAGACTGGTCTAAGTGTAGTTAGTATTTCTGCTTGTTTTACAGCGAGGCTCGCACTAGAATCATCACACGATGTCGATACACGATATCGTCATGCTTGTTTATTTACTTATTTATTGGTGTTTAAGGTCACATATTTCTATGGCTAATCGTGACTGCAACATTGAGATACAGTCAAGCTTAGTCAATCGTTTATATCCATGTTACCTAGTATAGAGGACTTCCACCTTAAGCATTGGTGACGTGACTATATCTTATTTTATCAGTAAAACATAACCTGTTTACCATAGTAAACAAGCACTGTTTCACTTTCCGGGTAGTGGCTTATCAATTTATAGCAACACCTGGAACGCCCTCATCGCATCTAGTGTTTAAATCCCATAAAACATTGAAATTACAAGAACAAACAGTTTATGTTTTCACTATTTAGCTGCACATTAACTACACCAGGTATCTCGCATTCATGAAAAATCAACAAAAACAACAAAAATAAAATGATGAATATATCAAGTAATATATATGATTATCCAGTTTTAACATTTGTTAATTTCCAGCGTTGATTAACTGCAGAGTAAAAAGTAATGGAGAGTAATCGTTTGACTGGACTTGTTGCGTGAAATAATTCATGAGAGGTGAGGGTCGTTGCACAAACACGAGTGCGCGAATGCACACGATTGTTTTACAATATAGTCCCTCGCCTCGAATGAATTATTTCACCTAACCACTCCAGGCAAGCGATTACTCTGTTTATTACTTTTCATTATTAACGATAATTATATTATTTAACCCTTTTCCTAACGTAAAGGCCAGCCCTTTTCTAAAAAATCCATTAATTTTCATTATTTTTTCATTTTTTGTCTCTAAAACATAGGTTATGGCCCCTGATTGGAACGAGCTCGTCGTGCTCGTTCCAATGATGGCCATAACCTATGTTTTTGAGACAACAAATGAAAATAATAGCTATTCAAGAATTTTTTTTGCAAGTGTCGTCTGTTTTTCATGTTAGGTAAAGGGTTAAAAAAAGCAAAAAACAATGAAGTCCCTATTACATCCACGGCAAAGCGTCTTCGTTTGCGCGCGTGGATACATGACACAATTGCTGATTGCATAATTCACTTGTGAAGTTATTGTTTATAATCAAACCCGGAAATCCCAGTAAATCACACTTTGGGAAGTAATAAAAATAGATAAACTCAATCTGTATCTAACACTATTTCCCTGATTATGGCTGACAATTTTAGTCATTGAAAGGAAGTTACATGAAAGTTAATCCACCCCCTCCCCAACATTAATTCCCTAAAGTTGTCAGTACATTTCACACTATGCCGAGTTTAGAGGACTTCCAATCAAGTATTGGTATCTGGGTCCTATTTTACCAGAAACCAGAGCGTGTAAACAACAGTAAACAGGCACTGCTGCACGTCCCAGGACTGTTACGGGGGTGTTACTCCCACCCGCGGCAACCGCGTTGTGTCCTAGGGCAAGACACTTCACCCCATTGCCCCCACGTGGGGGCACGGTGGCGCTGTGTACTAAGGCGTACTGCACGTCGATGGTGCACCTGTCTTCAACCAATGCTAACCCTGCTTGTGTGGAGTTAGTATGTTGGGGAGCTGACAGTTGCTCGCCGTTGCTCGGTGGTTATCTCAGGGTACTCCGGCTTCCTCCACCCGTAAAACTGTCGTGGTCATGCTTAGCAATTGTGCAGAAACATGTGACCTTAAACACCAATAAATAAATAATACGGGGGTGTTACTATTAATAAGCGGAAACAACAGACAGCTCCTGTAGCTCACTGTTGTTTTCATTTATTGAGAGTAACAAAAAGGAAACTTAGCTTTGTTTTCTACTGATGTCATAGGACATAAGTATCTTTTCAACATTATTTGCTTATAAATTGGACTTTCCTAATAATTTCAAGGGAGATAACTTTATCGTGACGATAAAAGTTTGAGATGCCCGACAGAACTAAAATGAAATAAAACGTTACGGTTTTACACAACACTTCACATTTCTTGTACAATTAACTTGAAATAATGGCCACATCTGACAAGCGCTATTCACGAATATCGCCATTCAGTTATCACATTTTAAAATCCCCCCTCACCCCAAGACATAATGGGCCAGATTGAGCGACGGTTCCAATGTTGTAGATTGAGCCGGGGAGGGGCGCGCCGCTTTTTAATCATTGGTAATGATCATTCATCCACCGAGAGTAGCTGTGAGTTGGGAGGAAGCTCGAGAGTATGTACTCCAGGCTCGTCGTCAGCGTCGGTGAACGTCCCGATGAAACATTTTAATTTTTGAGAATGGAAGCTCAGTGTTCTCCTTCGATGGCTTCTATGCACATGACCACAATGGGTTTCAGCCAGAATAATCCCTCACTTTATATAGGGGTACACCGCGGTGTCGGTTCGATATCCGGTATATCAAATGGGTAAGTCACACCGGGAAGATACAGAACAAGAGGCTCCAGGGGGCCTGAGGGAGCTCACCTGACATGGTAGTCTAAATATCAAACCATGGACTTGACTTGAATAAGCTGCATACGCCCCTCCTAAAAAAGCATATACTCACCAGATGAAGCGATTGTGCCCACACAATACACAGGATTTCCCTTCTATTTTCAGTTCCTGCACTTTTACGTCCCAAAATTGAGATAAACAGATTTTGTTTTATTTTTGTTCGGAAATTTTCGAAGTCCCAAACAAAATATTTTCAGACTAAAATTTTTGTTTTCTTCTTAAAATCGATCAAAACGCATAAAAAGCAAAAAACTAATTTCCGTATTTTGGTCCAAAATTTCGAAGTCCCACCCCGACCCCAAATTTTCAGTGTAAAAAAAAAATTGTCTTAAAATTGACCGAAACGCATAAAATGAAAGTGTCAATGACACTGTAGCTCAACTTGTTTAAGACATGTACATGTATAGTGTGTGACACAGCAATGACAAACATCTAGGTAATGGCCTGATAACAAATGTACACGTAAGGTATTGTAACGGTCTGTACATAAATGCTGACCGTAGCCTGTAATAAATATATAGGTAAAGTATTGTAAAAGTGGGGTGACAGTTAGTTGCTAAACTAGAAAAGAAATCTTTGAGTCCCAGAGTGGGTCTGACTGAACCAAAAAATATTTGTTCTCATAGCACACTGATAACAAAGGCACCCCGAAACACTCGTTCCTGTCACAAGGCGATAAAAAAGGTACCCCAAGAAGTTTCGTGAAGATCAGTTCATAAATACAGACTCTAGCCCGAGCCGTATTGACATATGCACTTACTGTGTATAAGTAGCACTGAACAAATCAAAGTTCCTTTAATTTGCATAATATCTGCACGAGAAAAAAAAAACGTATTATATGTGATGTATTCCATGTTACTAAACATTCCTACAAAAATTTATTCAAATCAGAACTTTCATACAGAAGTTCTGTACAAAAAACATGATTGCACTAATTTTGGTACAAAAAGGCTGCTGGCGGCCATCTTGATTTTGGACCGCACCCAAAAACACTCGTTCTTGTCCCACAGTGATAACACAGGTACCCAAGAAGTTTCGTGAAGATTGGTTCATAAATACGGCCTCTAGCCTGAGCCGTATAGAAGTTGTGTACAAAAAATGATTGGACCTAATTTCGGTACAAAATAGCCACTGGCAGCCATCTTGAATTTTGGACCGCACCCAGAAACACTCGTTCTCATCCCACGGTGATAACAAATGTACCCAAGAAGTTTTGTGAAAATCGGTTCATAAATACAGCCTCTAGCCCAAGCCGCATTGACACATGCACTTACTGTGTTTAAGTAGCACTGAATAAATCAAAGTTCATCTAATTTGCATACTTTCTGCTCGAGAAAAAAACTATATTATATGTGATGTATTCCATGTTACTAAACATTCATACAGAAATTTATTCAAATCAGAACTTTCATACAGAAGTTCTGTACAGAAGACTGATTGCACTAATTTTGGTACAAAATGGCCGCCGGCAGTCATCTTGAATTTTGGACCGCACCCAAAAACACTCGTTCTCGTCCCACGGTGATGACAAAGGTACCCAAGAAGTTTCGTAAAGATCGGTTCATAAATACGGCCTCTAGCCCGAGCCGTATTGGCATTTGCAGTTACAGTGCTGAAAGTAACATTAATTAGATCAAAGTTAGTCTAATTGGCATAATTTATGCACGGGAAAAAAACCCTGTATTATATGTGATATATCCCTTGGTAATAAACATTCACACAAAAAACAAGTGTTTGACCACCGAGGTGGTATTAGTCCCCTACGACACTTTTGTGACATAAGGTGTTTTTGTCACAGAAGACACTAGAGTATATATGCATCTTGGATTTTGAAAAAAAATATTGAGCGTGCATAATCCCCTCACAACCCTTTATCCATGTACCATATATGAAAGGCGTAGCTTGAACCATGTTGGAGGGAGGGGTGGTAACATAAAATAGAGAAAAAAGCTTAAAAAACACAACAAAAAAATGGCCGCCATTCTGCCATCTTGGATTTTGAAAATGAAATATTGACTGTGCATCATCCCCTCAGAACCATTTATCCATGTACCAAATATGAAAGGTGTAGCTTGAAGCATGTTAGAGGGAGGGGTGGTAACATAACAGACAGACAGACAGACAGAAAGACAGACAGACAGACAGACAGACAGACAGACAGACAGACAGACAGACAGACAGACAGACAGACAGACAGACAGACAGACAGACAGACAGATGTTCGATTTTGAAAAAAAAAATATTGAGCGGGCATAATCCCCTCACAACCTCTTTATCCATGTATGAAAAGTGTAGCTTGAAACATGTTGGAGGGAGCAGGGGTAACATGAAATAGAGAAAAAAGCTTAAAAAACACATCAGAAATGGTTGCCATGGCGCCATCTTGAATTTTGAAAAAACATATTGAACGTGCAACATCCCATTACAACCCTCTATCCATGTGCCAGATATAAAAAGCGTAGCTTGAAGCATGTTGGAGTGAGGGGTGGTAACATAAAATAGAGAAAAAAGCTTAAAAAAACACAACAAAAATGGCCGCCATGCCGCCATCTTGGATTTTGAAGAAAAAATATTGAACGTGCATCATCCCCTCCCAACCCTCTATCCATGTGCCAAATATGCAAAGTGTAGCTTGAACCATGTTGATGGGAGGGGTGGTAACATGAAAATAGAGAAAAAAGCTTAAAAAACACAACAAAAATGGCCGCCATTCCGCTATCTTGGATTTTGAGAAAAAAATTTTGAGCGTGCATCATCCCCTCAGAACCATTTGTCCATGTACCAAATATGAAAGATGTAGCTTAAAGCATGTTGGAGGGAGAGGTGGTAACATAAAAAACAGACAGACGGACGGACGGACGGACGGACGGACGGACGGACGGACGGACGGACGGAGTGCAATCCTATAGTCCCCTTACGGTTCCCGTAGGGGACTAATTATTCAAATCAGCGCTTTCATATGGAAGTTCTGCGCAAAAATCGGATTGCACTTAATTTTGTACAAAATGGCTGCCAGCGGCCATTTTGAATTTCAGACCGGACCCACAGACACTCGTTCTCGTCCCACAGTGATAACAAAGACACCCAAGAAGTTTCGTAAACATCGGTTCATAAATACGGCCTCTAGCCTGAGCCGTATTGGCATTTGCAGTTACAGTGCTGAAAGTAACACTAAATAAATCAAAGTTAGTCTAATTTGCATAATTTACGTACGAGAAAAAAAAAACCGTATTATATGTGATGTATCCCATGGTACTAAACATTCATACAAAAGATTATTCAAATCACAGCTTTCATATGGAAGTTCTGCGCAGAAATCGGATTGCACCTAATTTTGTACAAAATGGCTGCCAGCGACCGTCTTGCATTTCGGACCGGACCCAAAAACACTCGTTCTCGTCTCACGGTGATAACAAAGGTACCCAAGAAGTTTCGTCAAGATCGGTTCATGAATACGGCCTCTAGCCCGAGCCGTGTGTACGGTGCGACGGACGGACAGACGGACGACGGGCCATGACAATACCTCAAATTTGGCTTCGCCAAAGTTGAGCTAAAAACAAAAAAACGCATTTCGGATTTGGGTCCAAAATTTGTAAGTCCGGACCGGGACCCCAGATTTTCAGCCTAAATATGAACCCAGGGACTTGTGTCACATTGTGCCTTTTCACATAAGCACATATCGCCACATAAAGCATGTGCCTTTGTGCTAGGGCACATTGTGTCACATTGTGCCTTTTTCACATAAGCACATATCGGCACATAAAGCATGTGCCTTTGTGCTAGGGCACATTGTGTCACATTGTGCTTTTTCACATAAGCACATATGACAAAAAAGGGATTCCACAGCCACAGGTGTTTCCCAAAAATGAGATTCCATGGGATAAGGCCATTGGATATAGGCTTTTATTATACACATGGGAGATAACTCTGCATACAGGTTATGGGAAATCAAGCAATCTGATTGGTTAGTTATATAAATGAAACAACAAGAGTACTTGGAATAGGGTCAGTACTAACAAGAATAGACCAGAAATTGCTAAATATAGTAATAATAAGGTAAACTGTTCCAACTGATAGGCTCTTCTACGCTACTGGGGTATACTCCAGAACAAAGGAACATGCCTAGGTAGACGTAAACTATTGCATATATAGATAGAAGCAGAGAATTCTGAAAGAATTCGAAATAGTAAAAAGTTGGGTGGATTTTGGTGATTTGGAGAGATTGTCGGGTTGTTTGTGGTATTTAGATTTACTCTTCTACAAAGGAACATACCCTCAAAACACACCCCGTCTTATTGCAGAAAAATGGCGTAACATAGCAATCACGTGCTACCATAGAAACCAAGATAGCGGCCTCCAGTATACAAAATGGACGACGGAAACACGTATCACCCTAACAACACGCGCTGCGCATGCGCACTAACGCCACGTATCACTATGGGGATGACGTTACAAGATGGCCGCTCACGCGGGTTACCATGACAACACAACATGACGCCACTAGGTCACGTGACATGACGTCACTTCCGGGGGTCATCCACCGGGGTCATCCAACCTGGGGGTGAAACATACGAGACATACTACTGACGGTGAAGGACTTTTTTACAAAAAATGTTGTAACCATGCCTCGCTTTTGATACAGTTTTGAGTCCACTGATAAGTAATGACTAGTGCAAATCAAAAATATATAGAAGTTTGTTATAAACAAGCATGTTGCCAGTCATGTAAAATATCCGACAGAATAAATACTTTGAGTGTTTTGTTTTACGAATGCTTCAAAGTTTTAATTTCTGTTGTACGACACTGAATTCCGCACAAAAAAGATTAATTAAACACTGTTAAGTTGACTTAAAGTTTAATGTGATGGTTACAAGACCAAAAATGGCTGACAATTTTGTGTTCAGAGTTAGGAAATTTCTGAGGGGCTAAATATTTTTTATTTTCAAGTAATGGGTCATCTGACATCTATAATTGTGATAGAATGATATAATGTAAGAATAATGATAAAAGAAAAATGAAAACTCATTAAAAAATATGTTTTTGAGTTCAATCAAACTTGTCCAAGCACACGTTTAACAAGAGGCCTGCATCGCAAAGTGCTGCTAATGCCACCGACCGCCAAAAAATTCTAAGCCGACAGAGTGGAAAAGGGCCATAACTCTGGAAGAAATGTGTGGAAGACACTCACGCAACACAAGTATCGTTCCCCCATGATGATCTTTCACAACACCAAATATCATGCAAATCGGAGTATCATTGGCTGAGATACAAGGGAAAATGTTGCTACGGGCGGAGGCCTCCACTAGATACCCCGTCGACTTTTCATGTCGGAGGCATAATACACGTTCCCAAAATGTGTGGTAAAAGTTACAAAAGAAAACACAGTACAATAATTGAGACCCCAAAAAAACTGAAAACATTCTTCAATAGGAATGATGAAAAAAAACCGAGGTTTTTCTGATTGTCACGTGATGAATATCATTCTGTTAACCATACCCACGTCCATTTAAGGGGAGCTGTTTATGACAGCATGCTTCATAAGTCCAACCCAGGTCACATATACGGATAAGTCAACCTGAGGCCAATGCTATAAAATTTTTACAATTGTATTTTTCTAGAATTGCATTTTCTAGCTATGATTTTTAAATGGGCTAAAATGAACCATTAGCATTTTCAATGATCTTGCAATTTGCCAGTTGACAAATTGTCATATCTTTTAAAATGCTAATGATTCATTTTAGTCAGTTGCATTAACCCTTTACCCAACGAATCGCCCGCATCCGCCCGCGTAATATGCAAATTCAGCATTTGAAAAAAATATTATTTTTCAAAAAATTTCAACAAAACCATATCATGTGACCCCTCGTTGGAACGAGCTCGTCGAGCTCGTTCCAACGAGGGGTCACATGATATGGTTTTGTTGAATTTTTTTGAAAAATTAGAAAAAATATTTTCTAAAATAAATTGTGATATCGTCTGCGATGGGTAAAGGGTTAATAGGTAGAAAATACAATTCTAGAAAATACAAGCGTGAAAGTTTTATAATATTAGCTCCAGTAATCACAGTTCACATTTGTACTTCTAAAATATGTAAACAGCCCCCACTCCCCACCCTTAAATACACACCATGACACTCAATCACACGACTTTTCAGAAATATGTCATTTCTTCATCATTCCAATTGAAGAATGTTTCAGATTTTTGCGGCTCCCGTTATGGTAGTGTGTTTTCTTATGCAACTTTTACCATACTTTTCTGGAACAGTTAGACATTTATTAACCCAGTGCTGGGAAAGTTTAAAGGAAATCAAACATACAATTTCTGTTGAGTTTTAATTTTTCATTTATCAATATTTCTTAGATAGTATCACAATTATGGATGGCACATGGATCATTAGTTTAAAATAAAATATTTGTAGTCCATTAACCCTTTACCCAACGCAATATCAAAATTTATTATTTTAAATACCATTTTTTTTAAATTTTCAAAAAAATTCAACAAAACCATTTCATGTGACCCCTCGTTGGAACGAGCTCGTTCCAACGAGGGGTCACATGATATGGTTTTGTTAAAATTTTTTGAAAAATAATATTTTTTCAACTGCTGAATTTGCATATTACGCGGACGGATACGGGCGATTCGTTGGGTAAAGGGTTAGAAATTATCAACTTCCCTCAGAAAAAATCACATTTCCAGCTATTTTAAGTCACAATGAATCGGCTAGCTCATCCAAAAATTGGTCCAACATTGAAAAGATGCTTCCTCTAGACACCAACAATGAATATTTCAAGGGGAGCGCGGTGGCTCAGTAGGTAGAGGTGCAGGCTGCAAGCCGAGAGGTCCTCGGTTCGAATCCCACCTGCGGCAACCGCGTTGTGTCCTTGGGCAAGACACTTCATCTCCATTGCCCGCTTGGGGGCACGATGGCGCCGTGTACTAAGGCGTACTGCACGTCGATGGTACGCATGTCTTCAACCAATCTAACCCTGCCTGTGCTGTAGTGCGGAGTTACGATGTTGGGGAGCTGGCAGCTGCTCGTCGTTGCTCGGTGGTTCTCTCCGGGTACTCCGGCTTCCTCCACCCGTAAAACTGTCACGGTCATGATTAGCCATTGTGCATAAATATATGACCTTAAACATCAATAAATAAATAAATAAATAAATGAATATTTCAAAAATAAAAAATGATTCAAGTCACCATTGATTTGTTATTGGACGGAAATCAAATTCAATATGGCGGCCATGGCGGCCATATTGAAATGGTTGATTTAGATAGCTGATCCAGTATCGAAATGAAGCTTTCTCTAGTTAATAAATATAGCATGGCTTTGAGTTGACTATGCCAAAATAGTGGTCCTCGAGGAGAGGATAGTCCCGACGCGTAGCGGAGGGACTATTCTCTCCTCGAGGACCACTATTTTGGCATAGTCAACGAAAAGTCATGCTATATTTATTATATTAGATGTGTGTGTGTGTGGGGGGGGGGGGGGGGGGGGCGGTTCTTCATCGGTCATATATGCAAGATAATATTCTCATTCACAGCCAAAGAGAAAAGAAAATGGTTCAGGGTTTAAACAGGTAAACTAAGTTAATTCTGCCACTCATAGTTCTGGGATAGAGAGGTAGAGAACCAAAACTTCAAGAAACACAATACCATTATTCCATTAACCCCCTCCCCGCCCCCAACACTACTACAAACATCACTTTCGATACACATTTTTTTATTTCTCCAAACTAAATGTAATAATGTATATATGACGAGATGTCTTGTAAAGTATTTACGCTTCAATGGGATTTTCTAAGCGAATTCGAATGTTACTGTTTATAACCGTGCACTATTACCGTGCACTATTCTTTTTTCAAAGATGAATGTAGGTCTGTGCGATTACGCTGACGAACTATCGGAAAATAGGGTGTTTCTGTTCAACCAATCAGAACGCGGGAAAGTCACGTGACATCTAATATACACCAATAATGCATAACCAAAATATGAAATTGATTCGATTCAGTATTCATTCGTTATTGGGCGGAAACAAAATTCAAGATGGCCGCCATAATAAATTGACCACTGGTGGCGATCTTGGTTCAGCTGGCTGGTCCGAAATCCAAAAGAAGATTCTTCTAGACACCAACAATGCATAGTTAAAAATTAAAAATGTTTCGAGTTAGCCTTCTTTAGTTATTGGCCGGAAACCAAATTCAATATGGCTGCCATGGCGGCCATATTGAATTGGCTAGCTGGACCAAAATCGAAAGGAAGCATTGTCTGGTCATCCACAAGTAATCCCTAAAATAATGATTTGATCAAATAAGCGGTTCTTCACTTATTTGACGGAAACCAAAAAATAACGGACGGACCACAAACAACGGACGTCGACGGACATGGTGAAAACATAATGCTCCCGAGAGAATCTCTCGAGGGAATAAAAATGATTATACCTTCCTCATGCGCAAGCTGCAAGATGAATGGAATTGTTGTTATGATTCATTGCGTCTAAACTGCAATGAATAATGGTTTGCTATCAAATTGGACTTTAGTGTCAGTGTGAATAGTTGCGGTCTTTCTTCTGTTGCAGACGAATTTACTGACATCACCCCGTGTCCACATTCCAACCCTAGCACTTTAAATCCGGTATATATAGGTTTTGCCTGAATTGAAAGTGTAGGAACAGGCGACACAACTCACAACAAAATGGGGATCAGTAAACTAGAGGCTCTAAAGAGCCTGTAATCGCTCACCTGGAACTACATATGAACTGTGATTTCCCATAGGCTGAACATGTTAACTATGAGCTGCAATTGTGGCAATGTTTGCAACATTACATAAACATTACATGAGGATCATTGGTAGAAGGAGTCCTAGTCCTCAATCTTGTGAAGTTTCAAAACATTTGACTTTGAAGTTTCAGAGGGGAAGATTTTTGCAAAATCCATCTAGAGAATGTCTCTGGTGGCCATATTTTCCAACCAACGAAAACAAAAAGAGGTTGGTTTGTAGAGGGCCTCCTATAGACCATTCCTGCGAAGTTTGGTTCACGTCGGCTCAGTAGTTCAAGAGAAGATGAAAATGTGATTTCCCATAGGGTTTCTATAGTAACTATAAGCCGAAATTGTGGTCATGTTTTGCAACACGATCAACATTTAATGAGGATCATTGGTAGAGGAGGTCCCAGTTATCAGGCATGCAAAGTTTCAAAATATTTGACCCTGTGGTTTCAGAGGAGAAGATTTTTCAAACTCCACCAATCAGAATAAAAAAATGCTGGCAGCCATGTTTGTCGATGCTCGGTAACAAAATGAGCCGCGTTTGTATAGGATCTGCCATAGACTGCCCCTACCAGGTTTGGTTCACATCGGCTCAGGAGTTCCTGAGAAGAACATCAAAATGTGATTTCCCGTAGGGTTTCTATAGTAACTATAAGCCACAACTGCAGTCATGTTGGCATCCTGATCAACATCAAATGACGATCGTTGGTAGAGGGTGTCTCAGTCATCAACCATGCAAAGTTGCAAAACATTTGGCACTGTGGTTGCAGAGAAGGTTTTTCAAAATCCACGGATAAGAATCAAAAAATGCTTCTGGCAGCCATGTTTTTCGAAGCGCAGTAAGACAATGAGGAGCATTTGTAGAAGACCTTCCATAGACTATCCCTGCCAGGGTTGGTTCACGTCGGCTCAGTAGTGCCAGAGAAGAAGATGAAAATGTGCTTTCTCATAAGGTTTCTATAGTAACTGTAAGCCGCATTTTCGGATGTTTGTAAGCCAATCATCATTAAATGAGGATCGTTGGAAGAGGGGGTCCCAGTCATCAGTTATGTGAAGTTTCAGAGGAGAAGATTGTTGAAAATCCACCAACCAGAATCAAAGAATGCCTCTGGAAGCCATATTTTTCATCCGACGGGAACAAAATGAAGATTGTTTGTCGAGGCCCTCCCATAGACAATTTTTGTCAAGTGTGGTTCACCCGGCTCAGGGGTTACAGAGAAGAAGATGAAATTGTGAAAAGTTTATGGACGACGGACGACAGATGATGGACGACGACGGTCGACGACGGACGCCAAGTGATGTGAAAAGCTCACATGGCCTTTTAGGTCAGGTCAGCTGAAAATTAATCCTATTGCGCTATAAAGCTCTGGGATTAAATTATTACTGAACCTCCCTACAAAAACAATTAATGCAGAATGGCTTCTCCCATTCCCCCGCACACATTATTGTTAGGTGAAAAGGAGTGCCAGATGTGTAATTTGGGCATGGTGGAGACCTTGGAACACTTTCTTCAAGAATGCCCAAAGTACCAGTCCAACAGAATAAGATTCACTGGGAGTATGATGGGGAAGTGGGATGGGAGAATGAAAGACATGTGGTTAGGGGGAGACTCAAAGGAGAGGGTTAATATGCTAATCGGAGAGATTGGGAAGAATGGCGCAAGGGATGTCATCAAGCAGTTCCTCTCCGAGTGTTGGGAGGAGAGGAGAAGCGTGGGAATAGGGAGGCAGTTGGGAGTACAAGGGTACCCAAGGCCTTCTCGTCCGAGAACCGTGACAAATCAGCGGCTGGCCAAAGTGTTATTAATATTATTATTATTAAATGAGGCGATATGATCCGAGGCGCCAGTGACGAAAGACTAAAATGAAAGCTGCATTATACAACTAAGTTGCGTGCAGTATCATATATATCACATATACAAGTGTCAGAACGTAGTCGCATAGTTCGCATTACAAACTAACGAACAAACAAAGAAAATATACCCCTAGAAATGATTTCTTGACGTGAGATACTATTTATTTCTCATCAAATCAAGTCGTGGATGCTTCAAAGAATGCATGACATGACTTTCAAATATTCATGTAAAGAGTTGATCGTCTTTCTGCAAACTCATTATGCCCTTGTAATCTCCTATGTTCAGCCACTACCAGGATCAAATTATTACGGACACATTTTCACTAATAGTTGTCAATTATATATTTTGGCAACAAATTGACCATCAGCAAATATTCTTATACAAACATTTATGCAAACATGTACAGTACGTGGAGAGTGGATTGTAACTAAATCACCCGCGGAGTGGAGTTATCACCCAAAGTGACACTTTCAAATTCTGTCCATATGGATATAAAACATAAGCAATGTTTCAGCCAATGGACCTCCGGGTTTAACCCGGAGGTCCATTGGCTGGAACTTTTCTTGTGATGGGTATCCTTTGCAATAAATTTGCAATTATTGCTCGGGTGGAATCTCCACTCTGTGGGTGATTTAATGATAATACACTCTCCACGTACTGTATGGGTTTGCCTTTTAAAGGGTCAATAAATATTGTCGACGACGTTAACTCTCTCCCTGATGTGGGCTGGTTTTCCTATTCGTGATGAACACACTATGCTGTCCAGAATACTTATGTGGGTGGGTGTTGTTAACCCTTTACACAATGGCCAACACCGTCCAGCGCTATTCTCAACTAGAGGGGGTATCAGTACCCTGTGGCTCACCAGCAGGTGGCCAACATGAAGGGGTGGCGGGAGTAAAAAAAAAGTCCAAAACCTGCACACAAAAGTCCAAAATTAAAGTAAATAAGCAGCTAAAGGGTTAAATAATATAATAATAGCCCCAAGAAGCATGCTAACATAAAATAGGAACCATGGCAATATGCTACAAGGTAAGTCTCCACTTTGAAGAAAAGAAAGACAAACCTCAAAACCTGCACATAAAAGTAAAAAAAAAAGTATCACATTTGTTTCAATGGGTTAAAATTGAGACAAATACCCGGATAATGTCACAGTAACAACCATCGGAATATGCCAGTAACTTGAGTAAGGTGAAACTCTACCTGAAAAATATCCACCTGGAAGAAAAGAAAGAAAAATCTCAAAACCTGCACACAAAAGTCCAAAATTAAATTAAATAAGCAGCTAAAGGGTTAAATAATATAATACTAGCCCCAAGAAGCATCCTAACATAAAATAGGAACCACGGCAATATGCTACAAGGTAAGTTGCCACTTGGAAGAAAAGAAAGACAAACCTCAAAACCTGCACATAAACGTAAATAAAAAAAGTATCACATTTGTTTCAAAGGGTTAATTTTGAGACAAATACCCTGCAAATGTCACAGTAACCACAATGGCAATATGCCAGTAAGGTGAAACTCTACTTGAAAAATATCCACTTGGAAGAAAAGAAAGACAAACCTCAAAACCTGCACATAAAAGTAAAAAAAGTATCACATTTGTTTCAAAGGGTTAAAAATTAAAATTGAGAAAAATACCCTGAAATGTTAAGGTAACCACCATGGCACTATGCCAGTAAGTTAAAACAACACTCGAAGACTACATTTCAAACCCCGCACACAAAAGTCAAAAACCTGCACAGAAAAGTCAAAAACCTGTACACAAAAGTCAAAAATTCAAGTAACTAAGCATGGAAAGGGTTGAATAAAATATTAATATCCCTGAAAAGCATGCGGACATAAAAAAAGCAAAATAAAAAAAAATCAAAACCTGCACACAAAAGTTCAAAATGAATGAATAAAATAATGAGCTAAAGGGTTAAATAATATAATAATAGCCCCAAGAAGCATGCTAACATAAAATAGGAACCATGGCAATATGGTACAAGGTAAGTCGCCACTTGGAAGAAAAGAAAGACAAACCTCAAAACCTTCACATAAAAGTAGAAAAAAAAGTATCACATTTGTTTCAATGGATTAAAATTTAGAAAAATACCCAGAAAATGTTACAGTTACAGTAACTACCATGGCAATAAGCCAGTGAGGTAAAACTCCACTTAAAAAAAATATCAAAACCTGTACACAAAAGACAAACAAACACCTGCACACAAAAGTCCAAAATTAAGGTAAATAAACAGCTAAAGGGTTAAATAATATAATACTAGCCCCAAGAAGCATCCTAACATAAAATAGGAACCATGTCAATATGCTACAAGGTAAGTCGCCACTTGGAAGAAAAGAAAGACAAACCTCAAAACCTGCACATAAAAGTCAAAAAAGGTATCACATTTGTTTCAAAGGGTTAAAATTGAGAAAAATACCCTGCAAATGTCACAGTAACCACAATGGCAATATGCCAGTAAGGTGAAAATCTACTTGAATGAAAGTGTCAATAACACTGTAGCTCAACTTGTTTAAGACATGCACATGTGTAGTGTGTGACACAGCAATGACAAACATCTAGGTAATGACCTGATAACAAAGGTACATGTAAAGTTTGTAACGGTCTGTACATAAATGCTGACCGTAGCCTGTAACAAATATATAGGTAAAGTATTGTAAAAGTGGGGTGACAGTTAGATGCTAAACTGGAAAAGAAATCTTTTGAGTCCCAGAGTGGGTCTGACTGAACCCAAAAATATTTGTTCTCACAGCACAGTGATAACAAAAGCACCCCAAAACACTCGTTCCTGTCACAAGGTGATAACAAAGGTACCCCAAGAAGTTTCGTGAAGGTCAGTTCATAAATACAGACTCTCACTCTTGCCCGAGCCGTATTGACATGTGCACTTACTGTGTATAAGTAGCACTGAACAAATCAAAGTTCTTCTAATTTGCATAATTTCTGCACGAGAAAAAAACCCGTACTATATGTGATGTATTCCATGTTACTAAACATTCCTACAAAAATTTATTCAAATCAGAACTTTCATACAGAAGTTCTGTACAAAAAACTGATTGCACTAATTTTGGTACAAAAAGGCTGCTGGCGGTCATCTTGAATTTTGGACTGCACCCAAAAACACTCGTTCTCGTCCCACAGTGATAACAATGGTACCCAAAAAGTTTCGTAAAGATCGGTTCATAAATACGGCCTCTTGCCTGAGCCGCATAGAAGTTATGTTCAAAAAGTGATTGGACCTAATTTCGGTACAAAATGGCCACTGGCAGCCATCTTGAATTGTGGACCGCACCCAGAAACACTTGTTCTCATCCTAAGGTGATAATAAATGTACCGAAGAAGTTTTGTGAAGATCGGTTCATAAATACAGCCTCTAGCCCAAGCCGGATTGTCACATGCACTTACTGTGTATAAGTTGCACTGAATAAATCAAAGTTCATCTAATTTGCATAATTTCTGCTCGAAAAAAAAAAACCCGTATTATATGTGATGTATTCCATGTTACCAAACATTCATACAAAAATTTATTCAAATCACTCGTTCTCGTCCCACGGTGATAAGAAAGGTATCCAAGAAGTTTCGTAAAGATCGGTTCATAAATGCGGCCTCCAGCCCGAGCCATATTGGCATTTGCAGTTACAGTGCTGAAAGTAACATTAAATAGATTAAAGTTAGTCTAATTGGCATAATTTATGCACGAGAAAAAAACCCGTATTATATGTGATGTATCCCTTGGTACTAAACATTCACAAAAAAAATTGTTCACATCAGCTCTTTCATATGGAAGTTCTGTGCAAAAATCGGATTGCACCTAATTTTGTACAAAATGGCTGCCTGAATTTCGGACCGGACCCCAAAACACTCGTTCTCGTCTCACATTGATAACAAAGGTACCCAAGAAGTTTCGTAAAGATCCGTTCATAAATACGGCCTCTAGCCCGAGCCGTGTGTATGGCGCGACGGACGGACAGACGGACGACGGGCCATGACAATACCTCAAATTTGGCTTCGCCAAAGTTGAGCTAAAAATATCCACTTGGAAGAAAAGAAAGACAAACCTCAAAACCTGCACATAAAAGTCAAAAAAGTATCACATTTGTTTCAAAGGGTTAAAATTGAGAAAAGTACCCTGAAATTTTAAGGTAACCACCATGGCAATATGGCAGTAAGGTAAAACTCCACTTGAAGACAAAATTTCAAAACCTGTACACAAGTCAAAAACGTGCACAGAAAAGTCAAAAACCTGTACACAAAAGTCAAAAATTCAAGTAACTAAGCATGGAAAGGGTTGAATAAAATATTACTATCCCTGAAAAGCATGCTGACATAAAAAAAAATCAAAATGAAAAAGAAAAAATCAAAACCTGCACACAGAAGTTCAAAATGAATGAATCCGGACGCCGAGGCCGACGACGCCGACATGAGGGCTATGCCATAGGCTCACACAACTCTCGTTCCAACGAGGGGTCAAGACCAATGTTTTGGAGACAAAAAAGGAAACAAAATGGATATTAAAAAATTGTTTTTGCAAGAGTAGTCTGTCTTCCATAATGAGTAAAGGATTAACCCTTTACCCAACGTAACGACCAAAACCGGCCAGCGCTATTCTCAAAAATCGCCAATTAATTTTCAAAATATTTTCATTTTTTGTCTCAAAAACATAGGTTATAACCCCTCGTTGGAACGAGCTCGTCGAGCTCGTTCCAACGAGGGGTCATAACCTATGTTTTTGCGACAAAAAATGAAAAAAATTAGTTATTCAAGAATTTTTTTTGCAAGTGTCGTCTGCTTTTCATGTTAGGTAAAGGGTTAATAGAATATAAACCAAAAACATTGTGTGTATCCCTCGTGTCATTTCTTTTATGTCAGACTCGTGAAAATTTCTCTTAAAGAAACTTCTCAGCATTTTAACTGATGAAACTACTCAGCATTTTAACTAAAGAAACTACTCAGCATTTCAACCCTTCATCCAGCGCATGGAGTATCGAAGTTTTAATATTTTAAATATTATTTTTTCAGAAATTTCAACAAAACCATATCATGTGATACCTCGTTGGAACGAGCTCGTTCCAACGAGAAGTCACATGATATGGTTTTGTTGAAATATTTTGAAAAAGAATATTTTTTCAACTGCTCAGTTTGTAAATTATACGTGAGAATGTTACTGATTCTTTAGGTAAAGGATGAAGAGTCTTTCTCTGTAATACCCTTACTCTAACCATTTCTAAAGCTTGCTTTATCAAAGTGGACAAATTTCATCATTGGAAGTGATTTACAGAAAAGTTAGCTCCCCTTAATTTCCAAAAGCTACCAGTAAATTTAACACTAAGGATGTAGGCATTTCATATAAATATTTCAACTGCGAAATATTATCGAATTTGTATGATCGGTGTGCGTATCATTTCACAAACTTCTGGCATTTTCTGGAAAAGTAGTTTGTCAAGAGCGCGCTCACCTGACATGGTAGTCTAAATATCAAACCAGGGACTTGACTTGAATAAGCAGCATACGCCCCTCCTAAGAAAGCATATACCAACTAGATGAAACGATTGTGCCCACACAATAAACAGGATTTTCCTTCTATTTTCAGTTCCTTCACTTTTACGTCCCAAAATTGAGATAAACGCATAAAAAACAGATTTTTTTCCCAAACAAAATATTTTCAGCCTAAAATTGTTTTTTCTTCTTAAAACGCATCAAAAAACCAAAAAACTAATTTATGGATTTTGGTCCAAAATTTTCTAAGTCCCACCCGGACCCCAAATTGTCAGTGTAAAAAAAAAAAAAAAATTGTTGTCTTAAAATTGACCGAAACGCATAAAAAACTAAAAAAAAATGTCCGGATTTTGGTCCAAAATTTTCTAAGTCCCATCAGGATCCCAAAATTTCAATGCAAAAAAAAAAATTTGACCGAAACGCATCGAATAAACAAAAACAAATTTCCGGATTTTGGTCCAAAATTTCTACGTCCGGAACGGGGCCCCAAATTTTCAGCCTAAATATGAACCCAGGGACTTGGCTTGAACAAACTTGAATCTCACCCCCACCCCCACCCCTATTGATGCTGCATACCAAATATCAAAAGATTCTTATTGGTTGATCTGAAGAAGAAGATTTTTAAAGAAAATTACTCATACTGCACTAATTTAAATATTTGGGCTCCCATAGAGAGCCCAAATATGGACCCAGGGAATTGATTTCAATAAACCTGTGAAACAATCTTCCAAAGATGTTATATGTGAAATTGGAAAGCTTTTGGAGCAGTGGTTTGGGAGAAAAGTAGTCTTACATGTTTTTCCCATTACCCACAGTGTTAAAAATGCTGACTCAGCACTTTTTCAAAGTCCCCAAAAAGTACCCCATGATAAAACCGATAGCAATTTTTTTTACCATTCCATTCTGTTCGTCCTAAGGAAGCTTCACACCAAATAAGAATTCTCAGTGCAGTGCAGTTTTGGAGTTATGGGCGTTTTAATGTTTTCTATTTTTAGCTCCTGCGGTTCCCATTGGGAGACGGGAAAAACAAATTGGGCATAAATTAAGTACTTATGACCCAATAAGCCCTCATATCAAATTTGGTTCAAATCTGCCTCTCGGTTTGGAAAATAGAAATTTTGGGAGTGGCAAAAATTCTTGCCCCTCCCATAACGAAGGCAAATAATGCCCGACAATCTTCTCTTGAACAAACTTGATTTGATTCTAAACCTCAAAAGGACTTTGTATACCACATATCAAGTCTCTGCTACTGGTTGTTCATTAGAAGAAGATTTTCAAAAAATTTGGCCATTTTTTCCCCACACCTCTGCTCAATATAAGCCGAAACCTAATTTGCATAAAAATCAAAATGCCCCTATATAACCACTACTTACATGAAATTTAATTAAAATGTGGCCAGTGGTTTAGGAGAAAGAGGCTCAAACACCACCTTCACGCAGGAAGACGGACGACGGACGACAGGCGACGGACGAACGACGGACGAAGAGTGATAAGAAAAGCTCACCCTGACTTTCAGTCAGGTGAGCTAAAAATACAGAAGCTTGCTTTTTTACAATTTTTCCCAATTAGTCTCAGCGTCTGACTGTTATTCTCTGCTGAAAACCTTTTAAAAAGTCACCGTCATTTCATATTCTGTAACATTTTCTGTTTATTATATTTATTATTTATTTATTTATTGGTGTTTAAGGTCACATACTTATGCACAATGGCTAATAATGACCGTGACAGTTTTACGGGTGGGGGAAGCCAGAGTACCCGGAGAGAAACACCGAGCAACGACGAGCAGCTGCCAACTCCCCAACATCGTAACTCCGCACTGCAGCACAGGCGGGGTTAGATTGGTTGAAGACATGCGCACCATCGACGTGCAATATGCCTTAGTACACGGCGTTATCGTGTCCCCATGTGGACAATCGGGGTTAAGTGCCTTGCCCAAGGACACAACGCGGGAATTCGAATCGATCGCTCAGACGGTCACCCATCCGAGGACTAACCGGGCTCGACGTTGCTTAACTTTCGTGATCTGACGAGAACCGGTTACCGCAACGCCACCGCACCCTCTGTTCATTATTGCACGCCTATGATTTTATTTCAATAAAATACACAATGTTTTTGCAAAAACCGCAGCGAACAATACATTTCTTAAACAATACGTTCACGTGCGCGGACTATTTTAACTACTTTTTTTAACGTTTTGGTTATTTTTGGCAATAATTCGTGTTTTTAATATTTTTTTAGTAAGCTGTAGGCGTGCAATAAATACAGAACATCACATGCGTTCGAACTGTCATTTTGTACCGCACTCGATCGATTTCAGCGGAGGGATAATATTGAACAAGAAGCCTAAGGTTTCGAGTTCAATATTATCCCTCTGCCAAAATCGGTTACTATTTGTGGGTAACCTGCAGGCGTGCAATAAAAACAGAACAGCATACGCGGTCGAACTGTCATTTTTCACCGCACTCGATCGAGTTGGGCGGTAGGATAAATTGAACACGAAGCCTTAGGTTTCTCGTTCAATATTATCCCTCCGCCCAAATCGATCTCGTGCGATAAAAAATAGGCGGATGAAATCGTCAGATGTGTACCCATACGCGCAACTAGTAGAAAGCTGTATGACGGAGGGCCACCACGGATGCCGACATTAAGCACCATACATGGTATGGGTACATATAGAAATGGATTGGAGAAGTGTCTAATTTGATGGATAAAGAGTTAATATCTCCATATCAAATTATCAGATTTACATAAAAAAAAACTATACAGCACAGCACATCAGTAACATGAATAAATATATAAAGTAACATGACAATCGGATTGATATTTTTTGAGTTATCTCATGCCAAAGGGATTGGAGGAATTTTCAATTTGAAGGATAAAGGGTTAATATCTCAGGATCAAATTATCAGATGTACACCAAAAACTATACAGCTCGGCACATCAGTAACCTGAACACACATATAAAGTAACTTGACAATCCAAGCAATAGTTTTCAAGTTATCGAATGCCAAAGGGATTGGAGGAATTTTCAATTTGAAGGATAAAGGGTTAATATCTCGGGATCAAATCATCAGCTGTACACAAGAAACTATACAGCTCGGCAAATCAGTAACCTGAACACAAATATAAAGTAACTAGACAATCCATGCAATATTTTTCAAGTTATCGAATGCCAAAGGGATTGGAGGAATTTTCAATTTGAAGGATAAAGGGTTAATATCTCAGGATCAAATTATCAGATGTACACCAAAAACTATACAGCTCGGCACATCAGTAACCTGAACACACATATAAAGTAACTTGACACTCCAAGCAATAGTTTTCAAGTTATCGAATGCCAAAGGGATTGGAGGAATTTCAATTTGAAGGATAAAGGGTTAATATCTCAGGATCAAAATAACAGATTTACACCAAAATCTATACAGCTCGGCAAATTAGTAACCTGAACACAAATTTAAAGTAACTAGACAATCCAAGCAATATTTTTCAAGTTATCGAATGCCAAAGGGATTGGAGGAATTTTCAATTTGAAGGATAAAGGGTTAATATCTCAGGATCGAATTATCAGAATTACACCAAAAACTATACAGCTCGGCATATTGGTAACCGGAACACAAATATAAAGTAACTTGACAATCCAAGCAATACTTTTCAAGTTATCGAATGCCAAAGGGATTGGAGGAATTTTCAATTTGAAGGATAAAGGGTTAATATCTCAGGATCAAAATAACAGATTTACACTAAAAACTATACAGCTCGGCACATCAGTAACCTGAACAAAAATATAAAGTAACTTGACAATCCAAGCAATATTTTTCAAGTTATCGAATGCCAAAGGGATTGGAGGAATTTTCAATTTGTAGGATAAAGGGTTAATATCTCGGGATCAAATCATCAGATGTACACCAAAAACTATACAGCTCGGCAAATCAGTAACCTGAACACAAATATAAAGTAACTAGACAATCCAAGCAATATTTTTCAAGTTATCGAATGCCGAAGGGATTGGAGGAATTTTCAATTTGAAGGATAAAGGGTTAATATCTCAGGATCAATTTATCAGATTTACACCAAAAACTACACAGCTCGGCACATCAGTAACCTGAACACAAATGTAAAGTAACTTGACAATCCAAGCAATATTTTTCAAGTTATCGAATGACAAAGAAATGGATACGGGCGCCGGGCGGACAGACGGACAGACAGACAGACAGACGGACGCTCCAACATTTCGAGTTTATGGTCTACCAAAAAAACATTTTGTATGTCCAAAACCTTATTTTACCCAGAACCCCACCCCCTCCACCCTAGAACTAATATTTAACTCTAAACCCACCCTCCACCCAAAAAACACACCCTAACCCTACCCCAACCTGACCCTAAACCCTAAAAGATAACCCCAGACCCTAACCCCCACCCACCCCGGGACCTACCCCCCCCAACCTTAAGCCCTACTCTGGGGCTACCCCTAACCCCACCCCGACCCCACCCCACCCTAACCAAACCAATAGGATTAGGACCTATTTTCGGTTTAGGGGCTACTAAAACTAAAACCTCACCCCCTGACCCCAACCCTAACCCCCTCACCGGGACCTAACCCTCCCCAACCTTAAGCCCTACTCTGGGGCTACCCCTAACCCTACCCCACTCCTAACCCTAACACTACCTTAATTTGGAGGTAGCCCTTAATAATAATATCCCCTAAACCTCCAATGTTGGTCCGGACGGACGGACGGACAGACAAAGGATGTATGAACGACGGATGGCCACCCCGGATGCCGGCATTATGTGTACCAGACATAGTATGGGTACACATAATGATAGGTCGAACGCGAATGCCGTTCTGTCTATTTATATCAACAGTTCATGCATCGTTATATATAATACAGACACGGTCCTTTCCATTAATATCAAAGTCTAGGAGATAAGATTTGATAACATTTTTCCTGGGAAGAATAAAAACGCCCAAATGACTGTAAAAACGCATTCGTCAAACACAGAGCCAAAGTGGGTATTGATTTGGTGTTTGTGGGTGTCATACTGATAAATAGAGATTATTACCATCATGTGGATGTACAAAATATGAATCCGAGTCGAGCTTCGGGTTCTAAGAGCAGATCACGACGAGTCGAAGTCGTGATCTACCCTTAGAACCCGGAACCAGACTCGGATACATATTTTTACTTCCACATAATGGTAATAATCATTTTATCTTACAATATATTGGAGATAAGTCAAGAATGTAGACGAATATATAACGAACTATTTATTCGTACGGATGAACAAAAAGAAAAAAAAAAGAAAAAAAAATGGAACTCGCGCGAAAGGAACGTGCTTGTATCCGACCCCCTGATACACGACAGTTGCGGAGTTGATACAGACAAAATACATGTTGATTGTAAGATAAATATTCTTAATGGCGGATTATCTGCAAACCAGTTGCTTCTAATTAGCTTGCCATAAAAAGCCAAGTTTCTTTTATTACCATTAATAAACGAAAACAACAGACAGCTCCGAGAGCTGTCTGTTGTCTTCGTTTATTAAAGGTAACGAAAGGAAACTTGGCTTTTATTTTCTATTGCTGTTTTCTTAACAATCACGTGCTTCTTAATTGGACCTTCCTCACTTGCCTAATAATTTCAAGGGAGATAACTTTATCAAAAGTCGACTTTCATGACGATATAAGTTAGGGATGCCTGTCATTTCATATTTGGTGAAGTTGTATATAAAGGTGGGAACGGCAATGATTCAGTCTCCTGAAGCCAATTCTTCGAGCTCCATTCGCACTCATGTTTGTCAAACAAATGGAATGTATAAATATGCCGACTTTTGGATGAAAGGTTCTTTTCACTTTTATGCACCACTAGACCGTCAATTACCACCATGCTACCATTCTTGACTTCAACTGGAATAAAGTCCGTCTCGTTGAACGCATGCGGGGGGCTTGTGTAGATACAAGCTGGTAATCCAGAGCCCAGAGTGAATTCGGGGTTTCTTATCAGTTGCCTTCCGCCATAGAGGCCAGCTTTGTGAGAACCTGGAATGAAATATAAGCATCCGTTCTCCAACGTGGCGTCTTCTAGAGCGATCCAAAACCCAGTTACTTTGAAGGGAGTTGTATAGAGAAACGTTGAATCTTGGTGTGCAATCACTTCGCCGCCGATATGAGGCTGTTTAAATATATACATACTCTGTGGTACAAGTGGGTTGACAAGCTCTAAACTTTTCCCCAAATCTTTCATTTTTGTACTGAAAGTAACTTTCCGAAAGGCTTGTTTATAAACATGAAGGGCGTGGCCAATTTTGTTTAGTGCCTTATGCTTTTCTACTTTCAGTTTCCCTTCTTCGTTCTTAGCACCATCTTCAAAGAAGAATCTAATTTTGTCACCACTGGTCAGGAAATAATCTGTTGATGCTTTTTTCATCTCATCGCTGGTTTTAAAGACGAAATTGTGTTCCTCTGGATTCATGTCATCGACAATTTGGTGGCATTCCTTCTTTAGAGAATCAACTTCATCTTCTGACAGAAAATTCTCCATCACTAGAAACCCGTCTTCCTTGAATTTGCTAATTTGTGCTGGTGTAGCCATTTTAACTGTAATTACCAATTTTTGAAATTTCAGTGACCTGGAAAACATAATACAACAATTTTAAGCGTTAGTTTTGTTTCGAGATGACCCCCCCCCCCCCCCCTTGCGCTATCCCCCACCACTCGCCTAGGGAATAATGTAACCAGTTTGCCATTCATGGCTTTTCGCCATTGATAATGATTTAAAGGAAAATAAGCTCCCTTTAATTTTATTTTTTTTTAAAATTTAACACTAAAGGTATGGAAACATCCTTTAACAATTGAAATTTCGAAATGTTAGCGAAGTTGTATCATCGATGTGCGCAGGGAGCGCGGTGGCTCAGTAGGTAGAGGTGCAGGCTGCAAGCCGAGAGGTCCTCGGTTCGAATCCCACCAGCGGCAACCGCGTTGTGTCCTTGGGCAAGACACTTCACCCCCATTGCCCATGTGGGGGCACGGTGACGTCGTGTACTAAGGCGTACTGCACGTCGATGGTGCTTTTGTCTTCAACCAATACTAACCCTGCTTGTGTGGAGTTAGTATGTTGGGGAGCTGACAGTTGCTCGCCGTTGCTCTGTGATTCTCCCCGGGTACTCCGGCTTCATCCACCCGTAAAACTGTCACGGTCATGGTTAGCCATTGTGTAGAAATGTGTGACCTTAAACCCCAATAAATCAATCATCGTTATGTTTGGAAACTATCGGGGGGGGGGGCGGAAAAAAAATTGCGTGAACATAGGTGGGGTTGTCAAGTGAAACAAAATGTGCGTAAACAGTTAATGCATTTTTTTCCTTTTTCACTGTTATGGCATCCTTTGTGCCTCAAACAGTAACAAAATGTCACCAATTAACACCGTAAAAGCATCATTGACAAAAGTTACCCCCTTTTTTTTTCTTTTTTTCTTAGGGTTTAACGACACATTAACAGCCAGGGTCATATCATGTCGGTGACAGTTTTAAGGGTGGGGGAAGCTGGAGTACCCGGAGAGAACCACCGGGCAACGACGAACAGCTGTCAGCTCTCCAACATCGTAACTCTGAATTCTGCACCGCGGCACAGGCAGGGTTGGATTGGTTGAAGACATACGCACCATCGATGTGCAGTAGGCCTTAGTACACAGCGTCATCGTGCCCCCATGTAGGCAATCGGGCTGAAGTGCCTTGTCCAAGGACACAACGCGGGAGCGCGAAGTTACCCCCTTAATACGAAACATATTGGAGAATTTCACCAAAAACTGACTTAAGGATAGGGGTGGGTGTCCGATATTGAACGGAAAAAAAATTGTCCGACAATTTTCTCCTAAAGACAGCTTAAACCTTTATCCAACGTAACAACCAAAACCAAAAGGTGCTATTCTCAAAAATCGCCAATTAATTTTCATTATTTTTCATTTTTTTTTTGTATCAAAAATAAAGGTTATGACCCCTCGTTGGAACGAGCTCGTCGAGCTCGTTCCAATGTGGGGTCATAACCTATGTTTTTGTTAGACATAAAATGAAAAAAATTAGTTATTCAAGAATTCTTTTGCAAGTGTCGTCTGCTTTTCATGTTAGGTAAATGGTTAAAGTCGACTAGAATATCAATTCACAACATAATTCATTAATATTCGAGTTGTTTTTGTATGGAACATTCTTTAAAATGAAACATAGTATATATAATACAGTCTAATGAGACATAATAGCCAGGTGTGACTGAGTTTTCAAAATGAAAAAAAATTGAAAATATAATTTTTTATTATATGCTAGCCTGTGAATTATCGTAAATTAACTAAAAGATATTTTTCTATATCCACCGACTCGATGGATACCGAGGAATATCCCTCAGTAGCTTCCTAAATGACGTCACGCTACGCCGCATAACGTCGCCTAGAAGGAACGATCAGCTGATCTTTGTTATTTTATTAAACGTACGCAGTTCTCGTTTAATAGGGCTGAATATTGTGCAAATAAAATGTATCGTACCAAATAATAAAAAGAAAATCTACTCTATTTTAGTCAGTATCTGGAACTATTTCATGAGTGTGGACCTGAAAGTTTTATTTTTCACGAGCGTTTTTTCAGTGTGTGTGTGTGGGGGGGGGGGGGGGGGGGGGTGCAGTAACCGGTTCTGGTCAGGTCACCGAAGTTAAGCAACGTCGAGCCCAGTTAGTCCTTGAATGGGTGACCGTCTGAGTAATCGATTCGGAATCCCGCGTTGTGTCCTAGGGCAAGGCACTTAACCCCCATTGTGCACATGGGGGCACGATGACGCCGTGTACTAAGGCGTACTGTACTAACCCTGCCTGTGCTGCAGTGCGGAGTTACGATGCTGGGAAGCTGGCAGCTGCTCGTCGTTGCTCGGTGGTTCTCTCCGGGTACTCCGGCTTCCTTCACCCGTAAAACTGTCACGGTCATGATTAATCATTGTGCATAATATGTGACCTTAAACACCAATAAATAAAAAAAATAATAAATATTTTCAGTAGCTTCCTAAATGACCTTACGCTTTGGCGCATGAAGTCGCCTTGAACTCGCCTGGAAGGAGCGGTCAGCAACTTTTTGTTATTGTCTTGAAACTGTTTGCAGTCGAATTGGGTTGAATGTTGGGCAGTAAAATGTTAGGAAGCATAGAATAAAAAAGAAAATCTACACTGTTTTAGTGAATATAGGGAATTATCTCATTCGTGTGAACCTGAAAGTATTATTTTCAGGTCCACACTCACGGTATAATTTCCGATATTCACTAAAACAGCGTAGATATCCTCTATTTATTTCAACAAAAGCAAAAAAAGTCTGATTTAACAAAAACAAAAAGGTTTTTTTTTTTTTATAGCTATCCCATGCAGATGTCAAAATAAAAACAAGGTTTGCTCTTCTTGAGCCAGAGTAAAAACAAGTTCCCATTTGCTCAACCAAGATTTGCAACATATGCACGGTTACGGTATAGGGAGTACTGAATTAATTATGGGCACAGCAGACAGAGTGCTCATATATGCCTGCACAAGCCGTGCTTGACAGAAACTAAGCTTTTCGAAGCGCATATCACTGCATATCAGAGATAAAATTAGAGAAAGTTTATTCAAATTTGATTTAAAATCAAATGTTTCTGGGGAAAAAGAATAAATGAGTTTCATTTGCAAGGTACACACCAAGGAACTAGATTTGTAAGCATATTACGTTATACATTTAAGTTTGTTTGATCTGGTTTGATTGGGGTTTTACATCGCTTTCAACATCTGTGGCTATATGATGCCTATATCACGACGTTGTTGGTTCCCAAGATGAAGGTAAAAATACCCAAACAGACCCACTAGATGGCCTAAGGAATCCACCAATTACTGGAGAGGAACTAAGAAGCTCATCAACACAGAGACCTCAATATAAGGATGTAATTCCTCAGAATTTGCTACATCAATATAGTGAAAACTAATGTCTATGCGAACAGCCAGATCATCACTACTGTGCTTTTACAACCTGGCAACTAAATGTGGACATATTATACCCGGGCACACACTGGTTGTGTTCAACCGATGATCGGAACCAGCGATCGCAATCGGCCAATTGTGGGCAATCGGATGACAACGGTAACGACTCCTGGAACATCGGTTCAAACGATTCTTGCCAAGCATTTTGTGATAACTCATTAACCGCATTTTATTATCTTCTGCAAACGTTCAATTGTTACTGTAAAATGATGTCAATGATACTATTCAATAAAGTTGAGAAACAACCACAATGTGTATTCTTATCTCTTTAGACGTCCCTTTACGGACATAAAAGTTAAACGACATGTGAAGCTTATAATTGAGCGATCTTGCGGCAATCGCCAGTACATACCGAAGGTTGCACTCCAGTGACTCAGGTCGCAGTAAAATTACCAGTCGAGCGCATCTGGGCGGTACACGTGACTCCGAGAGCCACTTTTACCGCCCAAGTGTGCGCGACTGGAAATTTTACTGCGTCAACAAAGTTTAACACTCTGGCAAATGTTCAATTTAATCAAAACGGTAGTTCTTTCTAGCCTCGACGTGTCTAAGTAGTGCACGGTATTACAATCGGCATCGAAATTGGCCAATTGTGAGCTCAAATGACCGGTAATCGGTCAGCGGCCAGTTTGGTTAATCGGTTGAACGCTAATTAGGAAAAGGCTCAAATGAGCTTTATAGTAACGTGTCTTTCTGAACTGATGTGAATCTGATGAGTCTTGAAAGATGCATCTGATAGAGTAAATGGAAACATGTTTGAAGATATAAAAATATGCCTCGACTGTGCAAATACTGGGAAGTTAGCATGCCAGTCTGCGTAATTTTAGAAGGAGCAATGTTTTCGCATTCACTACATGTACCTGTCACGTTATATAGGACTGATTTGCCGGTATATGATGGCATAATCTGCTGAACTCGCAGGAAATTTGCAAAAGCTTTGTAAACGAAGGGTTAACGGGATATAAAGTATGACATAAATAAGGAACTCCCCCGCCCCACCCCCGGGTATTCCTTTATTATCGTGTGTTATGGTAAATACATACGAGTTTTGCATGTATGCATAATGCGTTTGAAGTTGGTGTTTGAGTGCCTAAGTTTTTAAACATGTATGAGAAGGGGTGGGTCTAAAAATGTCATGGAAAAAATATGCAGGAAGGGATGGGTGGGTCAAAAAATCTGAAAAATAACCAGACCTGTTCGTAAGAACAGCTAACCGAAAACCCCAGCAGTGTGCAGGTCAACCCAAAATGAAGATTTATATCAAGTCCATTTTTTTGACATTAATATTCCTCATAACACCTGCATTGGTCACTGGCTAGACATGAATACGATACACCAAAAGGATACACATGCATATCAAATAAGAAGTCATTCCACCAAGTTCTTTCAAGCTATTATGATTGAATTTCAGTGTGACGAGTACCAAGTCCATAAAGGACAATAACTCTGAAAATAATACTCCAATCAATAACAGCAGCAATGCATTATGGGTAGACATCAATAGGATCAGGGATGAGAATGGCAAGCAACAAAATTCGCTGAAATTTGTGAAAATTCCCACATTTTTAGGATAAATTTGTGAAAATCAGGTTTCTTAAAAAAAATGTAAGAGCACAAAATGAACCTTTTGATTGAGAAATATTTAATTTCTATACATTTGCGTGAAAATGGTTTTTTAAGACCATTTTCATACAAATTGATAGAAATGAAATTTCAGTACTATCTGGGGCATGAATTCGCTGAAATCAGGAAATTTGCTGAACAATCTCATCCTTGTAGGATACACTTGCATACCAAATATCAAGTCATTCTATCCAGAAACGTGGCTAGAGGTTTCCGATTGGGGGTGTATGGTAGTGAATTTCCAACTATGGGGAGGGACCGGGCGGGAAAACCACCTCCCCATCCCTCCCCATAGTTGGAAATTCGCTACCGAGAAACATTTTGAAAAAGGGCATAAAATTGATTCTGTTAACTGAAATGCCAACACATTTATGATAAAATTATCAGGTTATTATTATTTGGTATTCTTCTGGGAATTGAATGCATGCTAAACAAATGCTCAAGCTGAGAACTTTGAGCAATCTACACTGTCCTAACATTAAATTAGATCTTATGTAGGAATGATCAGTTTCGATGTTTTATCATTTTATAACGGTGAATGATGGAATTAACTCAGGATAACAATTTTACATTTTGTGATTTTCTTGAAGTGCATTTCGAGGAATTTCGTCTTATTACGATAAGTAACGTACTGTAGAAATCTGGTACCGATTGATATCATGCATACTTATGAAGTTCGATATTGCTTACACTGTAGTTGTAAATAGTAACAGTTGGAATTTTTGCCGATTTGAAACCGAGTTGGCATTTTGGGAAGTAAAGGAGACATCACCATGACCAAAGAAGGTCTAAAATCCAGATAGATGGAATTTCCAATTAATAATGACTTGCCCTCCGAATTTCCAACTACAGGGAATTTTTGCCAGGATTGGAGGAGGGGGGGGGGGGGGTGACACCTCTCCTGTCGCCAAGCCCTTGATTCTACCACATACTTCACAAGTTATTCATCATGGCCCCTCAGGGACTCATACAACTAAAAATGGGTTCTCCAGAAGGTATCCTCGATAGGTATCCTCCAATAGCAAGGCGCCATGTCATAGGTATCCTCAAATACTGAAATGAGGCTACGAGTGATAGTAAATTAGGTCTCATTGAGGTATTTTTCATAGTCTTCATGGCCTCAACCGAAATGAGGTTAAGAGGGATAGTAAATTAGACCTCATTGAGGGATTTTCTCATAGCCCTCATGGCATCAAACGACTAAAAAGGGATTCTGCAGAAGGTATCCTGGATAGGTATCCTCAAATAGTACGTCGCCATGCCATAGGTATCCTCAGATCATGAAATGAGGCTAAGAGTAATAATAAATTAGGCTTCATTGGGGGATTTTTTTACAGCCCTCATCATCATCATCAGTCATGGTCTCAAGGTGTGGTTAAGAGGGATAGTCGATTAGACCTCATTGAGGGATTTTCTCATGGGGGGGGGGGGGGGGGGGGATAACTCTGCATTAAGATTATCAACAAAAAAATCAAGCAATCTGATTGGTTAGTTAGCGCCAGTAAAGTGAACCGATTGGGTGATCTAGATAAATGAAAACAACAAGAGTACTCGGAATAGGGTCAGAACTAACAAGAACAGACCACAAAAGCTAAATATAGCAACAATAAGCAAAGCTCTTCTACTCGCCCTACTCTCCTGGAGTATACTCCAGGACAAACGAAAATGGTCGGGTAGACGAAAACTACTGCATTGATAGACAGAAGCAGAGGATTCTGAAAGAATTCGAAATAGTACAACTTGTCGGTTGTTTTGTGGTAATTCTACAAATCGGGAAATTACTCTTGTACAAAGGAACACACCCTCCGAACATACCCACATCCTATTAGAAGCCTTTGAGTAACATAGCAACCATGTTCTAGCATAGAACCCAAGATTGCGACCTCCAGTATACAAAATGGACGACGGAAACGCCTATCACCCTAACAACACGCGCTGTGCATGCGCACTAGGACCACGTATCACTATAGTGATGACGTCACAAGATGGCCGCTCACGCGGGTTACCATGTCAACACAACATGGCGCCACTTGGTATCGTGACATTACGTCACGTCAGGGGTCTTGCCAATAGGGGACGATCCATAGCTCTCCTACTACTTATGAGGCCTAAGATCGAATGGGATACGGCTGGCTTCGGATAGGTAAAAACAGACGCGGTAATTAATATTATTCATGCATTCAGGCAATGGGAGAAAACTCAGAATTAAGGCCCTGTGAATTAAAATTTCGAACACTGAATTGAATCCCGAACTGGAACCAGGAAACGGATTTCGAATCGAAACGAATCCCGAAAAGAATCTCACCGCTCTTCGGGACTGTCGATATTGCACCATTTCACAACAGTGAACAGTTAATACTGTCAGTCTCCAATCACGTACTGACTTTAACGGTAACTCTTCTGTTTGCGCGGAAAAAATGGAATCAAACATATAAAATTTTACTACCCTGAATGCGCATGCGTGAGAAATGGAGATGTGACCACGACTATCTAATTTCCTATATCCGTCTCTGGGAGTTAAATAAATACTTTCATTTTCGACTAAATAAAAATGTTTCTCAACAGAATAGACGGGCATACAATCAAAATAGTTTATGACTTGCTCTTTAAACTGTCATTGAATACTTATTGACAAAATGCGCTCTTCGCGGTTTTGCTTACGATTTTGACATTTCAACTGTGTGCACTGCCTTAAATATTCATTAAAATGCACCAATGGGGGTCACGTGAAAGTTAGAAAAATACATTAAACGCTGGTGGGTGGGTTGGATGGACATATGTTTGTAGACAGCAAAAACAACTTTTATTTGTTCAGTAAAAACATTGTAGATGTGGAATTGTTTTAATCGTTCCATTTAACCTTGAAAGAGGGCGTTTTTGTATTTTTGTGTCTTTCTGGAAGACTGCGCGGCACTCAAGACGGCGCTCCGCATCACACTGATATTGTTGAAAATCCAAGTAGGAAGGAGTACACATGAATCTGATTTTACTGTGGACAGCAGTTCAGAATCATTGTTGTCAATTCGACAGTCACGTCATGCTGCAGTTGCTGCCTTGCAGAAGTTTCGCATTTCGTTAGGCAGGGAGGATGATGTTTGACAGTCTTCATCCAAACTTTCCGACTGCTATATCCCTTTGATCACTTATTTTAACCCTTTACCTAACATGAAAAGCAGACGACACTTGCAAAAAAAAATTCTTGAATGACTATTTTTTTTTCATTTTTTGTCTCAAAAACATAGGTTATGACCCCTCGTTGGAACGAGCTCAGCGAGCTCGTTCCAACGAGGGGTCATAACCTATGTTTTTGAGACAAAAAATGAAAAAATAATGAAAATTATCTGGCGATTTTCGTGAATAGCGCTGGCCGGTTTTGGCCGTTACGTTGGGTAAAGGGTTAAAGACAAAACAAAAAACTGTTTGCCGGTGGGAGGATGTCGGAACTATTTCTACTTTTAATTCCTGCCTCGTCACTGTTTAGTTTCAGTTGTGTTAAAACCGGATGTATTCGATGCTTTCATATCAACAATAAACAAAAAAGTGTTTTCCTATTCAGTCGTATTTCCATACAGTCCTCCCAAAGGATTCATATCATATTAGCAGTTGGTTTTGGCTAGATTCTCACACACATAATTCTCTGGTCGTCTCACGGCATATGTAATTTCGGAAAGCTGTGTAATATTAAGGGTAGTTATTGTTGATCTTGCGACAATAGGTGTGCTATTTATTTTTTTTACTTCTTTATTGCTCTTTAAGATCACGTCCAGCAGCTTCGGCTATATCATAGCCGCAACATAGCCTAGGTATGGAGTCATGTTTAATCATTCGTTTATACCTATTTTGTGGGAGCGCGGTGGCTCAGTGGTAGACTGTTGGACTTCTATACTAGAGGTCCCGAGTCGCGATCCCCGTCCGGGACGGCCCGCGTTGTGTCCTTGGGCAAGGCATTTTATACCGGTTGCCTACATGGGGGCACCATGACGCCGTGTACTAAGGCTTACTGCACGTCGATGGTGCATATGTCTTTAACCGCTGTAACCCTGCTTGAGCGGAGTTTGAACAGAGTTAGAATGTTGAGGAGCTGACAGGTGCTCGTCGATGTTACGTTGGGTCAAGGGTTAATGATTTGGAATATAAACGCTGATGTCTGTGAAACCCGCAAATGTGTTTACATCGAAAAAAAGAAAAAGAAATTTTGAAGATGCACTTACTTAACTGAGGTTCGATACATTATAGTACAGTCTAATTGCACGATGATAGTGCATCATTTGTCATCAATATAATTACACCAAGCGTCATAAATTGGAACGAAGTTGTCGCTATTCAGAATTAAAACTCGTCAACTCACTCGTGTGCAGTTACCGTTATCACCAAATGTGACGTGGATTGGGAAGGGCTCAACTGTAGCTAATTCTTACTGCTTATTTATCAATTCCAGTTTTATTAGGGTTTAACGACACATTAACAGTCTGGGTCATATCATGTCGGTGACAGTTTTACGGGTGGAGGAAGCTGGAGTACCCGGCGAGAACCACCGAGCAACGACAAGCAGCTGTCAGCTCGACAACATCGTAACTCTGCACCGCGGCAGTTAGATTGGTTGAAGACATGCGCAACATCGCAGTACGCCTTAGTACACAGCGTCATCGTGCCCCCATGTAGACAATCGGGGTTAAATGCCTTGCTCAAGGACACAACGCCTGAGCGCGAATCAGTCGCTGAAATGGTCACCCATCCAACTACTAACCGCGCTCGACGTTGCTTAACTTCGGTGATCTGACGAGAACCGGTTACCGCGACGCCACCCCCTCCCCCTTCGACACACCTTGGAACTAGGGTTTACTATATTCCCTGTTTTTTAGGAACCGGGAACGGGAATGAAATTACTCTCAAAACCGCGAAATTTCCCGGGTAATATCAAGCAAATTTACGAGGGTAATATGACGCATTTATTTTAATGATAATGAGTTATTTGATTGGCAATCTCCCATCTCCAAACGGAAAAGTTCTTTTCCTAAGATAAGTTTGAAAACCCAAACCCCTTCAATCTCGTCTTTATTTTCAGAATAACTCGCATTATCACCCCTATATTCTCCAACATCAACACCCTCTTCACTGCCATCACCAGTCTCCTCTGCTTGCGGCAGTGAAGAGAGTGTTGACGTTGGAGGAGGTAGTGAACAGTGATACTAGAAATTCTGAAAATGAATTCGAGTTTGAACTTTGAAGCAGGTGAATAAGATCTTGCTGTTAGAAGGGAGGGAGTATCCCCCAGAACTAGTCGAGAGCTACAGTGATTTGTTGAAAATGGTTCCTTGCCCAAGGACACAATGTACTTTGCCCAAGGACACAATGCAGTTATCCCTGTTGTGGATCGAACCGTGGACCTATCGGTTTCAAATCCAATGCTGTAACCAATGAACAATCGTGCTCCCGAAACTTTACATAAGTATCAAAATCTACTCATGGCACAAATGAGAGCAGTTACAGTGTGAATTATAGGGCTGTCACGATTAATCGATTAATCGGTTGTCGATCGGTCACGCCGAAATCGATTAGTATTTTTTGTTGTCGACGTATCGCTAAATTTTACCCCGTTTTAGACGTTTAATAATTAAAAAAATGAAAGTGTCAATGACACTGTAGCTTAACTTGTCTGTGTGTTGAATTTGATGAATTTGATGAAAAGGATAATGTTCAATGTTTATGAAAGGATTATGAAATAAGACAAGAATTGTGATAATTGGGAATATGTTAATTTCTGTTCCCTGTATGCTATGTTTTTAATAAAAATAATATGAAGTGTACACTGTACTAAAGGGCGGATGGGTGGGTTAATATGACCTCACAGTTAATGTATGTGGCCCTCACAGTTAACGTATGTCAACGAAAGTTACAAAGTTACAGTGAAATTATTCCAAAACGAGTCATCCTATCAAGTTACATTGAAATCTCTTCATAAATATGGCCTGTAGACTGTGCTAAAGGTTTTCGGGCTTCAGGCCTGTGCAGCCATGACGGTTGATCGATTACTACTAAAAGGGGACGTCCTCATCTCGACATTATACTGAGTCATTCTTATAAGTTACAATGAAATCCCTTCAAAAATACGACCTGTAGTCTGTACTAAAGTTTTTCGGGTTTTGGGCTCGGGAAGCCATCGGGTAGAAGGATCGCGACCAAAATGGGACGTGGTCATCTGGGCATCATCTGGAGTGATCCAACGAAGTTGCAGTGAAATCCCTTCATAAATGTGACCTGTAGACTTGGCTGAAGGTGTTCGGGCTTCAGGCCCCTGAAGCCGTCACAGTTGACCAATCACCACCAAAAGGGGATGTCATCATCTAGGCATTATATGGAGTCAACCTAAAAAGTTATAATGAAATCCTTACATAAATACGACCTACAGACTATGCTAAAGGTTTTGGGGTTTTGGGCTCGAGCAGCCATCAAGGCTGAATGATTGCGACCAAAAGGGGACGTTCTCGCCGAGACATTATTTGGAGTCCTCCTACTAAGCTGCAATGAAATCCCTTCATAAATATGACCTGTAGACTGTGCTAAAGATGTTCGGGAGTCGGGCCCCTGTAGCCGTCACGGCTGCCCAATCATGTCCAAAATGGGACGTTCTCATCTAGACATTATATGAAGTCAACCTACCAAGTTACAATGGAATCTCTTCATACATATGAACTGTAGACTGTGCTAAAAGTTTTCGGGCTTCGGGCTCGGGCTACCATCATGGTTGAATGATCGCAACTAAAAGGGAAATTCTCATCTGGGCATCATCTGGAGTGATCCCAGAAAGTTACAATGAAATCCCTTCATAAATATGACCTGTAGACTGTGCTCCAGGTTTTCGGGCTCCGGGCACCTGTAGCCGTCACAGTTGACCAATCACGACCAAAGGGGGATGTGATCATCTAGGCATTATATGGAGTCAACCTAACAAGTTGCAATGAAATCCTTCGATAAATACGACCTATAGACTATGCTAAAGGTTTTTGGGCTCGGGCAGCCATCAGGGCTGAATGACCGCGGCCAAAAAGGGACGTTCTCATCTCGACATTATTCGGAGTCATCCTACCAAGTTACAATAAAATCCCTTCATAAATATGACCTGTAGACAGTGCTAAAGGTTTTCGGGCTTCGGGCCCCTGTAGCCGTCACAGTTGCCCAATCACGTCCACAAGGGGACGTTCTCATCTAGACATTATATGAAGTCAACCTACCAGGTTACAATGGAATCCCTTCATAAATATGACCTGTAGACTGTGCTAAAGGTTTTCGGGCTCGGGCAGCCATTATGGTTGAATGGTCGCAACCAAAAGGGGACATTCTCATCTGGGCATCATCGGGAGTGATACTACAAAGTTACAATGAAATCCCTTCATAAATATGACCTGTAGACTGTGCTCAAGGTTTTCGGGCTTCGGGCCCCTGTAGCCGTCACAGTTGACCAATCACGAACAAAAGGGGATGTCAACATCTAGGCATTATATGGAGTCAATCTAACAAGCTACAATGGAATTCTTCCATAAATACGACCTATAGACTATGCTAAAGGTTTTTGGGCTCGGGCTGCCATAAAGGCTGAATGATCGCGACCAGAAGGGGTCGTTCTCATCTAGATATTATTTGGAGTCATCCTACCAAGTTACAATAAAATTCCTTCATAAATTTGACCTGTAGACTGTACTAAAGGTTTTCGGGCTTCGGGCTCCTGTAGCCGTCATAGTTGGACAATCACGTCCAAAAGGGGACGTCCTCATATAGACATTATATGAAGTCAACCTACGAAGTTACAATGAAATCCCTCCATACATATGACCTGTAGACTGTCCTAAAGGTTTTCGGCTCGGGCAGTCGTCATGGTTGACAGATCGCAACCAAATGGGGAAGTTCTCATCTTGACATCATCTGGAGTCATCCTACCAAGTTACAATTAAATCCCTCCATATTAAATATGACCTGCAGACTGTTCTAAAAGTTTTGGGGTTTCGGGCTTGGGCAGCCATCACGGTCGACAGATCATGACCAAAAGAGGACGTTCTCATCAAGGCATTATACAGAGGCATCCTACCAAGTTACAATGAAATCCGTTCATAAATACGACCTGTAGACTGTGCTAATGGTGTTCGGGTTTTGGGCTCGGGCAGCCATACCAGTTGACCGATCGCTACCAAAAGGGGGTGTTCTCATCTAGACAGGACCCCAAACTTGCATATAAAATGCCGTGACGATCAGACAAGAACTACGGGGTGTAGCCTGTGCTAAAGGAAAATGTGAACAGACTCTCAGACTCACAGACTAACAGACTTCGGCTCGCGTGATGGCAATAGCTTATCTTGACTTTGTCAAGTTAAGCTAAAATGGATGAAAAAAACTATTGCTGCTGAAGGTAAAAGGTCAAGAACGTTGACGTTAAACCTCAAGAAGCCGTTAAAAGCATTTGTCTTTCTTTGAAGTTCTGAACTTTTGAACTGTCAGTGTAATAATCAAGACCGGAAGTTCGCAACTGACGACCGGTCTTAATTATTACATTGACGGTTTAAAAGTTCAGAACATCAAAGTTTTGAACGTACCTAAAAGAGGATCGTCATCGTTGTTTACTTGAGGTTGGTCAGCTAACTCGAACTTCATTTTTAACGACTTCAAAGAGAGGGAGAGGGGATGGGGTCATCTATGCACTATTAATCGATTAATATCGATTAATTGTGACGATTAATCGATTCCTAAATTAAAAAATCGTGACAGCCCTGCAGATGAGAGCGGTTAACGTGTGAATTAGCACTCTGGGTCTCCAGGCTGAGGTTACGAATTCAACCATTCTCACAATTAAATTGACCATGAATGTGTGCTAAAATGTCCAAGTGCTAAAGAAATATCAAAACAAGGATGTAAACAAATACTTTGTGCATATTCCTGGGTCTGGGAAGATGTCCTGAAACAAGTACCGGGTGGACATTTTGAAGATAATGTGTTCAAAGTACCTACATGCACGTATGCAAGGCACCACAGGATCATAAAAGATTTTGGAGATGTGCTGAAAAATAATGACAGTACAGCTGAAAGGCTTTGAATTTCATTCGCTTCGGTCTCATGAAAAAAAAAATCGGTTTCGAATCGCTTCTTCTGTATGTTAAAAATCTAATAACACTTCAAACCCCTTTACTTGGAAAAATCCGCAATAGTTCACACGACACTGCTCACACCAAGCGCTATCGAATGAAAAACGAAATGCTAAAATATTTGTGGGAACCCAGGGGGAGGCTACCAAGAATTTGCAATACGTGACGTGGGAGTGGGTGGGTCTCTTGAGTGCGCCATAAAATGTGCATTTCCAACTTGTGCAATTTTTTTAATTTTTTAAAAATATATCAATATATCAGCTAATGTGTACCATCATTTGTGTTTCAAACCTTAAAGATGATGTTGTACATCACACTCTTAACATAAATACAACATCAGGAGGCTTTATATGTGAGAATATTGGGCTTAAACTGGGAAAATGTCACACGTTAGTAGGGGGTGGGTGTCTTGTTCCAAATGTAGAAAATGTGCAGACAATATTTTAGGAACAATTCAAATGAAAATTTGTTCCCGTATATGTACACCTGCTCTGGCCAAGCCTGATAATAAACAGCTTGTCATTTGTAGATTGGGGCCCACAGCAGCCCACAGAGGTTTAAATTGGTGGTACCAGTTTAAACCTTTGCCTAACATGAAAAGCAGACGACACTTGCCAAAAAATGATTGAATAACTAATTTCTTTCATTTTTTGTCTCAAAAACATAGGTTATGACCCCTCATTGGAACGAGCTCGACGTGCTCGTTCCAATGAGGGGTCATAACCTATGTTTTTGAGACAAAAAATGAAAAAATAATAAAAATTAATTGGCGATGTTTGAGAATAGCGCTGACTGTTTTTGGCCGTTACGTTGGGTAAAGGGTTAAGAACATTATGAAAACACCCTAAAGACAGCTGTGCCTACTAAGTTTATAAGCTTATTTTGGATTTTAATGGGAGAGTGGGGGTGGGTGCCTGAGAACGGTAGTAGAAAATTTGCACGTAGTGGGTGGGTGTAAAAAGGAGCCGAATAAAAAATAGGACGTCACGTCTTGCAAATTTTTAGTGCCCCCCCCCCCCCCCCCTTGGGGAACCTGTGTTTTTTTTTTTGTTTCCGTTATTTTGCCCTTACGGAACCTGCACGAAAACGGAACGGAACGAGCTTTTTCGTGAACTTTGCAATGCCTGCTCCAGCTTACTAATCCTGCACTGTGTCGCCTTACCGCACTGCGCTATCACTTTGGCAACTGGGATAAGTGCCTTGTCTAAGGGCAAGGCGTAAATAACCCGAGTCAGGGTCGAACCTTCGATACAGGTCCAACGCTGTATCCAACGAGCCCCCGGGCTCTCAGATATTATATTATATTACATAAATTTTCAAATTTGCATTATCTCAATTTTTAAACTCATCGTTCAATCATGTGGTTGCTGTGGTAAAGGTAGTGGGACATACAGCGACATAGCCAAGGAATCCGAAGGGACATGGCCCCCTAAAAAATAGAGTGCCCCTCCCCCCCTTCCCCCCTAAACATGGTAAAATTAAGGAAATTTACTTACCCGACCAGATAAAATAACGACGGTAATGACATGAACACAATCTCCGACTCTCCGTGGCTCACTAAATTATGGAATACTGATTTGCCACTGTTAATTTATAAAAAAAAAAAGCGCCACGGGCCTGAAGCGCTCAAGTTGAACAGAACACGATATAAACAGAGTCCAAGAATGAATCAACATTAAGCAATCCATCTTCATAGAATACATTGTCAATCCTTGAGCCCCTCAGGAGTGGTAAAAACAGTCCAAGCATCATGCCTTTTCTTCAGTTCATCATAATGTAAAATGTGGAGCCCCTTGATACAACCTATATGTGGATTAATCTTATTTACACCACTCTAGAGGGAACTGAATACAAAATTTCTGTTCTTCAGCTACATGGTCAATTCCGGCTCCCATAGGGAGAGCAAATATTTACCCAGACACTTGATTTGAACAAAGTTAAATCTGACCTTCCTTGGGGCGTTGTATTCAAAAAATGAAAGCAATCTGCCGGTGGATCTGACGATTTTTAAAGAAATTTCCTCATATCGCACTTAGCTAAATTTCTGGTTCCCATATGGAGCCCAAATATTAACCTAGGCTCTCGAATTGAACAAACTTGAATCTGACCCCCGACCCCCCTAGAGATGTTGTATACCAAATATGAAAGCATTCCGACTGGTGGATCTGAAGAAGAAGATTTTGAAAGAACTTTCTTCATATTGCCCTAAGTTATTTATTTATTTATTAGGGTTTAACGGCACATTAACAGCCAAGGACCTATCGTGTCGGTGACGGTTTTGTGGGTGGAAGAAGCCGGAGTATCCGGAGAGAATCACCGGGCAACGACGAGCAGCTGCCAGCTTCCCAACATCGTAACTCCGCCCTGCAGCACAGGCAGGGTTAGGTTGGTTGAAAACATGCGCACCATCGACAATTTGGGCCACCATAGCGAGCCCAAATATATACCTATGGACCCGATTTGAACAAACTTGAATATGACACCCCCCCCCCCCCCCCCCTAATGATTTTGTATACCAAATCTTGAACCTGACCCTCATAACAATGATGTATACCAAACATTAAAAGATTCTGACTGGTGGCTTTGAAAAAGATGATTTTTAAAAAATATTCCCCATATTGCCCTTAGTTAAAAATTTGGGCTCCTGTATTGAGCCCAAATATGAACCAATGGTCTTCATTTTAACACACTTGTATCTGACCCTCTATGTATGATGTATACAAAATATCAAAAGATTCTGACCATTGGTTCTGGAGAAAAGAATTTTTAAAATTTTTGCAAAGACGCTGACACAGCATTTATTCCATGCCCTCTACAGAACACCCTAACATAATTTATTTTTATCGTTCAATGCAACTCCTCCTAAGGGTGCTTCATACCAAATAACTGTTCTCTGTTCCGTGTGGTTTGGGAAATATGGGCGTTTGAAAATTAGTGTTGTACGGTTAACCGGTTTTATAAGTCGGTTTCGGTTTTGCTTGAAAACCGAAACCGAAACCGTGTAACTGGTAAATGAGTACGGTTTCGGTTTTTTCCTAAAATGTCGGGAAGAGATGGTTTCTTTATTCAGTTTGCACTAACAATGTCTGAAATGTCAAGCTTTGTCAGGAAATAACAATGTCGTCAATGCACGCCACATTCTGGGTGAAAAGGGGTCACTGCAGCATGTCCAGATCACTCGAGAATGATGTTTGACAAGTTGTCAATCACACATCGTTGGCGTAAAAATGGGTTGTGTTTTCTGTGAGAATGACAAAACAGACAGCCAACACGCCTACATTTCACTGATTACAGGAAATACCTTGCGCAATTGGCTTTGTTTTTGAACTGGTTTGTCTGACATAGTCAATCAGTTTAATTAAAATTACTTATCTACAATCTGTTGGACAGTGAATAATATCATATCAGAAAAAGGTCTTGGCATTTCATTGTCGTATTCGAAAATAACATTAATTTTGTCACGGGTTTCCCCACCACGTGTTTCGTATGTAGTCTGTTGCCTCCCTTGATGTGCTTATCCGCGAAGAGGTTTTATTGTGCGGTTCAGTCTGGGGACGTTCCGACCTGAGACGATTTGTCCTGAAGGTTTCGGCCAACTAAAAACATGAAACCGCAAGTTCTTATTCTATTTAGTTCAATATATGAAGGCCAAAACGTCTTAAACCGAAACGTCCCAAGACCGAATCGTCCATATCCACGGGAAAAAGCTGCGTTCCGTAATATCACTGTCAAGGTGCCACGGTTGCATAACTTGCATTCCCACACAACTAACTTTAAGGGGGCCAACCAAAGGAACAAATCAGCGGTGGCAAGAGGCAAACGCAAAAAAGTCACAATATATAACAGTACACCAGTGAATTTGTGAAATCAATTCTGTTGAGCTAAAACCATTGCATGGGGGGGGGGGGGGGGGGGGGTTAGATAGACAATAGGTATTTGGTAAAGTGGTTCGTTTTGAAGCCCACCCAGCTACAAACAATATGACTTTCCCATTCTAGACTGACATGAAATAATTGCTGATTATTTTACTAGGGCGGGTGGTGGCACTAGTCACCAATGTGAGTGTGTGTGTGTGTGTGTGTGGGGGGGGGGGGGGGGGGGTACTGAAAAGAGTTCATACATCAGTTCATTATCAGGTATGTTAGGATGGGTGTCTAGGTGACCCACTTGGCAACGCTTGTTATTATTTGCAATGGCTGGTAGGGTCACTTTGTTAGGCTGCCCAGGGCCCCACCCAGGAGTGAGCACTGAACAGAGCCCTGGGAAATTGTGAATTAGCTCTTTTCGCACCCATGTGTTAATATCAATTCATCATAGACTCTCTTATGCCTGAACTTAAAGACCAGAGGTGGGGGGGGGGGAGGGGGGCATGTGCCTAGAATTGGTGAGTGGTGATATTTTACAAACACTGTTACATTTTATTTTCTTTTATATTATTTTGTTTTGATAATGCCTGCCATTTATACACTTAGCACAAATGCTAGTCACTGCCAATTAAATCATCATTGAAAATATGACAGTATGGGCATTATATCGATACTACATAGTTTCTGTTGGAAACTGCAGATGTCTTACTATAAAAAACCGAAAACCGACCTATAAACCGAGTTTTTTTTTAAAAACCGAACCGAAACCGAACCGAAACAAGAAAAATAAAACCGCACAACACTATTGAAAATATTTCTATTTTTAGCTTCTGGGGTTCCCATGGAGATGCGGGAATTTTCTTTTTTGCATGAGTCAAGTATTTTATGACCCAATAATATCACATACAGAATTTCGTTCAAATCGGACCATCGGTTCAGAAAATAGAAATATTGGGCGGTGCCAAAAAAGGCAAAAATCTTACCGCTCCCATTACAAAGCCAAATATTACTTCACGAACTTCCTTTGAACAAATTAGATTCTACACCTCAAAAGGAAGCTCCATAACAAATGTCAAGTCAATGTACCCACTGCTTCCTTAGAAGAAGATTTTAAAAATATTTTAGAGCATTTTCCCCACCGCCTCCCTATGGGGCTGGGCATGTTGAGCTGAACAAAACTGCATTGCCCTTAGAGACCATTACTCACACATACTTTCATTTGAATTGGCCCAGTGGTTTTGGAGGAGAAGAACAAAACATGGTGTTGACGGACGACGGACGGAGGGACGACGGGCGGAGAGCGATTAGATTTGCTCAGCTTGACTTTGTCAAGGTGAGCTAATAATAGTCCTGAGTCAGACACCTGACATTGCGATGATTCATTTTCGTTCATGATTCGCAATCGATGTTCTCAGTGTTCTGCAAAGTGTTATCTACCAACCTGCATGTCTCGCTGCCTACCTATCTGCCTGTGATATTGAGACCAGTGTTCATTTCCATGAATTTTCAGATTTGTATGTGAATAATAAGCTGATCACTAAAAAAATTCAAACTAAAGCGCCAAAGGGCCACAGATTCACTCTAAGGGCATGGAATTTTCAAAATTTTCTCGGAGAGCCCCCCCTCCCCCCAACCCCCACCAATGAGAGGGGGATACCCCCTCCAATACCCACCCCACGCCTGCGGCCTTCGGATATACCTACGGCATATATCACACCACCCCCACCCCCCGACAAAAGACAAAATTATGCCCCCTTGAATAAGAATTCCCAGCTACGCCGCAGGAGGGCATATGCCCCTGTGTCCCCACCGGTTCCGTCTCCTCTACCGTGGCAAACAAGCGTAAACTGCCGTTGAGACCAACCCAAAATGGTGCTGCCCATCCCTTTCTATGGTGAGTAGATTTGGTGACTGGTTTTATATTTACATCTGGATATTCTGACTTTATTGACATACAGTACGTGGAAAGTGTATTATCACTAAATCATCCGAAGAGTGGAGATTCCACCCAAGCAATAATTGCAAATCTATTGCAAAGCATAACAAGTACAAACAAAGTTGAAGCCAATGGACCTGTGGGTATACCCGGAGGTCCATTGGCTGAAACATTGCTTGTGTTTTTCATCCACATGTACAGATTTGAAAGTGATACTTTGGGTGAAAACTCCACTCCCCGGGTGATTTCTTTACAATCCACTCTCCACGCACTGTATTGTTATATATTTTATTATACCCACCCAGGAAGCATGGTCAACTTTTCTCGTCATTTACATCCACTGACGAAAAGGTTATCTCCCCTGATTGCTAAGAATTGGCTGGCAAAAATTAACACGAATTGAACGGGGAATTTTTCTATTTCTCAAAATTATATAAAACCTATGAAAGTTATATTCGATGTGCGCATCAATCCTTTAAGAACAATATATTTGCTCTCAATTGGTGATATTATCGAACGATTTCATTCGACCAATTTTTTCCCATGTTGATTTAAAATGCTACTGTCATTTCCTGTATTATTATTCCATGTAAAATGATAGAAAATCGCATTTTCGTCAACTTGTGGCGGTTAATATATATATTTTTTGCTTCATATTAGCAATGTTGTGCGCATACCGGGATATAATATAGATATTGTTCTATCTGACCATATGCAAATATACAAGCTGACATTTTTCCCGGAAATTTCCCCTTTGATGTTAAAACCAAGGAAAATTGTATTGTAGTAAAAAGAATTAAAACCGCCGGCCACAATATCAGATAGATTTCCGGGTGAGTACAAATGAAAAGGTGCGATAATCCCAAAGCGTCTTAATTAATTTCTGGTCAACCAGTAAAAAAAAAATCCTCATGTAACTAAAAATTCATTTTTTTGGCTTCAAAAACTTAGGTTATGAACCCTCACTGGAATGAGCACAAAGCGTTCGTTCCAATGAGGGGTCATAACCTTTGTTTTGGATGTGAAAAATGAAAATATAAAAAAAAATGAATGCCGATTTTCGTGTATTGCGCTGGCCGGTTCATTCTCAGCTGATTTCTCCGCTTCCGACAACTATTACCTGGCGATCAAGATTTCATTCACACCTTTCAGAGGTTCAATGTTAATTGGATGACAGATAGACTCCAGTATTTACAAGGGGAGATAACTTTCCCAACAGTCAATGTCTGTGACGATAAAAGTTGAGGAAGTGGCGCGTGGACCGTCCCCTTCGCTTCCATTTGACCACCTTCACGAGTCTACCCACACGAGTAAACCGGTCAAGTGTTTTGTTCAACTAGAGCCCCGTGGAGCTTCGAGATTCGATTCGATTCGATTTTTAATCTAAAGATGGTAATCGGTTCGATTCGAAACCGGCTGCCAGATTCGTTTTCCTTCGAATCTTTTCACTGGAATTTCCATGAGTATCAGTTGTTTTTTTTTTGTTTTTTTTAAACATAATTTTATTTCTCAAAGTAGAAATGAGGTTTGATGAACAGGCATAGCCTACATCAACGTCTCTCCCAATTCAGTTAACAAATTACACAAGATAACAAATGGGTGCAAGTGCGTGTGCAATGGAGGGCAACACATAATCACATTTTATGAAACACTTGATTACAATTCTCTGCGTGTTGCCTCCAAAAAAAGGGAAATCCATTCTTCAGAAAATCTTGCGTGATTTTTCGCATGACAGACAGACATTTTCGAACATTGAAATACGTACTGGACGATTAGATTTATGACAACTACAGTACAGTTGTGGCCACTGAAATAGGCTGATACTTCCTCTCCACAATCTCCTTCCCCTCTCTCTCTCTCTCTCTCTCTCTCTCGAAAGAGAGAGAGAGAGACTGGGAGAGAGAGAGAGAGAGTTTGGAATTTATCATAGTTTACCCATTTCCGTTGAAAACGTCCCGTATCTAAAATATAGTTTTGGAAAGCTTGAAAAATCTGAAGATTATCCGAATTAGATAAAGATAAATCACCGAAAAGAATACTATCTGAAGTGGTGTTAAACCTGATTATTTTGTTCTGGAATTTCTGTCTCTGTAGTGACCACAGACGACACTCAAACAAAAAGTGTTGCTCGTTTACTTCACAATGCCCACACGAACATCTCGGGTCATCAGATATAAATCTTACGAATTTGTGAGCATTTAAATCACTACAATGCAGGCGTAGGTTGGAATGGTATATTTCTCCCTTCCTACAGCCAGTGCGGTAAAAATGTGGAACAGTCTGGTCTCCACGCCTTAGTTTATTTTTGAAACTTTCAACGCTTTCACTATTAAATATTTCAGCGTCGAGATCATTCAACAGTCTCGTCGACGACGGTAGGAAAGATTAAAAAAAAAGTCTTGAGCCCGACAAAAGGGGACCCTCAGTTGACCGGAATTTCTAATGTCATACGAAGACAGCCGCATCGCGGACCTGGGCACCAAATTTGATTAATATGCGGGACTTATTCCATTATTCATTTTATATAATATTGCTAATTTATGTCTTCGCCTCCGTTCTTTCAGTGTTACATAACCAGTTTCCTTATATAATAATTCATGGCTTGTCCCTCGGGGGCACAATATATAGTTCTTAAAGTATCAAGTTGGAGATCTTCCAGCTGTTTTGTTTTCTCATTTATACAATTATCCCAAATGAGATCCGCGTAATTAAAAAGGGGAAAGGTTAAATAGTTATTCATTAGAGCTGTAGGTTAACCGAAACCGAACCGAGGTTTTTAGTTTTTTTTAAAAAATCGAAACCGAAACCGTCGACATCCCGTAATCTAAGGTTTTTCGTTTTTTATTAAATACTCTCTTGTTGCTGAAATTCACAGAATGTAGCCATTCCAGAGTAGTGGGAGTACCCAGGCACTGCCAATGGCCAATGGCAGTGTCTGGGTACTCTCACTACTCTGGGAAGGCTACATTCTGGGGATTTCTGACATTTCAGCTTAGTTGTGTTTGCAGCTTTCCTCGAGTTGCGTGTAGGTGTGGCCAAGCACAATAAAAGTTCTGTATATTTAAGTAATTATTATTTTGGCCTTCCTGATTCTTCGTGTACATGTATTATAGCTTATTTCGGGCATTCATTGAGTTTCATTCAATTTCACTACCATTCAGTTATGACTCCGGACATAAGAATGAGTTTTATTGAATTTTACTTGGCCTCATGAACAAACCGAAAACCGAACCGAACCGAGGTTTTACTCCACCTGAAAAACAAAAACCGAAACCGAACAAGAAATTTAAAAACCTACAGCTCTATTATACATCGTTTCTAATGTTGATCTTGATAGTCGGTACTTTAAACTCCGGAAACAATTTACGACCGGGCCTAACCTACTATTAATGCTGTCTACATGTTTCTCCCATGAACCATTATCATCAAACATGAGACCCAGATGCTTATGACAAAACCCTTCTGTTACTAACTTATCGAGTTAATAAAGTGGAGGTTAGTATCAGTCATCTTACCAGTCTCGCAAAACGAATAGCGGAGATAGAATTTCTATATAAATGAGGTTGAAATTAAAGACCGAGTGTAAGTTTCCGCTGCATTAACATAAACAGTTCTGTACCCATACCACCATCCATGCTAATTCTGGGGCTGTCACGATTTTTTAATTTAGAAATCGATTAATCGTCGCAAATAATCGATAATAATGGATTAATCGTACCTAGATGACCCTCCCCCTCTCTTTGAAGTCGTTAAAAATGAAGATCAAGTCAGTTGACCTACCTCAAGTAAACAATGAAGACGATCCTCTTTTTGGTACATTCAAAGCTTTGATGTTCTGAACTTTTGAACCGTCAGTGTAATAATCAAGACCGGTCGTCAGTTGCGAACCTCATGTACCTAAAAGACAAACGCTTCTAACGGCTTCTTGAGGTTTAACGCCGACGTTCTTAACCTTTTACCTTTAGAAACAAAAGTTTTTTCATCCATTTTTTTAGTTATTAAACGTCTAAAACGAGGATAAAATTTACCGATTCTTCGACAACGAAAAATACTAATCGATTTCAGCGTGACCGACCAACAATCGATTAATCGATTAATCATGACAGGCCTAGCTAATTCCAGTTTTACCAGTTACTACCACTGCTGAAAGAAAATTTAATGTTCCCAATGAATATCGACGATGAGCTCACGGTTGCTAGTGGCTCATCCCGAGCAGTGCCCAGTACAGAATTTTCTGAGTTTCCCCACACTGCATGTGTAACAAACGTGTGTCCCGGGTGAGATAGCAGGGAGAGACAGATGTATCCCACCCCACCCACGTGACGTTATACATTTATAACGTTATTATGACGTTATGCATATCGTATCAATTTCTTGCTACCAACTAATTCATATTGACGTCATCGGAATGCAGTGTGATCAAAGTTCGATGCTCTAAAACTCTTCAACCCTCAAGCTACCACCGTTCCTAATCGATTTCGTGGTATATACCTTTGGTATATACATAACGTGTGCATGCTCTTTCTGATGGTGTAATCAGTTTTTCAAAACAACGAATACAAAATGAGTTGATTGAATCGGCACGTGACTCTCGATTACCTCTAGCTAACGTAATCGCTGCATAGTGGGGGGAGAAAAAAATCATCCTCGATGAGTATGAAGGTGGGAATGGGGAAATCTCACCCTCGGGGCAATATATTTGAACCAACTGGGCAATATTCAATTCAACTAGCCTACATGACCAAGGCAAGCCTTCGACGAAGGCATGCCTTGATGATGTACATGTAGTTGGACTGTTTTATCAGACGGGATTTCAATATGCCTCTATTCGATTCGAGGTTCGATTCAATTTCGAATCGGAAATATGTGATTCGCAGGGCCCTATGTTCAACGGCTCAACGTAGTGGTTCTGGCAAGCTTTGAACTCGGGACCTCTCAATCAGAACTGTCAACAAAGAAAGTCCTTTGGAAACCAACAGTGTTCTTATTGTCTGAAACTCTGTTCAGTTTTCAGCGGGAACTGTACCGCGACGTCCCACAATGGCCACCGAATTTCCAAACTGGAAATTTATTCATTTATTTATTGGGGTTTAGCGACGCTTTCGGGGGTCACCTCGTGCGGGACAGTTTTATGGGTGGAGGAAGCCCATAACCCCCCCCCCCCCACCCCCCACCTGGACAATCGAGATCCAGTGCCTTGCCCAACGACACAACGAAGTTTTCTCCCTGTGGTGATCGAACCATGGACCTTGTGGTTTGAAGTCAAATGCCGTGCACTGCAAAAAATATATAGGTTCTCTTTAGAACCCAAACAGGTTCTAATCTTGTCCCTGAGATGGAACCAGTTCTGTTTAAACAGTATTTATTTCAAATCAAATAAATTTACCAAGATTAGCATTCAGTTTTAACAGAATATTACATGAACTGAAGTAGATTCAGCACTAAACTTGGAGCTTATTCAACGCAGTCGCCAAACATTTTGAAAGAAAGGAGATATGAACAGTCGGCATATCGAAACAGTTTTGGTTCTGTATAGAACCGAAACTGGTTCGATATGCCAACTGTTCATATCTCCTTTGCTTAATAATGATTTGAGACAACCTCGTATAAGCTCTAAACTTACGGCTGAAACCCCATCAATTTATGTTTAATTCTGTTAATATTTAATGTCTTAATAAATTTATTTGATTTGAAATAAATACTGTTTAAACAGAACTGGTTCCATCTCAGGGCCAAGATTAGAACCAGTTTTGGTTCTAAAGAGAACCTATATTTTTTTGCAGTGTAAACCCGACTGTCGTGACTCAAAAATATACCGACTGATAAACTATTCTTACTACATTATCAAGGCATGCCTTCAAAGATTTGAAGCCATGCCTTGTTGATGTTATTTATTTATTTGTTGGTGTTTAAGGTCACATACTTATGCACAATGGCTAATCATGACCGTGACAGTTTTGCGGGTGGAGAAAGCCGGAGTGCCCGGAGGGAACCACCGAGCAACGACGAGCAGCTGCCAGCTCCCCAACATCATAACTCCGCACTGCAGCACAGGCAGGGTTAGATTGGTTGAAGACATGCGCACCATCGACGTGCAGTACACCTTAGTACACGGCGTCATCGCGCCCCCATGTGTTAAGTGCCTTGCCCAAGGAGACAACGCGGGAGTCCGAATCGATCGCTCACCGACGCTCAGACGGTCACCCATCCGAGGACTAACCGGGTTCGACGTTGCTTAACTTCGGTGATCTGACGAGAACCGATTACCACAACGCTACCGCCCCCCCCCCCCAACCCCACCCCCTCCCTCGTTGATGATGTAGATGGAATATTTTGACAGTAGAAATTCTAATTCCCAAACTCGGGAAATTAATTTGTGGATAAATATATAAAAGTAGTTGTCGTGACAGGCCAGAATCCAGGATCTCATAATTTTCGGACATGGTGGGGCCTTTTGACAATGTCCCCGGTTTGTTGACCTTCGGTTCAAGTTCAGCGACCTGAACGTAGTGGCGTAGCCACTACGTTCAGATCGCTGAACTACTTCGGCACGAACTTGAGACCTAACACAATACACTTTTCCTTTTCACAAAATTTAAAAAAAAAAAATCACGTGAACTTTCATTGGAACAAGCTCGTCAAGTTCCTTCCAGTAAGGGTGTCACGTGATATTTAAAAAACAAATAATTAAAAATGACACATTTTGATATCGTGTGCATTGGGTAAAGGGTTAAATGGGCAGATTTTTTGGGTCAAATTAGCGGCTTTCAGAGAAAATGTTGGTGTTCGATCAACCTTCAATTTTTCCAACGGACAGCATTTTTCTACAGACATAGGCTTTGGGGCGAACCGCCCGGTAACCATACCGGCTTCGGGCCTGGTCGTGACGGGTGACCTTTCCGAATTCTTGTTTTATTTGCACTTACAGGACTAACCCCTCCCTCCCCATAGTTATCCTTCTGATCGCAACAAATTTTATGCCTGATTCCTGGAAAATACCCACGGCGGAAACACTCCCAACTTCGTGGTATGCCCGCTGTATGGCGTATTATTGTTGCAGCCGTTTCGATAAAAACTTTCATAACCCACCCCGGCACTCATGTCAGATGTTCCAGCTTCGCCCCTGATGCTTACCGCTAGTTTCCAGATAGAATCAATCCAAATAACACACCACACTGTCTTTTTAAAAAACACGAAAACCTTCTCTTGTTGCCTCCAAAGCGTGACCTGCTTGGGTTTCCTAAAATAAAATCACCTAATTGATGAACTCAAAACAGACTGAAAAGAAAATGGGTCACACGTTGTTTCAATCAAACGTGACCGGGTAACAAAGAAATAGTTAAAACGAGACGGACCGAACGCGAATCCATTCCCGGAAAGCTGTTTGCTCTGAATTTCACCGCGATTCATCAATTCGGTGTCGTGTTTCACCGGCGGTATCATTACGAAATTTCAACGGCAATCCGTTTTCTCAACTCTGAGGTGCCGCATTCACGAGAACTGTAGATCAGCGTGGCGAGGTTCCCAATTTCTTAGGCGCCGTGAATTTATTTAACTGTTTCAATTTCCCATTCGACCTTCGTAAAATTAACTCCCTGCACGCCGATGTCAAAATAGCGACATTACGTGTCATACAGGCTAAAACAGCAGATTTTTTTCCCATAATAAAAGGTTGAATTAAACTGATTCATTGTGAGCCCGGTAGCTCAGTGGTAGGCTGTTGGACTTCTATGCTATCCCGGTTGCCCACATAGGGGCACGATGACGCCATGTACTAAGGCGTACTGCACGTCGATGATGCATATGTCTTCAACCGCTGTAACCCTGCTTGAGCGGAGCTTGAACAGAGTAAGAATGTTGAGGAGCTGACAGTTGCTCGTCGATGCGCGGTGGTTCTCGACCGGGTACTCCGTCTTCCTCCACCCGGAAAACTGTCACGGCCACGATTAGTCAATGTGCATGAGTATGTGACCTTAAACACCAATAAATAAAATAAATAAATAAATAACTGATTCATTCTTGCTTGAAAGGGTTCAATGAAATCTGTCAAACAAGACTGAATTGCCTAATTCCTACGCCCAGCGTGGATGGATAGACCGAGAGGCCGCAGACCTCGAATCTTATCCTTCCGCGATGACACAAGTGCCATATCGATTAACCTATTCACACATGTGTATCGTGCTGTGTTTATTACACACCTTCACGTCTATAAAAACAATTATTAGAAGGACACTCAGCAATTCATTTGGCAACTATCAACAACAAGAACACATTTTATCGCCAACCAAATTTGCGAGGGGAACCCGTGTTACTATTTCGTCCCCTGAGTTCAATGTTTTCTGTGTGCCCGCTGGCACATAGAACACATTGGAACTTGGGGTTGATTTTAGCTATCGCTAACGATTCAAGTTGTAATTGTGGCGCACGATTTGTAGAAAATTCCAGTGAAATTTCGCTTCTATTTAAAAATAGTCCTTCAACGATTTCCGTTCCGCAAATATGTGCGGAACAGGTTTTCATTTTCCTTATGGTTTTGTGTTGCTGTAGATGGGGAGTACATAGAACAGACGTGTAATAAATGCTAAGCCTGCTTTTGCGTCCCATCAGTTCCAATGTGTTCTATGTGCCAGTTGGCACATAGAACACATTGGAACTCAAGAGACGAAATAGCATGCACAATTATAGCAGAACAGGTTACCACTTTCTGCCCAGTAGTAGAAAGTAGTTTTCCTTTCAGACACCAGATAACAACAATCTATTTATCCAACTGTATAATGTTTCATCATTCGGTTTATTTTCTCTTTTGTTTTGTTTGTTTTTTGGGGCCTTTGGGTTTTTTTTCTTTCCGAAGCTAACTGATTTAGAACTCACAACTGAAATTCATTTCAACAGTTACTTTCATGACGAGAATTGTTCTTTCTCTTTATTATATGACAATGTAATTTAGTTTAAACAATATTTATTTAGCAAAAACTGATATTATACATACAACAGTGAAGGTCAAACACAAAATCAAAATTATGTAAATTATGGCATTTAGAAAAGATGTATTATTATCAAGATAAATGAACGAAACGATAGATATATTGTCAGGATTCGGCAGGAAGCTAATACCTTATATTGAGCCTTCTCCCTAGGTAAACAGAGCACATACGCAATTGAAAGACTTTGTCGTACGCTGCATCTAACGTTGTTTAAACTTTAGTATATAGATGAGAAACGATGGAATATGGAACAGGAGAAAGAAAGAAATTAGCAAGAGAGAGAGAGGGAGAGAGAGACAGAAGAATGAGATAGAGAACATGAAGGGAAATAATACTTGAACGCAAAACGTTTCCATAGGAACAAATAAAACATGTACGAGCACAGTCTGTTTGCCTATTGTTTGTTACATGCAACTGGTTTAATCCCCTCATTAGATCCATCATAACACACATCCCCGACGCAATATCAAGATGGCACCACTAGTCACAGACGACATTGTAATTTAACCACTAAATATCACTACTGTGTGACGATCTTTTCCTGGTCCTCGGAAAATCCACTGTATGAAATCCGATTCCGTATCACTATAGTATGGCGGACTCTTTACGGGTGCGGACGAATTCGCATAATTAGCTGCTCCGGTCGCGGAGAGTACTTTACACCGAGCTGGAATGCGTGCGCTCGAACAGCGGTCCGGGGTGACTGAAAGTTGACTGTTCACTTTGCTAGGTATTCATGCGGGTCAGGGGATTCCCCGGAAGTGTACACCTGTTATAAAAATAAGTGTAAACAAAAATAGTTCAATTTTACTTCAATCCAATTTTCCAAAAAGGTTGGGGGAATTACTAAAGCTAGCCTTGGCATGCGATATTGAACTATTATAAGTCATATAATAAACCTTTTATTGCAACAGTGAAGCTCATTTGATCCGGCGATCTGACCTCCTCAACTCGACGTGATACTACGATCCAGATCACTTCACTGTAGCGGTAACCTGTATTTATGTTCCATATTGTCTTTAATCCCTCTACCTGCATGTCTGACCTACAGTTAAAACTAGAAGTCCTGTCAGGAAATGCGCACAAATAGCACGTCGATCTGCGCGTTAATCTACGCGTTATGACCACAGTAAGGCTATCAAATTCTGTACATATGGCCTGTGCACAAGCAATGTTTGCGCCAATGGACCTCCGGGTAACCCGGAGGTCCATGGGCAGAAACATTGCCTGTGTTTGCTATGAGTAACCAGGAGAACCTGCCGAGCTTTGGATGCCATTCGATATTACAATTGCGCGCAATTCCTACGCACAATTAAGCCCAGATAAGCGCACACTTCGTGACAGGACTTCTAGTTTTAACTGTAAAGAGAATATTATGAAAATATTGTGCATTTTGATAAAAAAGTTGTTGATTCTTTAGCATTGATGAGGTTCAGCTTTTGGCATTTCTTCAGAGTGAAACAAAAATATGATGCAATCGTTTCATTTTTAAAACAACTTAGATATATTTAAAGCTTATCTAAGTATGATACAATCTTACGCAGTTGCATTCTATACCATAAGCAAAGTATGCCGAGACATTTGAAAAATTATTTTATTTAAGGAATGATCGTTTCTTTTTGTCCATTTCTTGAGTTATGAACCCCAAAAAACAAAGTCCAAACTGTGTAAATGGGCTACGCCATTTACACAGTTTGGACTTTGTTATTTGGAGTTCATAACTCAAGAAATGGACAAAAAGAAACGATCATTCATTATAATTAAACGTTCGCGACCCAAATAAATAAATAGTGTTAGTCGTCCTCTACTTCAGCGAACAAAGACTTAAAAACTAAAACTGGTAGACATATTATTTTTCTGACATAAAAGAGGGCGCATATTATTGAAATGCAGGTAGCAATTGACACACTTTCCAAGTCAAATGCACTTATGTCATTAAATTTTTTATTGACCAATGAATTACGTAATGCAAAGAAAACGCCATAAGCCACGCCTCCCTCAAACTTCATTCAACTCTTCACTTCACGTAAAAGTTACGTTCCGTGGTAGGTGGAAGTAGGCCATCAATATTACATTGTATTTTGGTTTTGACCGTTTCCCGAGAACTGAAAAACACAGTTTGTAAAAGTGGAGTTTGATATAAAGCCAAATATTCTTCCTCAAATATAAAATCATTTTGATTTCCAAAAATTTCATTCAAATTAGCAATGTCAAAATTGCCGTATTCGTCGTGACCAGCCATTGTTTACAATCGATTTGGGTAAAACGATGAACGCAGACGATCACCCAGTGTGCGTAAAAATTGAAATGTCAAATAATTACAGTTGTGAAGAAAAAGAAAAATTGACCCACCACGGTCATTTAAATATTTTATAAATAATTTCATGGTGATAAATTAGTAATATAAATTTATTTTTCTTTTTCACATTTAGAACGTGCCAGTGTTCTAACTTCTATTGATTTAACACCATGTTGCAACTCCGAAGACTGGTATTTTAGGGGCGTGGCTGGGGGCGGACCTAATTGTGTTTTTTTCGGTTCATTGAGTTATGAAAAGAAAAAACAGAATCGTGTGAGCCAATCGTTTTATCTGAAAACGCATGAACCGAAAAAAAGTTTAATTATAATATGAATATTTGATAATCTCACCTTTGAAGAACAACTTTGCTCGGTTGTTTTCTCATTCTAGTGGAAACTAACATCTACAAAAACTTTACTCAAAGTTCTATCTTTTTCTAGTGTACATGAGCTGAGACCCCGAATTTTGAAATATTGTATTATAAAAGAAATACGAGTAAAATTTCTGTAAATGTGTTATTTATATATTTATTTATTGGTGTTTAAGGTCACATACTTACTCACAATAGCTAATCGTGACCGTGACACTTTTACGGGCGGAGGAAGCCGGAGTACCCGGAGAGAACCACCCTAAGGCGGCACGTTAAATATATTAATTGGTCTTTCCCTAAATAATGAATACGGACACTTCCAGTTGCTGCCATTGAGCTAACATGGAAGATACCACCAGGGTTCAAAGGGTTAAGTTGATGGTAACATGTCCAAAATGGTTAAAAATTGTGTTTGTGTAAAAAAATATATGAACACTTCTAAGGGACTATAGTTATATTCTATTTTCAAGTAATGAGTCATACGTCATCTATAGTTGTGACGTGAGCGCGCTGACTTAGTGGGAAGCTGTTGGACTTCTATGCTAGATGTCCCGAGTCCGATCCCCGTACGGGACGATCTGCGTTGTGTCCTTGGGCAAGGCACTTTATCCCGGTTGCCTACATGGGGGCACGATGACACCGTGTACTAAGGCGTACTGCACGTCAATGGTGCACATGTCTTCAACCGCTCTAACCCTGCTTGAGCGAAGATTGAGCAGAATTTGAATGTTGAGGAACTGGCAGTTGCTCGTCGATGCTCGACGGTTCTCTCCGGATACTCTGGCTTCCCCCACCCGTAAAAAACTGTCACGGTCATGATTAGCCATTGTGCATAAGTATGTGACCTTAAGCACCAATAAATAAATAGTTGTGACGGAATGATATTATGTGAGAAATAATGATAGAGAAGAAGTAAAAACTCAACAGAAATTGTAATTTCGATTTCCATCAATCTTTCCCAGCACGGGGTTAATAAATGTCCAACTGTTCCCCAAAAGTAAGGTAATTGTTGCACAAGAAACACTCTATAAACAATGGAGTCACAAAAATCTGAAAACATTCCTCAATTGGAATAACGAAGAAATGAAATATTTCGGTATAGCCGTGTGCATGAGTGTCATGGTGTCTATTTAAGGGGAGTGGGGTGGGGTGGGGGGGGGGGGGTGCTATTTACTTATTTTAGAAGTACAAGTGTGAGCTGTGATTACAGGTGCAAATACTATAAATCTTATACATTTGTATTTTCTGGAACTGTATTTTCTACCTATTAATACAACTGACTAAAATGAATCATTAGCATTTTAAAAGATATGGCAATTTGCCAACTGGCAAATTGCCAGATCTTTGAAAATACTAATGGTCCTATTAAGTTTTATAGTATTGGTTGCAGGTTGACTAATCCGAATATGCGGCCTGGGTTAGACTTGAAAAGCATGCTGTCAGAAACAGCTCTCCTCAAATGGATGCCATGACACTCGTCACGTGACTACCAAATATCTCAGAATCTATAATGCACGGACGGAGCAATTGACTCATTTCAATAAAACAGTTGTCAGCACCGAAGTTGTTACGAAACACTTCACCAACAAACTTTTTCAAATTAACCCATTGCCCAGCGTAGGCTGTGAACAATTATAACTATACAAGTTAATTATTTGCTTTTGCGGCAAAGCGTGCGACACCTCATCAAAGCGAGAGCCATAAGCTCGCTTCGACAGGGCGTCAATGGCAGTGTTTTGAAGGAGTGAAATTAAAAAATAACACCATTTTAAAAGTAAGAGTTTTAATAGCGTTAGTAATTCCTTCTAACACGCTGAGTGAGTGAGGTACAAAAATTACCATTCTAACCCATAACAGTTACTAATATAATCACTTACTGAAACATCTGCCACTGTCTGTTTGACACCATATAGAGCCGTACGATTTTCTTTTTTCCCCGAGGAAATGGCAGGTAGACAGCCAATCTGGCTATGCCATTTCCTAACAGTATACATTAAAACTGTAGTAATATTTTGTGTAACACCTTCACCATTGAATTGTATAATGTGTACTGTTGAATAAAATATCATATCATATCATATCATATCAGATTTTTTCATCATTCCCATTGAAGATTGTTTTCAGGTTTTTGGGGTCTCAATTATTGTACTGTGTTTTCTTTTGCAACTTTGACCAAACATTTTGGGAACAAAAAACATACCACAGTAATGGAGTCACAAAAGCAACCTGAAAACATTCGTCAGTTGGAATGATGAAAAAGTGTGATATATTTCTATTGGCCATGTGGATGAGTGGTAGGGTGTCTATTTCGGGCGAGCTGTTTATGGCAGCATACCAGTCTAACTCAGGTGACATGTCGTGATCAGTCAACCTGTAATTACAGCTGACACCGGCACTTTTGAAATATATAAACAACCCACATTAAACAGACAACATGACACTCATTGCAATTTAAGAATATTTTCAGATATTTTTTGATGAATCCATTACTGTGGGGTGTTTTATTGTGCAATTTTGTTTTCCATAATTTGTGGGAACATTTAGATATTAATTAAACTTGTGGTGGGAAAATTTGATGGAAATCAAAAACATAATTTTTGGTGAATTTTAATATCTCATTGATGTCTCACATAGTATCATTTTATCAGAATTACACACGGCGCATGACTGTTTACTTTAAAATAAAATATATGTGGCCCTTCCAAATCGACAATTTATCACTGAAAAAAAAATGTTCAGCCATGTTTGGTCATGTAGCCATGACCTTAAATTATTCTGTAATATTTCTAAGTCAATGCTACTAGGACATTCTAAATTCAATTGGTGGATATATCAAAGACATACTGTTTGTCAAATCAGATTTATCCAGACTACCCCTTTAGGATCATATCTGAGTGTTCCAGGAATTCAACACAACAGTGGCGGCGCCACAGGAGGCGGGTGTGGGTCAGTGGGGGGCCCACTTTTTCCATCGGGCCCCCCAAAATCAAACTATCTGACCGTTGTTTTCCCACCCAATATCACACCCGCAAACGGCACACAACAATACACATCATTTCAGGTGACGTAGAAACGCTCAGATATCGCTCCCAGGGCCGTCCAAATATGAAAATATTTCCCGGGGAGGTCCCCTGACCCATCCATCCACAAACGGGAGGGGACACCCTCATTCAGCGATCTGAACGTAGTGGCTACCCCCCCCCCCCCCCCACACACTTACAGGGGTAGCCACTACGTTCAGATCGCTGAACTACCTCCTCCCCTATCCTCCTCTATTTCAGGCCTGCGGAGTCCGGGAGATGCCTTCGGCATCTCGACCGTGGACCCCCCCCCCCCCGTATCTTACTTAGGCCCCCCCCTCCCCCCTAAATTGAAATCCGGGCGCCGCCACTGCAATCCAGTGGTACCTGGACTTGGCAAAAACTCCACACGGCAAACAGTATTGACTGAAATGACCCAGCATGCTTCTAGACCAAACCTGGGTCATTTCAGTCAATACTGAAAAACCAAAAACATGGCAGGTGTTAGTTTACATTAGCTCTATTATCATACTTTCAAAAACTTTGCAACATTCAAACTTTATTTCTTTGTGGGACGACATATCACATTTTCAGGCCGCGTCTCATATATACCCAAAAATACAGATCTGTTGGCATTGGTTTTGTTGAAATTGGACCTCACTACGATCAGAATAAGTGCCAAGAAAAAATATTCTTTAAAACTGAGTTTATTATATGTTGAAATTATAAAAACAAAACCTTTTATATCTCTTAGCATACATGTATGTTATTTATGGTGTAGAATGCACCGGAACTGAAATGCATCATATAGTAGAATTAATAACCCTTTTGCGCTGTGTGTTGTTTGGACATTTTTGTCTAATTCCCCTTGGCATTTTCCTTTAACAAAATTCGTTGATATTCTCCCAAAAATCAGTTGTGACTTGTTTTTAAAATCAAAGAATTAAAAGTAATTGTTTTTCTACCAAAATTACGTTTTAGATCTTCATTTATCATTGAGGTGTTCTTTACATTGAATAGACCCATTAACTTTGCAGTCTCAACAACAGAAATGTTTCGTTTGTTTGTTTTCATGCTCTTTGTTAAATTTCGTTGATATCCGAGGTGGCAAAGTCATTAATCTGCACTAATAGCCCTGATTTTTGCCAAATGTTAGAAGATCGACCTTCTTTTTTTTTGTTGATATTTCCGTACTTTTTTCGTTCTGAAACAACGATAATTTGCCACTTTCACTACACTTTTATAAGTTTTTGCATCGACTGCGGGCACCTGCAGTGTTTACAGAATAGGCCCCGATACCCGGGAAATCTACAGCGCGCAACCGAGAATGACGCGTGGCACTGTTTGTGTATTGAACTGAAGTTTTCTGACTTGAAACTTTGTAGGATTTCGTCAGCCCTTCCACGCCTGAAATTTTTACAGTTCTGATTCCTGAAGAACCATTTGCAACAAATCGCTGTATCTCTCAACCAGTTCTGGAGGACACCCCCACTCCTTCAACAGCAAGATCTTATTCACCCGCTTCAAAGACCAAACTCGACTTCAGAATTACTAGTATTTAGAGCCACTGTCTCCTCCAACGTCAACACGTTCTTCACTGCCATCACCAGTCTCCTCTGCTAACTGGTGACGGCAGTGAAGAGGGTGTTGGTGTTGGAGAAGGTAGAGGTGATAATGTGAGTTATTCTGAAAATAAAGACGACATTGAAGCGGGTTTGGGTTTTCATACTTATCTTAGGAAAATAACTTTTCCGTTTGGAGATGGGAGTTTGCCAATGAAATATGCTCATTATCATTAAAATAAAGGCGTAATGTTACCCCTCGTAAATTTGCTTGATATTACCCGGGAACTTCACCGTTTCCCGGTTCTGAGAGTAATTTCATTCCCGTTTCCGGTTCCTAGAAAACCAGGGAATATATTAAACCCTTCACCAAATGCAGAATTATCGATTAGCTCAGAAAACCCACAATCCAATAGGCGCTACAGCTGCGATGCTGTTTAATTTGCTTTACCAAAACGATTTGAAAATATAGCTTCGTGTCCGGTTGAACTTACTGCAACGGTAAGAGATTGTATTTGGAGCCACAGTTGGGTTACAAGTGCGCCCTCAGTTAACCCTTTACCAATCGAATCGGCCACATCCGCCCGCGAAATATGCAAATTCAGCAGCTGAAAAAATACTACTTTTCAAAAACTTTCAACAAACCCATATCATGTGACCCCTCTTTGGAACGAGCTTGTTCCAGTGAGAATCCACATGATATGGTTTTGTTGATTTTTTTTTAAAAATTAAAAAAAATGGTATTTAAAATAATAAATTTTGATATCGTCTGCGTTGGGTAAAGGGTTACCCCTTCACTGGATGTGAGATATGCTTTGACAGGTTATGGCTTTGCACATCAAACCGAAAGATTCACGGTTCAGTCCCACAAGAGTAAAGTGCGTTGTGTTCTTGCGCAAGGTGCTTAACCCCGATTGCCCGCGTGGGGGCATGGTGGAGCTGTGTACTAAGGTGCACTGCACGTCTATGGTGCACTTGCTTTCAACCAATACTAACCCTGCTTCTGCGGAGTTAATACGTTGGAGAGTCCGACAGTTGCTCGCGGCGGTTCTCTTCGGGTACTCCCCCTCCTTCATCCTTCAAACCTTCCGACACGAGGTGATCCTGGCTGTCCAAAGTGTCTTTAATCCCCCCCCCCCCTCCCCGAAAAAATGGTTTGAATGGCGACAAAACTTGAACATACATTTTTCTACCTCGTGAAACATAACTTCTTACCCCTGATTGGAACGAACTCGTTCCAATGAGGGCCATGAGCTATGTTTGTTGAGGCATAAAATGGATGAGAAAACATAATGAATGTTGATTTTGTGAATACGGCTGGCCATTAACAGCGTTACGTTAGGTAAGGTATATATGCAACGGATCTGAAACCTCAAAATAAAATTTTCACAAAATTTGTTTTACAGGCACTTCTTTCCTGGACGGGCTATATGTTTGGTGAATAGGGATGGGGTATGATCCCTAAGGTACCCCTGCCTCATTGCTCACGTGGGGACACGGTGACTTTGTGTACTAGGGCGTACTGCAACGTCGATGGTGCACCTGTCTTCAACCAATACTAACCCTGCTTGTGTGGTGTTAGCATGCTGGGGAGCTGACGGTTGCTCGTCGTTGCTCGATGGTTCGCTCCGGGTACTCCGGCTTCCTCACCCGTAAAACTTTCGAGGCCATGATTAGTCATTGTGCAGAAATATGTGACGTTAAACACCAATAAATAAATAAATAAATAATAAGACACCTCTGTAATCACGCCAATGTTCGGCAGTCAGCCAAGTTTGTTTTCTGTCGTGACAATACTCACGATATCCAATAGAAATTTCATACCTTCATAATAATATTAGTGTTATTCAATAATCAATTCATATGTTCGTGATAATATCAGCGTTATTAAATGGTGATTATATATTTTTGTTATACTATTTATGTTATTCGATAGATAATATTAGCGTTATTCAACAGTTTTTTTATGTTTTGCAGATCTCATTTGCGTTGTGCAACAACAGTCATTGGGACGGAGGGGTGCAAATACCCCTTCTATAGATACCCTATAGATAGATACTATAGATACCCTCGTAATCCCTTCGGCAATTAGCAAAGCTTGTTTTCCGTCGGTATGATATTCAACAGCCGTTTTGAATCTTGGTGATGATATTAGTGTCATTTAATTGACAATATCTAAGTGATAACATTAAAATTAATCAATAGTCATTTCAAATCAGGGGGTGGAGCCGAGCGGCGTCAGGGGGTTATCACCCACCGGGGAGGGTTACCAAGCCCCCCCCCCCCCCTCCAAACCAACCAGAGAGAAAAAAATATGCAAACACCTTAAAAGGAGAGACAATACTACAGACAAACGTGCACAATAGGAATAACCTAGTGGACATATAATTACTGCGGCATAGGTTAGTTACACTGCGAGAGTTCTATTTTAGTCCGATACTTTCCACAAAATCACTGGTCGACATACATCTAGTCTCTGTTGTGGGTTATATCGTACTTATTAAACTTGGGGCTTGTAGAACTAGGGTATCAAAAGCAGGTGTCATGGCAAATCGCCATGACACTTGTTTTTGATATCCTAGACCCTAGTTCCGCGCCATGACACGTGTTGTTGATACCCAAGTTCCACGAGCCAAAAATATTTGTGTGTTCCGTTTTGACTGTCAAAGCACCTGGGGTCACGAATATTGTGACTTTTTCCGAATTACAAAAAAACTTCTCAAACTGGGCCGAACCATAAGTCGTTGACCCTGGTATTTTCTCGCCCCTCCCACCCCGGTCGGGGATCACAGCCCCACGTCGGTATAATCCTGGCGCCACCCCTGTTTTATATATTAGGGATGATATTAACGTTATTCTGTAGTTATTCTAATCTTCGTAATAATATTAACGTTAGTCAAGAGTCTTTTATATTTTCTTGAGAAGGTTTGCGTTCTTTGAGAGTCATTCCAAATCTGGCGAAGTGGTATATAAAGGAGGAAACGGAAATGATTTGGTCTCCTGGAGCCAGTTTTCCGAGCTCCACTCGCACTCATGGTGGTCAAACACATGAAATTATAAATGTGGCGACTCTTAGAAGAGGTGTTTCTGGCACTTCTGTGCACCACCAGGCCATCGATTACCACCATGGTGCCCTTTTTAACTTCCAGTGGAATATAATCCGCCTCGTTGTAAGAATTGGGTGGTTTGGTGTAGATACACGCTTGTATCCCAGAGCCAGGGGTGTACTCTGGGTTCATTATCATCTGTCTATTGCCATGGAGACCTGATTTGTGAGAACCGGGGATAAATTGCAAACATCCATTTTCCAACGTTGCATCTTCTAAAGCCACCCAGAAGCCAGTTAATTTAAAAGGAGTTGTGACGAGATACGTCGAATCTTGATGTGGAATCACTTCTCCGCCAAAATAAGGTTGTTTAAATATGTACATACTCTGTGTTACAAGTGGATTTACTAGGCCCAAACTTTTCCCAAGGTTTTTCATTTTTGAGCTAAATGTAACTTTCCGAAATGCTTCTTTATAAACATGAAGCGCGTGCCCAGTTTTGTTTAGTGCCTTGTGCTTTTCAACTTTCAGGTTTCCATCCTCATCTTTGGCACCATCTTCAAAGAAAAACCTGATTTTGTCACCACTGGTCACTAAATACTCATTGGCAGCCATTTTCATTTCATCTGTGGTTCTAAACACGGAATTGTGTTCCTCTGGATTCATATCTTCAACGATTGCGTGACATTCTTTCTTCAAAGAGTCGATCTCATCTTCGGACAGGAAATTCTCTATCACCAGAAAACCATTTTCTCTGTATTTTCCAAGTTGTGTCGGGGTAGCCATTATCCAATGTATTTATATATTTGGGGCATGTCAATTACCTGCAAAAGAAATACACAACGATGTCGACTTTTTCAGGAACTATTGTTTACCTGTTCGTACAACAAACTTTATTTAGAGGGTTATTCCAGAGTCTTAAATCCAGGAGAATGTGGCATTGTAATGTGTGGTTGTAGTTCGTCGACACTGATCTATAGCAACGTCGTAACGTAGTTTTCCCCACCCCAGTGTGGCGTCAAATCAAACAACGCGGTAACTCCTCCCATCGATGACGTTTGATGACGAGTAAACTGCTATGCTGTGACTGTAGTCACGGCGTAAAGGCTTTCACTTCATCAAACGTCATGGTGTTTACCTTGCACGAAAACTAGTTGCAAGGTATCAATTTGTTTGTTTTTTTTTTTTTTGGGGGGGGGGGTGGGGTGGGGGGTTGTTAATAAAAACTAAAAAATATGTTGTAAATGTATAAAATACCCATAGTAGTTTGATGTACCAAATGTTCACCACGAGTGGTGAACATTTGGTACACCAAGCTACTTTGGGTATATTTTATTTGTCCCATAATCGTAATTATTTTTTCTCGATGTTACTGAGCAGCAGACGTACACACGTGCGAATCTGTTTTTGTTTACGTGCACAGTGGTGGGCGGTACTTCCGCAGTCAATGTTATCGTCGAGACGAAATGGAAAACGAAACTTGCAAACCACGGGGCCTTTTCATTTTAGTATCATAATAACATACTAGTTCGAGTTATAGATGCTTTATTAACTTGAGACAACGCATGTTTGTTCATTTTTGGTATCTTATGAGGTAAACTCATTTAAAAACGTACCAAATTAATTGCCGCTTTTATTTTACTCTTCGCGAGGCGACGATCTATAAATCTAGGCAAGTTTACATTCAAGTCGAGGTCACGACTTGGATGCAGTTCCACTGTAGATGTAAATTTTAACTTTTGAAATCTCATTGCTCACCACAGACACACGTTTTCACCACGGTTGGTGTGTAAAGCTAAAATTTATGTCACAGGCTTTTTTATATACAGTACGTGGAGAGTGGATTGTAACAAAATCACCCGCGGAGTGGAGTTATTACCAAAGTATCGCTTTCAAATTTTGTACATATGGGCAAGAAACACTAGCAATGTTTCAGCCAATGGACCTCCGGGTTTATCCCGGAGGTCCAGTGGCTGGAACTTTGCTTGCGATTGTTATGCTTTGCAACAAATTCGCAATCATTACTTGGGTGGAATCTCCACTCCGCGGGTGATTTAGTGATAATACACTCTACACGTACTGTATAGTAGAATAGGTAATCATGGTACAAATATTCAGTTTGTATTGCCTTGAAAAAGTGAACATCATCAACATTTTGTTTTTTCGCAGACATCAAAATGTATTCTTTAAACAGCGATCGGCGATTGCGAGGCGTCGGGAAATTGAAAACTTCGAGAAATTTTGTTGTTGTTGAGCATAATTTATTTACAGAGACACATTTCTATACGTTATCAATTAGCGTTCCCCGAATCCAGTCGAAGAGAGGTCAGTAGTCACCCGACACAAAATTCGTTGTGTCGTCGGACATTAAATGGGCAGAGCAGTATTGTCTGGTAGTTGGCACATTCAAAGTCCATGCATTAAACTATGTCAGTGGTTGCCAGTTTGATGAGTCGGCCCAACCCTAGAAATTAACACGCGTACATTGAAGAGAAAGGCAAATTCATGCTATGGTAGTACTTAGCTGAAATTCGTAACGCTATTTAGTTCATACATACCTACTGTAGACGCCTGAATGTCTGTAATACGCAGGCCGCAGTACGCCAACATTTTATATGTCAGGCGTCAGACGGAAACTGACGCAGGTGTTTGTGTATTTTTTGAAGGCAACAATCATGACGGGGAGAACGCCTTTATGGTGGCGGTAATCCCTGAATTTAACCCACGTTAAACCTTTACCCAACGAATCGGACGCATCCACCGTAATATACAAATTCAGCGGTTGAAAGAAAATTATTTACCCCTTCAACTAACATGGAAAGCAGACGACACTAGCAAACAAAATTTTGGAATAACTAATTTGTTTATTTTTTGTCTCAAAAACATAGGTTTTGACCCCTCATTGGAACGAGCTCGACGAGCTCATTCCAGAGAGGGGCATAACCTATGTTTTTGAGACAAAAAATAAAAGTATACTGAAAATTAATTGGCGATTTTGAGAACAGTGCTGGCCGGATTTGACCGTTACGTTGGGTAAAGGATTAACAAAACCTTTCAACTAAACTATATCGTGACCCTTCATTAGACCGAGCTCGTCGAGGTCGTTCCATTGAGGGTTCAATTGATATGGTTTTGCTGAATTTGTTTGAAGATTTTTTTAAATAACTTTCAAAAAATTTATATCGTCTGCGTTTGGTAAAGGGTTAACGGCCTCTAGCAATCAGAGTTCAACTTCGAAACAACTAATTCAACACTTTATGTCTATTCGCACATTCACGAAAAATAAACAACGGAAGTTTATTGGTGGTGGTCGGCGAGAATTTATGGGTATATTCTGAGCTCCCGGCGAGCTGCGTGTCCAAATATTAACTGTGCGAGTCACCGTAGCGGAAGACTTCAGACACGTGCGGCTCTGGTGGCCAATTGGAAGGCAACCAATCTAGCAACATTGTACCCCAACTACATACACGTACGTGAGAGTGTTATTTGTTATGAACTGATTGTGTATTTGTATTGATATATATTGTTAAATAAACTTAATTTACCTTCCATACCTCGCCCGTTAGACAACTATCATTTTTCGGACGCCCTTCCTCCTCCATGAATCTTAGCCCAGTTTCTCCACCAGAATGATCGAACCACTGATGTCAGTTCCACTTCAGTGAACGAGAGAAACATATATTAAGTCACTCTTTCCATCACACTAAGACACCTCAGCTCTTTTTTACCTGACTTGTCGGTTCAAAATACTGATACAAGATCGCATGTTGCAGATGATGTCTCTTGTTGTTAAGAAAATGAAGTTGTCGGGTGTTATATAAAACATTGGAATACAAATTAACTCTTCTGCCTTATACGTGATAAGTAATTTGTCTTCATTTTTTTCTAGACTCCGGCTAACATCATTAACTTTACTGACACAGAGCTAATTTTAAGAATGTTGACATGAGCAGGACGCCCAGGCCTGGCATTCTGAAAAATGCAGGAGGGCAAAAAATCGCTCTCCTCAATCAGCTTAGGAGAGCAATTAGCTTTACACAGCATTTTAAGTATCCAATTGAATGAACTCATTGAAACTGAAACCAACAGACTACATCGGTGATTTTATTAACTTTACTAAGGTGAAGCGAAATCTCTTGGACATCTAGATGTCTCACTCAACAACCGAACACACACTTGACAAGACCTGTGTGTGTACCCAGACCTGTTGTCCAAGAAAGTCATACGCCTACCACTACCACCTTCAACCACCCAAGGGGGTTGAAGGTGGTAGTGGTAGGTGTATGACTTTCTTGGACAACAGGTCTGCTTGAATCTACAGTCACATCCTGGTGCAAGTGCTTCAAGTGACAGGATAGTAGTAATGGTAGTATATTATAGTGTCAATATTCCTTGAATAATTACCCCTCAAACTGTGATGTCAGTTGTTGAACTTGAAACTGACAGAAAAAAAGATATTGCTGTGACCCCTTTTGCTTTAAATGATTGCAACTGTGTTTGGGTATGGTTGCAGCCATTACCTTTTACCACTAAACCACTTTCAAAATGAAATTACGTGATGTTATGTGACTTCGAAGTTAAATTACATTTTTGCTTTACAACAAAAATTTAATGTGAGCATAATACATGTAATCTCAATCATCCCAGCCCAAAATATTTAGGAGGGCAATTTTTCGCTCTCCTTAATTCTTTCAGGAGGGCAGTAAGGAGAGCTAAAAAATCGCTCTCCTGAAATTGTCAAGCCTGGACGCCCCTAATTTTCTTGTTCGTATAACGTGCAGATGTATGCCAACTGTCCCGCCCGTACATCCGAATTTCATATCAACAAGAGTATGTAACTCGAAACATTTAAACTATGCTAAGGTGTCCAGGTAATATCTCGTCCCCTCAGTTTCAATGTGTTCGATGTGCCTATTGGCACATAGAACACAGTTGAACTCCGAAGACGATCTGTAGATGTGCATAAAGGTTTCCGAATTTTGATTTGGCCCACGTGATTCCAGTGGAACCACTTTTATTGTTATTGTTAGAAAATCGATTTCCATTGAAAGGATCATAGGGTATTCAAATCGAAATCTTTAAACTATGCTAACCGAGGATTGGGGAAAATCCGAACCAGAAAACTGCTCCCATACAATCAAACACACCCTCCGAATACCCCCCTCCCCCCGCACCCCTGTCCCATTAGAGGATTTTGGGTCACATAGCAACCAAGTGCCGCCATAGAAACCAAGATGGCGTCCACCATTATACAAAATGGACGATGCAAACACATATCGCCCTAACAACACGCGCTGCACATGCCATGTATCACTATGTTAATTATGTCACAACATGACCGCTTACATTGGTTACTATAACAACCCAACATGACGTTACTGGGTCACGTGACTATGAGCATCATAAAAGATCACCCATCAGATTACCACCCTCGGGGTGAAAACCATGTCACACAATACTGATGATCATAACAGATCTCACAACATGATCGCTGACCGCTCCGCAGTAGTATGTGTGAGTACACTCCTGGACTCTAAATATATGTACCATCTGTTGTTCTAAAAGCCTTTTTTACCTGATGGTGTCCCACTGCACCTGACCTGTCTCGGGTGATCTGTAGTCATTTTGAACCTGTTTGGACAATTTAAAATGTCCTTTTGGACACAAAAATTAAAAAAATGCCCGACGGTAGGTGTAAAGTGAGAGTTTAAGGATACTTTTTCAAAAAACTGTACACGTACACGTACATGTACGTGTACGCCCATACGGATTCAGTGTTAAATCGTGTACAGAGTGTAAAAAAGTCGTTTTTACATGATGTCCCAGAACTCTCAATTGTTTTTTGACCGCTCGGATCGCACTTTTGACCGTTCAAACAGCCGTTGGCGAACGAGTGCAATTCGACACATCGCTCGGAAGACAAAAATGTATGAAAATTTTAAGAAAATGTAAATTTAAAAATTTTTGTCGATGTTCCTATCGCGGATCAGACCTTCGATCTATCGTTGGTGAACGCTAGCGAAAAACGCTTTGAGAGTTCTAGGACAGCATCAAAAATGCGTTTTGAGAGGTCTGAGACACCGACGTCCACGATCGCGTTTCGGACGGTCGAGGGTGCAATCCGATCGGTGAAAAACGATTGAGAGTTCTAGGACAGGAAAATCGATCTCAGAACGTTTTCTCCACGTTCGCCAACGGCGCGAAGTGGGTGTAAAGCGAAGTTACTCATCGAGGATTGTTTTTAATTTTTTTTCCAAATCGATTTCGGCTTCCGGTGCATAAAAAAATACGGTTTGAAAGTTCTGAGACACCGACGTTCACGATCGCGTTCCGGACAGTCGAGGGTGCGATTCGATCGGCGAAAACGATTTGTCGATTCTAGATTGGGAAAATCTCAAAACGTTTTCTCTACATTCGCCAACGGCGCAAAGTGGGTGTAAAGCGAAGTTACTCGTCGAGGTTTTGTTTTTCCAACCAAAACTGAAAAACTCGAGTTTGGAAAATTAGAACCGATGGAAATCATGTGTCCACGTTTTGTCATAGCGAGTTTTAAGGTAAATCGTAATAGATCAGTTTTGAAGAGTTTTCAATTTTGCACTCAGTGTAAATAAATAGCTTTTTCATTCAATAGAGTCAACTATAAAATTGCATTCCACTCAGTTAGTTTTAAGTGAGAAAATTTGTGTTTTAATTGACACTATGAAATCTTCGCAAATCGTTTCATTTTTTGTTCTGGTGTAAATGAAAGGTTTTCGTTCAATGAATGAGACAGAAAAACTCGAGTTTGGAAAATTGGAACCGATGGAAATCGTGCGTCCATGATTTGTCATAGTGAGTTTTAAGGTAAATCGTAATAGATCAGTTTTGAGGAGTTTTCAATTTTGCACTCATGTAAATAAATGAAAGGAATGAGATGGAAAAATTGCGTTCCACTCAATTAAGTTTTTAAGAGGTAAATTGTGTTATAATTGACACTATGAAATCTTTACAAATCGTTTCAGTTTTTGTTCTGATGTAAATGAAAGGTTTTTTCGTTCAATGAATGAGACGGAAAAATTGTGTTCCACTCAGTTGGGTCTTTAAGAGATAATTTGAGTTTTAATTGACTCATGATAATGTTTCGGAGATATGAAAGAACCCTTTTGACGGATACAATTCTTCTCAAATGCATTAAATCAGAAACCGGTTTTTCATTTTTCGTCCGTAAAGTGGTTTTAAAACAGAATTTTTCACTTCATCTAAAATGCTGTTTGACGATTATGATAAAACGTTCCGTTCTTATGCGCTAAACTTTCATACTTTTCAAAGTCGTTCTGTTCCTCATGGAGTGAATAATCGGTGATGTGATCTTTAACACGTTCGAGGGCAAAACGCATTTATCGAGGTTTCATTTTGTAAAATGTTTTTCCTCAACTGGTTTTAGTTATATATTAAAGACAGAAGATTTTTATTTACTAAAAACATAAAACATAAATATAATTATACATTTAATTTTTGAGAATAGTAAAACAACTCACGTTACCATACTCTAAAGGAAATATTAATAATTTTAGAAAACGAAAAAATGTTCTTACACATCACAGATTCCAAGCGGAGAGATCAGCTTCTCAACGAATATCAACGACTCAAGAAGAGTATCCAATCCTCTGACAGAAGCAGGCGACTTGGATGTATGGAATTAAGACGTGAAACCACACAATTATTTAAACCTGTGACAGAGGTTCAGGAACGAAGTAAAAAGGAGATCATTGACGAATTGAAGCCCATAAAAGAAAGTTCTTTGAGAACGTGTTCATTGCCCGGCAGTTTTACAAGGGGGTTTTCCTTTCAAAGATCATCGCCGGATTACGTTCACATGAGAATCGAAACCGACGTGAGGGAAAGTGATGATGTCGCTTCGAATATCACCACTGATAGCATCGCGTCGTCCAAGTATGGTGGTAAGAGAGATCTGTTGTATGGAATTTATAAGGATTCTGACAGTAGAACTTTCGTAGGCGACACCGAAGTGCGAGAGGATGAAGATAATTTAATCGTTGGTTCGAATAGGTACTAGTTAACTCCTGGACTGCGCAAATTGCTCCTTTTCAACAAGCCTGGGGATTACACGGATCGGGATTTCGACAATTACGGCGACATTCTGGTTCAGACCCACGCCATGAAGAGAAATAACGATGCCAGAGAAACGAGACGCAAAGCTAATAGAGGTTGGTTACAAGTGGACAAAGGTGGTGAAACCCATATGGAATATGAATAAGAAATTCATCGAATCGGTGACTGGGAAAGGGGTGAGAAACACTTTTCTTCCGAGCGATTCTAATGCTCTGTTTCAGAGACTGAGATTGTTGATGGCAAGTCTACACGCTGGTAGTACTGGATCAGATAATGAGATAGTGAGCATATGCGACGATTTGTTGAAGCAGAAGGTTTTGAATAAACACGATTATAAAAGGCTGATGAACAAATTGAAGGATTGATATATATATAATAAGTAGACAGAACAAACAAACAAACAATAGATAAAATAAAAACAGTAAATTTTACACTAGAAAATAATAAAAAGTATTTAAACAACAAACGATTTACCAGTGAAAAAAACAAAATATATATTATAAAATAAAAATACGTTGGTGATAAAGAACAGGTGATACATCAGAACTTACGTTCAAGGCGGTTCTGGCATCGTCGATTCTATAATGCGAGCGTTCACGAGCGATGCAGGTAGAAAACTCGCATCAACCGCATTTGAGGTCAGTAAGAAGACAGTTGTGGATGCTGGTAAGAAAGCCGCTTCCGAAGCTAGTGGTAGGATAGCTTCTGTGGCTGGCAAGAGGGCAGCCGATGCATTCATCGACAAGTTGATCAGTCCACCAGCAAAGCGAGCTACGTTAGTGTGATCTCCGAAAAGTTGGAAAGATTTTAAGGATGCTGTGGTATCCATACAAGATTTAGCCAAAATGACGAATGGAACTGGATTGAAGAGAACTCGCGATGGTGTAATATAAATAAATAATAATATTTATAAAAAACTGAGTTTGAAAAAACATAAAAATTGTGTTTGAAAATCTAAAAATAACAAAAAATAAAAAAGATGAACATTAAAGATATGTCTTGGAACGACGCCGTGACCAAGAGGTCGAATAACGAGTTCTTTCCCAAAAGCATAAGAGGTTTGATAGTTGGAAAATCGAATTGTGGAAAGACCAATCTGTTGATGAATCTGTTGTCGCAACCCGGCTGGTTGGATTACAGCAGATTATTCGTGTTCGGCAAGAGTTTGTTTCAAGCCGAATACAGATTGCTTCGAGAGTGCATGGATCGTAGATTGCCCAATGACGTCATAGCCAGAATCTTTGACAGTAGGGAAGAATTTGACAAAAGTGAAGCTTCTCTTTCGACCATTTTGGACGGTGCGGCAATGGAATTGATGAAGAGAAATGCGTCCTCGAACGGCGAGAGTCGATTTTATGAGAACGCTAGCGACGTTCCGGATTCTAGAGAATTGAAATCGGAAGATAAGAATCTCATGATTTTCGACGATCTGCTTTTGGAGAGACAGAACCGATGCAAATCGTATTATGTTAGGGGTTGTCACAGCAACGTGGACTGTTTCTACCTGTCGCAGAATTATTTTCGATTGCCCAATCAAACGATAAGGGAGAACGCTAATTTACTGTGTCTCTTTCACCAGGATCTCAAGAATCTCAATCACATCTACGGTGATCACATCACAAATGGCATGAGCGTGGTGGAATTCGGGAGATTCTGCAAGAGGGTTTGGGATGGAGGACTTTACAATTTCGTCGTGATCGATTTGACTAGCGAATTTAATCACGGAAAATATCGGAGCGGATTCGACAAGTTTTATGTTTCTGATGATAATAAGATAGAGAGCGAAAACAAAAATTAGAAAATAATAAATCATCAATAATTTAGTTGTGAAAAATAAAATAAAAAAATTTAAAATATAATGTTCGAACAAGGAGAATTGTTAGAATGGATAGCCGAGAATATAGAGGCAAAACAATCCATTCAAATCATGGTGAGTGTCGATTCGACTCGATTCGCGATGAATTTCGAACCTTCCATCGAATTGAATAGAGAGAAAAGATACGAGGTGGCATTGGTGAATCTGGAGACTTATTATTAATTTCCCGAAAAGAATAACTCGTTCAAGTATTCCGACGGAGTGGATTGGTTGGAGATTCGAATTCCCAAAGGAAGTTATGACATAGCTGATTTGAACAATTACATTCAGATGCGAATGAAGACAGATGGAAAGGGAAGCAACAAGATCAGACTCGTTCCCAACCCTAATACCTTACAGACGATGTTGGATTTAGAAGATAATTTTCGAGTGTATTTCAACACGAACGATTCTATAGGCAAGATTCTGGGATTCGATCGAAAGATGTATCGAGGCCACGCGGCATCTGAAAATACGGTTGACATTCTCACAGTCAATAGCATTTTGGTGGACGTGATTGCTGGAAGCTATGTGAATGGTAGCCCTCAACTGATGATCTATTCCTTCTTTCCAAACGTGTCGCTGGGTTATAAAATCATGGAACGACCTTGAAATTTAGTTTATCTACCCTTGATTTTAGACACATTGTATAGTCTCAAAACCACTTTGATGGACCAAAATGGTGAACTGTTAGATCTTCGTGGAGAAAGGGTGACGATGCAATTTCACATAAGAGAAATATAAAAAGCAAAAAAAAAAAAAAAAATATTGTGTATATATATAAATAAGAAAATAAAATAAACACAATATTAATTTACAAAAATTATTTAATATATATAATTATCATTAAAACAAAAAAACAATTGAACAAAATATTAAAAAAAAAAAGAAATATGACTGAATACGTGGTTAAAAACATGAACATATCCAAAGGACAGAGGGAGAAACTTGAGAGAGCGTTCAATCAAGACGAGCCGGTGAGATTCAAATTCACTTACAAAGATCTGACGAGTGACGGTAACGATCGAATCACCTGGACCAGAACTGAAATCAAAAGGATGGAGAAAGCAATTCGTGATAGAAGAGGGTTGAGGGTGAGATTGAGTCCCGTTCAATTGAAATACAATTTGAAAATGAAAGGCAGTTTCCTACCGCTATTGGCAGGAATCGTCGCAAAAGCATTACCCTTTGTCGCAACAGCATTGCCCTTTCTCGGAAAAACTCTCGGCGTGGGAGCTCTCTCAGGACTCACAAGTTTGGCAGTTGAGAAATTAATGGGTGGCAGTGGACTGTTTTTGAAGAAGGAAGGAGCCGTGTGTCATGTCCACATAGATGCCAACGGTGAAGGATTGTATCTAGAACCCGTTAGAGGTGGCAACTCTTTCAGAGGAAATGGTCTCTATCTGAAGAGCAGATGGAACGTTGAGCGACTCAGTGAGGGTTTGCTGTTTGGTGAGAATTCGCCATTCAAGAATATACCGATTTTGAGTATGTTATTATAATGTAAAAATTATATAATTATATAAAATATAAAAATATAACTCATAGAAAGTATAAAAAAAAATAATATAAAATTTACAAAAAGGTGGAAAAACAATTAGACGATAATGATGAATATCACAGGATAGAGTGCGAAAACGATGTGGAAAAACGATTAAACGTTAATGATGAATATTGCGGGATAGTGTTGGAAAAAGATGTGGAAAAACAATTAGACACTAATGAAGGATATCTTAGGAAAGAACTGAAAAAAGATTGGGATAGATGGATGAAATTTAAAAGAATGAGACGTTTTCCACCGTCAGCACTACCTTCTGAAGAGAATTGTAATGATGTGAGTATTACCAAGAGATGCACCACATTCGTTCATAATTATGATACAGATAAACAAATGTGTTCTTATAAAAAACTTAATATATCACAAAAAAAAAGAAAAGAAGAATCGACTTTGAAATTTCAGAAAAAAGGAAACGTTATTATAATATATATGGGCGATAGTGAAGAAGAAGAAGAAAAAAAAACAAAAAAAAAAGTAATGAGATCTAGAGATGTTCAACCTCTCTAAATCTCATTACTTTTTTCCTTCTTCTTCGCTAAAAATCAGTCTCTCTATTGTTTTATATTTTGAAGTCTGCTATTAGCATGTTGACGGTCGTGTCTTCTCCTTTTTCGAAAATGTATTGAATGTTTATATTTACTTTTGCGAGTTGTTTTACATTGGTGAACGTGCTCTCACCAACCGATTTGTTCACGAGTTCGAGAGAGCTTTTTGGATATATGTAACTTGTGTAGGGCAACGACAAATCGTCCTTGTCGAATTCTCTGTCTTCGGCGATGACGATGTTCTGTGGTACTTTGGTACTCATAAAAGAAATCGAGCATGGCTTCGTCAATTTCAAAAGCATGCTATATTTGTCGTATTTGTGCTCTAAGCCCTTCGTCTCGACCTCGTTCAATTCGATGGTGTCGTGTCATTGTAATCTATAGATTTTACAACCGAATTTCTTACACGTTTCGACTCGTTTCAATTTCAGTTCGCATCTTTTATGTGTTGTTGTCATGATCGATTATTTGTTTTTTTTGTTTTATGAATTATTGCAAATAATATATATTTTTGAATTTTGTATTTAAATAATAATTTGTTAAAAAAGTTTGTTTTTTTACTCTCTATATATATATAAAAATTTTTAATTTTTAATTTTCTTTAATGTGAACATTTTTTTTTGTAAAAGTGTTTTTTTCTCTTTATATAAATAAAAATTTTAAATTTAACGTCCTTTTTTTTCTCATATTAATTCAATTTTTCTCAAGTTCAAACATATATATAAAAACTATTTTAAAACTTTTTTAACAAATTATTATTTAAATACAAAATTAAAAAAAAAATATATTCTTACAAATGAAGCAAACAAATAAAAAAATGGAAAATGTAAATGAGAAAACCGTACCTCAGTTAAACGATATGTGTAGAGAATAAAACATTCCACTTTTCAGAAATCATAGAACCAAATGAAAAAAAATTGAAGTCATACAGGAATATCGTTTGCAAAACAATGAAAAGAAAAAATTCAAAAGATCGGAAGTGGAAAACTTAAGCAGACTCGAATTGCGAAAAAATAAGCTGATGACAGTAACGCCTGATGATAGAAAATGAAACGTGGAGCGTGACGAAATTAGAAAGATCATGCGTGAGGAGATGCACAGTTTGCTCAATGAAAAGGCAAACAAAATGTTGATAGCAACGTCATCAAAAAATGCTTCGGTTGTGAAAAATGAGAAGAAGAAAAAGATAGTAAAAGGAATCAAAATGCCGACATCAAAAAAAAAAAAAAATTTTGGTTGCAAAAAATAAGAAGATGACTAAATGAAAAGCCATTGAAGAACTTCAAGTTTCAAAAAACTAAAATGAAAACGAGTGATACAGTTCAGAATCTAGACAAATGAGATATATCGAACGAAATTCGATGAGCAATCGATGAAGGGAAAGGAGAAGAATATGTAGCACGAGTCATCATGAAGCATTCCAATAGAATCCAGTAGAACGGGAGAGTGCAATCAAGGGCATTTTTAAAACTTTCGATGTGGTTCCCTCGTTCAAGAAAGTTGATCTGAAATTGTTCATGGAATGGGTGAAGAAAAAAGTATTGGATTTGTTTCACAAATACATGAACGTGGGACTAAAAATTAAGATGATACTCCATTGCATGATGAATAAAATCAATGTGAATTCCGGTGAGAGCAATGTGAAAAATGCATATTTCAGATCTAATGTCGAACCCGTATTTCGAGGTTCAGATTTATCAGACGTTTTTGAAACAATGAAAGACAAGATGTTGACATCTCTCGCGAATTATCAACATGAAGGTAGTATTTGGACGTTCGATGAGGTGTTGAAACTCGAAATTCATATAACTAAAAATGATTCGTTGAAAGCGTCTTCCTATGTGGAATTACTGTATTTCTTAGTTAAAAACACTCTGTGGTCAATGTGAGAAATAACGATGATCAGTGTTTTAAATGGGCAGTCACCTCCACTTAATACCCTGTCAAAATCCATCCTGAGAGAGCTTCTCATTACGTGGAGGCTTCTAAAAATCTCGATTGGACAGGAGTGACTTTTCCAATGCAGTTAAAACACATCAAACGTTTTGAGGTTCAAAATCCCACTGTAGCAGTGAACGTCTTGGGATACGACGATGAAAAACGAATGATCTATCCTCTCAGACAGACTTCGTAACTCAAAAGAGGAAAGACGATTATTTTATTATTGATTTCGAATGGTGACAATCGTCATTATTGTTGGGTTAAACATCCAAGCCGATTACTGTCAAGCCAGAGAAGTAAACATAATGGTGAGATATATTTATGTTGCAACTGCATGAACACATTTCACAGCGAAAAATCATTAGCGAAACATCAGGAATATAGCAACGAAAATCAAGGTGTCGCCATCGAAATGCCTTAACCCAAAACCATCGGGAACTTTCAAAATCACAATAGAAGGTTAAAAGTACCATTCATCGTGTACTCCCATTTCGAATGCTTCACCGTGAAAATGAGTTTCTGCCAACCCAATGCTCTTCAAAGTTATGTCGAAAGATATCAAAAACACACGCCTTCAGGCTATTGCATTTATGTGAAATGCGCTTTCGACTCGCAACACAACATGGGTCCCTTCACCTACATGAAACAGTGCGAAGACGGCGACGTGGCTCAAAGGTTCGTGGAAGAGTTAGAATCAAAAATTCAAATTTTATACAAGAAATTCAAAAATCCGGTGAAAATGATCATCACGTGAGAGCAGCAGGACGAAAATAACAGAGCCACCAAATGTCACATATACAGACAATCTTTTGATGAGAATTCGAAGGAAAATAAGAAGGTCAGAGACCATGATCATTACACGGGTCTGTATCGTGGTTTGGCTCACAGCAAGTGTAATTTAAAATATCGAGACTCCGTTTTCTATCTGGTGATATTTCACAATCTCTCGGGTTACGACAGTCATCTGTTTGTGAAAAATCTCGGCACCACCGACGAAGAATTAAACTGCATTGCGAACAACAAAGAAAGATACATTTCCTTCACGAAATGGAAGCTTGTAGAGAAGAAAAGAGTAATTGATGGAGAGACGTTGGAAGAAAAAACGAAACACATTCGTAGAGTCATACGTTTCATTGAGAGTTTTAAATTCATGTTGACCGCTCTGGAAAAATTAGTCGATAACATGAACAAGGATAAATTTAAAATCACAAGTGAACACTTCGGAGAACGAGTAGACGTCATGTTGAGGAAAGGAGTCTATACTTATGGTTACATGAATGATCTAAATAGATTCGATGACACCATGCTACTTTCGAAAGAAGATTTTTATTCGAAATTATATGAATCCGACATTTCCGACGAGAATTACAAACACGCCAAAAACGTGTGGAAATCATTCGATATGAAAACCATGAGAGATTATCATGATCTCTATCTGAAGACCGGCGTTTTGCTCCTGGCAGACGTGTTCGAAAATATTCGAGACTTCTGTCATCGAAATTATGATCTGGATCCGGCTTGGTATTTCACCACATCCGGTCTGGCATGGGACACTCTGTTTAAGACCACTGAAATCCAATTGGAATTATTATCCGACGTGGACATGTTGCTCATGTTCGGAAAGGCTGCGAGAGGTGTCTCACAGATATTCTGAAGCTAACAATCCCTACATGAAAGAAGGTTTCGATTCGGAATGATCGAATAAATACATACAGTATTGGGATGCTAATAATCTGTACGGTTGGGCCATGAGTCGTCCTTTACCGATTGGAAATTTCGAATGGGTGACAAAACCGGAAGAGATGCAAAAATGGAGAGACTATCCTTGCATTTTAGAAGTCGATTTGAACAATCGGGAAGAATTACAGGATCTACACAATGATTATCCAGTGGCTCCCAAATGAATGGAACCGATCGAAGGAGACAAGGAAAAACTCATTCCCAATTTATTTAACAAATGTAAGTACGTCGTCTACAGCAAGAATTTGAAACAATACGTCAATTATGGGATGATATTAATTGACATACATTGCGTCTTTCGATTCAACGAAGAGCCTTCGATGAAAAAATACATCTCAACACGAATCTCAGAATTCGAGCCGAGAACGATTTTGAAAAAGATTTCTTCAAACTCATGAACAACTGTGTGTACGGTAAATCGGTGGAAAACATCAGGAAGAGAACCGATGTTCGACTATTCACATCTGAGAAAAGAGCTAAAAAATTAGTGGCAAAACCCAATTACAAACACCGAACCATATTCAACGCAAATCTAGTGGTCATTCAAATGCAAAAGACACACCTGAAGTTCGACAAACCCTAATATCTCGGATCGATCATCTTAGATATCAGCAAGCGATTGATGTACGAGTTTCACTATGATTACGTCAAATGGAAATTTGGTGAGAAAGCCAAACTACTGTTCACCGACATAGACAGTTTAGTTTATGAGATACAGATGAAAGATGTCTACCGAGATATATCTCCGGATGTGACCATGTGGTTCGACACAATCAATTATCCTGTTGATCACCCATCCAACATTCAATCGAATGACAACAAGAAGGTGTTGGGTAAATTCAAGGACAAGAGCGGCGGTAAACAAATCGTCGAATTCGTGGGTTTGAGACCCAAACTGTATACATATAGTCTAGAAGATGAAGAGATCAAGAAGTGCAAAGGGGTGAAAGCGTGTGTGGTGAAGAAAAACATCTCTTTCCAAGAGTATAAAGATTGTCTGTTCAGAAGTGGTCCAGTGTATAAGACTATGAAATCAATTCGAAGCAACAATCACGACTTGTATACCAAAATAGTCAACAAGATTTCACTGATGGCTGACGGTGATAAGAGATTCATGTTAGACAATAAAATAAGCACTTTGGCACTTAGACATTGGACTTTGGATATGATTATGGACGATTGGATTCCAGATGGGATTCCAGATATGATTAAGGACGATAGGATTCTAGAAAATCAAGAGGAATTGGACGGATTCAAGATTATGGAAGTCGATAGAGACATTGAGAGAGTTAGTTTAAAAAAGAAAAAGAAAAAAATACAAAAAATAACGTCATTTTAGTGAGTTATAATAAAATAAATAAATAAAAAAAATATACACATTTATGAATAAGAAAATAGAGATATTCGTAGAAGGTGTCGTCTTACCTAACGAACCCCTATTCAACATCGATCAGTCGAATGCGGTGAAGGATTTGAAAATCAAAGATTTTCTAGGCGTGCTTTCCAGAGATGCCTTGCCAAAGAGAAGACCTCGACAATCGGATGTGGAATTTAAAATCTGGACCCCTTATCGGGTGACGGCACTCACTGGGTGGTGTGGTTCAAGAACGGGAAGAAGAATTATTATTTCGACAGCCATGGAATCTCGCTGCCAAAAGAAATAAAGAACTATTTCGACAAATCGTTTGTTCGTTACAACACGATTCGAGTGCAATCACCAGATCAAGTGTTTTGCGGTCACCTGTGTCTCTATGTTCTCAAGAGATGGTCAGAAGGAGATCGGTTTCAAGACATTCTCAATGATTTACATTAGAGAGATTTTTTATAGTATATATAAAGGTAAAAAATGATTTAAAAAAAATTTAATCAAATAAAAACAAAAAATGAAAAATAAGTGAAATTATTCATTTTTAAAAAACTGCGTTTAAAATATATTTTATGAAACGAAAAAACCTCAAAACAACATGCCAGTCGATAAATTTGGTAAAAGTGATGATGAAAGTTGACCCAAAAAGAAGGGGAAGATGCTCGAAGTCGCCGATGGTTATGACGTTGCTAACTTGGACAAACATTACGTTTGGAGATACGAACCTCGAGAGGAACCTTTAAACATGAACGATAAGAAGCTCTACAATCTTCCCGAGATGATAGATCTCGCAGATGTGGCGACTAAAAAATACGTCAACAGGGGGAACGCAGATTTCGAACGAATCATGCTATATAATTACGTGGATAAAGCCATGACCGACGATCTCAATCTGAAATCCAAATATTTGGTGAACGTCGCGAATCCCATAGATTCCACCGATGCCACGACCAAGAAATATGCGGATGACTCTCACGTGCGATTCAACAAATATCTGAGAAGTAGATACATTCAGAAAACGATGCAATCGGAACTGAACGCCAATTCTAACAAGATAACAAACGAGGCCACTCCCATGAATCCCAAGGACGTGGGGACCAAACACTATGTAGATCTGGAACAGAGAAAGTCTGACAGACGAGAAAGGAACTCGGATCTGAAAGCAGGATTCAACAAGATATTGAATCTGTCGAAGGTCGACGATGCAGATGCAGATGCGGACTCTATAGTGGTCAACATGGGCTACATGGATTCCCCCATGATACGATCACAAGAATACGTAGAATCGCAAGTGGACGATCTCTACCTGAACAAGCAATCTGGCGGAACCATGGAGGGTTGCATCAACATGAATGGTCAGAATTTATTCGGTCTCAATCATGATCCTGAATTCGATTCCAGCGTGGTCAGCAGGAAGTACGTGGATGACAACTCGGTCTGGAGAAAGGGTGACATCATGGAAGGTAGAGTAGACATGGGCTGATACGCTCTAACAAATCTACCAGATCCCGTGCACATGTCGGATGCCTGCACCCTGATTTCAGTGGTGGAGAAAGTCAAATACGCGAGGCAATTGATCACCGTGTGGGCCGAGGAGACCGGCACGTTAGAGGAGGGAAAAGCAGAGTGGTCTTTCAGAAACGGAGGTAGCAGATTGCAACATGGTCAGGTGGGATATTTCATGCCATTGGGAGGCGAAATCATTTGAATGAGTCTGGCTTCCACGGATTTGAATAACAGTGCGGTCGTCAATCTCATGGCGAACGTAGTAGAGAGTGATAAGAGATACAGCATCAAAAAGACTGAGAATCAACACTCGAATGTTAGCACGATCGGCACGCATCTCAAAGTAAACGCCAGAGACAGGATTAATTTCGTTATGAACACCAATAATCCCGAAGCCGCCACTTCTGTGGTGAGCATACTGATCGAACTAGATCCTCTGAACAAACAGTGAACGCGTGGAAAGAATTAATTAAAAATAATGAGTGATTATTAAGAACAAAAAAAAACAACAAAAAAAAGTAATGAGATTTGTTCAATCTCTCTAGATATCTTTACTTTTTATTTTTTTGTTTGTTTTCTTTTAATACGTTATTTCTCATAATGTTTCATCTCGTGAAATTGAATCTCAAAACACGCATCGACATCTATTTTAGCATTTCGAAGATCTTTTATAAATTCTCGAAAAGCAGTCGGTCCTCTATACGTCAACGTGTCTAAAAGTTTTCTGGTCTTATCTTCTATCAAGATTTTTCTTTCGATTTCATGTCTCATATAATCAGTTAATATCAAAGGTTCTGTTTCGACTAAAGTGTCTAGAATTATTGCTAGAGAATCTTGCGAAATATTTTTAATCAAAACACATCTGTTTGTTCTCAAGTATTCTCTTTCTTTATCATTCATTTTTATAATTATTTTTTTATTTTTATTTATATTTTTTTTTTTGACACACTCGTCTCTCATCGAATGCTCGACATCTTGTTTCCATCCGATTCGAATTGTAATTCTCTATCCGACAGGACCAGGGCGAAGGCTCTTGATCTGAATGTCTAAGACGCTACTCTTGAGTCGTTCGCTCTGTTTACTGACATCTAATACGAACATGAGATACATCGACTTATATTCGCCGGGAGATATATTAAGGTTGCTCATCAATTCGTCTAGACCATGATACTTCTTTCTAAAATCTGCGGCATCGCGTACAGTCTGCAGAAATTGTTCTTGTCAAACGACTCATAATCGATTGCTGGATATCTCGTGGCATTCAGAAACACTTGCATGTTTCTCAAATTGCAGTGATCGAATAGCGACGCATTCTTTTCCTGAGACCCATCCCTATCGGTCTGAAATGCGACCATGATGAAACGTGGTCTCTCTGAAGTGGATTTCATGGTCAGTCTCCAATCAAAGTGATTCATGGAGAGTGGAATGCTAGCTGTGTCGCACTGTCTCATTCTAAATCCCACGGGTAATTTATTCTTGGATTCTATGATCTTGTTGAGAATCGTTTTTCCACAATCGAAGGCTGCACGTGCGGAACGAACCACGATATCTTGTGTAGAGTTAACTTACCCACATTGGTCATGGGAAGTCTCATTATTGCGTCATTCTTTCCCTTTTGAATCAACGTCAGATTGTGTTTGAATCCATACATGATCTTGTTGTAATCGTCCACGAATCTGAAGATGTGTTTCAAAGGTATCCTGAAGGAAAAGGTTCCTTTAGGTCTGGACGTCTTGACGACATAGTCGAATATCGCGGCAGTGCCGGCGCTAGCAGGGCCGACGGTGTCTTTCATCCACAACTGATTAAGTCCTCTGGATTTCGAAAAATCATCAAGAGTCCAAACATCGTGGTGGCCTGACTGGGATGAAACACAGATTCTATCTCTTGTCCAGATAGCAAGTATTTTATTTTACTGAATAGATGCATGATGTCATTATTGGCTAGAGTAACCATGTCGTCGTCGGCGTAGTCGGTCCTATCTTCCTTGGTGAGACGTCCCTGCACCACTATGTAACTCTCGCTAGGATGAAAGAATAGATCTTGGGTTTCGACGTTGATTCTTATCTCACCCGCATTGTTCAACCTCGTTCCAGTTATCGGTTCGTATTCGTGAACCTCGTATTCTTGAATACTTCCATCTTCCACTATGGTTTGTGCGATATCTAGTATATTTACCATTTTTGAAGGTTTTTTTTGTTTTTTGTTTGTTAATTAGCTTGCTTTTTTATCTTTTATTTTTTATTATTATTATTTTTTCTCTCCTTTACATATGTGTGTAAACAAGAAAATGTTAAAGAGAGTAAATAAAAAAAAATGTTTTCTTTATTAAAACTTCGTCTTCTGCAATTGTTGTTCGTACAACTTTCCGATGATCTCTTCATCATCTAAAGCTTCGATTTCGTAAGTCACCGGATCGGTGTGAAATATTCTGATTATCACGAAGATTTCCGAGGTCCATCAAGGAGTGTAACACTTTTTGAAGTGCTTCTTATAAGCGTAGATTCTCACTCGATCACCGACGACTAGACTTGTTCCTGATCTTAGTTCTCTCGGGATATAGATTATCGTAGACCCGTTTTTCGTTTCACAGATCGCTAGTCATCTTGATCGATCTATGTTGCATGTTGTAATCTTCAACCAGACCATTCAGAGCGCATACGTTTTTCTTGGTCGAATTCGCCGTGAAGTAACTGTGCATCTTTTCCTTCATCGTTCGATTCTAACGTTCCACAACAATGGCTTTCTTTTCGTTTTCGATCGAGTAGAGGTCGACCAATCAATGAACGTCCTTGTTGTAGAATTTCTTCCCCTTATCCACCCACAATTTATTCGGTTTTCGAGAAGATGAGTCGAAAATGCTCTTCAGAGCCTTGGTGATGCAAGGTCCCGATTTATTCTTCAAAGCTCTGATCCAACCATATTTGGAAAACACGTCAATGACCGTCAATAGATATTTGACACCCTCGTTCCACCTTGAAAACGATCTCATGTCTACCAAGTTGGCAGACCAAATGTCATCCAGACCCTTCACTAACACCCTTCTCTTTCGAAATTTACACATGATGGGTTTGTGTAACTCCTCGACCAATTCGCTCGTCAATAATCGTGTCTTCTTCTTTTCCAAAACGCTTTTTTTTAATGACCCATCCAAATCGACGTTTCGCACCGATCAGATTGCCGACCAGCGAACGTTCTATCTTCTCTCTCCTGGTTGGATTCAATATGGCTCTCAATTTCACCAACATGTTTTTATCAGAGACGTTGTTGTGAGTCTTGTTGTCAGGATGTCTGGCGTAGCACAGATCGTGATCATACGCGGCCATGTCCACCCTATTCACGGGTTTGCTCCAAGATTTATGAGTGAGATCGGCGTTGAGACTCTTGTTCAATTTCGTTCCGGGTCCCATGAAACTGTGACCTGGCAGATGCTTTTCGAAAGGTAGATTATTGATCATTCTATTCACGACGCCTTTGCCTCTGCTCGTTTTTTTTAGTTTTGACGAATCGAGTCTTGATTGAACCACACACTTTGCAAATTCCGCGAAGCATCTGTCTGTCTTTTTTAGTTCGTACTTCTCGAGAATTACCCATCTCAGTAACTCTCTTACACTTTACGCAATACATTTTTGAGAGTTATTTAAATTTAATTTCGTATTTATTTTTTATTTTATATATAAATTTAATATTTTCTTTTTTAAAAATTCTGTTCTTATTATATGTATATATTTTTTTTTTTCAATCGCTGCTCTTGAGTTCTATCAACTTACCGAATTCCTCCCTGGCCTCTTTCCTTTCCCTTTCCACAAGAGAATCTTTGATGATTTGACAAGTCTTGATTCTCAAGGCTTCTTTCATAGAATCGTATTTCGTTTTCTCACTCAATATCATGAAGTATTCTCCGTCTGATATCCTACCATCTTTCAACGCCATCGAGATCATTTCGGATATCGTGTCGATCTCAGAGTCGGCCAAGTCGCGAATCTTTTCGTGTTCCTAGCCTTCAGATATAATTTTCTACTCAAAAAGTTTCTGAGTGTGCTAAACAATCCGGCGGTGAGAGCCACTCCTTCCATGGTCAACACGATCGGAACGCCGACCACGGTTGACAACAATCCGATGCCGGCTGCGTGTAAACCCATGGAAATCGTGATGAGTGTCGTGTAGACCGCATTGACGAAATTCACGAGACGCGAATACTTCTTCTTGAGAGAACGACGAGAATCTCTCTCTTGAGTCAGAAACAATTGGATTCTACTGATTTGATCGATGCGATACCTCTCTCCTCTTTCTTTTTCTTCTGTCGACGATGCCATTGGCAAAACGCCGTTCGGCTTCTCATCCTCGTCGTCATCTAACGTCGGATACAATTTATTTCTGGTTCTCATTTTTTATGTTTTTTCTTTCTAATATTAGATAAAAATTTATGTGTGTATTTATTTTTTTTATTTTCTATTCTCCTTATTTATATCAAGGAGAAAACTTAGACATGTGCTTCCTCCAGCAATAATTTCAAGACGCATCCCTTGTCTTCTAAAGTCAGATTTCTACGTGCCAATTTCATTTCTTCTGAATTGGTGGGCTTATCTCGCCCGCTACAGAAGACTAATCTCCTCCAAAACTTGATCACATCGTCGATTTGAACGCATTCGAACGCCGGTTCAAAATACTTGAGGACCATATCTTCCCTTTCCATAGTCAGACATGAATGATCCTCGTGATCCAAGTCTAGATGATCCCGACACCCGGCGCATCGTTCTAACAAGAGGTGACCTAGTTGATCGTTCACGCAGAATGCGTAGGCTCTCATCAGCATTTTTAAAAGAAACCTTGCTTTCATAATCTGGGTATCGTTCATGATTTACGTATATTTTATTATCTATTTCGATTCAATATTTATTTTTTTCTAAATAACTATTTATTTATATATTTTTTTTTTCTCTCCTATATATATCAATCACTTTTTATTTCCTCTCGACAAAACCGATTCTATTACGATTCACTTCACAAAACTCGCGACGTGAATCCGCAAATCGTTTTTGCCGATCGGATCGCACCCTCGACGGTCCGGAACGCGATCGCGAATGTCGGTGTCTCAGAACTCTCAAACCGCATTTTTTGATGTACTGGAAGCCGAAATCGGTTTGGAAAAAAAAATTTAAAAAATCATCCATGAGTAACTTCGCTTTACACCCACTCTGCGCCGTTGGCGAACATAGAGAAAACGTTTTGAGATCGATTTTCCTGTCCTAGAACTCTCAATCGTTTTTCACTGATCGGATCGCACCCTCGACCGTCCGAAACGCGATCATGAACGTCGGTGTCTCAGACCTCTCAAAACGCATTTTTGATGCTGTCCTAGAACTCTCAAAGCGTTTTTCGCTTGCGTTCACCAACGATAGATCGATGGTCTGATCCGTGATGGGAACGTCGACAAAAATTTTTAAATTTACATTTTCTTCAAATTTTCATTCATTTTTGCCTTCCGAGCGATGTGTCGAATTTCACTCTTTCGCCAACGGCTGTTTGAACGGTCAAAAGTGTGACCCGAGCGGTCAAAAAAAACCCCAAAACAATTGAGAGTTTTGGGACATCATGTAAAAACGACTTTTTAAAACTCTGTACACGATTTAACACTGAATCCCTACGGGCGTACACGTACGTGTACAGTTTTTTTAAAAAATGTCCTTAAACTCTCACTTTACACCTACTCCCGACTGAAAAATTCCACTCGATTATTGGTATCATCCCCATCGTATGACTTATTCTAGATTATTTTTTCTTGAAATCGCAACCCCAGGTAGGTCACTTGTCATGATGACAGCTGAATTCTTGCTTTTCTTGTAACAAGAAATTATAAAAATAAGAAATATGGTCAAATACGGATGAAAAGAGGCTCTTTGAACCCTGGTGGCATTTGTTACGTCAACAATTGGAAGAGTCCATATTAATTATTTGGGGATATGCCAATTAATATCTCCAACGCTCAGCCTCGGGGCTACATATCGAAAGTATTGATTGGTCTACCTTACACATTCACTTAGCAGCCATCATACTTACACGCTAAAAACTAAAGTGTTAAAAATTACACTTGAAGTGCTGTATTTAACACTTACTAAGTGCTGAACTAGCACTTTGTTCAAGTGTAGATATCCCAGAACTTGACAGGTGTTACAATAATACCACTTGACAAGTGTAATGTCGCGACACTTGAAAGGAAACAACGCAGATGACGCGGATCAGGCTCGAACTCTCGAGCCTGATCCGCGTCATCTGCGTTGTGTCCTTTTAATTACCCACCAAGCGCAAATCAAATTATGGACGATTCTTGGAAGAACCATCAATGCTAGACACATGGGAAGTGCCATCCATTCAAGTTTCAGATGTCTGACGATTGTAATGTCTAAGTGCTTAAACATTGCACTTTGAGTGTTAAAATCAAACCCTAAGTGTTAGAATGGGTTTAACACCTTGAAAGTGTCAGTTTTAACACTTTAGTTTTTAGTGTGTACTAAAATTTGATGTATCATGTTCCCGGAGCGGATAAGAAGTCTCTCGCATTCAAAGGGTTATGGAAAAAAATAGGTGTAATCGGGTCCTTGGTACTCACTCCCACCCCATAGCTGATGTATTGTAATTCCTCCTGCCCTCACCTCACCTGCAAATAATGTTACAGGAATGCCTCTTTTTTGACACGTTTGCATGCGACCATTTTAACTCATTGTGTAACTGCGAAACATATCTGTGGAAAAAGTGAGGGGCACGAGCACCCTTTGGCTCTGCCGCCTCTGCAGGTTGGTACTCGTCCCCCAAGTTTGCTGTCAATGTCAATCTTATACATATTCATGCCTGATACTCCTAGAACTGGTTCATATAGTCTAACCCAATTTGTTGGTTCATATAGTAGCACCCTATTTCTTGCGTCATTTTGCTGTACTTATTCATTCACTTTTTCTGTACTTGAACCTTCAAAAAGTACTTAGAGTGCTCCATTTCGCAATAAAAGTTAATCTGTTTTCCCTGAGAAGAATCTAAGCCTGGACTTTCATCTATGGGAAACGTACTTATTCATTCACTTTTTCTGTACTTGAACCAGGAGGGGTGGGGGGGGGGGGGGTTGGGGGTGGGGGGTTTAGGGGGCACTAAAAATTTGCAAGACGGGACGTCCTATTTTTTATTCGGCTCCTTTTTACACCCACCCACCCACTACGTGCAAATTTTCTACTACCGTTCTCAGACACCCACCCCCCACTCTCCCATTAAAATTCAAAATAAGCTTATAAACTTAGTAGGCACAGCTGTCTTTAGGGGGTTTTCATAATGTTCTTAACCCTTTACCCAAAGTAACGGCCAAAACCGGCCAGCGCACTTCTCAAAAATCGCCAATTAATTTTTATTATTTTTTCATTTTTGCCTCAAAAACATAGGTTATGACCCCTCATTGGAACGAACTCGTTCCAATGAGGGGTCATAACCTATGTTTTTGAGACAAAAATGAAAGAAAACAATTATTCAATCAGTTTTTGGCAAGTGTCGTCTGCTTTTCATGTTAGGTAAAGGGTTAAACTGGTACCACCAATTTAAACCTCTGTGGGCTGCTGTGGACCCCAATCTACAAATGACAAGCTGTTCATTATCAGGCTTGGCCAGAGTAGGTGTAAAGATACGGGAACAAATTTTCATTTTAATTGTTCCTAAAATATTGTCTGCACATTTTCCACGTTTCGAACAAGACACCCACCCCCTACTAACGTGTGGCATTTTCCCAGTTTAAGCCCAATATTCTCACATGTGAAGCCTCCTGATGTTGTATTTATGTTAAGAGTGTGATGTACAACATCATCTTTACGGTTTCAAACACAAGTGATGGTATATATTAGCTGATATATTGATATATTTTTAAAAAATTTAAAAAACTGCACAAGTTGGAAATGCACATTTTTGGCGCACTCAAGAGACCCACCCACCCACCCACACGTGACGTCTTGCAAATTTTTGGTGGCCTCCCCCTGCTTGAACCTTCAAAAAGTACTTAGAGTGCTCCATTTCGCAATAAAAGTTAATCTATTTTCCCTGAGAAGAATCTAAACCTGGACCTTCATCTATGGGAAATGTACATTCTTGAGCCGGCACACACAAAAAACTAAAGTGTTAAAACTGACACTTTCAAGGTGTTAAACCCATTCTAACTCTTAGGGTTTGATTTGAACACTCAAAGTGCAATGCTTTAAGCACTTAGACATTACAATCGTCAGACATCTGAAACTTGAATGGATGGCACTTCCCATGTGTCTAGCATTGGCGGTTCTTCTAGAATCGTCCATAATTTGATTTGCGCTTGGTGTGTACATAATGAAAAGGACACAACGCAGATGACGCGGATCAGGCTCGAGAGTGCGATCTGCGTCATCTGCCTTGTTTCATTTTAAGTGTCGCGACATTCCACTTGCCAAGTGGTATTATTGTAACACCTGTCAAGTTCTGGGATATCTACACTTGAACAAAGTGCTAGTTAGCACTTAGTAAGTGTTAAATACAGCACTTCAAGTGTAGTTTTTAACACTTTAGTTTTTAGCGTGCAGGAGGTGAAAGGAAGTATCTGGGGGGGGGGGGGGTATTTTGGCCATGGGCAGCCGAAATATATTCTTCTCCTCCCCCTACACACTTCAATTATCCTGGCGACTAGCCTGGCGTCATTCGAACTAGAATTCCATAAAATCATTTGTCAAATTTTCTTTCAATTTCATAAACTTTGGGTCGAACTCTTTTACTAATATAAGCTTACTGCTAAATAGGGCATTGCACTTTTGGTTAACGGTAGCCAAAATTCTATTATAGGAGGTGCCCTGGGCATTTTGGTTTGCAAGGGGTGCAAACATGATATTTATAAGGCCGCTGTGAGGGTGTGGATGCCTCCCCTGTTCTTAACGGGGACCCTCCTATTGTGACCTGTGTGTGTAAGCCTGAGCGGCCTACTTAGGACACGGCTTCCACCGCTAAGTAATTTTGCAAAATGTAGTGCTTTAAGAGCGAATCTGGGACATTTAAAAGGTGTGTAGCCCTGTATTGGAGACCATTTTAGGGCGCTATATGTTTATGTGAAAGTTGCATTGGGCCAAAGTGTTTTTTTTTTTTGTGGGGGAGGGGGTGGTGATGCCCAGGCCTTCTGTCGCTACGCCACCAGTCAACGGTATTCTGACCGACTACTGTTCGGCGAGCAAAGAATTTGTGGAGAGGCTGATATATTAAGTAAACTGACGGAACAAAAGAAACGTAAGTTCAGTTTTGCTTTCAATAGATTTTTCGACAAAGCGTGAATCCGCTTTGATGAAATTGTTCAATTAAGAACATCAATTGCACAACATTTCATTTCAACTCGATTAAAAAGCAAAATGCCGCGAATGTCCGAAGTTGATAGGGGTAGGGTTATTGCTCTAATTATGCAGGGCCGATCGCAACATCTCGCCCCCCAGCATTTTGGGGTCTATGTGTCAATGATAGCTCGTTTAGTTGGGCGTCTCAAGAGCTACAGGGAGGTTAGCTGACCTTCCCAAGAGCGGGCGTCCGCGCGTTACGTCGCCACCTCAAGATAAAGGCATACGTCAATCACACCTCCGTAACCAATTTCAGACGGCGAGTCAGGTTGTAGGCACTCATGGTCGCCGAGTGTACCCAAGAGCAGTTAGGAATCGGCTGCGAGAGTTCAATTTAAGGCCACGACGTCTCTATTTTGGTCCGCAATTTACATCCAGGCGACGTCAACGTCGATTGCAATGGCTGCGGGCAAATGCACCAAATCGGTTTCTTTGGGCCTAATGGAGACGTATTTCATTCACTGACGAGTCTCGGTGCAAGCTTTACAGGTCAGGCGGACGGCAACGTTGCTAACGACGTCGAGGTGAGTGATATTCGACGCGTGCGTTAAGAAAAACGAGATTCGGGGGAGGGAATGTTATGGTTTGGGGGCGAGGGGTCCTCACGTCGTTAAAACACCTCTCGTTGTCATCTAGGGCAATCCCTAAGATATCGGGATCAGGTCCTCATGCCTCACGTTTTTCCACTTATACATGCGCGTAACCTTACGTTGCATCAGTATAATGCGCGGCCGTACGTTTGCCTGGGTTTGTCGAGACTTCCCCAACCAAAACAATGGCCCAGTTCTCGATTGGCCACCTCACAGTTCAGATTTGTCCCCGATCGAGCATTTGTGAGGCGTGCTGGACAGGAGCGCCAGGAAGCGCGTCAGCGTCCCAAACAACGTCGCTCAGCTTACGCATGCCCTTCTTCAGGAGTGGGGTTAATGGTAAGGAGACTTAGAGCAGCGACTGAAGCCTAGGGTGGGCACACCAGCTACTGATTTTGATCAAGAAATGGAGTAGGGGTACCCACGTTTGAACGTTATACACGCAGGCGCCATCTGTGTCAAAAACAAAACAAAATTTAATCAATAATGAACAAATAACATCAAAATCCAAACAATGAAACAATCACCCATAGTACATTTGTAATATTTACCACAGAAAAAAAACTTCTTTTATTTGCTGTATGGAATGAGTGTTTTTCTCATATAATATTTATGAAACGCGTCTAAGAATTTTCCGATTTGGCGCGCCTCTGGCGAGCCCAAACGGAAACTTCGGACGAGTTTCATAAATATTATATGAGAAAAACACTCTTCATATTCTATTTATCATATGACACACAACGCGCAAACTAGCCACTTAGTATGATTTTTTAACCCTTCACCTAACTTGAATTGCAGACAGCACTTGGAAAAAACATTCTCGTATAACTAAAAATTTTCGTTTTTTGCTTTCAAAACATAGGTTACGACCCCTCATTGGAACGAGCGTGACACGCTCGTTCCAATGAGGGGTCATAACCTATGTTTTGGAAGCAAAAAGTGAAAATATAAAAAAAATGAATGGCGTTTTTCTTGTAGGTAAAAGATTAATACAATATAACCCACCCTGAATAGGACAGATAACGTAAATTCTCCCAACTGGAATTATGCAAATGTGACCCAGTTGTATTTTGTTTTGCCAAAAAATAACTCAGTTTTGAAATTGACCAATGAAAGCTCCCAACTCTAATTATGCAAATTATGAAAATGTGGCCCAGTTGTATTTTGTTCAGCCAATCAAATTGTCTAGTTTTGAAATTGACCAATGAAATTGACGGAAGGCTTTATTTATCACTGATTAATATGAAAACAAAATATCAAATGTTTTAAAGTCAACAAAACGGACGAGTCATATGATAAAGTTTGATATTACTCCTTGTCCTCGTTAATCCAGTAGAAGTCAAATAAATAAAAGCTTCGCACGTTTGGAAACTCCGAAACCTCTCCTCTGTCGCCTCCAAGATGTGACTTGCTTGTTTTAAATTGTTTTTCTTTCTCGTAAAATCATTGATCTCACAAAGTCTTATAACGCAGTCATCAGTAAATGGGTCATGCATATATCTGGTGCATCAGAAGGTGTGTCTTATGTTGTTTCATTCAAACGTGACAAGCAAACAAAGACGCAGATAGAATAATACGGGCCAAACGTGAATCCTCTAACAGTACTCAGACGGAGAGACGCCACAATTCAGCGTTTTAAGCTGACGTATTCATCACCTCTCGTATATTATTATCAGCCATTATGTAGCACTAAAATACTGGTATAATAAGACCCGATAATGAATACCTGCAGTGCTGGTGTTCTAAAATTGGAAAAGTATAAACGATTGGTTAAACTTCACTTTATACTTATGTTGCGGTCACGACAGTGGTGGCGGAAGCTCCAAAAAGTGGGAGTCACGCTGTCTTGATTTATTTATTTATTGGTGTTTAAGGTCACATATTGCTGCACAATGGCTAATCATGACCACGACATTTTTACGGGTGGAGGAAGCCGCAGTACCCGGAGAGAACCACCGAGCAACGGCGAGCAGCTGTCAGCTCCCCAACATACTAACTCCACACAAGGAGTGTTGGCATTGGTTGAAGACAGGTGCACCAGTGACGTGCAGTACGCCTTAGCGCACAGCGTCACCGTGCCCCCACATGGGCAATGGGGGTTAAGTGGCTTGCCCAAGGACACAACGCGGTTGCCGCAGGTGGGATTCGAACCGAGGACCTGTCGGCTTGCAGCCTGCACCTCTACCTACTGAGCCCCCCCCCCCCCCCACACACACACTGTCTTGAACCCACCCCATTTAAGACACTAACATCAGAGTATTTATTTTGTTTTGTTTTTACCCAACCCTTAGAACCCTGATAATATAGTCCATATCAATTCAATGGCAACAATTCGAGGAGGCTATATTCATTATTTGTGGGCAAACCAATTAATATTTTCAACGTGCAGCCTCAGAGCTAAAATATTTATTGATCTTCCTCACACATTCACTAGCCAGCTATCATACTTAATGAATGTATAATGTATCATGTTAATGGGCTGGAAAAGCGGCCTCTCGGGTTCAAAGAAAATCAATGTGGTCGTATCTGTATTCGTGATGTGTAGTGACCATATATATATGGGGTTGTGTACGTTATGTCGGAAAATACCGTTCGAGTACATATAATTGGTGAACAAAAGTGTATGGTGGAGCCCGTGATCCCTGTGCCCCTCAGCTCAGCCACCCCTGGGTCATGATATAACCGTACAGGCTGACAGTTACTCCAAACATCAAAAATCAAAGAAACAGACACCAACTCATTCGTTTACTCCAAACCTTATTTTCTGTCCCGCTGTGTCGGAGCTCTTTCACCGGTTCCGGTGTCTCGATAAGAGGGGTCACATGGTAACGCTTTGTTGAACATTTTTGAAAGGTAATTTTTGACTACTCAATTTGTAACTTACGCAGGTGGATGCAGCCGATTCGGTAGGTAATGGTTTAAAAAAGTAAGCAAAAGACGAAAATATGTAGGTGGTGAGGGTGGCACGGAGAATGCCGGAGTGAATTATCCCTTTGAACTCTAGTGGTATCTTCCATGCCAGTTCAATGGCAGCAATTAGAAGAGTCCATATTCATTATTTGGGGTAGACCAATCAGTATTTTTAACGTACAGCCTCGGGCTGCTCGTCGAAAATACTGATTGGTCTACCCCACAATATTTACAGAACAGTCATCCTACATAATTATGTTATGACGTATCATGTTCCTGGCCGGAAAAAAGGCCGCTGGGTTTCAAAGGGTTAACCCTTTACCCAACGTAACGGCCAAAACCGGCCAGCGCGATTCTCAAAAATCGCCAATGAATTTTTATTATTTTTTTCATTTTTTGTCTCAAAAACATAGGTTGTGACCCCTCGTTGGCACGAGCTCGTCGAGCTCGTTCCAACGAGGGGCCATAACCTATGTTTTTGAGACAAAAAATGAAAAAAATTAGTTATTCAAGAATTGTTTTTGCAAGTGTCGTCTGCTTTTCATGTTAGGTAAAGGGTTAAGAAGTTTTCATGGCAAATAGTGCACAAAACAGAACTAACTGATTGACCTTCCACGCTCATGTCGTGCAGCTTCAACTGATAAAAACTTACAAATTTCTCGAACCAAGAGTGTGCGGTTTGGACCGAAGGATATGTTGGGACATGGGTTGATTGAGATATTAAATTCACCCGAAAGCCGTAACAGTTGTAGCCCAGAACTAAAAGTCAAGAAGATAGTTTCCCCCAAACAACGCAGGGATGGTAGGATGGGGAGGTGAATATTATCCAAGATCATGATCTCAAGCCACAAGTCTAATTATACAAGGAATTCGACGCTGTTATGCCCTGGACAAACCTGGAAGTAACCAACTGTCATTTTCAGAATGAGGTCCCGAGAGGATGAATTTGCTGATGCTATCCCATACAGTGGCCAATTTACCCTCAGGTTACCTCTTTCTCTTTAGGCCTAAGACCTTGCAAAAATTCTGAATGATGACCTGGAAAAAATTGCTGCATGGTCAAATACATGGCAGGTCTTGTTCAATCCTAAAAAAACAGAAACCCTAAATATAACCCGTAAAACAAGTCCCATTGATTGTCCAACTCTCTACTTACAGGGACAATACATTGAAGAAAAGGGTGAACATAAACATTTGGGGGTGACGTTCTCTAAAAACGGTTCCTGGGATGCCCATATTGATAATATTTTCAAAAAGGTGAGTCCAATGATAAACTGCCTCAGAAGTTTAAAGTATAGACTGTCCAGAGCCGCTCTAGAAACACTTTATAGGTATTACATTCTTCCAATCTTTGATTATGCGGATGTAATTTGGGATAACTGTAGTGATACGAAAAATATACTTCTCGAAAATTTACATTTAGATGCATTACGCACAATTATTGGTGTATCAAGGGGCACAAGTCATAATCTTATTTATAAAGAATCGGGATTTATATCATTAAAGGAACGTAGAAAACGACACAAAGTTATAACTGTCTTTAAAATTATTAACACGGAAGTACCTAATTATATACGTTTGTTAATACCATGCCCAGTGTCAGAAATAACCCATTATCCACTTAGAACATCCAATTTGTTACGCGAATTTAAATGCAACACACTTCGGTTTTCAAACTCATTTTTGCCATCATCGGTGAGACTCTGGAACAGTCTTGGTGAGAATATCAGAAACTGTGAAACAGTAAATGTCCTTAAAAGAGCTCTGTCAATTGATGACCCCACTGTCCCTAAATTCTACTACGTAGGGGGAAGAAAAGCACAGATAATCCATTGTCAACTGCGCCTTAATTGTAGCGAACTGAATGGCCATATGTTTGACAGATTTATCAAGGATAACCCTGGATGTCGATGTGGCTATCGCTATGAAGACTCAAGTCATTACCTCCTCTCATGTCCTCTCTATGTACGTGAACGCCAAACGATGCTCGAGAAACTGGAAAATAATGACAAGAATATCGAAGTTCTACTCCAAGGTAATCCGTATAAATCAGATTCTCACAATACTTTCGTATTCAATACTGTACAAGAGTATATTATCAATACAAAGAGGTTTGAAAATTAATGATAATATGGAAACTGAAGTGAGACGATAACCGAGTTTTCGCCATAATAACGGGTACACTGCTTATACCTTATCATCTGGTTGTGCCCAAGTTATATATGCAGCGACGTGATCAATGAGCATTGTTGCATTGCTTAAACGACTTGTGTTTTCAACGCTCTTCTGTTGTGTGGCACACAATTGAGAGGGGCCTTCGGCCTTTCTCAATGGTGTGCTGCCTAACAGAGTAGCGTCTACAGTAATCTCCCATCTGTATCATTTTTGAGGCAAGCATGCTATGAGGGCATATATATGATTGGGTACAATGGACTGAGTGCAATTTTCATGATATGGGCAGTGTACACGTCATGACTATGGGTGTGTTTCAGAATTGCTTTGGAATTTACTGTGGACGAAACAAATGTTTCTCTTAATGTAGTGGTATCCTTATACTAACATCAGGTCACTTTTACACAATTGCACAAGCACTATATAATGTAATTTCTTTATGTAAGGGTACGGCGTTAAGATAGGCCAAGCCTGTTCGCCAAACCCCATTTCAATTTAATGAAATAAAATATTGTTTAAAAAAAAAAAAGACCTTGTCTGCTTATTATGGAATCAGTCCAGCCCTAAAATATACATCACCAATGTTTGGATTCAATTGGTTCTGACCAACTGAAACATTCCATCCGAGTAAATATATAAAGAATCATTTCCTTTGAATCAACGCAAGCAATATTTACAAATCCAGACTTGATTTGGTGGAATGTTTGGCCACATTTACTATTATAAACGAAAACTCACCACAGCTGTAGTTTATGTTATTACTTTTCAAAAAGTGATTTACTGGGATTTCCGGGTTTGATTATAAACGATAATTGCACAAGTGAATTATATAATCAACAATTGGGCCACGTATCCGTGCGCGCAACAGAAGACGCTTTGCCGTGGGTATAATGGGGACTTCATTGTTTTTTGTATCTTTTAACCCTTTTTTAACCCTTTATCTAACATGAAAAGCAGACGACACTTTCAAAACATAATTATTGAATAACTGTTTTTTTTAAATCCTTTTTCTAAAATGAAAAGCTGACGACACTTTCAAAAAACTATTATTGAATAACTATTATTTTCATTATTTGTCTCAAAAATCTAGATTATGACCCTCATTAGAACGAGCTCGACGAGCTTGTTCCAATGAGGAGGTCATAACCTATGTTGTAGAGACAAAAAATGAAAAAATAATGAAAATTAATTGGTGAGAATAGCGCTAGCGTTAGGTAAAGGGTTAAATAATATAATTATTGTTAATAATGAAAAGTAATAAACAGAGTAATCGCTTGACTGGACTGGTTTCGTGAAATAATTCATTCGGGACGAGGGACTATATTGTAAAACACTCGTGCACATTTGCGCACTCGTGTTTGTACAACGTCCCTCACCTCTCATGAAATTTCACGTAACCAGTCCAGTCAAACGATTACTCTCTTTTTTATGCTGCGGATTTCTACTAATTGTGTCTCGATCGTGGATGTTTGCAAGCTTAATTAAAATACGTATTGTCTAGAATATCTATAACTGGGGCAGACAGAACAGCTGTGTATCTTTGTGAACAAAGGGACGCCAGCTTGCATCATTGATCGTCTGAGAGCAAACTCCACGAAACGTGGGTAAACAAACAGTCCATAACTGCGTCAAAATATCGAACAGGGCTGTAAGCTCTCTATCGGATCCCTCTTAACCGTTTACCTAACGTAACGGCCAAAACCGGACAAGGCTATTCTCAAAAATCGCCAATTAATTTTCATTATATTTTTCATTTTTTGTCTCAAAAACATAGGTTATGACCCCTCATTGGAACGAGCTCGTTCCAACGAGGGGTCATAACCTATGTTTCTGAGACAAAAAGTGAAAACAATTAGTTATTCAAGAATTATTTTTGCAAGTGTCGTCTGCTTTTCAGGTTAGGTAAAGGGTTAAGTCGTGTTTTTCAATGTTTATAAACTTGTTGTATTGTATAGTATTGTATCTTGTGTTGACTGGTATTATATTGTTTTATTCTGTGATGTATAGTTACAACTTAATCCTTAATAAATATTGTTTAAACTAAATGTCGAACAGACTTGAACTGATGACCTGAACGCTTGATCCTGGATAATGTTCACAATCAAAATGGCAGTGGTTTGACCGACTCGTGGTTAGTTTTCGTTTATTATAGTACATTCTGGAAATATTCCATTGAATTAACGTATCGCAGTGATATAGTGTTCACAATTACTGATTGTACTTGAATTAACCCCCAAACCACCGTTTTATTAAAGCACAAAGTTTGATGCGTTGTGTGAACGATTCTCCAGGAACGGCTACATTGAGAGATTCCAGAAAATGTATACATTGTTATGTTTTTGAGTAGGGGAGATAAATTAAATGCGAAATATACTCGGCCGTGTTGCATTTCTTGAAAAAAGACATATTCAGTCGAATAACTGTAACGAGGCCGTATTTGATTACCCATTTTTCGTGGCATTTGCACACATTCTACCGTTTGTGTACAGAGGTGTCCATTCCCTCACAAAATATGCAGATACTCTTTCGACCTCTAGTTATACATATTCGAATCAATAAGTATTTAATTTACCGTGAAAACATCAAGACGTTAACACAATTAGCGGAACTACACACCACGTACTCATAAAACTACAGCTGTGGCGAGACGCCAGTCACAATATTCATTAACCAAATTTGTCTAATAACAATGTCACAATGGTAATTTCATCCAAAATTCGGTCAAATCATGTTTCGATTGAGAAACATTTTTAGCATTTGACTTCTCCGTTTTCTCGGCTTTTTACCATTTCATATTTTCAATAAATATTAATTAGATTTTCATAACACCTTCAGTTCATTTGATTGGTCAATTTCAAAGGAACGCTTCCTGGTTGGTTACCACCCAATAGATCTGTGTGAAATTAATGCACGTGTCAGTTGCACTACTTCAAAACAAAGCCACGATGCCTGATTTTATTTTTTATAAACATTCACTAAAATCCCAATGATAAGAACTGTATAAATACTTGAATATTAGTGTATAACGCCGAATTGTGAAAATATATTGTATCGATGGTCATAATGTATTACTGCGTGCAACTGTGAGGCGTCACAGTGAAATGCATGACGTTCAAGATGAAATTCCATTCCTCAGCCCTTCCTTTCTATCTAAAAGATGTGTTTTTGGTAACTGTGATGTCATATGACAAACAGAATATAACATTCATGTTTTGGTCATGCTCTATTCATAAAACTGGTCTACGAATTTCTAAAACTCGTTTCATAAATAGAGTATGACCAAAATACTTATTTCAGATTATCCATTTACGTCATTTATCTAACAATTATTTTGGCCTGAAAACCACGAAAAACGGTACGTATTACATAATGTGTTCCGATTCCGTATCAAAAAGACGACTATATAGACGACTCGTTTCCGGGAACACAACGGGCTATCATAACAGGCACATGGATACATTCTATGTGCGTTTCAGTGATCGACCGAACATTATGTCCCAAAAATGTTTAAAAATAATTTAACCCTTTACCTAACATGAAAAGCAGACGACACTTGCAAAAAAATTCTTGAATAACTAATTGTTTTCATTTTTTGTCTCAAAAACATAGGTTATGACCACTCGTTGGAACGAGCTCGTTACAACGAGGGGTCATAACCTATGTTTTTGAGACAAAAAAAGAACAAATAATGAAAATTAATTGGCGATTTTGGGGTAAAGGGATAAGATTTAATCTGTTCATGTTACAGAATTGTTAGATAAATGAATTATCATAATAATGTGCATGTCCTGTGATTTGTATCAGCTTCTCGGTGGTGTCCAAAAATGGGATCACAACTCGCCGGCAAAGCCGGCTCGTTGAGATCCCATTCTGGACACCACCTCGAATCTGATACAAATCACAGGACATGCACATTATCATGATAATCTGTATTTATCTTTTGACTCAAAGAAATAAAATGTTCATGATATTTTACACCGAATCCGATGAACTATTCCAGTTAGTCGAAAAAGCGAACCATTGAGGTTCTCATTCCCGCCAGCTGAAATGAAATATTCCATCCAATTGAATCTAAAAATAGACGTTGGACTGTTAAGGGCACGACTGTTTCCAGGCCATAACAGCGTCGGATTCAATTAAAAATTTGAATAGTGGATTGAGTAATGGATTTATTCTCTCACTATTCCCGCCCCTTCCCTGTTTATACAATGTCTAACAAGTAACAACCGTGGTCCTTACTCCCATCCTCTACACACTGTCTAACAACCCTCACATCAAAGCCAAAATCAAAATTCCCACCCCACGTTTAATGTTCCAATATACAAGTGAACCCCGTCCTCGCTATTTTCTAATTGTGAAAGATAAATTCCTTGCACAATAACAACAGAAATAATATATACGCACATTGAGGGGAATGGACAAGTTCTGTTATTCGGGTCTTTTCAAGCGGAGACGTATCACAAGAAAAAAGCGCGAACAATTATGTTTTTTAATTTTCTCGCCAAGCCCATCCACATTCAGTTTAAGGTGCCTCTGGTGGTTTTCATTTGCATCCATTTGAATATTGAAAGTAAACTAACTTTGTTCAGAGAGTTTTTAACCCTTTGTCCCAACAAACTCAGCCAGACCCGCCCGCGTAATATGCAAATTCAGCAGCTGAAAAAAGCTATATTTAAAACAAAATTCAACAAAAACATTTCATGTGACTCCGCTTTGGAACGAGCTCGTCGAGCTCGTTACAAAGAGGGGTCACATGATATGGTTTTGTTGACATTTTGTTCAAAATTTAAAAAAAATGATATCTAAAATAATAAATGTTGTTATCGTCTGTGTTGGGTAAAGAGTTAATTCACTTTATTGAACGACAGTGCGAACTTTCATCGTAATTATTCTTCGTCCTTCCTAAAGGCCATATTTGAGTTTTCTCGAAAACCGCTGGCGCTATTTTATTGAAATGCAGTTGCGTCATGGGTGGGGAACAATGGCGGCGCTACGAGAAATGGGGGAATTTTTCTCCCCAAAAGGCTTCCACGATTGACCCCACCCCATCCCACAAACACACAAACCTTTCACCCCTCTAGAAACCCTGTTTGGCTCTCCGTAACAACAAACAAACAGTTGGCGTTGCCAGTGGTGGGAAAGGATATCCGAATTTTATTCAAATCAGGTTACTGTCTCTAGGGGGTGCGGATTAACGAATGCTCCCAACATTTTAGAAATCTTTCCATGAGACGATGGGTGCAGTGACTAGATATTTGGCATTTCACTCTCTTTTGAAGTGTGGAATACTGTTCAAACAAAGTTCAAGGGTCTATATTTGCTAGTCGTTCGGGGAGAGGTAACATTTTTGGTCCAGCACAAATTTCGAACTTTCAGAAGCCCTTGCCCAATTTAAAAGAAATTTGGACCACGATATGAGTGGATGACCTTTACTTGAATTCTTCAAGACCAAGATAGAAAAAAGATGGTCGTTATCCACGTGGGTCCCTACACTGATGGGCCTCCGAATTGTAACACTATGGGTACTGGGAAACATTAAAAATATCTTCTATCAAATCACTGATCCTGTTGATTCCATGTTTGACATATCACATATCCGTTCAGGACATTTTTCAGAATTGCTCAAATCCAGCTCCTAGGGTCCTAATCAGACGTGCCAAGTTGCCGTCAGATTTTAACCCTAAATGTATCAGTAATAAGGATATATGAAACATATAACATCTTCTTCATGCAAAGCAATGCGCCCAAGGGTTCAATGTCTGACGTATTAAATGTTTGTAGGTGAGGGTGATTTGCAACCTTCTACATGGTAAGGCTTGTGTTCATATTTTGGGACGTTTCGAGGGTTTGCAGTGGAGGGGCTGTGGCTTGCCCCCTAAACTGTTTGCTGCCCCCATGCAACTTCCCCATAACACATAGAGCCCTTAACCCTTTTCCCAACGTACCGGCCAAAACAGGCCAGCGTTATTCTCAAAAACCGCCAATAATTTTCATTATTTTTTAATTTTTCATTTTTTTGTCTCAAAAACATAGGTTATGACCCCTCATTGGAGCGCGCTCGTTGTGCGCTCGTTCCAATGGGGGATCGTAACCTATGTTTTTGAGACAAAAAAAATGAAAAAAAATAGTTACTTTTGCAAGTGTCGTCTGATTTTCATGTTAGGTAAAAATGGTCTCCAATATAGAGTTACACGTTCTATAAATGCCCCAGATTCGCTCTTAGAACACTAACTATTGCAAATTGTGCTCGGGGATGAGAGGCTTAGTCCTAACTAGGACACTTCGGCCGTTATCCCTTTTTGCACTTCGCATCAATACAGGTGGAAAGGGGGTTACAACTTGAGGGTTCTAGTTAAGAATAGGAGAGACCTCCACCCACAACAGTCTTTCAGATATCATGTTTCCCACCCCCACCCTCGCCGAAAACAAGCCCAGCCACAACTTCACAAAAAATAATGGCAGTTAACTTTTCTGTAAATACCTACCAATGACGAAAATTGTCATCAGTGTTGTGCTGGGCGTTTTTTTTTTTCTCTCCCTTTTTTGTTCGGTTCCGTTTTTTATTAGTTTAAATAAAATTTATTCAATAAGTATGCTATATGTTACAGGATTGAACACCAAAAAAGTAACAGAATATATAGTGAACATCAAGAATATAACATATACCAACAAAAGACCACATTGGTATGTAATGGGGAGGGGGATCTGACAGAAAGCTAGGAGCGGAGCTTTTGTTAGTCGCCGACCGGGTTTTATTACAAGCTTGTTCTATAAACTCCCCATCTACAGCAACACTAAATCATGCGGAAAATAAAAACCCGTTCCGCACACGTATGTAGAACAGGAATCGTTGACGGACTATTTTTAAATAGAAGCGACATTTCACTGGAATTTTCTGCATATCGTGCATCGCAATTACAATTTGAATAGCTAGCGATAGCTAAAAATAGTAACACGGGTTCACCTCGCCAATTTGGTTGGCGATACATAGTGCATTAAGGTCGCCTGTGGGAGTTTTCAGTGCTAAATCAAACCGCCAAAGTGCCTCCAGGGTCGTCTATGGAAATTTTAGTGTTAAATGTACCTCTTGGTCGCCTATGGGAGTTTTCAGTGTTAAATCGGTTCGCCAAAGTACGGCAGCGTAGAACCGCCACATCATAGTATATTTCCAGGGATTCCTAATCTGTTTAAACAGATTACTAATCTGTTTTTACAGATTACTAATCTGTTTTTACAGATTACTAATCTGTTTAAACAGATTACTAATCTGTTTTTACAGATTACTAATCTGTTTAAACAGATTACTAATCTGTTTTTACAGATTAAGTAATCTGTATTTACAGATTACTAATCTGTTTAAACAGACCACTAATCTGTTTTTACAGTTTACTTAATCTGTATTTACAGATTACTAATCTGTTTGAACAGATTAACTAATCTGTATTTACAGATTACTAATCTGTTTAAACAGATTACTAATCTGTTTTTACAGATTAACTAATCTGTTTTTACAGATTACTAATCTGTTTTTACAGATTAACTAATCTGTATTTACAGATTACTAATCTGTTTAAACAGATTACTAATCTGTAAAAACAGATTAATTAATCTGTATTTACAGATAACTAATCTGTATTTACTAATCTGCTAATTACGGATTCTCACGACTAGACTCCGCAGCCATCTCGAATCAATCAGCTTTTTCAATAAGTGGCAAAGGGCATACAGAAGCCAAAGGGAGGGAATCGAGCATGTTTAAAGACTGGTAGATTATATGAAAACGGCGTTCAGTCAAAATGAAATAGGAACCGTGCTATTACTCGACGTAGAAAAAGCGTTCGACTCTGTCTGGCACAATGGCATGAGATACAAACTAGCTAAAATGGGGCTACCTACCAAAATTCTAAGAATCATATCTTCATTTTTATCTGATCGAAAATCCAAAGTGAGGGTCAACCGCGAAGTGTGAGACGAGATAAAACTCGAAGCGGGCACTCCACAGGGTTCGGTCCTCAGCCATCTTCTATTTATAATATATGTGAATGACATTGACAAAGTAGGGAAGAACCATGCTGAACTATCTCAATTCTCAGACGACAAAGGAATGTGGACGGCCAGTAAGTCTCGAAACATAATACACAACCGCCTGCAGGATACCATCCGTGAACTGCAAGACTGGTGCGCTCTGTGGCGCATCAAGCTAAATGCCACGAAAACACAAAGAATCATATTCTATAAAAAGCAAAGGAAAAAAGCTGTCCCGACCCTAAACGCATAAATTTCCTGAAAATGATTAGAGGTAAAAATTGGGGAGCCAATAAAGAAGTTCTCATCAAACTTTACAAATCATATATACGCCCAGTACTAGAGTATGGGGCCATAATAACGAGTGACCTGAATAAAACCAACATTGAAAAACTACAACGGGTTCAAAATTATGCCCTGCGTGTGGCACTATGCAACCCAAATGGACACCGATAAAGGAACTTCACGAGCTAGCAAAAATAGAAACTATTGATACGCAATTAAAAGACCTACAAATCAAAACCCTCAACAGACTCCAAGTTAGTGAATTAATGGTTGAGCTGAACGAACACCGATCCCTTAACAGAAAAACAAAATAAGTTTCCAGAAAATAAAAAAAAAATAAAATTATATAATATAACTAAATTGCGTGTAGTCAGTAAGGATTGCCTCGGTACTCATTGAGAACTTTAAGATAGAGTCTGTGAGGACTGCCTCGCAACTCTGCCGCAGCGCGACTGAAATGCGTTTAATAAGACCTATATAACAAAACCCTCTACATACTCCAGGATAGTGAATCAATGGTGAAGCTGAACGAACACCGAACCCTTAATAGAAAAACAAGATAGGCCGCAGTAAATTAAAATTACTCAATAGAATTAAACTGCGTGGAGTCAGTGGGGATTGCCTCGCTACTCATTGAGATCTTACTCCTTCAGATCTTAAACAGATTAGTAATCTGTAAATACAGATTAGTTAATCTGTAAAAACAGATTAGTAATCTGTTTAAACAGATTAGTAATCTGTAAAAACAGATTAGTTAATCTGTAAAAACAGATTAGTAATCTGTTTAAACAGATTAGTGATCTGTAAATACAGATTAGTTAATCTGTTTAAACAGATTAGTAATCTGTAAATACAGATTAAGTAAACTGTAAAAACAGATTAGTAATCTGTTTAAACAGATTAGTAATCTGTAAATACAGATTACTTAATCTGTAAAAACAGATTAGTAATCTGTTTAAACAGATTAGTAATCTGCAAAAACAGATTAGTAAACTGTAAAAACAGATTAGTAATCTGTTTAAACAGATTAGTAATCTGTAAAAACAGATTAGTAATCTGTTTAAACAGATTAGTAATCTGTAAAAACAGATTAGTAATCTGTAAAAACAGATTAGTAATCTGTTTAAACAGATTAGGAATCCCTGGAAATATACTATGATGTGGCGGTTCTACGCTGCTGTACCAAAGTGCTACCCCTTACTACTAACAGTGGGTATTGTGGAAACAAAATAAAATCACCCATGCCCAAACTCTTGGTCCTACGGTTTGACATTATATAACCAAGCTATGAAGCAATGTCACCGTAAGTCTCGGGGGCAATGGAGCTGGGTGGGGTGGGGGGTGGGGGGCAGGGGTATTAAAAAGGTCATTCGTCTCGGAAATGATTGAATACCGGTAGATTACAACTTGACATATACTGTAATGTGATACTCATTAGTAATAGTATTGACATTACATACAGTACGTGGAGAGTGGATTGTAACAAAATCACCCGCGGAGTGGAGTTATCACCCAAAGTATCACTTTCAAATTCTGAACATAGGGCAAAAAACACTAGCAATGTTTCAGCCAATGGACCTCCGGGTTTAACCCGGAGGTCCATTGACTGGAACTTTGCTTGTTATTGTTATGCTTTGCAACCAATTTGCAAACTATTACTTTGGTGGAATCTCCACTCTGCGGGTGATTTAGTGGGAATACACTCTCCACGTACTGTATAATATTTCATACTATGAATGCAACAGAGCGTAATCTGAAATGCTTTTGCTTTGCAAATGGCGCCTTGTTACAGCCACGTGGAAATTATAAAACTTTAGAACTCAGACCGCCTATTGTATAGCTTTTTTGTTTGATGATAAGCGACAGGGATATATTATTATACCAGATACTCTCCCCCCCCCCCCCCACCCACACACACACTGGAAATGAAAGACTGAATGGAAATAGAAAACTAATGCTATTTTTATATCATGCTAACCGACGTAAAGCGAAGTCCGCACTGCAAAAAATATAGGTTCTCTTTAGAACCAAAACTGGTTCTAATCTTGTCCCTGAGATGGAACCAGTTTTGTTTAAACAGTATTTATTTCAAATCAAATAAATTTATAAAGATAAAACATTAAATATTAACAGAATTAAACATAAATTGAGGGGGTTTCAGTTGTAAGTTTAGAGCTTATACGAGGTTGTCTCAAATCATTTTGAAACAAAGGAGATATGAACAGTTGGCATATCGAACCAGTTTTGGTTCTGTATAGAACCAAAACTGGTTCGATATGCCAACTGTTCATATCTCCTTTGTTTCAAAATGTTTGGCGGCTGCGTTGAATAAGCTCCAAGTTTACTGCTGAATCTACTTCAGTTCATGTAATATTCTGTTAAAATTGAATGCTAATCTTGGTAAATTTATTTGATTTGAAATACATTCTGTTTAAACAGAACTGGTTCCATGTCAGGGACAAGATTAGAACCAGTTTTGGTTCTCAAGAGAACCTATATTTTTTGCAGTGCGTGATCAAGGTAACTATTGATGATTTGATATGATGCATTTGTGATTGTTCCAATAAACAATTAGCGGTCTCTTGAATTTTCTGATGTATCTGCCCCTTACGTAAATTTGTCATGTACACCAGTGTATTAAGGTATTTGGCACCGATGGCTTCAATGATGCAGCATTGAAGTGGTGTTGTTGCTACTTCAGCTGCATTTTCTTCACTCACTCTATTTCCGATAAATTATGAGAGTTTGTCGGGTTTTCGAAATGTTATTGGTAATCGTTTTGGGCACAATTAACGATCACCCTATTGGACCAATATAATAGTCCACCGGGCCCCCTTCTCAATGTGCCACATTTTCGTCATCTTCTGTAGGGCCCGTCCTCGGATCTGTGAGGATCAGCGACGAGAGAAAATTACTCCTTCGTAACAAACTTTGTTTGACATCCGTTGAAACACACTGGTAAGTATTTTTAATACACTTTCGTGTCCTCTACACAAACTGGAAATAAATCCTCACTTGCTGCTTGCAGAACGGCATACATCACCTGTTTGTCGCGTAAAAAAATTAACACTACTTTATTTTGGTCAATTATCGGTCGTAGGGTCTCGGTGATCTTTCTTCAACGGGTTTGCCTTTTTTAGGACAATGTTTTTTTTCGTACTTCTGGCAATATCAGACCTCGAAAGTAGTTTAGAACAGTGCCTGCGCCGAAACGGAACATGTTTTCATTCGGCGAAAGGTAGAGCACAATTGATCAAACAGTTGAGCTCTGCCCCTTTTTTACCCTTTCCAATCTGATCAAAGAGTTGAGCTCGTTATCTTTATCTACATGTTCCAATCTAAGCACCCAGATGAAGGAATTAACGTCAGATAAATTTCCTTGAAAACGCATCCCCAAATAGTCTCCACCAGCCCCCAAATCACCGTGTCATAAGTATCCTCAAATATCGATATGTGCCCATGTCAGCAAGGGCGCCGAATAATGACGTGGTTTGGACAGTAATCACCAAAGATGCCATACAATCGGCGGTGTGTGATTTTTAAAGATTGATATCGTACATTGTGTGGAACGAGGTGCAATTTGCAATGCTTTAGCATTGCAGATGGCACATTGTTTATCTCAAGGGACGATATACATATATTACGTTAATACTATTGAGTGTCACATTACAATTTATAGTACGTTGTTAATTATCGGTCTAAACTCATCGCGGGGCCCTTTTTGATACGCCAGCTCCTTACCATCGGTACTACTTCATGGACGGCGAAACCGGAGTGGGGGCTGGGGGGGGGGGGGGGGGGGGGGGGGGGGGCTTCAGCCCTACCACTTTTTTTGCCGGGCCATGTTTTTTGTATGCATTTATTTTAACACAACCAATGACTGGTGAAACAAGGGGCGGATCCAGAGCCTCCCCCATATTTTCGCCAACTATGTTTCTCGGATTTCAGATAATTTTTTACAGTAAGTGACAGCAAACGTTAAAATGTATACAGTCTGTTACAAAATCGGTTAACTGAAATAGATCGTAATCTTACAGACATACAAGTACCAAATCCACCCCCAGATAAGATAATCCACAGACAGTATAATTGCTGTTAACGTCTGGTATAGCATATAGATAAATAGACCTCACCCGTATGCTTTACCGACGTTTTTTAACGGCTCTCAAAGTGTGAAATCTTTCAAATATATCTCCTGAAAAATCGCAAAATATCCACTCAGATGCATGGAACTGGGGGTTTTGGGACCCTGGAATTTAAAATGTTCATACCGACGACCATCCATCGCCCGCTCCAGCCCTCCCCCCCCCCCCCCTTTCAAACACTTCGAAAATCGTTCCTCCGCCCCTGTACTTACTACAATTAAGTCTCTACGATGTCACAAGATCTCTCTTTGCAGAACCATTATTATTTTTATAAGAATCAAACTGCAAAACATCGACTTCAGAATATCTAAAAACGCCCTCGTGCGGCCATACCAGAGTGGAGAATAAAAATAGGCAATAGCGACGAGCTGCACAAATGGTGTTCACAGTCCCTATCCCAGATAAGATGCCAGTATGGCTGTTGGGTGTTGCACAGGTCTTGACCCTGCCCCGACCAAATCATAAAGATGAAATTGCAAAATAACACTACACTCGCGCACACTCGGACGAAACTGACTCCAGAACCGCTACCAACACACACACACGCACACTCAGTCACACCAGAATGGATACAGGAGGCAATTACGACAAGAAGCATATTCCCTGTTCACTGCACCCCCATGGTCCAGCTGCAAGAACAGATGTCGGCATTTGTAGCTATTACTGGGTTCTGCTCGTGACAGGACTTTGTCCTGACGGGCGCATAAGATATTTATAATCACAACAACAAACTCTGAATCGTAAGCAATGTATCGCGATTCAAGTATATCACGATCAATCGCCGCATCACTATTGATATCTTCTTTACACTACCAGTTGAACAAAGGCGTAAGCCGACCAAATATATTGAAACTGTAATTGCTTCAATGGCGATACTCATTGCCTTCATGGTTTCTTGGGAAGCTCCCTGAGAATAGTGTGTAACAGGAGGAGAGATAAGTGCGGGAGCCGGGGTTCGAACCGTCGACCTCTAGCACACAAAGCGACCGATTTACCACGAGACAAAGAGATCCGGACCAACCTGGCTGGTTGGTAAATGGCCTTTATACCTCGACCACTACAAGTGATTAACCGATGTTTGGCAATCGCATCTGACATTGGCCGATTTTAAGCCATCGGTTGACGATCCGTTGATGTGTTTGAACATCGGTCCATGCCATTGGTTACATGGAACACCACTCGGTCCAAATTGTTTGTATTTACGTTTGATTAAGAATCTCATACAAGCAGTAACAAACTTAATAAGTTGCCACAATGATTAGCAGGAGTTAAGATTGGCCTAATTCCCTGGATAGGTCTGATCTTCCCCTCGATTGCTGCTCATGACACACATCCCACGTGTTGTGTGATGACTCAATGAAATGCGACATCAGCAAAAACAAGTTAACAGCACAACGTCTTTAAGACTCTGCGCTGTCAACTTGTTTCCACTGATGTCGTATTTTTTTATTTTAATACACACACTGACATACTCTTGAGGTCAACAAGCCAATCAACATGACTGTACTGTAAAATTAACCCAGTTCTACGCATTCTTAAACATACTACTCCTTTTGGTTGTTACTTTCTGACATTGGCACTCACAACAGGCAGACTGTGTGCTCAACTAATCGGCAAGGAGATGACGGTCGCGAATCCTTATCGGTTAATCACTACCTGAGAATGTTCTAAGAAAACACGAGCATGACGAGTATTGACGATAAAATTGACAGCGGAAGTACCGCCCATCTGTGCTCATGTAAACAAAAACAGATTCGCATGTATATACGTCTGCTGATCAGTAAAATCGAGAAAAAAATAATAGCGACTCTTAATAATCTGGCGATCGTGGTATAAATAAAATATACCCAAAGCAGCTTGGTGTACCAAATGTCCGCCACTCGTGAAGAAGTAGTGTTAATCGCTCGCCGAAGGCTCGCGGTTAACAACACTTCACCACTCGCGGTGAACATTTGGTACACCAAGCTCCGTGGGTGTATTCTATATTTTCATGACAGGGCTCTGCGAATCTTGGAGGATTCGATTTGATTCGATATCGACACGAAGATTCGATCCGATCATCATAGATTCAAGATTTACGAATCCAGGTGGTGAGTGATCAGTGTGTTCAAAAACAAGATGCACGCTAAAAACTAAAGTGTTAAAAACTACACTTGAAGTGCTGTATTTAACACTTACTAAGTGCTGAACTAGCACTTTGTTCAAGTGTAGATATCCCAGAACTTGACAGGTGTTGACAATAATACCTCTTGACAAGTGCAATGTCGCGACACTTAAAAGGAAACAACGCAGATGACGCGGATCAGGCTCGAACTCTCGAGCCTGATCCGCGTCATCTGCGTTGTGTCCTTTTAATTATGTACCCACCAAGCGCAAATCAAATTATGGACAATTCTGGAAGAACCACCAAAGCTAGACACATGGAAAGTGCCATCCATTCAAGTTTCAGATGTCTTACGATTGTAATGTCTAAAAGTATTGCACTTTGAGTGTTAAAATCAAACCCTAAGAGTAGAATAGGTTTAATACCTTGAAAGTGTCAGTTTTAAGACTTTAGTTTCTAGTGTGTGAAGTGTAATTTTCGAACGGTTTTGTACACTTGGTTGTTCTGTTTAGATGCAGCATGGCTGTGGTGTGTCTTCTTCATATCCAGCAAATGTATTCAAAATATATCTGTCACAGATTAAATAATTATTACAGTTAATAACCATGTCGGGTTCTGTCATCAAGCCTTCGGTGGAAATGTAAATAAGTGCGGAAACGGCAACTTATCAGTTGGCTGAAGCCAGTTCTTTGGGCTCCATTGGCATTCATGTTGGTCGTAGAGATGGAACGTGTATATAAGACGCGACTTTTGTGAGCGGTTTCTTTCACTCTTGTGGACTACCAGTCCATTTAGCAAAACCAAACTACCTTTCTTTACTTCCACCGGTATGAAATCACTGTCCTTATATTCTCGTGGCGAGTTTTCAAATATACCGCTTTTTGTACTCTTCCCTATATCCCATTCTGGATTCCGTATGAATCGGTAATTATTGTGAAGACCTTGTTTATGAGATCCGGGAATAAACTGTAGACATCCATTGTCGATGGTAGCGTCTTCTAAGGCGATCCAGAATCCAGTCAGTTTCATCGGCGTCGTGTATAGATAACCTGAATCTTGATGTGGATATACTGCCCCTCCAATCCGTGGTTGCTTGAAAATGCACATACCTTGCGGCACAACTGGGTCAACTAATTTTAAGGAACGCGTCAATCGTTTCACTCTTTCACTGAACGTGATTTTACGGCAACTCGGGGCGTATACGTGCAGAGCATGTCCTATCTTATTAACAGCCAGGTGTTTTTCTACCGTTAATTTTCTGTTTTCGTCTAAAACCCCTTCCTCGTAAAAGAAACGAATTTTATCTCCGCTGGTAATGAAATAATCGTCCCTTGCCATATCCTTTCTGTTCTCGTTGTGATGTTCGTTTGGATCCATATCTTCAACCAGCTGATAACACTCCGACTTCAGTTTGGCAATTTCCGCCTCGGTTAAAAAGTCCTCTATCACAAGGAAACCGTCATTGTCGAATTGTTTAAGTTTATCCTCAGACGCCATGATTTAGCAGCTTGTGTGAAAGATTATCCTGTGAAAAGATAGAATAGAAAACTGTTAAAGGAATACAAACGCGGATCAAAACCGTTGTTGAACATGGGGCGGTTATTATCCGCTGAAATCAAAAGTTAAATGTATCGTGTCAACTGAAAAAGACTCATTCAAATAGATAAGGGTAGCATGGTATTATCCAAAAACACCACGGTAAACCAAAGTTTACCGTGGTGTTTTGGGACAATACCTTGGTTTACCATTGTGTTTTGGGACAACCTCGTGGTTTTCTATGGCGTACCATAGTTACAACAAAAACTATTTTCAGCATAATTGTCAAATAAGTGGTCAAAACACATCAAAGGCTACTTCACAACGAACACTACGCGAGCGTTACATACAATACGAGATGATGATAACTAAATTGTTATGCCTGCTTTCATGACTAACTGTTCTCGAAAAGTAAAATATTTTTCACCAGTACACTTAACCCTTTACTTACCACGAAAAGCAGCCGACACATGTAAATAAAATTATTGAATAACTAATTTTTGTCATTTTTGTCTCAAAAACATAGATTATGACTCCTCATTGGAACGGGCGCGACGAGCTCGTTCCAAAGAGGGGTCATAACCTATATTTTTGAGACAAAAATAATGAAAATTAATTGGCGATTTTTATGAATAGCGCTGGCCAGTTTTGGCCGTTACGTTGGCTAAAGGGTTAAAGTAAAAAAAACACGCGTTGCCTCCTTGCCCTCTAGGCTCAGGTGCAGATGTATCCCCTTGCTCCTGGTGCCCTTGGGAGACAGAATGGATACATAATATTATCTGCATGTTCTATAGTAAAAAAATGCATTCCAATGATATTCAAATTTGCATATTTTCACCTGTTTATCACTTCATATACAGCATTAATACATTAAATAAGTCTAACATTTAATTTGTAAGGCAAGATGCCCTACAGCACTGAATACGTTAAAAAACCCTTTACCCAATGCAGATTTTTTTGAAAGTATGCAAATATGGATACCATTGGAACTGGCTGAAGCAGCTAATTCCAATGATTTTCATATTTGCATACTTTCAATCATTAATTACTTTATATAGACCCCACAACATTAAATACAGCACTAAATACATTAAATACGTCTAACATTTAATTTGTAAGGCAAGATGCCCTACAGCACTGAATACGTTAAATAACCCTTTACCCGATGCAGCTTTGTTTGAAAGTATGCAAATATGGATACCATTGGAACTGGATGAAGCAGCTAATTCCAATGATTTTCATATCTGCATACTTTGAATCATTAATTACTTTATATAGACCTCACAACATTAAATACAGCACTAAATACATTAAATATGTCTAACATTTAATTTATAAGGCAAGATGCCCTACAGAACTGAATACGTTAAATAACCCTTTACCAGATGCAGCTTTTTTTGAAAGTATGAAAATATGGATACCATTGGAACTGGCTGAATCAGGTAATTTCAATCATATTCATATTTGCATACTTTTTTTTTACTATAGAACATACAGATATTTTTGTACTATAGAACATACAGATATTATGTTAATGTATTTTTCACTAATGAACATGCTGTCATACAAAAATAAAGTCACCAAAGAAAACGTTTTTCTGTTGTCAATATGAAGGGTTTTTTTTCCCAAGGTTTTTCTTTTCTCGAGGGGGTTTCTTACAAGGGTTTTTTTTTTACCAAGGGGCTTTTTTCCTAAGGAGGTTTTTTCCCAGGTTTTTTTCCGTACCCCATATAGGTTTATCGATATACCGTGCAGCCCTACGAATTACCATACCGAAGGAATCTCAAATTACCGAAATGTCTGTAATTAAAATAAAGGGACAAACGACACTACGTTACGTACAGTTCATTACAGTAACATCTCATGGACTATGTACTTCTAAAGCCTGTTACAACCGTCATTTTATATAACAAAGGCCTATTTTCTCTCAGCTTTTTGTTGCATCAAATGGCCGATGGCGAGTGTCCGTAAAGCTTCCAACATTTTGACACTTTGGCGGCTTTGGCTGATGTAGAATTTGGAATTATAGGTAGGCAGTGTACCAAAAATACCACCTGTTATTTGTATCGGAGAGGGTACAAGTGTGGTGTTGATGACGAATACTAATATTGAAACTAAACTTGAAATTTCAACGATGGTGACATGGGACAAGTCAACTGTAGTGGCCTGGATGTCAGGAACTGAACAGGCGGTAGGAACTGTAACTATTCTCCAAAAGACAACCTCAAAAAAGTATCATCCAAAAGGTATCCTCCAATAGTACGTCATTACGTCATAACAATTAGGTATCCTCCAATAGTACGTCACCATGTCAAATGTATCCCCCAATAGTACATCAACATGTCGTAGGTATCCCCCAATAGTACGTCAACATGTCATAGGTATCCTCCAATAGTACGTCAACATGTCATAGGTATCCTCCAATAGTACGTCAACATGTCATAGGTATCCTCCAATAGTACGTCAACATGTCAAAGGTATCCTCCAATAGTACGTCACCAAAGGTATCCTCCAATTGTACGCCTGGTATCCTCCAATACACAGATGAGGATAAGAGTGGTGAGGGGAGTCACTCGTTCGATTAATAACTCGATGGCTTATTTCATCTGTTAGATTCTAGCCATTTGACCAAACCGACGTAGCTAGCGAGTTTTTAGTCGAGTTAAAAGTCAGTAGTAATCGCATAAGGCTGTAAGCATGGTAAAAGACTATAGTATTGGGACTACAGAAGAAGCTAATCAAAGGACACATTACGATGACTATGGGTAAGTCAACAGTGGTTGTCTTCTAGTTATAAAGGTTTAGAAACCAGAAGCCGAGTAGGTACTAGGAACCACAAATATCTCCAGATAAATATCCTCCAAAAGGTGTCCGCCAAAAGGTATCTTTCAAAAGGTATCCTCCAAAAGATATCATCCAAAGGTATCCTCCAGTGTTTCATCTCCATGTCATAGGTATCCTCCAATACCTAGATGAGGATAAGAGTCGTAAGAGGAGTCATTCATTCGAACAAATAAGTCGTAAACGGAAATTTTGTAGGGAAGGTAGTTCAGCTTCTGTCTCAGGCTGATATGAAGTTACCTCGGGCTGATGTCTCGGTCGTATGAAACTAAATAAGTAATAACCTTTAATTATCTTCTAAAGGTACTTTTTGTACCAACGAGACCTCCCCCGTTTTTATTTTCTTTCAGTTGAATAAATAAACAATGATTTTGTATTGCATCACTAAACACACAGAAAAGAAGGAACATCTGTTGAGCTTAGTTTGTAAATACTACGTGTACTACTGAAGATTTATTAATCGATTACGTGTTCAAATTGAAAGTTTACAATGCATATCTTCGTAAATTGAAACTGAGTGTTTTTTATTGTAAATAGTGTCTCCAGACTATTTTTTAGTTTTTCATAATCTATGTGTGTTGTGGTACAGTAACTGGAGAGTGGATAGTTGCTAAATTATTCGCGGGGTGGTGTCTCCACTCAGACAAAAAATCATTGTTTGGGAGAAGGAATTAGAACGATGAGCAATGTTTCAGCCGAGGGACCTCATGCCCAATCTCCGAGTCGGGGTTTCAGCCAATTGGATAACAGCTGTCAATGATGGATTTCAGCCAATTCCAAAACACGGTCAATGGACATGTGCATACAGACAAATGATCATTTTCCAAATTTACCCCAGTGGTTAACTCCCATGGTAGAAAAATGTACGCAAAGAGTAAATATGTTTTGTCACTGCATTCGGAATAAAAATGGCTACTATCGTGCGTCGGTCTAATATGCCTTAACCCTTACAGGTGTTGTGATCATTAACCCCAAGAGGTGGATGGATTGGTTGCGAACGCACAGAAAACAAGCGCGCTATTAACGCCATAAAATGAAAGGTCAAAAGGGTCTTCTCCTAAACCATAGAGACTGAGGAGACTGCGGGTACCCTGATTTTGCGCAGTAAAAACAAGCGGTGTCCTGGATAAACCTCATTCTCGCAATTTTAACACAGTAAACGGGCACTTCCGAGGAATCCCATGGAGTAGTTAATTACAGACTGGCCAAATAATTGATTGGTGTTGCTACTATTACGCCCCCGGTCCCCGAAAGAGGATTCGAATGTATCAAGAGCAAAGCCCTACATCTGTGTGGTCCGTGGCGTGGGGCCTAGGACCTCTGCAGTGGTCGACATAAAGTTATATTTATCTCAACCGATTCGGCCACTCCATCTGTGCTAAAATACACGCTCAGTGAGGGGTTAACCGCACTGTGTTTACTGTGAGAAACTGTGACGTCACAGCTAGGCCACAGCTTCCCCATATTTGATATGCTAATTCAAAACTTCAATTTCAATCACCCCAATGAGCATGTAACATTAATGACAATGGATCCACATAATGCAAGGAAGTTTCATCTGGATTTGGAAATGCCAATTTTCTCGCACCTGGCCGAACCATGGTCACCCCAGTTCAAGCATGGGACAACGGGGATGGGGGGTGGGGGAGGTTGGTGGTGTAAGCTTCGAAATGTTCAGCCTCAAATTACCAACAGTTGGAAATGCAATGTCCAAAATGTGGCAGTACATTTCATGGCACTTTATAATCTGTTTCTGTTATAGAAATTTAGTTATTTTTACAGTACTGTCGCCGTGGACCGGTCGTAATCGTAATCCACGCGTGGATAGTGCTATTCGCGCTTGTATTTACCAGATAATAAAAATCGTCATCAGCCAACTTTTAATTAGTGCTTCATTTATTAATTTTTTTATGATGATTCCTATAACTAGTGTTTGAAATCTAATATTATTAGGTTCGTGGGAATACTGCCCACTCGTGGAATGTGATCAGTCCACGGGGCCGCACAGCACCACATTTCTCTAACTAGTTCAGAATTTCCAGCTCCAGACCTCAAAGGTGATATATAAATATACAGATATTTAAGACAGGAGGAGAGGGCTCACCCTAATTTCTTAAGTAATTGGAAATTCAAAGCCAGTGGTTGGAAAATTCTCGCTTAAGAGGAGGGAAGTAGATGCTAATGTTTTTCGCAAAAGCTGAATATTCGGCAGATACGGAGGTGGGGCACAATTGGAAATTCCGAAGGGTAACCCACCCCAACCAAGACCCTCTGACCAAGCCTCTGGTCCAGTAACCCGAGTTCATCGGTCTGACCGTGGTTTGGTTAAATGGGAGAAATTTACAGGTTTCAGTTCCGAAAATTCAGAGATTTCGTATGGTGGTTCCGTAAATTTGAACCAACCAACCGAGTTCTTCGGTAGGTTTTTGAGTCGTGTCGGTGCACTCCTGCAGAAGAGGGTATGATCCACACCCTAAATCTACACGCTTCTTTTCGCACTTAGTGTCGGTAGGTGTGATACTGATATATATTTCTCTTTACGGATTAACTGTGAAACGGTTGCTTCGAATTAGCTTGCCATAAAAGGCGAAGTTTCCTTTTTATAATTTTTAATAACCGAAAACAACAGACAGCTCCCAGAGATGTCTGTTGTTTTCGTTTATTAAAAGTAACAAACGGAAACCTGGCATTTTTCTACTGATGTTATAGGGTTTCCTCAACAATTACTTGCTTCTTTATTGGATCTTTCTTGCTCGTCTAATAACTTCAAGGGAGATAAACTTTATCGAAAGTCGATGTTCATGACGATATAAATCAAGGCTTGTGGAAATAACCAACCACTTCTCTCCCGTAGGCCTGCACCCGATCTTGTTGTTTACAGGGTGCTTTCAATATAGTATTAATCATAGGAGCTCTTACATTTAACAATTAGGCTTAATAATACTCAGAAGTTTGTTAAACTTTGGCTAGTGACGATTTTAAAGGATTTACTTAATGCCAACCAAAATTCACGAGAGTGATAATGTAAGCTGTTGTGAGAACAGGAATATTCTCAACGCTGATATTTGCAGTAGCCTGTAAAACTCAAAGAAAGTTCTCGAAAGGATTACTTGGATACGGCTATACTTTGCCAGTCAATCCGTCAGTTTCCCTCTCAAGTAATTTAAGTCAAACGTTGTTGTTTATAGCAGGCTAGTAGTAGGTGATCTACTCGATCGGGCCCAATTGGATGGATCCCGCAGTCGACCCCGAAAGTCATATGACGTGACCTAGTTACATCACGTTTGGTTGTCATGGTAACCTGTGTACGCGGCCATCTTGTGATGCCATCCCCAAAGTGATACGTGGTTTTAGTGCCCATGTTTTAAGGTGACACATGTTTCCGTCGTCCATTTTGTATACTGGAGGACGCCATTCATCTTGGTTTCTGGGTAGTGCGCGGTTGCTATGTGATCCAAATGCTTACAGTTGGACTGGATTATCTTCGGAGGGTGCGTTCCTTTCTAAAAGTCAATCTAATTGCCCCAAATCCTTGATTACTTCATAGAATTACCAAAAATAGACCCGACAATCTCTGCAAATCACTAAAAAACACATAAAATGACCGAAACGAGCTTGGCGAAGCCACCATCCGTTGTGCTACAAGGCGCATGTATTTATATAATTACCACAAACAACCCGACAACTACCCCAAATCACACAAAACTCACCAAAACGGACATTCCAATATCCTCCCTTTTTCCAATAATAGGCGCCTCTATACTTTGAAGAGTGGTATAAATACACCGAAGCTGGACCCTTTAAGACGGGGCTGTGTGTAAAAAAAGTTCTGACAGAGTGGGCAGATCAATTTTTACGCTTTAGGCATCAACAAGTGATTATTTATCTGAAATGTTTACTGAAAACGCTTTTAACAAGAATATATCTCCAATTTCAGGGCCAGAATTTGCGAAACACATGGAGGAATGCGTGGTATTTTTCCTTATCCAGGTCCGAGAACGCGAATATTCCAGTTTGAGCAATGTTTTGTCTCATTCATTATAATGACTCCAATTTTGATGAAAATGCCTGAAGTTTCAGAACACTCCACTAAAATTGGTTGTGGAATTATACAGAGTAGGCAGTCCCCGGAAAGAAGGTACGAAATGGGATTAGTTGTATCTAATGTGGTCTCCATGCCCGATCTTATGGTTCTCAATTATTGTTATGATATGACGTCATAGTCACGAGATCCAATGGCGCCATGTTGGGACGTCATGGTAACACGTGTGAGCGACCATGCTCTGATGTCATCCCCATGGTGAAACGTGGTCTTAGTGCGCATGCGCCACGCGTGTTGTTGAGGTGATACGTGTTTCCGTAGTCTATTTTGTATACTGTAGCCCGCCATCTTGGTTTCTGTGGTGACGCGGAGTAGCTATGTGACCCAATGGCCTACAACAGGACGAGGGTATGTTCGGAAAATCTGTTCCTTTGCATAAGAGTAAATCATAAGAGTAAATTACCCAAATAGACCCAAACATTTCGCCAAATCAGCAAAATCCACCGCAAATCATTTTGTTTGGAGGGGATTCCACCAGAATCCTCATTTTTTTCAAATAATAGGCGCGTTTCATTGTATAAGAGTAAATCTAATTACCCAGAATCCTTGTTTACTTTGTAGATTTACTCAAATAGACCCGACAAGTTTTACAAGTTCATATTCTTACAGAATCATCTGCTTCTGCCTATCCTGGTCTATTCTGTAGCTTATTCTCTTCATTGCTTGGCCCATCTTATCTATGTTATGACATCCTCGTCCTCCCTGTCAAATTTTCTGACCTCCCTAGATGTGTTTGTGTTCTAGAGTGGACATCGCCGATCCCGGCTCCCCCTGTATCTACGCTGTTGCGTTCGGAAAACCTTCGACCTCTTCGGGGGGGGGGGAGTGGGGGCGGAAAAAAATGTGTGACACAACGTATGTCGGGGGATGGGAGGCGTGTACCCAGGTGTCAAAAACGTGTTTTTCCCAGATCATGCAAATAATTTCCTTATCCATTTTTATAGTGTATTTTTGTCCCAAAACAGCTTCTCACCATGCATTGCATCTATTTGCATACCAACCATAAGACATTCTGAGCAGTATATATACATCCCATGAAAGGACACTTGGATGATTGTCACTGGAACTCATGTGTAGACAAGGATGGGTGTCGTGTGGACAAGCAAACTGTGTCTGCTTTGAAAGCAGTACATGGGGTTTCATAATTTCCACATTCAAACTAATGTAATGCATAGAGATTGCAGAAAAAAATGAAGATATCCCTGGATATTCCCTTTGTATGCTGTTGTGAGGTTGCAATTGTTAGTCTCGTGCGTACAATAACTGTCTAGAGCTAACATGAGAGTTGTGGTAGCAGGCCAAGTTCACCATTGTGAATTCCATCACAGTCTCCAGCATAAGAAATCTTTGATTAAAACAACAATATGCCTTCAGTCATTTGGAATCACAAGGAAATAAATAAAACTTTGGTTGTTGCTTAGCATGAAAATGAAAGAAAAGGAAACCTTAAAATCATCAGCGGTATGTCGTCAGATCAACTTGCTGTTGATAAAATATCACTCAACCTGATTCAACATCATAACAGAAATATCATTATTCATATATTTGTTACTTCTATTGGAATTAATTTATCAGCTCTGGTGTCAACCATAACTGGTAGGGTGCTGAAAAAATGGCATGACCACACAGGGCACAGAGTTTTTACATCACATATTGCTCTCTTCTCACATTTCATTGGATAGTGCCTTGGGCTCTATCCAATCAAATGTGACAGAGCAATGTGTCTTGGCTTCCGAACTCCACCAGTTAATTGTCTGAGTTATATCTGGTGACGGGTATTGAACATACATTGATGGTATTGATCATGTACATCACATTACATATTATTATACTGATTTGCAAAACGATTCTGTTTACCTGCAAAACATAAGCTTTTGGTGTGGAGGGTGGGGTGGGTGTCAAAAATGTTCTCTTCAATAAAAACTCGATTTTATTGTACCTCTGTGTCAAAATGAGGTAAATTTCAGAGCAACAGTTCCTTTATCGTTGTGTATGGACTGTTCAGGAGACCTGTGATAGAATACGAGTTTACGAAGAGACGTTGGTAAGATTATGATAATATCTCGACGATTCGATAATTTTCGAATCAATTCGAATAATCGGACGTATTCCAATTGAATCGAATGTCGAAGGTTCGTGGAGTCTAAACGGAAGCTCAAAATACTGTCATTACTAAGTGGTGACTACAACCTCAAATTTTGAAGTACAGTACCTTTCAAGGTACCTTTTCTGAAAAAATATTCATATTATATTCATTATCAAAAATATTCATATGTAAAATGTCTTTTTAGAACTGACTTCTCCCTGTAGGATGGTAGGGCTGCACGGTATATCGATAAACCGATATATACCGGTATTCAAACCAATATCGACTGAATACCGGTGTAATTACAAAAAATATCGGTTTATCGTGATTATTTATTTACCCTCAATTTCATTTTCAAGATGTCTTGAGTTTTTTAACTGAAGCTCCGAATGAATAATATTATCCCTTCATCCAAGGAATCGTCTGCTTGAGCCCTCGTAATACACAAATTCAAAAATTTCAACAAAACTATATAATGTGACCCCTCATTGGCACGAGCTCGTTGAGCTCGTTCCAATGAGGGGGTCACATGATATAGTTTTGTTGAAAACCTTTGGTTGAAACCTGATAAACGAATTTTGAAAATAATAAATTTTCATGTCGTCTGCGTTGGGTAAAGGTTTTTCAAACTGCATCATCAGGGCGTGCTAATTCGTTCCGACTGTGATGCCTGGACTCGAGTCTCGATTGTGGTATTGTGTTCAGAAACCTGAGCAGTTTTCGATATTCCGGTATACCGCGGTATTTTTTTGAATACCGATACCGGTATTCAGTTTTGAATATCGTGCAGCCCTACAGGATGGTGACAGGTGTCAACAAGAAAGAAAATGAAATATGAATATTTTTGGAGAACATGTATTCTGAAAGGTAGTGTAATTTGGTGCTTAATGATATATTTTGTGATGCATGGTACAAACTGTTTCGATAAAAGAAAGAGAGGGAGGGGAGACAGAGAGTAAAACTTACGTAACAGCAGCCGCTTCTCCACTTCTCGACCAACATACATACACATTATTGATTATTTCTCAACAAAGTAGGTCACTGCATAATGCAGTTTAACTTGCACCTAGTCGATGTGCACAATTTCAGGCCTCGCGCAGTCGAATATCTAACTTAAATGCTAAACTGCAAAGCGGTCTGTGTATTTAGACTGTGCAGCGGAGAGCGGCCTTCGTGAATCATTTCCAATCCAATTGCAAAATGTATGTTTGTATCATTGATAAAAACAGTCTTTTACCTTGCTTTCAGTCGGAGCCTTCATCGGGGTTTCTTTGAGGTGAAAAATTACATCTTCTAGCATAGACAAGATTTACAAAATGACGGAGGAGATAATAAAATATTACTGACATTACTTGGGTGGCGTGCATATTGAAGATAGACGTACTTCAAGATCACAGTACCAATAATATGACAATATGCAAGGCGTAAGAAGGAACCCCAAAGTATCCAACATATTGAACTATTTCATTCCTCAACCATTACTCCAAAAACATTTTGGTTTATTCAATCAAATTCCTGCAATTGTTTAATTTCAGCCAAACATGAATACGTTTCACAGTTCTAAATATTTTCCCATAGGCGACCATTATAACGTTCAGGCGAAAAAAATATGGTCGCATCATTTTAAATTTAGCATTCAAATATTTTTTGTCAAGTACAGCCCTTCAGACAAACTTTTTCTGATTTTTAATCAGGGGGCCATGCAACAAATAAAAGAAAAACTAACAGAAAGGGAAGTGCTGGTCACCTGTTCATATTTCTCAGGGAATTCACAAACAAAACACACCAATAGTAAAACAGATTTTTAGGTTCTAAAAGTCCTCAAATCATCCTCTTTATTCATCTGGAACATTCAACAGTAATGCAAAATGTCAGTAGACTTCTTCAAACGTTTATTGAAACAATATATTTTCCCAAGACTGCTTAGTTTTGGGAATTACATAATTTCCGAACGCAACTTTTCGAGGCAGGTAAATCTAATTAAAATATTTACAACAGTTATGCCTATGAGCAAACCCAACCCTACCAAAGATACATTTACCTCTTTCATGTGATGAAAGAAACATTTCTGCAAAAGAATTCAACTTTTGGCTTCTGCCTAGTCAAAGGCATGGGAAATTTGTTCTTTTGAAGAGAACTGTCCAATCTGTATCAAATGGGCTTAAAAACTGGTATTGCCTCCGACAGAATTTCTACTCTGTTACCTAATAAGTTAGGGGGGGGGGGGGGGATAAGAATTCACAGCTTTCTTTGAAACTACCCAAATCCCAAAATAAGACTAAAATCTGCACCAGCACACAAAACCTTTTCACAAAATCTGTTTTAATTAATCATACAGCAAGATAAATAGGGCCCCACCACCACGAAACAATATGTCAATTTTGTTTCAAAATTGGGGTTGTGCAGGGCTTATAGTTCCTCAAAATTTGGGAGAATCCATTTGGAATCTTGCGGAAATCGTTCCGAGAATTCAGACCTGCTATGGGCCAGGATCCTATTAGGTCAGTATCATTGAACCCATGTTGCATACTGATAATACATGTTAACCCTTTACCCAATACAGCTTTTTAATTTTTACAACACCAACTACTGATTTTTACCCCCCCCCCCCTCCCATCCCACAGGGGCTCTAATCGCTCACCTGGCGAGGTGGTTCAGAGAAGTATTTTGGGTCAGATTCAGTTAGTCAAGGTTCATGGTCACTACATAGGAATAATTTTATGAAATTATTCATAATTCTAGTGTCCATGTCAGATGATTATTAGCATAGGTCTTCCTGATTGCTTCCAATTCTGACAGCTGTAGACAAAAAATACTGCCAAACTTCCAAGGGTTGTTGTGTCACTGCAGCTTAAAAGGCAAATTTTATGGAAAAGCTCTAAGGAATGGATTTGAACATTTATGAACAACCTCGAACCTAACCCACCCCTGCCCAAATATTAACTGGTCGAGTGCTGGAAGCCACTATCAGCAGGGCTTGCCTTGAGTCGGGGCTGATCAGCCCAGGCCCCGAGATCAGACCCGAGGAGCACTTGCTGGGGGCTTCTTTTCAAGCCCCGACATTTTCCACAAAAAAGCACTAACAATAATGGACAAAATGGAAAATCAGCCCCGAAAAGGCCCCGACCTCAATATGTGGGGCACTTTTTTTAGGCCCCGACCATTTTACTCAAGGCGAGCCCTGGATACTATCAGGGCTTTGGAAAAATTGAGGGTACTTTGCAAAAGTTCACATTATGCTTGCCCATGTTTAATATTTACTTGAAGGCAAGTACTATTTGGTTTATAAAAGATTTGATCTATTACAAATTACTGGAAAGTGCCTGATGGCACCGTCCAGTAATTTGTAATAAAACAAATTTTCTGAACAAATTCTGATCACCAAAAATAATCTAGCCCTCAACCAGTTAAGCCACGGACCCGAAATGAACTCAAATCTGCCCCCCCCCCCCCCCCCCCTTCCTGCAATACAAAATATGAAAGGGTTCTGACTGGCAGGAACCATACTGGAACAAATTTACATCCGACCTCCCCAGAGATGTTGTACACCAAATATTAAAGCATTCTAACTAGTGGGTCTGAAGAAAAAGATTTTTAAAGAAATTTTCTCATGTTGCTTTGAGTTAATTTGCACTCCCATAATGAGCCTAAATATTAACCTAGAGATTTGGCTTGAACAAACATGAATCTGACCCCGTTAGAGATGCTGTAAGCCAAATATGAAAGGATTCTGAGTTTTAAAAGAAATTTCCTCATACTGCACTAAGTTAAACTTTGGGCTTCAATAGATAGACCAAATATTAACCCAGAGACCCAATTCAAACAAATTTCAATCCTCCCCCCCCCCCCCCCACCCCCACTAGAGATGTTGCATTCCAAATATGAAAGCATTCTGACTGGTGCATCTGAAGGAGGTTTTCAAAGAAATTTCCTCATGTTGCACTGTTGATATTTGGGTGCCCATAGGGAGCCCAAATATTAACTCAGGGACTTGATTTGAACAAACCTGAATCTATCCCCCCTCCCCCACCCCTAGAGATGCTGTATACCAAGTATCAAAAGATTATTATACATGGTTCTGGAGAAGATTTTTTTTCAATTTTGGAAAACAATTTATGCATGCTATCAGAGAAATGCTTGGGACCCCCTGCGGGTGTGGCAACTTTATTTGAACAAACTGGAATTCATATATAAGGAACATGAATATCAAATTTGGTTCAATTCGGCTCAGTTGTTTATAAGGAGAGATTGATAATTTAAAGTTCACGCTGGACAGGACGGATGGATGGTCGACAAACAGAAAGTCATCATTTAAGCACCCCCTGACTTACAGTCAGGTGAGCTAAAAATAAACAATATTCATCAAGCATGATAATTATTGGTGTTACTGGAACCGGCTGATGAGAGACGGTTCCAATGACAGCCATATTTGTACAAATGTTATTGCCAGTGTCACAATGTTTCAGGTTATGTTAGTGTTGCATTGGTTAATTTGCTGCCTTTGTGTTAGGTAAAGGGTTAAACTGATTCAGTTCTTTTCATGTGAATCCTAGCAGCAATGTTACGAGAAGCTACATGTACATGTTTTCTCACTGGTTTTGTTGCACGGATCTCTACGGGAATCGATTCTCAGATTCTTATAAGCCCTGGCTGAGGCTATCAATAGAAAGTGCCATTTTATCTCAACAAATGATGTCAAATATTCTTTTACCTAGTGATGGGGTAAATTATAGCCCTGGATGTGCCCCCCCCCCCCCCCCCCCCATCATCCCAGTATCCATTTTTTCTTAAAACAAGAGGCCCCAGGGGGCCTGAGAACGCCCATCTGACATGGTAGCCTAAATATCAACCCAGAGAATTGATTTCAACAAGTTTCATCTACTCCTCCTAAGAAAAGCCTATACCAAATATCCAAAGATTCTGACAAGTGGATATAAAAAAAATGATTTTTAAAGCATATTCCTCACATTGAACAAAGTCATAATTCGGGCTCCCACAGGGAGCCCATATATGAACACAGGGACTTGGGTTTAACAAACTTGAATCTCACCCCCCGAAGGATGCCGCACACCAAATATCAAAACAATCTGATTGCTGGATTTGAAGAAGATTTTTAAAGAAAATTCCTCATTTTGAACTAAGTTACAATTCGAGCTCCCATAGTGAGCCCAAATATGGACCTAGGGACATGGCTTGAACAAACTTGAATCTCACCCCCCTAAGGAATGCTGCATACCAAATATCAAAACATTCTGACTGCTGGATCTGAAGAAGAAGATTTTTAAAGAAAATTCCTCATTTTGAACTAAGTTATCATTCAGGCTCCCACAGTGAGCCCAAATATGGACCTAGGCACATGGCTTGAACAAACTTGAATCTCACCCCCCTAAGGATGTTGCATACCAAATATTGAAACATTCCGACTGCTGGATCTGAAAATGATTTTTAATGAAAATTCCTCATTTTGAACTAAGTTATAATTTGGGTTGCCACAGTGAGCCCAAATATGAACCCGGGGACTTGGCTTGAACAAACTTGAATTTCCCTAAGCATGCTGCATACCCAATATCAAAAGATTCTGCTGCTGGATCTTGAGAAGAAGATTTTCAAAGAAATTTGCCTGAAATGCACTAAGTTCAAATTTGGGCTCCTATACTGAGCCAAATATGAACCCAGGGGGCCAATTTGAACAAACTTGAATCAGATCCACCCCACAATGTTGTATATCAAATTTCAAAAGATTCTGCCTGCTGGATCTGAAGAAGAAGATTTTTTAAGAAATTTGCCTGAAATGCACTAAGTTCAAATTCGGGCTTCTATAGTGAGCCAAAATATGAATCCAGAGGGCCAATTTGAACAAACTTCAATCAGATCCACCCCACAATGTTGCATACCAAATATCAAAAGATTCTGCCAGCTGGATCTGGAGAAGAAGATTTTTAAAGAAATTTGCCTGAAATGCTTCTATATTGAGCCCAAATATGAATCCAGGGGGCCGATTTGAACAAACTTGAATCAGATCCACCCCACAATGTTGCATACCAAATGTCAAAAGATTCTGCCAGCTGAATCTGGTGAAGAAGATTTTTTAAGAAATTTGCCTGAAATGCACTAAGTTTGAATTCAGGCTCCTATACTGAGCCCAAATATAAACCCAGGGGACCGATTTGAACAAACTCGAATCAGATCCACTCTACAATGTTGCATACCAAATATCAAAAGATTCTGCCTGCTGGATCTAAAGAAGAAGATTTTTTAATGTTTCTCCCATTGCCGACAGTGTTAAAAAGTGTTTTCAAAGTCCGGAAACTGTACGCTATGATAAAACCGATGGCAATTTTTTTGGACCAATCCTTTCTGTTGGTCCTAAGGAAGCTTCACACCAAATAAAAATTCTCAATGCCGTGCAGTTTTGGAGATATGGCATTTTACTTTTTTTCTATTTTAGCTCCTGCGGTTTCCACGGGGCTACAGAAAAAGAAAATTTGGCATAAATTAGGTACTTATGACCCAATAAGCCCTCACATAAAATTTGGTTCAAATCAGCCTCTCAGTTCGGAAAATAGAAATTTTGGGCAGGGCCAAAAATGTTGCCCCTCCCATAACGATGCCAAATATAGCCCATCAAACTTCTCTCAAAGAAATCCAAGTCTACACCTTAAAAGGAAGCTGCATACCATATATCAAGTCTCTGCTACTGCTGGTTCATGAGAAGAAGATTTTGGTGCCCCTTGGGGGCTGGCACTACCCATGAGAAAGGGGCAACTTCATTTGAACAAATCTGAATTGGCATTAGGTAATAAACATTTACCCAACATTTGAATAATGTAAAGTTAATGCCGGACGGACGCCGGACAGAATGTGATCAGTAAAGCTCCCACTGAACTTCTCTCAGGTGAGCTAAAAAACTATATTAATTTATAAATAAATTGATGGTAACATGAATTTCCCATTGTTTTTAATCACATTCTTGCTTCTGAACACATTTCACATTGTGTTTGATATTTTGCAATCTTTGTAAGAAAAAGCCTAAGTTTTCTCAGTTAAGGCACCTCGGGTCATAAAACAGTGATTTTTTCAAACAGAATGACCAGTACCTGCTACTGTGGTGTCTCATGACACTGTTAAAATTCCTAAAATCATCAAATATTGATTCATTAGTGTTGTGCTTGTGCTGCAAATATCCACAAGTGCACTTTCACTATTTTGGTTTTAATCCCCACAGGCATGCATTCTATCAAAAGGAGTGAAATTGCAGAAAATATGTTCACAAAGAGGACAAGTTACAGTACAGTCGCTGTGGACGGGTTGTAATATACACGCGGGCAGTGATGTCCACACATGCGTTTTCCAGTCAATAAAAATCATCATCTACAAAATTTTAATTGATGAAGCACTGGGTTTTGATGATTATACCTTTTGTTAGTGTTTGGCATCAAATATTATTGTATTCGTGGAAATACTGCCCATCCATGAAAAGTGAGCAGTACACAGCCACTGTACTGTATTTGTTTCAAGTATATAATATACTCTTTGATGTTTAATATACTTGTGATAGGCTGGGTCTAAAGTACTCAGTACTCGTAGTACTCGAGTACCACTTTTTTGATAAACTACTCAATACTTGCCAGCCCAGATTTTTGTATGTGTGTGTGTGTGTGTGTGTGTGTGTGTGTGTGGAGGGGGGGGGGGGGGTTGGATGGCGAAAGATAGCTGCAAATTATTTAAAATGTTGAGCCACGCAAATGAAATGCAAAGAAACATTTCATCTGAAGGACAGACAGACTGAGACATGCAGTAACACATTTTGGAAGCCTACATAAAAGTAGTGACAAACTTAAAATGAAAAATATAGATAGAAGAGCCAGGGCAATGTTGTCAAACAGAAAACAAACAAGCGCCCCTAGAGGGCCTGATGGCATTCACCTGACATGGTAACCTAAAAATCAACCCAGGGAATTTATTTGAACATTTAGTTGCATCTCAAACTCATAAGAAAAGCTTATATAAAATATCCCAAGATTCTGACCGGTGGATCTCAAAAAAAAAAGGATTTTTAAAGAATATTCCTCATATTGAACTAAGTTATAACTCAGGCTCCCACAGAGAGCCCAAATATGAACCCAGGGACTTGGCTTGAACAAATTTGAATCTCACATCCCTAAGGATGCTATATACCAATATCAGAAGATTCTGACTACTGGATTTTAAAGAATAATCCTCTTATTGAACCAAGTTGTAATTTGGGCTTCCACAGGGAGCCAAAATATGAACCCGGGGACTTGGCTTGAACAAACTTGAATCTCACCCCTCTAAGGATGCAGCATCCCAAATATCAAAATATTCTGAAGAGTGGATCAGAAGAAGATTTTTAAAAAATATTCCTCATACTGCACTAATCTAATCATAGAGAGCCCAAATATGGACCCAGGGATTTGATTCCAACAAACATGTGAATACGTAAATCTTCCAAAGATGTTATATGCGAAATATGAAAGCCTTTGGAGCAGTGGTATGGGAGAAGAAGATTCTTTAATGTTTTTCCCATTACTAAAACGATGACTCCTCACAAGTTCTTGAAAACTTCCCTACAGTTAAAACTAGAAGTCCTGTCATGAATAATGAGCTTATCTAGGCTTAATTGCACGTTGGAATTGTGCGCAATTGCCATATCGAAAGGCATCCAAATCACGGCAGCTTCTCCTGGTTACTCATGGCAAACACATGCAATGTTTCTGCCAATGGACTTCCGGGTTACCCGGAGGTCCATTGGCTGAAACATTGCTTGTGCACAGGCCATATGTACAGAATTTGATATCTTTACTATTGCCTTTACGCGTACATTAACGTGCAGATCAACGTGCTATTTGTGCGCATTTCATGACAGGACTTCTAGTTTTAACTGTATGATAAAACTGATGGCAATTTTTTTTTTACCATTCTTTTCAGCTGTTCGTAAGGAAGTGTCACACAAAATAAAAATTCTCAGTGCCATGTAGTTTTGAAGATATAGGTGGTTCAAATTTTTTCTATATTTAGATCCTGCAGTTCCCTCAGGGCAACAGGAAAATGTTTTGGCATAAATTAGGTACTTACGACCCAATAAGCCCATCATATCAAATTTGCTTCAAATCAGCCTCTTAATTTGGAAAATAGAAATTTTGGTACAATTCGGGCTCCTACAGGAAGCCCAAATATGAACCCAGGGACTTGGCTTTAACAAACTTATATCTAACCTCCCTAAGGATACTGTATATATCAAAATATTCTGACTGCTGAATGTGAAGAATACTTTTGAAGAATATTCCTCATTTTGAACTAAGTTATAATTCAGGCTCCCACAGTGAGCCCAAATATGAACACAGGGACTTGGCGTAAACAAACTTGAATCCCCCCACCCCCACCCCTCCCCCTGTAAGGATGCTGCACACCAAACATCAAAACATTCTAACTGCTGGATCTGAAAAAGTCTTTTAAAGAAAATTCCTCATTTTGAACTACATGTAAGTTATAATTCAGGCTCCCACAGTGAGCCAGGGTTTCACAAATATATTTTTTGTGGGATCCATTTCCAACATGTGTCTTAATCACATGAATTATGCTTATTTATCTTTAAATACACAGATTGTTAGATTGTTGAACCACCACATCAAAGGCTATTGTAGTAATCATGTTTATAGAAATTAATTAGATCTGATATGGTTAACCGATTAATCGACTAACCAATGATCAATATCTTGATTTATAAAAAAAAGTAATTGATCTGTTAACCGTTACTTTTGAAGTACGGTATTATATGGCAGGGTATTTGATGGCTGGATTCACATCGCAAAATGCTATACAAAAATGTCCAATTGCTAACCATTTTTCTTTCATATTGGGTAAGCTTATATTCACTATTTATCATCACTTTTTGAAACCAAGATGGAAACTGCTAATCAAATTTTTAAAAACAAAAAATACCCTGTATGGGTTAACTATGGAACAAACTTGCTCCAAAACAGGCAACATTGTCACACTGGCTCACATCAATTGCATGAGACAGAGAAATGCATGACAGTTACGTGCCAAAATACTTGTTCACTTGCATGATCATTATACTGTATCAGTAGCTGAAAACGGTCATTCTCAACCCTTCACCAAATGCAGGTAGAAGACGATACTTGCACAAGAAATTCTTGAATTACTGAAGATTTTCAATGTTTGTCTCAAAAACATAGCTTATGACCCCCCCCCCCCCCCCACCCCATTGGAACAAGCTGAATGAGCTTATTCCAATGAGGTGTCACAAGCTATGTTTTGAGACAAAAATTGAAAATATAATAAAATTTGAATGGACATGTTTGTATATGGCGCTGCCCAGTTTTGTCCATTATGCTGAGTAAAGTTTTAATTATATACATGTAAATGGTCAACGGTACAGCAATTATTCAGCTACCTATTGGGGCAACTGATTAATCGGTTAACCAAGGTTAATCCATGCGATTAATCAATCACAAAAACCCTTTAATCGTTTCAGCTCTAAAATTAATTTAATTTTATTAAATTTTATCTGATGAAAAAATGCTTATATTTTTGCGGGAATGGTAAATATGGATCTTCTTAACAAGCTTTTGCAAGAACATAACAGGAATGAAATCACCGTTCTCGCAATTTGCGAAACCCTGGTGAGCCAAAATATAGGCTTGGCTTGAACAAACTTAAATCTCACCCGCCTAATGATGGTGCATAGCAAATATCAAAAGATTCTGATTGGTAGGTCTGAAGAAAAAGATTTTTAAAGAATATTCCTCATACCGCACTAATTTCAACATTTGGACTCCCATAGAGAGCCCAAATATGGACCCAGGGATTTGATTTCAATGAACGTGTAAAAAAATCTTCCAAAGATGGTATGTGAAATTTGAAAGGTTTTGGGGGGAGTGAATTGGGTGAAAAAGAGTCTTAAATGCTTTCTCCATTACCCACAGTGTTACAGAATGCTGACTAAGCATTTTTTCAAAGTCCCCAAAAAGTATGCCATGATAGAACTGACAGAAATTTGTTTAGACCATTCCATTCTGTTGGTCCCAAGGAAGCTTCACAGCAAATAAGAATTCTCAGTGCCATGTAATTTTGGAGATATGTGCGTTTTGAATTTTGTTCTATTTTTAGCTCATGTGGTTCCCATGGGGGACGGGAAAATATTTTGGGGCATAAATTAATTACTTATGACCAAATAATCCCACAAATTAAATTTGGTTCAAATCAGCCTCTTGGTTCGAAAAACAGAAATTTTGGGCGGGGCAAAAATACTTGCCCTCCAATAATGAAGCCAAATAAAGACCCACAAACTTCTATTGGACAAAATTGAGTCTACACCTCAAAAGGAAGCAGCACACCACATATCAAATATCTGCTACTCCTGGTTCACGAGAAGATTTTTTAAGATTTAGGCAAAATTTTGGGGCATGGCTCTACTGAGGGGCAGGGCAACTTGATTTAAACAAAATCAAAATGCAATGTCATAACAAACAAGCATCTCAATTTTCACTTAAATTGGTTCAGCAGTTTTGGAGAAGACGCAAACACCATGTTCATGGACGACGGATGGCGAGTGATCACTACACCTCACCCTGACTGAAAGTCAGGTGAGCTAAAAACTCAGTGGACCATGAGTGCTGCAGTTGGGTGAGAAGCTTGGTTCAAGGAGTGAAGAAACTTATAGCTGCTGGCTTTCGAAAGTGTTGTTAAAACCCAATAAATAAATAAACAAGAGGCCCCACAGGGCCTGAAGCACTCACCTTGAACAGAACACGATATAAACAGAGAACAGAACATGAGATAAGAGTCCAAGAATGAATCTACATTAAGCAATCCATCTCCAGAGGATATACTGCAAATCTTTGAGCCCCTCAGGAGTGACAAAAACAGTCCAAGCATCCTGCCTTTTCTTTAGTTGATCATGATGTAAAATGTGGAGCTCCCCTCTCAAGCCCCTTGATACAACCTATGTAGATTACTCTTCACCTCTAGAGGGTACTGAATAAAAATGTCTAATTCTTCAGCTACTTGGCCAATTCCAGCTCCCATAGGGAGCCCAAATATCAACCCAGGCATTCGATTTGAACAAAGTTGAATCTGATCTCCTTAGAGATGCTGTATACCAAATATGAAAGCATTCTGACTGGTGGATCTGAAGAACAACATTTTAAAGAAGTTTCCTCATATTGCACTAAGTTAAAATTTGGGCTACCATAGAGAACCCAAACTTTAACCTACAGACCCAATTTGAACAAACTTGAATCTCACCCCCACCCCCACCCCCCTCCCCCCTTAGAGATGTTGTATACCAAATACGAAAGCATTCTGACTGGTGGATCTGAAGAAGAAGATTTTTTTAAAAAACTTCCCCATATAGCCCTAAGTTAAAATTTGGGCTACCAAAGGAAGCCCAAATATTAACATAGGGACTTGGTTTGAACAATCTTGAATCTGACCATCATAACAATGAGGGTACCAAACATTAAAAAATTCTGACTCGTGGTTCTGAAGATTTTAAAAGAAAGTTCTCCATAAAATTTGGGCTCCTGCATTAAGTCCAAATATGAACCAATGGGCTTCATTTTAACAAAATTGTATCTGACCCCTCTATGGATGCTGTATACCAAATATCAAAAGATTCTGAACATTGGTTCTGGAGAAAAGATTTTCTAAAATGTTTGCAAAAATGCTGTGCTAACATTATTCTGATGCCCTCTGCAGAACTCCCTAACAACAACAGAGGGCATTTTTTTTTACCATTCAATTCTACTGGTCCTAAGGATGCTTCATACCACATAGCAGTTCTCTGTTCCTAGTGGTTTGGGAAACATGGGAGTTTGAAAACATTTCTATTTTTTTCTCCTGGGGTTTCCATGGGGATGCAGGGGGTTTTTTGCATGAGGCAAGTACTTATGACCCAATATTACCACATACTGAATTTCATTCAAATCGGACCATTGGTTCGGAAAATAGAAATTTTGGGTGGTACCAAAAATCTAACCCCTGCCATTACAAAGCCAAATATTGCTTCACAAAGTACGTTTGAACACACGTGATTCTACACCTCAAAAGGTAGTTCCATAACGAATATCAAGTTACTGTACCCACTGGTTCATAAGATTTTAAAAATATTTTGGGAGCATTTTACCCCACCCCCTCCCTATGGGGCTGGGCATGTTGAGTTAAACAAAAATGTAATACCCCTTTGGTACCATTACTCACACAAACTTTAACTTGAATTGACCAAAACATGGTGTTGATGGATGACAGATGGATGGATAATGGACGGAGAGTGATTAGATAAGCCCTGCTTGACTTTGTCGAAGTGAGCTAAAAAAAAAAAATTAAATGGCTCATGTCCGATATTTTACCCATGTTATTAAAATTGATAAATTTGTCCCTGGAGTGCAACAAGGCTTATGCTATAGCATTGCAAAGCCTTTTTGCACTCAAGAGATGGAATACACCACCACCCATGCTATTCTGTAGATTATGAGGCCTAAAACAAACCAAGAACATGAACTTATGCATGAATATTATTACAATGAATACACTGTCTTACACAAAAGAATACCACACAATCCAGTATAGACTGATTTCAAAAAGTCCTCCGTAGTGAAAGGGCAATTTTAACAAACATACAGGGCCAAATAAGCGTCATACACACTGTAAAAATTCCACAAAATTAATAAACATTCATACAGTTGAAACTAGAAGTCCTGTCACGAATAGTGCGCTTATCTAGGCTTAATTGCGCGTTGGAATTGCGCGCAATTGCCATATCGAATGGCATCCAAAGCACGGCATGTTCTCCTGGTTAGTCATAGCAAAACACATGCAATGTTTCTGCCAATGGACCTCCAGGTTACCCGGAGGTCCATTGGCTGAAACATTGCTTCTGCACAGGCCATTTGTACAGAATTTGATATCTTTACTTGGGCCATAATGCGTACATTAACGCGCATATCAACGTGCTATTTGTGCGCATTTCATGACAGGACTTCTAGTTTTAACTGTATATGTTTAATAGGAATTAGGAATATTGTAATTAAAAGTCAATTGTGTGGTTGCTTATAAACTTATATTACTTTGTTATCAGGTGTTAAAAAAATATTAATATCTGTAAACACACCCACCCATTTAAATTAGTCCCTGCTCATAGCAGTGACACAGACATACAGTACAGTTGCTGGTCATAATCCTTGCATGGGCAGTGCATGATGTCCATGCATGTTTTTTCCAGGTAATAGAAAGTTAAAAAATTTATAGTAATTTATATATTTTTTATACTTACCAATGACCCAGACATAGCTGGTGCTAACTCTTAAAATATAGGGCCAAACACAAATTTTGCCCCCCAATCTCCAAAATTTGCATCTAAAACTAAAGAAAACATGTCCTGAAAGGCCCTCCACACTTCGCCCCTACTGCGCATGCGCAGTGTCAAGGACGTTCCGAAATTGGCGCCATTTATCATTCTAATAACCAGTGCCTGGTAAGCGCTATGTACTCAGCGGGGAGGCAAGAGTTCCCAACTCCTGGGAGGGCCATCCCCGTCTGGGTCATTGGTAAGTATAAAAAATATATAAATTACTATAAATTTTTTAACATTTTTATACTGTACCAATGACCCAGACATAGCTGAATAGTAAAAAGGCTGGAGGGCCAAGGACATAGAGCAAAATGGAATACGCTCAATAAAATAAAATAGAGTCATCCCCTGTAGGGAAAAGAAGTAATAGGCCTTATATGTATCTTTCTTATTTATGATAAATTAGAAAGATACAACACCTTCCAAAAATTGAGCTTCATACATCCATGTACTCTATTAATATCCAATAATCCTTATACTAATAATTTTTAAAGTAAGCCAATAATAAAGTAAGTCTAGAGAATAGAGACTCTTATACTCCTAAAAGTGTGTGAGAATTGCATAATCATGTCCGTTGACATATGCAATATTCAAAGCTATACTTTAAAAACTAAGACTTGAATGAATTTTATAAACTTAAACTTCTCACTAACAACCATCCCAATAACAGCTCAGAATTACTAACTCCGGAGGAGGTATCCCCTTGTTTTCATAGTAAAAACAGGTGACCCAAGGGAACACCCTCCCCCCCCCCTTTTCTTGCCCTGGGTCAAATAGCCCAGAGCGAAGAGGGCAGCCGAACGGAGACACTGCCGAAACAGACAGCCTACCTAGCTATAGTAGCAACTGTTAAGTGAATGACATTCTGAGCAGTAGATAATAGACCTAACAATAGAGGCCTCCAGAAATGGACTCGATATTTCTGAGATAAAATTCATGAATGGATGGCTGAGCGCAATGAGCAGCCTTCAAAAATCTATAATAGCAACACTATTAATGTAAGCCCAAGAAGTAGAAGAACTCTTACTTCATGAGCCGAAATCTTAAGCACAACTGCTAAGCCAATGATATACCATAAGCAGTACGCTAGTTAATAGAATCCAATAACAATAAAATGGAGCGTAACGTCCTTCTACTAGACATCAAAGACAGAAGAAGCTTACGCCCTTGTAATAAACAGATATCTGTTTATAAATACATAAACTGTACCCGGAAAGAGTAAAGGCCTATGCCCATACGAAGACGGAAGGACCTTAAAATAATAGGTTCCGGATAATAGGAGCCTAACTCTTATGCAACAATTCAACCTAAATAGTAACGGAAGTATTGATTCCGAAACTATGAAAGTGAAAATCATCCATCGATAGTGCATGAAACTCACTGACTCTACAGTAAAAGAGAAACCAACAGAATTACTGTCTAAAAGGTCAGAATTTGAAAACTACTGTTTCCAGAGGCTCAAATGATTACTTAGCTAAATAAGAACCGAAGTTAAAATCCGTATAGGAATTTAATCTAAAGATTCTAAGTCTATTTATCAAAAAGTTACTAACTGACTTAGATAAAGAGACAAAAGACTCAATTGTAAACTATCGTAGAGTGCATAGGTATGAGGTAACATAAACCTATAACCTAAATAACAACAGGCTGCAGTAGATCTTGTGAAACAAGTATACTAAAAAATAGCAATGAGTAGTATGGAGGGATCAACCATATGAACATAATGATCCCTACACCACGACGGAAGAGCCTCCACTTTAGTCGCACAGAATAGCGAAGAAGAGGATCTCCTATAGTAAGAAATCGCGTCCAAAGCTCGTCCAGTACAGTGCTTACAATGCAATACGGACCACACAACGGAATACATGAAGGTTGCGACCTTGCAGGTTGTGATAAAGATGACACGATTTACCCAGTGAAAAAAGATCCTCACATAGAGGAAGATTTCACGTTAAGATCCACAGTAGACAAGAGAGTAAATTACTCATGATCTCTGTGAAGATAGAGATGCTATCAACAGAAATGTATTGTGGTTGTTTATCTTAGCAATACCTGCTAAAACAACAGCGCCGGAGGATACGCGTATCCTATCATTCCGTCCTATAGATCAATAGAGCGTTAACAGTATTAGCTCAGAGATCTGGACAAGCCAACACATACGTCTGCAATTTATTAGCAAGCTGTGTCATAAATAAAACATCATTGGGCGCTCCCATAGATAGCAAATCTGAATGAATACTTGTTTGTTGAGAGTCCATTCTGACAGCAACAAGCGACCCGTAAGAGAACGGGAGTGCGATAAAACAATCAGACGACCCAGAATATGACGGACCAAAACTGAACTTGGTGTACTATAACCAACAGACGGATTCTTTCCATTAAATTGAATAACGGAAACGAAAGAGTGCCTCCCTGGTTCCGGAGATACGCCACTACTGTCGAATTAAAGGACAGGAATTTGGGCATGCGTTTCTGAATAATGTTCATGCAATGACATAAAGCAAGCCTAAAAAACATTATTCCGCGGAAGTTAAACTGATAGCTAAAAGACTGCGGAACCCAAAGACCCTGGCACTTCGAATCCGTAGGGATCAGTATATATCCCAATCTGTTTGACTGGCAACCGTCATAACAGCCACACTCGGGTCCGGCAACTGCGGCGGCACTCTCTGAGTCAACCACCGAATGTTTGCCCCAGTCTGAATCTCTTGTAACACTAGATAGACAAGAGAATGTATAAATCAAGCAATTCATGGATTGCCGGAAAGTTGCCGTCGAAGAGAAGCTCCTCCGAGAACGAAGCGACTCTGAGAGAGTTCTTAACCTACTATCCACGCGTGGATGTAGCTAGGGCTGCATCACGTCTAACCAACTCCAATCAGCCACTGAAGGGCGGAGTTATACGTGAACAAACTACTGCCCTCAAAAGAAATTACATTGAGAATAATATCCCGTAAATCTTTTCTTGAAGACGTAATGATAACGCCTCAGTAAGGCGGATTACGTATAATAAAGCGTCTAAGTTAAGTCTACTATACATAATGTCGTTCCCAACATTGAAATTGGAAAAGACATAAACGGCGAAAAAGAATATATATGCAGTCTTTAATCACACCGTCTAGACGCGTATGAACTCTCGGCATGCCCTGCTCTGCCAAAATAAACTATATGTAAAAAAGATAAAATGGCAGAAATGAGCCACGCGGACAAGAAACTAAACTATCATGCTTAGTAGCAGGCTTGTATATATATATAAATATATAGCGTCGAAAAATAAAACACATGTTGTAATGACAATATTGGACTGCGTCGGTAAGTCAGGGACAAAGTCCCTGTACCGATCGAAAAATTCGAGTCCAATGACGCTATAAGTCTCTTATCCAAGATCGCAGCAATGAAGTCCGAAAAATAATCACTGGAAGAAATGCCAGAAGATATGAAAGGCATCTTCCGATACTACTAAAGGGAAAACTCGAAATCTTTCGAATCCCTTTCGCCATCCTGTCGGACCCTATAAAGCGTTCGGTCGTCCGTAGCTTGATGCAACCGCGGACCGCACCGACCCAGCGCCGTCGGATAATTCCTGATTCGACCGAGAAACTGTCAATTGCTGGGATGCTGCGAAACAACTGTGCTAACTCGGATAGCACGTCCATCACTGAGGCCTGAGGAGCAGCGGTCTTACGATGCATTGCCGCAGGAAGCTCCGAGATCGTTACCCCGTGCATACTTCCAATATGCGAGCGAACGGAGTGTATAGGCCTCGTGTCCCTTGGCTACCGGATGGCGCGACCTATTCGCTGTGGAATCACTGAATGCCGAAACTGATCGGATACTCGAGGTCACGTAGCCAATGTGCGGTCGTGTGCCCTGCTGTGAGGATGAGGAAGCATTAAAGACAGTCTCTCGGACTGTCAATATAACGGAGCGTCCCGACCGACGGACATATGCTCCGAATGTAAAATATCTGAACCACAACATGCGGTCCCCTATGTTGTTGGCTTCCTCCGATCTGTCCTCAATCTGCCGTCACTGGGTGAGTACTAAAGTAATTAAAGTGCTCGCATCACCCAAATCTCCTTCCTAGACCGCAACGGACGAACCCGGCAGCCGAACCATTCGATGAATGTACGCTACACCGGGTGAGCTAGCGAATGTCACTCCGTAAGCGATAGACATATTCCATGAGCACTTATTGCCGCTAACTCTTCATTAACTATGACGACAGAGGCACACTTTTGAAAGACATCTCCATAATTCTTCGAACAAGAAACCAGAAATGCTTGGATAGCAAGCATAAAATAATAATATATATAGCGTCATTCAATAATTCGAAAGTTTGTGTGACATTATTGGACTATGTCGGAACTGAGGGACGATGTCCCTGAACCGAACCAAAAATTTCTAAGTCCACCGACGCTATCGGTTTCTTATCCGGCATCGCAGCATATTTTGTTCCGAAAGGGAAAGCTTGAAATCCTCCGAATCCCTTTCGGTATCCCGTCGGACCGGATGAAACTTTCGGACGTCCGTACCCGCTTCCGCGGAACGTCCCGACCCAGCATCGTCGGATAAAATATATTCGACAGATTCAGTTGATGCTGGGATGCTGCGATAAACTGTGCTATTAAGGAAAGCACGTCCGTTCCCGAGGCCTGTGCAGTAGCGGACTTACGATGCATTGCCGCTGGAAGCTCCGTGTACGTTGACTCCCGCACACTTCCTATGCGAACGTCCGGAGTCTGCAGGCCTCGAGTCCCCGGCTACCGACCCAGCGCTGTCGGATAATTCTCGATCCGACACCGTTTCTGTCGGCTGCTGGGATGCTGCGATAAGCTGTGCTATGTGCACAAGAATGTCCGGCGTCGAGACCAGCGGAGGCGCAGTCTATCGCTGCTTCGCCGAGGGCAGCTCCGCATCAGATGGCTCCCGCATACTTCCTATGCGAACGTCCGGAGTCCATCGGTCTCGAATCCCTGGCTGCCGGATGGTGTGACCTGGTCGCCGAAGAATCCTTGATCGGCGAAGCTGGTAATATATCGGCGGTCACGCAGCCAAGGTGCGGTCGTGTGCGCTGACGAGAAGAGGAAGCCTTAGCAGTCTCAGCGGACTGCCTATACAACGGAGCGTCCCGAGCGACGGACGTATGCTCCGCTAGCGACACATTTGTACCACAACATCTGGGGCCAGAAGTTGTTGAACGAGAGAGGGGCCTCTCTCGCTTGCCGTCCGGATGGACCGGAACGAGCTATGAACCGGACTAAAAGGCTTCCTCCGTTCTCCCTCCGATCCGCCGTCACTGGGTGTGCATTAAGTTAATTTTATAGTGCTCGCATCACCCCAAAATTCCTTCTAAACCGCAACGGACGAACCCGGCTGCCGAACCATTCGGTGAATGGACGCTACACCGGGCTAGCTAGCGGATGTCAAAGGCCGTCGAACCTACTAGGGTCCTCTTAGGCAATTGGCGTATTACATGAGCACTTTTCCGCTAGCCCTTCATTAATTGTGACGACGGAGGCACACTGTTGGAAGACATCACAGATACATCACCCTAATCTTGATCGTCTGAAATAGAAATTGATAAAGTAGAGTGACCCTGCGGGGAAAGGACCGGAGTGTCCAAATCCCCAACAACATACCGTGACATACGCTTCCCATATTGTCATCGAAATCATACGATACAGAACAGGAGTTAATGCGAGTACACTGACCACATATAGAATGATAATAAGGCCAGAGGAAGACTTCCTCTTAAAACAATTGATCAATATCCTTTCAATGTGAAAAGAAAACAAGTCCTGGTACTCGCACTAACCCCTGGCAAAATACATAATAATAATATGATCCATTAATATAGAAAAAATAATTGAAATCAAAATATTTTGAAAAAATATTTTTTCAGAACAGCCCAAGTTTCTGAAAAGTAACGTTGAGCCCCAATGGATCCCAAGCCTAAGTGTGGAAAAAAATTTTAAAAATATTTTAAACAATTTATTCAACACTTACGAACAATAATAATGTATCTAGTTATGATTAAAATAACATAAAGATATTATTATTTAGAAATCCCCCCCTCACACAGAGGGCTGTTGTAAATGTAAACAATGAGTGTAAAAACACTAAAATAAGACTCCAGGCACCCAGGCCCGAAATCAGTTACCAAAAATACACCATCTGATGCAAAACAGAGACTTCCAGGGAAGAAACTGCAGAACATCAGATGGTAGATGCAGAACACAACGCCTAACCACCCGTAGGTGAAGACGTAAACATGGGGAAAGAACAGAATTCATTCTGTTATTCAGCTAAAACTCCCAAGAAATTTTAGTAATAATAATTACATAAACTATGCCAAAAGCATGGGAGAATAGCAAGGGGGAACTTAAAGGACAGGGAGAGAGGAAAAACACTTGAAAAAACAGTGCAACTAAATAATCTGAATGACAACAAAATGGCTGCTGCCTTGAAAATAGGTAACTTAACATAATTTCATTAAAAAATTTTAAGTTACAGCCCTGATAATATTCTGTCACACATTCTTTTCCTCTCCTCCTTTTCTATCCTCCTTAGAATCACCATTTCACTAATATTTATGTGTCTGGCATCATTTAAACTGAGATTTAAAAGCACAAAGATCAGTCAGATGTTAACTGATGAAGGGCCAAACTTAGAATGATAAATGGCGCCAATTTCGGAACGTCCTTGACACTGCGCATGCGCAGTAGGGGCGAAGTGTGGAGGGCCTTTCAGGACATGTTTTCTTTAGTTTTAGATGCAAATTTGGGGGATTGGGGGGCAAAATTTGTGTTTGGCCCTATATTTTAAGAGTTAGCACCAGCTATGTCTGGGTCATTGGTACAGTATAAAAATATCATCATCAATAAAATTTTAATTAATGAAGCACCGAATTGTATCCTGTGGTTCATTAATCAAATTTTTTATGATTATTGCTGTAAACATTGTTTGAAAACTAATATCATTGCATCCGCAGAAATCCTGCCCACCCATGTAAAGTGACAAGTTCATGGCGGCCACACTGTAGGCTTGGGGGCTGGAGGGGGCACATGCCCTCCCCAATTTCATTCATGCCCCCACCCTCTCTCCTGTTAACCCATATAATGAACATCCCAAAAGACATTTTAATAGCTAGATATTTATGCTTGTTCGCAACTTATTGTCCTGGCTAAGCACCAGTATAATGGTAAACTAACATCAAATTGTGTACTTATGTACAGTAGCTAACATATTGGAATAGCATAATGTGCTTTGTCAGAAACTTGATCAAGTATTGATGACAAACAACAATTTTCATTACCAGTACCTGGTGCCAGTAACAAAGTAAGATTTGCAAATATCACCCTGCGTTTTTTCAGCTATTAACTAACATAAAATTGTGTGTTTCATGAAAATTATTTTGTTACTACCTGTTAAAAATTACAGTTTCTTGTTTTGCTCTTTTAGAAAAAGAAATCACTCCTTTTCTGGCGGGCATACAAAACACCGAGGCAAACCGAGGGATAACAAGGTGAATGAAAACAGGAGAGAAACGGGTATGAGGTGGTGTGTGTTCTTTTTATTATTTATTTATTGGTGTTTACGGTCACATTTATCTGCACAACAGCTTATTGTGACCATGGCAGTTTTATGGATGGAGGAAACTAGAGTACCCAAAGAGAACCACTGAGCAATGGCAAGCAACTGTGAGCTCCCCAACATACTACACAAGCAGGGCTAGCCTTGTTTGAAGACAGGTTCACCAAGAACATGCAGTATGCCTTAGTACCCAGCATACCTTGCCCCCACATGGGTAGTGGGGGGAAGTGTCTTGCCCAAGGACACAAAGCTGTTGCCGCAGGTGGGATTCGAACTGAGGATCTCTCGGCTTGCAGCCTGCACCTCTACCTACTGAGCCACTGCACCCCTGGTGGAGTATTCTGAATATGTAAATAGATTTAAGCAGTATGTGCGTGGTTTTAATGCCATATTTGAGAATTATGGGTGCTGAAGTAATAAGAATGTGCTGAAAAATCTTCCCTTTGGTATTTACAGTTAAAACTATAAGTCCTTTCACCAATAGTGCACTTATCTAGGCTTAATTACACGTTGGAATTGCGCGCAATTTCCATATCGAATGGCATCCAAAGCACGTCAGGTTCTCCTGGTTACTCATAGCAAACACATGCAATGTTTCTGCCAATGGACCTCCGGGTTACCCGGAGGTCCATTGGCTGAAACATTGCTTGTGCACTGGCCATATGTACAGAATGTGATAGCTTTACTTGGGCCATAACGCATACATTAACACGCATATCAACGTGCTATTTGTGCGCATTTCATGACAGGACTTTTAGTTTTAACTGTAGTAGGTAGCTTGGTAATGGTAAAGAGACCTCACCTCAGTAAGCAACAGTGTGAATGCCGGCAGCCATCTTTAATATCGGGCCGCACCCAAAGACACTCGTTCTCATCCCAAGGTGATAACAAAGGTACCCAAGAAGTTTCATGAAGATCGCTTCATAAATACAGCCTCCAGCCTTAGCATATTGACACGTGCACTTACAGTGTATAAGTAGCACTGAATAAGTCAAAGGTCATCTAATTTGCATAATTTCTGCATGAGAAAAAAACCTGTATTATACAGTATTTTTTGTGATGTATTCCATGTCACTAAACACTCGTACAAAAATTTATTCAAATCAGAACTTTCATACAGAAGTTCTGTACATAAAACTGTTTGAACTAATTTTGGTACAAAATGGCTGCTGGTGGCCATAATGAATTTCGATCTGCACCCAAAAACATTTGATCTCGTCCCACGGTGGTAACAAAGGTACCCAAGATGTTTCGTAAAGATCGGTTCATAAATACGGCCTCTAGTCTGAGCCTTATAGAAGTTGTGTACAAAAAACTGATTGGACCTAATTTTGGTACAAAATGGCCACTGGCAGCCATCTTGAATTTTGGATTGCACCCCAAAACACTCGTTCTCGTCCCTAGGTGATAACAAAGGTACCCAAGAAGCTTGGTGAAGATCGGTTCATAAATACAGACCCTAGCCCCGCGCCGTGTTGACATGTGCACTTACTGTGTATAAGTAGTACTGAATAAATCAAAGTTCATCTAATTTGCATAATTTCTGTATGAGAAAAAAACCTGTATTATATGTGATGTATTCCATGTTACTACACAACCATACAAAACTTTATTCAAATCAGAACTTTCATACAGAAGTTCTGTACAAAAAACTGATTGCAGTAATTTCAGTACAAAATAGCTGCCGGCGGCCATCTAGAATTTTGGACTGCCCCCCAAAACACTCATTCTCACCCCATGGTGATAACAAAGGTACCCAAGAAATTTTGTAAAGATCGGTTCATAAATACGGCCTCAAGCCCAAGCTGTATAGAAGTTCTGAACAAAAAACTGATTGTACCTAATTTCGGTCCAAAATGGCCACTGGTAGCCATCTCGAATTTTGGACCGCACCCAAAAACACTCATTCTTGTCCCAAGGTGATACCAAAGGTACCCAAGAAGTTTCATGAAGGTCAGTTCATAAATACAGCCTAGCCTGAGCCATATTGACATGTGCACTTACTGGATATATATGTAAGTAGCACCAAATAAATCAAAGTTCATCTAATTTGCATAATTTCAGCACGAGAAAAAAACCTGTATTATATGTGATGTACTCCATGTTACTAAACATTCATACAAAAATTTATTCAAATCAGAACTTTCATACAGAAGTGCTGTACAAAAACGCTGATTGCACTAATTTCTGTAAAATGGCTGCTGGAGGCCATCTTGAATTTTGGACTGCGCCCAAAAACACTCGTTCTCGTCCCACGGTGATAACAAAGGTTCTCAAGAAGTTTCGTAAAGATCGGTTCATAAATACAGCCTCTAGCCCGAGCCGTATTGAATTGCTGTTACCGAACAGACGGACAATGGGCCATGACATAACCTTAAATTTGATTATGTCAAAGTTGAGCTAAAAATGGGGAGTATCCAGAGTATCACAAAACAAAAACCTATTTGTAAAGGACTCCCCCTTTCAAGGACAATATGACAGCGTTGGCATTCACCACCACGCTGCCCTGAGGCTGCATTTTGAATTCCTGTGTTTGTTGTTCTTATGAAACATTATTTTATTATTATCAGTTATGGTACAAATATGGTACCAATAGCACACTTTCAGGAACCGCTGATGTCTGATGGCGACTGTGTGTCAGTGCGCGAGGTGCACACATAATTTTGGGGTTCTATACACCACATCCTTCATTTTGCTATATAATTTGTGTAAATTTATTTGGAATTTATAGAATTTCAGACTTGGAAATTTCATAGTATTGTTTTTGCCTTAGTTATGGTGCTTTTTTAGTAATAGGCAATTTAGTTTGAAAAAAGGGGTTTATGAAGATTCAGTCACAGAAAGATTCAGCCCTCATACTTTTTCTGAGAATATTCGGTCCCCAATTTCATTCATGCCCCCACCCCTCTCTCCTGTTAACCCATATAATGAACATCCCAGAAGACATTTTAATATCTAGATATTTATGCTTGTTCGCAACTTATTATGGACTCAAATGGACACAGAGTCAAGGTAATTGTGTTTTACTGTCTTGAATTTCAATTTTTTTAATTTTTTTTTTTTTTTTTTTTTTTTGGGGGGGGGGAGGTGCACCCGACCCCTCCACTGATGAGAGGGTCACACACCCTCTTCAAGGTCTCTTGTCCTCGCCCCTATCTCACTGCTATGTGGCTCAGGTGATTCTGTGCATCATATTCTTTATGACCCGGCCCCACTCCCACTAGATATTACTCTTGCCCCTACATGTAACTTAGATATCCTGGTTAAGCACCCAGTATAATGGTAAACCAACATCAAATTGTGTGCTTATGTTCAGTAGCTAACATATTGGAATAGTTTAATGTGCTTTGTCAGAAACTTTATCAAGTATTGATGACAAACAACAATTTTCATTACTAGTACCTGGTGCCAGTAATAAAGTAAGATTTGCAAATATCACCCTGCGTTTTTTCAGCTATTAACTAACATAAAATTGTGCGCTTCATGAAAATTATTTCGTTACTACCTGTTAAAAATTACTGTTTCTTGTTTTGCTCTTTTAGAAAAAGAAATAACTCCTTTTCTGGCAGGCATACTAAACACCGAGGCAAACCGAGGGATACCAAGGTGAAGGAAAACAGGAGAGAAACGGGTATGAGATGGTGTGTTCTTTTTATTATTTATTTATTGGTGTTTAAGGTCACATTTATCTGCACAACAGTTTATTGTGACCATGGCAGTTTTATGAATGGAGGAAACTAGAGTACCCCAGGAGAACCACTGAGCAATGGCAAGCAACTGTGAGCGCCCCAATATACTACACAAGCAGGGTTAGCCTTGTTCGAAGACAGGCGCACCAAGAACAAGCAGTATGCCTTAGTACACAGCATACCTTGCCCCCACATGGGTAGTGGGGGTTAAGTGTCTTGCCCAAGGACACAAAGCTGTTGCCGCAGGTGGGATTCAAACCGAGGATCTCTCGGCTTGCAGTCTGCACCTCTACCTACTGAGCTAATGCACCCCTGATGGTGTATTCTGATTATATAAATAGATTTAAGCAGTACTAGTATGTGATTGGTGTTAATGCCATATTTGAGAATTATGGGTGCTGAAGTAACAAGAGTGCGCTGAAAAATCTTCCCTTTGGTATTTAGTAGGTAGCTTGGTAAGGGTAAAGTGACTTCACCTCAGTAAGCAACAGTGTGAAAGCCGGCAGCCATCTTTAATATCGGGCCGCACCCAAAAACACTCGTTCTCATCCCAAGGTGACAACAAAGGTACCCAAGAAGTTTCATGAAGATCGCTTCATAAATACAGCCTCCAGCCTTAGCATATTGACACGTGCACTTACAGTGTATAAGTAGCACTGAATAAATCAAAGGTCATCTAATTTGCATAATTTCTGCAAGAGAAAAAAACCTGTATTATACGGTATTTTTTGTGATGTATTCCATGTTTCTAAACATTCATACCAAAATTTATTCAAATCAGAACCTTCATACAGAAGTTCTGTACAAAAAACTGATTGCACTAATTTTGGTACAAAATGGCTGCTAGTGGCCATCTTGAATTTCGAACTGCACCCAAAAACACTCGCTCTCATCCCACGGTGATAACAAAGGTACCCAAGACGTTTTGTAAAGATCGGTTCATAAACACGGCCTCTAGCCTGAGCCATATAGAAGTTGTGTACAAAAAAAAAGATTGGACCTAATTTTGGTACAAAATGGCCACTGGCAGCCATCTTGAATTTTGGATCCCACCCCACAACACTCGTTCTCGTCCCTAGGTGATAACAAAGGTACGGTACCCAAGAAGCTTGGTGAAGATCGGTTCATAAATACAGCCCCTAGCCCAAGATGTATTGACATGTGTAATTACTATGTATAAGTAGCACTGAATAAATCAAAGTTCATCTAATTTGCATAATTTCTGTACAAGAAAAAAAACGTGGTATTTTATGTGATGTATTCCATGTTACTAAACAATCATACACAAATTTATTCAAATCAGAACTTTCATACAGAAGTTCTGTACAAAAAACTGATTGCAGTAATTTCAGTACAAAATAGGTGCCGGTGGCCATCTAGAATTTTGGATTCCCCCCAAAAACACCCATTCTCACCCCATGGTGATAACAAAGGTACCCAAGAAATTTTGTAAAGATCGGTTCATAAGTATGGCCTCTAGCCCAAGTTGTATAGAAGTTTTGTACAAAAAACTGATCGTACCTAATTTCGGTACAAAATGGCCACTGGAAGCCATCTTGAATTTTGGACCGCACCCAAAAACACTCATTCTCATCCCAAGGTGATAACAAAGGTACCCAAGAAGTTTCATGAAGATCAGTTAATAAATACAGCCTAGCCCAAGCCGTATTGACATGTGCACTTACTGGGTATATATGTAAGTAGCACTGAATAAATTAAAGTTCATCTAATTTGCATAATTTCAGCACGAGAAAAAAACCTGTATTATATGTGATGTACTCCATGTTACTAAACATTCATACAAAAATTTATTCAAATCAGAACTTTCATACAGAAGTTCTGTACAAAAAAAATGATTGCACTAATTTCTGTACAAAATGGCCATCTTGAATTTTGGACCGCACCCAAAAACACTCGTTCTCGTCCCACGGTGATAACAAAGGTTCTCAAGAAGTTTCGTAAACATCGCTTCATAAATACAGCCTCTAGCCCGAGCCGTATTGAATTGTTGCTCCAAACAGAAGGACAACGGGCTACGACATAACCTTAAATATGACTATGTCAAAATTGAGCTAAAAAAGGGGAATATCCAGAGTATCACAAAACAAAAACCTATTTGTAAAGGTCTCCCCCTTTCAAGGACAATCTGACAGCGTTGGCATTCACCACCACGCTGCCTTGAGGCTGCATTTTGAATTCCTGTGTTTGTTGTTCTTATGAAATATTATTTTATTATTATCAGTTATGGTACAAATATGGTACCGATAGCACACTTTCAGGAACCGCTGATGTCTGATGGTGACTGTGTGTCAGTGCGTGAGGTGCACACATACTTTTGGGGTTCTATACACCACATCCTTCATTTTGCTATATAATTTGTGTAAATTTATTTGGAATTTATAGAATTTCAGACTTGGAAATTTCATAGTATTGTTTTTGCCTTACATGTAGTTATGGTGCTTTATAAGTAATGGGCAATTTAGTTTGAAAAAAGGGGTTCATGAAGATTCAGTCACAGGAAGATTCAGCCCTCATACTTTTTCTGAGAATATTCGGTCTCAGTCGTGGTCGAATATCATCACCTCTGAGGTCAAATCCTCACAGAAATTTTTTTTTTTAAATATTCTATGCAATTTTTCTATTGTTTTTTTTTTTAAGGATTTATGATTACTAATTATGACAAAATTACAAGTGCGATATGAAACAAACCTTAATGAAGCTGGAACAAAAAAAACCTTCCCAAAACAAGCTGAGAGGTTCTCAGCTCGAATCCCAATTGCATTAACTGAAATAAGGCGTACTGCACATCGACGATGCACTTGTCTTCAACCAATGCTAACCCTGCTTGCTTGGAGTTACAATGTTGAGAAGCCTGACAGTTGCTTGTCATTGTTGCTGGGTGGTTCTCTCTGGGTACTCTGGGTTCCTCCCCCAGTAAAACTGTTGGGTGGCCCTGGCTGTAAAAATTGTTGTTAAACCCCAATAAATAAAGAAATCAAATTTGCTGAATCCAAGACCTTTGAATGATGGTTTTGATTGGGGTGTGGGGTTGTGGTTATACAGTGGTGCCCACTTAATTGGATATATCTTAATTGTATATCCCTGTTAATAGAATATAATTTCCCAACACAAAACCATTTACCATGCCTCCAGTACAAATTGGACCTGGTAAATGAATATAGGTTATAGAGTAATCTCTTGTTAATTGAATAACAAATCTTGTAACATGTTGAAAAATTACCCTGTCTCTTCCCAGTTTTCCTTTGGTTATAGACCAATTTGGCCTCAGTACATTCAATACAGGCATTTAATCTATTATATCTTGTTTGACAGAGTTCATGGAGCTCTGTCAAACAAAATATAATAGAATAAATGCTAAGTTTATCTCTGGAATACAGGAAAGTGACACAATCCCTGTTAATTGAATACTCCTGCTAATTGAATAATTTTATTGGCAAAGTGGCTCTTCAAATAACAGGATTCCACTGTACAGCAAAAACAAATATCACATATCACAAAATAATAATGAAACTATGTACTTGTGAAATTTTCACGTGGTCATTCTACAACATGTTTTAGCTGATACTATATAGTTTTGAAGGTTAAAGGGCTCAGTAGTTAGAGGTGTAGGCTGCAAGCCAAAGGGTCCTCTATCAAATCCCACCTGCGGCAACCACTTTGTTTCCTTTGGCAATACACTTCATTCCCATTGTCTGCGTAGTGCCATTGCGTACCAACGCAAACTGCATGTAAATCGTACACTTGTCTTCAAGCAATGCTAACCCAACTTGTTTGCTGTTTGTAAGTTAGATGTTTGTAATTGCTCGGGGGTTCTCTCTGGCTTTTCCCAACTGTAAAACTGTCCGACATGAAGTGACCCTGGCTATCGAAGTGTGATTAAACCCCAATAAATAAATCAATAATAATCATGTGCCCCTATTCTGGAGAACAGTTTGGGGCAAATTGCCAAAGGATGATTTGGGTTAGATTAGTATCCAGTTTGGGTCAAATTGTTGGAGGACAGTTTGGATGCAATTCTCATGCATTCTAGTCACTTTGGCCCCAAGTCATTTCGGCCCTAGTCATTATGGCCTCAGGTCAATTCAGCCCCAATATACCAGGTCATTTCGGCCTCTATAAATATTTTCAAATATTGTTTGAATTTTAACATTTTTCTATTTAATTTTTTTTCAACATTTATATCTCAATTAGATATTCAGGTATACATATGATATATGTCTAGTAGATTTTCTTTCATGATGAATAAATAAAAGGAAAGTTTCAGCACGTCGAAGGTGCACATGGACTATGTGGGATTTGAAATCCCTTGCGACCTGAATAATTTTATTTGCTTATGAATCGACCAGAGCCGGAAGTGAATGTCAGTAATGTTATTTGGTTTGTGTGTATGCCTTGGAAGTGGGGTACTGGGGTCAGACCCCCGTGGACAGCGAACTGGAAGGGGACTAGGAATTGCGCATAACTACAAGGATTCTGCTCTGTGTTTTAGAAAATGTGGACGTATTTATGGTAGTATCGAAATCGCAGTTTGGTGGTTCTTTCAGAAAAAAGAAAAGAAAAAGAAACCCTGTGAACCTCAAACTGGAAGGTGACTAGGAACTGTGCATAACAATATGATTCGAATATGAATGAATGACTGCATATACAGTTAAAACTAGAAGTCCTGTCATGAAATGCGCACAAATAGCACGTTGATATGCGCGTTATGGCCCAAGTAAAGCTATCAAATTCTGTACATATGGCCTGTGCACAAGCAATGTTTCAGCCAATGGACCACCGGGTAACCCAGAGGTCCATTGGCAGAAACATTGCATGTGATTGCTATGAGTAACCAGGAGAACCTGCCGTGCTTTGGGTGCCATTCGATATGGCAATTGCGTGCAATTAAGCCTACATAAGTGCACTATTCATGACAGGACTTCTAGTTTTAACTGTACTTTGCAAAATTTCAAAGTAAAATAATTTCTCCTTACTTATACAGATAGCATCTTAAATGTATGTAAAATTGAACACATGGATAATTTTTAATGTCATGTATAACTTTTCTGTACACTCTGTAAATACAAATAACTGAACATTACTTAATAAAGGTAATTACCCATTATTTCTAAACATGAACTATGCACTGATCTTTATAGATCTCTACACTTAAAATGGTGTCGAAATGACCAAGGGACCGAAGTGACTAGGGCAGAGATGACTTTGAGGTCGAAGTGACCAGAGGACGAAAGGACTTGGAGCCGAAGTGATTGGATACCTTTCTAACAGATGAGAGATGTTAATTATTACAGAACACATCGAATGTGAATTTACTGCAGAGATAATTGCTCGACGATATATATTATATTAATATTTTTTCAATAAATATCGAACAATCTATTAATATTGTTTTAAGAATTATTTTCAGGAGATAAAACGAATATCGTAGCATATCTAAAATATCCTAACAGATGTGTACTGCTTTTCTTTTGGATGATTCTTCCCTGGGCCTAGTTCTCCCCAGGCCGAAGATTCCCCCAGTTCCCGCAAAAAGATGACATGCCATTTTCAATGGCGGTAAATATCCAAAAGGGTTATTATTTTCCACTTTTAGTGTTTGAAACTACGAAGCACTGTTCAGAAATACAGATGGCACCAAAAAGTAACACATTATTACTTTGTTTTGGTTTCTAACGGGACTGAAAGCAACCTGTCAGTACCACTTTTTCGAATTACATCCATTTCGTCTGCTAACCAAATCGTCCGCTGCAATTTTACCCAAGTCCGTTAGTCGTCCTCTACAATTCTACCCAACACGTCCAAAACTCGTTCGCTGGGGGAAAGTATTCAAGTATTGTATTTTGAATCATTTTTTATTTATTTAATATTTATGTAATAATTTTATTGTATACTTTACTGTATATTACCTATTATAATATATCTTAATGTACCTCCTTGCATTAAATTTCATATACAGTTAAAACTAGAAGTCCTGTCACGAATAGTGTGCTTATCTAGGCTTAAGTGCGCGTTGGAATTACACGTAAGTGCCATATCGAATGGCATCCAAAGCACGGCAAGTTCTCCTGGTTACTCATAGCAAACACATGCAATGTTTCTGCCAATGGACCTCCGGGTTACCCGGAGGTCCATTGGCTGAAACATTGCTTGTGCACAGGCCATATGTACATAATTTGATGGCTTTACTATGGCCACAACGCATACATTAACGTGCAGATCAACGTGCTATTTGTGCGCATTTTATGACAGAACTTCTAGTTTCAACTGTACGTGTATGAAATTCTGAAAACAGAAATGTCTGAACAAAATAAACTACCCAGCCATCTAATAAATTTTGATTACTGTTTATTCAATGGATTACCTATAATAATTATATTATTACAGTAAAAATTCTCAAATTTTTTGTATGGTACATGTACAGTAGAACCTGTCTTGAGAGACTGCCCTTTTTGCCAAGGAAAAGTGGTCTCTCAAAACAGGTGGTCTCTCATGACAGGTCCATTATAGAGTAAAACAACCCAATGGTACAAGATCATAGCGGTCTCTCAAGACAGGTGATCTCTCATGACAGTGGTCTCTCAAGACAGGTTTTACTGTATAGTAACTTCCACAACATAATCTTATAATTTTGCAATTTTTCATTGAATAGCTCCACCGGCACCTTACAGTGAATAATTGCAAAATTATTAGCAGAATTAATTATATTAAGAAATGCAACAAAATTTGTTATTTTAAGTTCTGCAACATAATCTTACAATTTTGCAATTATTCATCGAGGCGCATCGTCGTTTTACAATGAATAATAGCAAAATTATTAGCAAATGTATTATAAGAATTAATTGTGTTAAGAAACGCATCAAAAATTATGGTTTATTAAATTCTGCAACATAATCTTATAAGTTTGCAATTATTCTTGGAAGAGCATCACCGGCGCTTTATTTATATTTATTGAAGTTTAAGGTCACATATTTATGCACAATGGCTAATCATGATCGTGACAGTTTTACGGGTGGAGGAAGCCAGAGTACCCGGAGAGAACCACCGAGCAACGACGAGCAGCTGCCAGCTCCCCATCATCGTAACTCCACACTGCAGCACAGGCAGGGTTAGATTGGTTGAAGACATGCGCACCATCGACGTGCAGTACGCCTTAGTACACGGCGTCATCGTGCCCCCACGCGGGCAATGGAGATGAAGTGTCTTGCCCAAGGACACAACGTGGTTGCCGCAGGTGGGATTCGAACCGAGGACCTCTCGGCTTGCAGCCTGCACCTCTACCTACTGAGCCACCGCGCTCCCCACCGGCGATTTACAATGAATAATCACAAAATTATTAGCAAATGTATTATAGGAATTAATAATATTAAGAAACGCATCAAAACGTGTTATAATTATATTAAGAAATGCATCAAAACTTGTTATATTAAGTTCCATAACATAATCTTATAATTTTGCATTTATTCCAGGGGGAGGGGGGCCCCGGGGGGGGGGGGGTGCACTAAAATTTGCTAGACGTGATGTGGGGGTGGGTGGGTCTCTTGAGTGCACCAAAAATTTGCATTTCCAACTTGTGCAATTTTTTTAATTTTTTAAAAACATATCAATATATCAGCCAATATATGACATCATTTGTGTTTCAAACCTCAAAAATGATGTTGTACATCACACTCTTAACATAAATACAACATCATGAGGCTTTATAAATTATATGTAAGAATATTGGGCTTAATCTGGGAAAATGTCACACAGTAGGGGGTGGGTGTCTTATTCGAAATGTAGAAAATGTGCAGACAATATTTTGACAAGCGGACGACTCGGCTTGCGGACGAAACGTCCGTACGGACCGTATACCCTTTTTTCAAGCAAACTTGTCCTTACTTTTACAACACCTTAACATTCGGATAATTCAAAAACTGAGTTTCTGTTCGTCTTGATATTTCACGAGATACATGGCAATGCATGTCTATATACAATAGCACCAATATAACAACAATTATCAGTTATATTATCGGTTATATGTACGTTTTTTTCGATTGAGGTTATCACTGGCAGACAAGCTGCAACGAAATCAGGACTGAGAGTTCGATCTGAAATGACGAGATCATCAGCTGACCATATTGACAAACCTCCAGAAGGACAGAACTCGAGTAATAATAATAAGACTTTGGCCCGCCGAATGTCGGCTTTTTCGACACATGGCTCATTCGACCTACGGCTTATTCGACACATGGCTCATTCGACCTACGGCTTTTTCGACCCATGGCTCATTCGACCTACGGCTTATTCGACCCATGACCAATATTTTTCGCCCCTGTTAAGTATTTCAATAGCAATACTATTGTAGTTATACTGAACTGGGTCGGAAAAGCGCTGGCCATACGTCGGATAAGCCATGGATCCAGGGGCTAAGGTTTTACGCATCTCGGTAAAAGTTTGGGTGATAGACAATAACGCGCAGTTTCAGAAAAAAACTGTTTATTAAATTAAATAAAATTATATAACATAAAACAAAAAATAACATCACATTATAATATCACGTTAGCATGAACACTATTACCCAAGATAAATTCCCATCAATCACAAAATATACTTGCACATAATTATATTTTTAACATAAAAATCACCTTAGCACATGAGTTACAGATAGCACATTTTGACATCGTACAGCACACAATCAATAGTTCAATCAATGAATAACAATGTTAGCAAATTAACAAAAAGCACCTAACCTCAACACAATTCATATTGGAGCATACAGCTTGGCGGATTCCTTCAATAGACGACTCGCTGAGATTTCTTTTCTGGTGTAGTCCTCCCACAGCGCCATCAACCTACCTGTTGTCTCTGAAGTTCGAGACAACTGTCTTCATCGTAACTTCCCTTCTGAAACCATCTTAACCGAAGTTGCTATCTTCTTTGCTTCTTGATGTAGCAGCCCCAAACATAAATAGAATGGTAAGTTCCCCTTTTTTGCTCTCTGGTTTATCCTGTTATGCCATCCTTCACAATCGTTGTTTGTTCTGATACTTCTTCCAAAAACCGTCCAAATGGTAAAGCAAAGAGTTGTCGGAGAATCTTATATATCCTGTCTTTCTTGTTATAGGAACACTGGAGACCCTTCTGTTGTACGTTTCTCCATAACGCTTGTCCAAAGTGGAAAGCACAGCCGTGAATTGTTGGGTTCTCAAATATAGACCTCAGTGCTTGCCACATAGCAGCTTCAAAGTCCACTACGAAGGAGGATACCTTAATTTCTTCTGGCAGGAGCTCACGGATTTTTTTCAGCACCTAAAACAAATAACAAAAACAATTAGTATGTTATTTAAAACGTAAAGCCCACTTTCATTATTATTACCTCTTTTAAAATCTGACATGAAACCTGATAACGTTGCTAGATGAAACCCCAATTTTTTTTTTTTTTTAAGACTTCAACTAGACAGGGTGTTAAGATATATACCCTGCACTCTCGCCCATAATATTCATTGTAATTAACACGATGTGTGAAAGAGTGAATATAATTACCTTTTTGTAATCCTTCTTTTGACGTCTTGACATCATCACAAAACAGAGCGGGAGTTGTTTCATGTCATCTCCCGATCTGACGAAGCCGTGGACTGATAGAAGTTGCACAAATGGGCGCTTGACAATTTTAAAGGTGCCATCCAAATACCACGTTTTGCAAGAAGCCAGTAGTTCAATCTGCTTGTCTGTAGCGAAGATGAGGTGCCGCTGATCGTCTACTCTGACGTCGTGCCTGAAGAAAGTGTCATCCGATGTGCTGGTTTTTTAAAAAAAAAGTTACTCGATTTTAGTTTTGGAATATTACTCAATTTGTATTTTCACTTAACCTATATACATTTTTGAAGGATGAATTACATTAATTTATGTCCATTTTTTCATTTGTTTTATTTATCATTTTTTAGAGACGGTTGGAATAAAACAAATACTTACTTCAAATTTCAAGTCAACAGGATCTTTTGGGCGAGCTGAAGACCGCGCCCGGCGGCATATTCTCTCCAATGTGTCTTCCATTGGACGCGAAGCTTCTGGAAGATCTGTGCCCATATATTTGTTGGTGACTTCCTGGACAGTTGTGCCGGCTGTTTCAAAATGATTAACATGAGCAGCTTTCCTCACGTCGGCAAAAATCTGAACGGCGACATCTGTACCAGGTTTTGATGGATGGCTATGTGTCGATGCATTGGGCTTAAAAGTCCCACCATTTTCATTCACTACCACAGGACATACGTTTTGTTTCCCTGTTGAAAAAAAAACAAAGTTAATGATTAATTATGAAATAATGAAATTTATTCATTTTAATTTTAAATTTACTTAAAATTTTTATTAATGTTAATTAAATAATGTAATTACCTCTTTCGTTGCACCCAGACAAAATAATTATGTTTAAATTTTAAAAAGCTTTGAAAACTATTTTTTAATGAAATTTATTCGTTTTGATTTTAAATTTAATTAAAAGTTTTATAACTGTCAATAAAATAATGTAATTACCTCTTACACTGCATCTCCAGACAATGGTCCCGTTCTTAAGTGTCATCTTCTGAACGTAAGTATAGCCGTCGCTGCTTACAAGTTTTCTTTTCCCTCGTTTTGATCCATTGTCCACCAACTTGTAGCTGGTCTCATTCTCTATCTCCCTGATGTCTTCGCGGTTAATTGTCTCATCTTCCACAGATCTAGAAAACAATATAGAACAGCTTAGTACAGCAGAATACCAGAACATACAGAGTATCTAATGAATATCACTTCAAGCTTCCCATGACAGGCCCCCCCCCCCCCACCCCCTCCCCCTACAACCCTTCCATACCTTTCCTTCCTTCTCCACACTCATAACAAAGACAAGAAAAAAGCAATGGTTAAACTCACTGTTCAAGAGGCTCGGCAGCTAGTGACCTTTCCGGTCTTGAAACATCGAAGGTTGAATTGTTGTTTAAACCTAAGCTGAACTCTCCATATTGATGATCGGGTGATGACGATGTCCTTGTACTCTCCAAAGGCGCACTGGGACCAGCTTCAAACTCAGCACTTTGTCTTGAGTTGTTGATGACAGAAACATCAGGTTGTTGCGTTAATCTGCAAGTTGTACAAATGTAGTCAATAGATCCATTTTGGCGATTTGCAAGACGATACGCTTCTCTTGAAATACCTGAAAATATGATAACAAATTAGGTTAAAGAAGGGCTCGTCAGAAAAAACAGTCGTCAGACAGCTGTTTCAGATAAGCGAATAGTCATAGTCAATGGATATGAAATTTCAAAACAGACAAAAACTTACCAGTTCCACATGTCCTGTGAGTCCATCTTTTACATGTGTCGCACTCTATTGCTTCCTGCCTTGGGCGTACTGTATTTTCACACGAAACACAGATGTGATTTGTGGTAGACATATTGAGGATGAATATCGAACAAATGATGCTGTGACTTCAAATTCATGACTTTTTTATAGTATTCTCAGTGTGAAGTAATGTATACACATTCAGCTGTTCAAACACAATCACAGAAAAATGTTCAACATGTTTTCATAACGCGGAATTAACAATCATAAGTGAAAGGATCAATCGCATATCCTCCAAACACCGTGATATGCTGATCAGAGAATACAAAAACAACAATCATTTTGTTATCAAAGCAAACTTTAATCATCATTATTGATCAAAGGAAGGGAAGGTGAAAGCGTGACCAATTTCTTCAGAAGTCGAAAATCAAACGCTTAACCTATCAATGAAAAATGTTCATAATGTATTTACAATTATACAATTATACCCAAAACATACTAATATAAATATCTATAAAAGTTTTTGGATTGAAAATATTGAAATTATTATTATTTGTAAATCGGGTCGAATGAGCCGCGATCGTGGGTCGAATGAGCCGTAGGTCGAATGAGCCATGTGTCGAATCAGCCGTAGGTCGAATGAGCCATGTGTCGAAAAAGCCGTATACCGGCCCGCCGCTGATTTGTCGCGGTTCTCGGATGAGAAGGCCTGGTTACCCCTGAAGTGTAGATATGTAGGCCAATGTATCACGCAAAGCTTTGAAGCGAATTTGTTTGCAACACAATACATTTGATTCCCAGAGGGGGCAGGCCAATTGCAATTGCATGGGCAATTCAACACCGGAAGTTACTTGGATTTTTCACTGAAATTTACTGTCCACTTCAAAAATCACATTGACGGCTATAGAGAATTCTGTTCTGGAACACATTTATCTGACTGGGTATGTGGAACCCTTTGCGGGCCTACGGCCCGCTTGGGGTTCCTATTACACATTAGTTCATAAATAACATTCTTGACATTACAGTTAACATTACACTTAGCTCTATACATTATGTTCTTTCACGTAGAGCTGAAACGGTTAACCGATTAATCAATGATCATCATCTTGATCGATCCAACACGTAATTGTTCGATTAACCGTTACCTTTGAACTACTGTATTATATGGGTCAGCAAAGGAAGAAACGTGCTCCAAAACAGGCAAAATTGTCACACTGACTCACATCAATTATATGAGACAGAGTAAAGCATGCAAATTACTTGGTGACATACTTGTTCACTTGCATGGTCATCATACTGTATCAGTAGCTGGAAATGGTCATTCTAAACCCTTTACCCATGGCGGGTAGCAGACGATACTTGCAAAATAAATTCATGAATTACTGAAAGTTTTCAATTTTTGTCTAAAAAACATAGGTTATGACCCCTTATTGGAACGAGCTCGTTGCAATGGGGTGTCATAAGCTATGTTTTTGAGACCAAAATTGAAAACATAATAAATTTGAATGGGGATTTTTGTATATAGGCCTAGTCGGTTTTGTTTGTTACGTTGGGTACAGGATTCATGCTGTAAATCATCAACGGTATGACAATTATTCAAATATCTATTTGGGCAAGTGATTAATCGGTTAACCAAGGATAATCCACGTGATTAATCGATCAAGAAAACCCCTTAACCGCTTCAGTTCTGCTTTCCCAAGCTCACCACGTATCCCTTCATGAATGCGAGTGAGTTCGGACTTTTACCAGTTCGGCCCAAGTGATTTCGGCCCCGAAAAGTGAGTTCGGCCCACGAAAGTGAGTTCGGACAGGGTGAATTCGGCCCAGTGAAAAGTGAGTTCGGCCCCATTCAGATAAGTTCGGACCATTATTATTGATAGATAAAAAAGAATAATACTGATCAGCAAACCGTTTATTATAGATCAATGATGAATAAAATGAATGAACCATATACAAACAGCATCTGATTATATACAAACAATGAGAAACAACATTCACATACAAATAAGGTAAAACAACATTCACTGACAAGAAGGAGCGTACATTTTGGAACATTTTTTAAGAAGATTTTTTGTTGAAATTTCCCCCTTGTTAAATGATTCCCAAGAGTCAAATAATTCACTTTGAATGTTTCTATTTTGCTTCCTTTGGTAGCGCTGAAGCTTATTTTCCGTCACAAGCCGGACCTCTACTGATGTAAATTTGCATTCACTGAATAGTTTTTCTAATAGCCTATAAAATGTGAGTCCATTTTGTGCATGTTGGTTGATGCGGTTGTGCCAACCTTCCACGTCATTATTGGTTCGAACTGACTGGAAGAAAACTGACCAGTCTTTGGGTTGCCACATATCCCCATCTAATAATAATAACTCTTTGGCCAGCCGCTGATTTGTCGCGGTCCTCATAAGAGAAGGCCATCATTCCCCCTGCACCCCACCCCCTCTTCCCCTCCTCTCCTCCCAGCATTCAGATATAAACTGCTTAATAGTGTCCCTCACTTCCTCTTTTTCAATTTCTTCAATAAGCATTCCTTCCCTCTCCCTCGTGTCCCCCTTCAGCCATCTATCCTTTGTTTCTTCACCCCACTTCTGCATTATTCTTCCAGTAAATTTTATTCTATGAGGTATATACTGTGGGCATTCCAAGAGAAAATGTTCCAGGGTCTCCACTACTCCAGAGTGGCACATTTGGCATCCCTTTTCTCCATCTCTCCCAATTTTCCCCCGAAGCTCCAGTGATCTTGATCTCAGTTTGAACAGCAGTGACCCTCCAAAGGTGCCATCTAGGTACTTCTCAAAAGCTGGCTTTTCTTTATATTGTAACCCCTGCAGTGATCTTTTCACGCTAACCCCTGCTCGCCAGTTTCGATTGCAATCTTCCATGACTCTCTCTTTGACAAACCTTTTGCCTTCTTTCATTCCTACTTCTATGTTTGTGACCTCTATAGAGTAATTGTCCATTAGTTCCCTCACATGTTTTGACCACCCCGTATCTATATTAGAATTCCAAATGGCATCGAGCATCAGTTTGCACCACCGGTTGTCAGGCAGGTTTCTCAAGTAGTTAAAGTAACACAGTTTTCCCAAATCTACCCTGTCCTTGATTTTCATCCACCCAAGCTCCCCCCTTACTGCTTCCAAAGCTGCAGCATTACTCGACCCTGTTATCCATCTGCCGGCATCATTCTGAGTACTTTCCAACTTCTTAATAACGGTTTGGTTTAATGGAATCACGTCCGTGCCATACGTTATACTTGGTAAACCCACCCTCTCCCACAGTGTTTTCCCCACAAAGACCTTGTTGAAACTATTTTTCCCTAAAAGTTTTAGTTGGTTCAGAATTCTTTTCCCCTTCAGAATCAGTTTGGCTGAGTAATTTCTGTACACCCCTCTTCCCGTTATATTTATGCTTACCCCTAGATACTCATACTCTCCCGTTTCTCCTACAGTGATTTGTTTGCTTTCCCCTTCGGGGATTGAGAACTCCCCCACTCTCCATCTCTTCGTCATATCTACCTTGCGTCCAACGGGTATTACCTTGCTTTTATTTTCATTTAGTTCGAGCCGCCAAGTGTTCCCATATCTACCAACAATTTCCAGCAATTTCTCTAGCCCCTGTTCAGTTCTAGACATTAACACCATGTCGTCCGCAAAGAATAAGCCTGGTACCTTTATGTCTCCAACATTTACCCCCTCCGCACTCTGAATTAGTTCGTCCCCTAAATCTTTAACATACAATGCAAACAAAATCGGTGAAAAGATACACCCCTGCTTGAGGCCTATATCCATAGGGACTCGTTTTGTAGTGATACTCCCTAGACTGAGTTGGCTTTGCACATCTGTATACAGTGCTTTCATGATTCCCACAAAGTCACCCCCCAGTCCAATGCCCTCGAGCTTTCGCCACATACCTTCCCTCCACACTCGGTCGTACGCTTTTTTCACATCTAGAAATGCCAGAAACATCTTTTTCTTTTCAGCCTTTGTTGATTCTATCAGTTGGGTGAGTGTAAATAGGTGATCAGTGACTCTTCGACCTTTCCTGAAACCATTTTGAATTTCTCCTAAAAAACCTTTCTCTTCAATAACTTCCTCAAGTCTACCGTATGTGACCTTACAGAATACTTTTCCGATGTTACTACTAACTGATATCCCCCTATAGTTATCTAGAACTTCCTTATCCCCCTTTTTGTGTATGAACGACACCTTACTTTCCCTCCACTCTCTGGGGACCTTTTGCTTTCGCAGAGCCAGGTTGAAAAGGTTTGTCAGGACTTCAATAAGTGCCTCCCCTCCATTTTTGAGGAATTCGTTCGGAATTTCATCAGTCCCTCCCGCTTTACCATTTTTTAATTTCGAGACCACGTTCCGCACTTCTTCTGCCGTTATTTCGCTACATACACGATTGGATAGGTTCTCCTCCACCAGGGTATTTCTTTTTGGTGGGGACCCACTGCCCCATCGCCTATCGTTTATCTTTTCCCAGTGCTTGACTAACTCTGAAGCGATACGGCCTTTATCTTCTGTACTTTCCCCATCCACTTTGATACTCTGCACACTACTTTTCCCCCGTTTATTTACCCAGTTCCAAAATACGTTTGAGCTCGAACCCCCCGTTTTCTTTATTGTTCTGGCAAGACTGCAATTGCGCTCCTTCCTATTATTATTCTTTATCTCATTCACCTTTTTCCGTGCCAGTTCATATTCTCCTTTCATTAGTCTCGTGTCATTGTTATCCACGCCTTTAAGCTTCCTACTTCTTCTGTAAGCAGCGCATTTTACCTTCCTTTCTTTTATAGCTGTTTTCAGTCCCTCGTTAACCCTGTATCCAAGCTCTCTCGTTGGGACCCTCACCCTTCCTATACAATCCTTCCCTGCCTCTGTTAGGCTATTTACTATGCCATCTGAAATACTCTGGGCATTTGCATCCCTAGGTATACATTCAAGACTTGGTTTTAGTTTTTCCCGAAACTGCTTCCAGTCGGCTCCTTGTTTTAGTCCCCAAACTTCCTTGAAGGTATTTCTGTCTCTATTCGTCTTTTTGCCCATAATCTTAACTGTTATCAGGTTGTGATCACTACCCAAGTCATTTTTTCCCTCGTCATCTATTTCTACATCTATAACCTCCCTCCATACGCTAACGTCAGTGAGTATATAATCAATTATTGTTTTCTTATCGTTCCTCTCCCAGGTCCATTTACCCTTACATTTCGCATCCCTGTTCAGGATCTTTAAACCAAGCTCTTTTGATAGGTCCAACATCTTCCTCCCATTCGTGTTAATTTTCCTATCACCTCCTTGTATGCCCTCCTCCTTATCCCCGATGTGCCCATTGAAGTCCCCCATTAGGACAATACTGAACCCTCTGCTTTCAAGCTCTGTGATATTCGATCTAAGAGTTGTATATATTGAATCATTCCACTCGGGCTTACTTCCCCCCACTGCTAAGTATACAACACCAACGGCAACACTCCTGCTTCCTAACTTGATTTTTGCCCAGACTATTTCGTTGGATACTGGAATCTGAGTCCTTGCTTCTGTGAGATCTGTAATCAATGAGGGCTGTAGTTCCTCTTTAGCGTAGATGCCAACACCTCCACCCCGTTTCTGACCCTCAGTTCGCCCAGCTCCTATCCACACGCAACCCTTCATCTGATCAGCCCGCTCATCCCGTCGTATCCACGTCTCACTTAGACCCATTATATCGAAGTCTCCTTCGTCCATCAGTGTTGATATTTCGCTTACTTTCTTGTGCAGACCCTGGATGTTGCAGTATCCAAACTTAATGAATCTTTGTTTTTTTGTTCTCACTGGCACATTATTATACCCCTGGTATGTCCCTGTGTTGTGCATGTTTGTTGTTCTTCCTATGTTCCCAGCATTTGTGCCCCTCTGGGTTATCGGCTGTGGTCCCCTACCCCCCTTTTCTCCAAAAAAGGCCCAGCCACCTGTAAAATTTTTTGGCCCAACAGGTCTGTACCCATCCTACTTAAATGCAATCCGTCTCGCCCATACAACTCTCCTTGTCCCCAGAATGAATCCCAGTGGTCAATGAAATGTATTCCCAAGTCTTTGCAGTGCTCTTCCAGCTCCTCGTTTAGTGCCATAATCCGCGAGTTCCTCTCATTCCCACAACCCATAACCGGGAGCACCCCTGAAACGATGATCCGAGCATTCCTGGTAAGTAGCTTACTAATTAGGTCCTTGTATGTGTCCACCAAACGAACTGATTTCCTCTCCCTGATGTTATTGGAACCCACATGTAATACCACTACCGGATCAGGCCCCGACCCAGCTACAATACCGTCCACTCTATTCCTCAGGTCCTCCACTTTAGCCCCCGGAAAGCACAGAACTGTTCTATTTTTACTGTCCGGACCACAGACAACCTTGTCGATCCCCCGAACTATGCTACTTCCCGCAACCACCAACTTACTTTTGGCCCTCGCCCTATTTATCTCCTCTAGTCTCCTATTGTTTACAGCGTCCTCTTCCTCTCCAACAGCCCCACTCGGAATCACTATCGGTATCGGTATCTTTGACCTAGGATTACTCCTATCCTTGTCCCTCCGTCTCTTTCCAGGCCCTGAACTACCTGGACTACTCACCTGGTCTTCTCCCGGATCCCTCCTCCTTTTTCCTGGCCTAGACCCCAAGCTACTATCTGTTGCAACTACCTCCATCCCCTCCTCTGACTCTTCCGAATCGAGCACATCAAATCTGTTTCTGGTGCTGCACTCCCCACTGCCTTTGGGCTTTACACCCCTATCTACCTGCTTCTCTGCCCCCCCCCCCCCCTTTCCTACCACTTTTGATAGTCCACGCCAAACGCTTTACAGCATTGCTCCGGCTTGGGCCCCCCCCCCCCCCTCATCTGTCCTACGTACTTTTCTAGCAGCCCCCACCTCATCACCTACCTCATTCACATCAAAGGTTCTACCCCCATGTTTCCTCTTGGAACCACCGACAACCATCCATCCTTCTCGGAAAGCTACTTTCACAGGCGTAACTCCAGACAGCCCCGCCCTACCAAGTTTTCCCTTCAGCTCAGCAATCTCCCCCTCAAACTTAACAATTGTCTCAAGTCGGCGGAGGATTTCCTGACAGTTTGCACATACCTCTCCATATCCCATCGAACGACAGTCCCCATACATCATAGAACACTGTTTACAAACTTCAAGCCCAATATCGCCATCGGTGGCCCCACCAACCCGGCTCTGACCGACACCCCCAGTGACCTCTGTCTGCACACCAATACTTACCCCGTTGGCACCGTTGACCTGGACCGCGATATTACACGTATTTACCTCCATACTTACCTCCGTCTGAACAGACTTGCTCGCCATCATCAAAACAAAATTACACGATCGGACAGGGAAAACTGTAAACACGCGACAAAAGGCAACACGACGAACCGTTCGACAACTTAGCGCTCACAGTTTTATTTAAGATCTCCTAACTTTGTCCCTGTTACTATACTAAACTACCTCCCCACAAAGTTGAATAAAATAACCTGAAAATGAAATATATATGATTAGTAAACAATAAAAATACTTAATTTCGATTCGTAGCCAAGGAAACTTCTGTATACTTGCGGCAACAACCAAAATACTTAATACTATCCAAGTGTTTCTGACATAATTAACAAATGTTAATAGTTTCTCACCAGTGGCTTCCTCAGACAATCGTTCGAACATTGTTGGTATTTGTTCAGCGGGAATAAAGCATAATGCCATTATTTTTCTCACAAATTTATGAAGGCCTCTATTTTCCATGTAATCTTTACTTAGTCCTACCTCCTGAACTTTTCTCCATAAAGCCGGAGTCCAGTGAAATGCACAACCCACTGCAGAAACCTCTTGAAATTCACGCCTAGCAGCAGACCACATAGCTGCTTCAAAATCCATTACAACTCCTTGAAGCTTGATTTGTTCGCCTAAAATTTCTTTTATTTTGTTGAAAACTTTTTATAGTCTTTTTTTCGTTTACCTGACATCAACACAAAAATTAATGGAACTTGTTTCACATTATCTTCTGACCTCACAAAGGCATGAATTGAAAATAATTGAGTGGAGGGTTTTTTAACAATCTTAAAAGTTGCATCCACGTACCAGCGTTTTGCTCCACGCAGAAGGTCAAGATGCTCACCTGATGCGAAAATAAGATGACGGTTATCATCAACTTTTAAATCTGCCCTTAAAAATCCTGTGGGTACATGATCATCATTTATTTCAAAGTCCAAATCGTGTGGTTCCTTAGGTCTTGTGGCTTGTCGTAGATAATTTGCATTCCTGGCAAGATATGATGGGTTAGGAACAGCCTCGCACGGTTGATCTCCAAATTCATTTGTCAAAACCTATAATAAAAGTCAAATGAAAATCATAAACAACTGAACTACTACTACTACTACGAAATTACTGAACACGCATACCATATCTTTGCTACTATATTTTTCTCGGAAAACGCCGGAGAATATACCGTGTTTAAAAATTTATAAGAAAACCAACCAAACTGATGTGTCTAGACATCTATATCCGTGTGGTTTTATTATTAATTATTGAACACGCATACCATATCTTTGCTACTATATTTTTCTCGCAAAACACCAGAGAAGATACCGCGTTTAAAAATTTATAAGAAAACCAACCAAACTGATGTGTCAAGACATCTATATCTGTGTGGTTTTATTATAAATTACTGAAAACGCATACCATATCTTTGCTACTATATTTTTCTCGCAAAGCGCCGGAGAATATACCGCGTTTAAAAAAAATTTAAACTACTACTAAATTATTGAACACGCATACCATATCTTTGCTACTATATTTTTCTCGGAAAACGCCGGAGAATATACCGTGTTTAAAAATTTATAAGAAAACCAACCAAACTGATGTGTCTAGACATCTATATCCGTGTGGTTTTATTATTAATTATTGAACACGCATACCATATCTTTGCTACTATATTTTTCTCGCAAAACACCAGAGAAGATACCGCACATAAAAATTTATAAGAAAACCAACCAAACTGATGTGTCAAGACATCTATATCTGTGTGGTTTTATTATAAATTACTGAAAACGCATACCATATCTTTGCTACTATATTTTTCTCGCAAAGCGCCGGAGAATATACCGCGTTTAAAAATTTAAACTACTACTAAATTATTGAACACGCATACCATATCTTTGCTACTATATTTTTCTCGGAAAACGCCAGAGAAGATACCGTGTTTAAAAATTTATAAGAAAACCAACCAAACTGATGTGTCTAGACATCCATATCCGTGTGGTTTTATTATTAATTATTGAACACGCATACCATATCTTTGCTACTATATTTTTCTCGTAAAACGCCAGAGAAGATACCGCATTTAAAAATTTATAAGAAAACCAACCAAACTGATGTGTCAAGACATCTATATCTGTGTGGTTTTATTATAAATTACTGAAAACGCATACCATATCTTTGCTACTATATTTTTCTCGCAAAGCGCCGGAGAATATACCGCGTTTGAAAATTTAAACTACTACTAAATTATTGAACACGCATACCATATCTTTGCTACTATATTTTTCTCGGAAAACGCCAGAGAAGATACCGTGTTTAAAAATTTATAAGAAAACCAACCAAACTGATGTGTCTAGACATCCATATCCGTGTGGTTTTATTATTAATTATTGAACACGCATACCATATCTTTGCTACTATATTTTTCTCGCAAAACGCCAGAGAAGATACCGCGTTTAAAAATTTATAAGAAAACCAACCAAACTGATGTGTCAAGACATCCATATCTGTGTGGTTATTGAACACGCATACCATGATTTTTTTGTATTTTCCATATAAACTTTTTTCTCACCTCATTAACTATCAACTATATTTTCTATTAACTTGTAACTATATTATAAAATGCTTCCATCCCCTCAATTTCCTGATTTTTTTTCTCTACCGTTAGTCCACCAGTCCCCGCTACAGTATTTTCCATATAAACGTTTTTCTCACCTCATTAACTATTGATCTTGCTGATCTAAAGACTTCTTCTTTTGCTTTATGTTTCACATGTGTTGAAATTTTTGCAGCAATCTTACCAACGACAGTAACAGAGTGAATGTGATTTACTGGACCTGGGATGAAATTATCACCGATCTGTTTTATCGTAGCTTTACAATCAATTGTCTTGTTTCGAACAGAACACCGCCATATAACAACCTTTGCTGAAATGAAACAATGAATAAAATAGTCACACCGACACTTGGCATTGAGCAGTATATTTGGGTTGCATAGCAGAAAAATAGGGTCGGTAGGTCGGGATATTTTTTTTCTAACAGTTGTGAATGAAATATACTGCTTTGATATTCTGTTGAGTCTGAACAGAGGACATTTCGGGTGTAATTCCGCAACTTCAAAAATGAAACTGACTCGGAGGTGTCTTGATAATATTTATACAAATTTTCTCAAGCGTATTAAGAGATTTAGCAAAACACAATTAATTTTATTTAAACAAATATTGGTGTATTTGGTAACATGTTAATTTGTTGTAAATATTGGTGTATTTGGTAACATGTTAATTTATTGTATACTCAAGCAATCAATGCGATTAAGGAATATTTTTTATTTAAAATAAATATGCGTATTATTTATTGTATGTTCACACAATCAATGCGATTAATTACTACTTATTTATATAAAATGAATATTGGCATATTTGGTAAAATATTATGTACTCACCACTTTTTCGTTTCAGTGTGAATGAATGTCCCATGTTGTCAAATAATTTATCTCCACCTCTTTTTGACGAATTTCTGACGCTTTCGTAAGCTGGGTTGTCATTTGATGTGTTACTTTCAGTTGCGATGGGTTCCATTAGCGAGGATTCGTCAATGTTAGAAGGAATTCTAAACGATGGAATCTGTGGTGAATTTGTTGTACTACTATTGTCGGTATTTCCAGGTTGATTCTCTGATATCGCAGTGCTTTCCAATCTGGAACCAGTTGATAGTATACTGGAGTGTATTTCGAAATTACCAACATCATTATCTGGATTATGTGCAGACACTTCTTGAATACTAGAACAGACATCACATTCCAGTTGATTGTAGTATTGCCAAATTTACTTAGATACATGGACAGATTTCACTTGGGCCGAAATCACCAATTGGGCCGAAGTCACTTACACGTGGACCGAACTCACTTGGGCCGAACTCACCAAATGGGCCGAAATCACATGGGCCGAACTGGTAAAAGTCCGAACTCACCTGCTTCCTCCCTTCATAACTTATCTACAGTTCTTGCACCCGTTCTCACATCTCACACGCCCCGTCCTTACTACTTTGGCAGTCTTACCATGAACAACGATGTCTGAAATCTTCCGGTCTCTGCGATATGAAATGAGTAGCATCTCTGAAAATACTGTTTACATTTTTTTCAGTCGATATAGCACATGTAAATATTTTATTAGTTATCTTCCCAACGTTCGGGAGTCCCGACGAATAACAAAAGGGACTTGTACACTCCTTTTCGTTTTGTTCGAACCTTTCAGTAGTGTTGTAAAAGTGCTCCGGTTCCAGAACTGTCGCTGGAGTATGTCCGAGTGGTGGAAGGAACGTGCCTGCCGGACTGCAAGGAACAGAACGAATTCGACTGTCATTGATGAATGTTGTGTTTTCTACCTTGCTGTTCCATCTTAAATCATCTATTGCTTCATCTATATGTTTTCATTATATTGGTGAGTATTATCATATTTCATGTTCACATTGTTTCATCTTTAATGTTTTAATGTCAATTTTGCATTAATTGACGTCGCCAGTCAATTTTTGGTATTTTTGTGGGGTTTTCAATTTTTCGTTGCATTTCGCTTCACCGCGGCGTGCTTTCCATGGTTACCCTACCTCGTGTCGTTTAATTGTGTATTTTTGTTAATTTTCATATTTCTGCATCGCGACGTGCATTTCCATTGCCTGTCGGCTGCTTTTTGCTTGTTTGTAATTTTCTGAGCTAACGCTAGGCTTGGGACATTGTGACTTCCAAAATTAATTTTGAGGGTATTTTTGGGGTGAACTAATCATCCCTGTGCTAACATCTAGCATCATTCCATGCGGCGCCACTAAGTTTTAGTGTTCTTGCGTGGAAGGGGTTGCACATTCCTCGGGTACTCTCCTATGCAATTTTTATTCTGGGTTGAAAGTTTCTCGCATAAATTCGCGTACACCTTTCGCCGGTATTTCGGATCTTTTGTTTTTATGGTGGGAAGAGGACTTCTAGTTGAAAAAATCCTAGGTGAGTATTCGTCCCATCTCAGGAACTCTGTATCCCAGAAATTGAGAATGTCAGTTGATGAAACAAATGTCAATACAGCTTCTTTCCAAGACTTGCAAATTATTCCCAAAGTTGGACCTAAAATCTCAGCTCAAATAATCCAACGAAGGAAGGAGATCAGATGCCTATGTGAAGAGGACCTCGTCCAGATTCCTTACTTCGTGGGTTCAAAAGAACAATGGGCTGTGATAGATTTCACTCATCCCCAAGTAGGAGAAAGGGTGAACAACTGGATTCCATCAGATGAGGTCATTGCACAAGGGTCGACAATCGACCCGGGTCCTCCCAGTCTACCAGAGTCGAAAATGGGGCCGACAGATACCTGGACCCCACATGTTCAATCACCTGGAGTTTTAACGCCACCACCCACGAAGGGAAATGGCGAACTCCACGTTTTTTCAGAAAACAAGGACAGGTACAATCCGGACCATTCTGCTCTCAGGAGGGGGAGTTTGTATTATGGTAGTGGGGAGGAGGAGCAGGTTCTAGTTAAAAAGAGACTGGAGCTATCAGCCTTTGGCGACCAGGGGCCGATATCAACGTTCCAATCTCCTAAACTACCACCTATAGGAACCCCGGTGTCATCAGAGAAAACTGAGCATGGTTTGGGAAACCTATGGGGACATGGACCTAAGGTCCAGAACTCAACTGTAGTGACCACACAGTCGGTAAACATAAAAAATGATGCGGACCAAGGTCAGGATCAGAGGTTGAGTACTAAAAGTATGTGGGATTCAGTAATGTATACAGAACCCGCGTTTGCATTTGCGACTTTATCAGCAGAATTTAGAGGCACACAAGGGGCGCAACAGTTTTCCACCAATGCCATCCAGCACCCTAGGGGTTGCAGCATCCATGACAACCTTGGATGAGCGAGCAAGTTTGGTGAATAAGGTTCGCGAAATGACAACAAATCATAAACAGTCAGATGTACAGCCCCATATAAGAAATCAGACAGAGGTGTCTCCAAGTTCACAAGGGACATACGCCACTCAGGGAACGTTGACCCCACAACATGGAATGGTTCAACTTCCTGTATCGGTATGTACTGCGGCACCAGTGTTAATGCAACAAAGGTTGATACATTCAGATGCCGGAGCATTCCCGGCGCTGTCAAATATGATGCAAGCACAGGCATTTCCGCAGAATGTCACTTACAATGCAGTCGCACCTGTATCATGTGCTGATCCAATGTGGACACATCAAAACGCGACACATTTTAATGCTGGAGCCTTACCAGCTGTGTCGTTAGGGTCAACCACACCAAATGTTCAACAAACCATGTTTCAGTCGAAAATGCCTTTGGTGAACCCAGTAACAAGTCCTATGCATTTCAATTCACCAAACGTTTACTCTTACCCAAGTCAGTTGATGATGAATGTGGGTTCAAATTGGGGCCAACCTCCAATCCAGAATTCACCTGTGTACACGATGGGCACCTCATCGGTATACGGCAATGCCACTGCTTTGGGTTCAGTATGAACCAGGTAAACCACCACCATGTATGACTTCCCAGCAGGCAAATAACTTGGCAGTAGGGGGTGCGGCAACTTTTGCTGCTAATCTCCCAATTACATGTACGTCAAGTATGCCAGCCATCAGTTATGCTAATCAAGGGTGTATGCATTATGGTCAGGCAAATTTTCAAATTATGTGCGGTTATCCCTCACCACCCCAACCTTATCCCGGACCGCCAACTTCGCTGTTTGTGCCTCAACTACCTCCACAGACACGGTCAGTCAGACTGGAGGTGCATCACCACATGGTTATCAATATCATGGGGCAGGGGCGCACACAGCAGGCGGTGACTCAGGGTTTCATTATCTGCAGGATCATAGACCAAGATCTGATCATTTACCAAGAATGCCGAGAGGTTTTTGGTATGATGGTTCGGATTCTTGGAAACCATTCAAAATAAAATTTGGTAATTACGCAGACTCACAGGAATGGGGACCGGAAGAGCGGAAACAAGCATTATGTTGGTGCCTGACTGGGAAAGCCAGTGAATACTATACATTGCTGACTGAACAGACCCCTAACATTTCCGTTGATCAGCTACTGGTCAAATTGGAGAGCATGTTTGGGTGTCACGACTTGCCGGAAACAGTGCAACTCAGATTCCAGCAGGCTAAGCAACTATCAAGTCAGTCGCTGGAGGAATGGGCGCAGACGGTGCTGACTTTAGCAACCCGGAACCTTCACAGAGTGTTCGACTGAGCTCACATTTCTACAGGCTGTACTTAAGTTTTGTCAGGGGTGTTCAGATTATCGTGCGGCTGAACTAGTTGCCATGGAAAATCCTCAATCGATGGTACCAACATAATTATGCGGCTATTCATGCAAATAAAACTCCACATCATGACGTTCGGCGGGTGTCATCAAACTCTGATGACAGTGATGAATCCTCATTTGTCAGAGCCGTGTGTTCAGGCAGGAACAAACCTAAAAGTCAGTACTCAGGAAGGGGGGACGCTGTTTCCGACTCTGGATCAGATACAACATCTGGATCCAGGGGTGACCTTGCCAAAAAATTTGGTAGGCGTAACTCAGGAGAATTTGCAGCACTTAAAGCTCGAACCCTCGCCCTTGAAACTAACATCGAGAGTATCAACAAAGTGTTAGAGAAGCTCTCAGTTGGATTAGAGAAACTGACTTCTAGAAATGTGGGTAAGACGCGAGAGTTTCAGGACCAGACAAAGGAAGTCGAGAAGAAAAACAGGTCAAGGTCACCATCACCGGGAAATGTCATTTGTTATAAATGTCAAGGCCATGGACATTACCAGCGGGACTGTCCTTCCCGTGATCCCAGTAACCGCCCCAGCAAAGACAAAAAGGTCAACTTTCAAGAGGATTTAAAAGGACAAGGGCGGGATCGAGAGGTCTAAGTCCCGGCCCAGTTAACAATGACCTCACAAACTGTGTTAATGATACCAGTGACACAGATACTGACTTGACTATTCAAATGGTTAAGTCAACCTCAACGATTGAGGTTCCTGTGTCTGTTGCCGGTAAAACCATTAACGCTGTCATTGATACTGCGGCCGATGTTACAATTATGTCAGATCAGCTGTTCTCACAATTGACGCCATCGCCGCATGTTATTAAATCACTGAAATTCAGGACAGCGGCGAGAGATGGTCACATGAAGGGTACTTTAGTTGGTCCAGTACATCTCGCTATTGGTGATCGTGAGTTTCACGAAAACATTTATGTTGCGCCAATAGAAAATGAGATGTTACTGGGGGTGGACTTTTTGAAGAAACATGATGCACATATCAGTGTGCATCAAGGTTCTGTTTCTTTAGGAAATAGTAGCCTTCCTACTTCCCACCCAAAAAGTGCTAACGATCCCAAGTGTGCTAGAATTGTTGTTGAACAAGGAACCTCGATACCTCCGCAATCTGTCGTGTTGCTACAATGCGAACTGGTCCCACCGATCACTGATTTCGTGATTGAACCAGATGCAAATCACAGTGATTTTGTAGTTCCTACCTTGCATACGGGTTACGTCAACCCCAAAGTCTGCTTTATAAATGCAGGCGATGCTTTGTTGCGGGTAGATAAAGGTGAGGACATCGGGGAAGCTGGCGAAATTAGCATGGTGATGTCACCAGACACTAGTGTGAATTCATACCTAGAAATTAATCTGGCTGAGACCTGGTTTGGGGAGACTACCGCCCAGGAAACCATGGTTTGCCAGGTTACAGATACAAAAAAGATGACTGGGGGAGCCACACACGACATCGGGGAACTGCCTGAGCTCCCAGAACATCTCCGGGAATTGTTTGATCGCTCTTCAAAGTTAATTTCTCCAGAAACAGCAACACGGTTGAAGAAACTCTTGTACGAGTTTCAGGATGTATTTGCTCAGGACGAGCTTGACTTAGGGAACTTCACAGCTATAGAGCACTCTATACCGCTTGTGGATGGTGCACGTCCTATTAAACAAGCAATGCGTCGTACACCAGCGTGTTTTGTGGAACAGGAGGAAGATCATTTGAAGAAGTTGTTGAAAGTGGTTGAGCCCTCAATGTCGGAGTGGGCATCGCCTCCGGTCCTGGTGAAAAAACGAGACTCGTCTATGCGTTGGTGTGTAGATTACAGACTTGTAAATTCTATTACGCTAAAGGAAATTTACCCGTTACCCCGTATCGATGACTGCTTAGACACCCTGAGTGGAAATTCGTGGTATGGGAGGGCTGACTGTCTTTCTGCGTACCATCAGGTACCTGTGAAGGAGGCTGACCGTCCCCGTACAGCTTTTTTGACAAAGTATGGGACTTTTCATTTCCTGAAAATGCCTTTCGGGCTCTCAGGTTCACCATACACTTGGTGTAGGGTCATGAACCTTGTGCTCCAAGGGTTAAACTGGGATATATTTCAATTGGGTATATTGATGACGTGGTCATAGTTGGAGAGTGTGAGCAGACACACCTGGAAAATATTGCGAAGGTGCTAGCACGCTTTCGTAAATAAAATATAAACTCAAACTCAAACCCAGTAAGTGTGACTTTTTTCAGAAAAGCATAGAATTTTTGGGTCGTCAAGTGAGCGAAAATGGCGTTGAAATGCTCGATTCATCTATCGAGGTCGTGAAAAACTGGCCTGTACCACAATGCACCAAAGATGTGGAAAGTTTTTGTGGTCTGGTAAATTACCACCACTCATTCATCGAAAACTATGCTGACATCGCTTATCCCCTGTATGAAGTTACTGGTAAGAAGGAGTTTAAATGGGGCCTTGAACAGCAGCGGGCATTTGACAGGCTTAAGGTGGCACTGACGTATCCGCCTGTTTTGACCTTGCCCAACTCAACTGACCTTTTCATTTTAGACACTGATGCCAGTAATTTTGCAATAGGGGCGGAGTTGCTTCAACTTCAAGATGGCGAGGAGAGAGTCATAGCTTTCGGTAGTTATGCCATGTCACCCCAACAACGACGGTACTGTACAACTCGCCGTGAACTACTTGCGGTGGTGTGGTTCACCCGCCAATTTCGCCATTACTTACTGGGCCGAAGGTTTCTGCTGAGGACAGATCACAGTAGTCTTCGGTGGCTCATGAATTTCAAGGAGCCACAAAATCAGCTAGCCCGATGGCTAGAGGAGCTTAGTATGTTTGATATGGTGGTCCAGCATCGTAAAGGAACACATCATTCCAACGCTGATGCATTGTCGAGAATTCCGGTGGATGAAATCTTTGAGGAATACTTCCCTGGATGCAGTCTGGATGAGCTTTCTTGCGGTGGGTGTAGGTATTGCACCAGGATTCATAACAGTTGGGCTAAGTTTGAAATGAGGTAGACGACGTCATACCTTTAGCAAAGGGCACAGCAAAATTTGTGGATAACAGTAATCTGGATGTCAAGCAGGTTGGGAAATCCACAAACAGTGACATTGAACCCGTGTTTCCGGGACTATCTCAGGAGAACAGTGGGACAACCCTACTGAGTCAATAGGCTATGTATGCCCTGACACAGGGTGGACCCAGTCTCATATTGATCTGGAATACAACCCAGATAGTTTCCCTGTTTTGAGGGTGAGGCACACATCCCAGATTGACCCACAATCACTTCTCGCTGACATTTGCACACTAGACGAACTAGTGGATGAACAGCGAAAAGATGCGGATTTGATTTCTGTTATTGAGTGGGTGGAGTCTGGGAGGGAACCAGGAGAGGATGGATGCAGTGAAGCAACCAAATACATCTGGATAAACCGAAAAAGGTTTCTCCTGAAAGATGGGTTGTTGTATAAAATCTGACGGGACGAAAGTCAAGTCCCGGTTATTCCAAAGAAATATGCACAGGAAGTCTTAACCCTCTCTCATGATATTCCAGCATCAGGACATTTAGGTGTCAACAGAACAAGAGAACGCCTTCAGAAAAACTTCTACTGGTACAGCATGTCAAAAGACATTGAAATATACATAGCTGCATGTACTCAGTGTAGTCAAGGCAAAAAACTGAACAGACATGCCAGAGGAGAGCAAATAACTTACCATGCAGGAGCGCCCATGGAAAGGGTGCATATTGATTTTTTGGGTCCGTTGGCACTCAGCCAGGAAGGGAACAAGTACATCTGTGTGATGGCTTGTCAGTACACTAAATGGGTTGAGTTTATCCCACTACGGGATCAGACGGCGGAAACAGCAGCCTGCGCCACGGTGAATGAATTTTTCTCGTGGTTTGGTTGTCTGTTACAGATATTTTCGGACCAAGGGGCCTGTTTCGAATCCCTATTGTTCAAATCCATGTGTGAAGCACTTCAGATTCATAAGACTCGCACAACACCGTACCGTCCCTTGGCGAACGGGGCAGTGGAAAGGCAAAATAGAACACTTATGAATGCGGTTCGGTGTTATGTGGATAAAACCCAAAAGAACTGGGACAAATACTTGCCCCAGTTGGCAGGCGCGATTCGGTCTTCCGTACATCGCCTGACGGGTTTTACGCCTAATATGATGATGTTAGGGCGCGAGGTGAATCACCCCATCGATCTTGTTTTCAATTTCCAAGCAAAAACAAATGAGTATGAGAATGCAGCCGAATATGTGCAAAACCTTGTTAAAGAGTCTAAACGCTGCCATGAAATTGCAAGGTCAAATCTCAAAGTTGCTTGCGAAAAAAATGAAACGTGATTACGATGTCAAAGTCAATAAGTATGTATATAAGCGAGGCGACCTGGTTTATTTACTTGACACAGCTTCCAAAAAGGGAAAAACTAGGAAATTATGTCCTTTTTGGAAAGGTCCGGGCATCGTTGGTGAGGTATACACACCGTATCTATATAAAGTGCATTTCAAAAATTCAGTCAGTGTCGTAAACCATGATCGTATGAAAAAATGTCATGATCGGTCTCTCCCACCGTGGCTCATCAAATGCCTGCAAAAGTTTCGGGAAACTGGCGAAATAATAGTCGGAAGGCAAACAGGGATTTTTTGCTTATGTCGTAAAAAGGACGGCTGTAAACTCATGTTACAGTGCGATTTTTGTGATGAGTGGTACCACGGGGAATGTGTCAACATTACACAAGAGGACGCGGATCAAATCGATGTTTATCAATGTCCTACATGTAAATGTTAGGGCAGCCCACTTAACCATGGTTTATTTAATGTTTTTCAGACTCATACAGAACTTCAGACATGTCAGCCACGAGTGAGACGGATGAGGAGGCCATGTTGTTGCAGTCCGACCATGGGTCGCAATCATCAGCACTTGACACAGAATTAAATCTGTCCCAGCATAGCCAGGATAACCAGACAAGTCAGTCATCGTCGGCAGTGTTAAATATTGCCGATGCACCCGATATGTCGGCACCCACACAAGAAACAACTTCTTGGAGCCGATTGTCAGGTTTACCTAAATTAGATGATAATGCCATACTTGAAGTTGCAAAACAACCAGAAACATTTTCTGATGGGCATATCACTTCCCCATTTTTTACCAATGACCCACTATTACCCCCAACAGGACCATCTTCTGGTGGGATGGTAACGTCATTGTCGTATTTGAGTGGGGAGCCAATCTTATCACAATCATCAGGATCGCCTTCTGGCGTTCAAGTGACAACCAATGTTTCATATATCCGAGGGGACCCCCTGTTGTCGCAGCAGTCAGGAGAAGTTGCTGTGGGCCAGTTAAATTTTGGGGATCCTTTTTCCATGGGCCGTGCCTCTGAGAGTTTCTCATGTGGACCATTTGGTCATTCATGTGGTACATGTGTTAGCTCAGTGGGGGTTGGCCCAGTAATTACTACAGTCGGAAGTAAACTAGGAACAACCCCTAGTACTTTCACAGGTGGGGATCCTAGCCTGGGGCAAGGGAAGAGTGCCTCTTTTCAAACCGTTCACTATGGTCGTGAGGGGGAAGATGCTCATAGCGCGACACTGCCACAGGGCAACATCGAACATCCCTCTGTACAACTACTAGTATGGAAACCGATGAGCCAGAGTCTACCGACACAGCACCTTCCTTAGAGAACAGATGCGTGGTGGTTGAGTGTAGAATGCCTGTTCGGAATCAGTTCAAAATCCACTTCTACAGAAATCATTGCCAACCGTGTTGGTGGGTCTTCAACAAGGACCAAGGTCCTGTCCCGAAGCGTTTTCGAGATGAGGTCCGATCAGACCTTCAACGTTTTGCAAGACAGTTATGTCCTGTGAATGCTCCCGACAACCGGGAGGAGAGGGAACTCCTGAGTGCCCTTCGCTATCTTCTAAATGAGGATGTCGATCAGCACGCTTTGCCACATCCAGTCATCGTGAGCCAGAGGGCTCTTGCAAACATCAGTGCCATGGCTCAGGATTTGGGTGTGATGGTTCCAGGGGAAGGGTTCAGGATTACACCATATATAAATTCAAATGCATGTCTTTTCCACTGGAGGGTCCTTGGAGCTATTCTCAACTTGATAGGCGTCGTTGCAAGGGAGGAATATACTCGCTCCAGCTCAAAATTACATGCAATACACATCATGGTTGAGAAGCTGGACCGGGGCCACACTCCTGCGGCAGATATCGAAGAATCCAGGACTCTAATCACACCGGGTATGCTGCCAGAGCCAAGGGCTTTAGTTGCCGCCCTCATTATTCGCGGCGAGTATGGAAGACAGGTAACCCAAGTCGACGCCCCAAAGAAAACCCGGAAAGAGAAGAGGAAGAAAAGGTGGCAGCAGCGCCGAGAGATGTTCAAGAAGCCAGCACCCGAAACAACTTCCGGGAAAGTTGAAACTTCCAACGTCACGGCGTCAAAACCTTTTATTAAGACTCAGACGGAGAAGCCTACTGCAAGAGCATCTTCTGCCAGAAGGACAGGCCGGGAGCAGAAAGCTCTACTTCCACCTAAGAAGCCTCCAACAACAACTGGAAAGGGGAAGAAGACGGAGTCATTGAAGGCTGCATCGGTTGCTAAGTCAGTGGTGACAACCGCCACAGGGGTTTCAGGTGCACAGCAACCTTTGCCTCCATCGAATACTGGACCTTCAGTGACTGTTGGCATCGACAGTCATTTTCATCTTGATCGAATGAGGGCTCATTTCCGAATGGGTCCGTATGCCACCACAACGGAGGTCATCAGTCGTCATCCTTTGCGTGTATCAATGCCAGTGCAGGTAGCGGGGGGAGTACAGGTACACTGCGATCCTCGCACCTGGTCAGATATTCGACAACTTCAGAATCATCCGCGGTGGAAAATCGCTGTGGGGTGTCACCCGAAGAAGATCGACGAGCTACGGAAGAAGGATAATTTTGAAAGGTTTCGGCAGTTTGCAATGCACCCTGCGGTTGTAGCTGTCGGAGAGGTTGGCCTCGACCGTTCTAAGCAGGGGTTGAAGACTGACGACATTCTACAACAGGATGCGGTTTTCAAAAGAATCCTCAGTGTAGTACGGGCCTCAGAAAAGCCACTGATCTTGCACATTCGTGGTTCGGATGCATTTGCTCATGACACTTCCTTCGCTGCACTGGAAAAAGTGATTACGAACACACACCAGGACCCATATATTCATTGGCACTGTTTCACCGGTTCAGAGGATATGGTCCGCGCCTGGAGCTACCACCGTCCTAACACCTTCTTCAGTTTTACAGGTACATGTACTTCGTTTAACTTCGTTTAACGAGTTTCAGAGGCAGGGTATACGAGCGATTTCTACGGACAGAATCATGATCGAATCCGACTCTCAATACTTTGGCCGCTCAGGAACAACTCCTGCAGTTATTGGCGATGTTGCATTGGACCTGAGTCGTATTCTAAATACGACACCAGAAGAAATACTGCGGCGAAGTGCCAGGAATACCCAGTCGTTCTACGGAATTCGGCTGGTGTAAGAGGATTTAGTGGCAGCTTCGCAAAGAAAAGAATTTTTTTAGTTTTTTAAGAAGAAAAAAGGTGTGGCACACCTTACCTAAGTTACCGTTTTATGTGAAATGGAGTTTCTTTCACGATCCAGTTTTTTTATACTTGTTATTCTGAGACTCTTCCCAAGTTCATATTCATTGTATAATACCATTTGCATTGATCGTTCCTGTAAACATGTATTGACTGGTGGCCGTGTACCTTTGAACACTGATGTCCACAGGTAGTCAATAACCTTATGCTCTTGTTGTGCTGCATGAACAGTTGTATTCTCCCCTATGAAGTTCATCTCTAGATGGAAGGAATTCCTAATCATTTAAGAGGGGAATAGTGTTGTAAAAGTGCTCCGGTTCCAGAACTGTCGCTGGAGTATGTCCGAGTGGTGGAAGGAACGTGCCTGCCGGACTGCAAGGAACAGAACGAATTCGACTGTCATTGATGAATGTTGTGTTTTCTACCTTGCTGTTTCATCTTAAATCATCTATTGCTTCATCTATATGTTTTCATTATATTGGTGAGTATTATCATATTTCATGTTCACATTGTTTCATCTTTAATGTTTTAATGTCAATTTTGCATTAGTAGTTCTCTGCGATCGAGTCAACTGATTTTCTCAAGTTGTCGTTCAGTAAACCTACCGCTATACCCTCGTTTTCAAAACTGAACTTCCATGCGTTTTCTGTGTTTTGGCAATCACATTCGAGTACGTACCTAGTCGATGCCCAGTCCCAAAACACCCGATCTCTTCACGTTATTTGGATGATCTGACTTCTAGTTCAGATGAAACAGTTTATCAGTCGGTGTGATATAGACATCCGTATATAAATCACTGTCATCGCCGAAACTCACAATGGTGTCCAAAAATTTAATTGAACTCGCAGTATATCGCAGTTCCACTTTTATGCCTGTGCAGGGAGGTTTTGACTCGAGTAGATTCTCCGGTTGATTCTATACTCCGTGGCCTGGGTGAATGTTGGAAAACGCTTTGAGATTGTTCTTCCCATGAGTCCGTATCCCAAACCTTTCATCAATATAACGTTTGTTGAACACCAGTAGCATTAGAAATTTTCCGAGTGCTTCGTCCCACTTTCTCATGTAATAGAATGCGAAATTTCTCCCCATTTCGACCCTATCGCCACGCTATCCTTTTTTTTATGAAATGTCTCTCGCCTAAACGAAAATCGATGTTATCAAGGAACCCAGGCGAGCTCGAACCTTGGAGTATTTGTACCTTTGGGAATTCGGACTCCGACTTGGAGGATTCGGACCTCCGAGAATTGGGACCTTGGAGAATGCGGACCCTGACTTTGGAGGATTCGGACCCCGATCTAAATATGTTCAATTGTTTGAAAGATAAGAAATAATAAGACCTCTTTCGAAAAGGTCTTCGTCTTTTTTTTATTACTGAGGCAACTTAATACATTTTGATCAGGTTCCGAATTCTCCAAAGTCAGGGTTCGAAATCTCCAGGGTCCGAATCCTATAACGTCCGTATCTCCCAGGGTCCGAATCCGCCTGGCACCTTATCAGGCACCGTCTTAATCACCAGAATAACGCCATCACCGTCCACAAGGAGGGACTACCAAATACCTCAGATAACATCAAACAATTTTAAACTTGTCCGCCCGACTGTAACGTGGGCGAATGAATGCTGGCGTCATCATTACATTCAATCTTGTGAAATGCTGACCAATAGTGTGACTCGTTCGTCGATGAATCGACCCGATTGGCAAATTCCTGCGTCGTTCAGACGAAACAATTAAGTTGTTCTAACAAGATAATTGAGTTGTTCGAACAAGATAATAAATTGTTCGAACAAAATCAGTAAGTTGTTTAACCCTTTACCCAAGGTAACTGCCAAAACTGGCCAGCGCTATTCACAAAATTTTCCATTCAATTTTTATTACATTTTCATTTTTTAAAAAAAAAACATAGCTTATGACCCCTCATTGGAACGAGCTCAATGAGTTCGTTCCAATGAGGGATCATAAGCTATGTTTTGGACGCAAAAAATCAAAAGAATTAGTGCTTCAAGAATTTTATTTCCGAGTGACGTCTGCTTTTCGTGTTATTAAAGGGTTAAAATAGCCTAATTAAGTTGCTCAAATAAAATAATAAATTCATCAAACAAGATAATAAATTTTCCGAACAAGATAACAAAGTTGTCCAAAAAATATAATTAATTTGTTCAAACGAGATACTTGAGTTGTTCAAACAAGATGATAAACTGTTTAAAAGAGATAATTAAATTGTTCAAAAAATATAAATTCGAGTGGCGGCCGAGTGGATAAGTGCGCTGGACTCTCATGCCAGATGTCCCGGGATCGAACCCCGGTCGGGGAAGATTCTCGAGGTGTCCGAACACTCTGTCAGCATCAATTGTGGGGCTGATGCTGTCACAGCGTACCGTCCTACCGGGTGGGGATGTAAAATGGCCCTCATCTGTGCGGAGATAGACACACTCATTGCAGGCTAAAGATCCCTTCGTAGTATTCGAGAAGAGCGAGGCCACCGCTTCGAAGGTCATCACACACGCCTGCGTATTTTGGCCAAGGAGAGGCGTTAACATAAACTGCATAACTTGTTCGCCAATCCTTATAAAACAAATAATATCGATAGTAAATTGTTTAAACAAGATAATTAAGTTGTTCGAACAAGATAATTAAGTTGTTTTAACAAGAAATTAACCGAAGTGAGCATCGAATGATCGCGTTTGTTTCGGTAAAATGAAAGTTCGGTATAATAGTAATCTCAGAACGCGATGCTGAGGTACGTTTCCAGGCTGATCACTCTAACGTTCGAAGCCATGCATTCCGTCTTCTGTCTCACGAGTAGGCACGTAGCGACACGGGGTCGGGGAAGGGTGTCTCAACCCCAATAGCAATCATAATTTTCAATAGTTTGAATTTCGACGGTACACGCTAAAAATTAAAGTGTTAAAAACTACACTTGAAGTGCTGTATTTAACACTTACTAAGTGCTGAACTAGCACTTTGTTCAAGTGTAGATATTCCAGAACTTGACAGGTGTTACAATAATACCACTTGACAAGTGTAATGTCGCGACTCTTAAAAGGAAACAACGCAGATGACGCGGATCAGGCTCGAACTCTCGAGCCTGATCCGCGTCATCTGCGTTGTGTCCTTTTAATTAAGTACCCACCAAGCGCAAATCAAATTATGGACGATTCTGGAAGAACCACCAATGCTAGACACATGGGAAGTGCCATCCATTCAAGTTTCAGATGTCTGACGATTGTAATGTGTAAGTGCTTAAAGCATTGGACTTTGAGTGTTAAAATCGAACCCTAAGAGTTAGAATGGGTTTAACACCTTGAAAGTGTCAGTTTTAACACTCTAGTTTTCAGTGTGTATAATATCCAATAGATGGAAATTCAAACAAATCAATTTCCTTCATGTTTTTTAAGTTTTCAGACTTTTCCGACTAGTCGATTTGATTTTTCAACCCGTGAAACACAGTTTTCCCCACTGAGATTGGCGATCAGATGCGGTTACCAGCAGAGCCAAAGCGATTTTCCAATTTTCACTCAAACTCTCCGACTTTCCAATCAGCTGACAAACTTTCCGAATTTCCGGCTCGAATCTATGACGGGTCCTGTTTTCCTTACAATGACTGGGCTAGAGAACTATAGACTGACAGCTATTCGGTCAATAACAATTCCTTCCAAGTGACTAGAAGCCAGTTCGACGGAGTGGATATTGGCTGAATAGCTTCAGGTGTAGAGTACTTAGGTAGCCTGCTCATTGTAAGGGAAAACTCATGGACCTACACGTAGATAAAATTACTAGATTTGAGCCAGAGGGAGGCCTCAGAATCCATCCCGGGGGTTCAAAAATAAAAACTTTAACTGGAGGGTAAATATTTAGCCCCACCATCGAGAGGGAGATTGCCCCATTCGAACTCTCGTCGTACACCGACCTGCGCGCCCTCGGGACATGCCTGTGGCATGTCGTGCTGGGACCCAACCCCCAGTTAGAAATCTACCTGATCACACACACCCCAATAAAGACTCTCTAGCTACGTGCAGCCCAAGAGCCGAGTTAACAGCGTATACATTAGATGTTTTCGGTTACATTTCGGCAGTGTCCACTTGGTTCGATACATTCGGCACTCGGTATCTTTCTTGAGATTCGGCTCAAACAGAATTCATAGGGCTTTAGGGAAACCGGTAAACTAAAGTACACTTCATCCCTATCATTTAGGCTATTATGGGTGTCCAGATAGGAACATTTTCACAAATCAATCAAGCTTCGATTTCTTCAGGTTTTAGAGGCGCGAAGAATAATTCCTTTGTAAAAAGCATGCATTGCACGAAAAGCTGCATTTGGCTGAAATTTGATGTAGCCACCTGGATCAAGTCATCAGGGCAGCTCTATGAATAGGATGTATGGCTGAGGGGCAATACGGCCCGCCGAAGCTTCGTTCGTTTTAAAATCCTTCCTGGATTCAATTCGATTCAAAATCCGTTATGATATTCCGGAAGATGTGCCGACTGGTTAGTTTCAAATGGACATGTGATAATAGTCTGTTATACGATCCTACACTAAATACCGTCTGTTATTTAGGGGAGATAATTATAATTGCCGACTGGTTGGTTTCAAATGGGCGCATGATAATAGTATGTTGAACGCATCCTATACTAGACATCACGGAACTAAATATACCCCTGTGATATTAAATTCCCATTTGTGATAGATTTTAAATCACATTCTGGCATCTGAAGACATTTCACCTTGTGTTTGATGAATATTTTGCAATTTTTGTGAAAGAAAGCATCAGTTTTCTCAGTTAAGGCACCTAGAGTCGTTAGTATGACACTGACAAAACATAAAACAGTGTTTTTTTTCCAAAGGAAAGACCAGTACCTGCTACTGTGGTAACTCACAACAGTGTCAAATGACTAAAACCATCAAATATTGATTCTATAGTGCTATGCTTGTGCTCCATGTACCCATCAGTGCACTTTCATAACTTTTGTTTCAATTCCCACAGACAACCATTCTGACATAAAGAGTGAAATTGTGGAAAATGTGTTTCCAAAGAGGATGAATCTGGGATTTGCAACAAGAATATAGTGGTCTTTGATGTTCAATGTTTTTGTGTGTTGTGGTGGGTGGGGGTGGGTGGGTGTCGAAAGATAGTCCGCTGCCAATTATTGAAAATGCAGACACAGGTAAATGAAAAACAAAGGAACAACTTGTCTGATGAAGAGACAGACAGATAGACAGACAGGAGACATACTGACAGACAAAATTTCAGTCACACATTTAGGAAGTCTACATTAGAGTACTAAATGACATACAACGAAAAATATAGTGAAGGAGCCATGACAACTCTAATTCAAATAATTAGATCAGTGTTACCACTAAATACCTTCTGTTATACAGGGGAGATAATTATTTGAACCTATTGATTGGTTTCAAATGGACGTGTAATAAGAATTTGTTATACGTATCCTATACTAAATACCGTCAGTTATACAGGGGGGTAATTATATGTGACGACTGGTTGGTTTCACATGGACGCATGATAGTAGTCTGATATACGCAGTTGATATAAATACCGCGTGCTATATACCGAGTCAAAAAAGTATAGTAAAACAAATGTGAAAAATAGCACAAAAGTATTATAGCATGTACCCGATCGTGCCCCATTACCCGGAGCTTTGGGGGAGCAGCTATTGTTAAATTCCCATAGGAACCGGAGCCGTTTGGGGGAGCAACTTTGGGGGAGCAAAAGTAAGGCTCCATGAAGCGAGATCCGACAAGTGGTGTAGGCACTGTATATATAGTATGCTATGGCATGTATAGTGATATATGTACGCATGGGGCTATAGGTATATACTATGGGTATGTGATGGAAAATTAATGGTGAAGATGGATTTTCTTGAAAGTTTTTCTCGCGAAACGGTTGACGTTGCTATTGATGTCGTGACGTCATGATCCACGCGCGACACCAGTGAGATGCTGACCACTGTTATTGTCCACTATAAAATCTGACATAACGTTATTCGGGTCAGTGGATGTCGGACTTCTTGTAGGGGAGGGGGGGGGTGGTGATATGGTAGTAGTGGTGTATATGCATGTAGGTCCCAAGTTAGCCCTTAGTACCATTAATCCACCTTATTATCCTATGTCTGCTACAGCTAAGTCAAGCAGTAGGGTGGGTGGATGGTAGTGTGGTGAAACGGAGCTTTGGTAGAGCACGAATCGTTTCAATGAAAGTCACATCTTGGAAAAGAAAATAAAAGTTCTATACATACTTTGAACTGTACAACTGTTTATTATAAACTCTCCTGTTTCTACTACATCAACTAATCACAAGCTCTTCAAATATATAATAAGTAGACCCTGCAATATATAATTACAAAGAACATAAATAATAGCACCGGGAAAAGAGAGAAACCCTTCCCAGGACAGGATAAATAATCCTAATGGATATTATGTATATAAAATGGTTCACACAGCAATCGGGTTGCACAACAACAGCCAATTGATCGCACGTAAACCATGACATATTACATACATGGAGAAAACAGGAACATTACCAGATTTAGAAATATAATAAACTTAAACTTTACTTCCAAAATAAATAGGAACAGTCTATTCATGAATGGAATTCATGACGACGAACGAAATAGGCATGAATAAAAGATCAGATTAAAATGGACATACATATACATGATTTGCATCTTGTAATTTTACAGACATCAATGATAAATATTTGCATACCAAATCAAGACGATTTCGGTCGATACATATTTATATAAAATCATTGAAGAAGACATATACACAAAAACATTGAAAATCCAACTGCCAAAACAAAATACGATGAATTATAGTCAAAGGGAAACAACTGCGTAGCAACACACTGGAAAAGGCGGGAAAACAATGACCGTGAAGCAAAAGATCGATAGACAGTCACGTGAATAGGATATTGACAGCGACAGGCTAATCACAGTGCTTAGAGAGGGGCACATATGCTCTGAATGAATTAGTACCCATGCAAATTAGTAACCATGCTTCATGCAATGTCATATTAGTTACTAATCATAAAAGATAATTGTTTTGTATATATATTTATATGCAATAAATACCACTGCCACATTCTCCCCCCTCATAAATAAAAAATGACATCCTTGTCATTCTCACACTCTACCATTTCTAACCTAAATCCTACAAATAATAAATATATCTCAGTCTCGTATCAATTCAGCTACAGCATACCAATCTATGCTACAAAAATAAGTTATAAGTTAGATTATTTTCAACGTATAAGTAAAGATAAATATCAATAAATATTCATCAATCAGTCAATCAATCACAAATCTGCAATTAAATATTTAGAAACAATCATTAGCATGCCCTTCATATGAAATCTTTCTAGTGGTAAGTAAAACACACAAACATATTTTAATTTCGAAGATTCTGTTTATACTAAATTTTGAAAAAAAAACAAAAAAAAACAGACATCAGACATCTTAATACAATTTACAATTTAACCGAAAATCAGAAAAGTGAATTAAATCTGACATATTACTAATTTAATTTGCAGTTATTACATAATCTAAAAATAACGATCCAAGTATTTGTGTAATAATTCATTTCTGTCAATTTTAATTATTCATCAATTATATTTACAGTTACATATAAAAAAATTGTTTTTTTTTTCAATAAACTACTAAACTTCAAGTTTAGTGAAAAGAGTTCTGTAGTAGAATTAAATTTTAAAAACAACATCTCACGTTTATCACATGTATATATTCATTTCAATCAGCTGAAGTTATGGGATAATCAAATCAAAGCAGCTGAAATTAAGTATACAATTTAAATCATCTATCAGCTGAAATTACAACAAATTGGACAAATAATAATTTTGATACCAGTACGCACCAAAATTTAATCAGCTGAAAAACAAATTTCTGTTAAAATAAATGAGCACATTAATATACTGTCATTAGTAAAGAGATGTCAGTCAAGAATGGAAGAAAATATAGTATGAGTGACATCTGGCGATAGACTGGTTACAATTTGTTTGTCAGTTAGTTTCGTCAATAATTCTGCTTTGCTAACAAATCCTGGATGACCCTGTAAACTATTTACAACATAATCTCCTTTCTCCATCCAGTGTGGTGGTTTCCTTTGTCTGTTTGATCTGCATGGTTCAGGTATAGGAGGAATACTAGAAGAAATATCATTATTAGAAGGTAAATCTAATACTGAGTCGGGATCTGAAATAGATGGTACCGGTACACGCTGTGAAACATCCAAATTATTGACATTATCAGATTCCACTGCCTCCTGGTCCACTTCAATACTGGATTGTGCTGAAATATCAGGAGTATTAATAATTTCAACATTATTTCTCGACTTCTCCCCTGGAGAAGACTGGTCGTCACCACCTGAAGAAATAAATGTTGTTTCCACCTCCGGCCGCAAGTCGTCGCTTTGTCGGGGTGGAACACCAGTCTCCACATCACTAGCAATTGGTTTAACCCTTTACCCAACGTAACGGCCAAAATCGGCCAGCGCTATTCTCAAAAATCGCCAATTAATTTTCAAAATATTTTCATTTTTTGTCTCAAAAACATAGGTTATGACCCCTCGTTGGAACGAGCTCGTCGAGCTCGTTCCAACGAGGGGTCATAACCTATGTTTTTGAGACAAAAAATGAAAAAATTTAGTTATTCAAGAATTTTTTTGGCAAGTGTCGTCTGCTTTTCACGTTAGGTAAAGGGTTAACTGCAAGGGTCCATGGAAGACATACAAAAAATCATTTTCCTCCTCTGAACTGAAATCAAGATCAACAGGTTTAATTTTATGAATACTTTTTCTCTTTGCTGGAATTGGTCTATTAACAACAGGCTGCATTACATCTGGTGGAACAGTGTTTACAACCTGTTCTGGAATATCTAAAGGTAATGAACCGATTGGTAATGAATGGTTACAGTGTAAAGTTCTTACTTTTTCTCCATCTTCACTGGTAACAATATAAACCGGAATATCATTATTAGGCTGATCTGTAACAAAATAAATATCAGAATCAAATTTATCTACTTTATACGTAAAAACAGTAACGTTTTATCTTTTATCGTTATCGAAAACTCGCCGTCGATAAAAAATCTTTTATCGTTACTGCAGTAAGAATAAAAGTCACGTGATATCGCAAGAATACAACGTTCACGCCCATCTCATTTGCATGACGTACTATTTCATTCAACACTTTGAATAACTAATTATCGCTGCCGCGGATCGAAACAAATAAAACAGGGCGTATTTATCGAAATGTATTGAATAAAAAAGAAGGCCATTAATTAAACTTACTGAATTGTAAAAATAAAATTTGACGGAAAAGAGTAAAAATTAGTAACTTACACTTTTTCAAATGAGATTATTTCACCCTTCGAGACTTTAATTATCCTGACGTTCAAACGTCACTGGGAATTCAGTTTCTTCAACATTTTTCAAAATGTGACGTCAAACGTCGGAAAGTACAAATAACCAGATATTTTTCACATTAGTGATTATCTGGTTGAAGGCTAGATTATTTTAGTGGTCTGCATTTGTTAATCAAAACTTGTTTTATTACGGGAGTGGGGGGGGGGGGGGGGGGTGAGGGTGTAGATAAAAGGGTTATATACACATGGTGTTTGTAAAAAATCTTTTATCGCGACTCGAGCGTTTTCGGGAGCTACATAGCTACTCGTCGCTGCGCGACTCGTAGCTATATATGCCCCCGAAAACGCTCTCGTCGCGATAAAAGATTTTTTACAAACACCATATGTATATAACCCATATTTATCAGCTAATTTATGCCTGCCTTCAAAAGCTAAGGTCTTAACTAAAACAGTATCACCAACATGGATAGTAGCACCTCTAGACCTTCAATCAAAATTTTTCTTCTGCCGTTGCTGTGCTGCTTTGGCGGCGGATGGTGCAAGCTGATAAGAGTAAGAAAGTCTGTCTTTAACCCTTTACCTAACGTAACGGCCAAAACCGGCCAGCGCTATTCTCAAAAATCGCCAATTAATTTTCATTATTTTTTTCATTTTTTGTCTCAAAAACATAGGTTATGACCCCTCGTTGGAACGAGCTCGTCGAGCTCGTTCCAACGAGGGGTCATAACCTATGTTTTTGAGACAAAAAATAAAAAAAATTAGTTACTCAAGAATTATTTTTGCAAGTGTCGTCTGCTTTTCATGTTAGGTAAAGGGTTAAGATCTGAACCATAATCTGAAAGAGAAGTCTCATCTTTAGTTTCATTTGTTTTAAATTTATCTAAACCAAAGAGTATATCAATTGGAATTCTTGGTTGCCTGCCAAACATTAATTCAAAAGGTGCAAAACCTGTGCTTTCATGACGGGTGCAATTATATGCATGAACTAATGGTCCATTATGGTTCTTCCAATCTTTCTTTTCATCAGCTTCCAGTGTACCAAGCATACCTAAAAGAGTTCGATTAAATCTTTCACATACTCCATTTCCCATAGGATGATGTGGGGTAGTTCTTAACTTTTTAATACCACATAAATTACAAAGTTCTTTTATTAAATTGGATTTAAAATTTGCACCTTGAGCACTGTGGATACGCTGTGGATAACCATAGTAAATGAAGAAATTGTTAAAAAGAATATCTGCTGTTGTTTTAGCTGTCATGTTTCTTGCTGGAAAAGCCTGTGAAAATTTAGTAAAATGATCAGTTATAACTAATACATATTGAAAACCACCTTTGGAAGTATCAAGTGTTAAATAATCAATACAAACAAGTTCCAAAGGCTGTGAAGTGTGAATAGATACAAGTTTGGCTCTAGCATCTGTAGGAGACTTCCGTCGTAAACAACGTGGACAATTTTTTATGTAATTTTCAACCATGCTATCAATTCCAGGCCAATAAAATCTTTGTTTGATCAATGAGATGGTCCGCTCTCTTCCCGGGTGGCTTATATCATCATGCAATGAAGACAACACAAGTTTAACCCGAGACATCGGAAGGACAAACTGTAATTGAGTGGTTGAATTAAAAGTTGTCTCTCGATATAATACACCACGCTTGAGTTTCAAAGAACTGAAATGTCTAAAAATGCTGAGTGTTCTTTTTTCATTGGCAAAGAACTGTGGTGTGGTCGTATGACTTGTCGAACTGCTTTCATCCAAGGACCTAAAATAGAATCTTGTTCTTGCATTCTCCGCCAGTCCCTTGCAGACATATCATCCATATCAGTGCTAATACCACCATCTAGAGATTTTATTACTTCTGTTGAGAAACATAAAGTATTAACATATGGTTGTTGTTCCTGTAAAGAGTTACATACCACTTTAATAGTGTCACCAGTAATTTTCTCTGTATCACTTGATGAATACTATGGCAACCTGGATAGGCTATCGGCATCTGCATTTGATTTACAAGGTCGATATATTTCAAAATCAAAAGCACCTAAAGCTGAAAGCCATCGATGGGATGTAGCGCCAAGCTTTGCTGAAGATAAAACATAAGTTAATGGATTGTTGTCTGTGTATACTACAAATTTATGACCATAGAGGTAATCAAAAAATTTCTCTGTTACTGCCCATTTCAATGCCAGGAACTCTAATTTATGAGCTGGATAATTTTTCTCGGCTACATTAACTGCATGGCTTGCATAAGAAATAACTCACTGTATACCATTATGCATCTGATGGAGAACTGCACCAAGACCGTGGCTGCTGGCATCTACATGTAATTCAAATGGGTCTGCAAAATTAGGTTATCCAAGTATAGGTGGGGTTGATAAACATTCTTTTAACCTAGAAAAAGAATTTTCTTGATCAGATTCCCAAATCCATTTCTCTGAAAAATTAGATTTCTTTTTACTTTTCTGCTTTCCAGTATTTGTTGGTGGAAGTAAATCTGTAAGAGGTTTTGCTATTTGAGAAAAAAAATTACAAAAATTTTCGATAGTATCTGCAAAATCCTAAAAATTTACGGACTTCATCAGAATTTTTTGGTGCTGGCCAATTAACAATTTTGTCAGGATCCGTCTCTACACCATCAGCTGAAACAATATAACCTAAATATTTAATTTTGTTATTAAAAAATGTACATTTATCTGGTGACAGCTTTAAACCACATTCACGGAGTCTGTGAAAAAAAATCAATTCCAATCTTTCTAAGTGCTGTTCATAGGAATCTGAAAAAATTATAACATCGTCCATATATATAGCAAATAAAACAACTCAATGGAGTTCAAGGGGACCTGTGCATAGAAATCCCGTGAATGAGTCTGATAGGTACGCCTAACCGGTTTCGTTCTGATTGGAGAACTCGTCAGAGGCAAAGGTAACTACTTGTGGCTCTGCCTTATATACTACCTCGGCTCAGTGTGGCGGATGCAGAGTGATGACGTGTTTGGCAAATGCTAGGGGCGTTTGTATTGGCACTAACTGATTTTGGTGAGAGGTACATCGAAAGTCGATGTATCGAATGACGTCATCACATTGTTTCAATTGTTGAGTGGAAAAACCCAAATGTAGGGTAAAGGGAAGTAACAATAGTGGGAATAACACTCTGGAATAGATCTAAACAACCGATAATTTGAATTTTTCAGGTAGTGACAGAGAAATGTGATGTTAAGGCTCAAGTAGTCGGAGCAGAAGTAGCTGTGAATAGAGGGATAGGTACAGACAAAAAGGAAAGGAGCGATTCAGTATGTTGGGATACGGACATCAGCATTTGTGACAGGAAACTGAGGATGTGAGGTGGAGATAAAATAAAATAAACAAATATACTGACTTTGTTGTTTGGTGTTATCATTAAATTATTCCTTTAGCCTCAGTTATAAAGAGTTAAGTTCATGACACGCGGAACGATCTTGTCAGTGAAGGTCTAGTAGTGAAGTGTGGCTTCTGCATATTCGAGTACTTTTGCAGTGTTGTACAGGTCTTTGATGTTGGTGTCAGGTGGCGTGTTCCCCACATGGCTGTAGATCCGAGGATGCGGGCTGCCAAAGTCCGGATTGATAATGTAATTTTCGAACAACGTTGGAGATAGGATTCTATTCTGGATGACTGCCTTATTAGTTTCCGGTGCAGGCCGGGTTTCACGGTGCGGTTCTGTGGTATTAGCTGAAGAAATAGCCGAAATCGGTAAAGACGAGATTGGGTCAGTTAGCACAGGTTCCCTAAGGCAATTAATTGCTGTTCTGAGCTGGCTGTAAATGGATTCTAATGGATCGGTTAGGGTCTGTATGGATTTGGCAGTGGGTGAAGTCGGTAACGGTGACATTTGTGTGGTTCGCACGAATCCTATCGATGCTGAAGCTGTTCTGAGCAGGCAGGTGTCATTCCAGGCCTTGTCTAAATTGGTATATAAGACCACAAAACTCACATAAATAGGTGGCCATATCACCACTGATGAAAAACGTAACCTGTCCTCCCTTGGCTAGGACTGTGGTTACGTCGCTCTTATTGTGACATAATAGTGTCGTGCAATTTTTCCTTTAAAAATAATAATCGGGCAGGTAGCGAGTCAAACAGAAAGTGGAGAAAAGAAATCAATATATATATACCACTTAATTAAAAGTCCTTTCTGTTCAGGCCAAATGGTTGTAGTGTTTTAAGTGTGAATATCCCAATGGACTTCACTCAATCGGCGCTGGTCCGTATTTGTAGAAGATTCCGGGTCGGAGTGTGGTACTTGTATAATACGGTAGCGAATGTCAGAAAAAGAATGATTGGGGCCATTGAAGTGAATGGCAATGGGTGTGTCCTGTATATGTCTGATGTCCGCCATATGTTCTCGGATGCGGATACTGGAGTTTCTTTTTGTTTCACCAACATATTATATTAGATTCAGTTGGTTCTCCATGTAAACCTACTGGCTCCTGTGTCGTTACTTTGGGTCAGCCATTCTCTATGCCTACATGCGACCCATTACTATAGACGTGGGCTAGTTTAAAGGATTTTGATGACGTCAATATCTGCCAACTGACTTATTTCGACATCCTATCTGTATATAACCATACTGACCACAATTCCTACAACGAATATTTGAACCTGGAAAACTAGAATTTGTTGAATTATAATGTGGGTCATTATTTTCACTGGAGAAATTCCTGGGATCACCTGAAATGGGATTGCCTAGAGAATTAATAGAACTGTAATTAGAATTTCTATCGTTGTTATATCTGCCACGATAATTTCTACGTCCTTGCTGAAAATTAAAATTTGAATTAAAGTGCGCTGACATCCTTCAATTCCTGGTGCAAACCTTCAAAAAATCTTGTTTTCAACATATCATTAGAAGCAGTAGGTAAAATTTGCTTCAGCGGAATAGCTTTTGACATTAGGTCTTCAATTCGGCAACCCCAACTGACAACTGACTCATTCTCTTCTTGCCGAGCACTGAAAAAACGTCCCAAAATATTTTCTTGGGTTTCTGTCAAGCCATAAACAGCATCAAATTTTGATAGAATTTCTTTAATTGTCCCCTTTTCTCCAAGTCTCATTAAAATCCGAGCTGCCTCGCCTCTTAAAGATTTCCTAACGGAATATAAAATTTCATTATTTGAGTTTTTACCTGTAATTAAACAATTAATTTCATATTTCCATATGTCATACTCTGACTCAGATTTTGCATCACCTGAAAAATTTGGCAGTTTAATTGGGTTTTTTACAATAACAGATTTAGACTCAACCTCATTTCCATCTGCTGGTTTTGTCTCTACTTCAGGTTCTGTCTTAATTGTTCCCTTAAACCATCTTTCAAAATCCTCTGGGGTATCTGCCTTTGGCTTCACCCCCATTTTTTTAAAAGCCTGCAACATGTTACTCAGTTCATCATCTGAAAAATCTTTACTTGCCATATTTAGCTAAATAATCAAACAAAAATTAATAATTAATTTAAATAAATTGATAATAAACAATTTATTAGTAAATACTTAATTAATTTATGACATCCTACAAGTTTATCAAAAAAAAATAAATAAGAATAAATAAATCAGCAGCAACTCATGATCACCGTCAATGGATAAGTGTCAATAAACCTGAAAATATTTGGCCTAAATGAGGTTAAAATATTTGGAATTGGTTAATTAAACAAACCAAGCATGCTGATTTGAGTGCTAATAAATTTGAAGCCCTTAGTTTACCCAAGAAAACCGAGTCGACCAAACAAGAGGCGAACTGTCAAGTGAGATCTAGCAGAAAAACTAGCTGTCCACAAAAGGGGTAACAGAAGTCACAATTCCTCTAAAGAAGGGAAATTTGAACTGAGGTCCAATATAATTTTCATCTACAATTTACACTGCAATAATATTTATCAACCATAATTTTTTTCTCTGCACCTACAAATGGCACAAAATATAAATACTTTGCATTGAAATACATTACCGGTGGTGTGATGGTATGAAATTAAGTTACCACTGAATGGGAAATCAAAACAAACTTCCAATACCGCAAAGAAATGGAAATTCCAAAGTAAGTTTACAATGGGAGGTAAATTTGATTACTTCCGGTTACACACTGGAAGAAAACATTTATAACTGAATTATGACATCACATGAGAAATCACCTGAGGTTTTCCTAAATTCACATCAAGGAGGTAATTTCAACACATGTCAACTACTGTAACAGTGTACATGAAAACAATCAAAGTTTTACAAAAAAAGTCACACAATATATCTTATTTTACCAGATTATCAGTCAATGTCAAGCACGTTGCACATAAACAGTTCCAAGCAAGTCTTGTAGTGGTAAATAATGGTCAAATGTCAGAGTCAAAAACAACAGTCAGGCCTCGTGGAAGTCATCAGCACTGAATGGATGAAATTGGAAAACTCGAGTCAATGTCAGAAGTTGTTATCACTGAGGTCGAAGACACAAGCGTTCAACAAACGGGATGAAATGTTATTGCTAGCAATACGTGAGGAAGTTTTACTCCGTCGCCATACTTACAGTTCCATGAACATGAAAAACTTACAGTTCCATGAACATGAAAAAAATGCATGTCGTTGTTGTCACAGTGAAGAAATTTAACATCACAAAACAGCAGACAACACAAGTAGTAAACAAACACAGCGAATCAGACAGTGGTGACGTCACACTTCAGTCAGTGCGTATCTGCAGACACGCAGTGGCTTGAATTTACATCAAAGTTTACATAATGGATTCTTTATGTTGGGCGCCAATTGAAACGGAGCTTTGGTAGAGCACGAATCGTTTCATTGAAAGTCACATCTTGGAAGTGAAAATAAAAGTTCTATACATACTTTGAACTGTACAACTGTTTATTATAAACTCTCCTGTTTATACTACATCAACTAATCACAAGCTCATCAAATATAAAATAAGTAGATCCTGTAATATATAATTACAAAGTAATATATAATTACAAAGAACATAAATAATAGCACCGGGAAAAGAGAGAAACCCTTCCCAGGACAGGATAAATAATCCTAATGGATATTATGTATATAAAATGGTTCACACAGCAATCGGGTTGCATACAGCAATCGGGTTGCATAACAACGGCCAATTGATCGCACGTGACCCATGACATATTACATACATGGAGAAAACAGGAACATTACCAGATTTAGAAATATAATAAACTTAAACTTTACTTCCAAAATAAATAGGAACAGTCTAGTCATGAATGTAATCATCTTGTAATTTTACAGACATCAATGATAAATATTTGCATACCAAATCAAGACGATTTCGGTCGATACATATTTATATAAAATCATTGAAGAAGACATATACACAAGAACATTGAAAATTCAACTGCCAAAACAAAATACGATGAATTATAGTCGAAGGGAAACAACTGCGTAGCAACACACTGGAAAGGGCGGGAAAACAAGGACCGTGAAGCAAAAGATCGACAGACAGTCACGTGAATAGGATATTGACAGCGACAGGCTAACCACAGTGCATAGACAGGGGCACATATGTTCTAAATGAATTAGTACCCATGCAAATTAGTAACCATGCTTCATGCAATGTCATATTAGTTACTAATCATAAAAGATAATTGTTTTGTATATATATTTATATGCAATAAATACCACTGTCACAGTGGTATTGCGAGATAGTCATTGGTGGTTTAGATTGGCAGTACAGGATGAATAATCTGTTGGTCTATTACCCCCCCCCCCCCCCCCCCCCCCTTAGTACTATTAACCTACAGAATCCTTTGTATTATCTTATGGCTGGTATTGGTAGTATGGAATTCCAGACCAGGCAGTATTATACTAGGTTGTTTAGAACGGGTGGCATAGAATGCATGGTGTATACCCCTGTAGGTCCAGTCCTCGATATTATTAACCAGCCGATTGCTTTGTACTATTCTATGACTGGTATAGGGAATACGTTATGACAGGTCAAGTGGTATTGTGGAGTGGGGGTGGGGGTAATGCCTGGCAGTATAGAACAGCAGTATAGTATGGATGATATATACCTCCATGGGCCCCTGCAGGTCCCATGTTTGCCCTTAGTACTATTAATTCACTGATGCTTCATGTTATCCTGTGACTGGTATAGGTAGTATGCAATGCTAGGAATAGGGGGATTGTGGATAGGGGTATTGCCTGGTAGTTCAGAACGGTACTACAATATGGGCGGTATATACACCTTTTTGGTCCCCTGTTAGTGCTTGGTACTATTAACCAACCGTTTGCTGTGTTTTATTATATGGCTGGTATATGTAGTACGTTATGGTAGATCTAGTGATTTTGTGGGGGTGGGGGTAATGCCTGGAAGTACAGAACAGCAGTATAGTAGGGGCAATATATAGCTCTGTGCCCCCCCCCCCCCCCCCCGACAGCCGTTGATACTACTAATCGATATGTGCCGATATGTGCTTATGTGAAAAGGTACAATGTGACACAATGTGCCCTAGCACATAGGCACATACGGGTATTTGAGGATACCTATGGCCTGGTATTGTATTATTTGAGGATACCTATCTAGGATACCTACTGGAGAATCCCTTTTTTGTCATATGTGCTTATGTGAAAAGGCCCAGTACTATTGACTAGGACTTCCTACTTCCTAGCTATACCTTCGGTCAAGCCTTCAAAATGTTCAATCAGATTACCCCTGTATACATATCAAGCATTCAGTAATTGAGATTCCCAGCCAATTCCGTAAAATTTGGATTCCGTGTTTTTCCATCAGGCATTACCCTTACCCACAGTACCCCTTGGCCTAGAATTACATACTACCTATACACGTCATAGGATAACATGAAGCATTAGGCAGATTAATAGTACTAAGGACTAACATGGGTCATGTAGGGGGAGAACGCGTACATCCTACACTACCACACTAGGCGACCATGCATTACACCCACCCACCCACAATAATGTCTGGCCCCACATTACATACTACCTATATTAGTTATGGGGCGACATAAAGCATTAAGTCGATTAGTAGTATGAACGGCCGTCGGGGGACCCACAGAGCTATATATTGTCCATACTATACTGATGTTCTATACTGCCAGGCATTACCCCAACCCCCACAAAATCACTAAATCTAACATAACGTACTACATATACCAGCCATATAATAATACAAAGCAATCGGTTGGTTAATAGTACCAAGCACTAACAGGGGGCCTTTTGGTGTATATACCGCCAATATTACAGTACCGTTCTAAACTACCAGGCAATACCCCTACCCACAATACCCCTATGCCTAGCATTGCATACTACCTATACCAGTCACAGGAAAACATGAAGCATCAGGTGAATTAATAGTACTAAGGGCAAACATGGGACTTGTAGGGGTCCATAGAGGTATATATCGTCCATACTATATTGCTGTTCTATACTGCCAGGCATTACCCCCACCCCACTCCACAATACCACTTGACCTGCCATAACGTATTCCCTATACCAGTCATAGAATAGTACAAAGCAATCGGCTGGTTAATAATATCGAGGACTGGACCTACAGGGGTATACACCATGCATCCTATGCCACCCGTTCTAAACAACCTAGTTAACAGATCATTCATCCTGTACTGCCAATCTAAACCACCAATGACTATCTCGCAATATCACACTACCACCCATCCACCCTACTGCTTGACTTAGCTATAGCAGACATAGGATAATAAGGGGGATTAATAGTACTAAGGGCTAACTTGGGACCTACATGCATATACACCACTACTATCATATCACCCCCCCCCCCCCCCTTACAAGAAGTCCGACATCCACTGACCCGAATAACGTTATGCCAGATTGTACAGTGGACAATAACAGTGGTCAGCATCTCTATGACTTCGCGCGCGTATCATGACGTCACGACGCCAATTGCAACGCCAACCGTTTCGCGGGAAAAACTTTCAAGAAAATCCATCTTCACCATTAATTTTCCATCACATGCCCATACTATATACCTATAGCCCCATGCGTACATATATCACTATACATACCATAGCGTTCTGTATATACAGTACCTACACCACTTGTCGGATCTAGCTTCATGGAGCCGTACTTTTGCTCCCCCAAAGTTGCTCCCCCAAACCCCCAAACAGCTACGGGTCCTATGGGAATTTAACACTAGCTTCTCCCCCAAAGCTCCGGGTAATGAGGCAGGTCGGTACATGCTATACTACTCACAAAGGAAGAAATATAATAGTTCTTATGTTGCATGTTTGTGGACAAGAAGTCGTGCAAAGAGTTTAATGACATGTTGTTGTTGTCCACCCAACCGTATACAATTTTGCTGCGGATTTCAAAATACCACCTGCTACCCGAGAATGTCAAATTGAATGGGTGACCGACGATTTTCTTTGTGTTAAGTTGTGCTGGAAAGTCTGGGTTATTGAGAAATCACTCTAGTTTTTGTCTTCCGACATTTTAAAAAATGCCAAGATTAACCGAAAATCAGAGGTTGCGTGTCATTGGTATGCATTAGGCTGGGATACCTCCAGATGAGCTCGCTGCTGAGTTCGGAGTTACTGTGGCCATTATTTACCGTCTCATTGGAAGGCAGAGAACCACTGGATCTACTGCCAACCGACAGCGTTCAGGTAGACCAAGAGGTATGACACCTGCACAAGACCTACACATCAGGACGCCTCACTTGCGGGATCGCTTCCTTCCGGCGAAGAGGACAGCAGCAATTCCTCCTGGTAGAACTAACACTAGAATCAGTGCAAAAACTGTCCGCAGCAGACTCCGTTGAACACGGCATCCGAGGTAGGCGTCCATACCACGGACCATCCTTACCCAACGTCATCGTACCGTCAGAATGGAATGGGTACGTCAGCCTGTTCGCTGGACTTGGCAGCGTTGGAGCTCGGTTCTTTTTAGTGACGAATCACGTTTTTGTCTACGGCACGCTGATGGTAGGGCAAGAGTGTATCGCCGACGAGGAGAACGGTTTTCTGATGCTTGCGTGCCGGGAATGCGACCGTTTCGGCGGGGGTAGTGTAATGGTTTGGGCGGGAATTTTCTTGCACCATCGAACGCAGTTGATCTTCATCGATGGTAATCTGAATGGACAGCGATATTGAGACGAAATTCTTAACGCTGTTGTTGCCCCGTTGTTCAACGCTAACGTCGGATGGCAGTTATTCTAGCAAGACTGTCATGTGGCGCGTATCTGTCGTGACTTTCTGGAGGAGCAGAGCATCGAACTTCTTTCCTGACCTCCACTTTCGCCAGATTTATCGCCAATGGAGCATCTTTGGGATCAATTGGACGTCGGGTACGACTTCATGGTCTTCAGACATTAGTCGATTTACGTAATGTTCTAAGGCAGTAGTGGAACGCAACACCACAGGATGACATCCAGAGGCTTATCAGGTCCATGCGCGGTCGATGGCTTACCCCCGCCGAAACGGTCGCATTCCCGGCACGCAAGCATCAGAAAACCGTTCTCCTCGTCATTTCACCCCATGTCTGAATAGCAACGTTCTGACGTGACGCTGGCAACAGCAAAAACATGAAATTATGAAAATTCATACAGCTAGACTCGAGATATGAATTTACAATAATTTGTTTGGGATTAAAGTCGATAATACAAAAAAAAATTGCTCCTCAAAAGTTTATTATAATTTCTTTTTTGACTCAGTATATATGGAAGATAATCATATGTGCCGATTGGTTGGTTTCACATGGACGCGTGACACTTGTCACTTATACGCATCCTATACTGAATACAGTCTTTTATATAGGGGAAATAATTATTTGTGCCGACCGGATGGTTTCACAAAGAACGTGTGATAATATTCTGTTATACGCATCTTACACTAAATATCGACTGTAATATGGCGGAGATAATTATATGTGCCGAATGGTTGGTTTCACATGGACGCGTGATAATAGTCTGTTTTACGCATGCCATACTAAATACCGTCTGTAAACTGGGAGAGATAATCATATGTGCCGTCTTGATGGTTTCAGATGGAGTTGCTATAATAGGATGTTATACGCATCCAATGCTAAATACCGTCTGCTATATATGGGAGATAATTATATGTTTCGATCGGTTGGTTTCACATGGATATGTGAGAATAGTTTGTTAAACGCATTCTATACTAAATACCGTCTGTAAAATGGGAGAGATAATTATATGTACCGTTTTGGTGGTTTCAGATGGAGTTGCTATAATAGGATGTTATACGCATCCAGTGCTATATACCGTCTGTTTAAGTTATATATGGGAGATAATTATATGTGCCGTCTGGTTGGTTTCACATGGACATGTAAGAATAGTCTGTTAAACGCATTCTATACTAAATACAGTCGGTTATATAGGGGGATAACTGTGTGTGCCGACTGGTTGGTTTCAAATGGACGTTTGATAATAGTCTGTTAAACGCATCCCATACTAAATACCGCCTGTTATATAGGGGAGATAAGTATATATGCACAACCGTTTGCATCATATGGACGTGTTGCGGTACGCAATAGTTGAACCAACATTCCATCACTTACTACCGTCTGGTGTTTCGTGTGGATAATGCAACACAGAGTGGTGAGAATGGAAGGTAACAAAGTTTGCTTTACATGAGGTGACATGTTCATATTTTTACATTTAAATTTGTGAAAATAATGTTTCTTCAGAAAATAGGATAACATACAGATAACATAGGTTGTCCCTTTATCCCGATAAATTAAGTCTGTCTTTTGATTTGTCGGAATGCTTTGGACGAATAGCCATGGCAAAGGGCGCGCCCAACATCCAAGGTATATGAGAGCGTGCAACATCCAGGGTATAAGCGCACGCGAAACATCGGGGGTATGTGGTTTCATGAAAGCTTTTCGCTTCTGCTCGCCTCGCCACAAAACTCGAACCAAAAAACCCGAAAATAGTCACAAATATCATCGGATTTCTGACAATACCATCATAAAAATAAAATAAGAGCAAATAATTCGTCCCCTGGGTGCCAATGTGTTCTATGTGCCAATAGGCGCATAGAACACATTGGAACTCAGGGGACGATATGTCAACAAAATACTGTTTACTCGTTTCCTTATCGACCCAAGGGATGCAACTCTATCTGTTGTCTTCTGCGATTATAAAAACAAAATAATTATCATGAATTTGGTGTAAGTGATTGTGGAGCTGAGAAATATGTCCACAAATTTATTTCCACTATGTTTGTATTGTGTTTCAAACGGGATAAAAGCATTATCTCCGCCAACATGTATGGTATATGGAGATTTAATACCTGGATGTCTCATTTAAACACCTCGTCTGCGGCTCGCTGTTTAAAAACGGACATCCAGGTATTAAATCCCAATATACCATACATGTTCGCAGAGATAACTTATAATAACTTGACAGAAAACTTATTTCTATGAATTTCCATGAAAATGTCCCTAGGACCTTTCTCATGTAAATTTATAGAAAATTAAATCTCAGCATTTTGATAACAAATTAATTGAAATCATTCTGTTGGCTAGACTCTCTCGCCCCGGAATATAAGCAGTAGCAGAGGCATAACCACAGTTGGAATGAAATTCGGTTCGATTTGATGTGAAATTTTCTGTCGGATTAGATCCCCGGAAAGTATATCGATTTGCGGGGCCCGATGTGGCAGGTCTGTAGTACTGGAAATAGCAGATGTGCAACTACCCTCCTCACGAAGTCATGTTCAGACTGCGATTAACTCAATAGTCCAGACAACATTCATTGTACAAACAATGATGAGAATCTCTGCACCGTAAATCTTATAATGGCATCCTTTTAAACCCATTAAAATAGACTCAGTATGTTTCCATTACATTTATTATGAGAATAGGATATTTACAGGGTCTTTTAGGGTTTATAAGAGTTTTACAGGCGAGGGATTACAGCATAACTTATTTGCAAATCAGATTGTCTTCAGAGGACGAGTACAATCGTTCACCTCAAAACTACAGCCTTGTGTGGGCTATTTGAGAGAGAGATTTCCCATCCAGCAAACTGTTTGAGTTTTCCTTTCATCAAGGAAGATTTTAAAAGAATGACTCAGTGCAACTTGGTGTAGAAGAAAACAATAGCTGTGAATTCCCAATAACGGTATACTCTGTTTCAGGTATTAGTCCTTTACCCAACGCAACTGCCAAAAAGGCCAGCACTATTCACAAAAATCGTCATTCAATTTGTATTATTTGTTTCAGTTTTTTTGTGACAAAAACATAGTTTATGACCCCTCACTGGAACGATCTCCTCGATGAGCTCGTTCCAATGAGGGGTCATAACCTATGTTTTTGAGACAAAAAATGAAAAAATAATGAAAATTAACTGACGATTTTTGAGAATAGCGCTGGCCGGTTTTGGCCGTTACGTTGGGGAAAGGGTTAAACTAGATACAACATTACAAACATAGACCACATTTGGATATGATTTATTTAGGCGACACAAAATATTTTAATTTATTCTCAGGCAACGTTTTTTTTTCAAATCAGGGAGGGAGGGAGGGAGGGAGGGAGAGTTTTATGTTTAATTTTTATTTTTCTTTTGCAAAAAGTGAGCAAACATGGAGAGGATTTCGGCTGTCTTTTTACATACAGAAATATAGGAAGTGCATATTTATAAATTCATTTTTAATTTTAAAAACCACCTGATGACGCTTCGAATACCAAACTGACCTTACAACAAGACTTCCGCCACTTAAATTGATTTCTCAACCAGCAACCGTGTTCCCCTTCCAACCAAGTGGAAACTATTCCCGGCCATACAAGCCCCTTAACCAAAGGTAGCATCTTAATTGACAATACTGGAAATCCCAAATATACAGAGTACTCACACAGCTCCTTGCTCAATGCCACGATCCTTGACTTCTTCTCGTCCCTGTCAACTACAGTTAAACCTAGAAATCATGTCATGAAATGCGCACAAATAGCACATCGATCTGCGCGTTAATCTACGCGTTATTACCATAGTAAGGCTGTCAAATTCTGTATGTATGGCCTGTTCACAAGCAATGTTTCAGCCAATGGACCTCCGGGTAACCCGGAGGTCCATTGGCAGAAACATTGCCTGTGTTTGCTGTAAGTAACCAGGAGAACCTGCATGCTTTGGATGCCATTCGATATGTAATTGCGCGCCATTCCTACGCGCAATTAAGCCTAGATAATCGCACAGTTCGTGAGAGGACTTCTAGTTTTAATTGTAAAACTGGGAGAAACTGTGATAATGTCTTTTGTATCCTGCTAAGCAGTTGACTTATAAAGTCTCAATGTTTTTTCAATATATCCATCTTTCCTTGATGTTGTTTGTCCGGAGGAAGCCTCTCAATGGACAATACTGGAAATCCCAAATATACAGAGTACTCACACATCTCCTTGCTCAATGCCACGATCCTTGACTTCTTCTCTTTCCTGCCAACTACTAATCATTAGCCCAGACCTGTTTGTGAGCTGACATTTTGCAGGTGGCAAATGGGGCAATTGTTGTGTAAATTGCTTTGAGAAATCATTTTGGGAAAACAAATAAGAAACCCATACGTTTTTCTACGTCAGAATGTTCATCTTATGTTGCAAAATTCTCGGTAAGGAAATAAAGAATTCCTATAACACAGTTTCATCGCTATCGATGCACGAAAATTGGAAATTTAACCCTAAAATGAGAAAATGTTGACCATTTTGACCCATTTTTGAGCAATTAACTGTATCATTCACCTGAGTGTATTTGGATGATATAGTAAGATTCTGATTGTGTGTTGTTTTCTCCGGAAAAGGCCACATTGAGAGATTGCAGAAAATGTATATATTGTAATGTTCCAATAAGACTAAAATCCTCCTCCTCTGATTGGACGAGAACTAGCTTGGTATATTCTATGTTTACGGCTCAAGTGGCAAATGTTACCGTCTGACGTCACAACGTGAAATATGTCAAATGACGTCGCCCGGTTCGTAATTGCTTCATCAACGGAGTGACTAGCAAGCCGCTTCATTTTCTGGATGTTTCACGTGTGCAGCAGACGGTGTTTCGGATGAAGTGTTGTTTATATTACAAACCGATTTACGATTTGAACTAAGATGGAATGAGTTTATCTGGTTTCTTGATTATTTACCCAGTGCCGTCGTGGATACACGAGAGTTTTATTTACTAAACCTGTGATCGTTAAAGGTTGCCTTGAACAAGGCAACTTTTAACAATCACAAGTTTAGTAAATAAGCCTCTCTTGTTTCACGATGTAGGTTTTGGGCTATGGGTAGTGTCTGTTGGAACATCTACGTTATTGTGGTGAATTGACGGTAACGTGGTCTGAAGTTTGCGGCTCGGAGCTTATGTTCAACCGAGACGCGAAGCGAAGCGTCTCGGTTGAACATACTCTCCGAGTCGCAAACCTCAGACCATGTTACCGTCAATTCATCACAATAACTTATAATGTTTGTGAGTAGGGGAGATAACTTAAATGCGAAATATACTCGGCCGTGTTGCATTGCTTGAAAATCAGTCATATTCAGCCGAATAACTGTAACGATACCATATTTGTTTACCCACTTTTCGTGGCATTTGCGCACATACTACCGTTGGTGTACCGAGGTGTCCATTCCCTCACAAAATATGCAGATATTCTTTCGTCCTCCTGTTATACAGTTTCTTATCAATGAGTATTTAATTTACCTTGAAAACATCAAGGCATTAACACAATTTGCGGATCCACACAGGGCGTAATCATAAAATAAAACTCCATCTGTGGCGAGACGTCAGTTGCAATATTCATTTACCAAATTTGTTTACTTTCATCAACAATTCGGCAGACTCAGGGAATTATCAACTGGTGGAAGTGCTTGTTCGGACAAACAACATCAAGGAAAGATGGTCATGTTATTGAAAAACATTGAGACTCAATAAGTCAACTGCTTAACAGGAATGGGTTCATACAGCTCTTGAAAAAGCCCTTGAAAATGAGTTTTTTCTTGAAAAACCCTGGAATTTGAAATTAACCCTTGAGAAACCCTTGAACGTTCAGAAATCTCTTGAAAAACCCTTGAATACCAAGCTATTTCCTGGGCATTGTAAATATATGTGTACTCGCCTTTTACTTGTTTGTTGCGCTCGTGTCGCTCAGTTAAAAAAAAACAATACAAAAGTATGGAACGTTTTACCAAGATTACTGTAACACAGATCACACTTTGGGTACCAGTACTTCCTGACTTCCAAAGTCAGATCCGTGTCACATGAATCTTAGATGTTTAGAGCCCATACAACAAGCTGAATAGTATATGTAGCCCTTGAAAAAAAAGAAGCCCTTGAAAAACCCTTGAAAAACCCTTGAGCTTTGAGAGCAAATTTGTGTATGAACCCTGCAGGATACAGAAGACATATTCGCAGTTTCTCCCAGTTTTACAGTTAAAACTAGAAGTCCTCTCACGAACATTGCGATCATCTAGGCTTAATTGCGCGTAGGAATTGCGCGCAGTTGCCATATCGAATGGCATCCAAAACATGCAGGTTCTCCTGGTTACTAATAGCAAACGTACGCAATGTTTCTGCCAATGGACCTCCAGGTTGATAGCCTTACTATGGTCATAACCCGTAGATTAACGCGCAGATCGACGTGCTATTTGTGCGCATTTCATGAAAGGATTTCTAGTTTTAATTGTAGTTGACAGAGACGAGAAGAAGTCAAGGATCGTGGCATTGAGCAAGGAGCTGTGTGAGTAATCTGTATAATTGGGATTCCCAGTATTGTCCACCGAGATGCTACCTACGGCTGTGGCGAGACGTCAGTCGCAATATTTATTAACCAAATTTGTTTAATTTCATCAACAATTTGGTCAAATCACGTTTCGATTGAGAAACAGTTTTATCATTTGACTTCTCCGTTTTCTTGGCTTTTTACAATTTCATATTTTCAATAAATATTAATTAGTGTTGCATGACACCTGCAGTTGATTTGATTGGCCAATGTCAAAAGTACGCTTTCCGATTGGTTTTAAACGAAAAGATCTGTGCCAAATTAATGCGCGTGTCAATTGCACTATTTCAAAACACAAACAAAGCCACGTTGCCTGATTTTATTTCTTTAACCCTTTGCCTAACGTAACGGCCAAAACCGGCCAGCGCTATTCTCAAACATCGCCAATTAATTTTCATTATTTTTTTCATTTTTTGTCTCAAAAACATAGGTTATGACCCCTCGTTGGAACGGGCTCGTCGAGCTCGTTCCAACGAGGGGTCATAACCTATGTTTTTGAGACAAAAAATGAAAAAAATTAGTTATTCAAGAATTATTTTTGCAAGTGTCGTCTGCTTTTCAGGTTAGGTAAAGGGTTAAACATTCACTAAAATCCCAATGATAAGAAATAAATACTTGAAAATTAGTATTTATAACGCCAAATTGTGGAAGTATATTTTGTCGCGGTTATGACGTACGACTATGTGCAGTTGTGACGCGTCACAGTCAAATGTATGACGTTCAAGGTGAAATTCCACAAAAGCTGTGTTTTTGGTAGCTGTGATGTGATATGATAAACAGAATGTGAAATTCGTGTTTGGTCATACTCTATTCATGAAGCTCGTCAATGAATTTCAGAGGCTTGGCAAAACGTAAAATTCTAAGACTCGTTTCATAAATAGAGTATAAAAAACACGTATTCCATATCATCCATTTACGTCATTTATCTGTTGACTCAAAGAAATGAAATGGTCATGGTAATTTAGACACAATCAGATGAACTATTTCAGTTAGTCGAAAAAGTGAACCATTGAGGTTCCCATTCCCACTAGCTGAAATAAAATATTCCATCCGATGCAATCTAAAAATAGACGTTGGACTGTTAGTGCACGACTGGTTCCAGGCCATAACAACGTCGGACTCAATTACGAATTTGAATAGTGGATTGAGTAATGAATTTATTCTCTCACTCTCCCCGCCCTTTCCCTGTTTATACAATGTCTAACAAATAATAACCGTGGTCCATACTCCCACCCTCTTCACACTGTCTAACAATCCTCACATCATAGGCTTGATCATTTAAATAAAAATTCCCACCCCACCCAACGTTTAATTTTCGAATATAGAAGTGAACCCCGCCCTCGATATTTTCTAATTGTGAAAGATAAATTCGTTGTACAACAGAAATAATATATACTTACATTAGGGGAATGGGCAAATTCTGTTATTCGGGTCTTTTCAAGCGGAGACGTTTCACAACAAAAAAAAATCCCGAACAATTATGTTTTTTAATTTTCTAGCCAAGCCCATCCCACATTCAGTTCAAGGTGCTTCCGGTGGTTTTCCTTTGCATCCATTTGAATATAGAAATAAAATAACTTTGTTCAGAGAGTTTTTAACCTTTTGTCCCAACAAACTCGGCCACACCCGCCCGCGTAATCTGCAAATTCAGCAGCTGAACAAAGACTATCTTTAAAACAAAATTCAACAAACCCATATCATGTGACCCTCTTTGGAACGAGCTCGTTCCAATGTTTTTGGCAAAATTTTAAAAAATGATATTTAAAACAATACATTTTGATATCGTCTGCGTTGGTTAAAGGGTCTCTTTACTGAACAACAGCGCGAGCTTTCATCATCATTATACTTCGTCCTTCGTAAAGGTCATATTTGGGTCTTCTCGAAAACCATTGGCGCTATATCATTAAAAATTCAGTTGCGTCATGAGTGGAGTAATGTAGTGGCGCTACGAGAAATGGGGGTCTTTTTCTCCCCAAAATGCTTCCACACTTGTCCCCCCCCCCCCCCCCCCCCCCCCACACACACACACACAAACTTTTCACTCCGATAGAAACCCTGTTGGGCTCTCACAAACAACAAACAAACAGTTGGCGTTGCCACTGGTGGGCTAGGATATCCGAATGTTATTCAAATCAGGTTTCTGCCTCTTATGTGATGGTACGGATTAGCGAATAATCCTGATGTTGTAAAAAATATTCCCATGAGGCGAAGGGTTTCAGTGACTAGATATTTGGTATTTCACTCTCTTTTGAAGTGTAGAATACTGTTCAAACAAGGTTCAAGGGTTTATATTTGCAAGTCGTTCTGGGAGAGGTAACATTTTTGGTCTGGCGCAAATTTCAAACTTTCAGAAGCCCTGGCCCGATTTAAAGGAAATTTGGACCACGATATAAGTGGATGACATTTACTTGAATTCTCGAAGACCAAGAAAGAAAAAAAGATGGTCGTTATCCATGTGGGGCCCTATAATGAAATTTTTAAAAATCTGCCTCGAAGGGCCTCCATATTTTAACACCATGGGTACTGGGAAACATTAAAAATATCTTCTATTAAATCACTGATCCAGTTGCTTCCATGTTTGACATATCACATATCCATTCATGACATTTTTCAGAATTGCTCAAATCCAACTCCTAGGGTCCTATTCAGAGGTGACAAGTTGCCGTCAGATTTTAACCCTAAATGGATCAGTAATAGGGATATATGAAACATATAACATCTTCTTCATACAAAGCAATGAGCCAAAGGGTTCAATGTCTGACTTATCAAATGTTTGTAAGTGAGGTTGATTTACAACATTCCTCATGTTAAGGCCTGTGTTCATATTTTAGGACGTCGTGAGGGCCCGCAGTGGGAGGGTTGTGGCTTCCCCCCTAATTTTTTTGCTGCCCTCAACACTAGAGCTGAAACGGTTAACGATTAGTCAGTGATCAGCATCTTGATCGACCCAACAAGTAACTGATCGATTAATGGTTACTTTGAACTAATGCATTATATGGGTTAACAAAGGAACAAACTTGCTCCAAAACAGGCAAACATTGTCACACTGACTCACATCAATTATATGAGACAGAGTAAAGCACGCAAGTTACTTGCTGACATACTTGTTTACTACTTGCATGATCATCATACTGTATCAGTGGCTGGTCATTCTTAACCATTTACCTATTGCCCTTAGCAGACGATACTTGCAAAATAAATTCATGAATTACTAACAATTTTCAATTTTTGTCTCAAAAACATAGCTTGTGACACCTCATTGGAACGAGCTCGTTCCAATGAGGGGCCATAAGCTATGTTTTTGAGACAAAAATTGAAAATATAATAAATTTGAATGGAGATTTTGTATATAGGCCTAGTCGGTTTTGTTTGTTACGTTGGGTAAAGGGTCTATGCTGCAAATCATCAACGGTATGGCAGTTATTCAGACATGTATTTGGACAAGTGATTAATCGGTTAATCAAGGTTAATCCACGTTATTAATCGATCAAGATAACCCCTTAACCTTTTCAGCTGTACCCAACACATTGGCCCAATGCAACTTCCACATAGATGTAACATATAGAACCCTAAAATGGTCTCCAGTATAGAGCTACACGCTCTATGAATGCCCCAGATTCGCTCTTAGAACAAAATGTGCTCGGGGATGGGAGGCTTAGTCCTAACTAGGACGCTCAGGCTGTTATCACCTCCTTGCACCCCCCTTCAATGGAGTTGGAAAAGGGGTTACAGTTTGAGGGTTCCAGTTAAGAATAGGAGAGACCTCCACCCACAACGGTCTTTGAGGGTTCCAGTTAAGAATAGGAGAGACCTACACCCACAACGGTCTTTTAAATATCATGTCCACTCTCCCCCTCCTCGCCTAAAAAGACCGGCTAGCCCCCCCCCCCCCCCCCCCCATTATAGAATTCTGGCAACGCGTGAGGCTCCCACATTTCAAGACTTTAATTAATGAAGAAATAGTGTGACTGTTTACAAGTTTGTTTAAAACATGTCCCTTGGGTCATCCTTACGGGTGCCGAGGGCATACATAGCGCTGGGCCGTTTGTTTGTTTGTTTGTTTGTTTTTTTTTGTTTTGTTTTGTTGTTTTTTTTTTTGGGGGGGGGGGGGGGGGCGTTCGGTTCCAGTTTTTGCTCCAAACCGGAAAACCGAACCCCAAGAGTTTTTTCTATTTCATAATGTTAACTACTCTACAAGAAAATGCTTGAAGTTTGATAAATGATCCGGGTATCAATGATACAACTTCGCATACATTTCGAAATTTCAATTTTTGTACGAAATTCTCAGAGACGAACTAGCCTATGGTCCACCTGGAAAGTTCCCGGTTGATCCCCTATTGGGTTCTCCCGCCCCCCACCCCCCACCCCCCCTCCCCCACCCCCAAAAAAGAAATTTAAGCAGCTCAACACCTGTTGGTACGTTGAATTTCGTGAAAATGATCAAAAAGCGAAATAGATCTGATTGCACAGACTGTCGGTATATCGAAATGGTCTCTATGTGGACTGCCATTGGCAGTCCACATAGAGGACATTTCGATATACCAGCAGTCCAGTCTGCCATTGATCACTCAGATGAAAGGAAACAACGTTCCTTCAATTTCAAAAATCAAATTTTTCTCCCATTGGGCCGAACGATGGTCTTCCCGATGAATCCCCCTCCCACCCCCGGTAGAATCATTTTTATCGAATGATTGATGATGAGAATGATACAAAATACCATCGAAATGCCCTCTATGTGGACTGCCATTAATTGCCCAGATGCAAAGAAGCCGCGTCTGCCCCCCCCCCCCCTTCCCCTCCCCCTCCCCCTTTGTGCAATCCCCGGTAATTTTACCTGGCCAAGTCCGCCCCTGGAAATTCTCATACTCTTGGTGTTACATTTATTGACAACTTCAGAAAAAAAATAATAGCAGTTAATTTTTCTGTGAATACCTGCCAAAGTAAGGTCACCATAAGCATCGAGGGCAATGGGGTTGGGTGGGGAGGGGGGGGGAGGGACGGCATGGGGTATTAAAAAGGTCAATCGATTCGAAAATGATTAAATACCGGTAGATTACTGCAATGTGAAAATCATTAGTACTAACATGACATATATATCGTACTTTGAATCAACATAGCGTCATCTGCAATGCGTTTGGTTTGCAAATGGCACCTTGTTACAGTCACGTAACAATATAAAGCTTTAGAACTCAAACCGCCTATTGGATAGCGTCTTTGTTCGATGCTGAGCGACAGGGGTATATTATTTAGAGCTGTAGGTTTTTGAATTTCTTGTTCGGTTTCGGTTTTGGTTTTTCAGGTGGAGTAAACCCTCGGTTCGGTTCGGTTTTCAGTTTGTTCATGAGGCCAAGTAAAATTCAATAAAACTCATTCTTATGTCCGCAGTCATAACTGAATGGTAGTGAAATTGAATGAAACTCAATGAATGCCCGAAATAAGCTATAATACATGTACATGAAGAATCAGGTAAGCCAATATAATAATTACCTGAATATACAGAACTTTTATTGTGCTTGGCCTTTTTTTCGAGGTCTGACACCTACACGCAACTTGAGGAAAGCTGCAAACACAACTAAGCTGAAATGTCGGAAATCCACAGAATGTAGCCTTGCCAGAGTAGTGAGAGTACCCAGACACTGCCACTGGCAGTGTCTGGGTACTCCCACTACTCTGGAATGGCAACATTCTGTGAATTTCTGCAGCAAGAGAGTATTTAATAAAAAACGAAAAACCTTAGATTACGGGATGTCGACGGTTTCGGTTTCGGTTTTTTAAAAGAACTAAAAAACTCGGTTCGGTTTCGGTTAACCTACAGCTCTAATATTATTAACCCAGAGGCACCCCCCCCCCCCTTCCCACTCACACACACTTGTCAACGGCACGCGTAGAATATGTTAGAAACGAATACTCGATAGTTTCTAAGTCACAGTTTTCGAAAAGTTATGCCTTTTCCAGTAGAGCATTTCTGGCGAAAAAGGGCACACGCTGAAAATAGAAAACTAATGCGATTTTTATATCATGCTAACCGACGTAAAGCGAAGACCATGATCAAGATAACAATTGATGATTTGATATGATACATTTGTGATTGTGCCATTAACCAATTAATCTCTTGAATTTTATGATGTATCGGCTCCTTACGTAAATTCGTCATGTACACCAGTGTATTGAGGTATTTGGCACCGATGGCTCCAATGACACAGCATTGGAGTGATGTGGTTGCTACTTCAGCTGCATCTTCTTTACTCATTCTATTTCCGATAAATTATGGCAGTTTCAGGTGTTTTCGAAATCTTATTGGTAATCGTTTTGGGCACACCTAACGATGCAATCGTTTTGGGCACATCTAACGATACAACCTGTTGGACCAATAGAATAGTCCACGGGGCCCCCGTCTAAAAGATTCCACATTTTCGTCAATTTCTGTAGACTGGTCTTCGAATCTGTGAGGACTAGTGACGAGCGAAAATTACTCCCCCGTAACAAACTTTGTTTTATATCTGTTGATACACACTCGTAAGTATGTTTAACACACTTTCGTGTCCTCTACACAAACAGGAAATAAATCTTCACTTGCTGCTTGAAGAACGCCATCCATCACCTGTTTGTCGCGTAAAAATTCTAACACTACTTTATTTTGGTCAATCATCGGTCGCAGGTTCTCGGTGATCGTCAACGGGTTGCCCTTTTTAGGACAATGCTTTTTCTCGTACATGTATCTTCTGGCAATACCAGACCAAGAAAGTAGTTTAGAACAGCGCCTGCTCCGAAACGGAATATGTTTTCATTCGACGACGGATAGGGCACAACTGATCAAAAAGTTGAGCACTGCACCTTTTGTACCCTTTCCAATCTGATCTAAAAGTTGAGCTAGGCCTCTTTTTGTACCTGTTCCAATCTAAGTACCCAGATGAAGCAGATAACGTCAGATAGATTCCCTTGAATGCCAGGGTGGATGATAAAACTAGGCAATAGCGACGAGCTGCACAAACTGTGTTCACAGTACCAGATAAGATGGCAGCATGGCTGTTGGGTGCTGCACGGGTCTTGATCCTTCCCTGACCAAATTATAAAGATGACTTTGCAAAACCACACTACACTCGCGCATACTCGCACAAAACTGACTCCAGAACCGCTACCAACACACACACGCAGTCACACCAGAGTGGATACAGGTGGCATTTGCGACAACAAGAATATACCCTGTTCACTGCACCCACACCCCGGCTGCAAGAACAGATGCCAGCATTTGTAGCATTTGTAGCTATTACTGGATGCTGCTCGTGGCGTTACTTTGTCCTGACGGACGCAGAAGACAGTTATAATTATAGTAACAAACTCTGAATCCTAAGCAATGTATCGCGATTAAAGTATATCACGATTAATCGCCGCATCACTATTGATATCTTCTTTACACTACCAGTTGAACAAAGGCGTAAGACGACCAAATATATTTATACTGTAATTTCTGCAATGGCGTTACTATTTTCATTCGTGGTTTCTTGGAAAGCTCCCCGAGAATGTTTCAAGAAACTCGACCATGACTAGTATTTATACCATGATTACCTGTTCTATAATACTACTCAAAGTTTGCCAAGCACCACATATTTGACACACCATTGTGAAATTTGCTTGTGACATATTGTGAAGGAACGAGTTGTCCTGGTCCAGAATGAACTATGGAGAACATAGTATACTCCGCTGAATCGAGTGCTCCCAGGTTGTTATGAAGAGATTGGCGCACTTCGTCGACTAGTCAGCCTGAGTTAAGGCGATTTCTGTCAACGGCTCTCGTGAAGATAGTTGGAACTGTTTGCTTGTACTTGATTTATGGTGAGTTTAGCCAAATATTGCCACCAAATCCATTACAAATGGCGACGAGATAAATCGGAAACGTTGGGTTCCCTTAATTGAACAATTCGATTATTTTACCTGTGGCAGAATTTTCAAATAATGTGATTCAGTTTAAATTTGTGTTAGGGTCGTTTCAACTTGTTATCGCAGTTGAAACTTGCATAAATTCAGTTATTTTTTTTTTTACAAGGTTAAGCCTGTAAATTTAATTTGCATAATTTTTTGTTTAATAACTGAAATCAACAGATAATTTGAAATTGTTTGGCTACATTATGTACAGTAATTTGTATTTCCCAAAACCGTTGTAATTTAAATACGTTTAGCAAGGCAAAAGGGAGATAATTTGATTTCATTAGTAACCGGTTGCAAGAAAAAAAAAAAAACAAAAAACAAATTTTTTTTTTTTTTTAAAAGTATGGTGTACCAGAAGTGACAAAAGAAAAAAAAAATTTTTTCTAGAAAAAAGTATGGTGTTCCAAAAGTAACATATTAAATGTAAATTTATATGCAACAAGTCTTTAATGCTTCAATTATGCATATAGTGTTTTTCTTGTCTGAAAAGAAATATAAATGAATAATTTTGCTGCGAAATTTTGAAAAACTGATAATTTATTTCAAAATTTCAAGTATGGTGTTCCCAACATGTCATAACAAAAACGTTTCATTTTTGTAATCATTTTTTTTTTTCTCTATAGCAATTATTCTTTGTTCTGAATACATTCATATTGGATAATTGTTAACAGCATATTTCTTCCTACTCCTTTCAAACAGTAGTTTTCAAAATTTATTGGTTAAATCTTGTGCTTAATATAATTAACTGGTGAAGGTTTTGTTTATAACACAAAATTATGGCACTTAATTTACAAACATTTTCTGTTGATGATTTTCAAAAGCTTAGAAATATTGGGCCAGTTAAAGCTCAGAAATTGTTCAGATGTAGGTTAGAAAAAGGGAAGTTAACCATGGAAGACTTGGTAAGAGAGAATGGTGTAAATGAGTCTGCATGGGTTGAGTTAATTGATAATGGTATCATTACACTAGGTGAACCTTCGTCACCCCAGCTTAGCCCAAGAAATGCATCAAGAGTAGCTGCATCTAACACGTCCTCAACTGATATACAGTCAAACAACAGTAGTGCATATAATTTGCCAAGCCCACCCAAGACTGGAAGGCTTCCACTGACCAATACAACATCTGATAAAGATCCATTAAATGTTTATGAAATATTTACAGAAATGAAAGTAGAAATTGAACAAATGAAACAGAAATATAAGGAACATAGAGACCAGTGGCATAAAGAGAAAATACTGTTGGAGCAACAAATAAAAGTGCAAAATAAAACTTTGAAAGAAATCAAGCAATCATCAGCTCAACAGATTAGAGATTTGACTAATGAATTTAATGGAGAGTATGAGAAGTTACGGGAAGAATTAAGGAAGGAGAAAGATAGGAAAAAGCATCCAGTGGTTGATTTTCCATTACCAGTATGGAGAATGGAAAATATAATGCCTGCCAAAGAATTGATGGGAGAAGAAAGTCATGCCAGCGGAACATTATCATTCTTTGATCAGACATTAAAAGGAATTAAAACTGAACCTGCTTTAACATCACCTGACAGTGATTATGATGAATCTGATAAAGAAATGTCTCATTTTCATCACCATCCTGCTTCTACAGCCACTTCTCGGGCCAATTTAAAACAAAAGCATGGGGCTCGTAATATCCAAGTGCAGAACAAACAAACTGACACTGAAGATGATAAATATTTATCAACGAAATTAGGAACATATGATGATAAAAAGAGAAGAAAACATTCTAATGCATGCAGTTCAAGTGCTCTAGATTCAAAGTGTCACACTTCTTCACCATCTGGCGATGAAAGAAAACATTTTAGGCATCATTCTAGAGCTCGTCATACTTCTAGACATAGAAGTAGAAGTCGTGCACGAAGATCAGGCAGTTCGTCTTCTTTAGATAGATCTTTGTCCAGGTCTTACAATAGACGGCATAAGAAATGTAGCCAGCGAAGTCGCCACTCAAAATCAGACCAATCAGATGATGAGAGTGACTCCTCTCATTCAGGAAGAGAACATAGAGGGCATAGAGGATGGAGAGACAGCAGCTGGTCATCTTCGTCGTCATATGATTCCAGTAGAAGTCGCAGGGGACATAGACATGGAAGGCGAAGGAGTAAAAGTCCGCCACGTCCAAAATTGCCTACATTTAGTGGCACTATGACAGCTAAATGGGAGCCATTTATCTTTCAGTTTGAAAGAATTGCAGATCAGCGCAATTGGAGCTCCAGGAAGAAATTGAATAGATTGTATGATTGTCTAAGTGAAGATGCCTTAGAATATGTGAACCTCCTAGATGGTCACCAGTCATACAGAACCTTAAAGCATGAATTAAAGAGAAGGTTCAGTAGAAAGGAAGCACCGGCATCAGCCAGGCGACAGCTGCAATGTTTGAAGCAGAAAGAAGATGAGTCACTTGAGCAATTCTCTCAAAGGGTACACACAATGACCGTAGAAGGGTATCCGGAATCAGACAGACACACTGTGGAACAGATGTCAACAGAAGCCTTTCTGAGAGGATGCAGGGACAAGGATGCTGTTAGAGCAGTCATGGAAAAGAATCCATCGACAATTTTCAAGGCTTTGAAATATATGAAAGGGTCGATAGCAAACCAGAAAGCCATCATTGGTTATCGAGCCACTAATTATCAACAACGGCAAGTAGCATTCTCAGAGCCAGATACAGACTATGAGGTGAACAAGGTTGAAGTAAATCCTGAAATAGAATCACTTGAGAAGAGAATGAGTGATCTTCAAACTATGATGAAAGATATGACAACCTTAGTCAAAGAAAAATTGAAGGGCTCTCCAACATCCAAGGGTTCAAATTATAATAGACCCTATGGTGCATATCAAGGTAAGACTAATTGGAAGAAAAATAAATCCAACTGGAAGAATAACAGACCCTATAAAAGTAATTCATCTTCTTCCAATTGGAGAAACAGGTCAGAAAACCAGAGACAAACAGAAAATCCAATTGTGCCATCAGAAACTAAGAGGGATTTAAACAATCCAGGATCCAGTGGCAAGGCCAACGCCAGATCCAAAATGATGTAGGCCTACCTACCCTTCAGGAACGAGAAGACCATGTAAATATAGATGAGATGCCAGAGATTTATGTAAATAGGGTAAATGGAGTCTCACTTGTGCTGCAATTAGCTGTAAATAATGTAAATACTTCTGCAATTGTTGATACAGCAGCCATGATAACCCTCATTGATGAAGAGTTCTTCAAAAAATCTGATCTTAGTGTTCCACCTACTGCAAAAAGGGTTAGGTTAAAAGGAATTGGATCGCAACCCGTTATAGGAACAATAGTTCCAAACTTGGAGTTTGAAATTGGCAAACAGTTTTTTAAATGGGACGTATGTGTTGCTGCAATCAATGACCCATTCATTTTAGGTTTGGACTTTCTCACAGCTAATAATTGTATAGTTAATTTACGCAACAGTACATTAACTATTGGTGACATAGTTGTAAATGCTTCATTCAAACGAGCAGGAAATACTACAGACATACCAATTGCTCGAGTGAAGATTAGCCAGTCTGTCACACTTCCACCCAGTTCCATGTCAGCAATTAATGTTAAATTGGAGGAACCACTGTTAAAAAGCTACATATTTGAGCCTGTTGCTCACTCTAGTGGCATTTTATTATCAGCTTCTGTGGGAGAAGGAAATAGTACAGTTGTAAAAGCTATAAATGACTCTTCTCACTTTGTAAAGTTAAAGAAGAATACATTTGTTGGCAATGCAGAAGAGATTGAAGATATTCCAGACTTGACTGGACGTTTATGTGACGTCATATCACAGTCAAATGGAATTACAGATTGTCACGAGACAGAATCGGTTTGCAAGTCAGCTGCTTTTAACGACAATGACAATCAAACGGCAATCAACGTTCAAAATTTATGTGATTTTGAACAAACTGCTGTTAGATTGGTAACCAATGACACTGTTGAGCCTTCTGTTGTCCAAGATGAATTATTGCTTACAACTAAACAGATGCCATCACACCTTGAAGATTTATTTAAACGCTCTACAAGTAATTTGAAAAGTGAACAAAATATTGGTGTAGAAAAGCTTCTGAGAGATTATCAAGATGTATTTGCCCAACATGATTTGGACTTGGGATGTCTCAAAGAGGTAAAACATGAAATCAATACTGAAAATGCAGCACCAATCAAACACAAGATTCGTCGAACACCTTTGGGTTTTGAGAATCAGGAGCAAGAACATTTACAGAAAATGTTAGAAACTGGTGTCATAGAGCCTTCCATGTCAGAATGGGCATCTGCTCCAGTTCTGGTCCGCAAGAAAGATGGAAGTGTGCGTTGGTGCATAGATTTTAGGGCCTTAAATTCGAAAACAGTCAAGGATAGCTTCCCACTTCCACTGATTGAAGATTGTTTAGATACTCTACAAGGCACCAAATACTTTTCTACACTAGATATGGCATCTGGTTACTATCAAATACCACTGCATGAACCCGATCGCAAAAAGACTGCTTTCATCACAAAGTATGGTTTATTTCAACACACCAGGATGAGTTTTGGGTTGTGCAATGCTCCAGCCACATTTCAGCGAGCTATGCAGTTGGTACTGAGAGGACTGACATGGAAAGAACTACTTGTATATTTGGATGATATAGTTGTTTTGGGATCTAGCTTTGAAGACATGTTAGAACACTTAGAACATGTATTTCTTCATTTTCGGCAGTTTAATCTTAAGTTAAAGCCTAAGAAATGCCAGTTATTCCAAGAGGAAGTAGAATTCCTTGGGAAATTAGTTAACAAAGATGGTATTTCTGTGTCTCCTAGTAAAATTGAATCAGTGGCTAAATGGCCGAGACCACAAAACCAGCAAGAACTCATGTCATTCCTAGGATTTGTAAATTATCATAGAGATCACATTAAACACTTTGCTGAAGTGACTGCTTGTCTCTACGAACTGACTGCTCCTAAAAAACAATTTGTATGGACAAGTGAACATCAGAATGCCTTTGACAGTCTGAAAAAGATTATGATAAATCCACCATTACTGTCCTATCCAATTGCCGCCGGAGAATTTATTCTGGATACTGATGCATCAAATTGATCCATAGCCGCAGAATTATCACAATTCCAATCAGGAGTGCAGAAAGTTATTGGGTATGCAAGTCATGTATTGCTACCAGCACAACGCAAGTACTGTACGACCCGGAAGGAGTTACTTGCTGTTGTGAAATTTTGTAGACACTACCGCCATTATCTTTTGGGTCGGAAATTTACCGTTCATACAGACCATAATAGTCTAGTGTGGTTAATGGGCTTTAAAAACATAGAAGGTCAACTTGCAAGATGGATTGAGGAGCTCTCCCAGTATGATATGCAAATTCTACATAGACCAGGTAAAGTACATTCAAATGCAGATAGTCTGTCTCGGATTCCAGACGATCTTGTAGAATGTAATTATTATCATGCTGGAAGTAATCCAGAAGTTCTACCTTGTGGAGGTTGTCATTATTGTAGAAGAGCACATGGCCAGTGGGAGAGATTCACAGAAGATATTGATGATGTAATACCACTTGCTATTAAACAACTGCCTGAATCACATGTGCATGAATCACAGTCTCCATCTCTACAGCCAATCACTGAAAATACTTCCATTACTACAGATATTCCTGAATTGAATATATCACAAGTTTCTTGGTTGGAACCATACTCTAGTGAGGAAGTAAGAGATATACAAGAAAAAGACAATGATATTGGCAAGATAATTTATTGGCTGGAAAATGATGTAATTCCTGACAAGCATGAGTTGTATCTGTGTAGTCCGAGTGTTAAAGCCTTGTGGCTATGCAGATCACAGCTGCAGTTTCATGAAAGTATGCTAGTGTACAGATGGGAACATAGAATAGACAGAGAATTGGTACTTTTAGTACCAGACTCACTCAAACAAGAAGTGTTGCATTATTGCCATAATGTAAAATCTGCTGGTCATTTGGGACAGACAAAAACTTTGCAACGTCTGAAGAAATCCTTCATGTGGCATAATATGACTGTAGATTGCAAGGCATATGTACAATCTTGTAGAGTATGTAACACTCAAAAGAAATCCAATCGTACTGCTAGAGCGCATCTTCAAACTCATCATGCTGGATTTCCAATGGAACGGATCCATCTGGACATTCTTGGTCCATTAATGACTAGTAACAGTGGTAATTCCTATGTTCTTGTCATGGTTGATCAGTTTACGAAGTGGATTGAAATTACTGCACTGCCAGACCAGACTGCAGAACAAATTGCTCGCAAATTCATCCTTCACTTCATAGTAACTTTTGGCTGTCCTTTAGAGGTTCATACAGACCAGGGCAAAAATTTTGAAGGAAATTTGTTCAAGTCCCTTTGTGAACAGCTGGAGATCGCAAAGACGAGAACGACACCGTACCACCCATCGTCTAATGGACAAGTTGAAAGATATAATCGTACCATCTTGCAGATGATAAGGTGCTTCATCGAAGGACACTGCAGGGAATGGGATAGAGATCTCCTGTTATTAGTGATGGCATTGCATTCAATGGAACATCAACAGACAGGGTATACTCCCAATATGCTAATGCTTGGACGTGAAGTCATCCAACCAATAGATTTGTTGTTTGGAATACAGGAAATGAATCAAGATGCATATGAAACTTCTGAATGGGTAGTCCATCTGAGTGAGATTATACCAAAAATACACCATTTTGCAAGAAAAAATTTAAGACAATCACAGAGACGCCAGAAGAAATTATATGACTTGCGTGTCTTTGAGACAAGATATCACATTGGTGATATAGTATATAAAAGTGATAAGGCAACAAAAGTAGGGCAAAGCCGAAAATTGTGAGCACCATGGGTTGGTCCATATTTGGTTGTTATGAGTCAACCACCTTTATATAGAATTATTGACAGAAAAGGAACCTACATGATACATCATGACAGATTGAAAATATGCCATGACAGAGATTTGCCATTGTGGATCAGGCGGAGGAGGCACAGCTTATTTGAAGAACCTGTAGAGGGTGAAGAGGCTTCAGAGATCAGTGAGGAAACTGAACTATCTGATGAAAATGAGAAACCAGAAAGAGAAATGGTACGGCATGAAAATACAGAAATTTCTTTGCCAACAAATAGAAATGTTGACAACAATGTACAAAACTTTGATGAAGGAGATTTGCCAAACTTATTTGATGACAATTCAGTAGTCACGAGAACAGGGAGAAAAATCAAGCTTCCTGCTAGATTTAGAGACAGCAATTAATAGCTGCTGTATAAACTGTACTGCATGCATGCTCACATCACCCTTGCACAGTTACATTTGACTAATCTCCAAGGTACATATATGTAGAGTTCACCCTGAGGTTCCCTTTGTATATATTTTTTTTTGTAGATTATGGATGAATTCAGTGACTTCTTCTTTGTTCCTGACTACGATGAGACAGGACTAGATGAAAATGATAGTGTGCCAATTGCCTCCTCCCCTGAACAGTCAGAAGCAGTTAATGATTTGGATTTATCTGACTATATTATTATCGATGAAATTTCTGACGATAACCCTGAGGAGCTTGATTCTAGTATTGTAACTTCTACTGAGGACAGTAAAGTTGAGCAAGAAAGTAATGATCATCCAGTAGAAGATGAAAGAGTGGTGGAAGTCAAAAAGCTTGCTGCTACACACAGGATGTGCAGGATTTGTAATGGAAGACAGCGAAATATGAAGCGCCACATGATATCAAGACATTTCCTTTGGTATGTGTCAGCCAAGACAGCCTGCTGGCTCTGTGAGGAACAGGAAGGGAATTACTGCTTCTTGAAAAAGAAGCATTTAGATAAGCCCGGGCACCCAGTCGGTGCGAAGTTTGATGAGGAGAACTTGAGGAAATGGATACATTTAATGAATGGCCTGCTTCACTTCTTCAGAGAAGAATATAATGCGGTAACCTTACAGGATTTGTTGAAGCATGTCCAGAGCCATAAGTGGTTTCCTGCAGAGACACCTGTGGATCCTTTTAACCCTGAGGAAAAGGGGTTACTTGATATGTATTTGGAAATACAAGGATTAGATAAACCAGTCAAACATGATGTCTCTCCACCCAATTCTGTGGCTGTATTAATGCACTGGAGGATTTTAGAAAATCTAATTTACCATCTGGGAGCTGATAAATACAACGAAATTCAAAGTATTAATAGCCCTATGAAATTTACCGGAATTCAAGTGGATGGATCATCTCATCTCACCAGTAGACTTGTCTTTATAGACAGCCACTTTCATCTTGATCAGTTACTGAAACGCTCTAGAACCAATTCATTAGCAGAGGTTGAAAGAATAGTACCAGAAAGTAAGACATTTAGACTGGTAGGAGCGGTGGCAAATTATGTATTTCCAGATCACTGGCGAACATGGGAAAAACAATTAGCAGCAGATGAAAGAATCTTCGTAACATTTGGACTCCATCCCCATTTAGTGAGCACAAGATCTATCGATCATCATTTGAATAAACTTGAGAATTTATTACGTCACCCTCGTTGTATTGGGCTAGGGGAAATAGGCATGGATCACACAACTTCATGCAATTGCAGACCTCTATGCTCAGATAAGTTAGCATGTATGAAAAGCAAATTAGAGGCTCAAGAAAAGTTTTTAAAAAACGTTTTGCCCTTGGCAGAAAAGTACAATAAGGCAGTTGTACTTCATTGTAGGGACAAGGGCACTGGTGAAGCAGCGGAGAAAGTACTTCAAATTTTTGAGGAATTGGGTTTAACACACCTAAATGTCCATCGACATTGCTTCATGGGATCACTATCTGAATTATTACAATGGCAACAGAGATTGCCAAATTGCAGATTTGGTTAACAAACAGCATTTTTAGAGACGCTGGAACCTTAGAAGCCATTTCAAAATTACCAGCGCATAAATTATTATTTGAATCTGACTCACCGTACTTGTCTCCGCTTCACCATTGTCCAATCAATACCCCTTGGATGATTTCACCTGTTGTGAAATATCTCAGTAAACAGAGGAATATGCCAGAGTCAGTATTGGTAGCTTTGGCAAATAAGAATGCTTGTTACTTGTACCATATTGATTTTATTTAATGATCTTCTACTTTGTTCTGAAACACTCAAAATTCTGTACAATACAGTTGTAAATATATTATGTGCATGTATGCCTGCATATAAATCTGTATTTATGTATACATGAAATGTAAATATGTACATAGATATATGCCTTAGGTCCTTTTTCATATGTAAGAAAGAACTGTTCAGACCTGGATACAAGTATTCTTCTGTTTACAGCGGGTAATTATAAAAACAGACTAAACTCCCTACGTATAAAGTGCGATTTTTTCACCTAAGCCTGAGATAACCCCAAAAAATTATGTTTCAAGTGTCACAATTAGATCAAATTGTCTATTGCATTTGATCGACACAATCATAATTTTTCAGAGTTTAGCCATAAAAGTTTGGGGTTGACTACCATTCGTTCTGTGGTGGAAGATACTTTTTTTTGGTGATGGCGCACACTAACTACTAACCGTTCAGGTATATGCCAAGGTCAAACAAAACCGGGTGGAGTGTGAAGGAACGAGTTGTCCTGGTCCAGAATGAACTATGGAGAACATAGTATACTCCGCTGAATCGAGTGCTCCCAGGTTGTTATGAAGAGATTGGCGCACTTCGTCGACTAGTCAGCCTGAGTTAAGGCGATTTCTGTCAACTGCTCTCGTGAAGATAGTTGGAACTGTTTGCTTGTACTTGATTTATGGTGAGTTTAGCCAAATATTGCCACCAAATCCATTACAATATTTGCGATATATTTGGTGGATATGATTGAGGAATGTATTGAGATGGTCCTAATTGTTTACATTACCTCTCTTGGCAGGGAGACTTTTCGTGACAGTCATGGAAAGCATGTACCCCTTGATTTTCAACGTAAAAAAGGTAGTTGGATATACTTGGTGCTTAGAAAACTTTGAGTAGTATATATATAAAAAGCCTATGACATAAATTTTAGCTTCACTCTCCAACCGTGGTGAACACACCAGCAATGGGATTTCATAACTTAAAATTTACACCTACAGTGGAACTACATCCAAGTTGACCTTTGGTGACCTCGCTTTGAATACAAATTTGTAAAATTTCATCACTCATCGCCTCGTGAAAAGATAAATGAAACCGGCAATTATTTATTACGTTTTTAAATGAGTTTACCACATAAGATATCAAAACTTAACAAACATTCGTTGTCTCATGTTAATAAGGCATCCATCACTCGAAATAGTATTTTATTCTGTTATGAAAATGTAAAAGGACCTGTGATTTGCCCGTTTCTTTTTTCATTTCGTTTAGGCGATAAAATTGACAGCGGAAATACGACCCACTGGTGCTCATGTAAACAAAAGCAGATTCGCACGTATGTACGTCCACTTCTCAGTAAAATTGAGAAAAATAATAACGACTCTAGATTGTTAATCTTTTTTTTAGACAATATTTTATTCTCTTGAAATGGTTCGGTAAACAAGCTATAAGCCTATATAAATACCTTACCGTTACATGTAAATATTGTTTTGAATTACAAACGATGGTGCATGAATAAGTGTGAAAATATGAGTACAGTCATAGTTTACGCTGGCGTCTCATAAGGTTTGGTAATGAATCTGAACATCTTGGACATTACTCCAATAATTCCATGTGCAAGTGGATATTAAATAAGCTATGTTTGAGAACAAAACAATATCAACATGGGGGGGAAATAAAAAATAATAAATAATGCCATAACAATAATAATAATTATAATAAATGTAATGGGCATTTCAACTCAACAGTCTTGGAAGACATGTTAAACATTGAGTTTTCAGCGAAATATCCCTGTTTTTATAATAAAGTTCTGTGTAGCTATGAAGATATTCCTATTTTCTATACCTGACAACGTGGAGCTGCCAGATAAAAGAACTTCTGTGTCACATACTGTATAATCAATACTTTCAAATAATATTTGTCGCTGGGTAATATATTTTGGACACGTTAGAAGAAAATGCTTGGAATCTTCACAATTGAATCCACATGAGCATCTTGGATCGATAACTAAAAATCGTTCAAACATACGACCTTTTAGGTCACTACACCTTTGTCTAAGTTTGCAGTGCAGAATCTGGCCATTCCTCTCACCAGCATAGTAATGCTTCGGAACCGCTATGTCGTTCTTTTTTAAATATCGCTTTAGGAGTTCCGTTGAATCACGGGATCTAACATTTGGGTCCAAAGCATTCCAAAGCTTTACCGCAGATGGCAGGAATGAGTCTCCAAAAAGCGAAGTGCGACATTGTATTTCCCGAAGATTACACGAAGAACGTAGCGGGTAAGTCGTTATTTCAGACACTTGGCGGGGAATCATAGTCCTTAGGTACAAGGGCGCATTTCCGGTTACAATTGTGTGCATTGTGGTGATTTAATCTTGTTAATCTGACGATCATGGTATAAATAAAATACACCAAAAGTAGCTTGGTGTACGAAATGTTCACCACTCGTGGTGAAGTGCCGTTAACCGTGCGTCAAAGGCTCTCGGTTAACACCACTTCACCACTCGCAGTGAACATTTGGTACACCAAGCTCCCGTGGGTGTATTCTATATTTTAATGACAGGGATCTGCGAATCTTGGAGGATTCGATTAGATTCGATATCGACACGAAGATTCGATCCTAGCATCATAGATTCATGATTTACGAATCGAGGTGGCGGGTGATCAGCGAGTTCTCAAACAAGGTGAAGTGTATTTTTCGAACGGTTTTGTGCACTTGGTTGTTCTGTTTAGATGCAGTATGACTCTGGTGTGTGTTCTTCATATCCAGGAAATTTATTCAAAATATATCTGTCACTGATTATATAATTAATACACTTAATAACCATGTCGGGTTCTGTCATCAAGCCTTCGGTGGAAATGTATATAAGTGCGGAAATGGCAACTTATCCGTTGGCTGAAGCCAGTTCTTTGGGCTCCATTGACATTCATGGTGGTCGTAGAGATGGAACCCGAACACAAGACGCGATGTTTGTGAGCGGTTTCTTTCACTCTTGTGGACTACCAGTCCATTTATCAAAACCAAACTACCCTTCTTTACTTCCACAGGCATAAAATCACTGTTCTTATATTTTGGTGGCGAGTTTTCAAATATACCGCTTTTTGTACTCTTCCCAGTATCCCATTCTGGATTCCGTATGTATCGGTAATTATTGTGAAGACCTTGTTTATGAGATCCGGGAATAAACTGTAGACATCCATTGTCGAGGGTAGCGTCTTCTAAAGCGATCCAGAATCCAGTCAGTTTCAGCGGTGTCGTGTATAGATAACTTGAATCTTGATGTGCATATATTGTCCCTCCAATCCGTGATTGCTTGAAAATGCACAAACCCTGCGGCACAACTGGGTCGACTAATCGTAAGGAACGCGCCAGGCTTTTCACTTTTCCACTGAACGCGATTTTACGGCAACTCGGGGCGTACACATGTAGAGCGTGCCCTATCCTATTAACAGCCAGGTGTTTTTCTGCCGTTAATTTTCTGTTTTCGTCTAAAACCCCTTCCTCGTAAAAGAAACGAATTTTATCTCCGCTGGTAATGAAATAATCACCCACTGCGTCATCCGTTCTGTTCTCATTGTGATGTTCGTTTGGATCCATATCTTCAACCAGCTGATAACACTCCGACTTCAGTTTGGCAATTTCCTCCTCGGTTAAAAAGTCCTCTACCACAAGGAAACCGTCAGTGTCGAATTGCTTAAGGTTATCCTCAGATGCCATGATTTAGCAGCTTGTGTGAAAGATTATCCTGTGAAAAGATAGAATAGAAAACTGTTAAAGGAATACAAACGCGGATCAGGACCGTTGTTGAACATGGGGCGGTTATTATCTGCTGAAATCAAAAGTTAAATATATCGTGGCAACTGAAAGAAAACTCATTGATTGAAATTGATAAGGGTAGCAAGGTATTATCCTAAAACACCACGGTAAACCAACGTTAACCATAGTGTTTTGGGACAATACCATGGTTTACCACTGTGTTTTGGGACAGCCTCGTAGTTTTCTTTGGCGTACCATAGTTACAACAAAAACTATTTTCAGAATAATTGTCAAATAAGTGGTCAAAACACATCAAAGGCAACTGCAAAACGAACACCTTTTTATTGGGATTTAAGGTCACATATTTTCTGCACATTGGCTAATCATTGGCTAATGACTGTTCTACGACAGTTTTACGGTTGGGAGAAGCCGGAGTACCCGGAAAGAACCACTGAGCAACGGCGAGCAACTGTCCGCTCCCTAAATTACTAACTCCACACAAGCAGGGTTAGCATTGGTTTAAGACTAGTGCACCATCGACGTGCATTACGCCTTTATACACAACGCCGCCGTGCCCCTATGTCGGCAATGGGGGTGAAGTGTCTTGCTCAAGGATACTACGCGGTTGCCGTAGGTGGGACTCGAGCCGAGGACTTTTCGGCTTATAGCCTGAACCTCTACCAACTGAGCCACCGCGCCCCAAAAACGAAAACTACGTGAGCGTTACATACAATACGAGGTGATGATAGCTAAATAGTTATGCCTGCTCTCATGTTGGACGAGATGTTCTTGGAAAGTCTCTTCATGACATTCTTCGCAATAACACAAACTCTAAAACATAAGTTATATCACTAAAACTTTTCTACATGGACCCAGGGGTCTGTGTGCGGGGACGGGGTGGGAAGAATCGCCCCCTCAGCCATACCCACCATTAGATAGATGTGCATCAACTTTAACTGGAAGCAGTTTCCGATTGATACGTCACGTGAAAAGTGTGCATGAGAGGAATCGGGATGTGAAGACAGCTGGGACGCAAGAACTTTAGGGCGGAGGGTGGTGGGTGGGGCAGGGGTATCAAAGGGGTATCTGGGCGTGAGTTAAGACCGAGAGTTTACAGCATATTATAAAGTGTAATTGACATTTAATATCGTAGATATCGTCCATTGAGCGCAAAAATGTGCTACATGCAATGCTTATGCATAGGGATCTGCGAATTGCCCATTTTGATTGAATCGAAAATCGAATCGAACTGGCGAAAACGAATCTAATTTCGAATCGAACCATTTAATGGAAACGTCATCAAAAGGAAAGTTTTTTCTCTAAAATAATAACCCCGATTATTAAAAGACACACAGTTTTGTAGATTGCATTTTTCGCCTCACCACTTCCCACACTATAACTTGATATATTATTAGTTACACAGTTTGTTGGTGGTGGCCCAATATGGTATATATGATGTCAGTTAATTTCACATTGGACGAGAGCGAGCGAAGCTCTCGTCCAATATGAAATTAACTGACAACATATATACCATATTGGGCCACCATCAAACTGTGTAACTAATATATCTTACCGACTGCTGCATCGATGCACAGAACTAATAACAACAGCGATCAAAATTAAATGAGAGATTTCTCACAATGTGTTCACGTGTCTTTGCCTTGTTACAATTTATGAGAGAGTGCCTACACTCTCCCATAAATTGTAACAAGGCAAATTCATACATACCAAACAGTTTCCTTTCGAAGGTAACATGACACACATTCACAGAATATGAAGCCTTTTAAGTTGCCTAACCTGCACTTCAGACCAAATATGGGCTTCCAACAGTCAATCTTTCAACTTGAAGCGTTTATCGGCTGCCGCCATTTTGAATAATCAATGAACAAAGGGGAGACTACCCATTGCTGTCAGCGTATATTGATGTTGACAGGCAGTATATGGTTTTATATGCAGTCTGCATGTGACGTTTTTGAACCAATGAAATTCCCAGATACTTGTGGGAGGTAAGATATAAACCAATATTCTAGCCATAGACTGAAACTATTCGAATTGTTGACGTTGTAACTTCGGAACTGCAGCATTAGACATTTTTAAACGAACCTGGCTGAAAGGGCTGATGCCGCACTTTTATCACGTTTTCTTGAAAAAAGTCTATTTTAAATCGGATCGACTCCATTTAGTCGTGAACCCATTTGTTTTAAAATGCGAAATGACTAAAACGAAACGATAATTCAACGTCGAATGGTGTGATTCCGCTTGTAAATTAACTACTTCTGTTTATATATATAATAATCAGGTGTATTTTTTTAAAAAACAGTTGCTTTTGACCATGTATCCAGTAACTGTAATCGATTAGAACAATATTAAATAATGTGATAATGTTGTGGGACAAATCATTTATTGAAGTTGAACAGCTGAATAACTTCAAAGTTCAAAACTTTTTTATAAATGGTCAATGATCATAATGCACTATACGTTGAAATTAACAGCTGTGGTGGTAATAATGTTGTAGTAATGTAGCTACAACTGTATATCACTTTTACCGCTACAAGTCAGTTACGTTTCAGAACAGTACTCAATATGAAATACTGTGATCAACTACATTCTGTAAACATTCCGGGTTGTGGCGGAAGTATATTCGAAAATATTCGAATTTCGAATCGAATCGAATATTGACTTTCGAATCGAATTTCGAATCGAATTTCGAATTTTCGCAGGAGTCTACTTTTGCATTGCAGATTGCAGCTTGTTGCACTCGAGACACGATAAAAAAAAGCTTTAGAACTCACCCTGACGATTGTATAGCGTCTTTGTTTGGTGATTAACGATACAAAAGCCTCCGTGAATCCATCTGACTACCCTCCCAACCATTGCCATAAACACACTTAACCCTTTGAACCCTGGTGGTATCTTCCATGTCAGTTCATATGCAGTAATCAGAAGAGTCCATATTTATTATTTGGGTGTAGACTAATCAGTATTTTCAAAATATTGATTGGTCTACCCCACCCTTAACTTAGCAGGCATCTTACGTAAGGAAAGTATGTCCTTTGGCCGGTAAAAGGGCCTCTAGTGTTCAAAGGGTTAAAATAGGTTAGAAACGAACACTCGAGGGTTTCTCGTTTACAGTTCTCGAAAAGTAAAGTCTTTTCCACCAGTACACTTGAAGTAAAAAAACGCGCGTTGCCTCCCTGTCCTCTAGATTCGGGTGCAGCTGTGTCCCCTTGCTTCCGTTGCTCTTGGGATACTGAATGAAGTTAATTTATTGTAGAATCTAATTTATTTTAAAATTTGCCCATCAAGACGAAGCACTGTTGTATTAGTACACGTTATGAAAAGAAGGTTTCAGTCTGTTGGTAAAACCAAAAAGACGTTTATGCAAAAGTATCCTATTGTTTCATGTATCATTTTGAAGTGACGGTATGTTTACCGCCACTGAAACACTTTTCAGGTTCCATTTTCAACCCACTACCTTTAGAAGCAATATTTTTTTCATCATTTTTTAAATTATTAAACGTCCCAAATGAGGTAAAATTTACCGATTCTTCGACAATGAAAGATACTAATCGATTTCGGCATGACCGATCGACAAAAGATTAATCGTGATAGCCCTATAGATTGTACGATAGAAACTAACAATTTGCGATCGACGTGTTTGCTCGTCCTTCATAAAGTAACTGGACCATGTTAATGATAACACTACGTGTTTCCACATCTTTATAACTTAGAGCTGTAATGAATTTATTGAGTTTAAACATATTTTTATTTGTCACTTAACGTGGCAAATTGGGATTGGAGAACAAGTGCTTTCCACTGAGGAAACTCTCCTCTCCCATTTATTTAGTTCATCCATATTCTCAAATTCCCTGTTTTCTTCTCTCGTTCATTAAAGAACTAAAGAACTTCTCGCATGTTTTCTTGGAAAACGAGCATTGAATGATAAAAATGTCCTTCCGGTACACATTTAACCAACTACTCTTTTTCTACCAGTATTTACGGTTGTTTGTGTCTACCTTTTTCGATTTGTAAGTTACGGTTGCAAATTATCAGTCAAGTAAACAAATAACGCCTTCTAAAATCATGAACATGGTACAAATATGATTCATGGTCTTCCCAACTTCGTTGAAGAACTTGTCAGTTCTTTTCTTGGAAAACGAGTGAGCAGAAAATGATAAAATGTCCTTCTCGTACAGGTTTGACACACTCTTTTTTCCACCGATATTTTCAGCTGCTTGTGTTGACCTTTTTTTCGATTTGTAGGTTATGATTACAAATTCTCAAGGCGAGGAAACATTTAACGCCTTCTAAAATCCTTAACATAGTTCGGATAGGATTCTAAATCACAGTCTACTTTGACTAACCTATATGTACCACGTCTATTCACAATTTCACACTAGACTTCTCCCAGCAGTTAAATATATATAACTGGAATTCCGTGGCACGCATCAATTGAAGTTAGTGATAGTGATACATCGTATTTACAGGTTTGATGGGAATGGGTTCACTTGTGTTTAACATTTCGCTTAAATCTTAGAAGCCGGGAGTCGAGTTTTCTTGCCTGTGATGTAATACGACAGGTAATCTGGCTGTGACGGTTTGGCTATCTTTGGGCTGGGGGAGAATTAAACACTGTGCAGGTGCTTCTAGTCAAGTGTCGTCTGCCTGAATAGGCAGACGACACTTGACTAGAAGAACCTGCTTTATTGTAAGTTTTTCGCGGTATGTCATGTTCAATAAATTCATTCTGATTACCCGGCTTCCAAGAGTTAACATAGAAGATATTGGAAGATAAAACCTTATGGTTCTCATCCGACGAAAGGGATATCCTGTGCTATTGATTGAGCTTTAAGGGTATAACGCGGGCTTTACATAACATCTTAAAATTCTTCTCAATTCAATTCAATACAAAATTCGAATTCATGTAAAATGACTTGACCACACGCCCACCACCCCAATAAGTTGTCCAGTTTGAACATATTCATCGGGACCGGAGTCTTAAGACGCCAATTCTTCCTTGCTGGTTATCATGTACTTTCTCGGGACTTGATTTGATACTTGGACCTGTATCAAAAATACGGTCGGTCATACGCATGGAAGTCTATTGCAACCGATTCGGGCTGTCGGGGTCCCAGCCTTACCAATATGGAGTGCCGGAATAGTACGCGCTAACAAAATAAAAAGTTCCGTCACGACTGCTGCATGTGTGTTTTATTTATTTACTAATATCTTTTCAAGAATTTTTGAGGTTTTAACCCTTTACCTAACATAAAAAGCAGACGACTCTTGAAAAAAAAAATTCTTGAATAACTAATTTTTTTCATTCTGTATCCCAAAAACATAGGTTGTGACCCCTCATTGGAACGAGCTCGTTCCAGTGCGGGGTCAAAACCTATGTTTTTGAGACAAAAAATGAAAAAAATAATGAAAATTAATTGGCGATTTTTGAGAATAGGTTTGACCGGTTTTGGCTGTTACGTTGGGTAAAGGCTTAACTATAATCTCGTCTGTCTAATATTCTAACTACACCATTAAGGCATGCTTTCGGCGAAGGCATGTCTTGTTTATGTAGTTGGAATGTTAGTCAGGACTTCACCATCACAGTCGGGATAAATCCGATTAACACCCCCTTTCCCACCCAATTTGTCGTCTTCTTGTCACCCCTGAGTATGCTTCAATAGACTTTATCAGCAATCCCAATGCTTGGGTCACGTGAAGATGGACACACGTCACATTTGTTTGTTTCTAAACCAATAAACACATGTAGAGCGAAATATGAAGCCAACAATAGCGGTCACCGTCGCTCGCTTCACATGTCACTCATTTCCTTACGTACAGCTCCACTATACAAACTGCTTGCACAGGTATTGGAAGTACATAATTTGTATCAATGCATTTCGTATGTTGAAATGGTAGCTCAGTTTCGGTTTGCAAAGCGACGAAGATATGCAACTTGATTCAGACTTACGCAGTCACATTTCAGTGTGTTCTTAGTTTTGTTTTCAACTCGGAGTTACCATATTATTAATAACATTACAATCGATAGTTACTATAAAAGTTAATTCTTACACACATGATCAAGCTCGTAATATATCAATTTCTATTTATCTCACGCTGAGTCAAGTTCACGTCCGCCATTCTCTGACCAGGGCTGTGCCTGTTAAATGAAATTTGTTTGTCTACGTGTGATTTGTTTTGGGAACAAAGGTGACGTCTGCCCACCCCTCCCTCCCCCACCTCACGTGACACAATATGGGGTATGCCGGTACTTTTAAATGCAATCAGCTGATCAACTAAATCAAATGCTTCGTCCAAACAACACACAGAGTAGCTACCATTGTCTTTAACTCTTTAAACCCGAGAGACCGCTTTTTCCGGCCCAGGAACACGACGTGTCATGCTTTCACAAAGTGCTGAGTTAAAGTGAGGGGTAGACTAACCAATATTTTCAACTTGTAAAGAAAGGTTGCACGCTGAAAATATTAACTGGTTTACCCCAAATAATAAATGGACTCTTACATTTGCTTCTGTTGAAGTGGAATGGAAGATACCACCAGGTTCAAAGGGATAAAGTATCGATTACAGTTAGGGGCACTCTCTATGGTACTTCATTGTTTTCTGAAACAGATTGCATCTCACTTGTCAGGCCATTGTTTTTATTTATTTATTTATTTATTTATTTATTTATTTATTTATTTATTTATTTATTTATTTATTTATTTATTTATTTATTTAACAGGTAGAGTCACTTCGAGTTTGGAATTTTTACGGGTTGGTGAAACCGGAGAACCTGGAGAGAACCACCGCGCAGGTCAAGTAACTGTGAAACTCTCCGTCTTACTAATCCCGAAGACAAACACGGTTAGCATCGGTCGATGGAATCCGTACCATAGACGTGCAATACGCCACAGTGTCCACGTTTGCGCAGCTGGGATTAAACTTCTTCCCAGATTACACGGTGCAGATGAAGCGGATTGAATCCACGACCTCTCGATGTGAGGTGTAATGCCTGTCCTGATAAACTCCTTATTATTTAATTGAAACGCTTTTCCAATTGTGTTATTTGAGGTCATGGCTCAATAAGTGGTTGAGAAGCGACAATCCCGTTTTTGAAACTTGGTTTCAGAACTCATCCGCTCCAACCGCAAGGTAATTTGAAGTGTTCATTTTCATTTTAAAATGTCTCGTGATGTCTCGTGATGTCTCGATGATCTCTCTCTCTCTCTCTCTCTCTCTCTCTCTCTCTCTCTCCCTCTCTCTCTCTCAATTCTACCCCATGAATGCTCCGCTACTTCCCCAGTTCCTTCATCCCTGCTCACAATTTTTTCGGGACTGATGCGGCAGGGGTGGTGGGGAGGGGTGCGTGGTATGAATGCATTTCTCACCTTTGTCATTTTGATGCTGACAAAAAAAGTTCAGAAATTTGCAAAGGGGTCGATTTCATTGGGTTCATTGAGTTCCCGTTTTCGACAGTTTGTCAAACTTTGTATCTCTCTTCAGTATGCTCCTGTTTCGGGCATTTCAATGGAAGAGAGTTCTTGTTCATGATGTTTTTTCTGAATTGTCTGATTTTATATTTCATTTCTGTCTTTTAAGTTGTTTGGCTTTGAAAACCTTCAATCTCAGAGACCTGTCAAATGGGTTTTCCCTCGAGTCACTCGCTACTTTTTGCATGTTAGCGCTTTGTAGCTATTATCAAAGGACTTATTCCTGCTCTTTATTTTATTCGTCGTATACCAAATTAGAGTTGGGTGGTATACTGTAAATATACCGCTCGGATATCGAGCTAATACCGAATTACCATACCGAGGAAATCTCAAAATACCGAAATTTCGGAACTGAAAAGTATAATGACAAACAACATAACGTTACGAACTTACAGTAACATCATATGAAGTATGTATTTCCAAAGCCAGTTACCGCCGGTCACTTTATATAACAAAGGGGCTATTTTCGCTCAGATTCTTTGTTGCAGCAAATGGCTGATGGCGAGTGCCCGTGCAGCATCCAACATTTTGACACATTGGCGTCTTTGGCTGCAGTAGAATGGTGAACTTTAGCTAAGCAGTGTATCAAAAATGCCACTTGTTATTTGTATCGGAGTGGGTATAAGGTTGGTGTTGACGACGAATACTAATATCGAAACTAAACTTGAAATTTCAACGATGGTGACATGGGACAAGTCAACAGTAGTGGCCTATATGCCAGGAACTGAACAAGCGGTAGAAACTATAACTATCCTCCAAAAGGTAACCTCAAAAAGGTATCCTCCAAAAGGTACCCTCAAAAAGTATCCTCCAATAGTACGTCAACACGTCATAAGAATTAGGTACCCTCCAATAGTACGTCACCACATCATAGGTATCCTCCAATAGTACTGCACCGTGTCAAAGGTATCCTCCAATAGTACGTCACCATGTCATAGGTATCCTCCAATAGTACGTCACCATGTCATAGGTATCCTCCAATAGTACGTCACCGTGTCATAGCTATCCTCCAATAGTACGTCACCGTGTCATAGCTATCATCCAATAGTACGTCACCGTGTCATAGCTATCCTCCAAAAGTACGTCGCCATGTCATAGGTATCCACCAATAGTACGTCATCACGTCATTGGTATCCTCCAATAGTACATCACCATGTCATAGGTATCCTCCAATAGTACGTCACCATGTCATAGGTATCCTCAAATAGTACGTCCCCGTGTCATAGCTATCCTCCAAAAGTACGTCGCCATGTCATAGGTATCCACCAATAGTACGTCATCACGTCATTGGTATCCGCCAATAGTACATCACCATGTCATAGGTATCCTCCAATAGTACGTCACCATGTCATAGGTATCCTCCGGTAGTACGTCACCATGTCATAGGTATCCTCAAATAGTACGTCCCCGTGTCATAGCTATCCTCCAAAAGTACGTCGCCATGTCATAGGTATCCACCAATAGTACGTCATCACGTCATTGGTATCCGCCAATAGTACATCACCATGTCATAGGTATCCTCCAATAGTACGTCACCATGTCATAGGTATCCTCCAATAGTATGTCACCATGTCATAGGTATCCTCCGGTAGTACGTCACCATGTCATAGGTATCATCCAGTAACCATATGCGGATAAAAGTCGTAAGAATCACTCGGTCGATTGATTAATAACTCGATGGCTTACTTCATCGGTTAGATTCTAGTCATTTGAGCAATCAGGCGTAGCTAGCGAGTCTTTACTCGTGTTAAAAGTCGGTAGTAATCGTATAAGGCTGTAAGCATGGTAAAAGACTATAATATGGAGGGACTACAGAATAAGCTAATCAAAGGGCATATCACGGTAACTATGGGTAAATCAACAGTGGTGGTTTTAGACTTATAAAGGTCTAGAAACCAGAATCCGATTAGGTACCAGGAACCATAACTACATGTATCTTCAGATAGATATACTCCAAAAGGTATCCTCCAAAACGTATCTTTCAAAAGGTATTCCCCAAAAGGTATCATGCAAAGGTATCCTCCAGTGTTTCATCGCCGTGTCATAGGTATTCTTCAATACCCAGATGAGGATAAGAGTCGTAAGAGGAGTCCTTCATTCGAACAAATAAGATATCGATAGTCGTAAACGGAGATTAGTAGGAAAGGTAGTTCAGCTTCGGTCTCAGGCTGATATGAAGTTACCTCGGGCTGATATCTCGGTCAGTATGAAGCTAAGCAAGTAATAACCTTTAATTAACTTCTAAAGGCACTATAATTATGAACCAACGACACCTTCTTCGTTTTATTCAGTTCTATGCATCAATGATTTTGTTTTTTCGTAATCTGTGTGTGTTGTTACAGTACATGGGTAGTGGGTACTTACTAAATCACTCGCGGGGTGGTGTCTCCACTGAGGCAAAAAATCCTTGTTTGGAAAAAGTCACTAGAACGACGAACAACGTTTCAACCAAGGACCCTCCGGGTAGAAGTCGGAGGTCCCTTGGCTAAAACTGTGCTTGTCCATTTTTATTCATTACCACAGGAATCGATTGTTAATGACTGGGTAGAAATTTCACGAGTGTTTTAGTGGTAATTCACTCGCCACGTACTGTATAGCAACACTATCCATCTACCTGTTTCAAATAGTACAGATAATGCGACATAATCCCCTCACTGAGCGTGATCATACTACAGATGGTGTGGCGATTCAACTGGCATCAAGATAAATGTATGCCGACCATTATAGGGGGGTCCTCTGTTTTCGCAGGCTTTGGTCACCGGGTCATATTTTAGCATTAAACTCGTTTACTGCATTTAACAAACACCGAAGATGACTGTCTCTGTTACTTGCAGACTGTCCAATTCATGGATTATTAATGTTATTATCATGCCCTATCTCCGAGGAAGGAATTCAGCCAAACTGGATACAAGCTGTCAATGATGGATTTCAGCCAATTCCAAAAAAACGCGGTCAATGAACATGTGCATACAGACACACAATCATTTTCCAAATTCACCTCAGTTGTTAACCCCCATCATAGAAAAATGTACTCAAAGAGTACATATGTTTTGTCGCTGCATTCGGAATATAAATGGCTACTATCGTGTGTCGGTCTAATATGCCTTAACAATTACAGGTGGTGTGATCATTAATCCCAAGGGGTGGATGAATTGGGTGCGAACGCACAAAAAACAAGCACGCATTAAATAAAAGGCTCCAAAGGGTCTGTTCCTAAACCATTTAGACCGAGGATACTGCGGGTACCCTGAATTCGCATAGTAAAAACAAGAGGTGCCATGGACAATCCCGCAATGTTAACCCTTTACCTAACCTGAAAAGCAGACGACACTAGCAAAAATAATTCTTGAATAACTAATTTTTTTCATTTTGTGTCTCAAAAACATAGGTTATGACCCCTCGTTGGAACGAGCTCGGCGGGCTCGTTCCAACAAGGGGTCATAATCTATTTTTTTGAGACAAAAAATGAAAAAAATAATGAAAATTAATTGGCGATTTTTGAGAATAGCGCTGGCCGGTTTTGGCCGTTACATTAGGTAAAGGGTTAACGCAGTAAACAGGCACGTACTAGGAATCCCATGGAGTAGTTAATTACAGACTGACCAAATCATTGATTGATGTTGCTATTATTATGTCCCCGATCCCCGAAAGAGGACCCGAATGTATCCAGAGCAAAGATCTACATTCGTGTGGTCCGGGGGTTGGGGCATAGGACCTCTGCAGTGATCGACATATATAGAATAAACGTATAGTGTTTTCAAGTAAAAAAAGATATTCTACGAGTAGGATTAGGAATGAAACAGACGAGCCTCTGGCGAGTCGGTTTCATTCTTAGATCTACGAGTAGAATAAATTTTTTGCTTGAAAACACTGTACGTTTATTTTGTTTATCCCATAATTGTTTTACAGGGCAGTCGCGGCGAAATCGTGCTGTTACTCGCTACAAAACACAGCGAGAAGTGAGGAGCACATTAGTCCAATTTGAAGACAAACAAAATTGCCTAAAATAAAAAAGGCGCAGTGACACATTTTTGTCTAAAAATAATTCCCCTACAAACCTGAATTAAACTTGCAAAAATACTCTTTTAAATGAAAAATGTGTTGTGTTTCCTACTGGCATTATGAAATACTTTCAAACAGGTTTAACGAAACAACAATTGACCTGTTAATTATACAGCACGAATACGGTAGAGGTCAGAGGTCAACAAGCCCGCCTCTACTGTAGGAATAAATTCTTCAGTCTTCAACCTATAGGGAAAATGTATCACCCTACTAGGTGAATAAAGCAAAAATTTATCCAAGGCTTTTATTGTTCGAATAAACAGACATTTATGGGATAAAATGTTATACTTATCTCAAACGAGTCTGTCACTGTATAAAATACTTGCTCAGTGAGGGGATAACCCAGGACGTGTCAAATTATTTTAACAACGTTAAAAAAAATTAACCAAGTTAATAACGTTTAACTTTGAAGATTATAATTGTGTAATATGTAGCGTAGGGTCGTTATCTTGTGTTTACCCAAGCCGGATCGCGCGTGCCGATGATGTCGAATTTTACGCCATTCGACGAAATTGAAAAACACGAATAATGTAGATGTCCGTACCCCTCCTACCAACGTTGGCGAAGTTGGTCCGCCGATATTTGACGATACAGCAATATCTGTTTCACCAGAACGCCTATTTTCCATGTAAGGTCTGGTATTCGAGCAACGGCGGATGTCTCTTTCTGAGGATACGGCCGTTGCGATTCTTAAATGAAAACATCGCTGAATGTTAGAATTTACGATAACCTGAGAGAACTATCTTACCTACTCGTCCCCTGAGTTCCAATGTGTTCTATGTGCCAGGAAACACATAGAACACATTAGAACTCAAGAGACGAATTGTGCGTAAGTTCAATTCTATTCAAATTCAAAGTAGTAAAAATGGCTGAAGTTATTAAAATTTTGTTCATTTCACCATTTAACATCATTTAACTCGTAAACGCAGAATTATTTAACACGTTAACGTGTTAAGGAAACTTCTAACTCCTCCCAGCCCTGGGTTAACAGCACTATTTTTGCTGTGAGAACCTGTGCCATCATAGCTTCCCCATATTTGATCTGTTAGTTCAAAACTTAATTCCAATCACCCCACTGAGCATCTAATTGCACCCTTATAGGAGTGACAATGAGGTCCACATGACGCAAGGAATTTTCATCTGACGGGGTTTGGAAATGCCAAATTTTCTCGCACCTGGCCGAACTATTGTCGGCCCAGTTCAAGCATGGGACAACGAGGGTGGGGATAAAACTTGGAAATTCTCAGCAAATTACCAACAGTTGGAAAGTCAAGGCTCTATATGTGGCAGTACATTTCATGGCACTTAAAAATCTGTTTCTGTTACAGACATTTAGTTATTTTTACAGTACAGTCGCCGCGCACCAGTCGTAATCCACGCGTGGGTAGTGCTATCCGCGCTAGCGTTTACCAGATAATAAAAATCATCGTCAGCCAACTTTTAATTAGTGATGCACCGTACCTGGTGCTTCATTAATTAAATTTTTTATGATAATACCTATAATTAGTGTTTGAAATCTAATATTATTACGTGCGAGGAAATATTGCCCACCCGTGGACTTTGATCAGTCCACGGCGGCCGTAAATCACCAATTTTCTCAAACTAGTTCAAAATTCCCAGCTCTAGACCTCAAAGGTGATATATACTGAGTCAAAAAAGAATGTATCATAGAAACAAATGTGAAAAAATAGCTTAAATGATGAAATATGATAGTTTTAATGTTGCATGTTTGTGGACAAGAAGTCGTGCAAAGAGTTTAATGACATGTTGTTGTTGTCCACCCAACCGTATGAGTAGTATGTCTCGTATGTTTCACCCCGGTTGGCAGGACCCCGGAAGTGACGTTATGTCACGTGACCTGGTGATGCCATGTTTTGTTGTCGTGGTAATCCGCGTGAGCGGCCATCTTGTGACGTCATCCCCATAGTGATACGTGGTGTTAGTGTGCATGAGCAGCGCGTGTTGTTAGGGTGATACGTGTTTCCGTCGTCCACTTTGTATACTGGAGGCCTCCATCTTGGTTTTTATGGTAGCACGTGGTTGTTATGTTACCCAAAGGCCTACAACAAGACAGGGGTATCTTCGGATGGTATGTTCGATTGAACATGAGTAATTTCCCAATTCGTAGAATTACCACAAACAGCCCAACAAGTTGTACTATTTCGAATTCTTTCAGAATTATCTGCTTCTATCTTTTTATGCAATAGTTTTCGTATACCTGACCATGTTCCTTTGCCCTGGAGTATACTCCAGTAGCGTAGAAGAGCATATCAGTTGGAACAGCTTTGCTTATTATTACTATATTTAGCTATTCTGGTCTATTCTTGTTAATTCTGACCCTATTCCGTGTACTCTTTTTGTTTCATTTATCTAGATAATTTATATAGATTATAACTAACCAATCAGATTGCTTGATTTCCCATAATCCGTATGCAGAGTTATCTCCCCTTATAACAATGAAGTCCTATCCTATTTACTTTTGTATTTGCCATGCTGTGTGGACATGCTTGTTTGAGCTTCTGAATTTATGCAATTTTATTTGTGTTAAACTGTACTCTTTTTTGAAAAAAAAATGCTGGACATATTCCTAACTGCATATAGATTCATGTGCTACACATTATAAATGAAATTTACATCATTCTGTGTAGTTTTGGTGACATTCATAAAAGGATTATGTGGAAAATTTCTCTCCTGTTGAAGTTTTTTACTATATTTATTACCACCAGAGCTTTTGATCAACAGGTCTGTACTGAGCAGACAAAGGAACCTGTGCTTTACACTTTATGCTTTATGGACAGTGAGCACATATCAACACTGGTGAATGTGAAAGTTCCTTACTCAGCTTCAGATAATCACATCGTGTCAATGGCTGTTATTAATTACAGCTCAGCTGAACTGTTATCCATTGGAAGTTTAAATTCTAATGCAGGTCATATAAACAATTGTGACTATAAAACAATGAAAAAATTCAGACTTCTTCGACCGGAGTTTTGTTTGCGACACCATCATAAACATACTAGTAGAGTGTACAACATTTGTAGTGTTCACCCAAGAAAGGAACTGCACCCTAATTTCCATAAAGGAAATGGAGTTAATAAACAAAATTTAATTTCTATAGATACTACTAAGCAAAATTCTGCCACTCCAATAACACTTACTAATTTAGCTCTTTACAATGTAAGGTCAACCGCTAGAAAGGCGGGTGACATTAGGCATTTTATTGAGGATAATAAAAACGATTTGGTTGCCCTCGCAGAAACATGGCTACATGGTGGTGATACGAGAGACCAGCGGGTACTATCTGAGCTGGTACCGACAGGGTACAACATCGTTCATGAAGCACGTGGCAGCAGGGGTGGGGGTATTGCACTTGTAACTCACAGTGGTATAAAAGTGAAACACTCGAAATTCACCTAGATGAAACCTAACTCTTTTGAATTTATGGATTGTTTGGTATCGAATGAAACTGTATTCCGTCTAGTCATAATATATAGACCTCCACCTTCTAAAGCAAACCAGCGTACTTTAAAACAGTTTCTATCAGAGTTTTCTGATTTCCTTTCGGAATATTCATCATATGGTGGCAATTTGCTTATGGTTGGTGATTTCAATTTCTATGTTGATCGGAGTGATGATAGAGATGCACAACGTTTTCTAGATTTAACAAGCTCATTTGGATACACACAACATGTCCATGCACCTACATACCAGTGGTCATACTTTGGATCTAATGTTGACCAGATCTTGTGATGAAGCACTGAATCAGAGCATTAACACGTGGGACTCGGCCATTTTCGACCATTTTGCTGTTTTGGCTCTACTCAGACTCGCGAAACCACATCTCAAACCATCAACATGTCAGATGAGGAACCTTAAAAAAATCAACATTGACAAATTGAAGAGTGATATTGTGTCTTCTTCATTAATGTCAATTGATCCATCTCAAGGCTCAAGCAACATCGTTCAACAATATAACACTGTGTTGTCTCAACTTTTAGACCATCATGCCCCCTTGAAGGTTAACGCTTTCAGAGTTCACGAAAATGTCAGATGGTTTACAAGTGAAATAAAAGAAAATAAGCAAAATCGACGAAGATTAGAGAGACTGTTTAACAAAACAAAGTTAACAATTCACCATGAAATGTTTTGCAGACAAAAAATAATCACAAATCGGCTAATTGAGGCTGCTAAACGCTCATACTGCAATGAGCGTATTGATCTTTGTACCGACAGTAAGACACTCTTTTCGGTCACCAATGACCTCTTAGGAAATCGTAAGATTAGTATATTTCCAGAGCATACATCAGTATTAGAGTTGGCCAACCGCTTTGGAAACTATTTTATAAATAAGGTGGAGTTGACAGATAAGAGCATTGAAAGTACAGTTGTTCCTACTTTTCATGATCAGTCTATTAATTCTAGTTGGTCCCCGTTTGCACAAGTGAGTGAATCTGAGGTGAAGAAGCTCATCTTGTCAAGTCCTAGCAAAACTAATGGGCTGGACCCCCATGCCTACATCTCTGGTAAAAGCATCAATTGATTGTGTATCTCCAGTTGTTGCTAGCATTATTCAGGCATCTCTCCAAGAAGGTCATGTACCATCAGACCTTAAATTAGCATTGGTATCTCCACTTATCAAGAAACCCTCTTTTGATCCCGATATCTTGAAAAACTATAGGCCCGTTTCAAATTTACCATTTGTAGCGAAAGTTCTAGAAAAGGTGGTCGCTAAACAACTTCAGAACTACCTCCAAAGTAATAATCTTCTGGAACCATATCAATCGGCTTATCAGCCGAACCACAGTACCGAAACTGCCCTTTTGAGAGTCTGTAATGACGTAATATGTTCATTAGGTCACTGTAAGTCTATTTTATTGGTCTTGTTGGATCTCTTGGCAGCTTTTGACACGGTAAATCATTCCATGCTGCTGTCGACGTTACATCAACTGGGAATAGCAGGAACAGTTCTGGAATGGTTTGAATCTTATCTTTCATTGAGAGAGCAACAAATATCTATTTTAGGGTCAAAATCAGATAGTAAATCCCTTATACGTGGTGTTCCACAGGGCTCAATTCTTGGCCCCATGTTATTTACATTATATACTGCATCATTAGGCCAAATGTTGAGGGCTGAAGGCATTCCATATCATCTCTATGCCGATGATACTCAGCTGTATGCGTCTTTTAATGCACTTAGTGAGTCTAATTCAATGAATTCAGTAGATATGATGCAAAACTGTGCTAATAATGTTCGAATTTGGATGGCTAGTCATAGGTTGAAAATGAATGACGATAAGACAGAGGTGTTGGTTATATCTCGCACCGAAATTCCTTCTAATTTGCAGATTAAATCTTTAGAAATTAGCAATTCAAAACAAACAGTAGCAAACAGTGCTCGCAACATTGGGGTAGTGTTTGATTCACATCTTTCGATGGAAACAAATATTAATGCAATTTGCAAGCGCTGTTTTATGCACATTAGAAATCTTGGACATCTTAGAAATTATTTGAATCAAAAATCATTGGAAAGGCTCGTTCATGCCTTTATTTCTGCTCATTTGGATTTCTCTAATTCACTCCTTATAGGCTTGCCGCAATCACTTATCTCTAAGCTGCAAAAAATACAAAACACTGCAGCTCGTATTATTACAGGATGTAGACGCTATGATCACATAACCCCACTGCTTCAAAAGCTGCATTGGCTCCCTGTTCAACAACGTATCACTTTCAAAATTCTGGTTTTGGTCTTTAAGTGTATTAATGGATCTGCTCCACAATATCTTCAAGACCTTCTGACTGTTCAGTCATCGAAAGGGAATCTCCGCTCATGCGAACAGCTTCGGTTACATGTTCCTTTTTCCCGTTCTACCTTGGTGAACAGTAGGGCCTTTTCCTTCGCAGGTCCACGACTATGGAACTCATTGCCAACACATATCCGATCCTCCAGAAGTTTAAATGAGTTCAAAACAAATCTTAAGACCCACCTTTATCAAGAGGCTTACGAGGTTTGAGCTACTTAGATTTGATCTGTTTGTTTACTTTTATGCGTATAATAGGGAGCTTGAATGTATTTATTTATTTTTTGTCCATGTAAAGCGTTTTGGAGCACAACTATGTGGTTTTACGCTATACAAAAACTCCATATTATTATTATATTATTATTCTCATCACCTCTATATCCTATAGCCACGTCCCATGGAATTCCTTTTTGTGAAACGTCTCTGGTTATGGAATCACTTTTTAGTCGTACGAGGCCATGAGGGCCACGAGAAAAGCCCTCAATGAGGCCTAATTTACTATCCCTCATAGCCTCATTGTATTTTGAGGTAATGAGGGCCGTGAAAAATCCCGCAATGAGGTATAATTTACTACGACTCTTAGCCTCATTTCGGTATTTAACAGCCATATCCCCAGGCACCCCAATTTCGGCACCCCTTTTTGGAAAACATATGGCCTTCGGCACCCCTTTTTGTCGTATAAGGCCATGAGGGCTAAGTAAAAACTCTCAATGAGGCCTCATTTGTTATCCCTCATACCCTCATTGAATTTTGAGGTCATGGAGGCCATGAAAAATCCCTCATTGAGTTCTAATTCACCATCCCTCTTAGCCTCATCTCGGTATTCGAGAATACCTGACATTGTATTATTGGGGGATACTTATTGGACTTTACATCCGGATACTTCATGCTACATCCGGGTACTTATGTTGGGTAGTTGATAAAAAACCGCAATATATAACATTCATTTTTATTCCGCTCACAGTATACATTTCTTATATTTTTAAAGAATGACTCACGTGGGTGGCCCTCTGACTTACAGGCTGGGGACAGGTCAAGTTTCTTTGATATTTGTCAAGAAGATAAACATCAAATAACTTAAGCGACATTACCACTTTTTTCTCTTCTTTTTATACTTTTCTTCTTCTTGTTTTCTTTTTTAATAAAAACAAACATCTATTTACAATATCTATTTACATCTTCGTTTAGATTTTAGAACATATCTTTATAGTGTTTCTGTCATTCTCACTTTGATTTTCTTCTTCTTCGAAGGTGGTTCTTGAATTGTTTTTCTAAGTCTTCATGGTTAGTAGGTTTAGAAGGTTTAGTGTCTTTGGTCAGAGCTTTAGTTAAAGCTGTTTGATGGGTTTTGATTGCTGCGTCTACTTCTTTTATCTGGGTCTTCAGGGTATCCCACTCTTCTAGACGTAATGCAATCCCAGTCTTGATTAGATAAAGCTTTTTGTCTTTTCCTTCAAAGTATCGTCGGAGATGTATCTTCAGTTCACCCTGATACAGGGTGACCTTAGCATAAGTCTGCTTGGTGTCAAATCGGAACATCTTCTTTGGTCAATGGTTAGAACCCGAATGATGTCAAGTCCCTGCTTTGCCTAATCTTATGTACCTCTGACTGACGTGTTTGAAAACACCGTCTTAGTTCAGCAAATTTTGATCGACGTTTTGATTCTTGGTTGGGGTTTGTGTTTGTTTCCTATAGGATTATAGGTTAAAGTTAGAAAAATTCGAAAATTAGTATAGAAGTCAATGGAAAAGAAACACAATGGGAATACATACATTTGATTGGTTGATTAACTTCGCTCTGATTGGTTAGTTTGGTGATCAAACTGCAATCTTGATCCTTAAACTGTAGGGAGTCATTTTTTAAAATATAAGAAATGTATACTGTGAGCGGAATAAAAATGAATGGAATGTTATATATTGCGGTTTTTTTTATCAACTACCCAACAGAAGTTCCCGGATGTAGTTCCCGGATGTAAAGTCCAACAAGTATCCCCCCAATAATACAATGTCAGGTATTATCGAATACCGAGATGAGGCTAAGACGGATGGTGAATTAGACCTCATTGAGGACTTTTTCATGGCCCTCATGACCTCAAAATTCAATGAAGGTATGAGGGATAATAAATGAGGCCTCATTGAGGGCTTTCACATAACCCTCATGGCCTCATACGACAAAAAGGGGTGCCGAAGGCCATATGTTTTCCAAAAAGGGTGCCGAAATTGGGGTGCCTGTGGATATGGTTGTTAAATACCGAGATGAGGCTAAGAGTCGTAGTACATACCTCATTGAGGGATTTTTCATGGCCCTCGTGACCTCAAATTTTGCAACATCAAAAAATTGCGGGATCGCTTCCTTCCAGCGACGAGGACAGCAGCACTTACTCCTGGTAGAACTAACAAGGGAATTTGTGCACAAACTGTCCGCATCAGACTCCCTGAACACGGCATCCGAAGTAGGCGTCCATACCACGGACCAATCCTTATCCAACGTCATCGTACCGTCAGAATTGAATGGGTACGTCAGCGCGTTCGCTGGACTCAGCAGCATTGGAGCACAGTTCTTTTTAATGATGAATCACGATTTTGTCTACGGCGCGCTGATGGTAGGACAAGAGTGTATTGCCGACGAGAACGGATTTCTGATGCTCGCCTGTGGGAATGCGACCGTTTCGGTGGGGGTAGTGTAATGGTTTGGGCAGGAATTTCCTTGCACCATCGAACGCAGTTGATCCTCATCGATGGTTAACTGAATGGTCAGCGATATAGGGACGAAATTCTTAACACTGGTGTTGTCCCGTTGTTCAACGCTAACGTCGGATTGCAGTTATTCCAGGAAGACAATGCCCGATGTCACGCGTATCTGTCGTGACTTTCTTGAGGAGCAGAGCAACGAACTTCTTCCCTGGCCCCACGTTCGCCAGATTTGTCGCTAATCGAGCATCTTTGAGATCAATTGGACAGACGGTTACGACTTCTCATCTTCAGACGTTAGTCGATTTAAGTAATGTTTTAGGGCAGGAGTGGAACGCAATACCACAGGGTGACACCCAGAGACTGATCAGGTCCATGCGCCGTCGATATCTTGCCATCCAATAGGCAAATGGTGGACATAAACGCTATTGACTGCATGTGTGAACTTTTCATTTCACCCCAAGTCTGAATTGCGATGTACTGACGTGACGCTGGCAATAGTAAGAACATGAAATTATGCAAATTCATACAGCTAGACTCGAAATATGAATTTATAATAATTTGTTTGGGATTAAAGTCGATAATAATGAAAAAATGCTCCTCAAAGTTTATCATACTTTCTTTTTTGACTCAGTATATATATACAGATATTTAAGACAGGGGGAGAAGGTTCACCCTTATTTCTTGAGTAGTTGGAAATTTAAAGGCAGTGGTTGGAAAATTCTCGCTTAAGAGGAGGGAAGTAGGAGCTAATGTTTTTCTCGTATGAGATCATAAGGGCCACGAGAAAATGTTCGGCAGATGCGGAGGGGGGAGGGGGCACAGTTGGAAATTCCGAAGGGCTACCCACCCCAACCAAGACCCTCTGACCAAGCCCCTTGTCCAGTGACCCGAGTTCATCGGCCCGACCGCGGTTTGGTTAGGTCGGAGAAATTACAGGTTTTAGTCCCTGATATTCAGAGATTTCGTGTCGAAAGAATCTGGTACTGTAAATTTGAGCCAACCAACAGATTTCTTCGGTAGCTTTTTGAGTCGTGTCGGTCCGCCCCTGCAGAAGAGGGTATCATCCACACCCTAAATCTACACTCTTCCTTTCGCATTCAGACAATTACTTTTCATTACGCATTATTGTTAAGGCACCTGGTCCATGAAAAATAATAAAACCCACCTACTCATAGTGGTAGGGGGCTGATTTAACCAGGGGTAGGTTTTCGTATGGAAGTGTGTATGGGGGGTCTTCTCTGGGCCAAAAGCCACTCGTTACTCATTTTTTTCTGATTAAGAATGGGATGAGATGAAGGTACACTACTACGTTGGTGGGACATGGCTGACAATTTTCGGCAGTGGAAGGGACTTACGAGAAAGTTCTTCCTCTTAATTTCCAAACGCTGTAAGAATATCCTAAGGGAAAGCGGAATTCTTATAAAGATTGAAATCGAAATGTTAGTGATTTTGTAGCATCGATGTACGCATTATTCCCCAAACTTAAGGCATTTTCCTGGAGATTAGTACAAAAAGTTTGAAGGTGGCTTTTTACAATTTTTATCCCAAACACTTTGACAATTTGACTATTATTCTTTGTTGAAACCCTTTTTAAAATATGAAAACGGCATTTTCACTATCTTTTGATGACCTATATTTTTTTTCTGTTCCTTATATCAACCATGTGCGTATCGTGACAAATAATACAGACTATAACCTTTCCATTAATATAAAAGTCTATGGGGTGAGATTTGCTACTTTTTTTCCAGGGAGCAGTAGGGATAATCAATTCTTGCAAATTACTGTAAAAATACATTCGCTAAACAAACAGCCAAAGTGGTGGCTTACTTAGTGTTGGTAGGTGTCATACTGACATATATTCCTCATTACGGATTAACTGTGAAACGGTTGCTTAGAATTTGCTTGCCATAAAAGGCGAAGTTTCCTTTTGTAATTTTTAATAACCGAAAACAACAGACAGCTCTCAGAGCTGTCTGTTGTTTTCGTTTATTAAAAGTAACAGACGGAAACTTGGCTTTTTCTACTGATGTTATAGGTCTTCCTCAACAATTACTTGTTCTTTGTTGGATCTTCCTTCCTCGTCTGATAATTTCAAGGGAGATAACTTTATCGAAAGTAGATTTTCATGACGATGCAAAATCAGGGCTTCTGGCCGTAAAATAACCAACCATAGTATTAATCATAGGCGCTCGTACATTTAACAATTGGGCCCAATAATACTCAGAAGTTTGTTAAACCTTGGCTAGTAACGAGTTTTAAAGGATTTACTTAATACTAACCAATATCACGAGAGTGATAATGTAAGCTGCTGAGAGAACAGAAATATTCTCAACGCTGATATTTCCAGTAGATTGTATATATTTATTTATTTATTGGTGTCTAAGGTCAAATACTTACGCAAAATGGCTAATCATGACCGTGACAGTTTTACGGGACGGGTGGATGAAGCCGGAGTACTCGGAGAGAACCACCAAGCATCGACGAGCAACTGTCAGCTCCTCGACATTCTAACCCTGTTCAAGCTCCGCTCAAGCAGGGCTGCAGCGGTTAAAGACATGTGCACCATCGACGTGCAGTTCGTCTTAGTGCACGGCGTCATCTTGCCCCCATGTAGGCAACCGGCATAAAGTGCCTTGCCCAAGGATACAACGCGGGTCGCCAGTAGATTTTAAAACTCACAGAAAGTTCTCAAAAGGATTACTTGGATCCGGCTATACTTTGCCGGTCAATCCGTCATTTTCCCTCTCAAGTAATTGAAGTCAAACGTTGTTGTAGGCTAGTAGTAGGAGATCTACCCAATCGGGCCCGATTAGATGGATCCCGCAGTGGACCCAGCAGTGATATCATGTGACCTAGTTTCATCATGTTTGGTCGTAATGGTAACCCGTGTAGGTGGCCATCTTGTGATGTCATTCCCAAAATGATACGTGGTCTTAGTGTCCATGTTTTTAAGCTGACATATGTTTCTGTCGTCCATTTTGTATACTGGAGGACGCCATCTTGGTTTCTATGGTAGTGCACGGTTGCTATGTGAACCAAAGGACTACAGCAGGTCAGGATTATCTTCAGAGGGTGCGTTCCTTTCTAAAGGTCAACTTAATTACCCTAAATCCTTGTTTACTTCGTGGAATTACCCAAAATGGACCCAACAATCTTACCAAATCACAAAAGCACAAAATGACCGAAACAAACTTGTAGAAGCCACCATCTAGGGTTTATAATTGTAAAACGTTGTGCTACAAGGCGGGTTCTTTTGTATAATCACCACATAAACCCGACAAGGATCCCAAATCACCCAAAACTCACCGAAACGGACTTTCCAGTATCTTCCATTTTTCCAATAATGGGCGCCTCTGTACTTTGTCTAACCCCTCTTGTTCTCATTCAAGGATTAGTGGAGGGACTATTTCCCATACAGGAGGACCATAAAGTCCTTTCTTGGGCGTGTTTGATTGAGTCGGAATATACTACAGTGGCGTAGATGTACCTTCAAGTTGGAACAGTGTTAGCTTGTTGCTTACTATTTTCAGTTCTTGATCCGAACACCCTAATACATCTAGCTTACCTCCCTACTTTACCACCACGCCAGAAGTTGTGAGAGGGGCATTCGAGCCAAAAAAACCTGACTCGGAATTTAGATAATTTCCGGCGATTTTCAAGTTTATTTTCTCGAGAAATCGACTAAGTCGAATATGAGCCCACATTAGATTTCTCGCTAAATGGGCTCGCATACCACGAGTCAGAAATCGGATGGCAAATGGAATCGCCGAGAGAGAGAGACTACGAAGATCTATCTCGTCTTCTCGATCGAATCTCGGAGATCGGGCGAAATATAAACCTTTGAAAAGCATAGAAAATCTCCGGGTTTGTCCGGTTCGGGCTCAGTCGGGGTCGACCCCCCCCCCCCCCCCCCCCCTTCCACGGGATGGCAGTGGAGATATGCGAAAGCTTCCGAAGCCGTTTCGGGATTTACTAAAATTTCTCAAAACCGTTTCTCATAAAGTAAATTTCAATGTAAAAATGTATCAAGTGCGTTAAAGTGCGTTAACAATTTACTCGATCTATCAGATCTTGCAATTTTCCGATCTTCCCGCTTATGTTTAGTGTTAAACGAATATGAATATTTTACATCATGTAAGAAACCAGCGTCACATCCATAATGAAGATTCGACTGAAAATCGCCGTCATAGAATGTTTGTGACGGACAGGTTGAGTCTTCCTTGTTTTTTGAAAGTTCGACAAATTGTATTTTGAGACTCTAGATTCAACCTCAATAGCCTTGATTTTCAAACTTAGCCCGAGAAAGCCATCGAACTACTACAAATTGCACAGAAACACCATTCCCCCAACACTCTTCGATCATGGATATGCGCATCAATTCACAAACTTCAGGTACTTTTTTGTAGAATAGTATAAATATATCGAAGCTGGTCCCTTTAAGACGGGGATTTATGCAAAAAAGGTTTCTGACAGAGTGGGCAGATCAATTTTTACGCTTTAGGCGTCAAGAACTGGTTATAGTGGTATTACATAGAGTTGGCAGTCCTCGGGTACATTTTGAAATAAGGTATGAAATGGCATTAGTTGTATGTGATATTGTTTTCGTGCCCGATCTTATAATTCTCATTTATGGTCCTGATGTGACGTCATAGTCACGTGGCCCAATGGTGCCATGTTGGGTTGTCATGGTAACCCGTGTGAGCGACCATTCCTTGATGTCATCCACACAGTGATACGTGCTCTTAGTGCGCATGCGCCACGCGTGTTGTTGGGGTGATACGTGTTTTGTATACTGAAATCCACCATCTTATTTTCTATGGTGACACGAGGTAGCTATGTGACCCAATGGCCTACAACAGGACGAGGATATGTTCGGAGAATCTGTTCATTTGCTCAATAGTAAATCTAATTACCCAAATAGACCCGAAAATGTCTCCAAATCATCACAATCTACAGCAAATGCTTTTGTTTGGAACGGATTCCCCCAGAATCCCCATTTTTTCAAATAGGCGTAAATCTAATTACCCAGAATCCTTGGTTACTTCGTAGATTTTCTCAAATAGACCCGACAAGTTTTACAAGTTCGGATTCTTTCAGGATCATCTGCTTCTGCCTATCCTGGTCTATTCTGCAGCTTATTCTCTTCATTTCCTGGCCTGTGTTATCTATGTTATGACTTCCCCGTCCTCCCTGTGAAGTATTCCGACTTCCCTAGATGTGTTTGTGTGCTAGTGCACAATGTGTACGAATCACATGTTGCAAATAGGCACATGCAGTGTGTGTCGATATGTGCTTGTGCACAATGTGCGCACAACACACATACTGCTCTACGACTGATCTCGGTATTTGAGGATACCTGCGACACGGCTCATATACAGCTCGTAACATCTATATGACTCCTATATAGCTTCTATGTAGCTCCTATTGGTTCTGTCATTGCCCTTCATCGTGACTTAAGCTATCTCTCCGAGGGTCAGCCTCTGTTGTAATCACCATTACTATAGTCTCCTACCACCCTTTTAGTCTTGAATCATTACTGCTATCATGTGGTACTACTACAGGCCCGCTAGCTATTCTGACCCTGTTCCAATCTTTGCCCCAGGCCAAGTGTTTAATGAGTTCATTCAGATAGCTCCTTCATCAAAAATTACCTCAGCCTGTCCAGTTGTCATATCGTCCACGAGTTCCAATGTGTTCTCTGTGCCAGTAGGCACACAGAACACATTGGAACTCGAGGGACGATATATAGTACATGCTAGGGTGCCTTACAAATAAGAAACCCTCAGTTGATCTATACCGAGATGTGCTTGTGTGGTAGTGCATAATGTATCGGAACCAATTGCGTAGTGATTGTCATTTTAAATCGTACTGTAATATGTTCATATAATGGGTACCCTCCTCTCTTTTTGAAAACACGTTGGGAATTTCCTCCGTGCCTGATCCAAGAAAATACCTGGAGTTTGTGAAATGATGAACACATAGTTGATAGAAATTCGCTGACTGTTCGAAATTTGTGCTTTTATATGAAATTCCCATATCCTCAGTGTTAAATTTACTGACAGCTTTAGAAAATTAAGGATGGGAGCTAACTTTTCTGTAAATCTCTTCCAATGACGAAAATTGCCACTCATCAACTAAAATCTAGTCCTAGTGTCAGCCAATTCTTTCCTGCCAATTTGTAAAATGTTACTACAAAAAGGATTTTAAAAATATTCCGACAAGTCAAAAATGTTCCGACAAGATATTTGGTAGTGGTGTGGGGGAGGGGTGGACTATTATAATCCCTGATGGGTACGGGTGTGGGATGGGAAAATCTCACCCGAGGGCAAGATATTTGGGCCAGACACGAGGCTTGCAGAGTGTCTGGACCAAATATCTTGTCCCGAGGGTGAGATTTTCCCATCCCACACCCGTACCCATCAGGGATTATTTTTCTTCCCCCACCATACAGCCGTTACGTTAGCCAGAGGTAATCGGCGGTCACGTGCTGATATAATCAACTCATTTGGTATTCGTTGTTTTGAAAAACTAATGACACCATCAGAAAGAGCGTGCAAAAGTTATGTATATGCCAAAGGTATATACCACGAAATCAATTAGGAACGGTGGCATCTTGGGGTTTAAAGAGTTTTAGAGCATCAAACTTTGATCACACGGCATTCTGGTGACGTCAATATGAATTAGTTGGTAGCAAGAAATTGATACGATATGCATAACGTCATAAGAACGTTATAAATGTATAACGTCACGTGGGTGGGGGTGGGATACATCTGTCTCTCCCTGCTATCTCACCCTGGATAGACGTATGTTACACGTGCAGTGGGGGGGGGGGGGAGAAATCGCCGATCCCGGTTCCCCCGCTCTACGCCGTTGCGTTCAGAAAATCTTCATCCTCATCGGGGGTCGGGCGGTGGCGGAACAAAGTGTGTGACACAACGTATGAGGTGTGTGTGGGGGGGGGGGGGGGGGTACCCAGGTGTCAAAAACGTGTTTTCTCCAGATCATGCACATTTTTTCCTTATTTATCCATTTTTATAGTGTAATTTGTCCCAAGACAGCATCACCATGCATTGCATATATTTGCATACCAAGCATACGGCATTCTGAGCAGTATAAATGCATCCAATGACAGGACACTTGAGTGATTGTCACTGGAACCCATGTGGAGACAGGGCTGGGTGTCGTGTGGACAATGGGATAAAATGCATGCATTTTTTCCAAACTATGTCTGCTTTGAAAACAGTACATGGGTTTTCATAATTTAGCAACTAGTTTCCACATTCAAACTAATGTAATACACAGAGATTGCAGAATAATGAAGATATCCCTGGATATTTCCCTTTGTGTGCTATTGTGAGGTTACAGTTGTTACTCTCGTGCATACCCTAACTGTCTAGACTTATCTTGAGAGTTGTTGCAACCCAAGTTCACCATTGTGAATTCCACCACAATGTCCAGCATAGGAAATATTTGATAAAAACAGTTATTGCCTTCAGTCTTTTGTAATCACAAGGAAATAAATAAAACTTTGTTTGTTTATTAATTGGCATGAAAATGAAAGAAAAGGAAATAATAAAATCATCAGCGGTATGTCGTCACATCAACTTGCTGTTTATAAAATATCACTCAACCTGATTCAACATCATAATAGAATTGTCATTGTTCATATATTTGTTACTGCTATTGGAATTAACTTATCAGCTCTGGTGTCAATCTTAACTGGTAGAGACCTAAAATAATTTCCTGACCACACAGGACACAGAGTTTTTTCATCAAATATTGCTCTCTAACATTTCATTGGATAGTGCCTTGGGCAACATTGGAAAAAACACATCCGAACAGATTCAGAAAACTAATAAGTCATATACAGATTACATGGACAACAATGTCTCCAATAATCTTTATTTAATACCCACAAATCCCACAGAAGTCAACCGAGTAGTAAATAAAATGAAGCCAAAATTATCTAAAGACTGCGATGACATCACAACCTGTCTTCTTAAGCATAAGATAACCGAAGTATTGGATCCTCTAACACATGTAATTAACAACTCTTTCCTAAACGGCAAAGTACCAGACAGGATGAAGATCGCGAAGGTGATATCCATATTTAAAGCGGGTGACGAGCACAGCTTTACAAATTACAGGCCTATCAGTACACTTCCGGTATTCTCAAAAGTAATGGAAAAACTCATGGAAGTGACGCTAGCTAGTTTCCTCAATAGGTGTAATATTTTATACCCTCACCAATATGGGTTCCGAAAGCGACATAGTACTATTCATCCAGTTCTTCAGCTCCTTAAAAGCATCGCAATAGAAAATAATAAACAAGAAAAAAACAGCACCTTAGCACTGTTCCTGGATTTGTCAAAGGCCTTTGACACCATAAATCACGAAATACTATTAGGTAAACTGGAAAAATATGGCATCCGAGGTGTCACCAACAATTGGTTTAGAAGTTACTTGTCCAACAGGTCTCAATATGTCACGTACGGAGAACACTATTCTTTTTCTTTTATAAAAAATGATATAAGTAACTCAACATCACTCCATCTTTTATCATTTGCCGATGACACCACTGCACACTTCCCGGGCTCCGATAATAATCCCATTACACCGTATTTCAATGACGAGCTCCAGAATCTATTCGAACCAGTTAATGCTGAATGCTAAGAAAACCTAGTACATCATACTTAATCCAAATAAAAGTAGGAACAATAATCTTTGTCAAGAGGTAAAAATAAATAACCAAAACATTAACAAGGTTGGGGCCACCGAAGCAGAAAAATCTGTGAAATTCTTGGGAATTAGCATTGATGAACATTTATCCTACAAGGCTCACATATCCCGATTATGCTCGAAAATAGCACGCGCAATCTATAGTCTAAACAAAGTTAAAAATATCCTCCTCCACGGAGCTCTGAAAACATTGTATTACGCCCTCATACATAGCCATTTGGTATACGGAATACAGACATTGGGCAACTCAAGAGCTATCAAAAAACTAGCTGTCCTGCAAAAACGTTCAATAGGAATAATTAATAACAAAAAGTACAATTCTCATACAGATCCCCTGTTTAAAGAAAACCAAATACTCAAGGTTGATGATTTGTTTAGGCTACATGCACTACTGTTCGTGTTTGACTGGCAGAACGGCAGATACGGTGTCTTTCAATGGTGTATTTAAAATTACTGACAATCCATCTGGTAGGGGAACTAGACAGTCGGGCCTCCTATACACAGAAAAAACACGGACCCAAACTCTGGATAAATTTCCTTTATATTCCTTCCCGAAACTATGGAATGCTCTGGACGACACAACTCGAAATATTAGCGACAGAAGCATGCTTAAGAACAAGTTAACTTCCACATTCATTTCCTCATATTCCAGTTATGTCAGCTGCAACAATCCCTACTGCCCTGATTGCACTTCGTAAACTTCGTAAATTGTCAAAGTCGTGGTCCGCGTCTAAATCTGAAATCCTCGTCTTGTGCAACCTGTCGCGCTTCCTCCTTACAGTGGTGCTATGTAAAATACTATGTAATGCCCTGTTAAACTTTGTTAATGTACCAGAGAACGCTCGCTAAAGTGGTAATAATGAACAATCACACACCTAAACCACATCAGTTGGTCGATACAAAATTTGTTAACGTGGAGCTGTTCATATTGATGGTTGATCCAATCTTTGTTGCCTTAGTTCACTTTATTAGTGTATTTAAATGACAGGTGTCATAACATCTTTGGATACAATTAAGAATTTGCAAATAAAAGTCTAAACAAATAAAGCATAACATTCGTCATCCTACGATGATGATGCAGCTAACGTAGACACCACGCCCAAACATCATGACCAACCTCTTTGTCGCAGTCTAAGCGATACGAACTTCACGATGGGACTTGTTCCCGCCCTCGGGTGTTATGATAAGTAGTGGAGGGAGTCCTATAGGCAGGTTGCTTCTTGCCTACCTTGAATCACCGTCTTTCCGCTGGCGAAAATGAAACACTAATACTCTAATCTCAGAAAAGTAATGATTCGATCGTCATTCTCCACCATGTGTCACATAATTGGCTCTCAGTTCATTCTTTCAGTCACAGTCTGTTTGCAATCACCCCATCTTCTTCCAGGGGGTGGCAGGTAGACAGCCAATCTGGCTATCCCACTTCCCACGGTATACTTCTCATTACATTTGTGCAATATGTTTAGTTGTAACCATTTTACATGTATGTGTACCGTGAATAAAGAATCTGAATCTGAATCCAATCAAATGTGACAGATCAATGTGTCTTGGCTTCCAGAACTCTACCAGTTAATTGTCTGAGTTATATCTGATGACGGGTATTGAACATACATTGATGGTATTGATCATGTACATCACATTACATATTATTATATTGATTTGCAAAACAATTCAGATTCTGTTTACCTGCAAAACATAAGCTTTTGGTGTGGAGGGTGGGAGGTGGGGGGGGGGGGGTGTCAAAAATGTCCTCTTCAATAAAAACTCGATTTTATTGTACCGCTGTGTCAAAATGTGGTAAATTTCAGAGCTACATTTCCTCTATCGTTCTGTTTAGACTGTACAGGATAGAATAAGACTTCACGAGGAGACAAGCTCTAAATAGAAGCTCGAAATACTGTCATTACTAATTGGTGACTGCAGCATCAACTTTTGAAGTACAGTAGCTTTTCAACTTGAAAGTACCTTTTCTGTCAAAATATTCATATACAAAAATATTCACATGCACAAATTTATTTTGGAACTCACTTTTCTCTACAGCATGGTGACCATCCTGCTGGGAGAAGTCAGTTCAAAAAAAAAATTTTTGGAATTCACATCTCCCTGCAAGATGATGGCAGGTGTTAACAAGAAAGAAAATGAAATATGAATAGTTTTGCAGAACAGGTATTTTCAAAGGTACTGTAATTTGGTGCTTAATGATATATTTTGTGATACACGATGCAAACAATCCCGATAAAAGCGAGAGAGGGAGGGGAGACAGAGAGTAAAACTTACGTCGCAGCTGCCGCTTCCTAAATACTCTACTGCCCGATCAACATACATACATACTGTTGATTATTTCGTATGACAAAGTATGTCACTGCATAATACAGTTTAACTTGTACGTGGTCGATGTACACAATTTCAGGCCTCACGCAATCGAATATCTAACTTAAATGTTAAACTGTAAAGTGGACTGTGAATTTAAACTGTGCAGCGGAGAGCCATCCGTGGATCATTTCCAATCATATTGCAAAATGTATGTTGTATCATTGATAAAAACAGTCTTTTGCCATGCTTTCGGCCGGAGCCTTCATCGGGGTTTCTTTGAGGTGACAAAATAATCTTGGCACAGACAAGATTTACTAAATGACGGAGGAGATAATAAAACATTTCTGGCGCTACTTGGGTGGCGTACCTATTGAAGGTAGACGTTCTTCAGCTCGCAGTGCCAATATTATTGCACTTGCTGTTAAAACTTGTTCATTCATACGTCTGCAGGCGTTCTGTCCACAATTGCTCCTCTTTCATTAATCTTTCTCTCTTGCCTCCATTTACACATCCCAAAACCGCAACATTAATATATTCCACTCGCTTATGCCCATTTTCATTGAAATGCCCATACACTGGTTTCTCACAATGCAGTATAACATCTCTCATATACTCTGTCAGTCACTCTTCTTCCAGTTTCACCTTCACAAACTGCTGTTTCACATTTATTACACATCAGTTCATAAATAACATTCTTGACATTACAGTTAACATTACACTTCGCTCTATACATTATGTTCTTTCCCGTAGACCTGAAACGGTTAACCGATTAATCGAGTAACCAATGATCAACATCTTGATCGATCCAACAAGTAATTGATCGATTAACCGTTACTTCTGAACTACTGTATTATATGGGTCAACAAAGGAAGAAACTTGCTCCAAAACAGGCAAACATTGTCACACTGACTCACATCAATTATATGAGACAGAGTAAGGTATGCAAGTTGGATGCTGGCATACTTGTTCACTTGCATGATCATCATACTGTATCAGTGGCTGGTCATTCTTAACCCTTTCTCTATTGCGGTTAGCAGACGATAGTTGCAAAATAAATTCATTAATTACTAAAGAAAACATCTTAACCGTTTCAGCTGTACCCAACACATTGGCTCAATGCAACTTCCACATAACATATCGAACCCTAAAATGGTCTCCAGTATAGAGCTACACGCTCTATGAATGCCCCAGATTCGCTCTTATATAACAGTAACTTTTGCAAAATGTGCTCGGAGATGGGAGGCTTAGTCCTAACTAGGGCGCTCCGGCTGTTACCACCTCCATGCACTCCCCTTCAATGGAGTTCGAAAAGGGGTAATAACTTGAGGGTTCCAGTTAAGAATAGGAGAGACCTCTACACACAATGGTCTTTCAGATATCATCCCCCCCCCGCCTAAAAAGACTGGCTAGCCCCCCCCCCCCCCCACCCCCCCACCCCACCCCCTATAGAATTCTGGCAATGCATGAGGCTCCCACATTTCAATACTTTAATTAATGAAGAAGGGGGCACGATGACGCTGTGTACTACGGCGTACTGCACGTCGATGGTGCACATGTCTTCAACCAATCTAACCCTGCCTGTGCCGCGGTGCAGAGTTCAGAGTTACGATGTTGGAGAGCTGACAGCTGCTCGTCGTTGCTCGGTGGTTCTCTCCGGGTACTCCGGCTTCCTCCACCCCGTAAAACTGTCACGGTCACGATTAGCCATAGTTCATAAGTATGTGACCTTAAACACCAATAAATAAATAAATAAATAAATAAATAAATAAATAAATAAATAAATAAATAAATAAATAAATAAATATTAATGAAGAAACAGGGTGACTGTTTACAAGTTTGTTTAAAGCATGTCCATTGGGTCATCCTTACGGGTGCCGAGAGCATAACTAGTGCTGAGCCGGGGTTTTTTTTGGGTTTTTTTCTTTGTTTTTGTTTTTGTTGTTTTTTGTTGTTGGTTTTTTTTTGGGGGGGGGGCGGGGGGGGGGGCGGGGGGGGGCCGTTCGGTTCCGGTTTTTGCTCCAAACCGGAAAACGGAACCACAAGAGCTTTTTCTATTTCTCAATTGAAACTACTCTACAGGGAAATGCTTGAAGTTTGTTAAATCAGGCGCGTATCAATGATACAACTTCGCTTACATTTCGAAATTCCAATTTTTGTATGAAATTCTCAGAGATGGACAAGCCGTATGGTCCACCTGGACAGTTCCCGGTTGGCCTCCTATTGGGTTCCCACTGCCCCCCCCCCCCCCCCCCAAAAAAAAAAAAAAAAAAAAAAAAAATGAAGCAGCTCAACACCTGTTGGTACGTGAAATTTCGTGAAAATGATCAAAAAGCGAAATAGATCTGATTGCACAGACTGTCGGTATATCGAAATGGTCTCTGTGTGGACTGCCATTGGCAGTCCACATAGAGGACATTTCGATATACCGGCAGTCCAGTCTGTCATTGATCACTCAGATGAAAGGAAACAACGTTCCTTCAATTTCAAAAATCAAAATGTTCTCCCATTGGGCCGAACGATGGTCTTCCCGATGAATCCCCCCTCCCACCCCCGGTAGAATCATTTTTATCGAATGATTGATGATGAAAATGATACAAAATATCATCGAAATGTCCTCTATGTGGACTGCAATTGTTTACCCAGATGCGAAGAAGTGCGGCTACCCCCCCCCCCCCCCTCCCCCTTTGTGCAATCCCCGGTGGTTTTGCCTGGCCAAGTCCGTCCCTGGAAATTCCCATACTCTTTGTGTTATATTTATTGACAACTTCAGAAAAACATAATGGCAGTTAAATGTTCTGTAAATACCCGCCAATGACGAAAATTGTCATCTATGTTGTGCTGGACGTTTTTTCTGCTTTTTTTCTCTCTCTTTTTTGTTCGGTTCCGCTTTTTATTAGTTTAAATAAAATTTGTTCAATAAGTATGCTATATGTTGCAAGATTGAACACCAAAAAGGTAATAGAATAAAAAAGTGAACATAAAGAATATAACATATACCAACAAAAGACCACATTGGTATGTAATGGGGGGATCTGACAGAAATCTAGGAGCGGAGCCCTCCGACAACATCGACTTCAGAATATCTAAAAGCGCACTCCATGCAGCCATGCCTGAGTAGAGGTTAAATAGCAATAGCGACGAGCTGCACAAACTGTGTTCACAGTCCCCATCACAGATAAGATACCATGGCTGTTGGGTGCTGCGCGGGTCTTGACCATGGCTGTTGGGTGCTGCGTGGGTCTTGACCCTGCCCGACCAAATCATAAAGATGACATTGCAAAATCACACTACACTCGGGCACACTCGGACGAAACTGACTCCAGAACCGATACCAACACACACACACAGTCACACCAGAATGGATACAGGAGGCAACTGCGACAAGATGCATATACCCTGTTAACTGCACTCCCCACAACGCCCCGGCTGCAAGAACAGTCTTAAATGACGCTGCGCTGTTAACTTGTTTCCACTGATGTCGTATTTTTATTTTAATACACACACTGACATACTCTTGAGGTTAACAAACCAATCAATCTGACTGTACTGTAAAATTAACCCTGATCTATGCATTCTTAAAAATACTACTCCTTTTGGTTGTTACTATCTGGGATTGGCCCTCACAACCGACAGATTGTGTGCTCAACTAACCGGCAAGGGGATGACGGCAAGGGGATGACATTTTTAAAATGTTCCAAGAAAGCATGACTAGTATTTTCATGAAATGGCTCTGCGAATCTTGGAGGATTCGATTTGATTCGATATCGACACGAAAATTCGATCCGATCATCATAGATTCAAGATTTACGAATCGAGGTGGCGTGTGATCAGCGATTTCACAAACAAGGTGAAGTGCACAATGTTCGAACGGGTTTGTGCACTTAGTTGTTCTGTTTAGATGCAGTGTGACTCTGGTGTGTTTTCTTCATATCCAGGAACTGTATTCAAAATATATCTGTCACTGATTATATAATTATTACAGTTAATAACCATATCGGGTTCTGTCATCAAGCCATCTGTGGAAATGTAAATAAGTGCGGAAACGGCAACTTATCAGTTGGCTGAAGCCAGTTCTTTGGGCCCCATTGACCTTCATGTTGGTCGTAGAGATGGAACGTGTATATAAGACGCGACTTTTGTGAGCGGTTTCTTTCACTCTTGTGGACTACCAGTCCATTTAGCAAAACCAAACTACCTTTCTTTACTTCCACCGGTATGAAATCACTGTCCTTATATTCTCGTGGAGAGTTTTCAAATATACCGCTTTTTGTACTCTTCCCTATATACCATTCTGGATTCCGTATGAATCGGTAATTATTGTGAAGACCTTGTTTATGAGATCCGAGAATAAACTGTAGACATCCATTGTCGAGGGTAGCGTCTTCTAACGCGATCCAGAATCCAGTTAGTTTCATCGGTGTCGTGTATAGATAACTTGAATCTTGATGTGGATATACTGCCCCTCCAATCCGTGGTTGCTTGAAAATGCACATACCCAGCGGCACAACTGGGTCAACTAATTTTAAGGAACGCGTCAAATCTTTCACTTTTTCACTGAACGTGATTTTACGGCAACACGGAGCGTACACATGCAGAGCGTGCCCTATCTTATTACAGCCAGGTGTTTTTCTACTGTTAATTTTCTGTTTTCATCTAAAACCCCTTCTTCGTAAAAGAAACGAATTTTATCTCCGCTGGTAATGAAATAATCACCCCTTGCGTCATCCGTTCTGTTCTCATTGTGATGTTCGTTTGGATCCATATCTTCAACCAGCTGATAACACTCCGACTTCAGTTTGGCAATTTCCGCCTCGGTTAAAAATTCCTCTATCACAAGGAAACCGTCAGTGTCGAATTGTTTAAGTTTATCCTCGGACGCCATGATTTAGCAGCCTGTGTGAAAGATTATCCTGTGAAAAGATAGAATAGAAAACTGTTAGAAGAATACAAACGCGGATCAAGACCGTTGTTGAACATGGGGCGGTTATTATCCGCTAAATTCATAAGTTAAATGTATCGTGTCAGCTGAAAAAGACTCCTCGAAATAGATAAGGGTAGCATGGTATTGTCACAAAAACACCACAGTAAACCAAATTTTACCGTGGTGTTTAGGGGAAATACCATGGTTTAACATTGTGTTTTGGGACAGTCTCGTGGTTTTCTATGACAAGGTTATATCGATTCGTACTGTATCGGCTTCGAAAATCCTAGTAGATTCTCACTACAGTCGTGATGAACTGTACAAGGTCGTATGAAGATCGTGTGAGGGTTGTGTAAGGTCGTGAAAGAAGCCGATTCAGGGCGATTTTTAAAAAAAGACAATCGTGGTCAATCGTGGAAATTTGAATCCGTGGCTATTCTTGAACATTCGTACAAAAAATCGCAAAGATGTGACTGGGTCTTTACTACCTGTGAAAAGCCCAAATGTTAAATTTTAGCTTTTAACCCCACTACCGGTGTAAAGCTTCTACTGCAGCTAAAACGTTTTCAATTGGAATTTCGTTACAAAACTTTACACCTATAGTAGGAACTACACCCAACTTGACCTTTAATTTGCCGATTTCAATATAGTCACACTTCGCAGTGTTTCATTCAAACATTCGACATTTTGTTGTACTATTTACTGAGTGCAATGACTTTTTAAGTTTGAAATACCTACAATTAAATATTTAAAATATTGTTTAAGAATTGTTAATAATAATTTGACCGAAAAAGAAAAGTAAATTCAATCAATTTTGACAATGTGCCTAGCTGTCAATCAAGAATTCACGCGTAGCCAGAAGTGCAGCCCACCGGCAAAACAAAAGCCATGTGTTTGGGATAGTAAGTATCGTTTTTTATCCATTTTAAGTGACAAAATCGATTATCTATTAAGAGCATGGTATAAATAAAACAAATAGGTATTAGGGCCGGTAATCATATTTTAAACCATTCGTAGAAGAAGGGTTTTAACCACTCGGCTGAGTCTCGTGGTTAAAATCCTTATCCTACTCGTGGTTTAAATCTGATTATCGTCCCTAGTACCTATTTATTCTATATGTTAAATTTAGGATATAAAAAATAAATACTTTTGTACTATTGTCTGTGAAAAATTACATACAAAATACATCGATAAAGTTGATAGGCATATTTTGTTTTTCAGATTCATACGCTAACATCCTTTGAACCAGTAAGGTTTATATTCACTCAACCCAGTTGATTTGTCTTGAATTTTAACCCAACTCATTTAGAGTGTAAAAGGTCTTATGCTCAAACAGAAAGAGGTACCCAGAGGCGAATCTAATATTATAGCGTCCGTGGAAATATTTTCCACCCATGGAAAGTGATAAGTCCTCGGCGGCGGTACTGTAATAAATACAATTCTGTTAATATCTGATCCTGGCAGAAATTATGCAACAATAAGCTCGATATAACATATTGGGCCTGTGACACCAGCGCCATGTTACTAGCTTCTGTGAAACGTCTAGGCACTTTGGTACTTCTTTATGCCGAGACTATGAAAAAAGTATCAAATCGGTGCCTGGGCGTTTCAAAGAAACTACATGCAAATGAGAACGGTTAGGTGTTAAAACAACTTACCCTGTTCCTAAGCCAGAGAGAATACTATGTATCGAGGTAAGTGAGGTCGCCCCATTTTATCGTAATATTCAAATCTTTAATGAGAGACAGTCCCTCAAATGGAACTGGCAAATTTCTTCGCACCCCCCCCCCCCCCTTCCTGGCTACGCACCTGACAAGTGGGTCTAGATTTCATAAATATAACACCGTGAAATCAATTCCGAATCAAGAATCAAGAAAAATAAATGAAAATAAAGTCCGAAAATCTTTTTCAACTTGTAAGATTCTACAATGTTGTCGGGAGAAAATCGGATAAACAGTTTCGACCAAATTGCAGCCTAGGCGCCATCTGACCCCTTTGTTAATTGCAGTAGTATACTGTCTTCAAACGCCATATTACACTTTATATTGCAAACAAGAGTAACTATGTTTTAAACAACTTAACCTGATACATCGTACACTCTATGGCTAAGCCACAGAGAGTATGATTTATCTAACAATCATTTTGGCTTGAAAACCACGAGAAACGGTACTTATCTATTGACTAAAGTGAATTTTTTGATTTGATTGGTTGATAGATACGTGGTATGAGGCCATATTCATTGAAACCCACGATTCGTCCGCCCAGCCACTGACAAATTTCCTACACCCAGTGGAAGCCTCGTTCCGAAATCTACAAACTGTCCATACCCCGTAGAAGACGCGTCATTCCAGTTTTACAGTGTACATGTATTCTATTTTAATTTTTTATCTCCAAAATATAGCTCATGACCCCTTATTGGAATGAGCTTGTCGAGTACCCTTCAATGTGGGGTTCATAAGCTATGTTTTTGAGACAAAAAAGAAAAAAAGAAATTCAATAATTTTTTTATACTAGTCATATCGGCATATTTTCACAAAAACTCTTTTGCACAAAAATTCCACAGAAACCTGTATGGCTCAACAATGGAAGATAAAAGATCTCATGCTGTGTGTGTTCACACATGAAATAGATTGTACTTCTAAAACGGAAAGTCAATAGATAAATTCGTTACCCCGTGTCTGATCACGTGGTACGGGTTTTTACCTACTCGAAGCTAGCCGTATCCCATGAGGCCGAGCAGGTAAAAACCCGTACCACGTGATCAGACACGGGGGTAACTAATAATATCACATAATGTGACCTCATTCCGTATCATATAGACGACCCATTCTGATTGCGTATCATATAGACGACTCTTTCCCTGAACACAACGGGCTATCATAACAGGCGCATGAATACATTCTATGAGCGTTTCGATGATCGACTTGGCTGGTCGCTTTCAAAACAAAACGAAATTCTTTACAATTAGCGACAGAACTATTAATAGCGAATGACCCCCCCCCCCCCCCCCCCCCAACACACACACACGATATTGCACACATGTTAGTTCAAGCGTATTGTTACAGTAAGTGACATTGAGAGTGAATAGTTTTACCACGCAATTTTGAAAGTTTGCAGTGACCGCGTTACTCGTTGCTTGTTAAAGTGCACAACAACATTGTTCAATAAAATATGGGTCTTTTTTAAACATTTTCTCGCCCAAAATTATGTCCCAAAACTGTATTAATAATTTAAGATTTAATCTGTTTATGTGACAGAATTGTTAGGTAAATGAATTATCATGATAACGGGCATGTCCTGTGATTTGCATCAGATTCGAGGTGGTGTCCAGAATGGGATGTCAACGAGCCGGCTTTGCCGGCGAGTTGTGGTCCCATTCTGGCCACCACCTCGAATCTGATACAAAGCACAGGACATGCACATTATCATGATAATCTGTATGTATCGGAATAAGTCAGTCCTTACTCTAAATCGACTTTCTATAACGTCATATTCCTTGAAATTATTAGACAAGCGAGGAAGATCCGATTAGGATGTAAGTAATTGTTGAGAGAAATCAGTAGAAAATAAAGACAAGTTTCCGTATGTTTCTCTTAATAAACCAAAACAACAGATAGCCCCGTGATGCTTCTGCCTGCTGTTTTCGTTTATCAAAAGTTACCAAAGGAAACTTGACTTTTTATGCCAAGCTAATCAGACTCAACTACTTCTTTAAGAATATCTATCATTATTTCCAAATGAAACAAAAAACTGCATGTTGATTGGCTGAGAGGTACGGTGTAACTAGCAATCTACAGTGGCTTTTTTACATCGTGTTTAACCATGGTGTAAAAACAAAAAGAAACAAGAGCAAACTATATGGCTAAAAAGTACCCATTTTTAATTATTAATTTATACCTTCTGATCGGTTATGTTAGAACAAAAATAAAAATACAGGAAATTTAATATTTATGTGCAATAAAATATTACAGATATGGATGTCATTGGAACTGGCTCATTGAGCCAGTTCCAATGACATCCATATTTGTCTGGTTTTATTTAAGAAATTTGCAAAGTGCAAATTTTCTGTCACTTTTTGCCCACAATGTAGGTTAAAGTATTAAGTACACCAAAATTCTTGGAAATAAATCCGTTATCCTTGTGTTTTCCAGGGTGTATGGGAATTTACACCGGTTTGGGAACTCATACACCCTTCGCCTCAGGGTGTATGAGTTCCCAAACTGGTGTAAATTCCCATACACCCTGGAAAACACAAGGATAACTAATAATATCACACCTACAAACACAAAGTAAGCGTCCACTTTGTCCCTTTGTTTAACAAATGTGTTTTTACAGTAATTTGCAAATCTTTATGCTTCCCTGGGGAAAAATAGCAAATCTCAAGTACTAGACTTTTATATTAATGTAAGGGGGCGCGGTGGCTCTGTAGGTAGAGGTACAGGCTGCAAGCCGAGAGGTGCTTGGTTCGAATCTCACCTGCAGCAACCGCGTTGTGTCCTTGGGGAAGACACTTCACCCCCATTGCCCATGTGGGGGCACGGTGACGCTGTGCACTAAGGCGTACCGTACGTCGATGGTGCACCTGTCTTCAACCAATGCTAACCCTGCCTGTGTGGAGTTAGTATGTTGGGGAGCTGACAGTTGCTCGCCGTTGCTCAGTGGTTCTCTCCGGGTACTCCGGCTTCCTCCACCCGAAAAACTGTCGCGGTCATGATTAGCAATTGTGCAGAAATATGTGACCTTAAACACCAATAAATAAATAAATAAAAATAATATTAATGTAAAGGGCAGTGCCTGCATTATATACAACAATGCGAATGCTGTTGATACGATGAACAGAAATAACGCTACTGAATATCAAGAGATCCTGAAAGCGCCTTTTTCTTATTTTTAAATGCGTTTCAACAGAGAATAACAGTCAAACGTTCAAACTGATTGGGAATAAAAACTGCATTTTTATACTAATCTAAGAAAATGTCTCAAGTTTGTGCAATGATGCGAAACTTCATTTTTAAAATGAAATTTCCATGCCCTCATATAAAAATTGAAGTTTCGCATCATTGCACAAACTTGAGGCATTTTCGTGTCGAGTAGTGTTAAATACACAGGCAGCTTTATGAAATTAAGGAGAGCTTGGTATCCTGTAAATCACCCCCAATAATGAAAATTGTCATCTATGTGAGGTCGCCCCTTTTTATCAAAATTTTCAAATCACAAACTGGAAGAGTCCATCTTTGTAGAGAGGTGCAGTTACACCCCTCGAACCTCCAATGGCCACGCGCCTGCTACGCTGGTAACAGTTCAGAGGTATTGTGAAAATGATCGACGGGAGAATGGGGTGTAAACCTGCTTTGTATTTAAGAAGGCCTTCTCCATTCTTCGCCTTTTTCTCTCTCTTGTTCGAATGTAAAGTTTAAACAATCCCCTATATCGTTGTCTAGTGCCCCCCCCCCCCCCCCCCCCCCCCCATTTTGTTTTTTAAGTACGCTCACACTGTTTCGTTTGTGTTGTGCTCGATGTGGGCGTTGTATCTCTTCATCTGCAATGCGTTTTGTATGTGGTGGTGGAGTGTTACAAAGCCATATAGATAGGACAATGGTAGTATAGCAGGGACGTTTAGGGGCTGATTACCAGGAGATTTGGGGAGCAGCTAGTGTTAAATTTTCAAAGGAACCGGAGCTCTGCGGGAGCCACTTTTTCCTGTGCAAAACACCAGCTCCGTCCAGCTAGATCCGGCATATGGGGTACGCAATGCATACAGAGTGTACTATGGTATATATAATGGTATGTACATGGGTATGGTTTGGGATCTATAGTATGGGTATGTGATGCAATATTGATGGGGAAGGTGGAGTTTCTTGAAGTGTTTCGTCGCGAAACGGTTGACATTGCTATTGACGTCGCGACGTCAAGGTGCGCGCGCGACGTCATAGCACGTTGACCGCTGTTGTCCACTGTACAGTCCTAAATTACCTTGTTCGGGTCAGGGTGTGTCGGGTTTCTCGTACTGGACTGACATGCTGGCAAAGTATAGGCGTTGTATAACCCTGTAGGTTCGTTGTTAGCACTTGGTACTTCTGACCCACCTAATGTTTATACTATCCTATTGCTGGTATAGGTTGAATGAAATGCTTTGCCAGGTGGCATTGAGGGGTGGCTGAGTGTAATATTTATTTATTTAGTTATTTATTTAATGGTATTTAAGGTCACATACTAGCTAATCGTGACCGTGGCAGTTTTACGCGTGGAGGAAGCAGGAGTACCCGGAGATAACCACCCAGCATCGACGAGCAACTGTCATCTCCTCAACATTCTAACTCGGTTCAAGCTCCGCTCAAGCAGGGTTACAGCGGTTGAAGACATAAGCACCATCGACGTGCAGTACTCCTTAGTACACGGCGCCATCGTGCCCCCGGTAGGCAACCGGGATAAAGTGCCTTGCACAAGGACACATCGCGGGTCGTCCCGGACGGGGATCGAACTCGGAACCTCTAGCATAAAAGTCCAACAGTCTACCACTGAGCCACCATGCTCCAGGCTGAGTGTAATGTATGGTTATCTAGTACTTTGGTATAGTATGGGAGTTAAATACTCCAGTAGGTCCCTTGTTAGCCCTTGGTAGTACTAATCCATCTAAGGCTTTATATTATCATATGGCTGAAATAGGAAGTGCATAATGCTAGGTCAAGCGGTGTTGTAGGGTGGGTAGGGGTAAGGCATGGATTTCTAGTGTGGTAGTACAGGATGTAAGATCTGTACTCCCGCTGGTTCAGTTGTAGTCCTCAGTACGTTTGATCCACCTGAGGCATTATACTGTCCTACAGTTGGGATAGGTAGTGCATTATGCTAGGTCAAGCGGTGTTGTGTGGTGTGCGTGATTGTCTAGGATGGCAGTATAGTACGCACGGTCTGTTGTATCCCTGCTGGTTCCATGTTAGCCCTTGGTACTAATCATCCACCTACGGCGTTATACTGTCCTATATTGGTAAGGGTAATGCTAAGTTACGCAGTGTTATGCTTGGTTGTCTGGTACAATAGTATAGGAGGAACTTTGAGTGCCCTATAGGTTTCCTGTTATCACTACATAACCACCTAATGGGTTGTACTATTCCGTTCCGTGGGTAGAGTGTACACTGCAAAAAATATAGGTTCTCTTTAGAACCAAAACTGGTTCTAATCTTGTCCCTGAGATGGAACCAGTTCTGTTTAAACAGTATTTATTTCAAATCAAATAAATTTACCAAGATTAGCATTCAATTTTGAAAGAATATTACATGAACTGGAGTAGATTCAGCAGTAGACTTGGAGCTTATTCAACGCAGTCGACAAACATTTTGAAAGAAAGGAGATATGAACAGCTGGCATATCGAACCAGTTTTGGTTCTGTATAGAACCAAAACTGGTTCGATATTACTGTTCATATCTCCTTTGCTTAATAAAGATTTGAGACAACCTCGAATAAGCTCTAAACTTACGGCTGAAACCCCCTCAATTTATGTTTAATTTTGTTAATATTTAATGTTAATCTTTATAAATTTATTTGATTTGAAATAAATAGTTTAAACAGAACTGGTTCCATCTCAGGGACAAGATTAGAACCAGTTTTGGTTCTAAAGAGAACCTATATTTTTGGCAGTGTAATGCTAGGCCAAGTGGTATTGTGAGGGTTGGGTAAACCTTGGTTTCTAGTATCATAGTAGAAAATGGATGGCCTTATGAACATTCTAAAACTTAGCAGAGTGTAGAGGTCGTGATTTGAGATAGCACACCTGAAGTACTGCTAGAGGTCAGTAATAATAGTAAGTTTAAATCATAGGACAAACGATGGTGACATGGGATAAGTCAACAGTAGTGGCCTAGATGCCAGGAACTGGACAGGCGCAAGGAACTTTAAGTATTCCCCAAAATATATCCTCCTAAAGGTATCCTCCCATAGTAAGTCACCATGTCAGAGGTACACTGATGAATATACGAGTCGTAAGATGAGTCACTCGTAACGTATTTCATCGATTAGATTCTAGTCGTTTGAGCAATCTGATGTAGCAAGGAACAGGGACGCCGGAGCGAATTTCGGATTGGGAGGGGGGGGGGGGGGCTAGGGAAGTAATTGATAAGATTACGCCCATCACACAGGCCGCCTGTGTGTGTGTTGGTGGCGGGGGGGAGGGTGGGGGCATAATCTTATCAAACGCGAACTGCGTATATTTTTCATATCATGCCAAAAATTGAGTTTATTAACACTCAGTATACAAACCACGAATACTATTCTCGATTGAGACTCAATCGAGAATAGTATTCGTGGTTTGTATACTGAGTGTTAATAAACTAGGGTCGGCCCGTCATGCCCTTACCCCCCCCCCCCCCAACCCCCTCCACCCCCCCCCCCCCCCTCCCAATCCGAAATTCGGTGTCTGGCATATTGTTTCTGTCATGAACGGCCAATTTCTCACAATTCCAAGCGTTCGTGCCCATTATCCACGCAAGTTGTCTTAATCAAATACGTTATTTACTGGCTTTTGACCGAGAATTCTTACTACGGAATGAAATATTTGAAAGGTTTTTTTCGGTAAAACTTAAGTTGCGCTGAAATCAGTCCATAGCTTTTTAAAAGTTTTTGTCTGATGAATGCATCTAATCAATCAATGTATTTGAGTGCTATAGCTGAAGACACCCATGAAATACAGACATGCGACCAATGCGGTTACGAAACAACCATTAGAAGTAATTACAGAAGACAACATAAAAGACACGGCATACCTTGTCCATCAACGCGGACACCACGCGATGCGGACAAGAAACAAATCAAAACCAATGTCTTTGTGAAGAGTGTGCTCGTCCTTATAAATCTCGATTTGGGTTGAATTTGCACAGAAAGGGAAAACACCTATTAGATTTTAAACACGTTTGTAGTATTTGTGGACAGGGATTCAACCAAACAATCCAGTTCAAGCTCCACAGGGCATCTCACGCAGGACTAGCGCTAGATAAACTGGTATTCTGGTCCCATAAAATCGTTAATGTGCAAATCTATTCAGACTGCTAATACCATGCAATTTCAGAATAACTGACAGCCGGTCTGATCTGTCTTGAGACATCGTAGGGTTATCAACCTTGTTTGACCGATGATAACATGAAGCTACGCGACTGCTCCTGTGTGCGTATAATTATGAGTTCGGCGAGCCATTTAGGTAGAACGTCTTGAATCACCGGCATTAGCCACGGCAATCGGCATCGCCCATGTAAAATCCCTGACAGACTGCCACGGCTTTTACAAGAACACTGCCGGTTGCTATGTATATTTTTGAAGGCTGTGATGATTCACATTTATCCAGAGAAGCTGGACTTCCAATGAGGCTATCTACAGACGAGTGTTGTGAACCGTAGTCTGTATCGAACAGTTCCAGTTGAAACGGGCCTGTGATTTGGGTTGAAGATTATCGGTCAATCGACTCCTCATGGGCACAGATCACAGGGAGACGTCTCCTAAGCCCCACCCAGTCCCCAAAACTCGGGACGGGGATCATGTCTTGAATTTAAAAGGAACTCATGCAATATCCAGGATTCTTGTCTTCAATGGTTATAGGTAGACCATCACACTAGATGTCGGGGATCCCGGTTTGAAAGCGTTCAATGATTTAATAGTTCTCCCCGTGACACCTGATCATTGTCTCTCAATGTGCGACAAGACACGAGGCCTGCACTCCGTGTCTTGTAGCACACTGAGAGACCATGCTCGAGTGTTATTTCAGTTTTCTCTGAATACTGGATTGGTGTATGTCTTTTGCACCTAAGGTCGCCGTAGGTGACGAGTCGCGGCAGACAGCAGGTTTCGCCATGCTTAAAGTTTTAAGTTTCGTCCCCACCCACACCCTATACTGCGGAGAAATCTGCTCCAATGCGACTCCTCTCCGATTAGACAAAGAATTTTTGGTGGGTGTGGCATGCTTTAGCATCCATTCAACCCCAGTATTTATGCACCTGGGAGTTAATCGAACGGTGTGTTCTAAATTTTAGATAGCTGGTCACATTGGAAGAAGGGTATACATGGACACACGCTTCTACACACATGGCTTTCACATTAAAGCGTGTGTGATAAACTCACGCACCATATATTAGCTACTGGTGTGTGTTTGTGTATCAGTCCAGACGAAAGTGTGAGGTAAATCACAAAAAAGTTTGTATCCTACGATATGTAAAAATCTTCTGATTTCCAGATATTTTTAGATGATGTTGTTGTTGTTACCGACAAGAAGTAAGAGTTTTGGTTTAGAAGAGTGAAAGAGCAGCACGTATGCCATTAAGCCAGTAATACCTTGTGGTTGTGGCGGGGGGGGGGGGGGGGGGGTGTATAGGTATAGGTGGTTGGGCTGGATAGTTTAACTTTCCGTCCAAAAGCCCATTTCTTACATGGCAATGTTGCTATTTATTAGGTTGCCCGTTCTTGTACAGTACGTGGAGAGTGGATTGTAACAAAATCACCCGCGGAGTGGAGTTATCACCCAAAATATCACTTTCAAATTCTGTACATATGGGCAAAACACGCTAGCAATGTTTCAGCCAATGGACCTCCGGGTTTAACCCTTTACCTAACGTAACGGCCAAAACCGGCCAGCGCTATTCTCAAAAATCGCCAATTAATTTTCATTATTTTTTTTCATTTTTTGTCTCAAAAACATAGGTTATGACCTCTCGTTGGAACGAGCTCGCCGAAAGGGTTAAGCCGGAGGTCCAGTGGCTGGAACTTTGCCTGTGAATGTTATGCTTTGCCACAAATTCGCAATTATTACTTGGGTGGAATCTCCACTCCGCGGGTGATTTAGTGGTAATACACTCTCCACGAACTGTATGGTGACTCATTGGAGGCTCGCGCGATTATCCATCGGAAGTCGAAGCAGTGACCTGTTGTCCGTATGGCCCGTTTCTCAATGAACCTCGGGAAGTTTGTTAGCAATTGCCAACTTCGACTGGGTAATGTGTGTCATTCGAGTAGAATATATATGAGTAGGTCTAAGCCCTTTATCTATTGTAAAGGCCAAATCTGACCACTACACTGAATAGAACTTTCTGACCACTACACTCAGTACAACTTTCACGTTTCACTTTTTGTCTTCCAAACCATAGTTTATAAACCTTCTTGGGAACGAACACATTGTGAGGTCTTGGGTCATGGTTTATAAGAAGAAAAACTGGAAAATTAAGTCAGCCTATGTTGGGGAAAACGATGTCGAATTTATAAAAGTTCTGTCATGTATAGGACTAAATGGAGAGTTTTTGGAATTGACAACTAAGTAATACACAACTCCAGTATCCTTTGTAGCCAGGAAGTAAATAAATAAACTAATTTTTATGAACCCTGGGAAAACGTCTTTGGTTTGGTATTGGCTTTGACCCTGGGTCAAAAATAATCAGAGTACAATCTTCTGTCGACCGCTATCACAAATTGCCTCTGTTGTGCCCCCAGTGTCCAATGATGGTAATTTTATATAGGGTTTGTTGCAATTATCCGTACACAACATTATTCCTAGTTTCCCAAATAGCCTGACACTCCATTTCTCCGTACACCGCAACGTTTTTATTCCATTCACATGGTTCGATATATTTTATACATCTGTACGTAATTATTGGAATCTTATACATATTTGGTCGTAAATAGTTCATAACCACTGGAAAATACCAAAGAAATGGGATAAAAATGTAAATATTGTTGGCTCTTCGAGGCTTTTCACAGTGATCAGGGGCTGATTATCGACCACGTTTTCACAGTTATGTGGGTTAGTTTTTATCTGTTTGTTGTCACTGGAAGATTGTTCACTAAGATATTATAATATTAGAACGTTCCTTTTCATGTTCTATCGGTCGATAGTACCTGAGTTTGTGTGATTTCTGAAATAAAACCTGAAGCAGCGAAGCTGCTGAAGGTTTTATTTCAGAAATCACACAAACTCAGGTACTATCGACCGATAGAACATGAAAAGAAACGTTCTAATTATTTTATTATGCCGAACAAAATATGACTTTCATTGTTAAGCGTTAATTTCAACATGCCATCAATCTTGCAACAACAATGTAGACTAGTCGAATCCAAAAACATGACGTCATTTCGAACGAATGACGTCTCTTCAAAAATGAATTGTCACAAGTGCCGTCGCTTTGGGAGTTTCTATATCAACAAAAGCCAATGTTTACAACTGCATCATGCTGTTCATGTTATAATTCATTGTTAATGCTTGTTATGAAGCTTGTGCTGAAAATTTTCGGTTTATATCGCTTAAACCGAAGGAAAACAACAGTTATTTCTTAAATATAATTGATTGAAGTCATAACTGAGACTCATATTCAGGATTCACTGAAATGATGAACAACACGAGAGTGAGTTTTTTAAAATTTCTGATTCTTTTGAATTCATTGTTTGCAGATAAAATTGAAAACATACCCACTGAAGATGATATATTTGTTGGTAAGTTTGTGTCTACTGGTGTTAAACGGACACGGAGCCAGCGTTTGGTGTTGAGAAATTCCAATCGACGCTGATCAATGGAAGTGGCGCTTACATTTTCTTCGTTCTCTTGTCTCCAGTGAAAAACGTTCCGATAGTACCCGTGTTTTGCCCAAAAACTCCAGTACTATGACTTTTAGAAGGTGTCAAATTAACCAATCACAGCTGATGTTACAAACTTGAGGCATAATAATAGAATTTAAATACGTCCCTCCAAATATCTTGCTAATAATGCATTTTTTATCATTAGTTCTGTCAGCTGTGTAAATTCTGTCTCATTATCCTCCACCTCGTCTATCGCAATATCCGATGTCGGTTCCCCACAGTATGTATATGCCCACGACGGCTCATCTGTTATTATTTTCATTTAGTTCTAATTAGAGCTGTAGGTTTTTAAATTTCTTGTTCGGTTTCGGTTTTGGTTTTTCAGGTGGAGTAAAACCTCGGTTCGGTTCGGTTTTCGGTTTGTTCATGAGGCCAAATAAAATTCAATAAAACTCATTCTTATGTCCGGAATCATAACTGAATGGCAGTGAAATTGAATGAAACTCAATGAATGCCCGGAATAAGCTAGAACACATGTACGTGGAGAATCAGGAAGGCCAATATAATAATTACCTAAATATACAGAACTTTTATTGTGCTTGGCCATTTTTCGAGGTCTGACACCTACACGCAACTTGAGGAAAGCTGCAAACACAACTAAGCTGAAATATCGGAAGTCCACAGAATGTAGCCTTCCCAGAGTAGTGACAGTTGTAGCCAATGGCAGTGTCTGGGTACTCTCACTACTCTGGGATGGCTACAACATTCTGTGAATTTCTGCAGCAAGAGAGTATTTTAATAAAAAACGAACAACCGTAGATTACGGGATGTCGACGGTTTCAGTTTCGGTTTAAAAAAAAACAAAAAAAAACCTCGGTTCGGTTTCGGTTAACCTACAGCTCTAATTTCTACTTTACTTATCTCTGCTTTCACTGCTTGTATGAATTCTGTCCTTGTAAATAATTGTTTTAATTTGTTGACAACTTTTTTTTAAATTTTTTATTTATATCTTTTATGTCACACGAAATACTGTCTGACCCTTTATCGCATTGGGCATCAGGAACAAGAATCTCTCTAATTTCCCCTTCTTCCGCAATATCTTTGAGGGTGTCTTTAAGTGTGTCGTCATCCGCATCCAGTTTGGTTTCTGTTTCATCAGTGTTTCTTTTCCCAAAACCCTGCAGTGTAGTCTAGTAGCTCTAGTTCTAATAATATAGAATAATGTTTGCATTGCATCACTAAACACAGTGATAAGTGGGAACATCTGTTGCGCCTGGTTTGTATTCAACTTTGTAAATATTGTCACTGAAGATTTATTAATAGATTACATGTTCAAATTGAAAGTTTACAATGAATACCATAATAAATGGAAACTGGGTGGCTTTTATTGTAAATAGTTTATTGGATTCTAGACTAATTTTATTAAACTGCTAGAGTGATACACTTTTCTTGGCCATAGATTTCATTTCACCAAATATTGCTCTGTTACATTTGATTGGATAGTGCCTATTGGCACTATCCAATCAAATGTAATAGAGCAAATGTAATAGAGCAAAGCAGGGCCGGCGGAAGAAGGGGGCGACGGGGGCGGTCGCCCCCCTTGCCCTCGCCCACGGGGGCGAGCGGGGGCGAAAGTGTCCGAAAATAAAAAATTAGCATTGTTATTGATCAACCATCAGAAAAAAACAGGATCATACTGATCAGCCTATTATTCAGTTGTATCTTTGAATAACCAATTCTCCGGCATGGATGTATATGTATACATTAATTGCCCATGGGCATGGCATTCAAGGGATAGTAGGCCTATGAATCAGCAAATTTTGCCTACCTGCTCAGCCTGACTGTTTTATTAGTTAGATGGCCAAAAGCCGAGTTTGTCGACAACAAAACTGGTTCGAAGCCTATGGCACTAGATAATCCGAGACCTTATACTAGCACCGAGAGGGGGTAGGTAAACAGGGCAACTGCTCCAGGGTCCGGCCTCCGGCTGTAAAAAAAATCATTTTTTTCTATTATAAACATACAAGAGGAATTTCAGGCCAAAGGCCACCAGAATGCACAATTTGAGAGCTCCATTAAAAATTTCCTGGGGGGAAAACCCCTCCACCCCCCCCCCCTTCTAATACCTCGTGTCTTCGGCACTCGGTGCAGATGCCTTCAGCATCTGAGGCGTCCCCTCCCAATTTTTAGGCGATATACGTGCACTTGCCCTCATCAGAAAGTTTCGCCCCCCTTGCCCTTTGCTGCTTCCGCCGGCCCTGGAGCAAAGTTTCATTATGAAACCATCTCTAACAGAGTGTAGATGCTACAGTCACAGCCTGTGATATTTTGTAAAGCCCAGATTTGGGCTTCCAGCACTCTACCAGTTAAGAACTGAATGCATTTTTTTATAATCTTTATTGGAGTATGAACGTGTGGGAATGGGTACAAATTATGCATGAATCCCGAAGGGATTCATACAATTTGTACCCATTCCCACACGTTCATACTCCAATAAAGATTATAAAAATTGCATTCAATTCTTATAATTACATTCCGTAACCGTTTAAACTACTTTTTACAAAACAACAAAGCAGAAAGACGAAATAAAACATGTATGAACGAACGAGGTGAAAAACCACCCTCACACAAAAGACAAGGCGCACAACTTTTTTAATTTTCACAATTTTAGAAATGGAAACGAGTATTTTAGTAACGGGCTTTATGCCACAGTTGGGAAAATGTCACAAAGAAACAGCAGCGGGGTTTATCACTGCGAGAGACGCTAAAAGTTAAAAACCCGCCCAAACACCGCCCGAATTACATTCTGTCAACTGAGCTCTACCGTAAATGCGGGTCAAAGTTCGACCAAATGTATTCATTGGAAAATGAATTACATTTGGTCATGACGTTTTCATCCAGCTGACCAATGGGAATTGAGTATTTGGACCCAAAACGTATAACTAATGTAATTATTGTGGTATAAAAACACTTTTCATCTACCAGTTTCAGACAGTACAGATATCGCGGCTTAATCACCTCACTGAGCGTGTATTATAGTACAGATGGAGTGGCAGACTTGATTGAGATATAGTTAACTTTATGCCGACAACTGTTTGGGTCCTCTGTTCTCCCAGGCGTTGGTTACAGTGTCCTATGTTAGCATTAAACTTGTTTACTATAGTAAACAAACACTGGGAAATCTGTCTCTGTTAATTACAGACTGCCCAAATCAGGGATTATTATTCTCAATTCTTTGTGTGCTACCTTTATGTTAATACCAATTTACACAACCTGTAAGGGAATATAATAAACTTGAAACAAAGATTCTAGAGAGTAGCCGGTCGACAATGGCTATTGTTAGTCATTAGCGGCCAACAGACCCGATAGCACAGACTGACGTTCTGCGCATGACGGCATTTCGTCTTCCTGGAAATCTGTTTACATTTCCATGAAAATAAAGTGTTCTGTCTCAAATAGCATTATTTCGGAAACATATTATCGCCACATCCAATTTGGTTATTAATCCGTAATTACGAATTAGTAATCCGTTATTACGAAATAGTTAATCCGTAATTACGATTAGTAATACGTAATTACGAAATAGCTATTCCATAATAACGAAATATTAATCCGTAATTACGAATTAGCTAATCCGTAATAACGAAATAGCTAATCCGTAATAACGAAATACTAATCCGTATTTACGAATTAGCTATTCCGTAATCACGAATTAATAATCAGATTAAAATAGATTCGTCGCTTTCCTCGTATACACTATTAGTAAAAGCGATAATATTCACGGCGTCGGTGTTCAAGGGATAAAAATAGTCCCCTTGTATATGAAGTACACCATTGTTCGTTTTGAAACACATGATCTAGTCTAGTCCAGCCCATTGCCAAGATTCTATAACGGGGGGGGGGGGGGGGGGGGGGGGGGGGGGGGGGGGGGGGCATATCAAGTTTTTGTTGGGGGAGGGGCAAAGATGACATTTGAAAGGCCGTTGTGTGCTGTTTCGGGGTCTCCCCTAATCCTAACTAGGACCTTCCGGCCGTTGACCCCTCTTCGCTAATCCCTTCAGGACTAGCCCCGAGAAATGTTACAAAATTTAGTGCCCCTAGAGAGAATCTGAGGCATTTGTAGCGTGTGTAGACCCTATATTGGTGACCGTTCTGGGGCTCTATGCTGCGTGAATGATGCATTGGGACAGTGTTTTTTTTTTGAAGGGGGATGCGACGAGCCATCCCTACCTATCCCCCGTACCCAGCCTCCCCGTAAAGCCCCACACCCTACCTTAGCTGCACCACTGAGTTCAGCCATAAAACCCAATTTCCGTCAGAGTTTTTCTTTTCTCAAAAGTAAGTTATTTGGAAAGATGACAAGGGGAAGAGCAAGTAACTAAGATCATTCTCTTTACTATTTTTATTCATATTCTGAGCTTTGTGCACCAGAATGATGTACAAGTGGGGTGCAAATAAATAAATAAATAAGTGATTGTTTTAGTGCTCTTGGTATATCTTGAACGTTCAAAATATCTTTCGTTCCCGAATAAAAAACTCTGATGGAAATGGGTTTTTTGTGGCTAGACTGAGTGGTGCAGCTAGTGTGGGGATCTGTGTGTGTGTGTGTGTGGGGGGGGGGGGGGGGGGGTACGGAGGGGGAGACGACTACAATCTTTTATCCCACCCATATAAACAATTGGCCCAATGCAACTTTCACGCAACACAGATCACCAGAATGATCAGCATTACAGGGGATGCAAATGCCTTAGATTCGCTCTGCACTAAATTTTGCAAGCTCAGGTCGGGGGCGGAGGGTGGGTGGGGGGGGGGGGGTTCTAGTCCTAAATAAAGAAAGTGGAATAGGGCACAACGGTCAAAGGCTCCTAATTAGGACTAGGGGAAGTCCAGTAATCACACACAGTGGTCTTTCAAATGTCAAATGTCTCCCCACCCTAAAAAAAAAACACAAACGGATAGGGCACCCCAATTATAGAATCCTGGCTAGGCGCCTGGCTAGACTGGACCATGTCTTTCAAAACAAACGATGGTGTACTTCGTATATAAGGGTACTATTTTTATCCCTTGAACCCGATGCCGTAAATATTATCGCTTTTACCAATAGCGTATGCGGGGAAAGCGACGAATCTATTTTGGTCTGACTGACTGCAAAGAGAGTCTGCCAATCGCACAGAGAAGCCGTCAGTCGATTGGGCAGTGTGGGGAGACTCGCGCGGGAGTTGTGTGCATGTGGTAGTGCATATCCATGTGTTATCACTAAGTATACTGGGTAACGATGCTTGTGCAAAAAATGGAGTTGCAAAAAATAGGGAAAGGTGCATCCGCTTGCAGCCCCGGATCCTCTCACGGACAGTGGAAGAAACTAGTAGTGGTCATCGCGGGGTTAGAAGCTAGCAGGGCTATTGGCAGAAGTGACTGTAAATCTCCTAAGTGTGGGGGCACGGTGACGTTGTGTACTAAGGCGTATTGCACGTCGATGGTGCGCCTGTCTTCAAAGAATGCTAACCCTGCTTGTGTGGAGTTCGTATGTTTGGGAGCTGACAGTTGTTCGCCGTTGCTCGGTGGTTCTCTCCGGCTCCCTCCACCCGTAAAACTGTCGCGGTCATGATTAGCCATTGTACAGAAATATGTGACCTTAAACACCAATAAATAAATAAATAAGTAAATAAATAAATCTCCTAAGCCCTCTATCCCTAGGGTGCTGCCTCAAATCAGAGTTTATCTCAACATGATATACTACTGAGTTGGTGTGTAAATGATCTATTTAGTAATTACGGATTAGTTATTTCGTAATTACGAAATAGATATTTCGTAATTACGGATTAGCTAATTCGTAATTACGGATTAGTATTTCGTAATTACGGATTATTAATTCGTAATTACGGATTATTAATTCATAATTACGGAATAGCTAATTCGTAATTACCGATTAGCTATTTCATTATTAAGGATTAGCTATTTCGTTATTACGGTTTAGCTAATTCGTAATTACGGATTAATATTTCGTTATTACGGAATAGCTATTTCGTAATTACGGATTACTAATTCGTAATTACGGATTAACTATTTTGTTATCACGGATTACTAATTCGTAGTTACGGATTAATAACTAAATTGGATGTGGCGCTAATACGTTTCCGTAGGATAGTGACAGGTATCAATAAGAAAGCGAATGAAATATGAACATTTTTGCAGGAAAGATATTTTGAAAGGTACTGTAATTTGGTACTTAATGATATATTTTGTGGTACGTGGTACAAACTGTTCCGATAAAAGAGACGGGGAGAGGGAGGGAGAGAAAGAGAGTAAAACTTACGCACCAGCTGTCGCTTTCTTAATTCTCCATTTCCCGATCAACGAACACACTGTTGATTATTTCTCATCCAAGTAGGACGCTGAGTAATGTAGTTTAACTTTCACCTGATCGATGAACATATTTTCTCGCCCCGCGCGGTCGAATATCTGACTTGAAAGTTCAACTGTAAAGCGGAACGTGAATTTAAACTGCGCAGCGGGAAGCCATTCGCGGACCATTTCCAATCATATTGCAAACTGTATGTTTGTATCATTAATAAAAACACTCTTTTGCCGAGCGTTCGGCCCGAGCCTTCATCGGGGTTTATTTCAGGTGAAAAAATACATCGTCTTAGCATAGACAAGATTTACAAAATGACGGAGGAGATAATATGACAATGCGCATGGCGTAAGGAGAAACTCCAAAGCATGTTACCACGTGAACATCGATCGTGATTAGTATTGAGCAATAGTCAGTAAAAAATAACATAATACGCACACACGCCCTCCTAATATAATAAACACATTGTTAATGTAGTTATACGTTTTGGGTCCAAATACTCAATTCCCATTGGTCAGCTGGATGAAAACGTCATGATCAAATGTAATTTATGCTCCAATGAATACATTTGGTCGAACTCTGACCCGCATTTACGGTAGAGCGCAATTGACAGAATGTAATTCGGGCGGTGTTTGGGCGGGTTTTTAACTGTGATCAACTCCGCTGCTGTTTCTTTGGTGACATTTCCCAACGGTGGAATAAAGCCCGTTACTAAAATACTCATTTCCATTTCTAAAGTTGTGAAAATTAAAAATCAGAGTTGTGCGCTTTGTCTTTTGTGTGGTTTTTCGCCTCGTTCGTTCGTTCGTACATGTTTTATTTCGTCTTTCTGCTTTGTTATTTGGTAAAAAGTAGTTCAAACAGTTACGGAATGTAATTATAAGAATCGAATGCAATTTTTATAATCTTTATTGGAGTATGAACGTGTGGGAATGGGTTCAAATTGTATGAGTCCCTTCGGGATTCATACATAATTTGTACCCATTCCCACACGTTCATACTCCAATAAAGATTATAAAAATTGCATTCAATTCTTAAATAAACACAGTGTTCCTGTGATGCAACATATTAAAATATTTTATTCTACAACCATTCCCTAGAATGTGTAATTTCATCCACACTTTTGGGTATCGCAGTACTAAATATGTTCGCATAAACGAACATCAGGGGTAAAGCTATGAGGTTTTCAATGTGGGGGGTGGGGGGTGGGTGTGGAACTACGAAAATTCAAATTGGGGATGAATACTTTAATGGGGTGCATCCCCCTTCCCCGGAAAGAGAGGTTATATTCAATTTATTTTACTCTGGGTGACTGTAGCGGTAGGTTTTACAGCATTTTGAAATATTTCCAATCTGTTTGAAGGCTGCTGCTAAATATCTATATAATTTGAGGTTTTAAGACAACACAAAATAACAATTTATTGTGGTACTGTAGTCTGTTGTTCGTGAAAGTAGACCCTCTCTCCCTATTTGCAGTGAAAGTGCCAATAGCACTGTAGCTTAACTTGACTGTGTGTAATGTTGGATGATAATGTTCAATGTTCATGAAAGGATTATGAAATAAGACAAGAATTGTGATAATTGAGAATAACTTAATTTCTGTTCCCAACATGCTACGTTTTCAATAAGAATAATTTGAGGTGAAGACTATATTAAAGAACTGAGGCCTGGGTTGATGCGTCCCTCAAAGATAACGTATGTCAACCGAAGTTAGAGTAAAATCATTCCAAAACAAGTGGTCCTACCAAGTTGGAATAATCATAATCATTTCATAAATATGACTCGTAGGCATTGTTAACTGGTAGAGTGCTGGAAGCCCATATTTGGGCTTTACTCTGAAGTGTCAGTAACACCACTTAAAGGCTTCATATTTTGTGGATGTTGTTCATACCACCTTTGAAGTGAAATTATTTAGTCTGTTAGGATTTGCCTTGTTACAATTTATGGGAGAGTGCCTATTGGCACTCTCCCATAAATTGTAACTGGGCAAACGTATGTGAACAAATTTTGATGACCAAAAATAATTCAGCACTCTACCAGTTAAAGAAATCTAGGCCACGCGCCTGTCCGGTGATCATGGTTGACCGATCGTAACCAAAATATGAGAGTCTCATCTTGACATCATACTGAGCTCTCATTCCAACATACAATGAATATCTTTATAAATATAACTGTAGACTGTGCTAAACAAATATTGGTCACGAGACTGCGCCTGTCACGGTTGACCGATCGTCTGGTCTGGATAAAACACGCCAGTTTGCGCCTTCACTGAATGAGGAGGCTCATTCACTGACAGCGCAAATTGGAGTATTTGGTTATTGAATTTCGAAACGCATTGTACGACCTGATAGCTGCTGATAGGATAAACTTCCGAAACGAAAACGATTAATTTGTTTATAGCTTTTCGCCATCCTTGATGGGTATAAAATTGTCTACGCACATGCGACAGGTCATAAATCTTATCAAGGTGATTATTAACCGAAAACAGAAGCTAGTTATTACTATTTATAAATTTCATATACACACGCTAAATGCACGGGACCTAGAAGTCTTAATAAAAATTATATTTTCGTTTCACTTGTCTCCAGGAGAAAAATATTATTTGACTGAATGCTGTTTTAAATTCTGAAAGTATTGCGAATAAAATACGGGTTTTTCATCCGAATTAATGTATTTCCTTAACAGGCTTTTATGCTTCACGTGGAAAGCGCTAAACTTGCATTCACCAACTGGCTTATGCAACGAAATGTGTTTTCCATGTGGAGACAGCCAAAATATATAAAACATAGTACCGGTAATACTATATAGTGCATAAGAATAATGAACTTACCTGCAAGATGGAAACAACACACTGAATATAGTCGGGAGCTTGAATGTAACGACACAGCCAAGATCCCGTATATATAGGCAGTATGTTGGCAGGCGTTCCATGTTTTATGCGATTATTTATTATTGCGATAAAAACTGACCACAAAGGACTTGCATAGCTGCACTGTTGCTGACAGTAATAAACTATATAATTTTCCTTCATAAGGGTAATCTTTGGAAGTAATTACACTGCTACGTATTTCTGACCCGGTCAGTTACACTGTTAACAGAGAAATAAGAGATCAGAATGTTTGTTCCAATATCTCAAATAGAGTTCAGTTTGCATTCATTGTATGATATGACCAGTGTCAGAATGTCATGGTAACTTTAACCACCTCTTCTTCCATACAGGATACATGTTGCAGAGTGTGTTTAACACTTATCAGTTCATGAATGTGATTTGTTATATCGCACTGTCACACTCAGCAGTTTCTCAAAGTCCCGAAAAAGTACCCTATGATAAAATCTATAGCCCTTTTTTGGACCATTCCATTCTCTTGGTCGTGAGAAAGCTTCACATCAAATAAGAATTCTCAGAGCTCAGAGAAATGGGCGTTTGAAATATTTTCTATTTTTTGCTCCTGTGGTTCCCAAGGGGCATTTTGATTTTTTGTTGTTGCATAAATCAAGTACTTATGACCCATTAATACTTCATATCAAATTTGGTTCAAATCAGCCCCTCTGTTTGGAAAATAGAAATTTTGGGCGGGGCAAAAATTCTTGTCCCTCCCATAACAACGACAAATATTGCCCCTCGAACTTCTCTTGAACAAATTTGAGTCTACACCTCAAAAGGAAGCTATATACCAAATATCAAGTCTCTGCTACAGCTGTTTCATGGGAAGATTGTTTTTTTAAATTAGGCATTTTGGCCCCACCCCCTCCTCAATGGAGCAGAAACCCAATTTGAAGAAAAAACCAAATGCCCCTATACAACCACTACTCAAGTGAAATTTAATTAAAATGTGGCCAGTGGTTTGGGAGAAAAAGACCCAAATACCACCTTCACGACGGACGACGAGCGACGGACAAAAACTGATCAGAATAGCTCACCCTGTCTTCCTTCCAAGTTAGTGACATTAAATCCCTTCATAAATACGACATGTAGACTGTGCTAAAGTTTATCGGGTTTCAGGCCCACACAGTCATCATGGTGACCAATCGCGACCAAAAGAGAACGTTCTCATCTGGACATTATACAGAGTCGTCCTACCAAGTTACCTAAAAGGATAATAAAACGACACTTGCAAATAGCAAAATAATTTCTTAAATAATTAAAATTGTTCGTTTGTTTTCCCAAATATATATAGCATATGACCCCTCAATGGAACGAGATAATTCCAATGAGGAGTCCAATTTATTGTTTGGGAGCCATGTAAAAAATAAAAAAAATTGAAAGGGAATTTGTGAAGCTTACTGACTGTATCTGAGCATTCGGTAAAGGGCTAAAGCAATAAACGGCTGGCTAAAGTTGAACTTTCTGATTGCGCATGAAGTCAAATTCCATTCCCGAAAATTCTTATCGCTAAGAGATAACACATGAAACAAGTACAGCGACATGGAATGTCCAATCTCCCATCACCTAAGTCTTACAAAGGTCATAATTCTCAGCAAATACTTGGACACGGGTAGTTCGCAATCCCCTTCATGATGGTTTCACGAAAAAGCTATATATGAAATTAACGTAAAAAAAGCTTGAACAGTTTTCTTTGTGGGAAAGCCGCGACGTTCGGTTAGCTAAACTGCAGTACGTGGAGAGTGGATTGTAACTAAATCACCCGCGGAGTGGAGTTATCACCCAAGTTATAACTTTTAAATTTCGTACATATCGACAAAAACACAAACAATGTTTCAGCCAATGGACCTCCGGGTTTAACCCGGAGGTCCATTGGCTGAAACTTTGATTGTGCTGGTTATGCTTTGCAACAAATTTGCAATTATTGCTTGGGTGGAATCTCCACTCTGCGGGTGATTTAGTGATAATACACTCTCCACGTACTGTATATATTCTATCATGTTGGCGAATATCCTGTTCTGGCTCGGAATCATAGTTTGCGTTGATGTTTGTGTACAACTCTTCCTTTTATCTCTTCATCAACACGATACTTATCTATTGCCATCATTAATTCCTCATCGTATAAATATAGAATATACCCAGAGCAGCTCGGTGCACCAAATGATCACCACGAGTGGTGAAGTGGTGTTAACCGCGAGCCTTTGGCGCGCGGTTAACACCACTTCACCACGAGTAGTGAATATTTGGCACACCAAGCTATTTTGGGTATATTTTATTTATACCATGATCGTCAGATTAATAAGCGTTTAAATGTTAAGTAAATCAATATTCACACGTGCGAATCTATTTTTGTTTACATTAACACCGGTGGGTGGTACTTCCGCAAGCAATTTTATCGCCGAAATGAAATAGAAAACGAAATGCGCAAATTACGGGGCCTTTTTTCATATTAATAACATAATGACATACTATTTCGAGTTATGGATGCTTTATTAACATGAGACATTGTATCTTTGTTAATTTGCGGTATCTTATGAGGTAAACTTATTTAAAAAAGTAATAAATAATTACCGATGTCATTTCACTCTCCACGAGGCGACGAGTGATAAATTTAGACACATTTGCATTCAAGAAGAGATCACCAAAGGTCAACTTGGATGTAGTTCCACTGTAGGTGTAAATGTTAACCACTGAAATCCCTTTGTAGGCGTATTCACCACGGTTGGTGTGTAAAGCTAACATTTATGTCACAGGCTTTCTATATATAGTAGAATAGGTTATCATGATATAAAAAACTGCTTCCTTCTTCATTCGACGAATAACGGTGAACGATTTCGCTTCAAACAAATTAGTTGCGCCTAGCAACGCATCACGGGGATAACACTAGTTTGATTCAAATCAGCCGAGATCGGTGCCATATCAGCTGACTTTTAAGCCATATCACTCGAGCTTGATAATGGTCAATTCTGGCAAAGATAATCACATATAATAAAAACGCCTTTTTCAACATTGACAGAGCTCTGTGAGTTCTGTCAAACACGGTATAATGGACTAATCAACTAAACATTTTTCCTATTTGTCACTATAAAAGCTGATGTCTAAATAACAGGGTTTCACTGTACCGGCTCTTAACATCCAAGAGATGATTTTACCTGACAATATTTATATTCATCAAATCGCGATACAAAGTGAACAATGATACACATCGAATCGTTAGCAGTGTATCGCGATTCAGGCGATCACGATTAATATGATATGATATCTGGTTTACACCACCAGTTGAACAGAAGCGTAGGGTAACAACAAATACATTGATCTTGTATTATTTCCTTCAATGGCGATACTATTTCCATCATTGTTTCTTGGAAACCTCTCTGTGGAAGTTCATGGATGTATTATTATAGTAGGGTTCTGCGAAGCTTCGGGAATTTGATTGGATACGATATCGTCACGAATATTCGATTCGACCTCGGGCATTTGAGATTTACGAATTCAGGGTGGTGGACTGGTTGGGGTGATCAGTGAGCTCATAAACAAGGTAAGGTACCTACTGTTCGAACACGGTTTATTGTGAAATAGTTTTTTGTATAATTGGTTGTTACTGTTAAGTGCAGAACATCTATGACTCGAAGTGTCTTCTCTATATCCCGGACAAATATTCATAACATATCCGCCACCGATTATATAATTATTACAGTTTCACTCTAAAATCAGTTGGGTTAAAAGTCAGCCCAAATCATTTGGGTTGAGAGAATATGAACCCACTTGGGTTCATATTCACTCAACCCAGTTGATTAGGGTTACTATTTAACCCAACTGAATTTAGAGTGTCATAACCGTGTCCATTGTTCCCATCAAGCCTTGGGTGGAAATGTATATAAGTGCGGAAACGGCAACTTATCAGTTGGCTGAAGCCAGTTTTTGGGATTCCATTGACATTCATGTTGGTCGTAAAGATGAAATGTATATATATGACGCGATTTTTGTGAGCGGTTTGCTTCACTTTTATGGACAACCTGTCCATTTAGCACGACCAAGCTTCCTTTCTTCACTTCTACCGGGATAAAATCACTGTTCTTATACTTAAGAGGCGAGTTTTCAAATATACAGCTTTTTGTACTCGTTCCCTTTCCCCAGTCTGGATTCCTTATCATTCGGTAATCATTGTGAAGACCCTCTTTATGAGATCCTGGGATAAAATGAAGACAACCATTCTCGAGAGTAGCATCTTCTAAAGCAATCCAGAATCCGGTTAGTTTCATCGGTGTCGTGTTCAGGAAGGTTGAGTCTTGATGCGGATTTACGGCGCCACCAATCCTGGGTTGTTTGAAAATGTACATACTCTGCGGTATCACTGGGTCAACTAATCGTAAAGAACGAGCCAGATTTTTCATTCTTTCACTGAACGTGATTTTACGGAAACTGGGGACATACACATGTAGGGCGTGTCCTATCTTATTGATAGCTTGGTGTTTTTCTAATGTTAATTTTCTGTTTTCGTCTAAGACCCCTTCCTCGTAGAAGAAACGAATTTTATCCCCGCTGTTGAGGAAATATTCGCACCGTGCGCCATCTGTCTTGAATATTGTATCATGTTCGTTTGGATCCATATCTTCAATCAGTTTATGACATTCCGACTTTAGTTTGGCAATTTCTGCCTCGTTTAAAAAGTCCTCTATAACGAGAAAACCGTCGTTTTTGAACTGTTTTATATTATCCTCAGACGCCATGTTTATTCAACTTGTGTGAAAGATTATCCTGTAAAAAGAGAGAACAGAAAACCGTTAAATGAGCAGTAATGTGGATGCAAACCATATTAAACAAGGGGCATTTTATAATCGGCTAAAAGTCAAAAGTTACATGTAAGCATATAGCATTACATGAAATACCCGCAGGCACTCGGCACAAGATGAGAACTCGGGGGGAAATGATATTTGATAACAATTTTGGATTGATCCGCTTTACCCACTTAATAGCTACTCAAAGGTTATTATTCTCGTCAGATCATCAGTTTCAAGACAGATACCTCGGCCGATATGAAGCAAACCAAGTAATAACCTCTTTATTCAGTAAACAAAAACAAATAAGTACAAAATGTTCTCAGATCTGTTACAGTTTTCTGACAGTGTTATTGTTTCTCATTCTTGTCATGAAGTAGAAAGTTTCCTCTTCCCCTTGTTCAGCTACCCGAACGTCTCGGCTTCCCGGAGGAAACTGCGGCGTTCGGGTAGCTGAACTATCACTCCATCCATTTCTGCTTACGACTCTGAATTTTAATTTGCGTTGAATTTGTGTTGCATTTTCTGTACAACTCTGTTCTTTTTTCTCTTCATCCACCGGATCCTTTCTTGCTGTCATCATTAATTCCTCACCTCCCAGAACTACTCCCGTTTGCCTAGTAACGCCAATTTTACAGATTTTCGCTGTAAACAAAATGGCGGATTTAACTTGGAGCATATCGGCCGAGATCGGCGCAATATCGGCCGAGTTTAAAATCATATCAGCCGAAATAGATAATTGGCAATTCTGGGAAAGAAAATCATATCTAATAAATAGCAAAGGGGACAGGGACGGTGGAAGCTCGATAAAAGTGGATGGGCACAAATTTACAATGCTACCATGGTGTTGTAGGGTGGGTAGGGGTAAGGCATGGATTTCTAGTGTGGTAGTATAGGATGTAAGATCTGTACTCCCGCTGATTTAGTGGTAGTCCTCAGTACTTTTGATCCACCTAAGGCATTATACTGTCCTACAGTTGGGATAGGTAGTGCGTTATGCTAGGTCAAACGGTGTTGTGTGGTGTGCGTGATTGTCTAGGATGGCAGTATAGGACGCACGGTCTGTTGTACCCCTGCTGGTTCCATGTTAGCCCTTGGTACTAATCATCCACCTACGGCGTTATACTGTCCTATATTGGTAAGGGTAATGCTAAGTTACGCAGTGTTATGCTTGGTTGTCTGGTACAGTAGTATAGGAGGAACTCTGAGTGCCCCACAGGTTTCCTGTTATCCCTACATAACCACCTAATGGGTTGTACTATTCCATGGGTAGAGTGTACACTGCAAAAAAATATAGATTTTCTTTAGAACCAAAACTGGTTCTAATCTTGTCCCTGAGATGGAACCAGTTCTGTTTAAACAGTTTTTATTTCAAATCAAATAAATTTATAAAGATTAACATAACATTACATATTAACAGAATTAAACATAAATTGAGGGGGTTTCAGCCGTAAGTTTAGAGCTTATACGAGGTTGTCTCAAATCATTATTAAGCAAAGGAGATATGAACAGTTGGCATATCGAACCAGTTTTGGTTCTATACAGAACCAAAACTGGTTCGATATGCCAACTGTTCATATCTCCTTTGTTTCAAAATGTTTGGCGACTGCGTTGAATAAGCTCCAAGTTTACTGCTGAATCTACTTTAGTTCGTGTAATATTCTGTTAAAACTGAATGCTAATCTTGGTAAATTTATTTGATTTGAAATAAATACTGTTTAAACAGAACTGGTTCCATCTCAGGGACAAGATTAGAGCCAGTTTTTGGTTCTGAAGAGAACCTATATTTTTTGCAGTGCAGTGTGAGAAAGGTTACAATCGTATATCAGTAAATGTACCATGACTCGGTATAGTCTATCGTTTAGATGAATATGCCACTATGTGGTCACTGTCCTGTCCGTTTCGTCTACTTCAACCATCTTCCAATCCGAAGGCCGCTAGCCTTCGGGTTGGAAGATAGTTGAAGGAGAGAAGAAACGGACCGAAGCGACCGAAAGTGGGATTCTTTGGCTAAATCTTGTTTGGTATTTGCAAATAATGTTAAAGTAATGCCTGTATATTGACACGTTTGCATGCTCCCATTTTAACTCATTGTGTAACTGCAAAACATATCTGTGGGAAAAAGTGGAGGGGAACGTGCCCTCTGTCCCCCCCCCCCCCCCCCCCCCAGGCTCCGCCGCCGCTGGAAGGAAATATCGACTAATATGAACAACACATAAAATTTTTAAAAATATATTTGGATTATGAACATTGAAAAAACAAATATACTTTGACTTAAATTACCAACATATGGCCAAACATTGGTGTTATAAATAAAATGTTCAAAACATTATTTGAATGTGCAGAAAATATGAAATCCAAAACCGTCCCTATTCTCCCAGGTTTAAAGCACACCTTTGGGGCGATGAAGAGGGAAACGGCAAGGGAAATGGCAGAATCTCGGAACATCAAGTATGACCCTCATCCACGAAGTAGGTATTTATAATTTCAAGTCGTCATGCACGTCAAGACTTCCGAGGGACTGAACACTAAAGAGGTGCCAGACACAACAAGAAAACGTTTTATGCAAGCCCAAGCGTGCGAGAAAATGCCCGTGAAACACTCTTATTGTGTGCATATTTCATGCAATCTCTTCGTATTAGAACATGCACCAGAAACATTTTGTGAACAAAGTTGAATCTCTCTCACTAAAATAAGGTGAATACCACATCTCAAAGCATTGTGATTGGTGAGTCACGAGAAATTAGTTTAAAATAATTTCAAGTTCATTGGACAGAGTTCCAGTCAACGGTGGTTAATACTTTCCTTCGAAAACACTTGAAAGGGTACCTCTCCCGCACACAAACACCCCTAACCCCCCAAAATATCAGCTTTTTTGGACGAATCGCCCCGGTACGAAACTCAACTTGGGACAAAACGCCCGTCCTGAGGTGAGTTTGAGAGGAACTGTCCCGTCACCAACTCCAAGTATTGTCAGTGATGGTTCTCGAAATTTCTTTTAAAAGAATTTCAAGCTTATTGGACAAAGGTTGCTACACTTTGAGGGTTAAGATCTCCATTCGAAAAAAACTACCCCACCCCTCCACACAAAATAAACAAAAGCAGAATGCTTAAATGTAGGCTGCAGGCATATCGAGAATTGGGGGAAAATATTCGCGCAGAGATCTCATCTAATGTAATCGAGGGTGGATGTATCATTACAAAAATGGTTTTAAAAAGTACTTCTAAGTTTGGAGGTAGCATTACACGACTCGAATATTGATAACACTGAATACGCTGAATCTCATGTTAAATAACGTATTCCGTATATTAGTGGATCCAGGATAGGGCTGCACGATATTCAAAACTGAATACCGTTATCGGTATTCAAAAAAATACCGCGGTATACCGGTATATCGAAAACTGTTCAGACATATGAACACAAGTACCACAATCGGGACTCGAGGTTTCACAGTCGGAAGCAATTAGCATGCCTTGATGATGCGGTTCGAAAAATCTTTACCCAACGCAGACGATATCAACATTTATTATTTTCAAAATTAGTTTTTCAGATTTTCCCCAGATTTCAACAAAACTATATCATGTGACCCCTCATTGGAACGAGCTCGACGAGCTCGTTCCAATGAGGGGTCACATGATATAGTTTTGTTAAAAGTTTTGAAAATTATTTTTTCAACTGCTGAATTTGTATATTACAGCGGCACTAGCAGACGATTCCTTGGATAAAGGGATAATATTATTCATTCGGGGATACAATTAAAAAACTCAAGACATCTTGAAAATCAAAATTGTGGGTAAATAAATAATGACGATAAACCGATATATTTGTAATTACACCGGTATGCAATCGATATTGGTTTGAATACCGGTATATATCGGTTTATCGATATACCGTGCAGCCCTAAACCAGGATAAAAACGGTTCCATTTTTTATTGTTTTTTAAGTCAATTGAATCGACCTGAGAATTCAGTACTGCATGATCTGGAGCAATTATAAACCTAATATACACGCGCGCATGCGCGCTAAATAAACTGGTCAATGCGGTTAGAATTCTGGATTATGGTTTAATAGAAACAATGGAATTATGAAATGAGAACAGTCGTCGGCTTTTAACGAAGTTAGAGGTAAAATTGTGCCGTGTGTCACGTCTTCGATTTGGAGGGGCTAAACAGGAAAAGAATCAACAACTGTAAATTTGACTGGTGCAGTTGTCTGAACGCAATGGCTGTTCCACTGTGGCGTTGTTAAAAATTATGAACACCAGTTCCAGTTTGTACCGCGGGAATATATACATGTCTCGTGTACTGGGTGGGCAGGTCGTGAAATAGAACAAATGCAAACAAATTGAGATCAAAGCTGAAACCACATAATTGATGTAACCTGTAATGGTTGTATCATCATCTTCAATAGCAGACTAGAGGTACTGTCAGCAAGCTCACAAAGTGATACCCCCCGAATGTATAAGTTAGATTATCTCCCCTTGGAAATGTCAGAACGGAATTATATTGCTTCACGCACATCTTCATATGGAGTTCTTCCATTATGTAAAGTTTCATGAAAATTCTTCAAACGGTTTAGGAGGAGTTGCGCTTAAAAGGATGGACAGACGGACGGACGGACGGACGGACGGACGGACGGACGGACGGACGGACGGACGGACGGACGGACGGACGAGTTAATGATGATTATTAATATAATTAGTGTTTGGAATCTAATATTACTGCGCCCATGAAAATACTGCCCACCCGTGGATAGTGACCAGTCCACAGCGGCTCTCCTGTACAATATACATAGTTATTGCATCCACTACGTAGTGGACTGCTACTTCACGTTCAGACAGCTGAACTATTAATTTGCCTTAACCATCAAAACAACAGCGACATACATGTGACAATGGTACGAAATGTGTTCGTTCTGCTATCCGACTGTCGAGGCTTGCCTCGAATCTGTAGAGGCTTGCCTCGAATCTGTAGAGCTTGCCTCGAATCTGTAGAGGCTATACTGCTGGGGCCATTACTACAAAACTTATACAATTTTATTTTCTAGAATTGTATTTTCTTGTTATGACTTTAAATGGGTTAAATTGATCCATTAGCATTTTCTAAGATTTGACAATTTGCCAGTTGGCAAATTGCCATATCTTTTAAAATGCGAATGTTTCATTTTGCGCTAGTGAATTGAGATTTCAGGAATGAAATATTGCCAACTCAAGACCGAATTCCCCCCCTCCCCAAAAGAAAAAAAAAAAAAAAAAAATAAAATATTGTAACCTGTAATGGTTGTATCATCATCTACAATAACTGATGATACAGTACAGTCGCAGTGGGCTGGTCGTCATCCACGCGTGGGTTGTGATGTCCACGCATGCGTTTACCAGGTAATAAAAATCATCATCAGCAAAATTTTAATTAATGAAGCACCGGGTTGTACCCGGTGCTTCATTAATTTAGGTTTTTACGATTGTTCCTATAATTACTGTTTAGAATCTAATATTACTGCCTCCGTGGAAATTTTGCCCACCCGTGGAAAGTGACCAGTCCACGGCGGCTGTAAAGTACAGTATATAAAGTTATTACATCCGCTACGAAGTAGGAATGCGACTACACGATCAGACAGATGAACTATTAATTTGCCTTAACCCTTTGATACCTTTGTACGCCTTATTACGTACGAAATCAAACAGCGCGTTGATACTTTGTGGTCATTTGTATTTATTTTTCGATTTTTTAAAGTTTTAACTTCAATTCCTATTTTCTCCCAAATAGTACTTAGTGACAACCGTTGAGCCAAATGTTATCACAGCTGAAAATACTAATATAATCCTGGGTGAGTGCTAGAAGCCACTATCAGGGCTTTCAAAAAATGTGGATACCAGAGCAAAAGCCAACACGTTCCTTGCTTATATTTCATATTCCGTCAAACACAAATAATTTTTTGTTTATATAAATTTGTTTTGTTACAAATTATTGGAGAGTGCCTGTGGGCACTCTCCAATAATTTGTAACAAAACAAGTTTTAATAACAAATTCAGACCACCAAAAATAATCTAACCCTCAACCAGATAATCACTAATGTGAAAAATATCTTGTTATTGTACTTTCCGACGTTTGAAGTCGCATTTTGAAAAACGATGAAGAAACTGAATTCCTAGTGACGTTTGAACGTCAGGATAATTAAAGTCTCAAAGGGTTAACCATCAAAACAACAGTGACAAACACGTGACAATGGTATGAGAAGAGTTCGCACGACCTATCCAACCGTCATCGCAAGCCTCGAATCTGTAGAGGTTTTCCTCAACGGTCGTGTAGCTAAATTGCTGGGGCGAGTACTATAAAACTTTTACAATTGTATTTGTGGAATAGTGTTTTCTGGTTATAACTTTTTATGGGTTAAAATGATCCATTAGTATTTTCAAAGATCTTGCAATTTGCCAGTTGGCAAATTGCCATATCTTTTAAAATGCTAATGTTTCGTTTTGGTCAGTTATTTTACTAGGTGGAAAATACAATTCTAGAAAATACGATTGGAAAAGTTTTATAGTATCAGTATTGGCTCCTGGAGAAGAGTATAACTGCGGGTCTACAAAGAACAGTATATTCATGTCTAGTGCTATACTCACAAAAACGGCCTCTTTCGCGAGTGGATTGCGATCTGGTCGCAACTCACTTACGCTAGTGAATTGAGATTTCAGGAATGAAATATTGCAAATTCAAGGCCGAATCAAAAATAAACAAGGAAAATTGTATTGAAATTTCATGTTTTCGCATTTCTTTTTCGACTCGTGAGATTCTACAGTGTTGTGAGGAAAAAATTGAGTACAGAGAATTTCGACCGGATCACGACCCAGTTGGACCAGTGCGATAAGAAAATAACTAACAACTATAAATACTTATCCCATAAATGGACGTTTATTCCAACAATAAAAGTTTTGGATAAATTTTTGCTTTATTCACTTAGTAGCAGCTGCTAGTAGGGTGATAAATTTTCCCCGCAGGTTTAACACTGGAATAATTTATTCCTATAGTAGAGACGGAATTGTTGACCTCTGACCAGTAGGTGATAACGGAGAGTTCCACCTCACTTCTGTACATGTACCCATAGAGTTCAGTGTTAAAATGTACAAAATTTTTGCAAAATATTTTTTGTACATTTGAGTTGGAACTCTCACTCGATCATCATCGCATTTTACATGGTGCGATTGGTCGTTGGCGAACGATTGAGAGTTCCAACTCATGATGCGCGGAAGAAATCGACCCTCGAATTTTTCCAACGTTCATCATCGCGTTCTAGACAGTGCGATCAGTCGTTGTATGGTGACACGGGACGGAATTTACGATTTGTGTTGAAGGCAATACAAATCGTAAATTTATAATATTCAAGAGGTAGTGCAGTTCCAATACCGTATTGTATGATTAGTGTGGTGGCGTTTAGAATACGGCGACAATCGTAGTTAGAAAACGAGTCGTTTTCGTTCAATATATTTGATCAATTCTTTTGAACGACCCTCCAGTCAACATGCCGCCACCAACCGTGTCTGATCAAGAAAAAAGGGGAGTCGTTCCCGAAATGTATTTCACCCGTTTTAGCGTTAAAAGAGAATTGTTTTGGACAAGTGGTATACCAACGAAAAAGCTTAATGTCTTGGCTGCTGACGGATGACATCAATATCGCGAATACAAATTCACGAGTTTGTTTTTTTTTCTTCGAGTTTGAACAAGACGGGTCGAAATGTTCCAAGCCAGGAAGTTGCGTACCTTTTCTCTCTTATATATGGAAAACAATACATAATTTCTGAATAAAAAAAAACGTCTGATACACTATTTTTCATGATTTTTCAATTTTGCACGTGTTGAACACCTGTGATAAATATCGCAGTAAACCGATGTAATGCTTCGCGAGCAGGTGGTTATAAAAAGAGCTTTGTTTCTCATTTTCATTCAGTCATACGCTGGCACATTGTAAACACTGTTTTTTGTTGTTGCTGTATTTATATAACGCCACCTATCTTAAAATATTTTGACTCCTGTTTTAAAAAACAAAACAAAACAACTTTTCCACACGTGTGTTCAGACTGTTTACAAGTCTTTTCTAACACGTGACAAATGGTTTTATTTGAATTTAGTCAAGGTTTTACTCGTTTAGTTATATAATGTCTTCTCATGGCCATTTTTCCGAAAAAAAATAGTTTGTCTGGATTGACACTTTTTCGGAAATGGTGAAACAGGCTATCCTCAAAATGAAGAAACGTGCCGTGTTAGAAGATCAACTTATAATTGTATTGACAAATCTATGGTTCAGTAAACAGAGTTATTATTGAATGAAAAATCTCAAGGCGTGACTTGTTAACAGGTGAGTGTATCTCTAATTAGCATAAGAATCATATATTGAAAACATACTTCCGTGTTTGAACACAGATATCAAAATGAATGGTGCATCAGATTCAAGTTGTTATTTTTTTTCAATTTAATATGTTCCATAACTACCTTTCTTAATACTTTCGATTTCAAGATGGTCACAACTCCACCGTTAGAAGAAGGGGAAAAATATGATTTTCATAATATCCTTGTCGATAGCTTTAATTTGCTAGGTCACATGACCATCTTCTCGAAACTTTTAATTTTCCGATGGGCGTGACCGTCACCCCCACGGTGAGGGCTGAAAATGTCATTTTCGTAATGTATTCATCGAGCCCTTCATATTAGTACCTCACATGCCTAGATTTGTAAAAAGGAAGACGTTTTTCGGCTCTGGTCGTGACACCACCCCCACGATGAGGGTTAAAATTACGATCTTCTTAATCCACTCGTCGATACCTTCAATTTGATAGGTCACATGACCACCTTCTCGAAACTTTCGATATTCTGATAGACATGACCCCCACGTAAAATGTAAAATGAAAAATGTAATTTTTGTAATGTATTCATCGAGCCCTTCATATTAGTACCTCACATGTCTGGATTTGTAAAAAGGAAGACGTTTTTCGGCTCTTGTCGTGACCCCCACCCCCACGACGGGGGTTAAAATTACGATCTTCTTAATCCACTCGTCGATACCTTCAATTTGATAGGTCACACGACCACCTTCTCGAAACTTTCGATTTTCTGATAGGCGTGACCCCAACCCCCACGTAAAATGAAACATGTCATTTTTGTAATGTATTTATCGACCCCCACCCCCGCGACGAGGGTAAAAAAATGTTATTTTTCGTCATCTCCTTGAATAATCCGGTGATAAAAATCGAATATGACTTCTTTGTAATAAGGGGAGATAACTTTGTATGATTAAGTTCAGGTTATGAGAATCAAGCAATCTGATTGGTTAATTAGCGTCAGGAACGTGAAGTGATTGCGTGATTACTTATTTCAAGCTCTTCGAGCTTTTAGTTTTGGAGTACATTGTTCTAACCATTTACATCCGCGTTATTAAACGACCAGGTGGCAACAAATGCCCACGACGCCTCGCAATTTTTCTTTTGTTTTTTCGTTCCCGTCCCAGAACTCTTCACCGTTCGTCAACGATCGATCGCGCCGTCTAGGACGCGAGACAAACGTCGAAAATTTCATCGATTCTAGTTTTTTCAACATCTTAATTGTTGATATTTTTTCTCCGAGAAACCCCAACGCGTTCGTCAACGATCGATCGCGCCGTCTAGAACGCGACGACGAACGATTGAGGATTTCCAACTCAGATTTCTTCTGAGTTAGAACTCTCAATCGTTCGTCAACAACCGGATTGCACCCACCGCCGTCTAGAACGCATTGACGAACGTTGAGAGAATTTTCATCGATTCTAATTTTTTCAAACGTCTTAATTTTTCACATTTCTGTCCTGGAAACCGCCACGCGTTCGTCAACGATCGATCGCACCGTCTAGAACCCGACGACGAAGGATTGAGGATTTCCAACTCAGATTTCTTCTGAGTTGGAACTCTCAATCGTTCGTCAACGACCGGATCGCACCCATCACAGTCTAGAACGCGATGACGAACGTCAAGAATTTCATCGACTCTAATTTTTTTTTCGACATCTTAATTTTTATATTTTCTGAGTTGGAACTCTCAACGCGTTCGTCAACGACTGATCGCACCGTCTAGAACGCGATGATGAACGTTGGGAAAATTCGAGGGTCGATTTCTTCCGCGCATCATGAGTTGGAACTCTTAATCGTTCGCCAACGACTAATCGCACCATCTAAAATGAGTGAGTGAGAGTGAGAGTTCCAACTCAAATGTACAAAAAATGTTTTTCAAAAAATTTGTACATTTTAACACTGAACTCTATGGGTACATGTACGTTATCACCTACTCTGACCTTTACCGCGTTCGTGTTGTGATAACCTGTTTTACGTTTGTGGGAGACATAATGAACTGACATTTATCAAACATTGACTGTCGCTGAAGTGTTTAGTTTTAGAATATATGGCACATTTCAACTCCGTCTAACAATAAAACAAACTATAATTAACAAAAAAAACACAAATAAATCAATCGAAACCAAACGTTGAAAAGCACGCAATTCGGCAGTGAAAGGCGGGGGCATGACGAGTGATGTTTCATTTTCCAAATTAGGAAAGTGTAAAAAAAACAAATGCCCGTATCATCTGCTTTGTTTATAAAACTCAAGTTGAATCAACGACGAAAAAAAAAAAAAAAATAAACAACGAAAATAAGAACGATAAACATTGTTCATTTAATAAAGTATTTTTGCAACTTTAGCTCAAGTTTGTAGGGAAATTATTTTTAGACAGAAATGTATCACTGCGCCTTGTTTATTTTTGGCAGTTTTATTTGTCAATCGAGTTGGACCAATGTGTTTCTCACTTCTCGCAGTGTTTTGTAGCGAGTAACAGCAGGATTTCACCGCGACTGCCCTGTAAATGATTTATGGGATAAACAAAATAAACGCATAGTATTTTCAAGTAAAAATTTTATTCTCTTCGTAGGATTAAGAATGAAACCGACTCGCCAGAGGCGCCTCGGTTTCATTCTTAATCCTACTCGTAGAATAATTTTTTTTAACTTGAAAATTATAACGCAGCCTTAAGTTTTTGACTGTGAAACTGAGAAGCTTCAAGTTGCGTCGCAATGCCTTCCTCCCAGGCCAGCAAATTTTGCTGTTTTATTGGAAAGAGCTATGGGCAGCAATGAAAGAATAAAGCAGCGAATGTGTTTCCACTATGGATGGAAAAATAATATAATAGTGCAGAATGATGGAACAGCTGTCAACACGCATCATGGGCAACTATGCAGAACAGTTAGAAGAATGGTTTTGACATGATTGAATTATGTCAACATCTTGCATGGAGTGTTGATGCAGCTATGGGTTATACGATGCATTTCACTCTCGATTCTGTCTAACATTAGTCAGGCTTAAAGGATGAAAACCTTTCACTAGTGCATTGTTGTCTTCCCTTTCTAAATTTATAATTTCCAGTGATCTGTTGGGGATTTTTTCACTTTGTTTATTCGGGTCACCCCCCCCCCCCCCCTCTCTCTCTCTCTCTCTCTCTCTCTCTCTCTCTCTCTCTCTTTCTTATATTCAACTTTCAATCGAGGAAACCTTTGGAAATGGAACGCACAGAAGCTTCGGCTTGACCCACGATATATCTAATAACTTAGACAGTTCTTGAAAGGAATATATTCTTACTAGTGAATTCGGGGGTGGGGGGGGGGCGCCTGTCGATTCACACACACTGGGCATTTAAAAAAAATCGCAAACTAGCTGTCTCGGGTGGCGCGGCTTCGTCCTCGCGGCCCCTCCCCTCGGACCGCCGGGCCCGAGGGTTACAACCCCAGCTCCCCCTCCTCTCGACGGCCCTGCACGTGCGGTTGATAGCCTCAATACAGATTTGTATTTTTTCTAGATGTTTTTACTTGCATTGGGTGAAATACGTTTTTGTTTTAAGGTAAAACTGTGTCCCCCAGTCTCGGTATCCGAATACTCGTGAACAAAATGAGTTGCAAAAAAGGATACCCCTCCTGATACGCCGATGAGTGCCAAATTTGGGCTATATACCTCGCAGACTGTCGGAATGCATAGTTAATTTATTTATTGGTGTTTAAGGTTGTATATTTCTGCTCAGTAGCTAATCATGACCACGACATGGATATAAAGTCAAACCCAGTCAACCATTTATACCCATGTTGCCTATTATAACCCTTGACTTAACATGAAAAGCAGACAACATTTGCAAAACAAGTTCTTGAATAACTAATTTTTTTAAATTTATCTCAAAAACATAGATTATGACCCCTCATTGGAACGATCTCGACGAGCTCGTTCCAACGAGGGGTCATAACCTATGTTTTTGAGAGAAAAATAAAAAAATAATGAACATTAATTGGCGATTTTTGAGAATAGCGCTGGCCGGTTTTTCCCATTACGTTGGGTAAAGGGTTAAGGGAATTCCACCCCCCCCCCCCCCCAGACATTGACTACCTGGTCCTATTTTACCAGTAGAAGAGAACCACTTTATCACAATAAACATCCACTGTTTCGTTTCCCGGGGATCCCATGTTGAGTTGGAATGCATAAGGAAGAAATGCAGGGAGAGCGATAGACAGAGAGATAGCCACAACCCCCCCCCCCCCCCCCCCCCCCACATACACTCCATCTACGCTTCCAATGCATACAGAATAGATGCCATGGAGAATGACGCTAGAAGCCAAATGTGGCATGCTTTAACGTCTGCGGAGTAAGGATACATTCATGGCGAGCGAAACTTCAAGACAACAATCTTAAAATTATCATACCTCTTCGTCCTCTTCACTGCAAAAATATAGGTTCCTTTTAGAACCAAAACTGATTGTAATCTTGTCCCTGAGATGGAACCAGTTCTGTTTAAGCAGTATTTATTTCAAATCAAATAAATTTATAATGATTAACATTAAATATTAACAGAATTAAACATAATTGAGGGGGTTTCAGCTGTAAGTTTAGAGCTCATACGAGGTTGTCTCAAATCATTATTAAGCAAAGGAGATATGAACAGCTGGCATATCGAACCAGAACCCAAACTGGTTCGATATGCCAGCTGTTCATATCTCCTTTGTTTTAAAATGTTTGGCGACTGCGTTGAATAAGCTCCAAGTTTACTGCTGAATCTACTTCAGTTCATGTAATATTCTGTTAAATTTGAACGCTAATCTTGGTAAATTTATTTGATTTGAAATAAATACTGTTTAAACAGAAATGGTTCCATCTCAGGGGCAAGATTAGAACCAGTTTTGGTTCTAAAGAGAACCTATATTTTTTCAGTGTTGTTCTGGAGCATTCATTTAAAGTGAGTCAGAATAGATGGTATGACAGGGAATAACATCTTCAGCTAGATTAGAGAGTGTCATATGTGTTGGCAGTTGGCATTCTTGTCCATCCTGAAGGGAATGAAAAGGGGTACCAGCGCATGGAAACCTCCGTTGCTGCGATCCCTCTTTTTTCTTACAAAGAGTTGCACACCAGCATATCGTCAGTTGGAAATATTTAAAGTCGAAATAATTAAAGGTTATTACTTGGGTAATTTCATATCGATGAAAGATATCAACCCGAGGTAACTTCACACCAGCCTTCGACCTTCGGTCTCGGGCTGATATGAAATTACCTCGGGCTGATATCTTGACCGATATTTTTCAAACCAAAACAAATAATTACAGAAAAATCTCCGATCTGTTACAGTTTTTTGACAGTGTTATTGTTTCTCACACTTTTCTCAAAGTTCGAAGTTTCCTCTTCCCCTTCTCCTAGTTCAGCTATCGGGACGCCTCGCGTCTCCACTGAAAGCATTGCAAAGCCTTCTTGCACTCAAGGGACAAATTTATCATTTTTTTTTAATTGGGGTAAAATATCAGACGTAAACCATTTTTATTTTTTTAAGTTTACATTGGTTATAAAAAGAGAGCATGCGGCAGCCAAAAGGACCATGCGGGAGAGCTTGAGAAACAGATTTTTAATTGTTTAGGCCTAAACTATCTCTTCTCCCACTTCGATCAATCTCCGCAAACAACTCTGAATTTTAGTTTGCATTGAATTATCTATTCAACCCTCTTCTTATTTCTCTTCATCCACCTAATCTTTATTTATTGTCATCATTAATTCCTCACCATTCTAAAAACATTCCCTATTGCCTGGTAACGCAAATTCTACAAATTGTTTGCTGTCGACGAATAACAGTTAACTCTTCTGCTGTAAATAAAATGGCTGCGCCCAGTAACGTAGCAAGGGGACAACTCTAGCTAGGTTCTTACCGGCTGAGATCAGTGTCATATTAGCCGGGACAACTCAAGGAGACAACTCTAGTTTGGTTCTTATCGGCTGAGATCAGTGTCATATGAGCCGGAATAACTCAAGGCGACAACTCTAGTTTGGTTCCTATCGGCTGAGATCAGTGTCATATCAGCCGGAATAACTCAAGGCGACAACTCTAGTTTGGTTCTTATCGGCTGAGATCAGTGTCATATCAGCCGGAATTACTCAAGGCGACAACTCTAGTTTGGTTTCTATCGGCTGATATCAGTGTCATATCAGCCGGAATAACTCAAGGCGACAACTCTAGTTTGGTTCTTATCGGCTGAGATCAGTGTCATATCAGCCGGAATTACTCAAGGCGACAACTTTAGTTTGGTTCCTATCTGCTGAGATCAGTGTCATATCAGCCGGAATAACTCGAGGCGACAACTCTAGTTTGGTTCTTATCGGCTGAGATCAGTGTCGTATCAGCAGAACAACTCAAGGGGACAACTCTAGTTTGATTCATATCGTCTGAGATTAGTGTCATATCAGCCGAGACAACTCAAGGGAACAACTCTAGCTTGGTTCATATCTGCTGATATCAGTGTCATATCAGCCAGGACAACTCATAGGGACTTCTCTAGTTGGGTTCATATCGTTTGAGATCAGTGTCATATTAGCCGACTTTTATGCCATACCAGTCGAACTCATGAATTTGCAATTCTGGGAAAGAAAAGCATATTTAATAAATAATTTGGGATATACTGGACAAATGAGACTGGCCTCAGCATTGCCATATTTAGGATTGGAGGTCTGGTTACGCGTGAGTGTATACAGGGCTTAAAATTCACGCGAGAATCGGAATCGATTCTCGCAACTGTTACTTACAAGGAAAAAAAGGAGAATCACCTTTGAGTTTCGCAAAATGTGCATTTGATTCTCGATATAGATTCTAAAAGTGTTCTATAAAGCCCGAGAATTATACATACTTTTTGTTCTCTCATTATAAGGTAATACTTTGACTTGCCAGTGGTGTCTAGTAAAGTCTTGGCTGCATTTACAAGCAGCCAAGACTTCAATAGACACCACTGGCACGGTACTGTAACTTGCATCTGCAAGACCACGAAAAGTCGGCATGTTGGAACACGTCACCTGTTCTACATGTATACAGAAAGGCCACCGTGGTCTAGTCATTGTCCACAGGTGGGCAGTTTTTCCACGGACGCAATTTTTTAGACAATAATTATAGGAATAATCATCAAAAATGATTAATGAAGCACTGGGTACAACCCGGAGCTTAATTAATTAAAAATTTGCTGATCATGATTTTTATTACCTAGTAAACTCATACGTGTACATCACTGCCCACACGTGGATTATGCCCAGTCCGCGACGACTGTATTGTATATATATATAAGACCAAAAAAAATCGCGAAAATTGGAACTTGGCCCTTGAGGGTTAATCTGCAGTAAATTAGGGCTTAATATATTCCCTGGTTTTCAAGGAACCGGGAACGGGAATGAAATTACTCTCAGAGTCAGGAACCGGGAAATTTCCCGGGTAATATCAAGCAAATTTACGAGGGTAACATGACGCATTTATTTTAATAATTATGAACATATTTCATTGGCAATCTCCCATCTCCAAACCGAAAAGTTATTTTCCTAACATAAGAATGAAAACTCAAACCCGTTTCAATCTCGCCTTTACTTATTTTTTTTTTTTTTTTTTTTGTGATCACCTCTTCCTTCTCCAACATCTGCACCCTCTCCACTGCCGTCACACGGTGACGGCTGTGAAGAGGGTGTTGATGTTGGAGGAGGTAGTGAAAAGTGATACTAGTGATTCTGAAAATGAAGACAGACGAAGAAGATCTTGCAGTTGAAGGGGGTGGGGGTCGAAGGGAGGGGGGGGGGGTCTCCAGAACTGGTTGAAAATTACAGTGATTTTTTTAAAAAGGTTCGTCAGGAATCAGAACTGTAAACATTTCAGGCGTGGAAGGGCTGACGAAATCATACAACGTTTCAATTCATAAAACTTCAGTTCAATACACAAACAGTGTCGCGCTTCATTCCCGGATCAGTGCTGTAGATTTCCCGGGTATCGGGGTCGGCTTTCGTTACCGGGGACTCGGGAATTCCCGTTCCCGTGATTAAACCCTATAGCAAATATTTAAATATGAGGTTGTGTTTTTTTATTAGGAATTATAAACGGATTGCACTCACAAGGACAAGGGTATTACAAGACTCTCCTGTTCAAAATTGACAATTGAAAATTGATTCTCGCGGCAGGACTTCGTGAGAATCAAAACCCGATTCTCCCGAATTGCGACGAATTTTAAACCCAAGTTGATCTGGATGCAAAGAATTACACTTTGTTTCTTGCATCAGGACAGAATTCTGACCTGTGTCTATTCAAGACAAAGCAACTCAAATGTCTTGATGCATTAAGAGAGAGAGAGAGAGAAAGAGAGAGACAACAACTTACGTGCCGGATGCCGGTTCATTAATTCTTTGCTTTCCCAGCAAATGTTGATCATTTCTATTCAAAGTAGGGCATTGTATTGTGTACACAAATTTGCAACCTGATAGCAGCTGATTTAGTTTCTGACCTCCGTACGATCGAAAAGCAGAAAAATAAATCTAATACAAATGTTAAACCGTAAAACGGACTGTGAAATTAAACTGTGCGCCGGAGAGCGATTCATGGATCGCTTCAAAGCACCCTGCAGACTCTCTGCTCATAATTTGCTGCGTGACATATTGGATATCCATCTCATGAAATGACTTCACACCAGTCGTTGTGCACTTCACCAATGAAAGCAGATCCTAGAACTCACAATCAACAGCCATTTGGTCAGATTTGAAGAACTTCGTAACCACGTAGGTTGTTGCGTAAGTGGCGGATACAAGAATCTGAGTTTGGGAGCGGACGCATTTTAGTCATGGATCATGATGCGAAGCGACGACTTCAGGCGATCGCGAGACGGCATGTCCAACTCTCGTCAGTGATGTTAGGGAGACTACTCAAGGAAAAACAGAATGTCAGTTTGACACCATGGTGGCTTCTTCGCAAGAGCAAAGATGTGTGCATGGAGTGAGGTACTGTTAGAAAGTGTGGCGGGGGGGGGGGTAGGGTGGGCGACGGTGCATCCCCTCAAGATCCGATGAACCGCGCGAGTCGGTTGTCGTTGTGAGGTCTTTGAGTGATTAAGTTGATAACCATTCAGTACCGTTGCTGTCTTCAAATACTGGGGAGGAGTGTGGCATATTTTTGACTGACCGTGACATAAATTTACCCGACGGTTATACTGCGGCCACCATGGACTGGTCACTTTCCACCGGTGGGTAATATTTCCACGGACGTAATAATGTTAGATTCCAAACACCAATTATAGGAATAATCATCAAATATTTAATTAATGAAGCGCCGGGTACCATCCGGTGCTTCATTAATTAAAATTTTGCAGATGATGATTTTTATTACCTTGTAAATGCATGAATGGACATCACTGCCCACGCGTGGAATATGACCAGTCCACGGCGTCTGTACTGTAGTTTCATTTAGTCCGCGAATTCCACCTTAGGCCGGTTTGGCCGTCTATGTCTTCAACCATATTTATTTCAACCATATTTCAGTTTAACAGTGCATCCCCTCTCACCCCCGTACACTTTGTAACACCCGTCGCACCTATCGGGACGTAAGAATCAATAAAATGTCGTTTTCATTTACTCCATCTTCAACCTTTATCTTACCAGGATGAACCATGGTAGGTCAGATACATTTAGGATAACGTGCCCCTCCTTATTTAACGAGGTTCCCTCGTCTGATTCAGGTCCTTAGCTGTAACAACTGTAAAATGACTGTTAGTCATCATAACGTCCGTTGGGGTTACCAATAATGTTTACCCGATATACCGGAACCACCAGTAAATACCGGATTCAGGCTAAAACCTTATGATATGAATGAATGTATACCTTTATTTTATCACCGTTTCCTTTTAAATTACCATTCGATTCCATAATTGTGGATTTTGTGGTGTTTGAAGGTTACAAATATAAATTAGAATTTTTTCAGGCGATTCCGATATTTATGGGTGATTCATTCTGAAGAAATGACCTGAATATTCCGGTCCATTCCCACTAGACCAATTCCCTTTAGACCAACTCATGCCTTCTGCTTTTAAAATAATTCTATATCAATAATTTGATATATTTATAAATGTATTTAATGTTATTGATATTCACGTCTGAAAATAAGCAGTGTGTCATTTACAGAATGGGGTCCCCAAAGGGGGAATTTGCTGTTGCTATTGCATACAGCGGGTCAGTTTATCCTCTGGGTACCTCCTTCTGTTTATGTGTGAAACCTAAATTCAGTTTGAGGTTCACAGAGGGTAAATTTAGTGATGCTACCCTGCTTTGCAGGGTAGCATCACCAAATTCACCCTCTGGGGGACCTCATTTTTCAGATGATAGTCTGCTTATTTTCTAGCTTGTTGATATTTTATAAACTGAAATGTTATAAACCTATATTTTTTGTATGTTATGCGTATAAATATTTTTTTATCAAATAAAATGCTTATCAGCAAATAAATGTTTTCGTAATTATCCTTATCAACCCTTAATCAATAACAATATGTAGTTGGTCTAAGGGGAATTAGCCAAAAGGGAATTGGTCTAAAGGGAATTGGTCTAGTGGGAAGACACCGAATATTCCATTAAAACTTTAAAAAAATTATATTAACAACAAAGATAAAATGTTTATTTATTTATTTTCTTTAAAAGCCTTATTAAGATGAAAGAGCAACGAGGAACGCCATGGAAAGCCTTCCCTTCTGGCTCCAGAATAACGTGTAACAGACATTTAATGAAAAACGAGTTGATTATTTATAAAACAAAGTTGACGTTGAGCCTCCGATAGACAGCTCATAGTTGATTCTATTTTGGACACAGTGGTATTGTGACATCTGATGTTTCTGTGGTTTTTAACTACAAAGTTGAAGGCTTGAAGCCGTTAAAACATTTATGGAGTGAAAGCACTGGGATTTTTTCCGATTTGATAAATAGTTTCAGAACGTGTTGTGCCTTTATCAAAAGAAAATATTTCAAACATAAAAATACAAGGATTCCCGGATTTACTAAACTGGACGAATAATAACCGTGAAAGTTTGAATTACATTTTGAAAGTTGTGGTAGATTGAAAAAGCCAGCAACAAACCGATCTCATAACAAAAAGAGAGTTAAGAGAAAGTGCACTGCCAAAACAACCAACACAAAAAGGAAACTTGAGCATTGTGTGAACAGTATGCGATATGTTCAAGCATGTTAAGCCTGTACATACAGATTTGTCATGATAATGTGCATGTCCTGTGGTTTGTATCAGATTCGAGGCGGTGTCCAGAAGAATTACACCCAAACCGGCCTCCAGCCAAACCGGCCTCCACAATTTCGCCCAAACCGGCCTCCACAATTAGGCTCAAACCGGCCTCCGCGAGATTTTTTTTTTAATTTTTTAAATTTTCTACAATTTTATTCATACCCATTTGTTTATAATCTTTGGAAAAAAAAATAACGAGATTTTGGATAAATACTTAAATAAAAAAAATGCCTACCTCATTTTACAGAAAGTGATTGTTTTTCTTTTAAAATCCCATAGATTACCCCAATTGTTTCCTGGGGAAAGTTCGCTTATGTAAGTTATTTTTCTTTTGCAATTGCATTTTTTGGCGGCTGTAAGACATTCTATTTAAGTATATTGATGTTTTAGAGACGCCACAAAATGCAATTGTGGAGATCAATGTTTAACGCAGACAGCCAATTAAAATAATGGAGGCCGGTTTGGGTGAAAAAGTGTGGGCCGGTTTGGATGATCAATGCTTGACCGTCGCCGACGATGAAAATATTGGAGGTCGGTTTGGGTAAAAATGTGGAGGCCGGTTTGGGTTTAGTGGAGGCCGGTTTGGGTAAAAATGTCGGAGGCCGGTTTGGCTGGAGGCCGCTTTGGGCGGTATTCGGTCCAGAATGGCATCTCAATAAGCCGGCTTTGCCGGCGAGTTGTGATCCCGTTTTGGGACACCACCGATAATCTGATGCAAATCACAGGACATGCACATTAACATGATAATTCATTTATCTAACAATTCTGTCACATACACAGATTAAATCTTAACTCTTTTACCCAACGTAACGTTCAAAACCGGCCAACGCTATTCTCAAAAATCGCCAGTTAATTTTCATTATTTTTTCATTTTTTTCTCAAAAACATAGGTTATGACCCCTCGTTGGAACGAGCTCGTCGAGCTCGTTCCAACGTGTGGGCATAACCTATGTTTTTGAGACAGAAAATGAAAAAAATTAGTTATTCAAGAATTTTTTTGCAAGTGTCGTCTGCTTTTCATGTTAGGTAAAGGGTTAAATTATTTTTAAACATTTTTGGGACATAATGTTCGATCGATCACTGAAACGCACATAGAATGTATCCATGCGCCTGTTATGATAGCCCGTAGCGCTACCGGAAACGAGTCGTCTATATGATACGGAATCAGAATGAGTCGTCCAAATGATACGGAATCGGAACACATTATGTGATACGAACCGTGTCTCGTGTTTTTCAGGCCAAAATCTTTCTGATTGTTAGATAAAAAAAAAAAAAATCCGTCCAAAAAAAAAATGTACATTCCCACTCAGTGATGTGCATGTCCGAAAATGACAGCTGGTTTCCGATGACAGGCAACCTCCCCAAAATGGGACGACCTAAGACAGTGGCAGACTGCAAACATACTATAGGAATGTACAATAACAAATGAAAGAGTACGAATATGATAGTCTGTTTTCGAAGACGGGCAACATCTCAAAAATGGAACGACCTAAGATAGGAGCAGATTGCAAAGGTACAGCTAAGTCTTGGTACCCTTTAACTCCCAGGCACAGTGAGTACACACAACCTTGGTGTTCCGCCTGGGATTCTATTTAAAATCGGAACACCTTCAAATACCGGAATCACCTGATAAATTGTATCTTCCTCATATTATTGTTGAATTATCTAAATTATCTCACAGGTTTGCTAATTCCTACACTTTATTTAACCCTTTACCCAACGCAGACAATTTCAAAATTTATTATTTTAAATATCATTTTTTAAATGTTTTCAAAGAAATTCAACAAAACCATATCATGTGACACCTCTTTCGATCGAGCGAGACGGACTCGTTCCAAAGAGGGGTCACATGATATGGTTTTGTTGAAATTTTTCGAAAAATAATATTTTTTCAACTGCTGAATTTGCATATTACGCGGGCCCATGCGGGCGATTCGTTGGGTAAAAGGTTAACAAATCACCACGCGATGTTGAATCAATCTTAAAAGATAAGAGTGACTCCGGTATTTACTGGTGAGTCTGGTATTTACTGGTGATTGCGGTGATTTGGGTGATTTGGGTGATTCCGGTATATAGGGAGACCCCCACTAAAGACGCCACGTTGGTAAACCGCATTTTCTCAGTTCCGCTCACTCAGAGTACACGTAGCCTGACATAGTGAAGTTTAGAAAGCAGGTGGAATAAAAATGTGAAAAACTTACAGAGTGGTCTCTTCGAAGTTCTCAAACATTTGTCCATTTAATGTGCGGAATGGTGATTTGATAATGTTATCGACGCTATGATCAGGTAATGAATATTCAGTTGATACTGTATGGTGTGTCTCGAGCCACACAAATCTGCAGCAATGTATTAAACTCTTTTTGAAAAGAGTTGTCACCTTTTCTTAATACAGATGTATGTCACTGTGACGTAATTGTTAGGACTCGTTGTTTGATATACAGTAAATTCCTTCCCAATTCAATGAAGTAATTAGTGACTGTATATCTTGTTGGGAGTGTGCCTCATTTATTTTGAACAGTTTTTGTCAACTATACAAAGGTCGCGTTAATTTTTGATTGCGCCCTCATGTGATGGCGTCTTCTAACAAAAGAGAAACAGCGAATGCAAACAGTCGGATGTAATCCGCGAATGAATCCTTCTGTGAAATTGGATTTACATCCATACAAAATGGTTTTATGTCAATCAACAAGAGGCATTGGGCGAGGGACGAGCTATTTCTTTTTTGCACAAATTACTACATAACTACACGTATAATGATGTAAATGAGATCTTGCAAAAATTAATGTGCCAACATAATGAATTCCTTGATGTGCGTTTTTAGTTTAATCAATATTTTATTTCCTTAATTTGACAGAATATTTTGATACATTTCATCAAGATACATAAATGTGAAAGAGGATTCAGCAGCAAGCTATAGCTTATGTAAGCTGTCTCCTTGTAACAAATTACCCATACGAAGCAAGATAACGAAGGAAGTTCAAACACAAACGATGAAAATGTGGAAATAAATTATCGTACACGGGTTGAACATAACAGAAAAGAGTAAGAGATATAATGAAATGAGAGAGTGTGTGGAAAAGAATGTAGGGTGAAGGTATGATGTGCGTTTTTCAAATGTAATCACATTTAGTTGCATTTGGCCAAAGAATTCACCCTTAAGTCTGTACGGGCTGCCACCACTTCCTAACCACGAAGGCTAGTCTTCGGATTGGAAGGTGGTTTAATTAGAAAAAATAGACCAATCCATGACATTCCGGGGACCTCCCTCAGAATCTTTTTTGAAATTAGTGCTAGGAGAAGAATTCTCCTGCATTTTCGTGATAATATCTACTCAATGATTTCCTTACAACTTGAGTAATTTATTACCTGTATTTCTGTGTGTATGGTGATTTTTTCCCAAAGGTAATCTTGACCACCACGATGCAGGGAAGACTGTTGGAAAACCAACAAACTGGAACAAGTGGGTTTTTTATATGAATGAAACCTGGTCAGTAATGTAACTACGTACTCTTGCCACTTCCACCAGCGTCAGAGGCCAGTACCAAATGCCTTTCCACGCTTTCAGCTTAGACGTGTCTATAGGTCAGTCTACATTTTTTTAAAACACCCCAAATCTCGGGGCAGTTGTCCTCCTTACCTCTACCCCTCTTGGCGCTACTGAGCCTGCAATTGCCCTGCATAATGCGGTCGAGGGGAAGGATGGGCGATGAGGCATTCTCCAAGAGCGGCATCTCTTGGGAACAACAAAATTTGTGAAAATATACCAATAACAGCGCATTTCGATGCCGTCCACTCAGACTTTTGGGGCCTTTAGAGCGCATTTGCTACTGTCTTTTTCTCAGCCTCTTTGAGCTTTACGGTGCATTTTGCCACTTCGCGTTTTCTCATCATCTTTGGGCCTTTACAGCGTATTTCGCTACTCTTTTCCCGCTATATTTGTGCCTTTATATCATTCGGTACTGGGTTCTTACATGTAGGTCGATTCAATTGTCTGCTGTCATGAAATCCAGATCTACTACAGCACTATGATCGCAAAAGCAGTCAAAACATTTCAATCGAATCGTCGCGATCCGGTCTCAATTTATTATCAGCCCCTATCTCCACCCCTCCCAATCCCAACTCACTGGAATTTCAATTGCCGAAAACGAAATGCCGGGAACATTGAATCTGAGATGCTGTTTTCGATTGTTTTTTTCTTCGAGCGCTATGGATTTTATTTAGGAAATCTCGACCCACCGATGTAAGTGTGTCGCGATCTGGACGCGATAAGTACTGCTGTTTCTGTTCTCAGTGCTGAATACAGTACGGTCGCCGTAGACAGGTCACTTTCCACGGGTGGGCAATATTACCACGGACGCAATAATATTAGATTCCAAACGCAAATTTATCCCTTTACCTAACCTGAAAAGCAGACGACGCTTACCAAAATAATTCTTGAATAACTATTTTTTTTCCATTTTTTGTCTCAAAAACATAGGTTATGACCCCTCGTTGGAACGAGCTCGTTCCAACGAGGGGTCATAACCTATGTTTTTGAGACAAAAAATGAAAAAATAATGAAAATTAATTGGCGATTTTTGAGAATAGCGCTGGCCGGTTTTGGCCGTTACGTTGGGTAAAGGGTTTTAAAGTAATATTCATCAACAATTTAATTAATGAAACATCGGGTACTACCCGGTGCTTCATTAATTAAAATTTTGCTGTTGATGATTTTTATTAACTGGTAAACGCATGCGTTGACATCACAGCCCTCGGGTTGAATATGGCCAGTCCACGTCGAGTGTACTGTATGGAAGCAGCCACCAAAACATGCTTAGCGGTGCAGGAAAATAGGGCGTCATCATACGTTGGTGCCTGGCGGCAGCCCATACTTTTCCGCCACTTGGGACGCATGCCTAAAATGAGACATTAGCTGGTATTCCTAGATTTGCCGATATATCTGTACTGCTATAAGACGTCATGTGACACACAAGGGATAGAATATTTATTTCACATTTACCAAGAAAACGCTATCGCAAACAGCAATCAGTAGCGATAAAACTTGGGCGATAAATAGAGGATATCTAGTGTTTTAAGTGGATACCGACAATTATCACACTCGTCACCAAGACAAATGTTTATTTTTCGCGAGCGCTTGTGCTAGCGAAAAATAACCATTTGTCACGGTCACGAGTGAGATAATTGTCGGTATCCACTCAAAAACACTAGATTTTTTTTATTATACGTTTTTATTAGAATCGGATCATTCCTATCGATAATTCCTCTCGTTTAAACCTTGAATTTATGCATGAAAGCGTACTGTTGATGTTCATTGATACGCGGAAGTGATTTAATCGAAACTCGGAACAGGTAGCGGCTTGCGATCTGATTCAGCTGGTGGGCTTCATGCATCAATTCAAGGTGACTACGTGTTGAATTATTGCTGGAAATGATCAGTATCCACCCAAAAACACTTGAGTACCTTTTCATTGTACGTTTTTAGAACAAATTGATCATTTCCAGTGGTAATTTGAAACCCGCCATTTTAATTGATAGCGTGAAAGTGAAAATTTCTTTTTCTTCACAATTTCTGTCTTTCCGCAATGTTTTCTATTTTTTCTAATCTATCGTTTAGCGTATAATAAAATATGTCGTATCGTTCTTGCAGTAACAAGTCACAATTCATGTCACATGTCGCATTCCGAGGAACGAATGCATGTGCGCCTGATGAACTAATTCAGTCGTGATAATGGTAGCCAGAAGTCATTCCATTCAAAATTGATAGTGTTGGAACAAACGTTGCATCTATTGTTCCTCAACATACATTCCATGTAGAAGAGAATTGCACGATCCAATGCACTGTGGTTTCCACGCATCTAATGGTACGAATGATTTGACGTCATGTATTTAAAGATATGCTTGCGCTCAACAAAAATATAATTCCCTAGTTGTTTTACATTCTTTTATCGCGACGAGACTCTTTTTGGGGACGTGTAGCTACGAGTATCTCAAGCATGGTATGGCCTATGGACCTGGGACGCACATTTAACGAGTCGAAAATCACTGGAGATTCATGTATCGGCCAAGGTCATCCTGGATCACGACGCAGGCAAACCACTATATTTGACTATTCCGTTTAACCCTTTACCCAACGCATACGATATCAAAATCTATTACTTGAAATATAATTTTTTTAATTTTTTCAAAAATTTCAACAAAACAATATCTTGTGACCCCAATGAGCTCGTTCCAATGAGGTGTCACATGATATGGTTTTGTTGAAATATTTTGAAAAAATTAATTTTTTCAACTGCTCAATTTGCATATTACGCGGGCGGATGAGGGCGATTCGTTAGGTAAAGGGTTAACTGTTGAATAAAATTCAAAGGATTTACAGTAGACTATGTGAAACGGTATCTCTGGTTGGCCAAAAGATTAACCCTTCTACTGCCGCGCCCACTTAATCAATATATAGAAGACCTCTATGTACGCCTGCATGAGATGAAGTTTAATAAAAATTATGACACACTTGAAACTCTATCATTTGATTAATTGGTGGAAAGGGCTCTCTGAATCCTTTTCAGCAATTAATCAGATGGTAGGTTTGATCTAATCATGCCGGAACGTAGAGGTTATCATCATAAAATAGGTGACAATTCTCGCATTCGGCAGCGTAAGTGTTAGACCTTTAAATCCCGATGGTATTGTACACGTCAGTTTAACAGATTCAGTTTTGATAGTCCTTATTCAATTATTTGGGAGTGAAGCAATAATTAGGGCTGCACCTTGAAAATATTGATTGGTCTACGCCCACAAACGTTAACTTTTTATGAAATTAGGGCATATGAAAATAACCCGGGCGTACGGGGGGGAGGAACTCGGAGTATCCGGAGAGAACCAGAGGGTGAAACGACCGCAGGATAGAAGTTAGGAGTATAGGAGGCTCACGGAACCCCCACGGACATTCAAATATCATCTTTGCCCCTACCACTACCCCCCTCCCCCCTCCGGAAAGAAATAAAAAAAATTAAAAAAAACTGACTAGGGCACCCTCTATGCCTTACAGATGTACCATTCGACTTCCTCAATGAGCTAAGAACAGTAAGCGAGATGGTAAATAGGATCTTTTGTTTTCTGGATGTCAAGCTTCATTCTTTCCTCTTGAAATTGTAAGAACTGGGGTGTTGATGCATACCGAATTCTTTATAATGCTTAAACTTCTACTTTTACCCAACATGGAATGGAAACATATAACCAGCCGATACAGCCACCATGTTGTTCCTGTTTGTTGGAAATATATCCTGTCTGATAAGAGCCAGCTAATTACACAACGAAATGTTTTCTGCGTGGGGTAGTTTCTTCTCCATTAAGATGGTAACACGTGGCTAAATAAAAAAAACAAACAACACCTGCCACATTAAAGAGATATAAGAGAATGGGCTGAAGTAAAAACGTCATTACTGCTCGGCAACATAAGGTGAGTGATGATTTATTTTATCATTAATGTATCATTAAGTTGTCTTCCAATGGTTATATATCTCATTACATGGAAAATATTAAAGACATAGAGTGGATAGAATGAGGATTAGCACTAAAACCAATGGCGTAGCAAACCGGGATGCCGGGGGTTGGTTGCTCCCTAAAATTGTCGCTGGTCCCCGCAAATATTGGCCCAAAGCAAGTTTCACACACCATAGAGGTCAAATATGGTCGCCAATACAGGAGCTACACTCTGTACAGATTCTCACTTAGAGCACTAAATTTTACAACATTTTCTCGGGTGTGTGCGAGTGTGTGTGTGTGTGGAGTTGGGGGCTAGTCCTAATTAGGACCCTCTCTCTGGTCGTTGCCCCCTCCTACCACATCCCTGAAGGAAATTAGGGTTATTTACACAGCCCCTAATTTCCCTGAAGGGAGGTGGGAGGAAGATGGAACGACCGAAGAGTCATAGTTAGGACTAGGGGAGGCCCTAAAAGCGCAACAGAACAGCCGTCTTTCAAATACCCTCTTTATCCCCTCCCCCCCCCCCCCCCCCCTCCACACACACACACAAAATAACTGTCTAGTGCATACCTATGATATAATCCTACTCGCTTTACTAGAAGATCCACTGGACGATAAGATCTAAGATCTCCATTGAGTGGTTCTCCTTAGCTCTCTAACTTGCCCTATAGGCACTACATTCTGACTGGATATCGGAGTCACAAATATTCTGGAACATAAATTTACACCGACTGTCCTCCAATTAACAAGTTAGATACGCTTTAAAGTTTCTTCACTTGAATTTTATATCAAGCTTATGAAACGTTTAAAAGAACAAGAATGTTTTTATTCGAATTTCTGTTTTTGCTAGGGACGAGGTTGCTACATGATGCACCTGTCTTAACTAACGTAAACTAAAATATGAATTATCGAAGCAGAATTTACTGTGATCAGTAAATTCGAATCGATGCGGAACTGGTTTAATTGTCAGGACTAAACTATACAGTAAGACAATTTATAGAGACTTATTTTTGGGGAGTAACATATAAACAGCGTTTGACGATTTTCATAGAGGAATGAGATAAAATTGTTCAAGATACTAGAAATAACTTGTGCACAACATTCATTCAATGTGTTCGATCAAATAATCAGATATGGAGATTTTTGGCTTCGCCACTTTTTTGAGTTAACTCTTTACCTAACATGAAAAACAGAGGACACTTGCAAAAAACAAATTCTTGAATAACTCATTTTTTTTCATTTTCTGTTTCAAAAACATAGGTTATGACCCCTCATTGGAACGAGCTCGGAGAGCTCGTTCCAATGGGGGGTCATAATCTATGTTTTTGAGACAAAAAATGAAAAAATAATGAAAATTAATTGGCGATTTTTGAGAATAGCGCTGGCCGGTTATGGCCGTTGCGTTAGGTAAAGGGTTATGAAATACACGTATGAACTTCAGAAATGCATTTGGGGGTAATAAAATGCAATGTCCTACAACTCGAAAAAACATGCACTCAGTAACCCCCAGGTGATCTGTACATAAATGTTGAACCTCTAGCGCGATTCGACTCCTTTGGTGTTAGTCCCAGGTCCATAGGTCATACTATGCTTGAGATAAGAGCATCAACATGCTGGATCCGCTCACTTTTTTAAGTGTAGAAATGCATATATGAACTTCGGGTATGCATTAGGGGATCATAAAATGTGATTTCCGGTAATTTTGAAAAAATGATCATAAGCTGACCTTACTTACCCTGACCCATATGTTGAACCTTCATTGAGTTTAGGGCTGTCACGATTAATCGATTGTCGATCGATTAGTATTTTTCGTTGTCGACGAATCGCTAAATTTTACCCCGTTTTAGGCGTTTAATAATTAAAAAAAATGGATGAAAAAACTATTGCTGCCAAAGGTAAAAGGTCAAAAACGTCGACGTTAAACCTCAAGAAGCCATTAGAAGCATTTGTCTTTCAGGTACATCAAAGCTTTGATGTTCTGAACTTTTGAACCGTCAGTGTAATAATCAAGACCGGTCGGCAGTTGCGAACTCGTGAAGTTCGCAACTGATGACCGGTCTTGATTATTACGCTGACGGTTCAAAAGTTCAGAACATAAAAGCTTTAAATGTACTTAAAAGAGGATCGTCTTCGTTGTTTACTTGAGGTTGGTCAGCTAACTTGAACTTCATTTTTAACAACTTCAAAGAGAGGGAGAGGAGGAGAGGGGGGGGGGGCGGGTGCCACCTAGGTACGATTGATCGATTATTATCGATTATTTGCGACGATTAATCGATTCCTAAATTAAAAACTCGTGACAGCCCTAACTGAGTCTCGACTAATTTGGTGTCTGTCTCGGGACCCGGGAGGGTCTCTACTTGAGAGATGAGCGTGACACACTTTCAAAATGTTGAGTCCTGCCCACCTTCTTGAGTACGAAAAAACACTTATGAACCTCGGGAACGTATTGAGGAGTCATAAAATGTGATTTTCTGCAATTCTGGAAAATGTACTCAATGTCGCCTGGGTGACCTCAGTGACCTTGACCCATAGTTTGAACCTCTATTGAGGTTCGACCCATTTGTATTTGTCCCAAGCCCATAGGTGATACCATGCTTGAGATATGATGTGAAGTACTTTCACAATGATTAGCACTGCCTTGTTTTGTGAATGCGAAATGCATGTATAAACGTGGAGAATGCATCAGTGTGGTCATAAAATGTGATTTCCAGAAATTCTGAAAAATGCACTCAGCGACCACTGGGTGACCTCATTTGATGTTGGTCCCAGGACCATAGGTCATGTCATACTTGAAATTTGAGCGCTGAAGAAAGAAAAATAAACGGTACAAAAACAATAAGATGTCGACCGGTTTCGGTTTCGGTTTTTAAAAAAAAAAAAAACCTCGGTTCGGTTTCGGTTAACCTACAGCTCTAATTTTATTAGGTTCTTTGGGAGTTATGTCAAATTTTATTATTGGGCTTTCCCAAATCCAGTTTGGGAAATACTCTTGCTCTTCTTCTTTTTCAAAAATTCTTCTTCATTATATTTTTGTTTCCACCTTCAATTTTGTCTGTTGCACAGCTCAAAAATAAGCTGTACGATTTCAAACAAATTTGGCATACTTATGTAATGTCTTAAAATCTAGTGAAATGAGGTCTCGTCATTTCTGTGAAAATGCTATTTTCAAGATATTCTGCCAAAACCTTCAAAATGTTGCCATTTTTCCACATAGCTCAACAACAAACTGTATAATTTCAACCAAATTTGGCAAGCTTATTTATTGTTACAACATCTAGTGAAATGAGGTATCGTCATATTCGTGAAAACGCTCATTTTCAAAATTTTTTGCTCAAACCATCAAAATTGCACCATTTTTCAAAGGTCTCCAAATTGTTTAGAGTTATCTGTCTCATATTTTCCAAACATTTAGAGCATAATATGATACATCAAAATCACCACACCAATATTTTAAAATTAGCCCCTATTGCCCAAAAATGATATGAATATAGAATTTTTGACTTCAAAATTGACCAACTTCAAGGACAAATTTCTCTAATTTCAAGGTTGTTGTAACACATTTTTGTGGTATGGATAGATGCAACAATGATTGCAGAAAAAAGTTACTGTTTATTTGTTAATCTCAGATTTAGCCCTCAAGCACAATGGGGATGAGAATATGAGTACCGTTTGAAAATGGCAGGAGCTAGTTGCCACCCGGGTGGCAAATAGTTTTTTCTCATTATTTAAGAGATTTACCACCCGGGTGGGAAAAAGTTATTTCTCATTATTTAAGTTATTTACCACCCCGGTGGCAAATAGTTATTTCTCATTATTTAAGCTTATTACCACTTGGGTGGCAAATAGTTATTTCTCATTATTTAAGCTATTTACCACCTGTGTGGCAAATAGCTATTTCTCATTATTTAAGGTGTTTACCACCCGGGTGGTAAATACTAATTTCAATCAAAAGAGGGTGGCAAATAACAATAATGAACACAGGGGGTCGCTAATAACAATAGTAATAAAAAGGGGTGGCAAACTACGATAAAAATCAAAATGGGTGAGCAAATGTAATTAAAATGAAAAGCGGTGGCAAAGTGATAATAATCAAAACAGATGGCAAATAATAATAGTAATCAATGAGGGCAAATAATGGTATTAATCAAAGGGGGTGGCAAACTACAATAAAAGTCAAAAGCGAGTGGCAAGGAATGTTGTTCAACAGGGGTGGTAACTAACATGAAGAATAAGAAAGAATGGCAAATAATAAGAAGCAAAAGAGGTTGGTAAAATATATGTTAATCAAAAGGGGTGGAATATAATGATAGAAATCAACAGGGGGTGACAGAAAGATATTACTGAAAGGGGGGGGGGGGGGGGGGGGGGGGCAAATAACTATAACAATCAAAAGAGGTGGCAAATAATGGTGGAAAGGGGGTGGCAAATAAGGATAATGATCAAAAGTGGATGGCAAAGGATGATAATAATGAAAATGGGTTGACGCCACTGTTAATAATGAAAAGAGGTGGCACATAATAATAATGAAATGTGGGTGGAGAATAATGATAATAATCAAAAGGGGTGGCAAACCATCATCAAAATCAAAAGGGGTGGCAAATAAGGCTATTGATCAAAATGGTATGGTAAAGACAGATAAGGAAAAGGATAAAAAGTACTGTTAATAATTAAAAAGAGGTGGCAAATAATATGTAATGAAACGTGTGTGAGGAATAATGGTAATAATCATAGGGGAGAAATAATTATCAAAATCAAAAGGGGAGGCAAATAAGGCTAATGATCAAAAGATGATGCTATAGAAAGATAATGATAGGTGTGGAAACTGCTGTTTATAATCAAAGTAGGTGGCAAATAATGATAATCAAAATTCGGTGAAGAATAATGATAATAAGCAAAGGGGGTGGCAACTAATGATCAAAATCAAAAGATGGTGACAAATAAGTATAATGAGCAAAACGGGATGGCGAAGAAAGTTAATAATGAAAAGGGTGGAAATTACTTTTAAAGGGGGGCGGGGGGGGGGGGGGGGGTAGCAAATAATAATAATCAAAAATGGGTGGGCAATAATGAAAATCAAAGAGGTGGAAAATAACGATAAGAATCAAAAGGGGATGGCAAATAAAGATAGTACTGAAAATGAATGGCAAACGAAAAGGGCGCAAATAATGACCAAAATCAAAAGGGTTGGAAAATAAAGATTATAGTCAAGAGGAGATGGAAATGAAAGTCAAAAGATAATAAGAAAAGCGGTGGCAAATACCCGTTAATAATAAAAAGGGTGTGCAAAATAATAATAATCAAAGGTGGATGGGGATAATGATAATAACCAAAAAGGGTGGCAAATAATGATAACATTAAAAAAGGAGTGGCAAATAAAGATAATACTGAAAGTGGATGGCAAATAATTATAATAATCAAAATGGGATGGCAAATAATTATAGTAATCAAAAGGGAATGGAAAATAATTATAATAATCAAAAGGGAATGGCAAATAATTATAATTAAAAGGGAATGGTAAATAATTATAATAATCAAAAGGGAATGCAAATAATTATAATAATCAAAAGGGAATGGCAAATAATTATAATAATCAAAAGGAGGTGGCAAATAATTATAATAATCAAAAGGGGATGGCAAATAATTATAATAATCAAAAGGGGATGGCAAATAATTTTAATAATCAAAAGGGGATGGCAAATAATTATAATAATCAAAAGGGAATGGCAAACAATTATAATCAAAGGGGAATGGCAAATAATTATAAGAATCAAAAGGGATTGGCAAATAATTATAATAATCAAAGGGAATGGCAAATAATTATAATAATCAAAAGGGGATGGCAAATAATTATAATAATCAAAAGGGAATGGCAAACAATTATAATCAAAGGGGAATGGCAAATAATTATAAGAATCAAAAGGGATTGGCAAATAATTATAATAATCAAAGGGAATGGCAAATAATTATAATAATCAAAGGGAATGGCAAATAATTATAATAATCAAAAGGGAATGGCAAATAATTATAATAATCAAAAGGGAATGGCAAATAATTATAATAATCAAAAGGGGATGGCAAATAATTATAATAATCAAAAGGGGATGGCAAATAATTATAATAATCAAAAGGGAATGGCAAATAATTATAATCAAAGGGGAATGGCAAATAATTATAATAATCAAAAGGGAATGGCAAATAATTATAATAATCAAAAGGGAATGGCAAATAATTATAATAATCAAAAGGGGATGGCAAATAATTATAATAATCAAAAGGGGATGGGAAATAATTATAATAATAAAAAAGGGATGGCAAATAATTATAATAATCAAAAGGGGATGGGAAATAATTATAATAATAAAAAAGGGATGGCAAATAATTATAATAATCAAAAGGGGATGGCAAATAATTATAATCAAAGGGAATGGCAAATAATTATAATAATCAAAAGGGGATGGCAAATAATTATAATAATCAAAAGGGAATGGCAAATAATTATAATCAAAGGGAATGGCAAATAATTATAATAATCAAAAGGGAATGGCAAATAATTATAATAATCAAAAGGGGATGGCAAATAATTATAATAATCAAAAGGGAATGGCAAATAATTATAATCAAAGGGAATGGCAAATAATTATAATAATCAAAAGGGAATGGCAAATAATTATAATCAAAGGGAATGGCAAATAATTATAATAATCAAAAGGGAATGGCAAATAATTATAATAATCAAAAGGGGATGGCAAATAATTATAATAATCAAAAGGAATGGCAAATAATTATAATAATCAAAAGGGAATGGCAAATAATTATAATAATCAAAAGGGAATGGCAAATAATTATAATAATCAAAAGGGGATGGCAAATAATTATAATAATCAAAAGGAATGGCAAATAATGATAATAATCAAAAGGGAATGGCAAATAATTATAATAATCAAAAGGGGATGGGAAATAATTATAATAATAAAAAAGGGATGGCAAATAATTATAATAATCAAAAGGGGATGGCAAATAAAGATAATATTAAAAAAGGGTGGAAAAGACTGTAAATAATTAAAAAGGATTGCAAATAATGATAAAAATTAAAAGTGGGTGGGGAATAATGTTAATAATTGGGAAAGGGGTCAAAAGGCATGGCAAAGACAGGTAATGTTGAAAAGGGTGGAAACTACTGTTAATAATCAAAAGGGAGTAGAAAATAATAATAATCAAAAGTGGTTGGAAAACAATGATAATTGGGAAATAATGCTACGGACCAAAGTGGGTGAAAAAAATAATCAAAATGAAAATGGGGTGGCAAAGTAAAGATAATGACCAAAGGGTATGGCAAAAAAGCTAATATGGGATGGAAATTGTTGTTAATAATCAAAAGGAGCAGCAAATAATGATAATAATCAAATTGGGTAGGAATAATTATAAAAATCAAAGGGGGTGGCAAAAAGTGATAACAATCAAAAGGGGCTAGCAAATGAAGATAACACTGAAAGGGGATGGCAAATGATGATAATGATCAAAAGGGGATGGTAAATAAAGATAATACTGATAATACTTGGCATTTAACTATAATCATCTGAATGGTGACAAATAATGATCAAAATCAAAGAGGGTGGCAAATAAAGATTACAGTCAAAGGGAATGACAAAGAAAGATAAGAAAAGGGTGGCCAAACCGTTAATAATAAAAGGGAGTGTGAAATAATAATAATCAAAAGTGGGTGGGAATAATGATAATAATGAAAGGGGATGGCAAATAATGATAACAATCAAAAAGGGGTGACAGATAAAGACAATACTGAAAGGGGTGGCAAATAGTTTTAATAATCAAAAGGGGTGGCAATAATGATTACAAAAGGGGTGGCAGATAAAGATAATACTGAAAAGGGGATGGCAAATAATTATAATACTCAAAAGGGGTGGCAAAGAATGATCAACATCAAAAGGGTTGGTAAATATGCTTAATGATCAAAAGGTGATGGCAAAATGGATAATAATAAAAGGGATGTAAACTACTGTTAATAATCAAAGGGGCGACAAATAATGATAATAACCAAACTTGGGTGGGTAATAATGATAATCAAAGAGGGTGGCAAATAATGATCAAAATCAAAGGGGTGGCAATTAAAGATACTGATCACAAGATGATGAAAAGGGGAGGGAATTACTGTTAATAATCGAAAGAGGTTAGCAAATAATGATCAAAATCAAAAGAGGGTGGCTTCAAATAAGGATAGTTGTCAAAGGAGATGGCAAAAAAAAGATAATAATGTAGAGGGTGGAAACTATTGTTAACAATCAAAGGAGTGGGGCAAATAATAATAATCAAAAGTGGTGGAAAATAAGAATAATAATGAAAAGTGGATGGCAAATAAAGATAATACTTAAAAGGTGTGGAAACAGTTAAACTACTGTTAATAATCAAAGGGATGGCAAATAATGGTAATAATCAAAGTGGTTGTGAATAACAGTAAAAATCAAATGGGAGGCAAAACAATGATAATCAAAAGGGCGTGGCAAATGAAGATAATACTCAAAAAGGTGTGGAAACAGTTAAACTACTGTTAATAATCAAAGGGATGGCAAATAATGATAATAATCAAAGTGGTTGTGAATAACAATAAAAATCAAATGGGAGGCAAAAAAATGATAATCAAAAGGGCGTGGCAAATGAGGATAATACTGAAAAAGGTGTGGAAACAGTTAAACTACTGTTAATAATCAAAGGGATGGCAAATAATGATAATAATCAAAGTGGTTGTGAATAACAATAAAAATCAAATGGGAGGCAAAAAAATGATAATCAAAAGGGCGTGGCAAATGAAGATAATACTCAAAAAGGTGTGGAAACAGTTAAACTACTGTTAATAATCAAATGTGTGGCAATAATGATAATAATCAAAGTGGTTGGGAATAACAATAAAAATCAAATGGGAGGCAAAAAATGATAACAATCAAAAGGAGTTGGCATATAAAGATAATACTGAAGAAGGGTGGAAAATAACTATAATAATCAAAAGGAGTGGCAAATAATGATAAACATTATAAAGGGATGGCAAATAAGGATAATAATCAAAAGGGGTTGGCAAATAAAGATAATACTGAAAATGGGAGGCAAATAACTAATAATGAAAAGGAGTGGCAAATAATGATCAAAAGCAAAATGGGGTGGCAAATAAAGATTAAGGCACTACATGTATGCTGCTTGTGATTAGATTATCGACACTAATAACCATAAAATTAGGTGACTGATTACCTTGGATGGATAAACGAGTGTCTTTTGTTTGAAGCTTATCAGGCAAAATCACTGTTAAGCGTTAATCAGCATTGGAGGCCCCCATTGAGATTCTGCTCCTTTAAAGTGATCACTTTTATTGCATGTTCACTAATTTATTTCTAATAAAATACACAAAGGGCTTACTTGACAAGTCGGGTTTCGGGGTCTGCCACACACCTGCTCTTGGCCTTTAGCAAACATGAATGAATGCAACCAGTAAAGCTGTGATAATGCGACCTCAACCTTTATTTCGCCAGTGCCTGAAATAAGTATTTTCCCCCCGGGTGGCAGTTTGCCAACACCATGAGAAATTATTATTTCTTAATCTCTTTCAAGGATTATCATTATTTGCTAACCCTTTGATTATTATCATTATCCCCACCCATTTTTATTATTATTGTTACTTGCCACCCCTTTTTCGATTATTGATGGTATTTGCCACCCTTTTCATTATTATCTTTATTTGCCACCTCCTTTCACTATTAACACTATTCCCATCATTTATGATTATTATTGTTACTTTCCACTCTTTTCATTATTAATGGTATTTGACACCTCTTTTCTTTGTTATCATTATTTGCCACCCCATGACTATAATCTTTATTTGTCATCTCCTTTCGATTATTACCATTATTTGGCACCCCTTTTGATTATTATAGTTATTTGCAACCACCTGTTCAGTATTATCTTTATTTGCTACCCACCCCTTTCCATTGTTATCATTATTTGCCACCCCCTTTGACTGTAATCTTTATTTGTCAACTTCTTTTGATTATTACCATTATTTGGCACCCCCTTTGAATTATTATAGTTATTTCCACCTCTTTTCGGAATTATCTTTATTTGCCACCCCATTTTTATTGTTATTACTATTTGCCATCCCTTTGACTATAATCTTTGTTTGTCACCTCCTTTTGGTTATTACCATTATTTGACACCCATTTTGATCATTATAGTTATTTGGCACCCTTTTCAGTATTATCTTTATTTGCCACCCCATTTTCATTGTTATCATTGTTTGCCACCACCTTTGACTATAATCTTTATTTGTCGCCTCCTTTTGATTATTACCATTATTTGGCACACTTTTTAATTATTATAGTTATTGCTACCCCCTTTTCAGTATTATCTTTATTTGCCACCCCTTGATTATTAACATTATTCCCCACCCATTTTGGTTATTATTGTTACTTACCACCTTTTGATTATTAATGGTATTTACCACCCCTTTTCATTATCATCTTTATTTGCCACCCCTTTTGACTATAATCTTTATTTGCAGTGTTACCATTATTTGGCACCCCTTTTGATTATTATAGTTATTTGTCACCTCTTTTTCAATATTATCTTCATTTGTCACCCCCATTTTCATTGTTATCATTATTTGCCATCCTCTTTTGATTATAAACTTTATTTGCCACTTCCTTTTGGTTGTTATCATTATTGCCTACCCCTTTTTATTATTAATTTGTATAGTTATTTGCCACCTCCTAGTATTATTTTTATTTCCCATCCCCTTTTGATTTTTATCATTATTTCTCATCCCCTTTTGACATTCGTGGTAACCCAAACACATATCTTCCGTGTTCCGTATTAGGTCGAAGTCTACAATATTCCTTAAAACCGCTATTTACCACCCTATCGTCCCACCCCAACTCCACCCATTTTGTTAAAGACCAAACTAGATGAATGTTCCCCGTAATGTTGTGTTAACACAGCCCGAAACTAAATTTCGCCTGTTACTGAAATGGCTATTTGCCACCCGAATGGCAAATTGCTAAAATAATGGGGAATAGTTATTTGCCACCCAGATGGCAAATAGACACTTCCTTTAAAATGCAAAAATGAAACAACTTTGGTTGCTTTTTTCTACCATTTTGGAATGAGTTCAATTCAAACACTTTGCATGTCCATATTCACAATTGACTACAGAGCATATTTGCTGTGTTAGTTTGGTTGTAAAGTGTAACCCTGTATCCAATCCGGTTGCATGAAAGTAGGTACCGTCCAAAAAACAAATTTTGTTTTGTATGTTATTATTAAAAGTTTAACCCTTGGCAGATACGGGACTTCCCACAGGGGTACTATCGGAATAATTGTTAATTTCTCCAACATTTACATGCGATTTCTCTGCTCTGGAGCCTTATTTTCTCAAAACATTTCCCATGAGAAGATAGGGCTTTCATCCAAGAACAATTTTACTGTAATATGTTTTATTCAAAGTTTTAACCTTCACCCAGTTGTCAGGCCTTGGATTGGAGTACTCTCAAATTGTACATGTTGGTTCAAATACCAAGATTCAAGATTCCTCCATGCCTCTTATTAGACACTCAGTATGTGATTGATGTCCACACATTTAGAGCAAAATATGATACACCAAAATCACCAATCAAATATTTCAACATTAACCCCATTGACCAAAACTGATATGAATTTCAAAATTGAATAACTTCAAGGGCAAATTTGTCTAATTGCAAGGCTGTTGTAACAATTATTTTGATATCAACAGATGCAACAATGATTGCAGAAGAAGGTTACTGCTTACTTTTTACCTCAGATTTAACTCTCAAGCACAATGAGGGCGAGAATAAGAGTACCATGTAAAAATACCAAAATTAGTCAACATTGGTTGCTCTTTTCTGTTATTTTGGAAAGGGTTAATTTCAAACACTTTGCTTTGCTATATGAAGAGATGCTAAATGAACACATCCGCTTTTGTAAGTTATACTCTGGGGCTTAACCCAACATGTGCTTTCGCCACTTAAAGAATAGTACCATCTGAAAAAAGATTGATTTTTAGTGAATTTTGAAAATTGCTATACTCATTTGTCCAAAAACAAAAATGAAAGTGCCCATTGTACTTTCCACAACTGCATTAAAAATCATTGGGGAACAAATTTTGTGTAAAATATTTTGTTGTCCCGCTTTATCCAGTACCAGTTTTGGCCGTACAAATATGAGTACCATTAGACAAAATTTATTTTCCGATTAATTTCGTACTTTCCTGTACTCAGTTTCCCTGGGTAGGATTGGTATATAGGCCGAAAATAAGAGTACCATTTTGAAACACCACAATTAGCCAACTTTGGTTGCGCTTTACTGTCATTTCGGAAGTGGTTAATTTGAAACACTTTGCTTTGGTATATGCAGAGATGCTTAATCAACAGGTCCGTTGTTTGAAGTTATGCTCTGGGGCGTAACCCAGCATGTGCTTTGGACACTTAAAAATAGAACTGTCTACAAAAAAAGAGAAGATTTTTAGAGAATTTTGCGAATTTCTGTACTCACTTGTCCAAAAACAAAAAGGAAAGAGCTCATTGTGCTTTCCATAACTGCATTCAAAAATAAATGGGGCACAAATTTGGTGTTATATATTTTGGTGTCTCATCTTAGCCTTTAAGAACCCCCATGGATACCTGAGAAGTGGCGGTCTGCACGTCGACTGAAGTAGATTGGTTTTCGTCCACTGGTAAAATAGGACCTGTAACTAACGCCACTGGGGTGCAATCCCTCGGTAGGTGGGCAAAATAAGCATAAAAGATTGACGGAACTTGACTTTGTACTTTGTTGTGTCATGATATAGCTTAGATGCTGACAAGAACGTGAGGCACAATAAATAACACTTTAGAATACTGGATTGGAACCTAGAATAAGAGTATTGTTCCTATATACCTATTTTGGTAACTTTTCTCTATCAGTTTGGAAAGGGTAAACTTGAAACACTTTGCTTCCATGTGTACACAGTAGCCTATTTATGGATAAACAAGAATAATAGAAACATGACATGCCAAAAGCCAATATTTATTTCGACGCAACAGGATCACATACACGTAGCGTGTAGGTTTCAGCAGGTGCATATAAAAATAAATCTTCGACCTTCCGCTGATTTGTCGTGGTCCTCTAACGAGTTGGCCTACATTAACCCAGTGCCCCACCGGGGTATTTCTCCCCCACTCTCCCTCCTAATCTCCAAGCATTCAGTCAAAAACTGTTTCATAATTCCCCGCACTGCCGTCTGTTTATCTTATGGCAGCTGGTTCACATACACGAAGCGTGTATGCTACAATATATACAACTTTCAGCAGGTAATTATGTAGGGTTTATTTTATGGCAGCTGGATCACATACACATGCAAAATATACACACGTTTTAGCAGGTGAATATGCATGACTACGGTTAAAACTAGAAGTCTTGTCATGAATTGTGCGCTTATCTAGGCTTAATTGCGTGTAGGAATTGCGCGCAATTGCCATATCGAATGGCATCCAAAGCACGGCAGGATCTCCTGGTTACTCATAGCAAACACAGGCAATGTTTCTGCCAATGGACCTCCGGGTTACCCGGAGGTCCATTGGCTTAAACATTGCTTGTACACAGGCCATATGTACAGAATTTAACAGCCTTACTATGGGCATAACGCGTATATTAACGCGCAGATCGACGTGCTATTTGTGCGCATTTCATGACAGGACTTCTAGTTTTAACTGTATGACTTACTGGGGGAAAAGAAGAAATATGAAGCTAGTACAAGAAGGGTCTGTGAATCTTGAGTTTATTGGAAAGTACGGATCTAGGAATGGCATGGTGCATTGATAGACAGAATGCAACTAAGCAGCCTAACAGTCACTGATGTATACCTACACACATGGTGGTAAAGTCAGCCCTGTATGGGGTCTGAAAGAAAGCCTGTATGCCTACACGAATGGTGGTGAAGTCAGTCCTGGATAGGAGACTGAAAGAAAGCTCTAAACCCTGAATGTGGAGAGTGGAAGAAAATACGGTGCGAAAATAGCTAGAACTCCTCATCCTCCTGTTCTGCAAAGTAGGTGGCTAAGATACCCAATGCAAAGTACGCCTGCGACCGTGGAGCTGCGATACGAAGTCCGTTGGGCACCGGCAGAGAGAGAAAGAGGGGTGAAGTGACCCTAGGTGTTGTTGATTGTTTTGCAGAAACTTAATCTAGCGGAGCTAAGTACAGTTGGTGCTAGTAGCAAGTGGCATCTTGTAGTCCATAAACTCTCAGAACCGAAGTTTCTTCAGAATTAAACAAATGTATTTCTGTAAGTACCTGTAGGGCTTAACCCAGTATCTGCTATGGCTGCTTGTTGAATAGAACGTACAAGAAAGTTCGATTTCAAGTGAGTTTTGCAATTTTCTGTACTCATTTTTTTCAGAATAGAAAAGTTGAATCTCACATTCCAACTAGCGTTGTTTAGTACAGACAATATCTGCCCAGCTTAGTCCTGTACGTTTGCTACTTGGACCGAACAGACAATTTGTGTGAGACAGAGGAGGGGGTTAACCTGACGATTTCTCATGCCAGTGCCAAAACTCAGGTGTAAACATAATCAATATGTTTGATAGTTTCGTGTACAATACAGCGCGCCTTTTCACATTAAAACTTGGGAAAGCCCATAATTTCTCCAACAAATTACAATTCTTTAGTTCATTTTCGTTGTTTATCTTAGTGTAGAGACATACGTGTAGATCAACATAGATTGTATACAATAATGCCTGGATTACGTCAGATGTCTTGACCCATTGTTTGGACCTCCACCGAGTTTCGACCTGTTTGGTGTTGGTCCCAGGTCCATATGCCATATCATGCTTGGGATATGTGCTTGATCTCTTTTCAAAACTTTGAAAAATACTATTTCCATGAATTTTTGGCCGCACCCACTTTTTTAATAATACATGTATGAAATTCAGTAATGCATTGTGGGGGGGGGACATAAAATGCAACATTGCACTCAATGACCCCTAGGTGACCACAGTGACCTGAACCCAAGTCGCGTGTCTTCTATGTGCCGGTAGGCAGATAGAACACATTGGAACTCGGGGAACGAAATGTTGAACCTCTACCCGCGTTTCGACTCATTTGGTGCTGGTCCTTGGTCCACATGCCATACCATGCTTGTGATATCTGCGTGACCCTCTTGTTAAATGTATGACTTTCGCCGACAATTTCAGTGTAAAAATACAACAAGAACTTCACGAATGAATTAAGGTGTCTTAAAATGCGATTATCAGCAATTCTGAAAAAATGCACTCAATGACCTCTTGGTGACCTCCGTGACCTTCACCCATATTTAACAAAAAGTTACACGGGAACATTCTACGGTACCCAATGTGTAGATTGAGACTGTCTCGTTGATGTCCCGTAATTAAATGCGCCATGGAATCTAGCTTCTTGAACGAGGAACTCATCATCAATCACTGTGATGTCACATCATTCGACCTGAAGCAGAAGATTTGTGAGGCAAGGTCTTCCAATTTTAATCAATTGAAAAACGTTCTGGGGATGGGCTGAAAAGTCACACAAACATCATTTGCTAATCCAGTCGATCTGCGTTAACCCTATTTAACTCTCTAAACATGGATGTCAGATTACCGAAATTACAAGCAGGAAATTTCTCCCACAATGCAACTTTAATAAACTAAATTGATTTGGCAAAGCTCAATGAGCTCTGTCGAACTGGATTAAATTGGCAGATGTCTTGCATTCCAGGAAAAGTATTCGGGTTTAAATTTTGATATCACACAAACACACTCCAATTCCTTGTCTTGGGCGTCAGTTATGGTGCAGATTACTACCAACCAATACATGTATTTATGCGGGGCAATCGCAATCGGCCTTTATCACAATACTGGCTAACGTCGTGGCTAATTACGGTGATTGTGGACTCAATTGTCTGAATAGGTCGTTGAGACGAGTGTATATGGAGAAATTCGTGTCATGGTCTGGCAAACACCACCCAATATCTGAAGACAGATACCGTCTGTCTCTCTCATTTGATAGGCGCTTGCACGCAACAGTTCTTTCAATATGCCGTTTGTGATGTTCCTGTACCAACATATTCCTGCTCGAACCCTCATTAACACATTCAGATACAATGTCTCAGGTCACCAGTCTAATGCTTTAAAGAATTCGACGCTGTTATGGGCTGTTCATTTACCCACTTTTCGAGGAGTTTGCGCGCAGACTACCGTTCATTTAATGTGACACCCTTTACTCACAAAGATATACAGATATTAGCTCGTCTCCGGTCATGGATATTCCAATCAATTAGTATTTAATTTAAACAATATGATATTAACCCTTTGACTAACGAATCGGCTACATCAGTCCGCGCAATATGCAAATTCTGCGGTTTAATTTTTCTTTTTTTTAAAAAGTTCAACTAAACCATACCACATGACCCCTCATTTGGAACGAGCTCATCGAGCTCGTTCCAATGAGGCGTCTCGTGATATTTTTGTGTTGAAATCTTCTGAAAATTGAGAAAAATTAATATTTAAACTATTAAGTTTTGATTGATTTATTTTATTGATTTATTTATTGGGGCTTAACGACACTTTCGGCAGCCAGGATCACCTCGTGTCGGACAGCTTTATGGGTGGAAGAAGCCGGAGTACTTGGAGGGAACCACCGAGCAACGGTGAGCAACTGTCAGACTCCACAACGTACTAACTCCGCACAGGGTTAGCATTGGTTGAAGACAAGCGCACCATCGACGTGCAGTACGCCTTAGTACACAGCGCCACCATGTACCCACATGGTCAGTCGGGGTGAAGTGCCTTGCTCAAGGACACAACGCAGTTACCTCTGGCGGTGATCGGACCGTGAACCTTTCGCTTTGAAGTTCAATGATGTAACCACTGAACCACCACGCCCCCATTAAATTTTGATGTCGTCTGCGTTAGGTAAAGGATTAACACATTTGTGGAACTCTGAGGAGTAACCATAAGTTAAAGCTGTGATTCATAATCATTTAGTAAAACAAACATATTTAACAGTATTGGTGAAGTTATTCAAGATTCCGTCAACTCGAGTCTCGATTGGGAAACATTTCTTTCGTTGATTCAAAGAAAATGAATGTTTATTACACGCCTGTTCTCTAAAATCCCCAAACAATGTGGATAATTCAATCCGTTCCGCACACATGTGCAGAACGGAAATCGTTGACGGACTATTTTTAGAGAGAAGTGAAATTTCACTGGAATTTTCTATAAATCGTGCACCGCAATTACAATTTGAATAGCTGGCAATAGCTAAACCCAGTAACACGACTTGCCCTCGCAAATTTGGTTGGCGGTAAAATTTGTTCTTTTTGTTGATGGTTCGTCATCTGAGTTCCAATGTGTTCTATGTGCCTACGGGCACATAGAACACATTGGAACTCATGGATCGAGTTGTCAAATTAATTGCTAAGTGTTCTTCTAATAATTGCTTTTATAAACGTGAAGGCTTGTAATAAACACAGAACGACACACGTATATGAATGCGGTAATCGATATGGCACTTGCGCCATATCGATTAGCTTATTCACACGCGTGTATCGTTCTGTGCATTTATCGTATTTTTTATATTTAATCGTCTGGAATATTTCATTTGGTCGGAGAAGTGAACTAAGCAAAGGGAATCGATGATTTTAGGTCTATACTGGTACGGGCTGATACGAACACAATATTCTACGGATGTAAGGTGCGTTGTTTACCTTACAATCAGTACCAAGGAGTATAACAATTTACAGTGATACATTTTATTAAACGCCTGTTCTATGTAATCACCATCTGCAGCAACACTAAACCTTGTGGAAAATGAAATATGTGCGGAACGGAAATCGCTGACGGGCTATTTTAAAAAGAAGCGAAATTTCGCTGGAATTTTCTACAAATCACGCAACGCAATTACAATTTGAAACGCTATAGCCAGCAGGCATATAGAACACATTGGCACTCAGAGGACGAAATAGTAACACGGGTTCCCCTTGCAAATTTGGTTGGCGAAAAAATGTGTTCTTTTTGTTGATAGTTGTCAAATGAATTGCTGAGTGTCCTTCTAATAATTATTTTTATAGACGCGAAGGCGTGTAATAAACACAGGACGGCACATGCGTGTGAAAGGGTTAATCGATAAGGCCTGTGACCTCTCGTTCTATCCTCCCGCGTTGGCACTCGTGCCATATCGATTAACCCATTCACACGCATGCGTCGTTCTGTGTATTTATCACATAATCACTATCAAATAGCTCATTGCGGAAAATAACGTACACAGCAAGCACGTTTAATAAGTGACTGACGTTAGAAGTCGACGGTGTGACGTTGTAAACGATTTGGTTTCGGAAGCAGAATTAAATTAATATTTTCAATAGTGTCCCGAATAACTAAATATTTTCATCTTTTGTCTGGAAAACATAACTTATGACCCCTCAATACAACTAGCTTGACGTACTCGTTACACTGAGGGGTCATAAGCTATGTTCTTGAGGAAAAATTTGGAAAAACAATTGGATAGCGATTTTTGTGAACAGCGCAGGCCAGCTTCAGTCGTTATGTTAACTGAAAGGCTAACCCTTCGAACTCAATAAGCCGCTTTACCGGCCTACGAAAATAAAACATCACAATTTCATTAAGAGGGGTGGCTGTTAAGTGAAAGTGAGAGTTGACCAGTCAATATTTTCAACGTGCAGCCCTAAGGCTAAGGCTGCACATTGAAAATATTAATTGGTCCACCCCCAAATAATGAATATAGACTCTTCCAATCGTTGTCACTGAACTGATATGGACGATACCACAAGTGTTCAAAGGGTTAAGTTATGCGTTTTGTACAAAGAACCTCAAATTCGTCACCATTTGACATGAAATTTCTGAATGAATCTCATTCATTAAAATCGATTTGCCTCGGTAAGCCTCGGATCAGGTAGAATTTAATGAACGGTACAGAAATTCCAGATGAAATCTAGACTCAATAGAGAACCCCTATTTTCGTTACCGTTATAAAAACAAATCATGGTACGTGTTACCTCGTTTAGCTCGAAAAAGCCACATCTTAAAATTGACAGCAACCATTAGGTATATACGGATGGATCTGAGACACATTCACCCACCATTAAAACATTTCATTGACGTCAATACGATTACATGAGAACGAGGTGTGCTAGAGTAGAACAATAATAAAGAAACGTCGGTTTAGACACCCGCAGTGTTTGAAAAATAATATACGCATTCGATCTTTGAAACACATGCTGTTTCATTTGTTCGTGCCCTGAGTCACAAGTAACTGGCAACTTCAGAAAAAGGAAACAATACCTCGCAGTGTCATACCTTTATGTTTTAAGTCGGTCGGAAATGGGAATCACCTCGCAAGTCAGCCAGATGCTTCTTCTGATGTCGCGTGGGAGGTTCGGAGCGGATAACGCTAATATTACACAAGCATAGCATAATCGCCTGGCGCAAATAAAGCAAACTTGAAGGAACAAAACTAGTTAATTAAGAAGAGTAAATTTCTGACTGTATCGAAGGTGAGTGAAAACAAGCTAGAAATGTTATTTCTGTATATCTATCTCTCGTAAATTGTGAGGTAATGTATTTTTTTAATTATTAAATACTTGTTCAATAGGTAGCCCCTTGAACAGATTTATTATCATGTTTATAATATAAGATAATATATAAATTAAACAAACAGTACGACCGCCGTGATTGGTCACTTTCCACAGGTGGGCAATATTTCCACGGGCGCAGTAATATTAGATTCCAAACACTAATTATAGAAATAATCATCAAAAATTTAATTAATGAAGCACCGGGTACAGCCCGCTGATGATGATTTTTAATACCCAGTATACGCATGCGTGGACATCACTGCCCGCGCGTGCATTACGAACAGTCCACGTCGACTATTCTGTAATGTACCTCCCTATGGGAACCTCTTGAAGTGAAGAAGTTCTAAGACTTAATAACTGTGAAGACGATGTTCTGCTTTACTGCTTGTGCCTCCTATAGTTATAGGTTTCTTAACCCTTTACCCATCGTAACGGCCAAAACCGGCCAGCGCTATTCTCAAAAATCGCCAAATAATTTTCATTATATTTTCATTTTTTGTCTCAAAAACATAGGTTATGACCCCTCTTTGGAACGAGCTCGGCGAGCTCGTTCCAATGAGGGGTCATAACCTATGTTTTTGAGACAAAAAATGAAAGAAAAATAGTTATTCAAGAGTTTTTTTTGCAAGACTTAGTGTCGTCTGCTTTCCATGTTAGGTAAAGGGTTAAGTGTACACTGCATATCTTAATGTATATACTTAAGTTTCAGTTTACGTTCGTGGTTTAATACTTGATAGAGCAACAACTTCCTGAACCAAGCATTTTCACGAGACCCCGAGATCACATGCAGACGGCACGAAGTCAAACGAAAATGTCGCCACATCATCACTATTTATAACAACACATGTGTCACCATCCATACACCACGATATAATGTCACTTCCTGCGTAATCCAATAGGGGCCATTTGGAATACTTTATCGTTGAACGTGGCACCTCGTTACTCTGAAGGAACAATACAGTAGCCGTGGCACAAGGTTGTCCCAATTTCATTTTTAATAAGCATATACAGGGGGAGCGGTGGCTCAGTAGGTAGAGGTGCAGGCTGCAAGCCGAGAGGTCCTCGGTTCGAATCCCACCTGCGGCAATCGCGTTGTGTCCTTGGGCAAGACACTTCACCCCCATTGCCCATGTGGGGGCACGGTGACGCTGTGTACTAAGGCGTACTGCACGTCGATGGTGCACCTGTCTTCAACCAATGCTAACCCTGCTTGCGTGGAGTTAGTATGTTGGGGAGCTGACAGTTTTGCTCGCCGTTGCTCGGTGGTTCTCTCAGGGTACTCTGGCTTCCTCCACCCGTAAAACTGTCGTGGTCATGATTAGCCATTGTGTAGAAATATGTGACCTTAAACACAAATAAATAAATAAATAAATAATAAGCACGTACCGTACTCCAAAACTGGTCATGTCGGGCCTTAACATCCCAAATCTGATATCACGGGTCAATATTGCCATGACTGAGTGCGTACGCGACAACCGTGTATCAAATCAATTGTCTTTGTAAAGCAGCAAGTTACTGGAAAGTGTTCGTAAATTTTAGTGCATGTGTATCAAGAGGTACTCGGTACAAGCTGAAATCTTTTAGAAAATGACATTTGATAACGATTTTCTGACCGATCCTCGTATTTAAAATCGTTATAAAATGTCACTTTTCCGAGATTCCATCCTTTGTCAAGTACCTGTTGGTTAATTATAACTAATGATAACTATTTTAAGATCGACCCTCTTCGCCCCCTCAAAAAATATATTCATTTATATTTTTTGAGGTGGCGAAAAGGGTCGATCATAAAATAGTTATTAAAAGTCATCTTTGGAGTTTTTAGCACCTGTGGGTTAATTTGGTTAACTAATGATAACTATTTTAAGATCGACCCTCTTCGCCTCCTCAAAAAATATTTTCATTTATGTTTTTTGAGGGGGCGAAAAGGGTCGATCATAAAATAGTTATTAAAAGTCATCTTTTGAGCTTTTAGCACCTGTGGGTTAATTTGGTTAACCCCATCTCCCCGGTTGGCTGTCAGTGATAAAGTCAACCTGCGTTAAATTAACAAACTTACTGGAAACCGACAAAAATCCTTATCCCTTTGATCTACCTTATCTTCACATTTTTTCCCGAAACAATAGCGACCAGCAAAGTGAGACGACCCCGTGCCAATCTGTATCTCAGGCTGCAATCCAGACGAAAATGTCGCGACTGAAAACTGTATAAGGTGTATGTGTGGAGTTGGGGTCCATATATACCTCACTACCCTTATTTAAACCCCTTCTCCCATAAGATATTGGCTCGCACGACACGCATTTCCCAAATTAGTGGGTCAATAAAGTTGATTAAAAATTGTACCCCTGTTATTGACATGCAGCCTGCAAATTGATAAACAAATATAGCACAATTAATACAGAACTCTTGACTCATAACACGCAATGAAGCCTTTCCCATATGGACCCAAAGGCCGAATTCGTGGATCATATAATTGAGTAACAGAACTTCCCCGCGATAACTCTGGGAAGTGAAGCAGTGTCTGTTCACTGCGGTAAACAGGCTCTGTTTTACTGGAAAAATATTATCCAGTCACCAATGCTTGGGAGGTGCAACCCTCTCTAAAATAGGCAACATGACTTATTAACGCTCACCCCTGGTCTTGAGTTGACACTCATGTTGTGGTCATGATTAGCCATTGTGCAAAAATATGTGACCTTAAACACCAATAAATTAATAATAATAATAAGTAACAGGACTTTTGACATGTTCACGTGGAAGAGGAGGGGGTGACCTAGGTTAGACACATAGAGGCAAGCTCTTGACCTGGTGTGGGTTATGAGTCATCGATGGTGTAATGATGTCATACCCTGGGGGGGGGGAGGGGGCATTACGTAATACATATTGTTTTAAAAATCGATATTATCGATTTTTTACCCTAATCAAGTTCTACTTTTATTTTTACAGGACGACTTTACAATTTTTAATTACTACACATGGTTTTGCTAAAATCCAAAATAATAACAAATTATTGTGATTATTTTTTTGTACTTTCAGTTATGCGGCACTTTATCCTGATGCTAGCTATCCCAACAGCTGTATGGGCGTGGAGTAAGTACATTTATCAACAGGATAATTCAGCAGAGGAAGTGAGTGAGTGAGAGAGTGTACACAAATTTTTAGACCGGTACAAATACATAGCTTTAGGTGCGACTGAATCAGCTGATCATGCGATCAGTAGCCAAAGTAGCTCAAAGTCACATGCATCCATCCACATTAACCCTTTACCCAACGCAGACGATTTCAAAATTTACTATTTTAAATATCATTTTTTAAATTTTTAAAAAAAATTTCATCAAAACCATATCATGTGACCCCTCTTTGGGACGAGCTCGACGAGCTCGTTCCAAAGAGGGGTCATATGATATGGTTTTGTTGAAATTTTTCGAAAATAATTTTTTTTTTTTCAGCTGCTCAATTTGCATATTATGCGAGCGGATGCGGGCGATTCGTTGGGTAAAGAGTTGACCGGGGGCGCGGTGGCTCAGTTGGTAGAGGTGCAGGCTGCAAGCCGAGAGGTCCTCGGTTCGAATCCCACCTGCGGCAACCGCGTTGTGTCCTTGGGCAAGACACTTCACCCCGATTGCCTCGATGGGGGCACGATGACGCTGTGTACGGAGGCGTACTGCACGTCGATGGTGCGCATGTCTTCAACCAATCTAACCCTGCCTGTGCTGCGGTGCAGAGTTCAGTGTTACGATGTTGGAGAGCTGACAGCTGCTCGTCGTTGCTCGGTGGTTCTCTCCGGGTACTCCGGCTTCCTCCACCCGTAAAACTGTCACGGTCACGATTAGCCATTGTGCATAAGTATGTGACCTTAAACACCAATAAATAAATAAATAAATAAATAAAGGGTTGACCTGAAGTATGATCATAACCTATTTACTTAAGTTTTTGATTTTTCAGGTTAACATGTAGATTTGCGGGATAATGTCTGGAATTAGAATATTAGCAGTTTAGATTCCTTTTAGAACCATGTGCCTGATTTTTGAGGAATGTAATATCATTGCTTCCATCCTCGTTACGTATCGTTAACAGCGATTACACTAAAAGTTCTTGAATGACCAATGGTTATCACGTTTAGTTTCAAAGGCATAGTTTTAGCCCCACACTGCAATGGCACGAGCTCAATGTGATCGTTTCAGTGAGCGTCATAAGCTATGTTTCTAAGCAAAATTGAAAAGATCAATGTTGAATGACAACTTTTAGTAATAGCACGAGCCGTTTGTGTTTTTTTTTTTTTACGTTAGGCTAAAGAAATTTAATCTTTTGATTCTCAAGCACCGGCGCATTCGTTTTTTTCCGACCCGCGTTCGTCATTTTTATTTCGGAGGAAAATTTCAAAATGTACAAAACTACCATGTGATTTTAGCGGTATCACATTGCGATTTGCGATGCATTATGTCGTATACATTGATACAGTATTGCTATTCTCTGCGCTGTACCTTGCGCTTTTTGATTAAATTTTTGATGGTTATCCCTATAGTTGGTGTTTGGAGTCTATAATATTATTTCGTCCGTGGAAATATTGCCCACCCGTGGAAAATGACCAATTCACTGCGGCTGTACCGTACTTTTAATGTTTTTTAGCCTGTCCAAGAAAGAGATTTCTGAATCAGAATTCGGCCAGTCTGAATGATAGGTAAAAGTCGATGTGGGAATTCAGAAACAAAATTTAGGGATTCAAATTATTAAATTTTACCACACTGTGAGGATTTCATTCCCAATAAATATGTCTATTATTTATATAATTGACAAAACAGACGCAGCTAGCAAATTGTGAAAGAATATATCATAAATAGAACAGCAATAATCTTCTCACTAACTCTCTCTGAGCTGAATCGATTTCGAGGCTTTCTACCTTGAGAAAACGTTAACCGTCCGCTCAAAGTCCCCATAGTACACTGAAAAATTCTAACAGGAAAAAACATACAGACGTAAACTCAAATTTCAGTGGCGTTGTTCTAGGCTCAGTGACAAAAGAGAGATGTTGTCAGTCAAAGGAACTTAGTTGATGACTTGGTTAGTTCATCGAAGCGCGATTACATAGCCGATTTAATGTTCCTGAATGTAGACAACCCAATGTTGTGTCAACGGTTATAGACAAATTTCTACATCGACGGCAAACGACTGTACACCCGGACCATTCGTCACCCAAAGATTTGGCAAACAGATTTCATTTTTTTTTTTTGCTGAAAAATTCAAACTATCAGGACGCTAGTTCTCGGCTCGTACTCGGAATTCCAGCAAATAATCAATATGTTTCTCACTCGTCCGACTGATGTCGCACACTTGAAACCGTTTAGGCCCATAAAGAGCAGGGCATCAAAATTACTTATAAACAAAGCATCATCTAGCTGCTGTGTTATCACAAAATAGTTGTGAAGAGAAATCGCCGTACAAATCTTTAAGATTGCCAACGCCCCCCCCCCCCCCCCCCCCACCTCCTTCAATTCCATCTTGTATGAGCATGCTTTTCTAATGCCTCATCTAAGAGAAACTATCACGGTTTCAGGAAATTCTTAAGCTCTATCACCCAGTTCCTTTTCTCTCAAGTATATGGAAGCTTATTGGATGGACGAATGCTGTTCAGTTAAACTTGCACCTATCCGATACCTGAAGTGCACAGTCTACTTACTGGTTAACTTATAGTACTTCTACAACTTATAGTACTTCTACGAGTCATCAAAATTATTCGCTTATCTGTGGATAGTTAAATCTTGCCTTGTGTTTTAGACGTGAGTTCCGCTTTGACACTGTCAATTACAAAATACTCCTTGAGTCGAAGAGTATTTTGTAATTGACAATGTCGAAGGCGCACAGTGTTCACGCAGTCCGATGCCAATGGTGTCATTTGCACTAAACAAATTCGTTTGGTACCAAAACAACAGCATTTGGACCCAAAATATGGCACCGCAAATATACTTTTGATAGGACACAAAGATGCGTGGTTAATTATTTCAGTGTGCCGTTTTCGATAAGATTGCTTTCTGACCAAACAGACGAGACAGACTTCACGCCAGTCAAGCAATCTTTAGGTAACAGGGGTAATTATAACTCTGCGCCAACTGAATTAGTAGCCTATCAATTTAATCTGATTCTCATCAAATCATTTCTTTGTTACTTAAAACTCTTTACCTAACGTAACGGCCAAAACCGGCCAGCGCTATTCTCAAAAATCGCCAATTAATTTTCATTATTTTTTTCATTTTTTGCCTCAAAAACATAGGTTATGACCCCTCGTTGGAACGAGCTCGTCGAGCTCGTTCCAACGAGGGGTCATAACCTATGTTTTTGAGACAAAAAATGGAAAAAAATTAGTTATTCAAGAATTATTTTTGCAAGTGTCGTCTGCTTTTCAGGTTAGGTAAAGGGTTAAACTTTTTTTGTGTTGCTTTATTTTTTTATAAACCTTTTCGAAGTAATTACACAGTGAGTAAATGATAATCATGAAATATGTTTGTTAATGGAAATAATGGCCTTTTACTTTATTCATTTATTTATTGTTTATTATTTTTTATTTATTTATATATTTATCCTTTAGTTTGTTTTGTTTTTTTATTATCAATATTTTTATCATTTATGCGGTTTTGTGGCATCTAAAATACTTAAACGACCCAGATGATACTAAACTAAATCATTGAACTCTGGGTGCAACAATGTGCTATCTGCAATGCTTTTGTATTGCAGATGGCGCCTTGTTGCACTCAACGGACGATACATGGTTAATATGTTCTCATAATAATCAGATTCCATTTGGCACTAAAATCGTTATTTGGTAAAACAAATCATTTGGCATCGAACAAAAATTCTACTGTGCGCGGGGGCGCGGTGACGTTGCGGTAACCGGTTCTCGTCAGATCACCGACGTTAAGCAACGTCGAGCCCGGTTAATCCTTGGATGGGTGACCGTCTGAGCGATCGATTCGGACTCTCGCGTTGTGTCCTTGGGCAAGGCACTTAATCCCAGTTGTCCACGTGTGGGCACGATGACGCCGTGTACTAAGGCGTACTGCATGTCGACGGTGCGCATGTTGTCACCCAATATAACCCTGCCAGTGCTGCAGTGCGGAGTTACGATGTTGAGGAGCTGGCAGCTGCTCGTCGTTGCTCGGTGGTTCTCTCCGGGTACTCCGGCTTCCTCCGCCCGTAAAATTGTCACGGTCACGATTAGCCATTGTGCATAAGTATGTGACATTAAACACCAATAAGTAATAACAATAAATTCTACTGGGCGCCAACAAATTTCGGGCCAAAGTGAACGCTGTCCTCGACAGGTTGTAAAATAGAATAGGCATTACTGGTAGTGACTCAGCCTGGATCCCATCATATCTCAAACCTCGCGCATAAAGTGTATCAGTCCATGTCGAGAGTCATCAACCAAACTCAATTTGCTGCATGGTGTCACTCAAGGGTCTATGCTGCGACCTCGCCTGTATGTTATGTATGTCATACTTTTGGGTAACATCATCCTCAGCTATGACGTTGATTTTCACTTTTATGCTGATAACACATAGGTTTATATCCACATTAAACCAGCCATAGAATACAAAACATGCAACAGAAATACATTTGCATCTCAGACATTAAAGAATGGATGGCGACAAAATGGCTCACACTAAACGGCGATAAGACTGAAACTATACACAATGGACAACCGCGCCAACTTTCTACAAATTCGAAATTGTCAACTTAGCATCCATGACTCCGTAATAACACCGAGTTCGTGCGTCCGCAGTTGGGGATATTTCTAAGACGAGAACTTGATTGTTGACACATATGCTTGAGAAGTCTACCGTATCATGCTTTCCATCGGAGAAATATCGGCAAAATCAGACCTTTAATTTATGAAAGCAAAAACATCCGAGCAGCTCGTTCATACTTTTATTACCGGCCGTCTGGACTACCGCAACTCCCTTCGTGACTGTAAACGTTTACTCAAGAAAAGCTTTAACACATTCCAAATTTTGCTGCGCACATTATTAGTGATGTCATAAGTACTGTCATACAACGTCCATCCTCTATGAACTCCATAGTCTTCCAATCCAACAAAGAATTAATTTCAAAATTACGTACTCGCATGCAAGGACACTTGCAACCAACTTGGCTCATCCAGTATTTACAATCTGGTACAATAAGTACGTAATTAATCCCGGTTGGTGTAAGAACATTTGTATTTCGGGCCTGAAAATCTAGAACTCTCTCCCTAACCACTTGGTGGACATACACGGTACAGTCGCCGTGGACTAGTCGAAATCCACGCGTGGGCAGTGATGTCCGCGCATGCCTTTTCCAGGTAATAAATATCATTGTCTGCAAAATGTTAATTAATTAGGCACCGGGTTAATTAAATTTTTGATAAGTATTCCTATAATTAGTGTTTGGAATCTAATATTATTGCGTCCGTGGAAATACTGCCCGCCCGTGGAAAGTGACAAGTCCACGGCGGCCGTACTGTCTTAAGATGATTTTTAAGGCGAACTGTAAAACATTCCTTCACAGAAAGGCAATTTCTAAAATATCGCAAAACATTGACGATGCCCGATTGACCACCCTATCCTCCCACACTCTCTGTGTTCCAGGAGTCCTGAGGTGTGGTGAAGACGGCCGATTAGGGAAGGGGGTTTGGTAAAACTGCTTTGTGGGATTACAGTTAAAAATGCAAGATTTCTTGGAAATATATTCGTAGATATAGAAAATATACAAGGACTAGTCAAAACTCAACTTATTTAATTAATATGTACCGTACTCCAATTTAATTATACCAATCTCTGGTACTACAGCTGACCATTTGTATAACATCTGTCCATTTATTTGACCGACATAAGTATTAAATCTATAGTCTCGTAATAAAGTTCTTAATTACCAGAAGGGGCAAGTAGATATCTAAGACATCAAGTCATACGAAAATGTGACTATAGGTAAGTTGGCCAAACTGGGAAGAAAATTGTGTGCAAACTCCACGAAATGTTGGTGAAGAAACAGCCCAAGACATACCACGTCGTATTCCTTAATGACTGGTGGCGTGGGAGCCTGGCATTTACGTCGGCAGTGGGGGTTTCCGCAAGGAAGCATATTTGTGCAACAACGGCTCCGATGCCCATTAATATAAATGTCTTGGAGACATGTCTTGTGGTATTTCTGCCTTAAAAGTAATTATTGTATTTGTTGGCATTAATGAAGCGCCTAAATTAAGTATGTCCACATAAGTGAATATTTTTACATTCTTTCAGGTATGTGTTCACGCAGCTATCGGAGAGTTCGAGGACATACAGCCTGTCTGAAGCCCAGTCGATCTGTTCTGTTTTCTGGTATATCAAACAGAGAAAAACAGTTAATTTTAAGATGGCATAACAATTTACGTAGAAAAGTAACAATGAGAAGATTGAAACCGACCGACCTGTTAGAAACTGTAAGTTAGGTGATATTTGCATGTGTTGCGCCAAAATTCTCCGACTCCATCGTTATATATTTTACCTGGACACCCAGGCTGGATCATCGCCGCCCTAGAAATCAACACTTCCCATATGCTCCAAACCTAGCGCTTCGTATTTAGGGAGTTGTCTGCCTACAGCATCGTAAAACCCAGAGTTGCGAAGGTAAAATCTCTTGTGTTAAAAATTAACTCAAATCAACTGGGTTGAGTGAATATGAACCCCGTTGGGTTCATATTCACTTAACACAGTTGCTTTGGTTAATCTTTAACCTAACTAATGTTAGAATGAACCGTTCCACGCTGAGTGGGGAGATGTTATCTTAGACATCATCCACGAATGAATGTAATTGAAAAAGGTTCTTATCTCTCTTTGTAGTTATTCTGCTCGAAATGTCTGTTTTTAGAATTTTTTTATCAGGAATTTCACAATTTAAACAAAATTATTACCACGATGGGGGACAAACACGAAGCAGCTGTCTCCCATCCTAATGCTCGGGACACACCACTGCCTTTTAAAAGTTGTTCAGTTGCAAAGGCTCTTGCATATTATACGCCGTGTGCTGATGGTTCTCAAATTACTCTGAGCATGCTGCAAATGACTGATATAATTACTCGAGACAGAATTTTTAAAAATACTGCTGGTATTGATAATTAATTGGAGAAAAAATAAATACTGGTCGAGCATGAATACACCGGTGATTACATGGCATTTGTAAATAAACTGCAGCACATGTCTCTACATGTACATATCGAAGTATCGTTCAACAGGAATTTATTCACCAGTTCTTCACCAACAAGCACAATCAGTTTCTGTTGAAAGTTTTCATTTTTGCACCTCGGGCTGAGTAATTTGAAATATGCTGCAATACTCGTTTGCAAACAAGAACAATATTTCACAACTTGTGTTTTCGTTTGTGTCACTGTTGCAAACATTGCCATGCTTATTTCACTGTTTCTGATTTTATTATATACTGCTTAAAAAAGTAGGGGATATCCAAACTGATGTTGATATTTTCGGAAAATGGTATTGGATACGCGTGATTGGACACATCAGTATGTTACCACGTTTAATGGGGATCATGAATGTCACCGGCCCACGAAAACTTCGTGCAGGTTTTTCGCACGAGGGCCGCGTTAATGTCTGTGGGGTACGTTTTGAAATTTTCATTTGTACTGGACGGGCTTTTTCGGAGGTCTCATCGTTCCTTTCTTGGTATAAACTCGTTCAGGAATAGTTTCTGGTCGAAACGTAACTTTTTAGGTATGCGAAAACTGACACGTGACGAACCTTTACGTGCCGTTCGCATATTGGAAGCTGGCAACAGACAGACTGCAGTGGCTCAAATTTTTAAGGTTACTCAATCGGTGATAAGCAGGTTGTGGTGTGGTCACATTACCGTCAGACAAGCAATGTTATGTCGGTCAGGTCGTTTAAGGGCGACAACTTCTAACCAGGATCGTTTCATCCGAACCACAGCATTACGTAACCGTCATCAACGTGCCTTAGAAATTGGACAACAGCTGCACCGAGCGACCGACCAGTGTGCGAGTCAGTGGTCAGACTATCCGAAATCGCCAACACAGCTGGAATTTGTACGCACGACGACCTAGAATAATTCCACGTGTGACTGGATGTCACATCGCAGCATGGCGTAATTGGTGTGGAGCACGACAGCGCTGGGGCAATCGAAGTTGGAGCAACGTGATGTTTTCCGATGAATCGAGGTTCACTGCGGCGAAACGAACGATACCATGACTTAACCGTTAGGCAGCACGATCGTTTTGGTGGTGGACCGGTTATGGTGTGGAGAGGTATAATCATGACAAGCAGAATAACATTACATGTTATCCAAGGGCGTGTCATAGGGTAGTACTACCGTGACAACATGTTAGCAGCTCATGTGATGCAATTTGCGCGACGGCACAGCCGTCGCTCCATTTTTCAAGATGACAAAGCAAGAGCACACAGGGCCGGTGTCGCTACAGAGTTCCTCTAGGAGCAGAACATCACTACACTGTCTTGGCCAACACTAAGTTCAGTCCTTTCCCCAATCGAGCACGTCTGGGATATACTTGGCAGGCGCGTACGACAACGACAACAGCCTCCTATCAATGTCCAGGAACTCACCACTGCACTGCAGGAAGACTGGAATGGAGAATTCTTCTACAGCACAGTGTGTGGAATGTGTGCTTGTCAGACACCCAACTATCGCTGAAATCGTTCATCAGCTGTCACAGTGAAATGCCTCTACTGCCTTTTTGATGAAAATATAAATAAATTTCTTCATATATCTCACTTTTATCAAATATCCCCTACTTTTTTTGAATAGTATATTGTTAAATACAGTAAGTCTAAATTTAGAGAAACTTTCGACAGTGGTCTGTCAAATATTCCAAGGGAGACAACTGCTTGGAGTTTGGGTCGAGGAAATTGTGCATTTAAATTACCTCCTCTATCTTCAAACACTCATATGGATTAATGTGTACATTTTCTGAAATGTGTTAGTCTGTCGTGTCTTAGAGAATACATCACGGAATGAAAATCTTACATCACCCAAATCCAGTCATCTGAATAGTACTGTTGATATCTTCAAATAAGGATCAAAATAGAAATACTTCTCACATTTTGGGAGTAAAATGTTCAATAATTGTGCATAGGTTGTGGAAAAACTATGTTATAGAATTTTACCATTCATTGTTGATTTTACATTATTAGGTTTCCTTACTTGCAAAGTAGGCGCTAAGAAAAATATTTCACGTCTGGGGGGGGGGGGGGGGGGGGGTACAGTAAAAAATGCAGGAAGGTATTCAAAACAGTGTACCGGACCATTTTCCTGAATTGTATCTTTAAAAGTAAATTTTAGGGTGAAAGTAAACAATTTACAAGATGGTGTAAAAAAATGCATACAGCCTTCTCGGATATCCACCCAACCGGTATACCATATTGCCTTTTTTACTGCTCCCCCTCCCCCCCCTCCCCCCCCCCCCCCCACACACACACACATTACCCATCAACTGAAAGGCATATATGGCTGTAAACGGTTTAATCCTTTCATCCTGGTTTGGTGGGAGGTTCAGTAATAATTTAATCCAACAGCTCTGTTGAGTTGTTGGATTAAATTATTACCGAGCTTCGCTTCAGATTTGTTACTCTTGATATGATCTGCTCGTCCACTACCAATTTTTTATTCACGTACACATTTATGCACACTGGGATTAAAGGGTTAAATTAGTGCCAACAACAGATTGTTTTGCCAAATGGTCGTTAAGTAGAATGTAAATGGAAACAATATTGGAAAAGTCACGAAATAGCACACAAAGGGTTATTAATTCCAGTTTGTGATGTATTTTTAGTACATTTGCATTCTGTACAATAAATAATATATCCTGAAAGCTACTATTTTGTTTTTAACTATTTAAATATTTAATAATTTCACTTTAATTTTTTTGGAGGGTGGCACTCAGTCTCGTCATGGTGGGTACAACATCGACAAAACCAGCATCAGCGGTTCTGTCTTTTTGTGAAGTCTGTGAGCTGAGGTCTCCAAATTAAATATATAGTGTCAGAAAGAAGTTTGAAATATATGGTAATATGTTAATGAAACTGATGTAAATAAAGTCGTCCATGCTGGTAGAGGCCTACAGATTTTGACTAAAAGCATGGTGGTCATGTAACTCAATAATAGTTTCTTTGACAGTGTTTAACCCAGTAAAAGGACTATTATGTTGAAAACGACCCAGTCCAAGCAACACTCTAATACGACCCAGGATTGTGATCTGAATAGACTTCATTTTTCAAGTAGAGTGGTTGCACACAAATACCGTTTAAATACACCAGTTGTATTGATGAAGGAGAATATATTTACCTTATATGTTTTTAATTCTAACTCATCAGAGAAGAGATGGGCTGTATTGGAATTTTGAGTTCGGCATTGGTTTCGGTATTTTTAGGGAAGTATACCTCGGTATCGGTTCGGAATTACGTATTTTTGTTTGAATGAGTTTTGCTGATAGTATCAAAGAGGAATTCACATCAGGAAAAACAGAATAAGTTGTTGTAGTATCATTCTACCACAACGCAAAAAATGCCACTTCCAATGAGCTGAGCAGTGGTATTATTTTACAACCACAAATCATATCTACAGTAATGTTGTGACATGTTCTAAACGCACCGTAATGTTTAACGGACAAATTTCAGGCTTTTGCGATCTCAGAGCATGTGCTCTGTCCATGTCGTCTTTAGGTGATCCTGCTGACAATAGACAAAACACCTGGTCAGTGATTTCTAGTCAGGTCTTGGCTGCTTTAACAGGCAGCCAAAACTTGACTGGAAATTACTGCCAAGCAGCTGGACATGTGCAGGTTGTAGTCTAGTGGGAATTCAGGACATTTGCCTAGTCCATTGAGGGTTAACAAAACTGAAAAATAAAATTAGTCGCTTCTTTCATGAAACTGAACCTTTTAACTGTTATCAAGCCAAAACAGGGAGTTCTAAATAGCGAAATAAGAAAATTTGAAAATTCAGACGGTTTCGGTATTCAACAGTTGGTTCAGTTCGGGTTTTTCGGTATCCCCATGATATCGGTATCGGTTCGTCTTTTCGGTAAATTGCCAATCTCTACATCAGAGTCAAACATTCTGTACTCTAGATAATACTTCTTTTAATATAATGACATCTGTTTGGGTTACATCACATCCAAACAAGAAAAGTGTTGTCCAAAAACAATCCCCTGGCTATCCCAGACAATAGAGACCCGGCCGTCCATGAAATTACCGTGTTTCTTCAGCAGTTTGCTCTGGGTATCTGGACCAAACACACCTTGGATTACATCTCTGATTGGTTCTGTGTACCGTACTTATTCGTCTTGCTGAGAAAATCCTTCATCCCAACACGTATCAAGATGGCTGTTTTATGTTCACATCAGGTTCCACATTTTACAAAACTTTCACTCCTACTTCCTCTAACCCTTTACCCAACGTAACGGTCAGAACAGGCCAGCTCTTTTCTCAAAAATCGCCAATTAATTTTCATTATTGTTTTCATTTTTTGTCGCAAAACCATAGGTTATGATCCCTATTTGGAACGAGCTCGTTCCAACGAGTGGTCATAACCTATGTTTTTGAGACAAAAAATGAAAACAATATTTATTCAAGAATTTTATTTGCAAGTGTCGTCTTGCCTTTTTTCATGCTACGTAAAGGGTTATAGGACTATACATCACAAATCCCTGTTTCTGCTCATATATTCTACGTAAAAAGAGAACTGTTGACATTGGTTTTGTTGAGACTGTACCTCGCAACAGTAAGAAAAGGTACGCGGAAAAAACATATTCTTTTTGAGACATCACCATATCTTACGTAGGATATAGAATATAATTGCACCAAGGGTACATCACAAAATATAAAAAAGCACTTCGATTTTCCCCAAATTCTTTCTGTTTTTTCTGTTTACATTCTCGTTAATTATTATTATTAACTAAATCCATACCTTCACAAAATAAAATAAAAGTCCCGAATGGAACGTTTGCTGATGATATTCTATGAAACCGGATATGATTAATGATAGAAAACAAAACATTCACTCTCCTGTGGCGCAGATACATTGGCACGCCCCCACGCCCAATATTTTATCGGAAAATCTTCGGCCGGTCAGTCAGTTTTGAAAAACGATACAAATGTTGTTGGCGAATCTAAAATCTGTCTATAAATTTATTTTATTAGTCTGTCGTTACATGTTAGGCTTGCCTTTCACTACATATTCAGGCCAAAAGCGATCTACTATATGTGTTCCTGTTAGTGACAAGTAATCGGACATCGTCAGTAACAAGTTACCCATTTCATTCTTCTTTTAACGGTCTTATCCGTTCTAATGCCAACTGAACCTTCGGTACAGAGATTTTAACGCGTGAGTAACTTTTTCGAAAATCTTCTTTCCATTTTGTGTCCGGTGTCGTATTAGGTTATCATTTATTCCATCAGACTACTTGCAGATGGTCAGGATACCGGTTAGGGGTATGGAGGATAGGCCCTCCTAACCACATTTCGAGAGTTCCTTGTGTCATATTCCCTGTGTTCTGGTCAATGTTTTTTATTCTTTTTCTTTCTTTTTTTCTGTTGATTTTGTATCAGTTTTTGAAATAATACAATTGTTTTACCTTTCAGGTATGGGATTACAAATTAGCACAATTAGCTGAAAACCTGGCAAAACAGTGTAGACCTCACCACGACAGGGCGTGGAGGAGGAGAGTTCTTGGTGAGAATATTGCAATGTTAGTGCCGTAAATATCCCAATAAACCGGGGATGAGCTTGTTGAAGAGTGTGTTTATCACTTGGTCTGAAATCCCGGAAAATATGCCCAAAATGAATCGAAAAACAAACGGCGCATCCAATAAGGCTTCGATTAAGTTACTAAAATAACCCGAGCAAAACAACAGAACAGGCCTGTTTCCGTGTGTTCAATTGTTCTCCTCTGGTAGGTCGGCGTGTGCTGTTGGGGACGAGTGCTTATAAGTAGAGATAATGTGATGTAATATATCTTCCTTTCAAGTTTATTTGAATCACATGTTTTTTTTCTTTTTAGCGACGCAACTCCACCGTTGCGAGACAATTCAAAAACAACGTTTTAATTTTGAAAAAGTGTTGTCACCCCTACATCATACCAGCAAACTACTGAGTTGAGTTTCGCAGTGACACTAAACACGCCGGTCAGAGATATAAAATCCCGCCCATGAAAAAATATTAATCACAATTCTGTATAGGAATGAGTCACAGCGAAACCAAATGAACTGGGAAACTGGAAGGATTGGGTTTTAGTTGAGGTTTTTTTTGTTAATAAGAAAAAGCGTACCAAGTGTGGAAACTTTGTTTTCCAGGGAAATAAAATCATCCACAAAGAGTGGAAACCAGTTTATCCTTACATTCTGGGATGGATACTGGTCAGGAATACAAAATAAGTTAAATGACCCGCTGGCGCGCATGAAATACAGGAAAAACGCCACCAAGGGTCGTTGATTCCTGATCTCCGTACTTTCCCCAAGTTGTTTTTATACCTCGATTAACCCTTTACCCAACGCAACGGCCAAAACCGGCCAGCGCTATTCTCAAATAGCGCGAATTAATTTTCAGTATTTTTTCATTTTTTGTCTCAAAAACATAGGTTATGACCCCTCGTTGGAACGAGCTCGTCGAGCTCTTTCCAACGAGGGGTCATAACCTTTGTTTTTGAGACAAAAAATGAAAAAAAATAGTTACTCAAGAATTTTTTTTGCAAGTGTCGTCTGCTTCTTCATGTTAGGTAAAGGGTTAAACTTTAATCAAGTGAATGAATATGGTATTTTTAAAGAAAAATATCACGCTCGGCAGTCGGATAACTTTCTTGCTTGACATTGTTTAGTGTCGAAGCATTTCATTCACGTCATAACGTCACTCAGACGGGTAACGACCAATCATATGCTGCACGTTGTGCATCTCAGTTACGTCATAACGTCACTCAGACTCGTAACGACCAATCAGATAAGAATGTTGTGCAACTCATTCAAGTCATAACGTCACCCAGACGCGTTACGACCAATCAGTTGCAGTATTTTGTGCAGGCTAACCAACTAACTGCACAAGATATTTATCTTATCTACATGGCGCTGTGCTCGTACACGTTTCATTTTTCGTTGCCTATCAGCGGTCAAAGACGAATCATTTGAATCCAAATGTTCAGAATCACAAAATCGTGCCGGTTTGAGCACATTGCATTTTCCTTGTGCTGATACCGGCAGAATACTTTCTTGAGATGAAACTTTGGGCCCATTGCTATGTTGTATATTTGATGAACAGTTTGTAATGTCGCTTATATGACAATTGTCTGTTTGCGTAAAAAGTAGATTCAGATTCTCTATGTGATGTAATTTTGAAACAGTTGTGTTTTGAATGAGAAAATGTCTTTTTACCATCTACATCCCGTATAATGACAGTGTGTGGAATGATAACTTCTTCCGCTAAATGAGTACTTTCGAACACTGGTTTGAGTTTTTAGCTGGTCTGTTGAATTCCTTTGTGGGATACAAATACGTATTGCCCTTGTTTCGGTTTTCGTGAGCAAGGGTTTTAGTTTGTGCAGGAGATAAATTTTCTCGAAGTGTTGACAGATCCTCTACCGAACAATATCACCTTCGGCAGTCTAACTCTCTTGCTTGACACTGTTTTGTGTCGAAGTATCTCATGCACGTCAGGCACGTCATAACCAGTCAGATGCAGTTTCTTGTGCTTTTTGCGTATTTTATTCACGTCATGACGTCACTCAGATGACGAGATACCGGACGAGTCACTAAAGGAGAAAATGTGATTTCAGAACATAACTCGATACGATCAATTTTATTCACTTGTTACCCTATTTTGTGTTTTTCTGTCTCAAGTGGCTTCGCAATTGATACCTAAAAACCCACAAGAATGATCAAAGGGCCATTAGGCCGAAAGCAATGGGGATATTTACTGGCAGGGTTTTTTTTTGCCTGCAGTGTATTGTATATTTAGAATATACCCATAGTAGCTTGATGTACCAAATGTTCACCACGAGTGGTGAAGTGGTGTTAACCGCGAGCCTTTGGCGCGCGGTTAACACCACTTCACTACGCGTGGTGAACATTTGGTACACCAAGCTACTTTGGGTATATTTTATTTATACCATGATCGTCAGATTATTAAGAGTCGCTATTTTTTCTCTCTCGATTTTACTGAGCAGCAGACGTACCTACGTGCGAATCTGTTTTTGTTTGCATGAGCATCGGTGGGCGGTACTTCCTTTTCATTTTAATAACATAATAACATACTATTTCGAGTTATGGATGCTTTATTAACATGAGACAATGCATGTTTGTTAATTTTTGGCATCTTATGAGGTAAACCCATTTAATAACGTAATAAATAATTGCCACTTTCATTTCACTCTTCGCGAGGCGACGTGCGATCAATTTAGACAAGTTTGCATTCAGATCGACATCACAAAATGGTCAATTTGGATGTAGTTCTACTGTAGGTGTAAATTTTTACTATTGAAATTTTCTTCACCACGGTTGGTGTGTAAAGCTAAAATTTGTCATAGGCTTTTCATATATAGAACAGGTAATCATGGTATAAAAACCATTAAAGCCCTTTTCACATTTTTTCGAATTTTTGTACGAATGTCTAAGAATTCAAATTTCCACGATTAAAAACGATTTTAAAAAAAAAATCGTCCTAAATCGGCTTCTCTCACGACCATCATACGACATTCTGCGGTTCATCACGACTGTAGTTAGAATTACCAAGATTTTTCAAGCCGATTTAGTACACATCGAAACGACCTTGTACGGTATCCACGACACCGGTACGAACAAGTTCGATGATACAAGACCTAGCAGGCTAGCAAGAATTGCAAGTTGTAGATGCTGATTCTTTGACAGTCAGAACAGAAAGAGTATCTAATTGCCGGGATTTATACCGTTTTTGTCCGGAATCGTGGTGAAATCGTGCGAGTTCTTGGAAGTTCCGAATGGATCTTACTGGAATCGTATCCAAATCGTCCAGAATCTTGAAACTTCGTACAGATTCTTAGTGTTGCCGTACTAGTTCTTACATGTATCTTGATAAATCTTGGTACGTCGTACTATAATCTTCAGAAAGTCGTACGGAGGCTTGGCGGAGTCGAACGAAACACGTTGTGCCGTCGTAGTAGATCTTAATAGATCTTACTAGTTCTTAGTGAATCTTGACACAACCGTACTGGTAAAGTGCGCACGAACACTCACGAACAACCAAGAATACACAAGAATGCCCGGTACGGTTTATCGCTTTTAGCACGACAACGGTACGAAGAAGTACGCAATTAAAACATTGCAGGACGAAGTACGAAAGTTTTAAACAGTTTGAAATTTCGTAGGCGTAATGCCGATCAATCAAGAATACTCAAGAATGATGACGAAGTAGTACGGATCTCAGTTAGGATATCCACGACTGCCCCAAGATTTCCATGTCGTAGTAGATCGTGTCAAAAATCGCAAAGATGTGACAGGGGCTTTAAGAGCATGAAGTATTGTTTTCAACATGTTCATGTTCTTCACATACAGAAAAAACTGAACCGAAACCGATGTTTTTTTCCGATCTGAAAATCCAAAACCGCCAGCTCTAATGTACTTTCGTTACCTTGTCAGCTTGGCACTTTGCGCATGTTCTGATGTACGCTACCACTGCAGGAGGGAAACAACAATGTTCATGCAACCTCTCCCATATGGCATTGATTCCTTCGCTTTCTCACAAAGGTGAATTGTGATATAAAGTTCGTATCACAGACAAAAATGTTTTCGATATGATTATTTGGAAATTACTCCGATTTTAATGTTCAATTCGATTTTGCAAGTCGAAAATGGAATAAGATAGTACCTTTAATAATGAAATCAATCTGAGCTTTCAAACAGGATTTTTGGCACTAACGTTTGAGAGTTTGGCAATATAATCCAATTTAAAATCATCGTTATACCAAGTTTGCAAAGTGGCTCTATAAGATGAATGGTCATTGACAGGTGGGCTTGATTCCCCATTGCGAGCACAGAGTTATTAGCAACACATATTTCAGCGTCCTAACCAGAAGCACCATCTCTTGAGCCGGGTGGTTTTTCGATGTTCTGGTTTCATTCCGGTTTTTGCAGCAAGCCCAATGCCATAACCACTGATCTACCGCGCCCCCTACATCAAGAAATGAAGACCGTTTCCTAAAATTCAGCACAGTGTCATTGTTGGGCATGTACAGGACATCTAATATAAGTAGATGCGATGCTTCATTTAAGACGTAAACAGGAAGAAGATAATAGAATAGTGCATTCGTTGTACCAGATATAGAATTGCTCAGTTTGATCCTTGCAGTTCCATAAATATTAACTGACTGGTTCACTCTAAAATCAGTTGGGTCAAAAATGAACCCAAATCAACTGGGTTGAGTTCATATTCACTCAACCCAGTCGAGTTAGGTTGATTTTAAGCCAACTGATTTTGGAGTGTTGTAAGCTAGCGGACTTTTACTATTGTTACGTTGATACTCAATGAAAGAAATGGCATATGCATCAAACAGCTGTTTAGATACAGTATTGATGGAACTGCCCGAATCCAACAAAGCGGTAAATGGTATGGTAGTGGCACTCGAAGTCACATTTGAATACGTAACATTCTGTTGCAGCACAAAGACAGGGGTTGTGGAACACTCGTGATTGGGTATCACATTGCTTAAACCAATTGAATTCACATGCGAAACACCTTGAACTAGTTCAGGCTCAGATGCGTGTGAACGATAGCCTCTGGTCTCACTGATATCTGCTGCAGTCAATGCTGAAATCAATGAGTTGTTGTTAACAGCTCTCACAAAAAATGCCGGGTATCCTAGAAGACCATTTACAAAAATCTGATTTTTTTTTACATGTCGCCTTTAGAAAAAAACAATTGCGTGAAAGTCTTCAATCAACTACGAAGGACATAATGTCAAGCTTTGAAAAGTTATTTCTGAAGTTAAATGTGATGGCTTGTTTGCAATGTCACAGTATTGGTCTCAAAATGCTCGCTTACCATCGCTGTAGTTGGTTTTCAGACAGGAATTGAGACCTTCGAACCATACTGGGGTAGGGCCTACCAAATTGAGATGAAATGCTGCCAGGGCCTGATCAGAACTCTCACTTAGATTACGCAAGAGTAATTAAAGCGTAATCCAGTCAAAATGTCCATTCCATCTTCATACATGCATCAACCAAATTCCATTATCAGGAGAACACATGAAAATATTATTAATATATGGTTTTAAGTCACTGTTCATAGGTTTCGACGTAGAAACTGAATACTTCAGAAATTTTTGGCTATCAAATGTGAGTGGCAGTTCTGGTCCCATGTCAATGACGTGGCTGATTTGTTGGCTCATGGCGAAAACAAATATGAACGAAATTAGGGGAGATGTATAATTTCAAAACATTAAGGCGTTCTACATGAAACATTAGACAAGTTTTCAGTCTCATGCGTAAAGATACCATGCTGTATGATTTTCCACACGTTGGGAAGGACTGCTCATAAGTGGAGGTAATATGACGAAATATATATAGAATAAATGTATAGTGTTTTCAAATGAAAAAAATATTCTACGAGTAGGATTAAGAATGAAACCGACGAGCCTCTGTGGCGAGTCGATTTCATTCTTAATTCTACGAGCAGAATAAATGTTTTACTTGAAACACTATACGTTTATTTTGTTTATTCCATAAATCTTTTACAGGGCAGTCGCGGCGAAATCGTGCTGTTACTCACTACAAAACAGAGCGAGAAGTGAGGAGCACATTGGTCCAATTCGATGACAAGCAAAATTGCCGAAATAAAAAAAGGCGAAGCGATACATTTATGACTAAAAATAATTCCCCTACAAACTTGAGCTAAACTTGCAAAAATACTCTATTAAATGAACAATGTGTAGTGTTTTCTACTGGCATTTCAAAAAAGTTTTAAAGAAAACAACAACTGAACTGTTAATAAAACTACACGAATGCGGTAGAGGTCAGGGGTCAGCAAGTCCGCCTCTACTATAGGAATAAATTCTTTCAGTGTTGAACCTGTGAGGAAATTTGCCACCCTACTAGGTGAATAAAGTAAACATTTATCCAGGGCTTTTATTGTTCGAATAAACGGCCATTTATGGGATATATCATCCTTTCACCTTTATTTGAATGACATGTTTTTTCTCCACAAACGCAACTCACACGTTGCGAGACAATAGAGGAGATCAGAGGCGTTTTACGTTAAAAGTACGGTTTCGTTTATGTTGATAACAGTATATACTCCACGTGACAGGTATATTCTCTCGCTGCATAAATGCGAAATATTCGATAGTGATTACAAGTGTTGTTCGCAATCAAAGATTATGACAAGAAACACGATAAAAAATATATTTCTGTCACTATTAGTAACAAATGATATCGATTTGGTCCCATTGATATCGAGATACTGTAAAAATACGACAGCGTTTTCGATTTTTCGTTTTAAAGAAAAAAATAATTTGAAAAGCGCGCTCAATTCGACCCAACGACGGTAGTGGTATGTTTCGCACGTTTCACCTCTTATTAGCAGGACCCCGGAAGTGACGTCATGTCACGTGACCTAGTGGCGCCATGTTGTGTTGTCATGGTAACCCGCCATCTTTTGACGTCATCTCCATACTGAAATGTGGTGTGAGTGCGCCTACGCAGCGCGTATTGTTAGGGCGACACGTGTTTCCGTCGTCCATTTTGTATACTGGAGGTCGCCATCTTGGTTTCTATGGTAGCACATGGCTGCTATGTGACCCAAAACCTTCTAACAAGACAAGGGTATGTTCGGAAGGTGTGTTCGATTGAACAGGAGTAAATTCCCGATTCGTAGAATTACCCAAATAAACCCGACAATCCCTCCAAATCACCGAAATTCGCTTCTTCAAGAATCCTATTTAGGATCGCGAAACCGTAGATTTTAATAGTAGCACGTAGTGCTATAGTACGGAAGGGGTACCGGGGTGTGTTCCTCTGTACATGGGTAATTTCCCGGTTCGTAGAATTACCACAAACAACCAGACACGTTTTACTATTTCGAATTATTTTAGAATTCTCTGCTTCTATTTACCTATGCAATAGTTTTTGTCTATCTGACCATGTTCCTTTGTCCTGGAGTATTCTCCAGTAGCATAGAAGAGCTTATTAACTGGAACAGATTTGCTTATTATTACTATATATAGCTTTTCAGGTCTATTCTTGTTATTTCCGATCCTATTCCGCGTACTCTTGTTTCATTTATCTAGATCCTTTATATAGATTATAACCAACCAATCAGATTGCTTGATTTCCCATAATCTCTATGCAGAGTTTTCTTACCTTATTACAGTGAAGTCCTATCCGATTCCCATCACCTCTATATCCAATGGCCATATCCCATGGAATCCCATTTTTGGGGAAACACCCGTGGCTATGGAATTTCTTTTTTGTCGTATGAGGCCAAGAGGGCTATGTAAAAACCCTCAATGAGGCCTAATTTACTATCCCTCATAGCCTCATTTTCTTTTGAGGTCATGAGGGACATGAAAATCCCTCAGGGAGGTATAATTTACTACGACTCTTAGCCTCATTTCTATATTTGAGGATACCTATTGCCTGGCATTGTATTATTTGAGGATACCTATCGAGGATACCTTCTGGGAAATCCGCTTTTTGTCGTATGAGGCCATGGGGGGGGGGGGGGGGGGTTCTATCACGTTATCGGTAATAATGATTAATTTCTGATATTCGACATGGATATAAAAGGACACATTTGATTGGTTGATATTATATGGATCAAACGTGTCGACTCATTGCTTGCGAGGGCACTTGGCACATTGCGAGAACGAATATTTTCACTCCCAAATGGAGTGGGGAAAGCACTCAAACCACCGTGCTGTTATGCCCAGGAGCCAATCTAGCCCTTAACAGTCCATCGTCTACGTCTTAAATTCAATCGTCTTGAAAATTTCAGGTGGCCGGAAAAGCGAACCCCAGGTTCACATTTCCGATAAACTAAAATATTCCAGATTATTGAATCTAACGTACCATATACATTTCATTTCTTTGAATCAGCGCAAGATAGGTTTCTCAGTAGAGAATTGATATGACTGAATCTTTAATGCCATCACAATACTACTAAACATGTTTGTAAACTACTTACTGATGAATGAAGACTAACCATGGCTGTAGTTTTATGATTACACCGTGTAATTCCACAAATTATGTTAATATTTTGATGTCGCTGGAATATTAGCATTCAAGGCGACATTAGCATTAATTTTCTTGTAATCAACACAAGAAAGGTTTCTTAATCGAGAATTGGTTTAACTGAATCTTTAATGACATTGCAGTTGACTGATTTATTGGTGTTTAAGGTCACATATTTCTGCAGAATGGTTAATCATGACCACGACAGTTTTATGGGTGGGGGAAGCCTGAGTACCCGGAGAGAACCACCGAGCAACAGCGAGCAGCTGTCAGCTCCCAAACATCCTAACTCCACAGAAGCAGGGTTAGCATTGGTTGAAGACAGGTGCACCATCGACGTGCACTACGCTTCAGTACACAGTGCCTCCGTGCCTCCACCTGGGCAATGGGGGTGAAGTGTCTTGCCCAAGGACACAACGCAGTTGCCGCAGGTGGGATTCAAACCACCTGCGGCAACTGCGTTGCCTCTGGGCTTGCAGCCTGCACCTCTACATACTGAGCCACCGCGCCCCCAGTAACATTACAATACTGTGAGGCATGTTTGTAAACTAAATACCTAGACTAAATACTAATGACTAACCACGGCTGTAGTTTTATGATTTCGCCGCGTAATTCCATCAATTGTGTTAATATCCTGATATGTCCAAGGGGAAATAAAGCTTTATTGATTGGAGTACCTATAACTGGAGCACGAAAAAATATATGTATATCTTTGTGAGTTTAGGGATATCACAATCCGACACGAGGTGACCCTGACTGTCGATAGTGTCATTAAACCCCAGTATATAAATAAATAAATAAATAAATAAATAAATAAATAAATAAATAAATAAGTGATATCGCACTAAATCAACGGTAGTCCCCAATAAAAAAATCAATCAATGAACGGCAGGAATCGTAAACGCCACGAAAAGTGGATAAACAAACGGCTCATAACAGCGTTGGATTCCTTGCGGAACTGGTTGCCTGACAGCTTGGGACTGGGGTTGTATGTTTGTGTGAAGGGGTATGTCAAACTGTATCCGCGCGTGAACCTCTTATTATGTGCAGAGTGTCCAAGACAGCTGCAGGGCCGGGTAGAAGGTGGGGGCCTGGGGTAGTAACCCCAGGGTCCAGAATTGTGGGGGGGGGGGCGGTGTTGGCCCAGGAGTCCAGAATTCTTGGGTTAGGCTGCCCCACCTCTCCCCAGTCCAAACATTGCCTGAAGGACTGTATTTTAATTTTTTTTAAATACGGTCTTTCGGTTCATGTTTGGATTAGCCCCTCCCCCAAGATTCTAACTATGTCTCCAACAGTTAAGAAGGGGCTGTATCGTGAATGGAGCTCTGCACTTGACCAACGGTACTAATTTTGTACAGCATGATTCTTGAAGTAATAACTTCTTTAAATCAGCTTACTGTAACAAAGTTGTCACCTCAAGAATTGTGCAGTCAAAAGCTGTAACTCTAGGTCACTGGATAAAAAACGTCATTTTGACGGCCAAAAAAAAAAAACCCGTGATATTTTGAGAAGTGTCCATTTAATAACTGATTTCAAAATTTTCTTGGGGTGGGGAGAAGCCTCTCCCCCCAAACCGCTATCATTGATTGTGCCTTCAGAATACGCGGCATATGCTTTGGCATCTGCATCAATATCCGAAAGTTTTGAAAGGGGGCCCGTCACAGAATTAACTCCGGGGAACAAATTTCATCTCCCCGGCCCTTTGACAATTTCACTTTTTTTCTGTTATTAACTTTCATTTAAATCAATACTTCTGATCAAACAAATATAGAAGACTAACGTGTCGTGTTTCTGTTTACGCTAACAGAGTACCCACGGAAGACTACAGGCCAGAACATAATGGCAGGAACTCGAAACTGGAAAGCAACACTCCGAAAATGGACACGAGAACGCCGATATTTTCGATATGGAAAAAGATCTAAACATAGGCGCCGCACAAACGACTACACTCAGGTGAGTTCATTGCAGACGAAATGACCAACATTCATTTATTTAGCGCGTGTGCGCGCGTGTATACAGGGTAAATTCTCAATTCTCATATGAGAGCAAATCTTATCTCATTAATGGAATTTAAATTATAACAGTTGAAATCATGTCGTCGCCTGTGTGCTAGAATGTTCTATGTCCCATAGGGACATAGAACATTCCAGCACTCAGGCGACTATGTTATATCCCACACCCCACCTCATTCTCCACACCACCGCCGTCTATCCGCGCATCCGTTACTAGAGCGTTTTCGATAGAAACTTACACGTAGTTCAGGGCAGTATCACGCTGGTCATCCGATTACCACCTTTGCGGTGCAGTGCCTCGTTTGCGGTTTAAAAAACAGCAGATTGTTACGCATACAAGTTGGAAACTTAGTAAGTACACTCATTTCAACAAGCCTACTTGTGTTGCAAACTCTTTCAGGGTAGGTATTAATCACCAATGCTTTCATCCAAGAAATATTTTCATAAGAGAAATAAAAAACAATTTTCTTGAAGTATTTTAAAGTGGAAATATGGAGATAAAAATTCCAATTATTGGGGTTTGAACTGCAAATTATATTTAAAATATGCTATTGTGAGTCCTTGGAGCAGCATCCGTATGGAGAATTGTCTTATTTTAGCCAAATGTGTAAGTTACGTTTGTGAGCCTTTTGTGAAAACATGTTTAAACGGAATTTATCCGGGGGGGGGGGGGGGGTAATTGATTTTGATGAATACCTTATTTGCGGTGTAAAGTTACCACCTTTTGTGGTTTGGACAACACCGCAAATCAGGTATTCTACGTGGGGGCACGATGACGCCGTGTACTAAGGCGTACTGCACGTCGATGGTGCACATGTCTTCAACCGCTGTAACCCTGCTTGATCGGAGCTTGAACAGAGTTAGCATGTTGAGGAGCTGACAGTTGCTCGTCGATGTCCGGTGATACTCTCCGGGTACTCCGGCTTCCTCCACCCGTAAAACTGTCACGCAATTGTGTATAAGTATGTGACCTTAAACGCCAATAAATAGATAAATAATATATGTATCCAGTAAAACCTTCGGCACGTTTATTGACAACGGCAATCTGAAATAGATTTCATTGACGTGTACGCCATCAATAGGCCGGCGTAAACACAACATCCACCTTTGTCCTTCTAGGAAAGCTAATTTCAACGAATATGGAAAATGCCATTGTACCTAATTTTCCGTGAGTGATTGTCTAACCAGCTCATGTTGAAAAACTACAGGCTGCCGTTTTTCAAATGTTTGATAAATTCTCTCTTTCAAGTTCTTAGCATTACGGACATTTTGGTTTTGTTAAGTGGTCAATATATTTTTTTCAAAAATTCTTGTCCCTTTAAATTGCAGTCATGCTTAGTTTTACCTCTACATAGGTCCTGTGGACGTTAGCGATTCGATTCGGAGTCGAAAGTTTTCATTGATTCAATTCGATTTGAAATATCTCGATTATTGGGAAAATAAATCTTCTTGGAGACTTTTGGATTTGAAATATTTCTTGACTGTCGACTTTCTGAAGAGGACAACTCATCCTGCAATATTCTTGGAAACGAGACTGGCCGTATCCACTGACCAGGCTAACTGGATAGCACAAATGTAGTCGAAAACTCCTAAATATGACATTTGAAGCCATAACAGAGATGGCGTTACTCTAGTTTGCACAATGTATCAGCATCAGAGATAGCGTTGTATCTAGTTTGCACAATGTATCAACATTGAGGGTAATAAGACGCCATCTACAATGTTTAAGCATTGCATATCACACTGTTTCCATTCAAGAGACGATATATAGCTTTTTCTTTGTCCACCACCTTGGTAATCCCTGGTCAATTCTCTTTTGAATCTGGTCACTTTTCTAATGTAACTCTTTGGTGAGCTGTCACCACCAGAACATTAAAAACCGAATGTTTCAAACCTCGTTTTGGCCACCACTACCATATTAAGAATATTAAGAATAGAAAATGTTAAAATTTGTTTTGGTGGTGATACATACACAGAGTATATACTCATAGTATTACACACGATCCAGATGATTGTTATGCCGAAGGCGCAACGAAAGTTTTGAAGAAAATTATATGCGCCGAAATAAAGGAGCCCAAATGTTCACCACGAGTGGTGAAGTGGTGTTAACCGCGAGCCTTCGGCGAGAGGTTAATATCACTTCACCACGAGTAGTGAACATTTGGTACACCAATCTTTTTTTGGTACAATTTTATTTATCCTATGATCGTCAGATTAATAAGAGTCTAAATGTTGAATAAATCAATATTCACAGGTGCTATTCTGTTTTTGTTTACATGAGTACCGGTGGACGGTACTTCCGTTAGTAATTTTATAGCCGAAACGAAACAGAAAACGAAGCGCACAAATTACGCGTCCTTTTTGCATTTTAATAACATAATAACATACTATTTCGAGTTATGGATGGTTTATTAACATGAATCATTGTATGTTTGTTACGTTTTGGTATCTTATGAGGTAAACTTACTTAAAAACGTAATAAAAAAACTGCCGGTTTCATTTCACTCTTCACGAGTGATAAATTTAGACAAGTTGCATTCAAGGCGAGGTCACCAAAGGTCAACCATGGATGTAGTTCTACTGTAGGTGTAAATTTTTTAACTACTGGAATCCCATTGCTGGGTTTGGGGAGGGGTGTCCCCTCCCGAAGTTGAGAAAATTTTTAAAACTTACGTTGTAAATGGTGTTCTCTGGAGCATTCTTAGACAATAAAATTAAAACAGTTTTATCCTTTTAAAACTTATTGGTTAGGTATTTCAGTAATAGAAAACGTCGTACATGGTAACATTTTAACGGAAGAACGCAGTTGTAAAGAGCAAGCACAAAGCACCAAGCGACACTCAAATCGAAAATGAAAGTAGGCTGCATTCCAAACGGATACGTTTGAAGGTGGCACGCCATGTTGCAATTTGGGCGCTCGACTCTTGTTTGTTGTTTGCAGCTAATGTGTGTGTGTGTGGGGGGGGGGGGGGGTGGGGGGGGGGGGCACACACAAACATAATTTAAAAACTTCTCTGGTTTAGTGCACTTGGGAATATGGAATTAAGCATACCCACCATTACACCGCAACGTTCAATACAAAAATTAAAATGATAGTATTTTTTTACTACGCTTGGCGAAAAAAGTGGAGGGGTAAGTACCCCCCATGACACCGCCACTGCCAATGCGAAAGGGACAGCACAATTCTTCCATCTTTGTGATATGCCTTCGGCATACAGATGAATCAATGTGCCCCCCACCCCCCTACACACACACACTAATAGGAATACCTGGCTACGCGACTACAGCGTAGCCCTTACCGCTGATCCTATGTGCTAATGTGTGTAATATATGCCAACTGTCACCAGGATTTATAGTCGACAATCTCTGCAAAGTAGTTGGGTTGGTCAGACCGAAAGAAGTTGGGATTGCGGGATAGGTCTCACAGCAATTATTGTGGAAATCTGTGGATGTCGTAGGTGTAGTTTTTGGGTGACAACAACAGTTTTTTCAATTAAAGATGTTAAAAATAAAATAAAAATTGATTGTTATTTGACGAGTGATTCTGAATAGAAAATGCCCACCTAGAAATCTTGATAAACTAAGTTATGCGAAACTTCGTTTTCGCATAATGAATCTAATGGAAAGATACAAAGTTTCTTTGAACCCTTAAGGGGCTGGTTACTTTTCACGACTTTTTACAACACCACACTTTGCGGGTCTGCAGCTTAGCCGCGATAGTAGTCGAGTTTTGGACACCCCAGGAGGCAGCCAAGACTTGCGTAGAATCCACAACGGAGGTAATTTCAGTATTGCCTCTACTCAGTTGGATGTAAAAGTACCTGTTTTCGGCCAGCAACGTTTGTGAAAGTCGGATAAGGAGCGGTGACGGTTAACAGTTCTCATTGCATTTTATTAACCCCCTGAATACAAATATTTCAACCTACAAAATATTCCAATAATGAAACAACAAATTTAACCTATTTTGTTTTGTTTGACAGAGCTCACGGAGCTCTGTCAAACAAGATTGAATTGGTTAATTTCCTTGTTGCATTATGGGAAATATCTGCTGCGTGAAATTTTAGTATATTAACATCAATTTACAGAGGATTGTACAAAGGGCGTTAGTCACTCTCCTTGGCTCAAAAAAGGTTCTCCATTGGCATTCTGGAATACCCGGGCTCCTGGAATACCTACAGCATTGATTTTTAATAGCCTCCCCTTCTAATTTGCGCGCTGAGTTCCGAGTGCCAGTTTAGCATTAAGTGCAAGAGTTGCAGTCCCTGATTCGAACGCCCTCTGAAAATGTCGTCTGCCACAGTGGAAGCGTGGTCAAAAGATATGGTTGCCGACTGGCTCCAGAGGATCGGTTTGGGTGAATTGATGGGTATTTTTGAAGGTTCGCAAGATGTGTCTGTAATTAATTTCATTTAAAGTATTGTTTTATGTCTTCAACATATTCAAACCTGATCAGTACAGTTACTGACCGAGTAAGGTCAGTGGCATTCATGTGTACTCATTCGTGAAAATTGCCATTCACATGTATACTTATAAGATGAAGAAGGGATCAGCACAGTTGCAAAGCATTCAATTCTGTAAGGATCATTTTGCCTTTGAAAAAGCTTCGTTTTCGGCTGAGCAGAAATTTCTATATTTTTTTTAAAAACACATTGGTTCGATATTCTGGAGTTCCTCGGTTTTAGAATTGGTACTTAAGGGAACCTTTGGGGGCCCGGTGGCTCAGTGGTAGACTGTTTGACTTCTATATATACACGCTAAAACTGAAGTGTTAAAAACTACACTTGAAGTGCTGTATTTAACACTTACTAAGTGCTGAACTAGCACTTTGTTCAAGTGTATATATCCCAGAACTTGACAGGTGTTGACAATAATACCACTTGACAAGTGTAATGTCGCGACACTTAAAAGGAAACAACGCAGATGACGCGGATCAGGCTCGAACTCTTGAGCCTGATCCACGTCATCTGCGTTGTGTCCTTTTAATTATGTACCCACCAAGCGCAAATCAAATTATGGACGATTCTGGAAGAACCACCACTGCTAGACACATGGGAAGTGCCATCCATTCAAGTTTCAGATGTCTGACGATTGTAATGTCTAAGTGCTTAAAGCATTGCATTTTGGGTGTTAAAATCAAACCCTAAGAGTTAGAATGGGTTTAACACCTTGAAAGTGTCAGTTTTAACACTTTAGTTTTTAGTGTGTGGATGACTGAGGTCCCGAGTTCGATCCCCGTCCGGGATGACCAGCGTTGTATCCTTGGGCAAGGCACTTTATCCCGATTGTCTACATGGGGCACGGTGACGCTGTGTACTGAGGCATATTGCACGTCTATGGTGCACGTGTCTTCAACCGCTGTAACCCTGCTTGAGCGAAGCTTGTACAGAGTTAGAATGTTGAGGAGCTGACAGTTGCTCGTCGATGCTTGGTGGTTCTCTCCAGGTATTCCGGCTTGCTCCAGCCGTAAAACTGTCACGGTCACGATTGTGCATAGGTATGTGCCCTTAAACACCAATAAATATAAGAGAACCTTCATATTTGTGTTGGTATTCTGGAGTACCCAAAATGTTTTGGTATGTTATAATACCAATCTCTGGAGAACCAATATACTGGTATTCTGGAATACCAAATGTTGTTTGGCATTCTGCAGTACTTTTATTTTGATACCTCTATGGTGACAAGTAGAGAACGAAATTTACTACTCTGGAAAGCCTGGATTTTTTAGTGTGTGTGATGTGCAAAACGACGGGCCTTTTTTACCCTTCACCCAACGAAACGATCGCAACGACCTGTGTAATTTACAAATTAAGAAGTTGAGAAAAATAAATTTTTCAAATCATTTCAACAAAACTACATGCGGTAACCGGTTTTCGTCAGATCATCGAACTTAAGCAACGTCGAACCCGGTTAATCATTGGATGGTTGACCGTCTGAGCGATCAATTCGGACTCCCGCGTTGTGTCTTTGGGCAAGGCACTTAATCCCGACTGTCCACATGGGGGCACGATGACGCCGTGCACTGAGGCGTGCTGCACGTCGATGGTCCGCATGTCTTTGACCAGTCTAACCCTGCCTGTGCTGCAGTGCGGAGTTACGACGTTGGAGAGCTGGCAGCTGCTCGTCGTTGCTCGGTGGTTCTCTCCGGATACTCCGGCTTCCTTCATGCGTAAAACTGCCACGGTCATGATTAGCCATTGTGCATAAGTATATGACCTTAAAAACATCAATAAATAAATAATAAATAAATAAATAACAAAACGACATCATATAACCCCTCATTGTAACGAGCTCATCGAGCTCGTCTATTGAAGAGTCAGATGATATGGTTTTGTTGAAATTTTCTGCAAAATTTGAAAACAATAATAAGTAAAGTAATAAATTTTGAAACCATGTGCGTTGGTTGAAGGGTTAAGTGATTTTCTGTTTCACTGCAGATGATCGATCACCGTGTATCACGTATAGGCTGCGGATATGCTGAGTGCGACAACAGATGGAAGAGGATTTATGTTTGCAATTACTATAATATCGGGTAAACGGTTTATACTAGTTTTCGGTTCATTCCCACTAGACCAATTCCCTTTAGACCAATTCCCACGAGGCCAATTCCCAAAAGACCAATTCCCCCCAGACCAACGCATGCGTTCTACTTTTAAAATAATTCTATATCAATAATTTGATATATTAAAAATATTTATAAATGTATTTAATGTTATTGATATTCAAGTCTTCAAACAACCAGTCTGTCATTTGCAGAATGGGGTCCTCAGAGGGTGAATTTGCTATTGCTATCCCATACAGTGGGTCAGTTTATCCCCTGGGTACCTCTTTCTGTTTATGTTTGAGACCTTGATTCAGATTGAGGTTCACAGAGGGAAAATTTAGTGATGCTACCCTGCTGTGCAGGGTAGCATCACCAAATTCACCCTCTGGGGACCTCATTTTTCAGACGATAGTCTGCTTATTTTCTAGCTTGTTGATATTTTATAAACTGAAATGTTATAAACCTATATTTTTTGTATGTTATGCGTATAAATATTTTTTTTATCAAATAAAGTGTTTATCAGTAAATAAATGTTTTCTTAATTACCCTTAATCAACCCTTAATCAATAACAGTATGTAGTTGGTCTAAAGGGAATTGGTCTTTTGGGAAGTGGCCTAAAGGGAATTGGTCTAAAGGGAATTGGTCTAGCGGGAAGACACCTAGTTTTCTGTTTGATATTTTGCATTATTTGAGGTTATTCCATTTAATTTCGCGAATATTGCCAAAATGACACATTTTGTATAGTAGGGAGGAGACCTTTTAAAATTTAGTTCGTGCTAGAAGTTGGCATTAATCTTAGAAAGTTAGGTTTGTGATTTTAACCAGGGTGCGTATCACCACAGATAGTCCCCCGAAGGTAAAAAACATTACACTTTTTCTAAATGGTATTTTAAAGATGGAATAAAATTGGTGTTTTTACCCATGACTAACCAACTAATTCTCTCAGAGAATCAGACTTTCTATACAAGCTAAGATAAACACATCTCCACACATCTGTGACATGAACAATTTAGGGTCTTGTTGGCGAGAAATTATGACACTTTTAGGTTTGGCGATCGCAGATCGAGGCTGCCGTTCAGCGAGACTCACTGCGTGAGTCTTGTGGACCAGTTTGCTCGACGTCAAAACCAAACTTCAGTACCGTCCTCTTAATCAGTCGTCTTTGGTTGCGATTCCAAGCCGGGATGGGCCACCGGTCACTGTGGTGTTTGGACGTGTCATACGGGAGAGGTATGTTATCTTTGTGATTTCATTTCCTTGCTTAAATTCGCACCACATTAGAATGGACACATTAAAGGATATTAATGTACGGTCTGTCTGCTGGGACAACGTTAAAGGATATTAGTGTGCGACATGTCTGCTCTGCCGACCAAGTACGAAGACTAATGGTCTTCACTTACTTTCAACTTGGCAACCATCCATCCACATCTGAAAGCATCCCATCTAACTGTATATATATTTTCCTTCTTTCACTGTTGTTCCATTTCTTCCCTTTTTATATTCAATGAGAAATTACTTTGAAGACCACTTGTTATGGTTCTGTGTACATATATATAGTCACTTTCCAGGAGTCGACTTAACTCTTAGGCTTTCTGTCGAATCCTCTTTATTTACTCTGTTTACGTACAATATTTCCTAATGTATATTAATGTGCATACGATAATCATGCTATGTGAGGGTCAAACGTTTATTTTTACAAATAAAAATAGTCGTTAGATTAAAATAAATATTATGACATTGAATGAATCTTTGAACATGATTATGTGGAGATTGTGTTTATAAAAGTCTTACAGTTCTAATTAAAGGTGTTGTGAATAAAATAAAATTTGAACGACGATATTGGTGAACAGAGCTGGCCAAAAAAGGTCGTTACATTAATTGACGAAATGAGATGGTCAGAAATTAAAGTTCCTGAACTTTAAAGTCTTATGAATTCAAACGACTAGAGATGGGCAATATACCGAAAATCCGAACCGATGTCATGGGGATACCGAAACACCGAACTGAACCCATCATTCAATACCGAAACTGTCTTAATTTTCATCTGTTTCTATAGTCGCCACTTATAAGGCCGTTTTACGGCTTGATAGCAGCTGAAGGGTTCATATTCGTGAAAGAAGTGAGTGATTTTATTTTTCTGTTTTGATAATCCTTAAGAGTTTGGGAAATTGTCTTGAATTCCCGCTAGATTGCAACCTGCACATGTCAAGTTGCTAAGTCGTGATTTCTAGTCAAGTCTTGGCTGCCTTAACAGGCAGCCAAGACGTGACTAGAAATCACTACTCAGGTGAATTATCTATTGTCAGCATGACGTCGTAATGATGACATGCTAATTTATTAATTTATTGGGGTTTAACAACATTTTCGACTGCCATGGTACCTCGTGTCGGAAGGCATGTTAATGGCACATGTTCTGAGGTCGTAAAGGCCTGAAATAAGCTTTCACGGTTATGGTGTAGACATGATTCAAGTTGGCTTCATAATGCCAATGTTGAACGCATTGACAGTGTCACTTGAGGCGCTGTGGTAGAATGGTTCATGAATAACGTATTTTGTATAGTCCTGATGTGAATTCCCCTTTGGTACCAGCAGCAAATCTCAGTCAAGTCAGATACCGAATACCGAACCGATACCGCGATATTCCTCTTAAAAATACCGAAACCAATTCCGCACCCAATATTCCAATACCGCCCACCTCTACCAACGATTCTATACACCTTGAACTTAAATTAATGAAACACCCTTGGCAGTGAAGTTTCTGTCACTGATTATTATGTTTCAATGATTGTTATGTCTTGCAGTACATTTCATCTCGTGACAAACATATTTCTGGTTGATAGCGTACCCAAACACATCCCCTCGTCCATGTGAAGCATGCTACCCGCGAATCCACATGCAATATCTGGGTGTAAAACAAGAAAATTTGTCACTTCTTTTATCAGTAAATGTTGACATAGCAAGGAGGAGACTGTAAGATGGCAAATCGTTGGTATGCATGCAGCAGGCATGTCATCTAAAGCTATTGGAAGGCAACTTGGATATAGACATTCTGTCATCAGCAGACCTGTCCGAAAACATCAACAAACCAACGATGTTAAGGACCGACCAAGGCCTGGACAACCGCGAAAGACCTTGCCTCGGTAATATCGGAGTCACGCATGGGTTTTGAAACGCCTTTGGCTCCCCAACAGGCGTTTTTGCAACAGAACTGTCGAAAACCATACCAAAGCACTGGGTATGAGGTCAAAAAGGGTCATCAAGCGTCCAGCTCTGACCGATCGACATCAAAAACAACGTTTTGAGTGGTGTGTGGCATGACAACATTGGAATCTCAGGACATGGAAGGGAGTCCATTGGTCAGACGAGAGTAGGTTCCTGCTTCAAGTCACAGATGACCACATGAGGGTGTGCAGGGATAGGAATACTGCTTACGTGCCCAGGAACATCAGACCTACTGTTTCTTATGGTGGAGAATCAGTAATGATCTGGGAATGCTTCTCTCGTGATTGTAAACTTGACATGGTGACTGTACGTGTGAATGTCAGGTCTTAGTGCCCCTGACAGTCTCCTCCTTGCCGTGACAAATTCTCTTGTTTTATACCCAGATATTGCATGTGAATGATAGTGTTTTTGTGAGATTCGTGGGTAGCATGCTTCACGTGGACGAGGGGATGTGTTTGGGATACGCTATCAACAAGAAACAGCATGTTTCACTAGATAAAATGTACTGCAAGACATAGCAACCATTAAAATATAATAATCAGTAACAGCAACTTCGCTGTCATGAAACATTTCAGGGGGTGCTTAATTAAGTTCCAGGTGTACAAGTTGAGGCGATTTTGAAACTTGAATCTAAGAGTGCGAATCTAAAAACCATGGTCGACAATTTTCGTCATTAAAAGAGATTTACAAGAAAGTTAGCTGCCCTTAATTTACAGAAGCTCTCTCTAAATTTGACCCTTTGAACACGAGCGGCCGCTTTTCACCACAGGAGCATAAGTTATAATTTCATTAAGTGGGATGGGTGCTCAGTGTATGTGTGGGGTATATCAATCAATATATACAACTTGCAGCCCGAAGGTTATACGTAGAAAATATTAATTGGTCTATCCCCTAATAATAAATATGGACTCTTCCAATTGCTGCCATTGGGCTGGCATGGAATATACCACCAGGGTTCAAACAGTTAACACTAAGGGTATGAAAGTTTCAGTTAAAAACTGAAATTTCTATATGTTAGCGAATTTGCATCACCATCTATGTGTGCATCATTTGTTTCGGTCATTTTTGTAGAGTAGCATAAAAATACAGAAGCTGGCTTTTCACAATTTTTTCCACAATCTGTTTGAACGTTTGACTAATATTCTCTGTTGAAACCCATTTGAAAATAAGAAATAGCATTTCCACCTTTTTCTGATGTCCTGTAACTTTTTTCCTCTTCATAATATTAATAGTGTGCGCATCGTTACATATAATACAGACACTGTCCTTTTCATTAATATAAATGTCTAGGAGGTGAGATTTGCTATTTTTTTCGAAAGAAGAATAAAAAATGCATGTTACTGTAAAAATACATTCGCTTAACAAAGAGCTAAAGTGGTTACAAAGTGTTGGTAAGTGTGATACTGATAGATATTCTTAATGGTGGATTATCTGTGAACCAGTTGCTTCTTACTAACATGCCATACAATGCCAAGTTTCATTTTGTTACTTTTATTAAATGAAAACAGCAGACAGCCCCGGGAGCTCTCTGTTGTATTCGTTTAATAAAAGTAACAAAATCAAACTTGGTTTTTTTTCTGCTGGTGTAATTTCTTGTTTTCTCAACAATCACTCGCTTCTTAACCCTTTACCTAACATGAAAAGCAGACGACACTTGCAAAAAAAATTCTTGAATAACTAATTTTTTTCATTTTTTGTCTCAAAAACATAGGTTATGACCCCTCATTGGAACGAGCTCGACGAGCTCGTTCCAATGAGGGGTCATAACCTATGTTTTTTGAGACAAAAAATGAAAAAATCATGAAAATTAATTGACGATTTTTGAGAATAGCGCTGGCCGGTTTTGGCCGTTACGTTGGGTAAAGGGTTAATTGGACATTCTTCACTCGTCTAATAATTTCAAAGGAGATAACTTTATCGACGATATAAGTCGGAATGTCAGGATACCATCAATACTGCATCCTTTGTCCTCCGGTTACCACGGAAACGTTTTTTCAAACAATCTTCCAAGTCAGCTTCAAATATATACATTCTCTGGAATCCTCTTTTTACTGGGCATTTGGAGCATTTGCGTCTCGAACTGCAGCATTTTGAGTCGCTTAAAAAAATTATATTCGGCTAAACTGACAAATAATTGTTTTTTACAGCTTTGCGAATATGAAACAGTAAAATGAACGAACTTGTATCTTGTGTTTTCAGAAGGCGAACACGAAGGAAACCGTTTAAACTTGGCTACGTTCGGTGTAGCGCATGCCCAGGAAACTGTGTAAGGGGCTTGTGTGCAAAGGGTACGTATAGCTAAGTATTTTAACTGCCATGTTGGAAAAGGGCAGTAATTATCATTGACGTATTTGGTGCTGAAAATGGTGGTCGGATAACCGGTTCACAAGTTGCCGACCAAACTGGCAGGAGCAGCTGTCACCTGGTTACACGTAACATCGATAATGATCGACAAACCAGTGATAACAAATATTATATTTAAGTCACTGATCCCAGGGGTGTCGGAAGCAAAGGTAGCTGCCCTCCTTGACCCTTTATCGCCAGAAGTGTGCTAGAGGAAAAGACTTTTCGAAAACTGTTATTGTTAACCCTTTACCTAACGAATCGGCCGCATCCGCCCGCGTAATATGCAAATTCAGCAGTTGAAAAAAGGTTAGTTTTCCAAAAAGTTCAACTAAACCATATCGTGTGACCCCTCGTTGGAATGAGCTCGTTCCAGTGAGAGGTCACATGATATGGTTTTGTTGAAATTGTTTGAAAAATTTGAAAAAATGATATTTAAAATAATAAATTTTGATATCGTCCGCGTTGGGTAAGGGGTTAAACCCTCGAGTGTTCGTTTCTAACGTATTTTACGTGTGCCAATGGCAATGGTTGATCAATTAAAATGATGAAGGCTGGTCGATTGATACTCATCAAACAAGGAAGATACACAATACACAAAATATACTTATCGTCTTTTGAGTGCAGCAAGGAGTCATCTGTGATTAAAATTTACTAGACAATAACATAATATTAATCGGATTACCCAACAACTCTAGAAGAAGACAACACTTACAGTATTGTTTGGTGAATAGTTAAACAAAAGTTGGGGAATTTTTCGAAAACACAGAAATTTTTCTTGGAATGAGCCTAACGAGCATATTCCATCATGAGATCAAAAGTAGGGTTTCAAAATTAAACAAAGAAAAATATTGAATATTCCTCTGCGCACACATTGAACAAAAGCCGTGACAGGTATCAATACCCCTCTGAAGACTTGGGCGTGAGAAGAGAAAGAGAGAGAGAGAGAGGGGTACCGAAAATTGGAAATGAATGAAAGATTCCTCACCTTGTCCTCGACCAAGATCTTCGTTAATTATACAAAACAACGATTTCAGTTTAACTCTTTTGGCGCGGAATAATCTGAGAAACAGAATTCTTAGAGTCAGGAATTTAACAAAAAGTATAGGTTGTTAAACTAAAGGGTTATTATTTTAAAAGATGTTCTAATGATCTCGTTGGCAGTTTTTTCAAATGATTTCCTGTATATATTTAAATGCCACCTTTATACTTTCAAGGGACGATATCGTTGTTCATGGATAGGACATAAATGGTGCATGGAACATAGGTATACGTATGTTTGTTCAACCCTTAACTCAACGAATCGACCGCATCCCCCCCCCCCCCCCCGCGTAATATGCAACTTCGGCAGTTGAAAAAATATTATTTTTCAACAAATTTCAACAAAACCATATCATGTGACCCCTCGTTGGAACGAGCTCGAGGTGTCACATGATATGGTTTTGTTGAAATTGTTTGAAAAATTTGAAAAAATGTTATTTAAAATAATAAATTTAGATATCGTCTGCGTTGGGTAAAGAGTTAAAATCACTTGGAAATGGACACACACAGTTGGCTAAAATGACTACTGCAGTACCCTTCCGCGGTTTGGCGTCTGTCGACTTAGTCGCCTGTCGCGCCAAAAGAGTAAATTGGTTGAGTACTGGAAGCCACTATCAGAGCTTTCAAAAGATGAGTACTGGAAGCCACTATCAGAGCTTTCAAAAGATGGGGATACCAGAGGAGACACCAACCTTTCCCTTGCTCTTTTTATCATATTCATTCAAATGCAAATAATATTTTGTTTATATAAATTTGATCTCCTACGGGCACTCTTAAATAATTTGTTATAAAACAAATGCTTGAAGAAAAAAATTCAGACTATCAAAAAACCAAAATATAGCCCTCATCCAGTTAAAAAGGTTTTGAACTTGGAAGACAGGTGTTACAAGTTTTCTACTTCATCGTTTTCAAGAATACACAACGTATCTCAAGGGACGTACAATGTTATGCAGACTTGTAAACTGAACTCACTGAATTTGATTTGAGCTGAGCTGAGCTTTTTGTGTTTTTGTGTCTCAGGTATATAAATTCCATATTAAATAGGACGAATTAAAAAAAAAAATTACATGGCCTTGTAAACAACGTGTAAACATGGATGAAATTTCACCGGGCAAAAAAAAAAACGTTCTCGAATCACACAAAAACATGCCGTTACCTCATTGTTATGTTATTGCACGTTACGGTATAAGATAGATCGCATATTCTTGAATGTAACTTGAATAAATTCCTCGTAACATGTGATAACCTGTATAATCTTACAACAAGTATGCATTTGGTCCGCAATTACACGAATACAGCGTGAAGTCCCTGGATTGAAATCTGTATCTTGCACCTGCATAATAAAACCGCGTGCGTTATGTTATTATTTATAGAATATTACTTTCGGAGCGCGTTGGCGAGGGACCGTGTACGTTTCGTATTCGAAAGGATGGAAATGAAAATTATTTGTCAAAAGTATAATTACGCAATTATGGAACCACATTATTTTTTATGAATTCTGAATCACTGGAGGTCTTCTCACTGGAACAGAACGTAGATATACTGTGAAAGCGCTTTGTCTTTTCTGAATGTGGAACATGCTGGCGCGCGCGATAAGTTTATCTTAGTATCGCAGAAGTTCAAGGCAGCCGCAGACAGTTTCAATCCAAACAAGCATTTTTATCAGTCTGAAAATGAAAGTATTTTCCAAAATGTTCAACAAAACCATATCATGTGACCCCTCATTGGAATGAGCTCGTCGCGCTTTTTCGAACGAGGGGGTAACATGTTATAGTTGTATTGAGAATATTAAAAAAATAATGTTTTTACAACTGCTGAGTTTGTAAATTAGAGGGTGTGACCAATTCGTTGCGTGAGGTAAGGTGTCAAGTCATCACAGTTGAGAATTTTAAGATAAATCTCTATCACCCAAACAATCTCTTTCAAATTCTGTACATATGGACAAAAAAACATAAGCAATGTTTCAGCCAATGAACCTCCGGGTTTAACCCGGAAATCCATTGGCTAGAACTTTGCTTGTGCTTGTTGTGCATTACAACAAATTTGCAATTACTGCTTGGGTGGAATCTCCACTCTCCGGGTGATTTGGTGTTAATACTCTCTCCAAGTAGTGTTTGTTTGTGTACAAAATGTATCAGAGTCTCTCCTTTGTCTCTTAGGCTATATCTCGTCTCGTCTTCGAAATCTCGACCCTGATACAGTATTTTGTACATAAACATAATGATTATAAGATATTTATCAAGTGTATGATTACAACGATGTAAAATATATAGTAGTAACGTGCTGTAACGTTTTCTTTTTCAGCTTGTCGCGGGAAAATATGTTCCGGTAGATTAGATTTTACAACATGTAGATGCAAAAACTGGTACCACTTGCAAGACTCTCAACACATAAGCTCTAACATGCATGGCATACATACTTAAGTGCGTAGTATGAGACGGACAAAACATTTTAATATGAACTGCGTCACATTCAATTGTTCACATAAGTATTAGCTTTTAAACCAAAACAATCGTTTTAACTTAAGAGGTGGATTGGTTGAAGGCTCTTATCTGATTTGTTTTAAGTCTATCAGTACAACCAAACACCGCTATAACAAGTATATCCTTATTTCCAGGGTTAAAACCAGGCGCATAGCCAGTTATCTATCTACATTTGGGGGGCACTATGATCTTGTTTGGTGGGATGGGAGTCGAAGCCTTTTTTTTATTTTTACCTTGGGCATATCACAAAGATCGGAATCTTGGGTTTGAAAAACACATGACTTCATTCGGAGAACTTTAGAGGTTCGAATGTACGCCCATTTTCACCAAGCGTGTTACCTCGTCTGCAATTTCATTAGTCAACGCCCCATGAAAATCGTATATTTCAAAATCTTTAAGGGGTGTCAATGATACGTAATAATCTCGCAATAAAAATAACAATCTACGGTGTGGAAAGCGTGATAACTTGCACTCGAAGATGTACGCATTTCTCGACCGAAGACGTCTGCAAGTCCAAATGTGTCTGTTGAATACATCCGAAGAACAAAAGATGATTCTGGAAAGGATTTCGTCAAACCATACCCGCTAAGGAGTGAATTGATGAATTCTGATTTAGGTAGAGTGGGAGTATCCGTCACAAAACGTCGGGGGTACAAGGAAGCTATAGTCTATAGTCATAGAAATAGTACTGTACCAAAGTACCCTAGCAGGTTAGTTAGCCTGGTGTGCCATGGTGTTTTGGGAAAGCACTATGATGTACTATGAAACTCCTTTACAAGCTAGTAGTAAATGCACAACCATTTCGCCGCACATAAAGTCACTGGCATCAAAAGCTGTTCAGGGGAATGCAAACAGAAACAACATGGCGGAAATCACCAAATAGTTCACTTGGCAAATGGGTAATTAATTACGGTTTGTGTTGCATTTTAGTTCATTTGCATTCTATACAATGAATAATATAATCGGAGAGCTTCAGTTTCGTTTTTAGCAATTTAAATGTTTAGTAAATGCACATATAAATAAGTTTTTTCTTCACGGCACTCATTCTCATCGAGGTGTGGTCCAAGCTCGACAAAACCAACATCACCGGTTCCGTCTCTTTGTGGCATATATGAGCCATGGTCCAAAAATGTGATTTATTTATTTATTTGTTAGTATTTAAGGTCATACCTGCACAATAGCCAATCCTGGCCGCAACACGGATACAAAGTCAAGTCCAGCCAATCTGTTATACCCATGCTGCTCATTATGGATGATTTACTCCCTAGGCATTGGTGGCCGGGTCCTATGTTACCAGTAAAACAGAACTTGTTTATCACAGTAAACAAGTACTGCTTCACATCCCGGGTTTTCTCAGGATTCCCATGGAGATGAATGTGTGATATATTGTGCCACAACGAAATAAAGTTTGAAAGTTTTGAAAATATGTTAATGGAGCTGACATAAATAAAACCTGTCATGTTCGTGAGACAAATAGTATTTTTTTTATTGCAGCCTATGCTTTTATTTTCATGAAATACACGCTTTGTCTGCAAAAACCGAAGCGAACAATAAATATGTTTGTATTGTCCTTGAACAATACGGATCACGTGCACGAACTATTTTTCTATTTCTTTTTTTTTACCTTTTGGTTACTTTTGGCAATAACTTGTGTTTCTAATAATTTTTTAGTAAACTGTAGGCTTGGAATAAATACAGAACAGCATACGCGTTCGAACTGTCATTTTTTACCGCACGAGATCGATTTCAGCGGAGGGATAATACTGAACAAGAAGCCGAAGGCTTCGAGTTCAATATTATCCCTCCGCCAAAATTGATTAATAATTTGTCAGCAAACTGTAGGCGTGCAATAAATACAGACCGGCATACGCATTCGACCTGTCATTTTTTACCGCACTCGATCGAGTCTGGCGCAGGGATAATATTGAATTCGAAGCCAATATTATCCCTCCGCCCAACTCGAACTCGTGCGATAAAAAATGACAGTTCGAATGTGAATGCCGATCTGTCTGTATCTAGAAGATATGGAGGGTCATTTCAATCAATGATGTTTTCTGTGACAGTTTTTAACTCACTTAATGTACCATTGTATTGGAAACGATTCAGTCACATGACACTCAAATATGACCCCAGGAATGAAATCTGAGTAAACTTTATTTTTAGGCAGCATGGTTAAAGAATCTTTCTTGGAGTGAGCCTAACGTGCATATCCCATCATGGGATCATAAAGAAGAATTTCAAAATTAAAGAAAGAACAAAATTGAACATTCCTCTGCGCACACGTTGAAGAAAAGCCGCGACAGATGTCAATACCCCTCCTCAAGACTTGGGTGTGAGAGAGAGAGAGAGAAAGAGAGAGAGAGAGAGAGAGAGAGAGAGGTACTAATAAATTGGAAATGACTGAAAGATTCCTCACCAGAAAGAGCATCGTTAATTACACAACACAACGATTTCAGTTTAACTCGTTTAGTGCTAGAAGCCACAATTAGGGATTTCAAAAGATGAGGATACCATAGGAGAGGCCAACATTTTCCTTGCTCATTTTGTTCATATTCAGTCAAATGCAAATAATATTTTGTTTATATAAATTTGATTTATCACATATTATTGGAGAGTGCCTATGGGTACTGTTAAATAATTTGTAATAAAACACATTTTCGAAGAACAAATTGAGACAACAAAAAAACCAAAATATAGCCCTCAATCAGTTAAAAAAGGTTTCGAACTTGAAAGACAGGTGTTACTAGTTTTTTACTTCATTATTTTCAAGAATACGCCAAGTGTCTCAAGGGAGGGTACAATTTTATGCAGACCTGTAAACTGAACTCACTGAATTTGATTTGAGCTGAGCTTGTTGTGTTTTTTGTATCTTAGGTTTATAAATTCCATACTAAATAGGGTGAATTAGAATTGTTTTCTGTTACACGACCTTTAAATAATATAATTGGAGAGCTACAGTTTTGTTTTTAAGCATGGTTAAAGGTACATATTAAAACAAGTTAAATGTTTGTACATATTAATACCAGTTAAATGTATCAGTTGTTTTGAAAGGGAAATGTTATTTAATATTTATATTTACATTTCTAGCTCATCAGAGTCAATCATTGTGTATTCTAGGTGACACGTCTTTTTAATGTGAGCGTAACTATATCAGGTGCAATATATCCCGACTAGACGAAGTTTGTCTGAAAACAATCACTGAGATTTCTGAAACAATAAAGACCCTACCATCCATAAAATCACTGCGTGTCTGCAGTAGTTATGCCAGGGTTTCTGAATAACATCACTGACTGTTATTGCCTATTATACCTCTTGAGAAACTCCTTAATCCTAACATGCATCCAGATGAATGATTTCTGTTTAGATCAGTTTCATTAACATATTTACTACACTTTCACTCTTGTTTCATTTCCGACAAAATATATCGATAATCAGGGTCTCAGCCCATTTCCACAACAAAGAGAGAGAATTGTTGATATAAATGCCTGGAAAGTATTCCTTAAAAATTAGTTTATTAAATATTTTAATTTTAAAACAGTTTTTAGAGACGCCAGCATGTCATGTATAATAGAGAATGCAAATGCACTAAAGGTTCAACATAAAATATGAATACAAAAAATTGTTCACGAGGATTTTCGCCAAATTGTTTCTGTTTATATAAGGAATGATCGTTTGTTCCTGTCTATTTCTTATCTCATTTACACTATGTTTGACCTTTGTTTTTCGGGGTTCATAACTCACGAAATAGGCAGAAACAAACGATCATTCATTATAATTAAATTTGTGGGCGTATATGGTATTTGCAATCCTAACATGTATGACCCTGAAGCCTTGTATTCAGTAAGATGCAACTGGCATGTAAATCTTCTTTTCTTTTTTTATTGAAGGTGTATCCTCCACTACGTGAAGATGAGCTCAGATTTTCTAACCATGCTGTGGAATTCAATATAACGCAAAGATTTTTTTCTATTTTGAAACTTAATACCTTGGATGAAATTTAGATCTACTTTTATTTCTAACTTCCTTCATAGTACTTCCCGTATTTGGTATCCTAGTAAATGTATACATGTAGTTACCATCCCGTCCTCAGTATCTGTAAATGACTCACGAGTGGAAACGACCTTGTAAAAGCTTATAGCTTACTGTCGGATCCACACAAACTTTATTGTTATTGAATGTAACTCAACAAAATTGGAAATAAACACTGTTTAAACTAATTAAACTTGTGGGGCTATACATTTAAACACTCTCTACTTTGCGGAGTTAAAATAAAAAAAACAGATCGTATCATGCTTCCTAGTGTTAACTGAATAAAAAGTCATAGTTTTCTAAAATTCTATTTGAAATAACGATACATTTCGGTGAAACGTATTCTTGTGTCATTAATAATTTTATTGACCAGTGAATTGCGGAAGTTAAAAGGAACGTCATAGGGCACGCCCACAAAAAAACTTCAATCTCCTTTTCCACTTGTCGGGAGGGTGCTGCCATTCAAAGTAACACTGAGTTAAATTTAATTCGGCTTTTGTCTTTTTCCTGTGAAACTAAAAAACAGAGTTTGTAAATGTGGAGTTCGATATAAACCCAGATGACATGAAGTTGACTGAACTTTGTCTCAGAAAAAGTTCATTCAGGCTTTGGAAATTGGAAAGTTTTTCTCGCGAGTTCCGTTTGAGGATTATTAAGACCAGTCACTATTTACGTTTGATTTGGGTAAAACGATGAACGCAGACGATCACCTATTGCGTATAAACAAACTGAACATGGAATAAATAAACATGATAAGGATTTCATTGTTTATTAAATTTTATTTTGAAAGTCTTTTTAATATTATAAGGTCAATGCCCTGTGTACAGACCTCTTATAATAAGACAAACATGGGACGAAATTATGCTTTGAAGCGAACAATCGATCTTACTTGTTCAAAGGGTTAACCCTTTACCCAACGTAACGGCCAAAACCGGCCAGCGCTATTCTCAAAAATCTCCAATTAATTTTCATTATTTTCTCATTTTTTGTCTCAAAAACATAGGTTATGACCCCTCGTTGGAACGAGCTCGTTGAGCTCGTTCCAACGAGGGGTCATAACCTATGTTTTTGAGACAAAAAATGAAAAAAAATTAGTTATTCAAGAATTTTTTTGGCAAGGGTCGTCTGCTTTTCATGTTAGGTAAAGAGTTAAGTAAAAGTTTGTACGTAAAAGTAAATGTCACGACTGGGATATATGATTACGGGTTTTACTGACAAAATACTCGATTGCCTCTACATATATGTACTTATAAAAAGAGAAAAATCGCAGGGCCATACGAATCTTAAATTCCAGGTCGAATCAAAACAGGAAGATGGTTTCGAATCGAACTGAATCTAAGCCCTCTCCATGTTGTAGATTTTCACCTTCTGACGCTTGTAAATGTTGCCAGTCAGCACTCAGGTATTGTCTATTTGGGAACATTAATAACAAAAATGCCGATCATTCAGGAAAGCCCGAAAAGAATCCGATAGGATTTTGAATCGAATCGAATCTCACGACTCATCATGTTGTAAATATTACACGTACCGACAGCCGTCTAGATTTGCAGTCTCCGCCCAAGTTATTGCTTATTTTATTTATTGGTGTTTAAGGTCATATATATCTGCACAATAACTAATCATGACCACAACATGGAAATAAAGCCAAGTTTAATCAATGATTTATACCCATGTTGTCCCTTTTAGAGGACTTCCACCCCAAGCATTGGTGACTGGGTCCTACTTTACCAGTAAAACAGAGCTTGTTAACCACTGTAAATAAGCAATGCTCCGCTTCCCGGGGTCCCTATGGGGATATCTCCTCACAAGTATTGCATTCAATGGCGACTCGTCTGTTTGTACAAATTAATAAAAAAAAAAACGGAATATTCTAGAACGGAATCAAGAAATTATTACCAGTCGTTCACACTATAACCTTATCTGTCAAATCAAGTGCTCAATAAATACCTCTCGTAAGGAGGGGGGATGCTTAGTGCTTACAACCATGGGGGGGGGGGGGGGGTAAGATATGTAGAGGTGTGTGTGGTTATGAGTAAATTTAACTCTTACATTCAACGATCGAAGAAGAGGTCAAGGGGAGACACTTCGTAGGATATTGAGACTATCTCGACGATTTAAAAATTCCCGAATCGGTGCGACTCCAATCGAATCGAATGGAATCATCTGGAACGGTTTCGAATCGAATCGAATTTCGATGCTTTGCAGGGCCTTAAAAATTGTATTAGTCCGCGCGACGACTCCGCCTCGCTTGAATCTGCCACTGTGGCTCCAATTAGACAAGAACCATGAGATCTTTTGATGAAATATTTTAACATTTACAAGTTAACGTTGGTGATGTTTCGTTTTTCACTCATCACCATAACCGACGGAATAATAAGTTTTGTAATCATCCAGTTGTGACTCCCATCCATTGATCGTCTTTGGAAATGCCACCATACATGGAACTCCAGAACAAGGGGTATGGGATGGGGCTATTTGATAATTTCTCGCTGATTTTTATTCTCGTTGACCTCTTGTGTTCACAACTTCACACGAATCGAGGATGGTAGAAGAGGAAAACAACGATATTTGTTGCAGCGGTACTGGAGGAAGCCTGAAACTGGGGACGGGGGTACAGCGTACAAGTGGCAGCTGTAGAAGCCAGTTGCAGTTATAGCAGAGTAGACGACAGTAGTATAAGCATATCTTGTGAGACAATTTCAGATGTGGAAGAAAGTAATGGTATTAGAAGCCATTGGCGACAGTGGCAGATGATACAGTTGGTTAATAGTTGTCCTGAATTTCTTGGAATTACTAAATCTGTTTCTTTACAATCTGAGGAGTGTTCCGAGCATCACGTGGCAATTACAAACTATTTGGTATGGTTTCCTTCTCCAAGAAAAAAACACCGCAGAAAGAGTTTGCATTATCCTCCACGCAGCCCTGTCGCAGCATATTGAAGTATTTTAAAAATCCTAGCTTTGTTCTTGGATACCTGAAGCATATTTGGCCAAGAGTTGTTCTCGTAAAATATAATGTTGTTATCCGTTCTGGAACGAATACGGTAGCAGACTTATTTATTTATTTATTTATTTATTTATTTATTTATTTATTTATTTATTTATTTATTGGGGTTTAACGCGTGTTTTAGCCAATTAAATTGCCAGCTTCTTTCTGTAAAATAATAATGGCTATTTAACCCTCTACGTAAACATGAAAAGCAGACGACACTTACAAACAAAATTCTTGAATAACTAATTTTTTTCATTTTTTGTCTCAAAAACATAGGTGATGACCCCTCATTGGGACGAGCTCGTTCTAAAAAGGGATCATAACCTATGCTTTTGAGACAAAATATGAAAATATAATAAAAATTAATTGGCGATTTTTGAGAATAGCGCTGGCCGATTTTGACCGTTGCGTTGGGTGAAGGGTTAAGTATTTCATCACATCAACTCCTCCTGGTTACTAATACTCTATGATTGTCGTTACTTTTCTACCCTTCTTCTGATCTAATCAACAACTCTGATTTTGAATAATCGTACGATCCAGATTAAATATTTTGACCAACTTTGTACTGTGCAATCTGTTTCAATGAGCCAGCTTGCGAAAGCTACAAGCTTGATGCTCACTCCCTTTCCACGATATTGTAAATTAACGTCTGAATTGTAATAGTGTGCATTCATAATTTAAAATAAAATATTGTTTAACCTATATGTCCTTATTTATATATTAACCCTTAACTCCTCGGATTAATTTTATATTAACTACCTTATATATACTCTCCCAAAAAAGAAAGTGTGCATGCTAAAAAATAACACTAAAAAAAGATATATATCATTTTCATTCATGGAAATTTTATTCAATCACAGATGAATCAATTTGTGATCAACACGAGAAATTTCATTACGCTACGACGAATACTCTTGGTGCCATGGAGAGTCAAAGACACCAAGGGTCAAACACAAAAGTCACACACTCAATATCTGGTATGACCTCCGTCTGCATCGACTACTGCTGTGCATCTACGCCTCATGGAAGCGAACAAGTTAGCATGGAAGTGTTGTGGGATGTTGTTCCATATTCTGATAAGCTGTCTTTGGAGTTCCACAAGCGTTGACGGTGCATGGGGAAGCCGGCGTAGCTGACGTTTCATTTCGTCCCATACGTGCTCAATGGGTGAGATATCGGGCGAATTTGCGGGCCAGGGAAGAACATCCACTTGTTGTTGCTGCAGATACTGTTGAACAACACGAGCTGCGTGGGGTCGGGCGTTGTCCTGCTGTAGAATGACGCCGGGGCCGTGACGTAACGTCAAAATCGGACGAATTGCAGGTCTTCGAGGACGTAAGCCGTATTCTCTCAGCCGGTTGATTACTGTTTGAGGATGTATCCGTCTCAGGTTAGGGATGTTCCTGGCTGTCGTCGTTGCCGTTTGTTGCCGGTTCCGGAGATGGACGACACGGATATACCGATCTTGTGCAGGGGTGGTAACTCGGGGTCTCCCGGAGCGGGGTCGGTCTCGAACGTCATCATGTTGTGCATGTCGATGGACTAGCCTGTCTACAGTGTTACGGTGGCAGTTTAAATGCTGGGCAACCTCTCTGTGTGTTCTGCCAGCTCTAATCATACCCTGGGCAAGGAGACGTTGATTCATTGTCAATCTTGGCATGCTAATGTGGAGTCGTTTTAACAGCAGCGCAAGTTTGAATGTGAACGATAGGAAGGCCTTACTTTAGTGTTTAAATACCCAAGGATTCACACTGCTGCATGAATTTTCAGACTCTCCACGTGCAAAACATGCCTTTTCACAAACGTTCAGCACGTCATTTAACGTTAATGCAATTTTAACGGGGAAAGCTGTTTTTGTGTTCAATATAACTTATTCATGAACAGGTTAACACTCTTTACACCTACGAAATTATTTTTTTGGAATTTGATCAATTTCTGCAATGCACACTTTCTTTTTGGGCGAGTATACATTTACATTGCTACTGATGAGTTAACATTGTTTCTACATGATTTAAAAACACTATCAAGATAAATGCACCCTGATGGTAAAGTTCTCAAGGAAGAATACACTCAGAACATCTTTATTCAGAGATATAAAAAAGGGGCGGTTTGTCGCTGTATGAGGATTTCAGGGTTAAGGTGGGAGGGATGTAGGTCTGTTAACCCTTTACCCAACGTAACGGCCAAAACCGGCCAGCGCTATTCTCAAAAATCGCCAATTAATTGTCATTATTTTTTTCATTTTTTGTCTCAAAAACATAGGTTATAATAATAATAATAACACTTTGGCCAGCCGCTGATTTGTCGCGGTTTACCCCTGTACTCCCAACTGCCTCCCTATTCCCACGCTTCTCCTCTCCTCCCAACACTCGGAGACGAACTGCTTGATAATATCCCTTGTCCCATTCTTCCCAATCTCTCCGATTAGCATATTAACCCTCTCCTTTGAGTCTCCCCCTAACCACATGTCTTTCATTCTCCCATCCCACTTCCCCATTATACTCCCAGTGAATCTCATTCTTTTAGGCTGATACTTTGGGCATTCTAAAAGAAAGTGTTCCAGAATAAGAACGATGTAGAAGTGTATCATCTCTCATTTGTAGTTGTTTTAACCCTTTACCTAACACGAAAAGCAGACGACACTTGCAAAAAAAAATTCTTGAAGCACTAATTTTTTTGATTTTTTGCATCAAAAACATAACGTATGACCCCTCATTGGAACGAGCTCGTTCCAAGAGGGGTCATAACCTATGTTTTTGAGACAAAAAATGAAAAAAATAAGTTATTCAAGAATTTTTTTTTCAAGTGTCGTCTGCTTTTCATGTTAGGTAATAGAACTATACAATAGTGTATCAATGTATACGACACAATGCATCGCAAATCACGATGTGACACCGCTAAAATCATAGTTTTGTACATTTTGAATTTTGCCTCCCAAATAAAAAGGACGAACGCGGGCTGAAAAAAACGATTGTGCCGGTGCCTGAAAATCAAAAGATTCATTTTCTTCAGCCTAACTCTCTATTAATTATTTTTTTCCCATAAGTGGACGTTTATTCGAACAATGAAAGTTTTAGATAAATTTTTGCTTTATTCACCTAGTAAGAGCTGCAAGTAGGGTGACACATTTTCCCCGTATGTTCAACACTGAACGAATTTATTCCTATAGAAGAGACGGACTTCTTGACCTCTGATCTCTACCGCATTCGTGTTATCATGACCTGTTTTACGTTTGTGGGAGACAAAATGGACCGACGTTTATCAAACGCTGGCCGTCGCTGAAATGTTTAGTTTAGAATATATGACACATTTCAACTATGTCTAACAATAAAACAAACAACAACGAACAAAGAAAATAAAATAAATCAATCGAAACCAAGCGCTGAAAATTACGGAAACGTCCTAGCGCCAACGAGAAAAAAAAAAATAAATCGTGATTTACTAAACCGTAATTACGATTTAATAAACCGTAATTACGATTTAATAAACCGTAATTACGATTTAGATAAACCGTAATTACGATTTAATAAACCGTAGTTACGATTTAGAGAAACCGTAATTACGATTTACTAAACCGTAATTACGATTTACTAAACCGTAACTACGATTTACTAAACCGTAATTACGATTTAGTAACATTGTAATTACGATTTAGATAAACCGTAATTACGATTTAATAAACCGTAATTACGATTTAATAAACCGTAATTACGATTTAGATAAATCGTGATTACGATTAAATAAACCGTAATTACGATTTAATAAACCGTAATTACGATTTAGATAAACCGTAATTACGATTTAGTTAAACCGTAATTACGGTTTAGTAAATCATAATTACGATTTATTTTTTTTTTAACTAAGCCACACTACACTTTGGATGGCGTGTTACAAATTTTTAACATGGTACCCACCTCCCCAAAATTTTTTTAGCACGATAATAACTGACACCCCTGCCGCCCGTAAACAATGCGAGTATTCCAAACTGTGTGGTGACAGGGCTGTCGCCTCACTGTCCTTGCCAACGAGGGTGAGTAAGGGGTGGGGGCGAAAGTGCTGATCATCGGTTAACCCGTAATCATAGAACAATCATTTCAGTGCTGAAAATCGTTGCGAGGGTGTAAAAAGCACGGAGAGTTAATATCTCTCAGGTGACTTTTGATAAGTGAATCACAGCACAGGCAGATGCATGTGCATATCATTGGAGGGGGGCACTAAAAAGTATATATCGACACAGACACTTGGGTCTACCAAAAATATTTTATTGTTTTACGAGTAAACGGGGGGTCTGGGATGTAAGCCTACTAATTAGTTGTAGGCCTAATTTGGTATCAACGGGTATTTTCAAGATTGAAACCAAATAACTATCAAGAAATAAATATTTTGTATGTTTTGGATTAAGAAAACCGATGCGCAACTCACTAAAAAGTGTATACCGATCGATAAGTTTCTACATAACATAGCCCAAATGACTGGACTCGGAGGGGTGAAAAACGGAGATTGGACCGAAAAATAGTTGACGCGTTAGGCCTATCGGACGGGGAGGGGGGGGCGGGGTCACGGTGTTTACAACTGTTTTGCGGTGTCAGCCAGGCTGATGTGTCCAGACATCCAGGTTAGTGTGGTTTTGTTACAAATGATTAAACACTGGTGTCTATCCGTAGTATCTGTGCATAACCCTCCTAACGCGCGTTGTGTAAGTGGGTGGGGTTGTGGGGGTGAGGGCGCAGTTACCACGTTAAAAATTTGTAAAGGCGCCATCCAAATTGATGTTCTGTTATAAATTGTTAAACACTGGCGTCTATTCTAGTGTATAGCATACCCGTGGGGTAAAACGGACCCGGGCGGAGGAGGGGGGGGGGGTGATTCAGTTAGAGTCACGTATCAGAATTTATAGCTAGTTCTACTATAACTGGTATGTTACATATTGGAAATGAACCAGTGGTGAATTGTATTACACTTAAACTCCTATATTTTTTAGTCTTTTTTTCTTCTATTTTTTAAAGATTTCCTTAAGGGGCCCGTTTTAGACCACTTCCCCCTACATTCGATTTGTATGCTATATACATTCCCACCATTCCCTTTGTCATGTCCGTTATGAAGTAGTGGAATCAGTGTCCGAGAATATAGAATTCTTCATAGGCCAATTCTTCATAGGCTCCAGCATGACCGACTCCAACTATCATAATTTTAATACGTGTGAAAGATATTTTATATGGGAGTAAAACGGTACTAAAACCAAAAAAATAATGGCCTTAACTTGGCCATTCTAGTCTGAGATATGGGTGTTTACAAGGGGTGTGGGTCCTTATTAAAACTACTATTCGTAGTTATCTATGTAGTAATAATGTGCATATGAAATCGTAATCATATTGGTAAATCGTAATTACGGTTTACATAAACTGTAATTAGGATTTATTACATCGTAATTACAGTTTATTAAATCGTAATTATGGTTTATCTAAATCGTAATTACGGTTTATTAAATCGTAATTACGGTTTAGTAAATCGTAATTGCAGTTTAGTAAATCGTAATTACGGTTTAGTAAATCGTAATTACGGTTTAGTAAATCGTAATTGCGGTTTATCTTCCCCTACATTCGATTTGTATCCTATATACATTCCCACCATTCCCATTGTCATGTCCGTTATGAAGTAGTGGAATCAATGTTCGAGGATATAGAATTCTTCATAGGCCAATTCTTCATAGGCTCCAGCATGACCGACTCCAATTATCATAATTTTAATACGTGTGAAAGATATTTTATATGGAAGTAAAACGGTACTAAAACCAAAAAAATAATGGCCTTAACTTGGCCATTCTAGTCTGAGATATGGGTGTTTACAAGGGGCGTGTGTCCTTATTAAAACTGCTATTCGTAGTTATCTATGTCGTAATAATGTTCATATGAAATCGTAATCATATTGGTAAATCGTAATTACGGTTTACGTAAACCGTAATTACGATTTATTAAATCGTAATTACGGTTTATTAAATCGTAATTACGGTTTATCTAAATCGTAATTACGGTTTATTAAATCGTAATTACGGTTAGTAAATCGTAATTACGGTTTATCTAAATCGTAATTACGGTTTATTAAATCGTTATTACGGTTATTAAATCGTAATTACGGTTTATTAAATCGTAATTACGGTTTAGTAAATCGTAATTACGGTTTATCTAAATCGTAATTACGGTTTATTAAATCGTAATTACTGTTTATTAAATCGTAATTATGGTTTAGTAAATCGTAATTACGGTTTAGTAAATCGTAATTACGATTTAATTTTTTTTCCTCGTTGGCGCTAGGACGTTTCCGTAGTAACTCCTTTGGTGTGGATGTCTTTTTCTTAACAATTACTCAATGTCATATTTTTAATTGAAATAAAAACTCAAGCTCCCCATCAGACGTTAAGTGTACTATTCGTTTAAAAGTGATTCAATTTAAAATCAACATACTTAAAGCTTGAGCCATGGCAGAGCAGCTACTTCAATCTCATAGAGAAAAGGACTGCAAGAAACTATCTGTGGGAGAACAACGACCTCGACCTGAACGCACAATTAATTTCAAGGAGATTAGTTTTGGATACAACTTATAAAGTTGAAAGACTTTTGTCCAGAAAGGGGGGGGGGGGGTGAGTTACTTGCTAATTGAAGTTCTTACTAATCTGTGTATTTCACCATACATTTTTCTCTGTTTTGTTCCACTTAATAGTATATATTATGATATAATATTACGTCGGAACAAAATAGAGAAAAACATTCACCATGAAGAAAAAAGTGAACATGCAACTATTATGGTTGAAGGTTTTGGTATCTGACTCTGCGGAGACAATTGCATGTTAAACATGATTGCGTGGGCTCTGATGCGTAAAAAAAAAACACGGGGGATAACTTGAAATTCTAGTACTTACTACAGGAGTACTTATAGTTCAATATGTCTGTACTTTCCATTTTTTTTTTTATTATTTGGGTTTAACGACACATTAACAGCCAGGGTCATATCATGTCTGTGACAGTTTTACGGGTGGAGGAAGCCGGAGTACCCGGAGAGAACCACCGAGCAACGACGAGCAGCTGTCAGCTCCCCAACATCGTAACTCTGAACTCTGCACCGCGGCACAGGCAGGGTTAGATTGGTTGAACACATGCGCACCATCGACATGCAGTACGCCTTAGTACACGGCGTCATCGTGCCCCCATGTAGGCGAGCGGGGCGAAGTGTCTTGCCCAAGGACACAACGCGGTTGCCGCAGGTGGGATTCGAACCGAGGACCTCTCGGCTTGCAGCCTGCACCTCTACCTACTGAGCCACCGCGCCCCCGTACTTTCCATCACTGTTAAGTAATACGCGTAATGTGTGAGCAAGTGTATTACAGATGTAATCAAATTTAAAAACTTTTGTGCAATGTACGTTCCTAATTATACGTTACTGAAAGTAACAAATATTGTATAAGGATTATGAAATTTTACATTTATGTCACATTCACAGCTGCGTCCTGGAGAAAAAATAAATATAGAGTGCTACTAAACACCGAACACAACCGAGCACAAATAAAAATATGGAACAAGTGTCAAATGTTGTTGAAAAATTGGCAGAGAGAGGTATAAATATCATATATTGAAAGTTCCAGGTTGATCCGTTCACTCAAATTGATTTAATTAACTTTTTTCATTCAACTGTTCGGCTCGGGATTCGGTTATATTCTTGTGTTTAGTAGCTTTCACACCTCTTTGTGATATTCGCCAAATAGTAATTAAGATTTAAGATGAAGATAATCGAAGTAGCGTCACTGCGTGGTGAAGACCTGCAGTCTCTGATGCTTTTTGGGACCACGTCCAATTCAACGACAATTTCGATCACCATTTAACCGGGCTCAGAATGGCTTGTTTAAAGTTGTTGTTGTTTCAAATGTAGATTTGGAATCCCTGACATCTGTGCCGCGGCTGTCAGCCCCCCCCCCCCCCCCCCCCTGTCAAAATTGATAGAAGAGGACACCTGCACCCCTCATGATTTTCCAGAGCTAGACACCTGCCCCCCTACTAATTTTTTTTAACAGGACACCTGCCCTCCCCCCCCCCCCCACCCCAGCTAATTTGTATACCTTGGACACCTGCCTCCTGCTGGTTTATACACCTATAGGACATATGGCCTATTTTCTAACAAAAATGTTATAGTAACTTATTGATATGAGCAGGCTTTTTACTGTAAATATTGAACAGATGCATTCTCAAAACACAAGCTAAAGCAAAGAAATGAATCCACACAGTTATCCTTTTGCTGGTATGCTTTGAAGTCTGCTGAGAAAGACATTAAAGACAAGCAAATAGAACAGATGCTTACTGTAAACAAAAGCAACAAGTACAGTCATAACACTTCGCCCATACATAAAATAAACACAAGCTATATCAAAGTGGTTGTTTACTTATTTTAGTGCTGAAGAGAAGATATATAACTTTTTTGTCAATGAAATTATAGAAAAGTTAGCTTTACTGGAACAAGCTCCTTGAGCTCGTTTCATTAACAGCTACATTTCTATCATTTCGTTGACAAAATACATTTTACTGAGGTTTATTTTAGTGCTGAAGAGAACATATATAATTTTTTTGTCAATGAAATTATAGAAAAGTTAGCTTTACTAGAACAAGCTCTTTGCGATTATGTACCTGTATGTTATTCTTGTTATTTGAGACAATTGTGTTATGGAAATAAATCACATTGACACTTTTTTGACAGCTTTAGTTTTTATTATTAGATGTGTCCTATAGGTGTATAAACCAGCATGGGGGGGGGGGGGGTGGGGGGTGGCTGGTGTCCACGGTATAAAAATTAGCTGGGGGGCAGGTGTCCTGTTAATAAAATTTGGTAGGGGGGGGGGGCAGGTGTCCAACCCTGGGAAATCATGAGGGGGGTGCAGGTGTCCTCTTCTATCAATTTTGACAGGGGGGGGGGGGGGGGGGCAGACAGCCGGGGGGTATGTGTCCGTATCCCGTAGATTTGCACTGCCTTTGTGACGTTTTGTCTTCAATATTTTACATAGGCAATATTCATTTAAGTGCTGTATTTTCTGCTTTTCTTCTCGCATTCTAAAATCAGTTGCCTTAAAAATAAACCCATATCAACTGACTTGAGTGAATATGAACCAAATTAGGTTCATATTCACTCAACCCATTTGATTTGGGTTGATTTTTAACCCAAATGATTTCAGAGAACGCACTCGAGCCAGTGGTAGGTCTCGGCATTTCCTTTTGTGACGTATTGTAAGTGAAATTGCTACATTGATCGAGGCAGAGGAGTTTGATGTCATGGGCTTAAGCGAGACGTGGGTAAGACACGAGGAACGGGTAGACCAAGTAAGCGGGTGTGTGTGGATAGGTGTAGGGCGAACGGAAGGCCAGAAAAAGGGGGGAGGGGTAGGCATGTACATTAAAGAGGATTTAAAACCGTCGCTGATTACAGATCTGGAAGATATCATCACCTCGGCTGATGTGTCAAAAGAAACTGGATGGGTAAAGATCAGTCTGAGAAACAAAAGTATTGCCCTTGGGATTGTGTACTGTGCGGTGGAGGGAAGTAAACCCGAGTGGAATGACTCGATATACTCAACACTAAGGTCCAATATCACTGAACTAGAAAACAGGGGGCTCGGTATAATTCTGATGGGCGACTTTAATGGACACATAGGTGACAAGGAAGAAGGCATAGAGGGTGGGGACGAGAAAGTCAACAGGAATGGAAGGAAGCTGTTGAACTTCACAAATGAGCTCGGTCTGAAGATTCTGAACAGGGACGCTAGATGTAAGGGGAAATGGACCTGGGAGAGAAACGACAGAAAATCAATAATTGACTACATTCTCATAGATATGAATTTATGGAGGGAGGTGATAAGGGTAGAAGTGGATGATGAGGGCAAAATGGAGTTGGATAGTGATCACAACTTGATTACAGTGACGATGAGGGCCAAAAACCCAGAGAAAAGGAAAGGAAGCTTCAAGGAGATTTGGGAACTCAAAAAGGATGCCGACTGGGCGAAGTTCGAAGAAAAACTGAAACCAAAGCTTGCAGCCGTACACAAGGGGGGTAGTGTCCAGAAGATGGCCGACGCCATAGTTGCGAGCCTAGTGGGGGCAGGGAAGGAAAGTGTAGGAAAGATTAGGGTGCCAACACGGGAACTTGGGTACAGAGTGAACGAAGAATTGAAAAGGGCCATAAAGGTTAGAAAAGATAAATGTGCTGCATACAGGAGAAGTAGAAAACTTAAGGGGGTGGAAAGCAATGAGGCCATGGTGGCAAAGGAAGAATACCAACAAGCACGAAATAAAGTAAATAAGATTAAAGACGACAACCGGAGAGTGCGAAATAGCAGTCTTATTAGGACAATAAGAACGACAGGGGGGTCGAGTTCGAGCGTATTTTGGAAATGGGTGAACAAACGTAACAAAGGGAATAACCAACAGAGCATTAAAGTAGATGGCAGAGTTACAGAAGAGCGAGATCAAATCGCATTAGAACTAGTCAAGCACTGGGAAAAGGTAAACGATAAGCGATGGGGCATGGGGAACCCACCGGAGTGTCCGAACCAGGTCGAGGAAAATCTCTCGGACTTCGTGTGCAGCGAAATCAAAACCGAGGAGGTGCGAAGGGTGATCTCAAAATTGAGGAATGGAAAAGCGGGAGGGGTGGACGAAATTCCTAACGAGTTTATCAAACAAGGGGGAGAGGAACTCTTGGAAAGCCTGACTGCCCTATTCAATTTAGCCATAGAAAAACAAGAGGTCCCAAAGGAGTGGAGGGAAAGCAAAGTGACGTTTATTCACAAAAAGGGGGAAAAAGACGTTTTGGATAACTATCGAGGGATCTCTGTCAGTAGCAACATTGGAAAGGTTTTCTGTAAAGTCCTTTATGGGAGACTAGAGGAGGTAATTGAGGAGAAGGGTTTTTTGGGAGAAATCCAGAATGGCTTCAGGAAGGGAAGGAGAGTAACCGACCATCTTTTCACGCTATCCCAAATGATAGAATCCGCGAAAGCAAAAAAGAAAAAGATGTTTATGGCCTTTTTGGATGTCAAAAAGGCATACGATAGAGTATGGAGGGAGGGTATGTGGCGCAAGCTGGAGGCTCTGGGCTTAGGAGGCGAGTTTGTTGGAATTATGAAAGCATTATATAAAGATGTACAGAGTGAACTTAGTCTGGGAAACATTACAACAAAACGTGTGCCTATGGAGATAGGCCTAAAACAGGGGTGTATCCTTTCGCCAATCCTGTTTGCATTGTACATCAAAGGTTTAGGAGATGAACTCCTGCGTAGCGACGAGGGGGTAGCAGTTGGGAACTTGAAGATCCCAGGGCTATTTTTTGCAGACGATATGGTTCTAGTGTCAGAAAGCGAAGAGGGGCTAACGAAAATGCTGGGAATTGTTGGGAAATATGGGAGCAAATGGAGACTCGAACTTAATGAAAGCAAGAGCAAAGTTATACCTGTGGGCCGCCAAGTGGACCCCACTCGAAGGTGGAGAGTGGGTGAGTTCTGCATTCCGGAAGGGAGCAGCAAACTTCTCAATGTAGGAGAGACAGGTGATTACGAGTATTTGGGGGTAAATATAAACATTACAGGAAGAGGCATCTACCGAAACCACACAAACAAATTGATTCTGAAGGGGAAGCGAATCCTTAACCAAATGAAACTTATAGGGAGAAACAGTTTCAATAAGGTTTTCGTGGGGAAAACCATTTGGGAAATGGTGGGGCTGCCAAGTATAACATACGGTACGGAAGTGGTACCTCTAAACCAGACGGCCATAAAGAGCTTGGAAATCTTACAGAACGATGCAGGCCGATGGATAACGGGGTCGAGCAATGCCGCAGCGCTAGAAGCAATCAGGGGTGAGCTTGGGTGGATGAGGATCAAGGACAGGATAGACCTGTTGAAACTCGGTTATCTTAATTATTTGGTGAATCTCCCCGACAGCCGATGGTGTAAAGTAATGTTCCTGCAAATCTTCAACTCAAATATCAAAACGGGGTGGATGATCCAAGTGAGGGAGCTAGTAGAGAACTACTCATTGGAGATCTCGGACCTGGACGTTGGGGCAAACCAGGGTAAAAAAATCGTCAGAGAAAGGGTCTTGGAGGATTGTAACCGTAATTGGCGAGAGAGGGTCAAATCAAAGAGGTCTTTGGGTGGCCTGCGTGATAAAGAGAGGCCAGGTTTTGAAGAGTACCTTGATGGCACCTTTGGGGGGTCACTGCTGTTCAAGCTGCGGTCGCGATCCCTGGAGCTGAGGGGAAAAATTGGGAAAGACGGTGAAAGGGAGTGCCAGATGTGTAACTTGGGCATGGTGGAGACCCTGGAACACTTCCTTCTAGAATGCCCAAAGTATCAGTCTAAAAGAATGAGATTCACTGGGAGTATAATGGGGAAGTGGGATGGGAGAATGAAGGACATGTGGTTAGGGGGAGACTCAAAGGAGAGGGTTAATGTGCTAATCGGAGAGATTGGGAAGAATGGGGTAAGGGATGTCATCAAGCAGTTCGTCTCCGAATGTTGGGAGGAGAGGAGAAGCGTGGGAACAGGGAGGCAGTTGGGAGTTCAGGGGTAACCAAGGCCTTCTCGTTCGAGAACCGCGACAAATCAGCGGCTGGCCAAAGTGTTATTATTATATTATGTCATCAATATTTTACATAGGCACCCCTTTTAAGTGTTGCATTTTCTGCACTAATCTCATACGCGTCTCTGCACAATTAACCACAAAACTTGGGAATATTCTAGCGTCGAAAACCTTGCTTTTCAATCTTTCTAGAAACGAACTCAGACAATTACTATTAAATTTACCATTGATTTCTAACTCTAATTCTTCGTAAGTTACCCGATCTTCAACTGAGAGAAGGTCATTCTTCTGGCTGATTTCAGGAATCTCATATTCTCTATTGACATCACGAAGATATGTGAAAGCTACTAAACGTCGAACACATGAATTTAACCGAGCCGATAGTTGAAAGAAAAACAGTTAATAGAATGACTTTAAGTGAACGGAACCACTTGAAAGTTGAAATGTATAATATTTACACCCCAATCTACTAATATAGAATTTTTATTTGACTCTTGTCCTACAATTGTACAGTGTTCGGTTGTGTTCTGTGTTTAGTTTAAACAGTATTTATTGAAGCATTTGTTTCAATGTATACACTTCACAATAATTGTTCAAAGAAGTAAATCGTCAATGTACATGATACAGTAGTATACAGAAAGGCAATAAATATAAGAAAACAGGTTTCTGAGTAGAAAAGGGATTCGACAGAAAGCTTACAGCTTATGTAAGTCGTCTCCCCAGCACATTTGAAAAATTACTCCTTCAGGTGCTATAAATCTGTAATAGAGCTCACGTATCGTTTCGTGAAGGCCCGGCCCCCTCCAATCTGAAAAGGAGGAAGACGACCCCGACCGCCAGTCAACGATTCGTGAGATTGTTTAAACTTTAGATTGAATAGGGTAAGGAAAGAAAGAGCCGGAAGAAAAGATGATCAAAAAAAGAGAGGAGAAGATTCAGAGAAATAACAGAGCAAAACCTAATTTGGCCAACTTGAACACTAAATATGTTAACTTAAAACTCCATAGCGCAATAAGTACGGTATTTGATTCTTACTTTTAGTTCCTTTGATAAGAGTTTTGCATACTAGACTCGGTGGTGTTGAGGCATGAGTGGGCCTTCTACTCAAGACATAGGTCAGTGGGTCCTATTTCACCAGTTGTACAGAACATGATTACCGAGGTACAGAAAGAGCAATGCTTCAGAACGGTGTTCCCACGTGGGGCAGGGTGGGGTACAGTAATTGAGCGGTAACTCAATGGAATCGCTTGCTTGATAGAATGAAGTCATGTACCGTTTCAAAGATAAGACGGTTGTCCTCATTATTCAAGAACTCGGAGCCAAACAGGAGCATGGATGAGTCTACTGCAAAGGGGAGTAAATTAATCGTATAGTTGCGAGCGTTTGAGTACACCGGACAATGCAGGAGGAAGTGATCAGTAGTTTCGCGCTCTCCACACTGACAAGAGGGGTTGGGTGATAAGTGATTGTCATATAGGTGAGAATTAAGACTACTGCAGTGCAATCGAAGCCTGCAATGATAAATTTGAGCCGCTCGAGATTTCGCGTCACTGTAGAACCTTGGGGGTCTTTGGTTCCCATTGCTCAGGAAGGTCTTAAAGTTGATCAATGATGAGTTCTCGCGTACAGGTAAGGGTAGCTTATTCCATAGGTCTGTAACGCTTGGGATGAACGAGGACTGATACAATTGGGTTCGGCAAAAGGGAACGCGGTGGTTTTGACTTGATCGAAGACTAAATGATGAGTTCGTCTCGGAAACGAGTGGGGGGACTTTATTGGAAATATGTGGAGGTGACATACGGTGATACATTTTGAAAAACTGAATTAATTTATGTTTGCGGCGTCTTTCTTGAAGGGAGTCCCATCGTGTTTCAGAATACAGCAAGGACTTACTGGCACTAATTGTTGCTCCCGTAATGATTCGGGCTGCTGCAATCTGTATTTTTTCTAGTTCCGCAATGTTGGATACGGAACAATTATCCCAGACAGTATCCGCATATTCCAGAAGGGGTCTAATGAAGGCAAAGTATATTTTTTCTAAGACACTTCGATCGAGATAAAATTTGTGTCTCCTCAGCATGTCTAACCGAGACCAGGCTTTCGAGCAGATGTGGTCAACGTGGTCGTTCCATGTACATGTGCTATTTAGTATGACCCCCAGATGTTTATGTTCGGAAACTTCCGATATCTGTGACCCCCCTAGATATAAGGGTGGGTGAGAGTTGGGATTGTTTTTACGTGATATAAGCAAACTCTCTGTTTTATTGGGATTGAACTCAACCAACCATGTTTTGGCCCAATGCTCAATTGTCGCCAAATCATGATTGATTATGTTTGAGGCTTGCTCTGGGTTCTCAATGATGAGATATAAGGAAGTATCATCTGCAAACAGGCGTATAGAGCTAAGTAGGTCTTTGGTTATGTCGTTAATGTATATCAAGAACAGTAAGGGCCCAAGTATCGACCCCTGAGGCACACCGGCATTGATGGGCCTCCATGCGGATGTCTCCGAGGCTATCACAACTCGCTGCGATCTATCGGCAAGATATGATTTTAAAAATAGCAATAACTCCCCCGAAACCCCAATACTCTCCAGTTTGTGGATAAGACCAGCATGCCATACTTTATCAAAGGCCTTACTGACATCACAGAAAACTACCCTAACTTCTTTGCCTTCATCGAGTGCACGACAAAATTCATCATATATGTCAGTCAGTTGAAGGACGGTTGAATCTCGAGGTGTAAAACCTGACTGGAATTGACTGAGAACATTATTTTCACTTAGAAACAGCCACAGGCGTTTGAAAACGCATTTTTCGAATATTTTGCCAACACAGCTGATCAATGATATCGGACGATAGCTAGTAACTGAGTTTGAGGGCTGTTTTTTTAGGATAGGGGAGACATTTGCTTTTTTCCAGAGTGAAGGGAAGTATGAGCTATTCAGAAGTATGTTAAATAAGATTGACAGTGGCTCGCATAGAGAGGATTTGCATTCTTTAAGGAGACGCGGGCTTATTTGATCGGGACCAGACGCCTTGGATACCTTTATCGACTTCATTGCAGCATATACCTCGCTGCAGTGTAGGGTAATGCTATCAATACGCTGAGAGACATGTAGTAGTGGGTCTGGAAGGGAGGCGTTCGAATCATCAACTGTTGAGATCGAACTGAAGTATTCGTTGAACACTTCAGCTTTCTCAAGACTTGATGAGTATATTTTGTTAGAATGGATCAAGGTAGGAATTCCTGTTGTGTTACTGCTACTGATGAGTGCTTTTAATGTCTTCCACCAAAGTGATGCTGGGGTTTCTTTGCTTCTCAATGTGAACTGAATTTTTGAAAGATGCATGGCTTTGGCCTTCCTAATAGCTGATATAACTTCATTCCGCTTAAGTTTATATTTATCCCAGGCGTGCGGGTGATTTGTTCGTTTGGCAGTACGATACAAGCGTTTTCTTTGTCTTATCAGAAGTCTTAGTTCATTGTGCATCCATTTCGGTTGGCCAGTCCTCGAAGTAACTATTTTGTTGGGTATATGTCTGGATGCTGTATCGAGTATTCTGTCGGTGAAATTAGAGACTATAGTATCAAGGCATGGGTTATCAAAGACAGAGTTCCAGTCGGTGTTCGAAAGAGACTGGTTCAATACTTCGTAATTATCCTGAGAATAAATCCATATCCTTCTTTTGAAGGAGGAAGGGTTAGGTTTTAAAAATTCGACTTCAATTGAGATTGGACAGTGATAGCGGATCATGTCTGGGATAATTGGTTCAAGCACCTCGCATGCTTTCACGTTGATTGTGTCACTGACTGCAAAGAGATCTAGCAATGTAGCAGACGTCTCAGTGAAACAAGTTGGTTCACTCACAATCTGTTTAAGGTTAAAGTAATTAGCTAGCTCGAGAAAGCTACTCCTCGAGGGAGCCATTTGGTTGTCATTAAAATCTCCTGTGACAATTAAGTTCCTAATTGACGTGTCTCTGGCTTTTTCGATGGATGCTGCTATAGCATCCCATGTATCCGGAGGACTGTTGGGTGGACGGTAGAATACGCCTAACAATAATGACCTACTCCGTCTTGTGAATATTTCGGCCCAAATGCACTCCGTATTCAGAGTATCGAGGTCCGGTCTGTGTCGAAATGAAATACCGTCTTTAATGTAAATGGCAACCTCTCCTCCCCTTGACGAGCGGTTGAATCTCAGTGGTTGGTGGAACCCATGGAGTTGAACATCGGAAGTGGGATCGTCACTTTGCAGCCATGTCTCACTCAAAGCCAAAATGTCAAATGATGCGAATTGACATTGTATAATATCTAATTTAGGTTTAAGGCTTTGGATGTTAAGATGGACAATTTTTAGGGTATTCTGATCGTGATCTGAACTAAAAGAGTTTGGACCAGGGTTGGTTTCAATGTCACCGGACAATAATAAAATTATAACCAAACAGAGGGAAAACAACGTGAAAAGAAAGGCCGATGCTACTGCTTTCAATATCGACGTGGCCTTCGAGAGATTCAAGGACATGCAACGGTTTGGGATTGCTTCGGCGGAATTTACTAAGAGGGATGTAACAGATTCGCTGGATTGCTCAAAAAATAAAGCAGACATAGCAGTAAAGCTATAGTGCAGCTCAACACCACCGAGGCGCAAGAGTAAGTAAATTAAGATACAAGTAGATCTATCTTTTGGCAAACAGTGCTTTAAGCCACTGGAATAGACTGTAAGGTTGAAATGGCCAATTCTGGCGCGATATAGTTCAACTGTGCACATTGAAAATGAATTTGGTTTTGGGAACAAACTGTGTTCAAGTTATCTTGAGAAGAAATTATGTAGTATAGAATATAAAGTGTTGAAGTATTAGACTTGAGGGTAAAAGAAACAGTAGTCAATAAAACAAACAGAAAAAAAAATAAAAAATAAAAAATAAAAAAAAAAAAAATAAGTGTAAGAAAATATATACAAAATAACTGAGTAGTGTTTATATATAGGTATGGGTTGTAGTTCAGCCTATGCAAAGTCAAGGGTTACCCTTGACACGTAGAGGATGTTCAGTGTATCGGTTTGAGGGCAATTTGTCAGTCAGTGTATAGTAAGTATGCGTTGCGCGGGATTCATCATGGGTCAAATACCATCAACACAGAAACGTATCGCCAGGAAAGGAAGAAACAAATCCTTCATGCCACGAAAAGTGCCGAAAGTTGGCAGGAAGGGAGTTCTATTGTTTTGTTAGAGAGTGGTATGGAGAAGTGGGATCAACCCCTGGTGATAAATTCATCTTGCAACCGATGTTCTAAAGTGAGTAGGGATGAAAACAAAAAAAGGCTTTTGCAAGAAGAAATCAAGGGCGTCCCACCTGCAGTTGATGAGTCTGGCGCAAACCTACAATACTTTTTATTTGATTTAAAGAATGTTATCTGTTTACAGTATTTTCCTAAAACGGTTTGGAGACAAAACATGCAGCAGTATTGGCGGGGGAAAAACGGAGGTTTTACATTTTGCAACTATCACACTAGATATTAGTGGGTGGAGGTTAGAAGACGGAATCTGCAATGCTAATTGCGGTAGAGAAACGGATATAAAATCTCGATCGGATCACGACACAGTCGAGATTCGTTCAAAATTTTCTATCCGATTTTGCAACTATTCCGCTAGATATTGGTGGGTCGAGGCAGAGCAGGGGTAATCTTAATATTGTACCAACACATGAAGTAGGAAAAGAAAACAGAGAAAAAGAAAGAAAAAAAAGAAAAAAGAAAAAAAAAGAAAAAAGAGAAAGAAAAAAAGGATGTTCGATCGGGTTATGACACAGTCGCGATATGAGGTGTCACACTTCATATGTTAATACAATAGCTTCGGCACCATTGGGTAATATGTTGAAGTGATGAAAGGTAAAAGGTAAAACGCGGAAAGATAACCCAGACCGGATCGCAACACCATCGCCACTTCATATGTTAATACAATAGCTTCTGCACCATTGGGTAATATGTTGAAGTGATGAAAGGTAAAAGGTAAAGAAAAAGAAAGAAAACCCAGACCGGATCGCAACACCATCGCCACCCCGTCATATCTATCTGACAGCGATTGGAATCGGATCAATGCATGGGGTGTTGAGCGGTGGAGGAGGTTTTGATGATTAACCTTGCATAGAAATGATGGGGCGGTTGATTTATTACATTATCTGGACACACTATAAATATCCTATTAGGCTATCACAGTTCACATATATGTATCGCCATGTATTCTTTTCCGATGAAGAAGAAGCTGTAATGATACATGGTGGAATGCGGGACGACAAACTCGCTATTGGGTAGAAAATGGAACGATAATTCCGATGGAATCGCGACAGGGGCGTCACCCGGTCGAGTATACCTGGTGGCGATTTCAATCACCAATGCATAGAAAGGATGGGGTGGTTGGATTGTTGCATTGTCTTGACATACTACAAATGTGCTATTAGGCTATCACAGCTCACATATCACCAAAGATTCTTCTCAGACGGAGAAGCTGTATCGACACAATGTAGAATGTGAGACGATAAGCTCGCTATTTAGGACGTCCAAATTCACAAATAAGTGCAATAATTATCTATCCGTTGACGAAGATGGTGTATTGATACTAGGTAGGATGCGGAAAGATAACATCGGTCGGATCACAACCCAGTCACCATCCGATCGATTTTATCTGCCTGCAGCTGCAATCACACCAGTGCATAATGAGTGGGGTAACAGAGGGATTGGTATTATTGTCTTATCAAGCCATACTACAAATGTGAAGATTGGGACCTCACAGTTCGCATATTGATACGTTAATTCTTTTTCGACAGATGAGATGCCCCGGTGATACGAGACTGCAGACCGGGATTAAACTTCGATGGCATCGCGACAAGGTCCTCACTCGGTTGAATTTACCTAGTGGCGATATCAATCACCAATACATAGAAATGATGGGGCGGTTGATTTGTTACATTATCTGAACGTACTATAAATATCCTATTAGGCTATCACAGTTTACATATATGTATCACCATGTATTATTTTCCGATGAAGAAGAAGCTGTAATGATACATGGTGGAATGCGGGACGACAAACTCGCTATTGGGTAAAAAAACGGAATGATAATTCCGATAGAATCGTGACAAGGGCGTCACCCGGTCGAATATATCTGCTGGCGATTTCAATCACCAATGCATAGAAAGGATGGGGTGGTTGGATTGTTGCATTTTATCTTACACCTGTTGAAGATATAGCCCATGTGTTATAGATTATCTATAACACATACCCCTATGTCATATAGATTGGAGACTCCAGATGAGTCGACATTTTGACACGAAGTCATCCCCAAAACCCGATCTTCAACTGAGAGAAGGTCATTCTTCTGGCTGATTTCAGGAATCTCATATTCTCTATTGACATCACGAAGATATGTGAAAGCTACTAAACGTCGAACACATGAATTTAACCGAGCCGATAGTTGAAAGAAAAACAGTTAATAGAATGACTTTAAGTGAACGGAACCACTTGAAAGTTGAAATGTATAATATTTACACCCCAATCTACTAATATAGAATTTTTATTTGACTCTTGTCCTACAATTGTACAGTGTTCGGTTGTGTTCTGTGTTTAGAATAACAGTGAAGACTACTAAACACTGAACACAAAAATATAACTGATTCGACAGTTGAAAAAAAAGTTAATAAAATCACTTCACGTGAACGGGTCCACTTGAAACTTTAAATATATGATATTATTACTTTCCAAAGTGTGATTTACTGGGATTTCCGGGTTTGATTATAAACGATAACTTATCAACTTCAAGACCTTCCTAAACAAGGGAATCCAACGACCTCCAAGGTTCTACAGCAACGCGAAATCTCGCACAGCTCAAATATATCATTGCAGACTACTTCTACAGTGTAGTAACCTCAACTCCCACCTCTACGATAATCATTTATCACCAAACCCTTTGTGTCAGTGTGGAGAGCAAGAGACTCCTGATCATTTTTTCTTCCATTGTCCAATCTTCTCAGACGCACGTAATTGCACGATTAACCTTCTTCCTTTTGGAACAGACACATCCACACTTCTTTTTGGTTCAGAATTCCTGAGTAACGAAGACAATCTTGTCATCGTTACATGACTTTATCTTATCAAGTAAGCGATTTCAATAACTGATTCGCATGACTTGTTACATAATATTGGGCCACCCAATAATCCAATATTGCTAACTAATAATAATAGTATCAAACTAGCATAGCATCGCGTATATTCCCCTCCACACCTATCAAACTTCATTTCAGCCCACCTTTAGAGGAACTGTCTTCGTAGTTTGGATTCATATATACATCTCCTTACCAAAAGAACTGATGAAATAAGATACTGCCTTACGTATTTCTCGAGTGCACCTAATGCATTCCGCATTCAGACTGGCCGTCATTTACATTTTTTGTCTTTTTTTTTCCTTTTCTTGTTCGATGTTTTTCTTCTTTTTCTCGTTTGCTTCTTTCTTTTTCTAATTTTTCTAAAAATATTCCTGTTGTAGTTGATGCATTCCTTCACATCTTTACCCGGGGGTCTGCCCTCTCCCACTCTTGCCTCGCGCATTCGGTCTGGGTCTGGAGACCTGGCTCGCAACCCCAATTAGTAGCTGTGTCTTGAAAACAGAAAAATGCCTAAATGGCATCAGAAAGGTGTTTTTTTTCGAGTCGACGTTTGGTTCCGTGGGGTGGGCTGGGCCCGCGGGTATTGATGTGTACGTGTAACTACTGTCTGACACCACCTGCCGAGTGAATTGATAAACGAAAGAGGGAGACGACTTACATAAGCTGATAGCTTTCCGTCGAATCCCTCTCATATACAGCGATCTATCTTCGTTTACCTTTGTTATTTTGTGTACTGTTGTACACTGTGTTTCTTGTTCTGCTTTGTGCCTGTTGCGTACTGGAAACAAATAACATAATTTCAAATAAATATTGTTTAAACTAAACGATAACTTCACAAGTGAATTATGCAATCAACAATTGTGTCATGTATCCGTGGGCGCAAACGAAGACGCTTTGCCGTGTGTGTAATGGGGACTTCATTGTTTTTTTGTTTTTTAACTAATATGAAAAGCAGACGACACTAACAAAAAAAATCTTGAATAGCTATTATTTTCATTTTTAGTCTCAAAAACATAGGTTATGACTCGTCATTGGAACGAGCTCGACAAGCTCGTTCCAATGAGAGGTCATAACCTATGTTTTAGAGACAAAAAATGAAAATTAATTGGCGATTTTTGAGAATAGCGTTGCCCGTTACCTTAGGTTAAGGGTTAAATAATATAATTATCGTTAATAATGAAAAGTAATAAACAGAATAATCGCTTGACTGGACTGGTTACATGAAATAATTCATGAGAGGTGAGGGACTATAATGTAAAAACACTCGTGCGGATTTGCGCACTCGTGTTTGTACAACGTCTCTCACCTCTCATGAATTATTTCACGTAACCGGTCCAGTCAAGCGATTACTTTCTATTTTATACCCCATTCTACCAACATACGAACCAAATATCAACTTTATTCGACTCTTGTACCATGATTTCATTTATGTTCAATAAGCAACTAAACAACGAACACAAGAATCTAACCGAGTCGGTAGTTGAAGGAAAAAAGTTAATAAAATCGCTTTATGTGAACGGATCCACTTGAAACTGTAAATATATGATATTTGTAGAGCAATCTACTAATATATCAACAATATATTAAGTTTATTGGACTCTTGTACCATGATTTCAGTTGTGTTTAATAAGCAACTAAACACCGAACACAAGAATCTAACCGAGTTGGTAGTTGAAAGAAAAAAGTTAATAAAATCACTTTATGTGAACGGATCCACTTGAACCTGTAAACAAATGATATTTATAACCCATTCAACTAATATATCAACAATATATCAACTTATTTGACACTTGTTCCATAATTTCATTTGTGTTCGGTTGTGTTCGATGTTTAGTAGCACTGGTTTTATATAGTACATAAGTTATCGATGGAAAGAAAAATTACCGTAAAACATTATCTGCATATGGAAACAGATTTGGAACCATTTCTCCGATGCATCCTACCTTCAATGGGCTTGATCTATATTTTCTACCTTAACCCGTTACCCAACACACACGATATCAAACTTTATATGTTGGCTTTCCCAAACCCAGTTTGGGAAATACTCTTGTTATTCTTCGTTTTCTCTTTTTTTTTCTTTCTTTTTTTTCTTTTTTTTCCTCCGTGAATTTTGTCTGTTGAACTGCTCAAAAACAAGCTGTACGATTTTAACCAAATTTGGCATACTTGTGTAATAAAATCTAGTGAAATGCGGTATCGTCATGTCTGTGAAAACGCGTCTTTTCAAAATATTCTGCCAAAACCGTCAAAATTTCACCATTTTTCAAATGTCTCAAAATTGTTTACAGTTATTTAGCTCAAATTTTCCACACATTTAGAGCATAATATAATACACCACGAATACCACTCAAATCTTTCAACTTTAACACCCATTGGCCAAAAAGGACATGAATATAGATTTTTTCTTCAAAATTGACCAACTTCAAGAGCAAATGTCTCTAATTACAAGGTTGTTGTACAATTATTTGGGTATGGATAAATGCAACAATGATTGAGAAAGTTACTGTTTACTTTTTAATCTCAGATTTAACCCTCAAGCACAATGAGAGCGAGAATAAGAGTACCGTTTGATAATGCCAAAATTAGCCAACTTTGGTTGCTTTTTCTATCATTTTGGAAAGGGTTAATTTCAAACACTTTTCATGTGTGTATTCACAATTGACTACCAGGCATATTTGCTGTTGTAAGTTCGGCTGTGAAGTTTAACCCTATCCCATTCTGGTTGCATAAAAGTAGGTACCGTCCAAAAAAAATCATTTCTTTCAGAATTTGGTAAGTTTAGGTGATGATTTACTCCATTTTTAATTGATTGAGCTCTGAATGTTTTCCATAGCTACATGCAGCAGTCAAAGCATGACAGATTTTGTTCTATATGTTATTACTAAAAGTTTAATCCTTGGCAGATTTGAGACTTTCTATAAGGGTACTGTCGGAATAATTGTTATTTTCGCCAAAATTTACATGCAATTTCTCAGCACTGGAGCCATCTTTTCTCAAAACGTTTCCCATAAGAAGATATGACATTCATCCAACAACAATTTTGCTGTTATATGTTTTATTCCAAGTTTTAACCCTCACCTAGTTGTCGTGCCTTGACTTGGAGTACCCTCAAATTGTACATGTTCATTGAAATACCAAATATTCAAGATTCCGCAATGTCTCTTATCAGACACTCAGTTTTGTCATAGTTTTGTTGAAATTTTTGAAAATTATTTTTTCAACTGCTGAATTTGTATATTACGAGGGCACAAGCAGACGATTTCTTGGATAAAGAGATAATATTATTCATCCGAGGCTACAATTCAAAAACTCAAGACATCTTGAAAATCAAAATTGTGGGTAAATAAATAATGACGATAAACCGATATATTTGTAATTACACCGGTATGCAATCGATATTGGTTTGAATACCGGTATATATCGGTTTATCGATATACCGTGCAGCCCTAGTAATTTGTCTAACAAATTACAATTCTCCAGATTAAATATTATTTTTTCGGCGTTTCTAAATTTTCAACAAACCATTGATATGGTTTTGTTGAAATATTTTTGAAAAATAATCTTTTCTATCAACTGCTCAATTTCTAAATTTCTGAGGTGAATGAGGCCGATTGGTTAGATGAAGTGTTAACCACCTTTCAATTCGTTGTTCGAAGGTGGGTGGTTGAAACAATGAACCAAAGCATGACAAAAATTTGCACGCACATCAGAATGAGAGTCGTATGGGTATTTAGTGTAAATTTAGGAGATAAACGTCTCTTGTTGAGTTAGACATCGGGAATTTGACTATAGAAAACCATTTGTTAACGAGCCCCGAAGGGGTGAGTTAACAAATGGTTTTCCAAAGTCAAATTCCCGAATGTCCAACGAAACAAGAGACGTTTACCTCCTTTGTAATTCCCGTCATCGTAAAAAGTGAAACAATTCTACAAACCCGTTTTGTTTGAAGAAAAATAATCAAAAATCAACTCCTCCTACATTTTTGAACCGATTTCGAAACTTCTCAACCAAGAATATTAACAAGTGGGCATGCGCATATTCCCAAATTTTCAGTCTGTGATGATTTCAACTAAGTTGTCTCTCCTTGAGCATAGATTATAATATGGACACGTTCTCTTGAAAGTTGTACCCAGGTATGGATCATTCTCTTCGAAACGAGATATGGATCATCTTCTCAAGGAATAAAATGAACACCTCGAAAATTGTGACTTCAACAGTAAAAGAGCGATACATTTTCCCACAATGATTTCTTTCCGGGTCGTTTTGTGGACGTTGTGGCTCTGTCAGTCGATATTTAAATTTAGCCTCATTAGTTTTATTCGCCCAGTATGAAAAGAAAACTGATATAGTAGTGGGCTAAAAATAGAAAACGTGTAGTGCCTGGGTGTAGTGCCTGGTCAGTTCTGTGGATGCAAACTACACGAAACAGGGGTGCAGCATCCGTCCAATCAGGAGCCTAGAAGGCCACGTAAGATATAATATTAGTACATAGAGATGATTACCATCATTCCTAGCATTTACTGGGATGCATGCACATGTGATGACTTGAACATATATTAAAATTCGATTGCATACACAGATTGAAGAGAGAGGAATGCTACTCAATCGCAGTGCCGTTGAGTATTTAAAAGTGCTTATAATTGTTCATAACAGCACAAAAAACACGATCAAACTTTCATCACATGGGCCATCGGCAAGTGCTTCTTGTATTTTGTCCTCAAAAACTGTAAATAATTATAAAGTGAAAAATTTATCCTACAGTGATTTAGTAGTAATCACTCTCCATATACTGTAGTCTCAATATTTTCAGTCTGTTTGATCGGTTCAGATCGAGATTTCGTCACCTGAGTGCTAGAATGTCCTATGTCCCAAAGGGGAGCACTCAGGCGACGATTTCACTACCGAACTCGCTAACGCTAAGATCGTATTTTGCATTGCACAGCACAAACGCTCTTGTATATTTCAGATTACTTTAGACTTCTGCGGTAAGGAGCGCGTTAACTAACCAGCATTTTCTGCGATAATTGTGACAGGACTTCTAGTTTTAACTGTGAGATGATTCAATTTTGATGAAACGTTTTTATGCATTATATTATGAAAACTTGTCGGTGGACATGTACACATCGGGCTGCGAAAATTCTGGCCCACATATCCTTCCCTAATCTTAGATTTAATTGTAATTGCTGTATGGAATTTTCGGATGCGAAACTCTTCCTACATCCTGAATTGATTTGAAAGCGAAACATTCAGAGATGCATATAGAAAAACTAGAAGGGTGAGTATTAATAACCTTCAGTGATAGGAATAGTTATCTTTGGCATCACTAGTCGTTACATAACATGAAGGGAAGTAATCAGCTGTAACGAAGGTGTGGTATTTTTACCAGTTTTCAGAGCTCATCCAACACACACTTTTGAACACTTCACATATATGTTGCTCTCATCAAGCCTTGAACATCCGAAAATGGCATTTTCGTGGACCAATTCTTCAAACCTTCCTCCACATGGCCGAACCATGCGGGGTATGGTCCTGTGCCGCTTTAATATTTTTATCTTCCCTCTCCCCAAGTGCGATTTCGTCTCCTCCGCTCAGACTCACAATCTGTTTCAATAAATTTTCTCTTGACAATAATTGTATTCCACAGTGCATCGTATTTTCAGTACCCATAGTGAAAATGTGAGCAGAAAATAAAATACAAATCTGTATTTGTTTTCTACATTAGAGACACGGTACTATACAAACGGTATGCGACTTTCAACGGTTTTGGCATGAACACTACATTAACCCTTTAACTCTAGTGGTATCTTCCATGTCAGTTCAATAGCAGCAATTAGAAGAGTCCATATTCATTATTTGGGGTAGACCAATTAATATTTTCAACTTGCAGCCTCGGGGCTGCACGTTGAAAATATTGATTGGTCTACCCCACACATTCACTGACCAGCCCAGCCATCCTATTTACTGACGTTATGATGTATCACGTTCCTGGCGGAAAAGCGTCCGCTAGGGTTCAAAGGGTTAAGGGTGTTTAATAATAATATAATAACGATACAATGTTAACGTCTAGAATGCACCAGAGTGCTCTCTGGCGAACATTATAACCCTGTAACATAGGCGTACTCACACCCTTTATTCATTCTCTAACATTCTCAGTTCAACACAACGCAGCATACTGCCGGTGCCTCACAGACGTGCGCACAAGGCAAGCGCCTATTTTACACCTTGCTAAGGTGGGGATTGTGAAGTACTGGTGAACATTCCCAACGTTCACAGCTGGCACTTGATTCAACGTCACAGAATCACACATTCAAACCTCGCTGGTCGCACACCAGCCACTACTACGGGAAGCACCCGAATCAGTCGCTAAGTGGTCACCCATCCAAGGATAAACCGGGCTTGACGTTGCTTAACTTAGGTGATCGAACGAGAACCGGTCTCGCTTTGCCAGTGCTTCATTGGATAATTAGTTTCAAACATAATTTTCCGTTATGGGAGGGCACCACATGTCTTAGTGACATAGTAGGAATATTATACCAAAGGCTATGCTTGTGGGACTTGCGTACCTCTACGCTGAGAAAACATGTTCATTTTGGCTCCATATTTGTATTTAAGAGATTTTCCCATCGACTCGATGTGATAATTTGTTAAATATGGAGCCAAAAATGTGCGTTTCTTCTCGACAATAAAAGACGTAATATAAACAAATTAAACGAACGAATCTCCGGTCATAGCTTAAGGGTAAAGAGTCTTCGCTTCGCATCTGCTAATTGCCAATAAGGATGTAATGATAGATTCGTGAAAATACTGGCCGCTTAAACTCGTATCTCCCTCTTTCTTTCTCCCTCTTTCAACCCTGTCAAGAGAAAGTTGTGGGTGTGGAGGCACGTGCCACGTAGGTATCCCGAGGTGCTACATCCCAGTTCATCATTCATTTATCGATCTCTCCTCAGAATGGATTATATTAATCATACGTTTTCCAAGTGGTGTGGGCGCGAATTTCAAAAATATAAAACAATTGAAGGACTTCAAATATATAAAAATAACATAAGATTTTTCTTCAAGAAGATGTTGAAGTGAATGCCTGAATAGAGCTACGCGTATAGGTCAATTGCATCAGGACTTCTCTAAAAACGGCATAACAATGAATATGAGGAGCGAAGGGGTTCATTAGTAAGTGCACTGAACTATAGACTGAATGATAGATGGTTTTACACACGCCATTTGCGCCGTGTCCGTGTGAAAGACACTTAATCCCGATTGCCGAACTGAGAGTACGTAGGGGGTGCGTACTAAGGCGTACAACACGTAGACGGTACACTTGCCACTAGCCATTGCCTAACAGGCTTGTGTCTGCACCAAAAAGTTTGGAACCTCACCAATTACTCCCCGTTGCTCATTGGTTCTATGTGGCATCTTCCACCTGTAAAACTATCCGACACGATATGGACTCGTCTGTTGAAACAACAAACAGTGAAATGTGATATTTATTTGAATTTGAAATATAGAGTTAACAGTATGGTTACTATTTAAAATAAATTGTTCTTTTTCTCTGCCGATAACTTGCTGCTGTATATCTGTAATTAAGAAAAGTGAAAACAGTTTTAACCCTTTACCTAACCCGAAAAGCAGACGACACTTGCAAAAATAATTCCTAAATAACTAATTTTTTCATTTTTTGTCTCAAAAACATAGGTTATGACCCCTCGTTGGAACGAGCTCGTTCCAACGAGGGGTCATAACCTATGTTTTTGAGACAAAAAATGAAAAAAATAATGAAAATTCATTGGCGATGTTTGAGAATAGCGCTGGCCGGTTTTGGCCGTTACATTAGGTAAAGGGTTAAGAAAGAATAGGTGTCTTGTTGACTCGTTATCTGAACTACACTGAGTGAGTATTGAGACTAGAACACCCACACAGTGGTAATTCCACCCAGTCAATATTTTATATTTTTTTGAAATGCATAAGAATTGTACCCCAGTTTCGGTTTGGAGTTCTATTGACCCTTTACCTAATCGAACAGCTTTACCAACTCCACGAAGCTAGATCCACGAAAAATCGTGTAATCCGGGCAGGATCCACGAGATTTATGTATAGCCTGACTGGATCCAGCTGAAAACTGCGTGGTCTGACGAGAAACGCGAGAAGAAGGTGTTGAATAAGGGCGATACGGGTGGGCATTTAAGCTTGTCCAATGCAGAATTGTGCATTCAAAGTGCAGTTAATTTTTAAAAAACAATTTAGTCCCATAATTCATTAAGGCCGCGCTTGATTGAAAATCGAGAAGCAGTCTTAGTTTCTAGTCAGACCTTCTTGGATAGACAAAGTAAAGACACATTCTAAGTACTATACTTTTTGTTCCATCAGTACTGCTGGTAAGAGTTTTTAGTGTTCTAATTTCCAAGTGGACAACGTAAAAGTAAAAAACACTTAGCCGTATTAGTTTAAACAGTATTTATTCAATAATTGACATGTGTATACACTTAGCCGTATTACACAAATCTTCCCAATTTACTTACCCTGCATCTTCCCAATTTTTAAAGGAAAAGTTTTGTTGGGAAGGCGCTCCCAATTTGATATGTATCATTAACATATGTCACAATAAAGTTGTCATAACAGGATGTGTTTTGTTAGGACGATTTGCTGGCAACGGGTTAAACTTTATTCATGAACATTATACTTCTCGTTCGATCCTGCAACACAAAGTACTCGTCTAAAACATTCATAATCTAACCACATTTTCAAACATTGTTCAAGCATCAACTAGATATAAATATTACCTTACCGAAGTATGAATGACACGAGAGTTATGCGTTTTCCATCACCACCCCACCACCTCCTCAACACAATATGATTTGTCATTGCTGTCTTAACAAGCTCAATATCGCTGACGGTTAAAGTTTAATGGGTGTGTAATAAATTAAATAATTATATGTAAATACATTATAAACGTGCCAGATACATGTGTGAATAAATTCAACTTTACAGAAGAAGATATAAACAAATGCTGCAATCGAATTAACTTGCTGTCATTCCAACAGGAGATTGTTAGGATTGAAGAGAGGGTGCAGTTTTTGCGGCATCTTGGGGTGAGTTCGTAATTGTAGAACATGCACGGTGGGGAGTGCACCGTCGGTCACTTGGTCAATAATTTGAAACGTCACTAGAGTATACAATATTAACAAGCAGTTTAACCAGTGGTAACTGTGCAGGAAAATGCAGAAAAAGATATATCAGCATATGGTGATTTAGATATTCCACTCAATTAGTATTTAATTTACCCTGATCATTGATCATTGGAATTGTGTAATGAAATCACAAAACTACTAGGAGTGTCACGACTAATCGATTAATCGATTGTTGATCGGTCACGACGAAATCGATTAGGATTTTTCGTTGTCGAATAATCGGTAAATTGTATCTCGCTTTAGACGTTTAATAATTAAAAGAAAATTTGATGAAAAAAAACTATTGTTTCTAAAGGTAAAGAGTTACGAACATTGATGTTAAACCCCGAGAAGCCGTTGGAAGCATTTGTCTTTCAGGAACATTCATCAAAGCTATGATGTTCTGAACTTTTGAAATTACATCCTGACCGAGCAACATTTATTATGTTGCTTCAAAGAAAATGAACGTTTGTGGTATTTTTAGATTCAGTCTTCTGGAATATTTCAGTTGGTCGGAAAAGCGACGCGAACCATTTGTTCCCTTTTCCGACAAACTACAATAGTCTAGACAATTTAATCTAAACAGGAGCAATGGACTATTTGATGGGTAGATTGGTTTCAGTCCACAACAGTGTCGAATTCCTTGCAGAATTAGACTGGTGGCTTGAAAGCTTGGAAACATGTGTTGTGAATATGAATTGAGACAGTCCGATAAATTCCCATGCTTGTTTGTCTTGTGAACTGCGGCAGCTACAGCCCTCATCGTTGGAAAAGTCTAGCCCTCTGACGGGGACGCTACTACCTTTAACGTGAGATTGTCGGAGGGAGAGGGTTATCCTAAGCCTCCTCTCGGGGAGCCCAAGCCTCGGGCTTTGTCGGGAGAATCCTGCCGCTAGCACTGATATGAGAACGCTTCCGTTTGTCCACATTTCCTCATTACAAGCAACGATTTAATAATAAATTAATATTAGACATACATAACCTGATACTCCCATTATAAATACTATATAATATAATACATAGGTCACGGGTAGCGGTTCTGGGATGGGGAGGCTTCCTTTTTCGAATTCTGGTGTCCAAGAACGAATGTCAAGCCTATTCTCATCGGGGGCATCACTAAAGCGTACTCCAGGCAAGCCCGTCTTCTATGACACTGGGTAAGAGGGAATACCGTGGTTATAATAACGACTGATTGTAATTAATTAATTGCAATTAATCATCTCGATTTCCAGATGCAAGGTACTGGAGTACCACCGGCTTGTCTTCATCACCATCCTTCCTTTTTAAGAGAAAGCTTGACAAGATCTGAGTGCCGTTTGGGCATCATGAACTGTAGACTGGATTTTGGGCGTCTTGAAAGGATGCTGGATCTCGGGCGTCTTAAGCGGAAGGCTGGATCTCGGAAGTCTCGGATGCTATACTAGATCTCGGGCGTCTTAAGCGGTTCGCTGGAAAAGCCACTGCAAGCTGCCGACTAGAGATGAGAAGTTTTGATTTTTCAGAATAGGGTTAGTTCGGTTACGGGTCGGTTTTTCTATGCTTTAAGAACATAAAATAAATAGTACTTCAAGATCCTTTGTTTTCAAAAAATCTGCAATTGCATGCGCGACACGTCTCACCACAAAAAGAGCTAAGGGTAAGTGTCACGGCTGGACTCAGATTCTTTTGATCACCCATAATGGTTCTAAGGGATCAGTTAATATGCCCGCCCAGTAAGCCAAAAAAAAATAAAAATATAAATTAGGGAGTCGAATGAATGAATTTCATCTAATATAACAATAACATGTTCTTTTGAGGGCGTTATGGTTCATTAATGGCCCTAGAAAAATTATTAACAGCCCGAGGGCCACTTAAAATCCCGAGACGAAGTCGAGGGCCGTTAACCCTTTACCCAACGTAACGGCAAAAATGGCCAGCGCCATTCTCAAAAATCACCAATTAATTTTCATTATTTTTTCATTTTTTTGTCTCAAAAACATAGGTTATGACCCCTCGCTGGAACGAGCTCGTCGAGCTCGTTCCAACGAGGGGTCATAACCTATGTTTTTGAAACAAAAAATGAAAAAAATTAGTTATTCAAGATTTTTTTTGCAAGTGTCGTCTGCTTTTCAGGTAAGGTAAAGGGTTAATGGTCCCGAGGGCTGTTAATCATTTTTCGAGGGCCGTTAATGCACCATGACACCCGAAAAGGAATATGTTATTACTATTATTACCACTAACCAAAGAACGCCATTTCAAGCCACTGCAAAGGTCAAAGTTCAAAGTTGAGTACAATTTATTTGGATGACTTGAAAGTAGGATTGCTGGAATTTGGCTGAAGCGCTTTAACTACAAACTCACGCCGTTATTTTCAAAATGAGATTATTTATCGTATCAATACTCACCACCACTTTTAAATCCTAAATGAAGTTAATAATCCGAAATATATCATGGTTTAATCCGTTTTGTTGGAATAAATGGACAACAAAATTTCGAGCACATTAGTGTTATTTTTCCGGAACATAAATTACCCACAATTCCGGGCTAGCGGGCCGTTTTCATTATTAACGCTATTTTTGCGGGCTGTTATTGAGTCTTATCGTCCACCTCAGATCATTTTAATAATCCAAGGAGCGCCCTATAAAGTGGTAATACTACATGTTGTTTGTTCTCTTTGGTACATTTTCTCTTTTATTGACTCGTCCGGTAAACGAGTAAATAAGGGTGGGGGATGTGACAAAGAGAACGCGACGTGTTCGTCCCTTTGATGGGCAGTCTAAATGACACGAGTCCATAGGGGCCACTAGTCCAATTTTCCCACCCTCACTCAGATAGTTTGATCAGTTTTTGCAGTAAAACCGTTCTGCCGGTTTCTGGTGTGTTCGATTTTCAGGTTTGCCACAAAAACCAGAACAGAACCGAACCACCCCCGCAGTTTTTCCCAATGAACAATACTTTGAATAGTACCTTGGCTACTGTTCTTAGAAATGGTGAAAACTATTTGCATTTACACGTTGCCAAATCCAACCCGCGAGCACACGGTCTTTGTTTCAAACAGGCTGAAAAAGTAAATAAACAGCGGGTTATCTGAACATATAATGTTGTTGAAATTTACAAATAATTCACAGTGATAAGGAATTGGCTTTATTTGAAGGTAAAACTTCTTCTCCGTCCACCAATGACAATCTAATTTATAATGCAACCTTTTCACCACTGAATCGACGCATGCGACGGGTGCTGAACGAACCTCCCCACAAAATTAGAGCTCTACTAGAGCGACTATCTCCTATTTGTGATTTCAATGTTTTTAATAAAAAGGGCGACTGTGATACATAGAGGATATCTAGTGTTTTTGAAAATTATCTCATGAGTGACCGAGACAAATGTTTATTTTTCGCGAGCACTTGCTCGAGGGAAAACAACAATTGTCTTTTTTATACGCTCTTTATAAGAATCTGATAATTCCACGCGTTTCAACCATGAATTGATGCATGAAAGTAAACAGCGCATTGAATCATTGATTCGCGGAAGCGATTTGATCGATAATTGGAACAGGCAGTGTCTTGCAATCTGATTCAGCTGGCGGGTTTCTAATCCAAACATGGCCTGAAAGTCCGTAATATAAGTTTTGGGTTTGGTACGTCCTTAAAAAGGACGTACCAAACCAAATTGTTTGGCCTGGCGGGTTTCATGCATCAATCCAAGGTGAATATGAGTTGAATTATTGCTTGAAATGGTCGGTATCCACTCAAAAACACTAGATTTACTTTTTAGTATCTGTTTCTAGAACAAATTGCTCATTTACAGTGATATTTTGACTCGTATTCACCTTGAAGTTGCTTTGAAAGCCGCCATTTTGATTGATACCGTGATAGTGAAAATTTCAATATCTTCACAGTGGGGGTACGATTTCTATCTTTCCGTAATATCTTCAATAATCTATCGTTTAGCGTATCATAAATTGTTCTCTATGTGGGGTAGCAATAAAGAGTAATACACATTGGGGTAAGTATTTTAAAACATAAATGTTCTCGTTTGTATTCAGTCTTTGTGAAATGCCTAGACAAAACTTCGATACTTCTTTATAGGCTCGGCTGTAACAAAACAAGTATAAAAGTGTCAAGACGTTTCACAAAAACTAGTTGCCTGATCCTTGTGTTACAGGTCCTATATGTTACACCGAGTGTAACAGAATTACGTATATAGGTTTAATATATGGAACATAAAACATCCCTATCAACTTTACCGATTTATTCTGTATGTAATTTCACACATACAACAGAGCTTGTATTTTAGATGCCAGATTTCACATACTTTGTCCCGGATGCTACCATAGGGCTGTATTTGATACTCATTTTTTTAATGTTCTCCACCCGGCCGAATCATGGAGTCAGTACTATAGAACTTTCACGGTTGTATTTTCTAGTTATGACTTTAAATGTGCTGAAATGAACCATTAGCATTTTCAAAGATGTGACAATTTGCCAGTTGCAAATTGCCATATCTTTTAAAGTGATAACGATTAATTTTTGTCAGTTATATTAACACCCTTCACTCTGATGTCAAAATAACAAAATTTCAGGAAGCTGTTTTTTTCCCATAATGCATCTAGAAATTTACCCAATTCAATCTCGTTTGACAGAGCTCAATGAGCTCTGTCAAACGAGATTGAATTGGTTAAATTTCTAGTTGCATTATGGGAAATATTTTCTGTCTAAAATTTAGATATTTTGACATCAGTGTGCAGGGGGTTAATAGGTAGCCAATACAATTCCAGAAAATACAATTGTAAAAGTTTTATAGTATTGTTCCTAGGTGTCCCTGACGAAGCCAATGATAGTTAATTGCGCACCTCGGATCCTATCCCACCCCCATCCCCCCCCCCCCCCCCCCAAAAAAAAAAAAAATTCTCTCCACACGCCAGGAATGGTATCAACTGATTCCATACTATGTACTGAGAATGACCATGTAAGTATATTCTGGATTTTTGAGGAAAATTAAAGATAATTTAAGTCAACAACAGGTCAATACTATTGATGATCATTGGAAGGTTTGTTGGTTATCAACACTCCTATTTCACTTGGGCGGAAAATTATACATGCAGGGCCAAAAGGATAAAGGTGGCCCTCTTATTATCATTTAGGTAAAATGAGATTCCAAAACCATAGATGTTGTTTTTTTTTAAATTGGTTCTTATAGTGGGAATCCCTTTTTGGAAAAAGTCTACAGTTATGGGAATCTCTTTTTACCGAGATGAGGATAAGAGAGATGGTAGATTATACCTTACTGGTGGATTTTCTCATTGCCCTCTTAGCCTCATCTCTGTGAAAAGGGATTCCATAACTACAGACGTTTTTTCCAAAATGGGATTATCTTAGTGAAATTCCATAAGAAGTATTCTGTAATTCGGATTCCGAGCTCCTATACAGCTCCTAGCTATTAGTAGTCCAACCATTGGCCACTAGACCGCCCCGTAGCCTTCATAGGTCTAAAACCATTGTTGCCGACATACAAATAGTCATCGATATCTACCCTATGGTTAACTTCTACTACAAGCACCATGTAATACCCCCCCCCCCCCCCCCCGCCCCCCTTACAGCCTCGTACGATTACTGCTGATTTGTAACATTACTACAGGCTTGCTAGCTATCTCAGATCTAGAATGTCCAAAGACCATCCATGTTCTATTATGATAAAAGAAACTAAGCATAATACAACGTGACTTAGAATTCTGACCTATCTATGGGGTAGTATAAACCATTATGAGGATTTGTAGTGCTAAGGAATAACAGTAGACCATCAGGGGTAAATATCGTGTACTGTAACAAAACATACCGCACCACGCCGCAAAACTAGTAGAACAACATATACGCCATATATTACCGTACCATACAAGCATGCGTACCCCCACACTGTATTACCTAGTATTACGCCCACTTATACCATCTGTAGCCCTGCACAACGCCTTAGATGGATAGTGGTACCAGGGCCTAACAGGAGACCAACAAGAGTACAGACCGTACATCCTGTACTACTGTATCAGAAAACAAGTGTCGCATAACATGACTTAGCATTACGCTTCAACTATACAGCATTTTATGAGGTATAACGCCTTAGGTGGATAGATAGTACTAGTGGCGAGCATTGGACCACCATAGGCATCCTATACTATCGTTCTAAACAACCAAGTATAACTCACTGGCTTATCATTACGTGCTAACAATATCAGTCGTGGAACAATACAAAGAATCAGGTGGTTTAGTAGTACTAACGGGTAACGCTAGACTGGCTGTGTGTATACAACCCATATTACGCTACCACACTAGACGGCCAAGCATTGCACACATTGCCACATGGCCTAGCATGATATACTACCAAAACCAACTATGAGACCGATTAACCCTTTACGTAACCGCTCGCGTAATATGCAAATTGAGCAGTTTAAAAAATAAAAGTTTTCATAATATTTCAACAAAACCATATCATGTGACCCCTCATTGGAACGAGCTTATTGAGCTCGTTCCAATGAGGGGGTCACATGATATGGTTTTGTTGAAATTGTTTGAAAAATTAAAAAAATTGATATTTAAAATAATAAATTTTGATATCGTCTGGGCTGGGTAGAGGGTTAACGTCAAGAGCCGATTGATAGTTCCAAGGGCTAACAGGGGGCCTACAGAGGTAAAGGCCTACACGCCATACTACCACACCAGACAACCATGCATTACCCACCCCCACAACACCGCTTGACCTAGCATTACGTACTACCTATACCAGTCATAGGATAATATGCAGCATTCAGTAGGTTTATAGTATCAAGGCTTAAGATGGGATCTTCCCCATTAGGAAGCAGAGACGTTCGGATAAATGAACAAGACAAAGAGGAAACCTCGGACTTTATGAAAAGAACGAGAAACAATAACCTGTAAGCTGTAGCAGACCTGAGGGCATTCTGTAGTCATTTGTTTTGGTTTAATAAATTATGAGGATCGTCTTAGGCTGACATGAAGTTATCTCTGGCTGATACCTCGGCCGGTATGAACCTAACCAAGTACTAACCTCTAAATATTGTGTTTTATCACGTGCAATGGAAGTGAAAGTTATTCGTGTTTCTCATCTAAAATACATGGATTGATTTTTTGCTGTTTTCAAAGAAAATATTCTTTGTTTTCTTCGAATCATGCGTAGAGACAAAATAAGTTTTTTTTCTTTCCGATGTAAGTTTTGTTATTGTCCATAAGCGTTTTCCGTTAAGCGTTATTTTCCGCACCTCTTGGCACTGTCGTCTGGTCGGACGGCCAATTGTGTCTCCTCCTCATGAAGAAAGCACGTGTGGAATTATCACGCCCTCAATCTTGGCAAATTCAGCGAAAGGCTCTAGTATTATATTTGCGAATAAGCGTACAACTAAATAACTCGTCTCGTGAGTTCCAATGTGTTCTATGTGCCTACTGTGCCAGTAGGCACATAGAACACATTGGAACTCAGGGGACGAACTGAAGAGCGCGGTTTACATACCACCCGAAAATTTGGCGGGGATCACAGGTCCGTTGCTTAAAGCTTCGAGGAGGAATCCTTGTATTGTGAGGTAAAACTATAATGTTTACATAGAAAATGTTATAGAGCACACATTATCAGCTATTGTATGAGGCAACGTAGAATGTGGCATTGTAAAAACTTGATAGCAGTGGCATCACGAAAACGAACACTGATTGTGGGGTGTAAACTGTATTTGTCCCGACTGTGATGGCGCGGGTCCCAAGTAATAAAATATTCCAGCTACATCTTCAAGATATGCTTTCACTGCATCTGAATAGTGAATTACAATCTCCACCGGAAACATATTCCAACTACTTCACCAAGATATGCATTCAATGAAGGCATGCCTTGATGATGCAGTTGGAATAATCGACAGTTGGGTTTATAGTAAAAAGACACTCAGAATTCTTGAAGGTTTCAGTGTATAAACACATGTGGAAGTCGTTTGTGTTCACGCTAGCCCGAAGTGTTTGCGCCAAGTCAAAATTTGTTCTATGCCACATGATTTTGTTTGGGGCCAAATCAAAGATTTTAGTGTCAAATGGAATCTGATTCTATGTGAGAACAAACGTACAATGTATCATGTATAGGTATCGGACTTTGAGTGTAACAAGGCGCCATCTGCGATGCTATAGCGAATGCACTCAAAGTATGGTATTTTAAATTAGAATTACCTGGCTCATTTAAGTATTTTACTTGCAAAAACAACCCCCCCCCCCAAAAAAAAAACAATAATGATAAAAATATAGAAAATACAAAAAGTAAAAGGCTGTTAGTAAGTCTTTGAACCGTAGCGGCCGTTTTTCCGACCTGGAACATGCTACGTCATAACGTCATTATACTGGATGGTTGTTCAGTGAATGTGTGGGGTAGACCAATCAATATTTTCAACGTGCAGCCCCGAGGCTGCACGTTGAAAATATTGATTGTTCTCCCCCAAATAATGAATATGGACTCTTCTAATTGCTGCCATTGAACTGGCATGGAAGACACCATTATAGTTCTAAGGGTTAACGTTCACAAACAATTTCCTGATTATTATTATTATTTACGCACTTCTAACAAACTAGTAGCAAGTAATTCATTTCTCTCCCCCCCCATAGAGCCCCCTAGCAACCCACTGCATATGTAATAAACGTCTGGCCAGGGTGAGATAGCAGGGAGAGGCAGATGTATCCCACCCCCACCCACGTGACGTTATACATTTACAACGTTATTATGACGTTATGCATATCGTATCAGTTTCTTTCTATCAACTAATTCATATTGACGTCATCAGAATGCCGTGTGATCAAAGTTTGATGCTCTAAAACTCTTTAAACCCCAAGATGCCACCGTTCCTAACTGATTTCGTGGTATATACCTTTGGTATATACATAACGTTTGCATGCTCTTTCCGATGGTGTCATTAGTTTTTCAAAACAACGAATACCAAATTAGTCGATTATATCAGCACGTGACCGCCGATTACCTCTGGCTAACGTAACCGCTGTATGATGGGGGAGAAAAATAATCCCTGATGGGTACGGGTGTGGGATGGTAAAATCTCACCCTCGGGACAAGATATTTGGTCCTGGCACTCGGCAAGCCTCGTGTCTGGCCCAAATATCTTGCCCTCGGGTGAGATTTTCCCATCCCACACCCGTACCCATCAGGGATTATAATAATCTTCTTGAAGAATTAAAAAAACGATTAAGCAAGAGAAACAGTTTAAGTAACAAAGAACTGTTTTGATAAGAATCAGATTAAATGGATAAACCATTAATTCAGTTGACCATAACCCATCACGATTGTGAGTGTTGGCAATGGGTTTAACCCTTTACCCAACGAATCGCCCGCATCCGCCCGCGTAATATACAAATTCAGTAGTTGAAAAAATAATATGAACTTTGGTAAAACCAAGAAGCGGCGCAACTCACAGTGTTTTTCAAATTATAATGACATAAACTTAATAAAATTTAAAACAGTGTTTAAGGGGTCGTCCAACAAAACATTTTGCGTTGTGAACTAATGCATGTACATGCTGTCTAGTAGATTTATTTCCCCCTAAAAACATATCAGACCTACAATATAATATGAAATTTAGGCAAACCTAAAAGCGAGCGAAAGTGATGCATTAGGCCTAATGTGCTGCGGGCCTACATTTACTGGTAAAGAATAGGGGACCAACCAAATTTCGAGATAACTACTTTTATCTGCGTTTTGATTGGAAGATATTTTCCAATCCTCTGATTGAAAGATAATTTTATCATTGCTTTGATTGGAAGATATATTTATGGCGTTGTTGTTTTCCGCAATTTATCCGATAAGTTACGGAAATTGCTGCGTTCATTTTTATTTTTTCACAAATAGCGTGTAGCATTTATTGTTACTATTACCAATGTTTAGTAGCCACTACAAGAAAATACAACAGTGATGTGCAAAAAATGGACGATGATAATATTCCAATGCAGTTTTACTGAAAAGGCCATCTTTAAAATAATAAGACTGAGTATCATAAATGTAGTTTCATGATTCGGACCAGATTTTTATATAGGACGTTTCGCACCCAGATCTATGGACGATTCTGACCATATTTCTGGCCGATTCGGACCAGACTATTGGATGATTCGGTCCATGTTTGTGGACGATTTGGACCAGGTTTCTGGGAGATTTGCCCAACAGACACACAAACTACACAAGCCAGCACAGACATACACACTTCACAAGACAGCACAGACTTGTCGTTTGAAGTAAATAGGCCTAGAGCTTTATGTGCCAATTTCAATAAGCCGTTTTCATTAATTTCACTGAAAAAAATACCGACGTACCGGTATTGTTTGTAGTTATCACAACAGATAATTCTGAGAGTAATTATGAAACTGCTAATCCTGTGCTTCTGGATTTTTGCAATACATTTTGGGTCCGCATACCGAATTTGGTCAAAATCGGCCCAGTAGTTAGCCCGTTGCTAAGGGGGAGCTCTGGTTGCTAATGACGTCACGTGGCGTCAACATTGACCTATCTGTTTTCATTTGCAATGCATTTTGGGTCCGTATTCCGAATTTGGTCAAAATCGGCCCATTAGTTAGCCCGTTGCTAAGGGGGCACTCTGGTTGCTAGGGAAATCAAAAGACGTAAACTTCGATCTGTCTGTTTTCATTTGCAATGCATTTTGGGTCCGTATACCGAATTTGGTCAAAATCGGCCCAGTAGTTAGCCCGTTGCTAAGTGGGCGCTTTGGTTGCTAGGGAAGTCACGTGACGTCATCACTGATCTATCTGTTTTCATTTTCAAAGCATTCTGGGACCGTATACCGAATTTGGTCAAAATCGGCCCAGTAGTTAGCCCGTTGCTAAGGGCGCGCTGTGGTTGCGAGAGAAGTCCCGAGACGTCAACATTGATATGTATTTTTATTTGCATTGCATTTTGGGTCCGTATACCGAATTTGGTCAAAATCGGACCAGTAGTTAGCTCGTTGCTAGGGGGCTCTATGGTTGCTAGGGAAGTCACGCGACGACACCATTGACCTGTCTGTATCGTTTGCAATGCATTTTGGGTCCATATACCGAATTTGGTCAAAATCGGCCCAGTAGTTAGCCCGTTGCTAAGGGGGCGCTCTGATTTCTAGGGAAGTCACGTGACGTCATCATTGATTTATCTGTTTTCATTTGCTATGCATTCTGGATCCGTATACCTAATTTGGTCCAAATCGGCCCAGTAGTTAGTCGGTTGCTAAGGACGCGCTCTGGTTGCTAGGGAAGTCACGAGACGTCAACATTGATATGTCTGTTTTCATTTGCAATGCATTTTGGGTCCGTATACCGAATTTGGTCAAAATCGGACCAGTAGTTAGCCCGTTGCTAAGGGGGCGCTCTGGTTGCTAGGGAGGTCACGCGACGACACCATTGACCTGTCTGTTTCGTTTGTAATGCATTTTGGGTCCGTATACCGAATTTGGTCAAAATCGGCCCAGTAGTTAGTCCGTTGCTAAGGGGGCGCTCTGGTTGCTAGGGAAGTCAGTGACGTCATCATTGATCAATCTGTTTTCATTTACAATGCATTCTGGGTCCGTATACCGAATTTGGTCCAAATCGGCCCAGTAGTTATCCCGTTGCTAAGGGCGCCCTCTGGTTGCTAGGGAAGTCACGAGACGTCAACATTGATATGTCTGTTTTTATTTGCAATGCATTTTGGGTTCGTATACCGAATTTGGTCAAAATCGGACTAGTAGTTAGTCCGTTGCTAAGGGGGTGCTCTGGTTGCTAGGGAGGTCACGCGACGACACCATTGACCTGTCTGTTTCATTTGCAATGCATTCTGGATCCGTATACCGAATTTGGTCCAAATCGGCCCAGTAGTTAGCCGGTTGCCAAGGACGCGCTCTGGTTGCTAGGGAAGTCACGAGACGTCAACATTGATATGTCTGTTTTATTTGCAATGCATTTTGGGTTCGTATACCGAATTTGGTCAAAATCGGCCAGTAGTTAGCCGGTTGCTAAGGGACGAGGTGGCTGCTAGGGAAGTCATGCGACGACACCATTGACCTGTCTGTTTTCGGTTCACTTTGTTCCAATAACACGCAGTGTTGGTTTGAAGTGAACAGCGTTTTGCAAATGCAAAATAGATAAATCACGTGACAGAATACTCCGCAGAATCGAACAACAGCGGGATCCCAACAGCCAGCCAGCAGACGATGAAATCTAATGTGCACATATGGGAACATTTAGCTTTTCGACAATTTCTGTCATTTAGTCAGCAAAGCAAACGACAGTTGAGTTTGTTTGGAAAAACGTTAATTTTAAAAAGCATGTTCAATAAATTATTCACAGTCTGCATGGAATGATCTAAGGAGAAATCTCGCATTACACCGTTCGCTTTTTAGGGGGCGTCATTCGATTTGTTCGCTTCTGAAAACGAGAGCTGGGGTTCCCCATGTTTTTACTTCCGGTTTCCGGTTTAGATTGGATGGCATAGCATTCCTTGGTTTTTCCAACTTCACGTACACGTTGTCTATTAGGCTTGCTTCAAAGCAGCCCTTCGGGCTGCTTTTGCGCGCTATTATTTTTCAAAAAATTTCATCAAAGCCATATCATGTGACCCCTCGTTGGAACGAGCTCGTCGAGCTCGTTCCAACGAGGGGTCACATGATATGGTTTTATTGAAAATGTTATTTAAAATAATAAATTTTGATATCGTCTGCGTTGGGTAAAGGGTTAAGGCCTGAATCCTGTTTCGCCTTTGTCGCGCGAGACAGCGATTTCATCAAAAACGACTCACTGGAATAATAAACTACAAATCCTTTACGACCCACTAAAAATATACCTTCCGTGTCATATATTGGTGGCAAATGGTGTATTTCTGGTGTTAACCTTTTACCCAACGTAACGGCCAAAACCGGACGGCGCTATTCTCAAAAATCGCCAATTAATTTTCATTAAATTTTCATTTTTTGTCTCAAAAACTTAGGTAATGACCCCTCTTTGGAACGGGCTCGTCGAGCTCGTTCCAATGAGGGAGCATAACCTATGTTTTGGAGGCACAAAATGAAACAAATTAGTTATTCAAGAATTGTGTTTGCAAATGTCGTCTGCTCTTCATGTCAGATAAAGGTTTAAACGATGTTTGGTGTAATTGGCATCATTGGCACACGACAGTGCAAACAATGGTAGTCGTTAGCAAGGGCGTCTCAACTTCTTACTTACTTAACACATACCATACTACACATATTGGTCTTGCACGGCCCCGAATGGGCGTAAACCGCCTGGAAATCAGGAGTCCAACACCTAAACCGCTAGACCATTGAACACCTTCAAAAACAATGGCAGGAATCGATCTTTTTAGATGATGTTTCTCATGATTACTTGATTCACTTTCCTTACGGCTGCTGCATAATAATAATAACACTTTGGCCAGCCGCTGATTTGTCGCGGTTCTCGGACGAGAAGGCCTTGCTTACCCATGTACTCCCGACTGCCTCCCTATTCCCACGCTTCTCCTCTCCTCCCAACACTCGGTGACGAACTGCTTGATGACATCCCTTGACCCATTCTTCCCAGTCTCTCCGATTAGCATGTTGACCCTCTCCTTTGAGTCTCCTCCTAACCACATGTCCTTCATTCTCCCATCCCACTTCCCCATTATACTCCCAGTGAATCTTATTCTTTTAGACTGGTACTTTGGGCATTCTAGAAGAAAGTGTTCCAGGGTCTCTACCATGCCCAAATTACACATCTGGCACCCCCTTTCACTGTCTTTCTCAATTTTTCCCCTCAGCTCCAGGGATCGCGACCTCATCTTGAACAACAGTGACCCCCCCCCCCCCCCAAAGGTGCCATCAAGGTACTCTTCAAAACCTGGCTTCTCTTTATCACGCAGGCCACCCAAAGACCTCTTTGATTTGACCCCCTTTCATGAAAGTGTAAAACGCGCAGGCGACATTACGATGTAAGTGTTGTGGTTGTCTTCAGGTGAAGACTGATACGGATCTGTGTGTGTATGTGGAATCGTTTCTGGCGAATCTATAGCTCAGATCCAATCCACACATAAATGTCCTACTGGAAAATATTATTCGGGATGAAACCCCTGCACAACAACTATTAGTTACGCCACTGCTTTATAGTGCTGACGGAAGATTCTTGTGCTACTCAACCTGGTAAAATGTTATTCATATGTTATTCATACCTTTTGCGCATAAGCCATTCATGCAATTTCCCGGACATGCGCTACATCGGGTGTTTCCGAGTTTGAAAGGTGGTTGCCCCAAAAAATTACTGAAAGCAGAAAAATAGTTTAAATCAACAAATATAAAAGCTTTGAGCTTCACTTCAACATCTCAAATAAGACGAACAAATAATATATGTGACCTTGTGCGATGTTGTGTTCAAAATCAGAGTGGGCCGACAGGTGTCATTTTTGTTTATTCCTTTTGGCAGTTTATCACAAAATCTCCATAAAGGAGCTCATTACAACACGCCTTATACTGGAATGACGTGAGAGGCAAATCCGACGTGATAACGTAGTGAGTGAGTAGATTTCGGGAGTGGAATTTAATCCTTTCTTATTTTTGATTAACTGTCTACCTAATACAAAAGACAAGACGACATTTGAAGAGCAGATTTCCTGAATAACTGAATAGTTTCATTTTTTGTCTCAAAAACATAGCTGATCGCTTATGACGATCCATTGGAACTAGCACGAAGAGGGGTCGTAAGCTATGTTTTTGAGGCAAAAATTTAAAAAAAAAGAAAATTTAGCTGACGATTTGTGTGAACACCGTCGGACAACTTCAGTCGATACGGTAGCTAAAATGCTAAATTGCACATTATGCAATAAGAAGAATGTCAGATTCGTCTCAATTTGACATGGAATTTCTGAACTAAACTTGATTTGAATGAACATCTGTAAGCTTTGGCTCAGATCGATTGTAATGAACTCGGTACAGAATATTTCGTATGGAATCGCAACTCATAAGAGATCGTATTTTTAGTTAATTCGATGTAGACTCACCTTCGAGGTAAATGAAAAAGAAACAAATATGGAACCTTAACACCCCAGACCCCCTTCCTAACCTAAGGACCATATCTGGCCAGCGATAAACACAAAAATCGCTACATGCACATTTTATTATTTTTCAATCTTCGCCTCCCAATATACAGTACGTGGAGAGTGTATTATCACTAAATCACCCACAGAGTGGAGATTCCACCCGAGGAATAATTGCATATTTGTTGCAAAGCATAACCGGCACCAGCAAAGTTTCAGCCAATGGACCTCCGGGTTAAACCCGGAGGTCCATTGGCTGAAACATTGCTTGTGTTTTTTGTCGATATGTACAAAATTTGAAAGTTATGGTTTGGGTGATAACTCCACTCCGCGGGTTATTTAGTTACAATCCACTCTTCACGTTCTGTATTGTTTTTAACCTTTTTTGGAACGCACTCATTGAGCACGTTCCAACAAGGGATCATAAGCTGTGTGTTGGAGGTCACAAAAAATGAGAATTAAAAGTTAATCATCATGGCAGCACGGAGTATGGACAGTCACACCTCCAATTTATATACTGCCCAGCAGCAGATTGCTATACACAAATCTGCCGGGTCGATGGTGAGTACCTGTTGAATGCGACACAGGTACTCGCCATCGATCATTTGATTTGATAAAAAAAAGTCGAGAGAAAATACACCCTGGGTATTTTCTCTCATCATTTTGTTACATCAAATAATAGTTAGTGACTGCCTGTAGAAATGCAAAGCGTGTGGGCTCTTCTTGTAATGAATTTTCTGTAATGTTGTGATGTCTGCTCTTCTATTTTTTAATTAATGTCGGGAATATTTTTCAGTAGTTTGAGATTCTCTCGGTATGGTAAATCGGTATTGACTTGATACGATATTGAACGGTATTTACAGTACACTGCCCATCTCTAACTAAACATTAGGCCGTATTGCTCAAGACATGAAAAAAAGTTAAAAAGCAATTACTTTTGGTTAGGCCACACAAAGCAGATCTTTTGTTTCTCATGCTATGTTTGTAAAATTGCATGTAGGCGGGCGATTTTTTATTTTATTTTTTTTTTTATTTTTGTAATTATTTCTTTGCCATCAAAAGTTCATGTTCTTGGTTTGTATGATTTTGGCCTCATAATCTACGTAATAGCATGGCGGTAGTGTATTTTGTCCCCAAAGCACTGCAAAGCCTTCTTGCACTCAAAGGACATTTTTTTTCAATTTTATTAACTTGATTAACATATCAGACAAAAATCATTTAATTTATGTTTTTTTAAGTTTGCATTGGAAAATTCAACACAGATTTTTAATTTTTAGGCCTTATTCAAGAATTTTATTTGCAAGTATCGCCCTTTATCGTGTTAGTTATGGGGTTATCGTTGTAAAAACAAGAGAAAATGACAAAACAAAAACCGTTTTTCCTTTCGCATTATTTTCTTACACAAACATGTTAAGGCAATCCTCATATTAAATGGAAACTAGATCTTTGTGTGGTTGTGTTTTTGGTGTTAAATGCTGTTATGCAATACGCTGTTGGAAAGGGTTGCTGGAGACTTATCAATTACTTTATCACATAGCAGAAAATCGTCGGTTCTACGAAAGAGGCTCGAGATATAGAGCTAGGAGGTTATTGTGTTTCTGATTCGGTTTCGAATAGGTTTCAGGAAACAAAACCTCGGTTTCGGTTTGTTTTTTCTATGTGTTAAGAACATGTAATAAATAACACTCAAGCCTCGTGTTCAGGGAAAAAAGTCCACAATAGGTCCACTCCCCACAGAAATACCTACATGTAGGTATGATCACTGGGTTCGGCCTAACTTTCCTTTAACCCTTTACCTAACGTGAAAAGCAGACGACACTTGCAAAAAAAATTCTTGAATAACTAATATTTTTCATTTTTTGTCTCAAAAACATAGGTTATGACCCCTCGTTGGAACGAGCTCGTCGAGCTCGTTCCAACGAGGGGTCATAACCTATGTTTTTGAGACAAAAAATGAAAAAAATAGTGAAAATTAATTGGCGATTTTTGAGAATAGCGCTGGCCGGTTTTGGCCGTTACGTTGGGTAAAGGGATAAACCCTAGTGGCCGCTTTTCCCGCCAGGAACATGATACACCATAACGTCAATAGATGGGATGGTTCTTCAGTACATATTGTGGTAGACCAATCAATATTGAAAATATTGTTTCGTCTACCTCAAATAATGAATATGGACTCTTCTAATTGCTACCATTCATTCAAAAACATATTTAGCGATGCAATCAACACAGCCACGATCGCGAAAAATACCGCCCACTGAGTTCATCAAAACGTCATCTGCAATGCTTAGAAATTGCAGATGACGTCTTGATGCACTAAAGGAACGATATGAAAATCTTTGTGGCCCATGTCCACAAACACACAAAGAAATGCATTTACAAAGGAAACTTAAAGTTTCCATTGATTTGTCAAGTAGAAACTATTTACATTTTTGTTTCATCTTTTCAGTGTATATTGCTGAAGGATATCGTCAGTTCTGGGTTACAATTTTCCAAGGATGTGGCAAGTGGAAACTATCTATATTTTTGTTTCATCTGTTCAATTTAGTACACATCCATTCAGCTTCAAACCCTTGCATTTGATGGAATAGCCGCTATGACAAAAGTGATTCTGTATTCAATGGGTGATGTACAAGCCGGAACTTTTTTCCCAGCACCGTTCAAACTAGTTCCTTTCTCATCGAGTCATTAGTTACGCTTCGAAAAGCTTCCAAATTTCGTTATACAATATTATTATCGACAGTCTGTCGCATAGTGTGAAAATGAAAACGTCCAAAGCAAAATAAAGTCGGTTCACAAAATATTAGTTAACTAAAAATGAGTTAATATTTTTTAAAAACCCAATCATTTCCAACCAGAACATTAACCCAGTTCCGTGGTCGTCCCGTTTTGTGGATCCGTTATATCTAAATTGGTCAACTTTATTTCGGTAAATCTTCGTACATCTTGACATGCTTCAAACTTCTTTTAAAAATGTTTCTCCCACTGTTTTGTAAATCTGCACAAATTTGTACTTATATTTGTACTAACAGTAATAGCCACCAAATGGTTAGGCGTGAATGGGCACCAGCCGAAGAGAAACAGCGATACGAATTTCAACAAACACTGGTTCCGAAAAGGTTGTTTTGATTTTTTATCGATCCATTTGATCAATATTCGTTGGAACGGCGTAATCATATTTCGCTCGAGCCTATGGCTCTCGGGAAGTATGACTACGCCATTCCAACTCGTCATGTAAAACACCCACCGATTCAAACACACATCGCGTTCTGTCTATGAAAATTCCTGAAAGATATCGTCAGTTCTGGGTTACAATAGCCAAAATATTGGAAAAATACCCCTTGTGGTTTTGTTCGCAACATTAATTTTAATGGAGCAGAAAATGGGCCTGTTTATCCAATCGATGAAAAGTATGGCGTTTGAGTACTCGAGCTGCACCCAGAGCCTTGAAATTTCCTCAGAGGAGATCGGAAAATTATGAGTGGGTTTGAAATCAGTTGGACCGAGTTCACGTTTTTGTATAAAGTCACCAAACAGGACCAAGGTCACATTGAAACGAAGTCACAGGTCTCAGGTCAGGGTCCATTACCTCAAACATTTCAAACATTACTTGTACGTCCTTCGTTTCCCTCGTTGGTCAACCTGGAGGTGAATTGACTGGGACTTTTCTCGTGAGTTTCAAGGGTCAGCGCTCAAGTCACCACTGCCCACCAGTCCAAGACTGTATTTCAACGTCGTTGTTACCTGGAACCAATCCACCCCTTGAATAGTGCATCGTCCAATTTTTGATTAAATCGTCCAAAATATTTCAATTGTTCGGAAAAGTAAACCTACCATCTGCTTTTCCGGCCAGTTGAAACATTTCAGATCAAATATTTAATGACATTATCATTTCACTGGAGTGAGAGGATTTATGCTTATGCTAGATAGTTTCACTAATGGTGTTAACATCTTGATGTTTGCAAGGTAAATTAAATACTTATTGACGGGAACATCGAAAACTGGAGCACAAAAGAACGTATTATATCTTTGTGGGTGAAGAGACATCACATTGTATCAACAGTCGTCTGCGCGAAATGAAAAATGGGCAAATAAACAGGCAATAAAAGCGTCGAATTCCGAACAGAATTAGACAGGTGACCCGAAAGCTCGGGCTATTGTGTGAGTGGAAACACCAATCCACGCGCATCTTGTTGAGATGCAGCATGCACGTGTTTGTACGTGGTATACAGGCTACAAGTATTAACGTCAGCGAAAATGTAATACAAACTGAATACCAACACCAAAAACTTAATTACAGAAATGCTTACCCCGCAGTATAATAATTACACACGTACAGGCTTCTCCATCTATTACTACAGTTAGCATAGCCACACCCAACTCGTGACACGTGGAAGTCAACCATCTGTGTATGCAAAAAAAGTAACAACAAAAATATATTTTTATGTCCCACTGTTTTTGTTTTCATAAACTCATTAGTTTGGATATTCCAAACGGTTTAATTGTAAGCTGATATTGCCGCGTGAATTAAAGCAGTGAATGCCTATGTGTTAGCAAATATGTTTACGTTGTGTGTAGAGATATCCGGCTACAGTACATCGCATCGTGGATACAGTAACCACATAATACATCTAACGCCATACCAGATTGGAGAAGCTGGGTATTTTACGACTATAGCAAGACATATCGTCTCCTGAGTTCCATTGTGTTCTCTGTGCCTTCTGGCACATAGAACTCATTGGAACGCAGGGGACGATATGGTTAACTATTCACTTCTTTATTTATTAGATATGAATTTCTGTCCTAGAATTGTTTATTACGGAGTTCAGCGGATATGACTTCAAACTCCCTTGACAAGACATCGATCTTTGCTGATGTGAATCAATTCAGAGTTGTCTACCTGTAGTAGGCGAACCAATTTGTTGACATCAAACTTATTTACCGTTATTCGCAGATTAACGGAGTTCCCACGGGGTCTTTTTAGGTATTTAAAGCCTGATAACGTCAATCGGGAAGATTGGCGTTATCAGGCATAAGGACTCCCGTTGGAACTCTAGGAAGTGAAACGGTGTTTTTACTGTGGTGAACAAGCCCTAATTTATTGGTAAAATAGGACTCATTCACCAATGCTTGAGGTGGAAATGGGCAACATGGGTATAAATGATTGACTGAACTTGACTGTATCTCCATGTTGCGGTCACGATTAGCCATTGTGCAGAAGTATGTGACCTTAAACACAAATAAATAAAATAAACCAATCGGGCATAAGAGGTAGTTTGAAGCTGAAGTGTTGCAAGATGGGGAATTAATGATGACCAAAAGTAAAGATTATGTGGATGAAGAGCGAAGAGAAGAAAGCTGTAAATAAAATTTTCTAATTATTTGTTTTGGTTCAATAAGAAGGAGGTTATTACCTGGTTAGTTTCATATCGGCCGAGATATCAGCCATCGGTAGCTTCACCGACTGATATGAAGTTACCTCGGGCTAATATTCTGGCCGATATGAAAGCTACGAAGTAAAAACCTCTAAATATTACCTGCTTTGTTGACAAAACTGAACACATTGGGGCCATTTCCAATAATGTGCCTTCTATCTGACAACAACAACAACAACAACACATACTACTTTTCTGCTTACTGAAACTATTCCATAAACCAATATTGCTACTACTGCTACTACCGCTACCACTACCACTACTACTACAACTACTTACTACTGCACCTGCTACTATTACTACTACTACTGCTACTACTACTACTACTATTACTACTACTACTACTACTACTGCGTTTTCAAGAAATAGCTGACAGAAATGTATGAATATCGTTACATTATTACAATGTACAATACACCCTGTCGTGTATGTTTGTACGCTGTCACTATGTTGATAAGCAGAGGATTTTATACTCCTATCTTACAACAACAATAAAACCTACTACTTCTCTACTTACTGAAACTACTGCTACTACAACTACTACTTCTACTACTGTTATCTTCACTAGTACTACTAATTATATTATCAGATTTGTCTTCAGCTAGTACTACAACTACTACCGCTATTGATATTACTTCTGCTACTACTACTACTGCTGCCACTACTGCCTCTACCTGAGGAACGCGGTGGCTCAGTAGGTAGAGGTGCAGGCTGCAAGCCGAGAGGTCCTCGGTTCGAATCCCACCTACGGCAACCGCGTTGTGTCCTCGAGCAAGACACTTCACCCCCATTGCCTACGTGGGGCACGGTGGCGTTGTGTACTAAAGCGCACTGCAAGTCGATGGTGCACCTGTCTTCAACCAATGCTAACCCTGCTTGCGTGGTGTTAGTATGTTGCGGCTGACAGTTGCTCGCCTTTGTTCGGTGGTTCTCTCCGGGTACACCGGCTTCGTCCACCCGAAAAACTGTCGTAGTCTCCTACAACTACTTCTACTACTGCTGCAACTCCAACTGTTTCTACAACTACTATTACTACTACTGCTACTATACCACCGCTACTATTACTACTACTACTACTACTACTAATATGCCAGTACTACTACTACTATACCACTACTACTACTACTGCTACTGCCGCTACTGCTACTACTACTACTACTACTATATCACTGCTACTACTACTACTACTACTACTGCTACTACTACTACTACTACTACTACTGCTACTATAGCCCTACTACTACTACTACTGCTACTGCCGCGACTGCAACTACTACTACTACTATACCACAACTACTACTACTACTACTACTACTACTACTATATCACGACTACTACTACTACTGCTACTGCCGCCGCTACTGCTGCTTCTACTACTACTACTACTAATACTGCTGCTACTTCTTCTTCTTCTACTGCTGCCGCTGCCACTACTACTACAACAACAGTAAACTGGGTTACAGCGAAGTCAAGTTGACCGCCGAAATGACTTCGCTATAACTGATATTCGCTGTATCCGTATAACGAAATGACTCGCTACATCCAGTTCTCTACACATGTGCATTGATGTGATTAGAATTAAGGCTAAGTTACTTGTTCAGCGTGTTATTCTGATATGCAAAATATGATATATATATATGTATACAAAATATCGCAATCTGAAAAGATATTTATATTACATATGTCATTTTTTAAAAAAAAAAACTTAATGTTGACAGACGCTCAGTGGTGTTTTTCACCGCATTTTTTACATTAAATAAATGTCTAAATGTAGATTCTTTTATTTTGTTTTGTCCCTCAACATATTCTCGAATTGTTGTGAATGCTTCCAGTGCTGCTTGGTTGGTGGGCAAGGATTCACAAATGTCTTCTTCCCTGTCAGTTACAACATAACTGGCAGCTGCGTCTTTGGTAAGATTTCAAAGTCTGCCGCAATCAGTTTCATTGGATGATCACCTTTTCATATAGTTTTAATGATTTCGTATTTAGTTTCGAGAGTAAATGCCTTTCGTTTTCGAGTTTACCTCATGTTTGATTGCACTAAACGTTACGATATTTTGAACTGACCGCTAGCAAGATTAATGGTTTCGCGCGCCGAAGGCGTCCAGGGATGATGTGAGGCAAGCCTCTTTCGAACCTCTTTTTGTACATTAAGCATTTTGCAACATGTCGGGCGCGTTAAAGGAGTAAAGAGGCCGGGTCGTGTTAGTGGCGTCTGTTCTTTTTGCCCCTTTTCTTGTTTTTCCGAGTGAGTGCGCCTGTTATGTATTTATGGAATTCCTGGTCCCTGATCTTTTGGGCTTCTAGGGCTTCGCCTGGAACAGAACAGAATTTTATTCGAAGACAGCAATTACATACAATTATAACGAATACAATACGATACATATAGTTATTAGCATCTTCAGAGGCGACAAGGCCTTGTTTGGTCGCTTCCCAGAAAAAAAAATAAACAAAACAAAACAAAAAGATGAGTAAAACTGTTTAGATCCTGATAAATTCAAATAGTTGTAATATTTTTTTGATAGGATATATATAAGACTCTAATGATACGCTATTAATTTGAGCGGTCACGGTACAGTGCATGCATGATTATAGGGAGGAACTTGGGTTTAAAACATAGACATTGAGCGAATAACACAGACATTGAGTAAATGGAACAAGTAATTTGTTTTTCAGCCATTTATTTATTTATTTATTGATGTTTAAGGTCACATATTTATGCACAATGGCTAATCATAACGTGACAGTTTTACGGGTGGAGGAAGCCGGAGTACCCGGAGAGAACCACCGAGCAACGACGAGCAGCTGCCAGCTCCCCAACATCGTAACTCCGCACTGCAGCACAAGCAGGGTTAGATTGGTTGAAGACATGCGTACCATCGACGTGCAGTACGCCTTAGTACACGGCGTCATCGTGCCCCCACGCGGGCAATGGAGATGAAGTGTCTTGCCCAAGGACACAACGCGGTTGCCGCAGGTGGGATTCGAACCGAGGACCTCTCGGCTTGCAGCCTGCACCTCTACCAACTGAGCCACCGCGCTCCCTATTTGAGCCATTAACTCCTCCACATGCAGCACACCCACATATATACACCCATGTATATATATGTATATATACAGCACGTGGAGAGTGTATTATCACTAAATCACCCGCAGAGTGGAGACTCCACCCGAGGAATAATTGCATATTTGTTGCAAAGCAGAACCAGCAAAGGTTCAGCCAATGGACCTCCGGGTTAAACCCGGAGGTCCATTGGCTGAAACATTGCTTGTGTTTTTTGTCGATATGTACAAAATTTGAAAGTTATAGCTTGGGTGATAACTCCACTCCGCGGGTGATTTAGTTACAATCCACTCTCCACGTACTGTACAGAGATATGTCCATGTATACATACATGTATACATACACACATCACACACACGTGTATTATATACTTACACATACATATACTTAATGATCCATCTTGTTGGGCGTTATGTTTGGTGTGGAGGTCACCGGCTGCTGTAAAGGAGACTTTGTCGGGCAGATAGCATCATTAGGGAAACACAGGACAATCTGCATAAGGTTAACTCCTTATATATATATTGTCGGTTTCTGCAATCTAAGCAGTGCGGATTGCTGCATACGACAGACGTTTGATACGCACCTGCAAGTTTGACGTAAAGTCTTTTCTTGAATAACTATCTGAGGTGTACATGTTTTAGTTGATTGTCGAGTTGGCTGGTAATTTATGTTTTGGCAGGTTTGCACTGAAATTTGTTCGTGGTTTGTCACGATAAATTTGAGTTTATCTAGACTGTCGAGTATTAGTAACGCACGATTCAATCTTGAAGATGTCGGTAAACGACTTGGGTAGATATCTATTTATCAAGTCAAGCATAAAGAGTGTGGATCGCACTGTGTGAAGATCATCTATTTTTAAAATACTGGACTTTCGGAATAAAGGGTCGGTGTGACAGTTGTACTTGTCATGATTAAAAAAGCGAATTGCACGTTTTTGGAGTGTGAGTAATTTTTTGCATGCTGAGGATTCTCCCCATACTTCGATTACGTACAGGATGTGGCTATGGATTGGAGAGAAGTAAAGATACTGTTGGAGTTTTTCTTTGGATGCACACTTTTCCCAATGGTCTTGTGTGAATTTTCTATATTGGCTGATGGTACCGATGAAGTCAATTTTGAGAGATCCTTAGACGTCGATGTCGCGCACGTCCAGGGCATCATTGAATTCGGCGGATAGTATGTCTTCCTCTGGGCTGTCGTCGCTTCCCTCGTTTGAGCCCGGGCTTGATTGGACCGAGCTGATGGGAGATCCAGGTTTGGATTTGGTAACCTCCATCTCCTCCACCTTTCCGCCTATCGACCTCTTCGGTGAGGTGGGGGTTGGCGTGGGAGTGTAAGGTGTGGTGATTTGATGGTTGACACCTTCCCCTCTTCCAGTTTCTCTGTCTCTGTTCTTCTCCTCTCAAGCCGAGCTTCCAAGCGTCGGGCGTCCCTGCGGTTGGTTGGTGGACTCTTAATTATGGTTTTCCTTCCAGGATCCTTCGGGTGAGGTCTAGTGCGAGGGGGGGGGGCTCCTTTCACTAAAGGTGCTACCTCTCCTCGAATGAGGTGTGGTGGTGGTACCCTCCACTGCGTCAAATGGACACTCTTGCCTTCCATCTGGAAAGTCCAGTGGATAGGACAAGAGACGTCCAGAGCTGGCAAACCTTCTTAAGTTTAAGTTTAAGGACCGATCCACGGTAGACTTGGAATGTTGTGCCCCTCCAATTCCATCGAGCGCTGCTCGAGAATATATAAACATCGTCAGTTTTTGACACAAAAACATAGCTTATGGCTCCTTCACCAGGACGAGCCAGGGGAAGAGCAAAAATTGAAATAAATGATGAACCTGAAATAAAACGTGAGAAACCCCATGCGCTACGATTGCAGTGTTCTGCATGTATATCATTTATTCACAAATACTTTTCCAAGAACTCTTCTGCTTGTTTTTAACTGGTGGAGTGTTAAATTATTTTGCGTCGCCCCTGTCACAATGACTGGTCCTTCTTAGTTAAATAAAAACTCCCGCCGTAGTGGAAAGAACGAGAAGAAATTTCAGTAAACGAACTCGAAGGTCCATCTAATAAAATTGTCTTGCACTTCACGTCGAATCTTCTAACCAGATTTTGAACGTTTAAGGTTGGCAAAGTCCTTGCGCTTTGAGACGCTCAAATCCGTGTACTGTAACCCATTGCGTGCTATATTTAAGCCCTTCAGCTTCCATGTAAAAGCGTTTTAAATGGTATGGTGTTTCATCTTGCTTTCTCCAAGTACTAACAAGTTTTAGTTCACGTCAAGCAGGTACAGCTCAGTTAATTTTGGAAGGATCCAATTGAGTTAACTGTTCACAAATGTAGGTGTGTAGGGACTATGGAAATTTAGCATTTAACATTCAATATTGGAGACACGGTGGCGTTGAGGTAACCGGTTCTTGTCAGGTCACCGAAGTTGAGCAACGTCGAGCCCGGTTAGTCCCTGGGTGGGTGACCGTGTGAGCGATCGTTTCGGACTCCCGCGTTCTGTCCTTGGGCAAGGCACTTAATCCCGATTGTCAACATGGGGGCACGATGGCGCCGTGTACTAAGGTATACTGCACGTCGATGGTGCACATGTCTTCAACCAAGCTAACCCTGCCTGTGCTGCAGTGCGGAGTTACGATGTTGGGGAACAGGCAGCTGCTCGTCGTTGCTCGGTGGTTCTCTCCGGGAACTCCGGCTTCCTCCACCCGTAAAACTGTCACCGACACGATATGACCTTGGCTGTTAAAGTGTCATTAAACCTTAATAATAAATAAATATAAACGTTCAATATTATTATCTTCCAGTGGTTTAAGGGTGGGATGAGAAAATTCTCACACACGCACCTTGCCGACTGTTTGCGTCAAATACTTTCCACCCCCGCGTGGGATTTCACCCTCATCTCCTTTCGCCGCTCGAGGGCAAGCTTTCTTCCCTCACGCTTCACACACTTCATCGAATGATGAATTTATCGGAATAAAAACATGGCTCCTGCGATAAAAATGACTGTTTTGCTGATTAATTGTAGAAAAAAAGTTAATTACATAGTTGGAAACAGCATCGAAAACTTTCGTAAAGGTCATTTAACTGGATGAGAGCTAGAAGCCACACTCAGGGCTTTCAAACAAATGAGGGACTAGAGCAAAACCCACCATTTTCCTTGCTCGTGATTCATATTCAGTCAAATGCAAATAATATTTTGTTCAAGTAAATTTGTTTTATCACAAAATATTGTAGATTGCCTGTGGGTACTCTCCAATAATTTGTAATAAAACAAATTTGAAATAAATATTCAGACCACCAAACATAATCTAGCCCTCAACCAGTTAACAAAGGTTGACACTACGAAAACAAGCGTCTGCTCACGAAAGCGGCATGTTAGCCATCTGCACACTGACGTCAAAATGGCGACGTTTTCAGCAGCAAATTTTCCTATAATGCAGTTTGAAATTTAACCAAATATGCCTTGTTTGACAGAGCCCAGGGGGCTCTGTCAAACAAGATGTATTTGGTTAAATACATAGTTAAACAACAGAAAAAATAGAGTTTTTGGAGAAAATTCTTTTGCACCGGCAGAGTGGTGGGTGTTAATATATCACATAGAGTTGAGTATTATAGCTGGCATTGCGGTGATGTCACTCTTTAAAATATTGATTTCGAAGACAAAATATATGGGGAGTGGTCGGGGAAAAGTCAATCTCGAGTTGTGTTGGGGTGGAGTGGTTGGATGTGCAAATTGATGCAACGCATGGCGCCATGTTCGTTTGCAAAATGCAAACCATGAGGAAATACTCAGGCTATCATCAGACCTTTAAATTCTTCCCATATAACGACGGTATAAACGCTGCGCCCAAATAAAATAATTTCGTATAAATTATGCGGAGTTTGAAACTTTTTCAAAAGTTTTTCTGAATGTCGGCAATATATAGTTTGGCCAGGTTTCCCTGGTGCTTGCAATACAGCTTAGCGCTTACCTTTGAATCAAACAATGCAACATATAAATGATTTTTTTTAAAAAACCCACAGTATTCACCATAGAAAAGCAATCAGCGTCGACAGCGTCGTTAACGACATTGTCGACGCCGATTGCTTTTCTTTGGCAAATTCTTTTTGATCATGCACTTAAAGCTGGAGATCTATTATATTCATGTTTGTGGCATTTTCTATTAAACATCATGCGTAATTTACATTCAAATAAGACTTTGGCTCTACACTGCGAAACTAAGAAGCCGTCTCGAGTAAACTTACGTCACGGGGTGGTGGGAACCAGTGTTAATGATGAAGACCTATAACAAGGGGTTGTAAATTATCATTTTAAGAGGGGAACCTGGAACCTGTAACAGACGCCACGATGAAGAAAATACCGTCGCTTTTTCTCCAACCATGCAGGCCACAATACGGCTGATCCATATTTGCTGTAGTGCCCAAATTAGACTGATCTTTTGGTCTGGCTATCACTGAATATTCGAATGGGGATGGTCATGTGTCGACTAGGTGTCTCACCCGAACATACATATCTCAAAGAGGCAGGAGATGGGGGGAAATGGATAACACGGAAAGAACTCACCTGCGTGTAATGTGCCGTGACACGATAGGAGGATGACATACCATATCGATAATCATAACGCTCAGAACTCCATGCTCTCAGAGCTTGTTTCCAGTTACGTGCACCTGCCATTATATTCTGCCCAACTTGTCCAAACATTTTTCGGTATTCTGCAATCGAATGCGAGAAAAAGTTTGATGCTCAAAAACTTCGAATGGACATTAGGTTATTTGAAAGTACACAGAGAAAAAGATAAACTTGTCAAACTCATCATTTATTTTCTGTTCTTCTAACCGAGAGTACTCGGCCAAAGTGGAAAGCTAATCTTAATTGGGGCAGTTTTGTTCAGACCGGAAGTTAGAGCACATGATACAAGATAACCGCATGAAAACCCCAGCTTGAAACAGTATACTAGAATGCCTTGCTCATACATTCTCCCGCATCAGTATAGTAGTGATGTGGATAGGAGCGCAAACAACGGTCCGGCACCGATCCAGGGCTGGTCCACGGTTAGCATCTGACTTCCGGTACGCAGACAAGCTGGGACGCCCCGGGTGGAAGTATCACGTGTATTATTATTACTTGTTCGGGACACAATACTCATTTTTGGACTTTTCACCTTATCTTGGCATGCGAAATAATTAGGAAATTAGCTCTGGGGACACGGTTCCCCCCAGCAGAGGAAGCTGTCATTATAGACCAAACATTATAGACCAAACGTTATACGCAAAACGTTATAGATCAAAAGTTAAAGACAAAAGAATTTATTAGCGGATTGTCCATACCCAGGTGCGACAGAATATGTAACAAAAAATACTGCAGGGATTCCCATAGTAAAACAGGCTAATTATAAACCCTAACCTCTAGGGATTCCACACCAAGTCGACTGCAAAATTTATTATAGGATTCCCAATTAGACAGCCTATGCGTCTATGAGTTTGTACCCATACCATTGTAACTTTGTGTCAATAACCCTCCGCACTGAAAATAAACAAGGAAAGCGTTAAAAATGTTCTATACGAAAACATTGTAGTGTACCAGATTGAACCGGTCCGGTGGGAAAAATCGGACCGCATACCCGTGTACTGGATAGTTTCGAACTTCTCTATCTCTTGGTCCAGACCACCAACGACGGTCCTTGCGGGCCGCATCACTACCGCCTAGCAATAATGAGGTCACATGTATTTGCTGGTTCTGTGATATGCGAGTTGGAGTAGCCATCTAATTAACCATTTAGTAAACATAACAGCTAAAACAGACCAGCACTTTTCGCAAAACTGCCTTTTAATTTTCAGCAGTGTTCACGCCGCTGTCAATTGCCACTTTCGCAGATACCTGGTCTGATTACTCCATGTCGCTACAAAACTGTTAATCCCCATCTTACATTTGCAATATGGCACTTTTCATCTTTCTCGATACCACAAGGCATAACGTCCTGTTAGAACCAGGGTTCTCGAAGGGTACCTGTGCCGTCTTTCGGTACTTTGGCCTTCTTGTGGTACCGGTTCTTCGTCATTGGTAGCAACAGGGTTCTTAGTACTACTCGGTACTAGAGGTTATAGCGCGTGGTCGTGGACTAGTGACTTTTCAGGGGTTGGCAATATTTCCCGGTGCTTTATTGATTAAAAATTGTTGATAATAGTTTTTATTACCCTGTAAACACATGAATGGACATCACTGCAACTACGACTGTACTGTAGAGACACTTTTGGAGCGAATCCCACAGATCAGCCTTTACATGTCACTTTACCTGTTTTAGAATCCTAAAATGAAGCGCATTTCCATTAGAGTGTGTACTGGGGAAGGCCTCAGAATTAGCGGCGATATTCAGCACAATCACCTTAATAGCTGCAGTCGTCAAATTTTACGAACTGCTGGGGAAAAGTGCTCTTCAAATAAAACATGTAAAAACAAATTTTCCCCAAGGTTCGCAATATTTTGTCGCCTCACAACCGCCGATCGCGTTTCAAAAAGTATTTCTGATGTCTATGAAAAATGAATATGTTGATGATTTTCGCGGCAATACAAATTAATTTTTCACAACATTTTTCGGCTATTTTTAACAAAAATCAGTTCCGTGATTTGAAATTTGATATCAGAGGGTGAGATTTCTCCATCCTACCCCACACCACTCGGCTTTCCTTTGATGTTTGATTATGTGAATGCTGTTAAGTCTTCAAACGTTATTCAAGTGGGAGTTAACGCATGGATTGACTTGGCGTCATATTGAGGGGGCCGATTGAGTTGCTTCATTTTTCTCTGTCAGAAACCTTAACCCTTTGAACACGAGCGGCCGCTTTTCCATCCAGGTACATGATACGTCATAACGTCATTATATTGGGTTGGCTGTCCAGTAAATGTGTGGGGTAGACCAATCAGTATTTTCAACGTGCAGCACCGAGGCTGCACGTTGAAAATATTGATTGGTGTACCCCAAATAATGAATATGGACGCTAATAATTGCTGCCATTGAACTGGCATAGCTGATACCACTAAAGAGTTCAAAGGGTTAAATGTATAAGGAATTGCTGGATTATGACAGTAACTTGTCACTTGCCGCAGAGTGCTGCTTTCTCAAAACAACACACATTTATATGTACTCACAGTATATTAGTCCCTAGCATTTTTCAATGAGTGTATTTTTTAACTCCCGTAAAATAGAAATCGCGGGTGCTAACGGGGGCAATTGCACTCGCGCTCGTCCCATTTCCAGGACTGTGCATTGATTGCATACTGAGGGAGCAGTTTGAGCTGCGCCATTTTTTGTCTGCCTTGCGTCCAAGGGGTCAGTGTTATTATTCCATTTATGTTATCCAAACTCTGATAGTCACCAGACGTATTTTAGCAGTGTTCACGCTGTCAATTACCAATTAGAAGATTGCCTCAAACAATTTGATTTGGCACCAAAAGATCTTCGTTGGCTAAACTTTTGGCACCAAAACGTTTCTTTTACTTGTGATAGGGCAGCAATGAAGAGCATGATCGATGACGGAAGAAAACATATAGAGGATATTTAGTCTGTTTGAGTGGATACCGAAAATTATCTCATGAGTGACCGAGACAGATGTTTATTTTTCGCGAGGGAAAATCACCATTTGTCTCGGTCGCAAGTGAGATAATTTTCGGTATCCACTCAGAAACACTAGATTTTCTTTTTATTATACGTTTTTTATAAGAATCTGATAATTCTACTCGTTTCAACCTTGAACTGATGCATGAAACTAAACAGCGCATTGAATCATTGAAACGCGGAAGTGATTTGATTGATACTCGGAACAGATAGCGTCTTGCAATCTGATTCAGCTGGCCCGGTTTCTAGTCCAAACATGGCCTGAAGGCCCGTAATATAAGTTTTTGGTTTGGTACGTCCTTGGAAAGGACGTACCAAACCCAAAACTTATATTACGGACTTTCGGGCCATGTTTGGACTAGCGGGTTTCATGCATTAATGAAAGGTGAATACGTGTTGAATTATTGCAGGAAATTATCGATATACACTCAACAATACTAGATTTACTATTCATTATACGTTTTTAGAACAAATTGATCATTTCCAACGATAATTTGACTCGTATTCACCTTGAAGTGATGCTTTGAAAGCCTCCATTTTGCTTGATACTGTGAAAGTGAAACTTTCTCTATATCTTGAATTATTTCACAGTGGGAGATACGATTTCTATCTTTCCGAAATTTCTTCTATAATCTATCGTTTAGTGTATAATAAAATATGTTATTACTCTTTTTGTCTACTCTCCCATAAATTGAAACAAGGCAAATCCACACAAATTATATAATTTCACTTCAAAGAAAACATGAAGTCCCTTTACACATTAAGTTGTAGCACCTGCACGCCCAACATACAGCCCAAATATGGGCTACAAGCACTCTACCATACTTATATCACCACACTAACACTCCATTTTCACAATACATGCAGTTCCTGATCAAGTCTTGGCTGTCTGAGAGACCAATGATGGAAATGGTGTCTTATAGTTACAAGCCAACTTAGACGCCGATGATTAAGATTCAGGAGCCAAATCAGAATTTCAGGGGTCAAATGTACACTGGCTACTTACTAGATCGGTCCCTGCCTCCACACAATAAAGTGGTCTGAAAACAATCATTGAGGTTTCTCAAACATAATAATAATAAATAATATTGTCCCTTTTCCCCGATAAATTCTGACTTTTGATTGGTCAGAGTGCCTTGGACAACTAGCCCTGGCAAAGGGCGCACCCAACATCCAAGGTATATGAGAGCGTGCATCACCCAGGGTATAAGCGCACGCGAAACATCGAGGGTATATGGTTTAAATAAAAGGTTTTCGCATTCACTCGCCTCGGTATAAAAATCGAACCAAAAAACCTGAAAATAGTCACAAATATTATCAGATATCCGACAATTCGATCATATTTTGCCGTTATAAATCAAATAGTCAAATAATTAAATGAAACAACTTGATACAAAATAAAATAAGAGCAAATAACGTCCCCTGAGTACTGATGTGTTCTTTGTGCCAGTAGGCACATAGAATACATTGGAAATCAGGGGACGATGTGTCGACAAAATACTGTTTACTTGTTTCCTTAACGACCCAAGGGATATAACTCTATCTGTTGTCTTCTGCGTTTATAAAAACAAAAAATATTCATGAATTTGGTCCAAGTGATTACGGTGCGTGAGATACGCGTCCACAAATGTTTCTCCACTATGTTACTATTGCGTTTCAAACGGGACAAAAACCTTATCTCCGTCAACATGTATGGTATATGGAGATTTAATACCTGGATGTCTCATTTGAACACCTCGCCTGCTGCTCGGTGTTGAAAAACCGATATTAAGGTATTAAATCTCCATATACCACACATGTTGACCCAGATAACTTATAATAATAATAATTTTTAAGCCTAAAATCCACATATGTGCTCTTTGGCTTTACATAAAATCACGTTCATCCGAAACATCAATCAAAAGCGGATCTGTAGAGCTGGGTTTTCAAGTTCAATTTGTATGACATAATAGTCTGTTTTTCCCTCAAGTGATGAGGTAATGAGTTCCTGCGTCTAGAGGCCATGATGGCAAAGGTCCTATCACCTGCTGTATTTAATATGACGTGGGTTGAGCCAGTGTTAGGACATTTGATGAACTCAAGGCTCGTCGTGGTTTGTAAACAGACATGAGATCTGTTAGCAGGAGCGTCATGCTAGGGAAAATCGTGGGGGGAGAGGGGTCGGTAACACCATCTAAGCGGAGAGCCACCATTGGTTGGCGCGTAGAGTGCCCAAAACGTTTGGCAAAAATGCCTCCCAGATTGCCGGAAATGGCACTTTCACCGAAAATATTTGAGCCGCCCCCCTCCCCCCTCCGTGCTCCGTTGGCATGACGCCACTGCTTGTTAGGTATTGCGGCATCATATCGTTTAACCCTTTGAATCTGAGCGGCCATTTTCCGCCCAAGAGCATGATACATTTTAATTGCATTCAGTATGATAGCTGCTAGGTGAATGTGTGAAGTAGAACTATCAGTATTTTCAACGTGCAGCCTGAAGGCTGCACGTTGAAAATATTTATGGGTCTACCACCAAATAATCAATATGGACTCCCCCGATTTCTGTCATTGAATTGACATGGAAGATACCATTAGAGTTAATGGGTTAAGCATTTGAATGTGAATACATATTCTATTCGCTGTTTCACAGGGATCCTGGAAACATGGCTTTATTTTCAACTGATGTCAAATGTGTTTTCTTGACAATTACTTACTCCTTAATTGGACCTCCCTCGCTCGGCGAATAAATAAAATGGCTACAGCATGAAATCTCAGACGCTAAAACAATGAACTAATAACAAAATAATAATAATTTATAAGCTTAATATTCACATATGCGCTCGTTGGTTTTACATCAAAAAACATTAATCAAAAGCAGCTGTGTAGAGCTGTGTTTTCAAGTTCGATTTGAATGACATAATAGTCCGCTTTTCCCTCGAGTGATGGGGTAATGAGTTCCGGTGTCTTGTGGCCGCGATGGCAAATGTCCGATCACCTGCTGTATTCAACATGGACTTGTGTTGAGCCAGTGTTAAGACATTAGATGAACGCAGTGCTTGTGGTGGTTTGTAAACAGATATGAGATTGGTCATTGTGGCATCATATCGTTTAAGCATTTGAGGGTGGGTAAGATGAGTTTATATTCTATTCGCTATTTCACGGGGATCCAGTGTAGCTTTGCAAGTACTGACGTAATATAGCAAAACGTTGGTGATTTGGTAACAATACATGCAGCACAGTTCTGAACATGTTGAAGTTTCTCGAGCAGAGATTTCTTGCAGCCATATAGCAAGGAGTTGCAGTAATCTAAGCGGCTTGTAATGAAAGAAAAGACTCGGTCATCCATAAAATGTTGTCTCAGTGGTGGTTTTCTGGGGTATCTGAGCCAAACAAACTCTGGATAACTTGCCTGACTGGTACTGTCGGCTACATCTTCATCTCAGCATGTATCAAGATAGCAGTTTTCTGCTTACACCTACTTCGTTAGCATATTTACCAAACTTTCACTCTTATTTCTTTTATGGTGCAATAAATCTAAATTCCAGTTCTCAGCTCATATATACCACGAAAATGAAAACTGTTCACATTTGGTGTAGATGTTGTTCTCCCAACGATGAGAATAAATGCTTGGAAAAATTCTTTAAGCTGTTATGATCAATAAGGAAAGTTTGTTTACTTTGAAATTCCCATCTTTAATACTCCATAGTAGGTAATAAATGCCGATTCAAGAACACGTTGTACGTGTACGTGTACGGTACACGTACATGGTGCGTTTACCATCGTAGGATTCAGTGTTAAATCGCGAGCACGTTCACATTTTGTTATGGTGTCCCAGAATCGGCTATTATTTTGAGACTCCTAGATCGCACTTTTAACGTTCAAATACCCGTTGGCGAACGTGTCGAATGTACAAGTTTTTCAAAAAAGTGAAAAATGTATGAAATTGTACATTTTTCACTTTTTTTTTTTACTTAAAATTTTTGTCGACGTTCCCATCGCGGATTAGACCTTCAATCTATCGTTGGTGAACGCGAAAAAAAAACTTTGCCGATTCTAAGACAGCATCAAAAAAGGTGGTTTGCCGATTCTGGGACAGTGTCCCAGAATCGGCAAACGGCTTTTGAGGCGGGGGTTTTTCCAAACTTAACAGACTACTATTGGGCGCTCTCATTTCTGACGTAAGTGGGGGGAATACCCGGATTTTTCCAAACTTAACAGACTACTATTGGACGCTCCCATTTCTGACATAAGTGGGGGGAATACCCATAGTGGATTTTTCCAAACTTAACAGACTACTATTGGACGCTCCCATTTCTGACGTAAGTGGGGGGAATACCCATAGTGGGGGGAATACCCATAGTGGATTTTTCCAAAACTTAACACACCACTATTGGACGCTCCCATTTCTGACGTAAGTGGGGGAATACCAATAGTGGGATTTTCCAAAACTCAACAGAAAAAAACTAAGTTTTTGGAAAATCCCACGATGGGTATCTCCACTTGTACAGTATAAATAGAGCTCCTGCGCGCTACAATCATCATTGGCGAAGATTCTCCAGGATTGGCCACACGAAAAAAAGGTGAGAAGAAATCTAAGTGAATCCAAATGTAAAATAATAATAAATTTTATCAAAATAATGTGTATCAATACACCGAGTTACTCTGCGATGAAGCTCGTTCTGGCACGTGAATATAATTATTCACGAAGGAAGCGCTGTGGATTTTATTGTCCAGTCACTGAGGGTTGAAAGGGGCTTGTTCCCCATACCGTCCCTGCGCGCCTTCGGCGCGTTAAACCATTCCATTCGGGTGTCAGTCTACAATCATCAGTCTGTTTTTATCAAAACTGACAAGCAGCTCGCATGTCAAAGTGACATTTACTGTATAAACTTACTGAGAACGCCATTTGTCACGCTCGAAATGTATTACAGGTTTTTATTCAAATGAGTCAATTGTCAGTTAAATGGTTTAACTGAAAAACTATTCTATGGATGAAAGCGGAAACAGTTCAAAAGATCAATTGATGTTACTTTTTTTTTTTGAAAAGCGTTACATTTACTGACATGATTTTATTCGAGATTTTAATTATTCATGTTCTTTCTGATTTTTAACACGTTTGAAACGGATGCTATTTTAATATTTTTAACTATATAGTATCGAGGTTTCATTTTGTAAAATGTTTTTCCTCAACTGGTTTTAGTTATTATATAAAAAACAGAAGCTTTTTATTTACTTAAAACATAAAACATAAAAAATAATTATACATTTAATTTTGAAAATAATAAATAACTCAAGTTAGCATACTCTAAAGGAAATATTAATAATTTAGAAAACGAAAACATGTTTTTACAGATGGATGCCAAACGTCGAGGTCATCTTTTAAGCGAATATGAACGTGCTGAGAAGAGCATTCAATCGGCTGACAGAAGCAGACGTCTCGGAGAGATGGAATTGAGACGCGAAACCGCAAAAATATTTAAACCCGTGACGGAGGGTCAAGAGCGAAGCAAGAAGGAGATAGTTGAAGAATTGAGACCCATAAAAGAGAGTTCTTTGAGAATGGGTTCGTTGCACGGTAGTTTTGGAAATCAGTATTCCTTTCAATCTACACCGGATTACGTTCCCACAGGGATTCAAACCGACGTGAGCGAGAGCGACGATACAGCTTCGACTATCACCACTGATAGCGTCGCGTCGTCCGAGGATGGTGGTAAGAGAGATCTGTTGTATGGATTTTATAAGGATTCGGACGGTAGAACGTTTGTGGGCAACACAGAAGTGGAAATAGATGATGATGAATTAACTGTCGGCCCGAATAGGTACGAATTAACTTCCGGACTGCGCAAATTGCTCCTTTACGACAAGCCTAGTGATTACACGGAACAGGATTACAACAATTACGGCGACACTCTGGTTCAGACCAACGCCATGAAGAGAAATAATGATGACGGAGAGACGAGACCTAAAGACAACAGAGGTTACAAGTGGACGAAAGTGGTGAAACCTATATGGAATTCGCATAAGAAGTTCGTCGAATCGGTGACTGACAAAGGGGTGGAAACCACTTTTCTTCCGAGCGATTCTGACGCTCTGTCTCAGAGATTGAGTTTGTTGATGGCAAGCAGACGTGCTGGTAACACAGGATTAGATAATCAGGTAGTTACTATATCTGACGAATTGTTAATACAGAAGGTTTTGAATAAAAACCATTATAAAAGACTGATGAACGAATTGAAGGATTGATGTATATAATAAGTAGAGAGAAACAAAATAAAATATATAAAATAAAAAAATAGTAAATTTTACACTAGAATAATAAAAGTGTTTAAACAACAAACGATTTACCAGTGAAAACAAATATATATTATAAAAATAAAAAATATGTTGGTGATAAAGAACAGGGGATACGTCAGAACTTACGTTCAAGGCGGTTCTGGCATCGTCGATTCTATAATGCGAGCGTTCACGAGCGATGCGGGTAGAAAACTCGCATCGACCGCGTTTGAGGTCGGTAAGAAGAAGGCTTTGGATGCTGGTAAGAAAGCCGCTTCCGAAGCCAGTGGTAGGATAGCTTCTGTGGCTGGCAAGAGGGTAGCCGACGCGTTGATCGACAAGTTGATCAGCCCGCCGGTGAAGCGAGCTGCGTTAGAGCGAACGCCGAAAAGTTGGGAAGATTTTAAGGATGCTGTGGTACCCATACAAGATTTAGCCAAAATGACGAGTGGATCTGGATTGAAGAGAACTCGCGACTGTGTAATATAAATAAATAATAATATTAAAAACTGAGTTTCAAAAAACATAAAAAATTGTGTTTGAAAAAAATCTAAAATAACAAAAAAAAATTAAAGCAAAGATGAACATTAAAGATATGTCTTGGAACGACGCCGCGACCAAGATGTCGAATAACGAGTTCCTTCCCAAAAGCATAAGAGGCTTGATAGTGGGAAAATCGAATTGTGGAAAGACCAATCTGTTGATGAATCTGTTGTCCCGACCTGACTGGTTGGATTATGACAGATTGTTTGTGTTTGGCAAGAGCTTGTTTCAACCCGAATACAGACTGCTTCGAGAGTGCATGGATCGTAGATTGCCCAAGGACGTCATAGCCAGAATCTTTGACAGTAGGGAGTAATTCGACAAAAGTGGAGCTCCTCTTTCGACCATTTTGGACGGTGCGGTGATGGAATTGATGAAAAGAAATGCATCTTCGAATGTCGAGTGTCGATTTTATGAGAACGCTAGCGACGCTCCGGATCCTAGAGAATTGAAATCGGAAGATAAGAATCTCATGATTTTCGACGATCTGCTTTTGGAGAGACAGAACTGATGCGAATCGTATTACGTTAGGGGTCGACACAGCAACGTGGACTGTTTTTAACTGTCGCAGAATTATTTTCAATTGCCCAGACAGACGATAAGGGAGAATGCTAATTTTCTACGTCTCTTTCACCAAGATCTTAAGAATCTCAATCACATCTACGCCGATCACGTCGCAAACGACATGAGCGTGGCGGAATTTAGGAGATTCTGCAAGAGGGTTTGGGATGGAGGACTTTACAATTTCGTCGTGATCGATTTGACTAGCGAATTTAATCGCGGAAAATATCGGTGCGGATTCGACAAGTTTTATGTTTCTGATGATAATAATATAGAGCGTAAAAATAAAAAAAATTAGAAAATAATAAATCTTCAAATAATTAGTTTTGAAAAAAATAAAAATAAAATTAAAATATAATGTTCGAACAAGGAGAATTGTTAGAACGGATAGCTGAGAATACGGCTGCAAAACAATCCATTCAAATCGAGACGAAATTCGAACCTTCCATCGAATTGAATAGAGAGAAAAGATACGAGATGGCATTGGTGAATCTGGAGACTTATTATTTCTTTCCTAACGTCACCGAAAAGAATAACTCATTCAAGTATTCCGACGGAGTGGATTGGTTGGAGATTCGAATTCCCAAAGGAAGTTACGACATAGACGATTTGAACAATTACATTCAGACCAGAATGAAGACGGATGGAAAGGGAAGCAACAAGATCAGACTCGCTCCCAATCCTAATACCTTACAGACGATGTTGGATTTGGAAGATAATTTACGAGTGGATTTCAATACGGATGATTCTATAGGCAAGATGTTGGGATTCGATCGAAAGATGTATCAAGACCACGCAGCATCTGAAAATACGATTGACATTCTCGCAGTCAATAGCATTCTGGTGAACGTGGATGTGATTGCTGGAAGCTACGTGAATGGTAGTGCTCAGCCGACGATCTATTCCTTCTTTCCAAACGTGTCGATGGGTTATAAGATCGTGGAGCGACCTCGAAATTTAGTTTATCTACCAGTGATTTTAGACACGTTGTATAGTCTCAAAACCACGTTGACGGATCAAAATGGTGAACTGTTAGATCTTCGCGGAGAGAGGGTGACGATACGATTTCACATAAGAGAAATATAAAAGCAAAAAAAAAAAAATATTGTGTATATATATAAATAACAAAAATAAAATAAACGCAATAAGAATTTTACAAAAATTATTTAATATATATAATTATCATTAAAACAAAAAAACAATTGAAGAAAATATATTTTAAAAAAAAGAATTATGACACAATACGTGGTTAAAAACGTGAACATATCCGTAGGACAGAGGAAGAATCTTAACAGAACGTTAACAACTCGAGGCGAGGTGGTGAGATTCAAATTCACTCACGAAGATCAGACGAGTGGCGGTCAGGATTCGATCGCCTGGACCAGAAGTCAAATCAAAAGGATGGAGAAAGCGATTAGTGATGGAAGAGGGTTGACTGTGAGATTGAGTCCCGCTCAATTGAGATACAATTTGAGAATGAAAGGCGGTTTCCTACCGCTATTGGCAGGAATCGCCGCAAAAGCATTACCCTTTGCTGCAAAGGCATTACCCTTTCTCGGAAAGACTCTCGGCATGGGAGCTCTCACGGGACTCGCGAGTTTGGGAGTTGAGAAATTAATGGGTGGCAGCGGACTGTTTTTGAAGAAGGGAGGAGCCGTGTCCACATAGATGACAGTGGTAAAGGATTGTATCTAGAACCCGTTAGAGGCGACAACTCTTTGAGTGGAAACGGTCTCTATCTGAAGAGTGGACGGAACATTGAGCGACTCGGCAAGGGTTTGTTGTTTGGTGAGAATTCGCCATTTAAGAATATACCGATTTTGAATATGTTATTATAATGTAAAAAATTATATAAATATAAATCATAGAAAGTATAAAATAATGTAGAAAATGGATAAAAAGGTGGAAAAACAATTAGACGATAATGATGAATATCGCGAGATTGAGTGCGAAAAAGATGTGGAAAAACGATTAGACACTAATGATGGATATCTTAGGAAAGAACTGACAAAAGAGTTAAATAAAGATCGGGATATGCGGTTGAAATTTAAAAGAATGAGACGTTTTCCACCGTTACCACTATCTTCTGAAGAGAATGGTAATGATGCGAGTGTTACCGAGAGATGCACAACATTCATTCATAATTATGATTCGGATAAACAAATGTGTTGTTATAAAAACATAGCATATTACAAAAAAAGAAAAAGAAAAGAAGAATCGACGCTGAAATTTAAGAAAAAAGGAAACGTTATTATAATATATGGGTAATAGTGAAGAAGAAACACAAAAAAAGTAATGAGATCTAAAGATGATCTCATTACTTTTTTTTTTCCTTCTTCTTCGCTAAAAATCAATCTCTCTATTGTTTATATTTCCAAGTCCGTTATTAGCATGTTGACACTTGTGTTTTCTCCTTTTTCGCAAATGCTTTTTTGAGTTTTTTTACTTCAGTCAACGTGCTCTCACCACCCAATTTGTTCACGAGTTCAAGTGAGATGTTTGGAAATATGTAACTTCCATAGGGCAACGACAAATCGTCCTTGTCGAATTCTCTATCTTTGGCGATGACGATATACTGCAGATCGCTTTCGTACTCGTAAAACAAATCGAGCGTGGCTTCGTCCAATTTCAAAGGCATGCTATATTTGTCATATTTGTGCTCTAAGCCCTTTGTCTCGACCCCATTCAATTCGATGGGATCGTGTCATTGTAATCTATAGATTTTAGAACTGAATTTCTTATACGTTTCGACTCGTTTCAATTGCAATTTGCATCTTTTAGGTGTTGTTGTCATGATCCATTATTTGGTTTTTTATTTTATGAATTCTTGCAAATAATATATATTTTAAATTTTGTATTTTAATAATTTGTTTAAAATTTTTTTTTTTTTTTTTTTTTACTCTTTATATATATATATAAAAAAAAAAAGTTTTTTTAATTTTAATTTTCTTTAAAGTGAAAAAAAAATTTTTTTGTAAAAGTTTTTTTCACTTTATATATAAATAAAAAGTTAAATTTAACATCCTTTTTTTCTAGGATTAATTCAATTTTTTTTCACGTTAAGAACATAAAAAAAATTGAGTAATTTTTTTTGAAGGAATTAAAACATATATAAACAATTTTAAAACTTTTTAACAAATTATCATTTAAATACAAAATTCGAAAAAAATATTCTTACAAACCTAATTTTGAGGTAAAAAACTATGATTAAATCCGAATATCCGAATTATAGTTTACAACATGCAAGACTTCAAACGTTTAGAAATAGGCCTTCGCATCTTGCTCAAAAACCCGAAGATTTAGCTGCAGCAGGTTTCATTTATGCGGGTAAAAGTGACAGAGTTAAATGTTTTTGTTGTAACATAAATTTAATGAATTGGGAACCTAATGACAAACCGTTAGCAGAACACATAAATAATACCAAAGCTCGTTGCGATTATTTGAAGAAGATCCAGACATTAGGATTGATTAAAATTGAAAACGAAGAATAGGAAAGAAATAAAAACAAGAGATTACTGAGGGGTATTTTACAATCCGGATACACGAAGGAACAATTGTACAATACATTGAATTACGTAAATAAGACGTTATCTCAATTCTTGACCTTCATGAAAGAAGCAAACGGGTTATTATCTATTGAGAAGGAGTCGAGTGATATGAACGCGTGTCTGCTTTGCGAAAACAACTCTGCAAATGTTTTGTTTCTACCATGTGCACATTTGTGTTATTGTAAGGAATGTTATTCTAGAGACAAGAAAACATGTTCGATTTGCAAACAAGAAATAAAAGCGATCGTAAATTGTTTTGAATAAAAACATTAAAGAAAAAATTAAAATTAAAAAAATCTTTTTTATATATATAAAGAGTAAAAAAACAAAACTTTTTTAACAAATTATTTAAATACAAAATTCAAAAAAAAAAATATTCTTACAAATGGTGCAAACAAATAAAAAAATGGAAAATTTAAATGAGAAAACCATACCTCAGTTAAACGAGATTTGTAAACTATTAAAAATTCCACATTTCAGAAATCATAGAACTAAATTCAAAAAAATTGAAGTCATACAGGAATATTTGCGAAATGCTAGAAAGGCAAACAAAATGTCGATAGCAACAATGTCAAAAAATGCATCGGTTGTGAAAAATGAGAAGAAGAAAAAGATAGTAAAAGGAATCGAAATGCCAACGTCGAAAAAAACCAAAAACATTTCGATTGTGAAAAATAAGAAGATGACTAAACGAAAAGCCATTGAAGAATTTCAAGTTTCAAAAGAAAAGAAAAGAAAAACTAAAACGAAAACGAGTGATGCACTTCAGATTCTAGACAAACGAGATATATCGAGTGAAATTTGATGTGCAATCGATGAAGGGAAAGGAGAAGAATATGTAGCACAACTCGTAACGGAACTATTCCAATCGAAGCCTGTAGAACGGGAGAGTGCAATTTTAAAACTTTCGATGTGGTTCCCTTGTTCAAGAAAATCGATCCGAAATTGTTCATGGAACAGGTGAAGAAAAAAGTATTGGATTTGTTTCATGAACACATGAACGTGGGACTAAAAATTAAGATGATATTCCATTGCGTGATGAATAAAATTGACGTGAAGTCTGGCGAGAGCATCATGAAAAATGCATATTTCAGATCTAACGTCGAACCCGTATTTCGAGGTTCAGAGTTATCGTACGTTTTCGAAAAGATGAAAGACAAGATGTTGATGTCTCTCACGAATTATCAACATGAAGGTAGTAATTGGACGTTCGATGAGGTGTTGAAACTCGAAATTCATATAACTAAAAACGATTCGTTGAAAGGCTCTTCCTACATGGAATTACCGTATTTCTTAGCTAAAAAACTCTCTGTGGTCAACGTGAGAAATAAAGATGATCAGTGTTTTAAATGGGCAGTCACTTCTGCTTTATACCCTGTCAAAATCCATCCTAAGAGAGTTTTTCATTACGAGGAGACCTCTAAAAATCTCGATTGGACCGGAGTGACTTTTCCAATGCAGTTAAAACACATCAAACGTTTTGAGGCTCAAAATCCCACCATAGCGGTGAACGTCTTGGGATACGATGATGAAAAACGAACGATCTATCCTCTCAGACAGACTTCGTATCTCAAAAGAGAAAAGACGATTATTTTATTATTGATTTCGAATGGTGACAATCGTCATTATTGTTGGGTTAAACATTCGAGCCGATTACTGTCAAGACAAAATAATAAACATGAACATAAGATATGTTTATGTTGCAACTGCATGAACGCGTTTCACAGCAAAAAATCGTTAGCGAAACATCAGGAATATTGCAACGAAAATCAAGGTGTCAACATCGAAATGCCCAAACCCAACACCATCGTGAAGTTTGAAAATTGCAATAGAAGGTTAAAAGTACCATTCGTCGTGTACGCCGATTTCGAATGTTTCACTGTGAAAATGAGTTCCTGCCAACCTAACGCTCTTCAAAGTTACGTCGAAAGATATCAAAAACACACGCCTTCGGGTTAATGCATTTACGTGAAATGTGCTTTCTACTTGCAACACAACATGGGTCCCTTCACCTACACGAAACAGTGCGAAGACGACGACGTGGCTCAAAGGTTCGTGGAAGAGTTAGAATCGAAAATTCAAATGTTATACGACAAATTCAAAACTCCGGTGAAAATGATCATCATGCGAGAGCAGCAGGACGAAAATAACAGAGCCACCGAATGTCACATATGCAGACAATCATTCTATGAGAATTCGGAGGAAAATAAGAAGGTTAGAGACCACGATCATTACACGGGTCTGTATCGCGGTCCAGCTCACAGCAAGTGTAATTTAAAATATCAAGACGCTGTTATCTATCCGGTGATACTTCACAATCTCTTGGGTTACGACAGTCATCTGTTCGTGAAAAATCTTGGCACCTCCCACGAAGAATTAAATTGCATCACGGACAGCGAAGAAAGATACATTTCATTTACGAAATGGAAGATCATGGAGAAGAAAAGAGTAATCGATGGAGAGATGTTGGAAGAAAAAACGAAATTCATTCGTAGAAGCATACGTTTCATCGACAGTTTTAAATTCATGTCGACCGCTCTGGAAAAATTAGTCGATAGCATGAGCAAGGATAAATTTAAAATCACGAGCGAACATTTCGGAGAATGAGTAGATGTTATGTTGAGGAAAGGAGTCTATCCTTACGATTACATGAACGATCTAAAGAGATTCGACGACACCGCACTACCTTCAAAAGAAGATTTTTATTTGAAATTATATGAATCCGACATTTCCGATGAGAATTACGAACATGGCAAAAACGTGTTGAAATCATTCGATATGAAAACCATGAGGGATTATCACAATCTCTATCTGAAGACAGACGTTCTGCTCTTGGCAGATGTGTTCGAAAATTTTCGAGACGTCTGTCGTCAAAATTACGATCTGGATCCCGCTTGGTATTTCACCGCACCCGGTTTGTTATGGGACGCTCTGTTGAAGACCACCGAAGTCCAATTGGAATTATTATCCGATGTGGACATGTTGCTCATGTTCGAAAGGGCTGCGAGAGGTGGCGTCTCGATGATCTCCCACAGATATTCTGAAGCTAACAATCCCTACATGAAAGAAGGTTTCGATTCAAAGCGGTCGAATAAATACATACAGTATTGGGACGCTAATAATCTGTACGGTTGGGTTATGAGTCATCCTTTACCGATTGGAAATTTTGAATGGGTGACGGAACAGGAAGAGATGCAAAAATGGAGAGACTATCCTTGCATTTTAGAAGTCGATTTGAACTATCCAGAAGAATTACACGATCTACACAACGATTATCCACTGGCTCCCGAACGAATGGAACCGAACGAAGGAGACGAGGAAAAACTCATTCCCAATTTATATAACAAATGTAACTACATCGTCTACAGTGAGAATTTGAAACAATACATCGATTACGGGATGAAATTAGTCAACATACATCGCATCATTCGATTCGACTAAGAGCCTTGGATGAAAAAATACATCGATCTCAACACGAATCTCAGAATTCGAGCCGAGAACGATTTCGAAAAAGATTTCTTCAAACTCATGAACAACTGCGTGTACGGTAAATTGATGGAAAACATCAGGAAGAGAACCGACGTTCGACTCATCACGTCTGGGAAAAGAGCTAAAAAATTAGTGGCAAAACCCAATTAGTTTGTAATCATATTCGACGAAAATCTAGTGGCCGTTCACATGCAAAAGATGCACCTGAAGTTCGACAAACCGTATTATCTCGGACCAATCATCTTAGATATCAGCAAGTGATTGATGTACGAGTTTCACTACGATTACGTCAATCGAAAATTTGGTGAAAAAGCCAAACTACTGTTCACTGATATGGACAGTTTAGTTTACTAGATAGAGACGAAAGACGTCTACCGAGATATATCTCCAGACGTGGCTGCATGGTTCGACACGAGCAATTATCCCGTCGATCACCCGTCCAACATTCAATCGAACGACAACAAGAAGGTGTTAGGTAAATTTAAGGACAAGAGCGGTGGTAAACAAATCGTCGAATTCGTGGGCTTAAGAAGACCCAAAGTGTATGCTTATCATCTTGAAGATGAAGAGATCAAGAAGTGCAAGGGGGTTAAAGTGTGCGTGGTGAAGAAAAACATCTCTTTCCAAGAGTATAAAGATTGTCTGTTAGGAAGTGGTCCGGTGTATAAGACTATGAAATCGATTCGAAGCGAAAATCAAGACTTGTATACCGAAATAGACAACAAGATCTTTCTGACGGTCGATGATGATAAGAGATTCGTGTTAGATGATAAAATAGGCACTTTGGCACTCGGACTTTGGATCTTATTTTTAGACAATAGGATTTCAAATATGCTTGTGGATGATAGGATTCCAGATATGATTAAGGATGATAGGATTCCAGAAAATCAAGAGGAATTAGATGGATTCAAGATCATGGAAATCGATAGAGACATCGAGAGAGTTAGTTTCAAAAGAAAAAGAAAAAATTTTTTTAAAAAAATAACGTCATTTTAGTGAATTATAATAAAAGAAATAAATAAAAAAAATATATATACGCATTTATGAATAACAAAATAGAGATATCTGTAGAAGGTGTCGTCTTACCTAACGAACCCCTATCCAACATCGATCTATCGAATGCGGCGAAGGATTTGAAAATCAAAGATTTTCTAGGCGTGTTTTCTAGAGATGCCTTGCCGAAGAGAAGACATCGACAATCGGAATGCGGAATTTTAAATCTAGACGATTTATTGGGTGAAGGCACTCACTGGGTGGCGTGGTTCAAGAACAGAAAGAAGAATTATTATTTCGACAGCTCTGGAATCTCACCGCCGAAAGAAATAAAGAACTATTTCAACAAATCGATGGTTTGTTACAACACAGAACGAGTGCAATCACCAGATCAAGTGTTTTGCGGTCACCTGTGTCTTTACGTTCTCAAGAGATGGTCTGAAGGAGATCGGTTTCAAGACATTCTCAATGATTTACATTAGAGAGAGATTTTTTTTTTTATAGCATATAAAGGTAAAAAAAATTATTAAAAAAAATTTTAATCGAATAAAAACGAAAAATAAAAATAAAATAATTCATTTTTAATAAACTGCGTTTGAAATATATTTTTTTTAAAAACAAAAAATCTCAAAACAACATGCCAGTCGATAAATTTGGTAGAAGTGATGACGAAAAAGTCAATCTAAAAAAGAAGAGGAAGATGCTCGAAGTCGACGATGGTTGCGACGTTGCCAACTTGGATGAACGTTACATTCGGAGATATGAACCTCAAGAAGAACCTTTGAACATGAACGATAAGAAGCTCTACAATCTTCCCGAGCCGATAGATCACGCAGATGCTGCGACTAAAAAATATGTCAACAGGGGGAACGCCGATTTCGAATGAATCATGATAGATAATTACGTGGATAAAACCATGACCGATGATCTCGATCTGAAATCTAAACTTTTGGTGAACGTCGCAAATCCCATTGATCCCACAGATGCCGCGACCAAGAAATATGCGGACGACTCTCACGCAAGATTCAGCGAACACCTGAGAAATAGATACATTCAGAAAACGATGCACTCGGAATTGAATGCCAATTCTAACAAGATAACGAACGTGGCCACTCCCACGAATCCCAAGGACGTGGCGACCAAACACTACATAGATCTGGAACAGAGAAAGTCTGACAGACGAGAAATGAAATCGGATCTGAATGCGGGATTCAACAAGATATTGAATCTGTCAAAGGTCGATGACACGGATGCGGACTCAACTGCAGTCAACAAAGGCTACGTAGATTCTGCCGTGATACGATCACAAGAATACCTAGAATCGCAAGTGGACGATCTCTACCTGAACAAACAATCTGGCAGAACAATGGAGGGTGGTATCGACATGAATGGTGAGAATTTATTCGGACTCAGTCACGATCCCAAATTCGATTCCAGCGTGGTCAGCAGAAAGTACGTGGATGACAACTCGGTCTGGAGAAAGGGCGACATCATGGAAGGTAATCTAGACATGGGCAGACACGAGCTCACAAATCTACCGGATCCCGTGAACATGACGGATGCCTGCATCCTGATTTGGGTGGTGGAAAGAGTCAAATGTGCTAGACCAGTGATCACCGCGTGGGCCGAGGAGGCTGGCACCTTAGAGGAGGGAAAAACCGAGTGGTCTTTCGGAAACGGAGGTAGTGGATTGAAACATGGTCAGGTGCGATACCCCATGCCAATGGGAGGTGAAATCGTTCGAATGGCTCTGGCTTCCTCGGATTTGAATAACAGAGCGGTCGTCAATCTCGTGGTGAATGGAGTAGAGAGCGATAAGAAATACAGCATCGAAAAGACTGAGAATCAACACGCGAATGTTAGCACGTTGGGCACGCCTCTCAAAGTGAATGCCAGAGACAGGATTAATTTCATTACAAAAACCAATAATCCCGAAGCCGCCACTTCCGTGGTGAGTCTACTGATCAAACTATTTCCTTTGAACAAACAGTGAACGCGTGGAAAATAATTAATTAAAAAAAATAATGTGTGATTATTAAAAACAAAAAAAAGTAATGAGATTTAGAAAGATGTTCAATCTCTCTAGATCTCATTACCTTTATTTTTTTTTTGTTTTTTTTAATAATTACTCATTACTTTTTTTTATTTTTGTTTTATTTTTTTTCACACACGTCTCTCATCGAATGATCGACATCTTTTTACCATCCGATTCGAATTGTAATTCTCTGTCCGACAGGACCAGGGCGAAGGCTTCGGTTTTTCTTGGCACGTTCCTATCGAATTGCATCTTGATCTGAATATCTAAGACGCTACTCTTGAGTTGTTCACGCTGTTTAATGACGTCGAATACGAACATGGGATACATCGACTTGTATTCGCCGGGAGATATGTTAGGGTTGCTCATCAATTCGTCTAGACCGTGATACTTCTTTCTAAAATCAGTGGCATCGCCGTACAGTCTGCAGAAATCGTTCTTGTCGAACGACACGTTGTAATCGATTGCTGGATATCTTGTGGCGTTCAGAAACACTTGCATGTTTCTCAAATGGCAGTGATCGAACAGCGACGCATTCTTTTCCAGAGACCCGTCCCTATCGGTCTGAAACGCAACCATGATGAAACACGGTCTCTCGGAAGCGGATTTCACCGTCAATCTCCAATTGAAGTGATTCGTGGAGAGAGGAATGCTAGCTGTGTCGCACTGTCTCATTCTAAATCCCACATTTAATTTACTCTTGGATTCTATGATCTTGTAGAGACGCGCTTTTTCCACGATCGAAGGCTCCACGTGTGGAACGAACAACGATATCTTGTGTAGAGTTATCTTACCTGCATCCGTCGCAGTGAGTCTCATTATTGCGTCGTCGTTTCCTTTTCGAATCAACGTCAGATTGTATTTGAATCCGTACATGATCTTGTTGTAATCGTCCGCAAATCCGAAGATGTGTTTCAAAGGTATCCTGAACGAAAACGTTCCTTTAGGTCTGGATGTCTTGACGACGTAGTCGAATATCGCGGCGGCGCCGGCGATAGCAGGGCCGACGGTGTCTTTCACCCACAACTGATTAAGTCCTCTGGATTTCGAAAGATCATCAGGATACGTAAAGAGTCCGAACATCGTGGTGGCCTGACCGGGATGAAACACAGATTCTATCTCTTGTCCGGATAGCATGTATTTTATATTACTGAATAGATGCATGATGCCATTATTGGCTAGAGTAACTGTGTCGTCGTCGGCGTAGTCGCTCCCATCTTCCTTGGTGAGACGTCCCTGCACCACTATGTAACTCTCGCTAGGATGTATGAATAGATCTTGAGTTTCGACGTTGATTCTTATCTCTCCCGCATTGTTCAAACTCGTTCCGGTTACCGGTTCGTATTCGTGAACCTCATATTCTTGAATACTTTCATCTTTCACTATGCTTTGTGCTATATCTAGTATATTTGTCATTTTTAAAGGGTTTTTTTTTTTTTGTTTATTAATTAGCTTGCTTTTTTTATCTAAAAATAGTTTTAATTATTTTTATTATTATTTTTCTCTCCTATATATATATGTGTGTAAACAAGAAAATATTAAAGAGAGTAAATATAAGAAATTTGTTTTCTTTATCAAAACTTTGTCTTCTGTAATTGTTGTTCGTAAAACTTTCCGATGATCTCTTCTCCATCCAAAGCTTCGATTTCGTAAGTCACCGGATCAGTGTGAAATATTTTGATTATCACGAAGATTTCCGAGGTCCATCGAGGAGTATAACCCTTTTTGAAGTGCTTCTTATAAGCGTAGATTCTCACTCGATCACCGACCGCAAATTTCGGCGTTCTAGACTTCTTCCTAATCTTAGATCTTTCAGGATATAGATTCGCGTAGACCCGTTTTTCATTTCGAGGATCGCTAGCTTCCACGGGAGTCATCTTGATCGATCTGTGTCGCTTGTTGTTGTAATCTTTAACCAGACCGTTCAGAGCGTGTATGTATTTCTTGGTCGAATTCGCCGTGAAGTATCTATGCATCTTTTCCTTCATCGTTCGATTCCAACGTTCCACCACACTTGCTTTCTCTTCGTTTTCGATCGAGTAGAGGTCGACCAATCGATGAACGTGCTTGTTGTAGAATTCCTTTCCCTTATCCACCCACAATTTACTCGGTTTTCGAGAAGATGAGTTGAACATGCTCTTCAGAGCCTCGGCGACGCAAGGTTCCAATTTATTCTTCAAAGCTCCGATCCAACCGTATTTGGAAAACACGTCGATGACCGTCAATAGATATTTGGCACCCTCGTTCCACCTCGAAAACGATCTCATGTCGACCAAGTCGGCAGACCAAATATCATCCAAACCCTTCACGAACACCCTTCTCTTTCGAAATTTACGCACGATGGGTTTGTGTAACTCCTCGGCCAATTCGCTCGTCAATAATCGTTTCTTCTTCTTTTCAGATGCGCTTTTTTTTTTGAACGCCCCATCCGAATCAACGTTTCGCACCGATCAGATTGCCGACCAGCGAACGTTCTATCTTCTCTCTCCTGGCCGGATTCGATATGCCTCTCAATTTCCCCAACATGTTTTTATCGCAGGCGTCGTTGCGAGTCTTGTGTCGGGATGTCCGGCGTAGCACAGATCGTGATCATACGCGGCTGCGTCCACCCTATTCACAGGTTTGCTCCAAGATTTAGGAGTCAGATCGGCGTTGAGTCTCTTGTTCAATTTCATTCCAGGTCCCGTGAAACTGTGGCCAGGCAGATGCATTTCGAAAGGTAGATTATTGATCATTTTATTCACGATGCCTTTACCTTTGCTCGCGTTCTTTTTCTTTGACGAATCGAGTCTTGATAGAACCACGCATGTCGCAAATTCCGCGAAGCATCTGTCTGTCGTTTTTAGTTCGTACTTCTCGAGAATTACTCGTCTCGGTAACTCTCTTACACTTTACGCAATACATTTTTAAGAGTTATTTAAATTAATTTCGTTTTTATTTTATATATAAATTTAATATTTTTTTTTTAAATTCTGTTCTTATTATATATATACTTTTTTTCAATCACTGCTCTTGAGTTCTATCATCTTACTGAATTCCTCCCTGGCCTCTTTCCTCCCCTTTTCCACGAGAGAATCCTTCATCTCTTCCTTGATGATCTGACGAGTCTTGATTCTCACAGCTTCTTTCATGGCTTCATATTTCGTTTTCTCGCCCAATATCGTGAAGTATTCTCCGTCCGATATCCTACCGTCTTTCAACGCCATCGAGATCATTTCGGATATCGTGTCGATCTTGGAGTCGTGTTACCTCGCCTTCAGATATAATTTCCTACTCAAAAAGTTTCCGAGCGTGCTAAACAATCCGGCGGCGAGAGCTACTCCTTCTACGGTCAACACGATCGGAATGCCGACCGCGGTCGACAATCCGTTGCCGGCCGCGTGGAAACCCATGGAAATCGTGATGAGTGTCGTGTCGATCACGTTGACGAATTTCACGAAACGTGAATACTTCTTGAGAGAACGGCGAGAATCTCTCTCTCGAGTTAGATACGCTTGGATTCTATTGATTTGATCAATGCGATACCTCTCTCCTCTTTCTTTTTCTTCTAGCGACGGTGCCGTCGGCAAAACGCCGTTCGGCTTCTCATCCTCGTCGTCATCTAAGGTCGGATACAATTTATTTCTGGTTCTCATTTTTGTGTTTTTTTTTTCTTTCTAATATTAGATAAAAAATTTATGTGTATTTATTTTTATTTTCTATTCTCCCTTATTTTTATATCAACAAGAAAACTTAGAGGTATGCTTCATTGAACAATAATTTCATGATGCATTCCTTGTCTTCTAAAGTCAGACTTCTACGCGCCAATTTCAGTTCTTCCAAAACTGTGGGCTTGTCTCGATCCTTACAGAAGACTAATCTCTTCCAAAGCGTGATCACAACGTCGAATCTAACGTGTTCGAACGCCGGTTCGAAATACTTGACGACCATATCGTCCCTTTCCATCGTCAGACATGAATGATTCTCGTGATCGAAGTCTAGATGATCCCGACATCCGACGCATCGTTCTAACAAGATGGGACATAGTTCTTCGTTCACGCAGATTGTGTATGCTCTCACCAGCATGTTTAAAAGAAACCTCGCTCTAATAGTCTGGGAAGCGCTCATGATTTACGTATTTTTTATTATCTATTCGATTTGATATATTTTATTTTTAAATAACTATTTATTTATATGTTTTTTTATTCTCTCCTATATATATCAATCACTTTTTTATTTCCTCGACCTTCAATTTGATAGGTCACGTGACCACCTTCTCGAAACTTCGATTTTTCTGATGGGCGTGACCCCCACCCCCACGACGAGGGGAGATAACTTTGTATGATTAAGTTTATGAGAATCAATCAATCTGATTGGTTAATTAGCAGGTCACGGGACCGCCTTCAGAGCCTCAAAAGCCGCTTGCCGATTCTGGGACACTGTCCCAGAATCGGCAAACCACCTTTTTTGATGCTGTCTTAGAATCGGCAAAGTTTTTTTTTCGCGTTCACCAACGATAGATTGAAGGTCTAATCCGCGATGGGAACGTCGACAAAAATTTTAAGTTAAAAAAAAAAAGTGAAAAATGTACAATTTCATACATTTTTCACTTTTTTGAAAAACTTGTACATTCGACACGTTCGCCAACGGGTATTTGAACGTTAAAAGTGTGATCTAGGAGTCTCGAAATAATAGCCGATTCTGGGACACCATAAAAAATTGTGAACGTGCTCGCGATTTAACACTGAATCCTACGATGGTAAACGCACCATGTACGTGTACCGTACATGTACATGGACAACGTTTCCTTGAATCGGCATTTATTACCTACTCTCCATAAAATCAAATTTAATATACACAAATTATACATCAAAATGAAGATTTTAATGTATAGAACACGAAGCATATATGCAGTCAACTCACAGGGTTGACAGAAGACACCAATGGTTACTGGAAGTCTCCTACCGTATTCGCATCAGAACTGATAATAAAGTAAAATTTCTTTAGAACAACTCGTGGCAAAATCTGCTTCAGATCTGAGGGAAAATATTTTCAAAATATTCGGTGGATTAAGTGTTAAAGTTGATTTTAGATCTCCGAATGTTAGGCCCCGTTAATACAGAACGTGAAGCGCCGCGTCGATTTCTCGCTTTCGATATATTTCAATTTATACAGGATACGCCACGAAGCGGAGCGAAGCGAAGTGCAATTTCAGTTTGGCTAGTCCAGTCAAATTATGCAGTGCGAAGCCAATGGAAAACGTGATCTAGAAACGCGTAATGAGTTTTACATCTGTTGCAGGATAGACGTTCAGTCTCCGTGTCGATCTTCACTTGGTGCCATGACTGCTTCGACTTCGGCTACGACCCCTTTTGCGCCTTCAGCATGTCAAAGAAGTAGTGCTTTCTCTTCAATTTGGGGCAGGCATTGCCACATCTTCGAAACATACGGTGCCATAATATGAAATGAGGAAGACGAATCTTCGACAATCAATCCATCACAGTGAAAGCGTACTTTAGAATTAGCATATAAACATGACTAAAGTGTACATATTTTTTAAACGGGTCTGGCAAAGCACTGCGAAGTCCCCGCACCCCGTGTTGCATCGCTTCGTATTCTGTATAAACAGTGTTTTACCTTGAAATGAATAATTTCAGTTTCTGGAGTAATTTGATTCTTTGGTTAATATAATTCATTGTTTTTTTTTGGCATTGGAGGTTTCGTGGTCATTTTCTAAAAATATTCCCTGTCATATAATTAATATATTATTACAGTAGTGAATTCATCCACGTTTTCATATTTCATCTCGTTTAAGAGACCAGACAAGGCAAATCAAACAAGACGCCTAAGGCGTCTTGACTGGTCTGTCTAATCTGGTCGCGTCACCTCGAGAAAATCCAACAACCCAGATCAACGGACTGCTGTAATAATCTGTAGATATATATCTTTATTTTGCAGGATACCAGAACATTAACAGCAATATGATTTTACATATTACAGGAACATAAGCTAGGAACAACACGGAAATGGCATAGCCCGAAATGCTGCATTTCCTGCCACTCTCGTAAAATATATGGCATCAGTGTAACGAAAATTCTCTTCAAATACAGGAATATCTGATAGTACGTTTATGAATCATGGGCAATATGGGATCAAAAGAACAAATGTTGGAGAAAGAGGATGAAATACCATGCTGTTTCTGATGGCTGATTCTGTATTTATTTCATAGTGGCCAGTTTAATTATTGCATAGTGCGAAGTTATCGTACGGTGTGTTGTTTATTGCATAATGCGATTGTACGAGACGATTGGTTCTTTGATATTTTGTGGATTGAGACTTCAGCAACATAAATTTTGTATAACAATTATCTTTTATTTACACCGCTTTGTTTTCGTGGGGAAATAGAAACTACAGACCATTGCTTCCTACATTGTCTACGACACGGAAATATCCGACATGAAACGCTTGCTGGCCTGGTATTGGCAAAACATCTAACACTCAACATCTTGAACACAAAACCATGAAGGGAAACTTTCAATGATCAATGGTGCCGAGTAAACGTATCGAATGACAATGGGGGCGCGGTGGCTCAGTTGGTAGAGGTGCAGGCTGCAAGCCGAGAGGTCCTCGGTTCGAATCCCACCTGCGACAATCGTGTTGTGTCCCTGGGCAAGACACTTCACCCCGATTGCATACATGGGGGCACGATGACGCTGTGTACTGAGGCGTACTGCACGTCGATGGTGCGCATGTCTTCAACCAATCTGCCTGTGCTGCGGTGCTGCGGTGCAGAGTTCAGAGTTACGATGTTGGAGAGCTGACAGCTGCTCGTCGTTGCTCGGTGGTTCTCTCCGGGTACTCCGGCTTCCTCCACCCGTAAAACTGTCACGGTCACGATTAGCCATTGTGCATAAGTATGTGACCTTAAACACCAATAAATAAATAAATATAAATCGAATGACAATTTTGTATTAAACCACGGGAGTTAAGTTAAATGTTCAAATATATGTTAGTAATGGTGACCAAAATCCGCACCTGTTAAATTTCCCAACTCTTTACCTTAATTCTCAAGAACAGTTCGTCGTCTGAGTGCTAGAATGTCCTATGTCCCATAGGGAACATAGGACATTCTAGCACTGAGGCGACCAACTATGAACAGTATCGTAGAATTGACACCATGCTTGAGGATTGTCTTATTGATCTGACGGCTTTGAATGGACTCTTGTTTCATATGTTTGATCTGGTCTCGTCCACGAGACAGAATAAGACAAACAAGAGATCAACAGAGTGTTGTGATGATTTGTATTTATGCTGCCTCTCACCTAAAACTTCCCTCTTCTGCCACTGATCATTTCTTAAGTTACATTGCTTCGCCCACTTCTCCGCAATTGCTGCTAGTTTATCATCCCACACCTTGAATAAAAAAAACGAGTATTTTAATTATCGCACAAATAGCTGATGTAATTTTAAACATTTTTGAAACATTGATTCACAGAGTAGATAAAAGAATTTAATGGCATTCAAAAAATAGGTATATCCACTCCTTTCTTTACGAAAATTCCAGAAGCTTTGTATGTTGTTTTCTTTGTTTCTTTGTTGTTGTTGTTGTTGTTGTTGTTGTTGTTGTTGTTGTTGTTGTTGTTGTTGTTGTTGTTAGGTACTTATATATATATCAAGCCCAAAAGACTCTTTTCTTCTAGACAAACCCGCCCCACCCAAAGCCCGGAGCAACGTCATGACACAATATATTGTGGAGTCAAGTTGGTTGCCGTGGTAACCCGTTGTTTGGTCATGTTGTGTTTCATTTATCATGCAACACGTATATGTTTTGTTGGAACGAAGTGGTTTGAACAGAGTGGGTTCTAGGGGTTTGTTCAGTTGGACGTATTACTACTGCAGTAGAGCAGTTGTACTTCATGCCCAGTTTTGTTTGTTTTTAACCAGGACCCCCGCTGGAAACTATTGTCCCACCTTAAGTATCATGCTAGATCACTCTGAGGGCGTGATGTTACATTATGGCACCCCAGAAGTGCACTCGTTAGTTCTTGATTTTGTTCCGGTACAGAAGAACATGGAACGAAACTGTACTTTTGTTGCTGCCTTCGCCTTTTCCGTCTGATCTGCCAGTTGTCTTCATAATCCTATTGCGCAGACCCCCGTTGTTGGGGTTTCTGCACTTCTATGTATTCTCGATCTGCATCTATTGTAGACTCTGTACTACATAAGTTTGTATTGTAAAGGGTTTATTCTGTATTGGACTGTCCTTGTATGTCTCTACTCTCATCTCTCAACCCCAATGACAGGATCGGATTAACAGGATCACCAAACCGTCAATCAATCAAATCAGATCTCTATTTGTTTCATATAAAGTTATCCCGCTTCGGTCCCTGATACGTGACAGCGCGTTTTCCCGTTAGAAGCTAACGGGCAATAAGCTATTTCCCCATGTGGATCACATCCTCAGGTTGACATTTGGAAACCTGTAGAGACCACTGCATTCTAAAATCAAATGGGTTATTTGATTTATTTATTCATTTGTTTGGGTTCAACGATACTTTCGACAGCCAGAGTCACCTCGTGTGGAACAGTTGTGCGGTTGGGACAAGCACCGGTGAATTGTCAGACTCCTCAACGTAATAGCTCCACATACATAGGGTTAGCATTGGTTAAGTTCGTCTTAGTACACAGCGCCACCGTGCCCCCATGTTGGCAATCGGGATTACGTGCCTTGTCCAAAGACACAACGTAGTTACCCCCCTGGCGGGGATTGAACAGTGAAGCTCTCGGTTTAAGGTTCAATGCCGTATAGACTGAGCCACCACTTTCCCAGTCTGTTAGGTTAATAATAAACCCAGATTGACTGCGTTGAGTGAATATGAACCCAAATAGCCCCATATTCACTCAACCCATTTGTTTTAGGTTGATTTTTAATCCAACTGTTTTAGAGAGTCCATAGGGACATATGAGGACAAGATAATACCTCTATTTTGTGTACTATTAACGTTGATACCTCGGGTGGTGAACTGTCTTTAAAGAATCACTTACTCTGCTACTCACCCCGTCGCTGCTATCGTTCTACGCTCCATTACTAGCTTCTTCAAACACCATTGTAGGGATTTCTGTTACGAAAGTACTGGGAGTTGCTACTAGAATCGAGCCCTTGCAATTGTTTTCTACCACTATCATTGCTAGGCTGAATCACTACGATACCCTCTTTGCCTTTTACCACTGACGTTTGCTGTTACTATAACCACAACTATCCAACAACGACCTTCTTCAAACAGTACTGCTTCTTCTCTTGTTGTAATACTTCTGCTGGTAATTGTCACTACTATTACCATCCTCTTTATCCATTTTTCAACCAATTCTATAACTACTGCCACTATCTTTCATATGTACCCTAGAAATCAGTTGGGTCAAAAAATCAACCCCGATAAAATGGGTTGAGTGAATACGAACCCAATTAGAATAATATTCACTTAGGCCAGTTGATTTGGGATGATTTTTAACCCAATTGATTTTAGGGAGTGGTCGGCATCCAATACAACTAACACTACTTGTCTCTTCTGAAAGTCTTCCCAAAAGTACTAACAGCGAATACGGCTTAATTGTTAGGGTGAATCTTATACTCACTTGGGAAACCGGGTGCCTCCATCCAGTCCCATTTAAAGCTGGGGAGTCATAGACCGCCATCCTTGAATACGCAGATGAGGAAAGAGAGTTTACAAGAGAATGCATTGAAAAGAATTTTGCCATAAGCCGTTTGGCCCACATGATGAAACATGATGCCGACACATAGTTGATGTCAAAGAATTATATGTTTTGCGAGCGGATGAAAGCTTAGATTTCTCTAGCTTTCATTCCAATCGCCATACCATTCTTTCTTCGTTTAATTATATGCGTTGCGGTGCTTTAATTAAAATTACAGCGTATTTCAATTAGCATTTAAAACACGCAAATCAAAAAAAAAAAGTGCAGTGATATCAATTTAAACTAATTATGTGATGCGTGTCACTTCCACATATCGTTATTCATTTATTTGGCCTTTTTGATTTCGGTCTAACAACACTTGAGACCACCAGTGCCACCTTGTGACGGATAGTGTTGCGGCTAGATAGTACCCGGAGAGAACCACCGAGCTGCGGTGGGCCACTGACAGGCTTACCAATATACTAACTTCGTACAAGCAGGGTTAGCATTGGTTAAAGGCAAGTGCGACAGTGACGTGCAAAACGCCTCAATTTACAGCGCTACCGCGGCCCTATGGCGCAGCGCAGTTACCTCTGTTCGGGATCGAACTGTGAAGCTATGGGTTTGAAGTCAATGCCATAACCACTGAGTCACCGCGCTCTCAGGCAGCATATAATAAAAAAAACTTATTAAAAAATATATTATCTGCCACAGGTAAAGGGTACTTTCTATAGATTTAAGATTGATCTTTACAACATTCTATATCGTCCCTTGAGTGGAACAAGTCGCCATCTGCAATAATAAATGTAAATGACGCCTTCTTCCTCTCAAGGGACGTTATTTGTAGAGGTTCTCCAACAACTATTCCCAGTTCATAGTGAAATTTACGAAACGAGTTCAGAAACTTATGTCTGCACCGAGCTTTTGGCCTGGCCCGGGCCTAATATAATGGACGGGTTTTGTACATTTTGTCACAACCTGGAGCCAATACTATAAAACCTTTACAATTGTATTTTCTAGAATTATATTTTTTACCTATTAATTTTACCAACTAAAATGAATCATTAGCATTTTAAAAGATATGGCAATTTGCCAACTGGCAAATTGCCAGATCTTTGAAAATGCTAATGGTTCATTTCAACCCTTTTAAAGTCATAACTAGAAAATACAATCCTAGAAAATAGAATTGTAAAAGTTTTATAGTACTGGCCCCTGGAGACGAGTTGAAGATTCTGTATAAACTTGATTCAATCCCAATATATGACGCACAAATGAATCGAGTAGCAAATGGTTCTACCGATAGAGCTACGAATCGTGTTGTTGAAAACTAGGTTTGGGAATGTAAAAATTATTTCCGTTAATACTAAATGTAAATGACGCCTTCTTCATCTCAAGGGACGTTATTTGTTGAGGTTCTCCAACAACTTTCCCAGTTCATAGTGAAATTTACGAAAAGAGTTCCTAAAATTATGTCTGCACCAAGCGTTTGATCTGGCCCTGGCCTAATATAAAGGACAGGTTTTGTACATTTTACCACAACCTGGGGACGAATTCAAGATTTTGGATAAATTTGACACAACCCCGATATACGACGCACAAATGGATCGAGTAACAGACGGTTCTACCAGTTTGGCTTTGAATCGTGCTGCTGAAAATATGTTGTTTGGGAATGCAAAATTGATGACGTTCATATTTTGAAGCATTCAATATGATTTCACTAAAACGACGATTCAAAAGTGGGAAAAATATTTTTTGTCACGCATAGCGCGCGTAATCAAAATGACAAGAGGTCAGGGTTCAACTTTCGCCCAAGGATACAACCTGGTACACATTATTTTGCTTCTGGGATGTTATTTAGGAATTGAATGCAAGTTTTATAATCTTTATTGGAGTATGAACGTGTGGAAATGGGATTCATACATAATTTGTACCCATTCCCACACGTTCATACTCCAATAAAGATTATAAAAATTGCATTCAATTCTTATAATTACATTCGGTAACTGTTTAAACTACTCTTTACCAAACAGCAAAGCAGAAAGACGAAATGAAACATGTACGAACGAACGAGACGAAAAATCACCCTCACACAAAAGACAAAGCGGACAACTCTGATTTTTAATTTTCACAATTTTAGAAATGGAAACGAAGATTTTAGTAAGGGGCGTTATGCCACGGTTGGGAAATGTCACCAATGAAACAGCAGAGGAGTTGATCACTTCGAGAGGCGCTAAAAGTTAAAAACCCGCCCAAACACCGCCCGAATTACATTCTGTCAACTGCGCTCTTCCGTAAATGCGGGTCAAAGTTCGACCAAATGTATTCATTGGAAAATGAATTACATTTGGTCATGACGTTTTCATCCAGCTGACCAATGGGAATTGAGTATTTGGACCCAAAACGTATAACTACATTAACAATGTAATTATTGATAGATAATGCGTTATCAGTTTTAAAGTGAGAGATTAATGGTCGAAAAAGCTGTAAGTTCACTAGAGAACCTGCACTCCAAAGTCAGTTAGGCTAAAATCAACCCAAGCCAACTGGGTCGAGTGAATATGAATCCAACTGGATTCATATTCACTTAACCCAGTTGAAGTGGATTGTTTTTAACCCAAACTATTTCAGAGTGTAGACTCTTAAAACGAAGAAGAAATTATGCATAAACTGCTAATACAAAACAAATTAAAACAAGAAAGAAAAGATATAGCCCCCTCCCCCCTTGCTCCCGAAACGCGTTTCATCAATCGAAGCACGTAAAGATCTCTCCATAAGGATGGCCGATTACATAACTCAGTTTTGGTAAGATTTGAAAGTTTTCAGTCAAATATTTTGATCAAATAACTCACCAGTAACAAATCAAGGCTTTATCTTATTTTCTGTGGCATCGGAAGAGACCTGTTAAGTGGGACCTGCGTTTTCCGACCACAGGTTAACACCAGAAAGGCTATATCTCCGATTTGTTGACAATGGACTAACTGGAGTGGGCCAGACGCTATACCACTAGTCGGGCCGTTTTAAAGAACCAATTTGCCGATGAATACCTCTCGCAGGAGTAATGGTGACTGTGGAAGGCAACGTTTTCAGACTGTTGTTGGATGTTTTTGAATGATGAAATATGTTGAGTTATGTCTTAACGGAGGAACTATCGAGTTATACCCGTTCGAAAGGATTCTCTGAACCCTTTTCCAATAGCGTCCAATCTAAGAACATATTTCCTCTTCGACATAGGCACCAGCGATGGGGGTGTGATAATTAGGCCTAGGCCAATAATTTAGGCCTTGATGCCATATATTATTATTATTTGTTGGTAGTAAGGTAAATTAGTAGTATGTAAGGTACCTTTCATCCCCAGTTTGGGGGACCCATTTGGGGGACCCCGGAAGTGACGTCATAGTCACGTGAGCTAGTGGCGCCATGTTTTGTTGTCATGGTAACCTCGTGAGCGGCCATATTGTAACGTCATCCCCATAGTGATACGTGGTGTTAGTACGCATGCGCAGCGCGTGTTGTTAGGGTGATACGTGTTTCCGTCATCCATTTTGTATACTGGAGGCCGCCATCTTGGTTTCTATGGTAGTACGTGATTGCTGTGTTACCCAAAGTCCTACAATAGGATAGGGGTATGTTCGTTGGGTATGTTCCTTTGTAGAAGAGTAATTTCCCGATTTGCAGAATTAACCAAATAAACCCGAAAATCCCCCCAAATCACCAAAATCAACCCCAAATCACCGAAATTGACTTTATTTCCCCAATTTATCGGCTTAGCACGTAGTGCTATAGTACCGACGGGGGCCGCTGGGGGTGTGTTTGATTGAACTAGAGTATATCTAATTACCCAAATAGACCCGATCACCCTTACAAACCACCAACATCTCCACCAAACCACCCAAACGGACATGTGAAGCACCATTTTGGGCATATACAAATAACACGTTATGCTATAGTACCAAGGGGTACAGGGGGTATGTTCTATTGAATAGGAGTACAGGGCCTGATTTTCCCATTTTTAATGCCTATTGCATATGTTTCTCTATCACTAACAGTCTATCCAGTCCAATCTATCTCTGGTTCTCTCGTCCAAATCTTATAATTACCAGTGCATAATTTCCCATAATGCAGTTATCTCCCTTGTGTATATCAAAAGCATTCCCAAACCCAATAAGATATCGAGCAGTTACTGAAAAGTCATTGCTCGAACGACTCGAATCCCATCGAGCAAATGAGCCAACGAGCAATTGCTCGTTCGAGTGACTCGAAATACTGCTCGACGGCTCATTTCAGAAAAAAAGGATTCCATTGCCACAGGCATTTTCGAAAAAGGGATTCCACAAATTCCATAAGTGGGATTCCGTCTTATGTCGAGTGACTCACACATATTGCTCGAATGACTCGAATCCCATCGATTCGAAAATGCCTGTGGCTATGGAATCCCTTTTTCTGAAATGAGTCATTCGAACGAGCAATTGCTCGTTGGCTCATTTGCTCGTTCCTACCAGGGGTCACTTGATATGGTTTTGTTGACATTTTTTGAAAAATTTAAAAAAAATGATATTTAAAATAATAAATTTTGATATCGTCTGCGTTGGGTAAAGAGTTAATCCACAGCGTGCGCACATCGCTTATGGCACATGGACATATGCTGCATGCGTTGATATGTGCTTGTATGCTTGTACATGATGAGTGTACAACACATGCAGCACATAGGCGCATACGTGTATTGTGGGATATGGCACGATGGAGTAGGGTTGGAAGATATCTATTAGAAGATACCTCTTGAGGGATAGTTGTTGTTGAATCCTATGATTCACAGCAAGATGCTGAAGACCTGCTCCCATTGGGAGAGAGAAATACAGAAGCACTAGAATTTTTTGTGCAATACGAACAAAGCAGGGACAGATGCCATTCTCCAAGCTGCCTGTGGAAAATTGTTTACGAGTTTATGAAGATCTGCAGTTCACATCCTCCACATCCTCGAAGACGGGATACTGCCGAATGCAACGGAATACAATCGCCTGCGGGAACAAGATGATGCATTAAAGCTACTGACAATTGATTGAATTTCGAGCAATATAATGAAATATGATTTTTGTCTCATCGCCCATCATCCCAGTTCAGGCTCCAAGAAAAGTGTAAAAGGGATGTACACAGCACCACCTGCTCATTTGTTCTATGTCAACCATTCAGTAAAGACATGAAAGTTCATTGCTGCGAGTACTGCAGAAAAGTCTTCTCCAGAGGATTTACACTTAACCCTTTACCTAACATGAAAAGCAGACGACACTTGCAAAAAAAATTCTTAAATAACTATTTTTTTCATTTTTTGTCTCAAAAACATAGGTTATGACCCCTCGTTGGAAGGAGCTCGACGAGCTCGTTCCAATGAGTGGTCATAACCTATGTTTTTGAGACAAAAAATGAAAAAATAATTAAAATTAATTGGCGATTTTTGAGAATAGCGCTGGCCGGTTTTGGCCGTTACGTTAGGTAAAGGGTTAAAAGACACGAAGATCATTACTGCCCCATGAGGCTGTCGGAAAAAAAACAACGAACACTGAAAGACTGATCAGAAATTTCTATCTCACACTGATCGACAAGAAATCAAGACCCTCACAAAGTCTGCTAATGATGATTTGATAGACTGCATATGTCATTCTGCCAGGAATATATTGGATTATAGTGTGCCAAAGACCAAATCCTATAGATTTCAGCTGATTCCATACAAAAACCAGATTTAGATAAAATACATTATAGAAGGAATAGATATACCATACAGGAATGAGGGCGCTGCCCTAAGGTAAGTTGCTAAAATCCGTCGTCAATGTATTGTTGGATATCCTCGACCTACAGAAGGAGATGCTGGTAACACATTTGTCATTTGTGATCTGACCTCCAAAGAGTGTTGGCTCAATGTAATCGTGTCGTAATTATTCACCGCGAAACTGTTCACTGATGGAAGATTCAAAATTCGGTGAGTCATCGGAACTATCTCAAGGAGAATCGAAAGAAAATGAACCACTGGATGATTCAATGAAAACTATCGTTAGAAGTGCCTTTATAATTACCAAGAATAATTTTTAATGGTTATATCGAGGATGGGGTGAAAAAAGAAGATGCAGCTAAAGAAACAGTCACGTCACTTGAAAGTAGTGCCAGGGAAGGCATTAATACCCCTGGGCAAATTACGATTTTTTTTCCAGAGCCCAGTTCATACATGTAGAATAGGAACTTATAAGAAAAGATTCGGAACTTATAACGGGCGCAGGTCTTCAGTATCTCTCTGTGAAGGGTCTTCGCGAATGAGCTCCGGTCTTCGTGGCAGTAATGGTCTTCGCGCCAATCTCTGTTGTCTGTTCGGGTAAACATCTTAGAACAACATCTACAGAGCCGAAAATTTGTCAATATTTAACTCGACGGGCGCAAATGAACTGAAAGCCTAGCTCACACCCTTTTATACCTTTCCCACAGAAGTGCTCGGATGTAGCGTGAAGTACCCGGTTGAAGGAACCACATGTTTCGACTACAACTATCTTCCAAAAACATCATCTAATAGGTATCCTTCAACCCCATTCCACAAGTATCCTTCGTATGTGCCTATGTAGAGCATGCGTTGCTCACGCATTGTACAATAACACGCAATATGTGATGGCGCATATTGTGTATTCGCATATAAGCACATGTTATCACATCCAGCGTGTGCCCGTGTGGTGAATGCGAGATATACACACTGTTACACATCGACTAATAGCACACAGACACGTCTGGGAACAGCGGAATAGGTAAGTTATTACATAGTTGTAGTACATGTGATACAGGTTACACGGGTCCAGGAATGTCAGGGAGAGAATAACCAGAATAGATATTACCAGAGAATTCATTGAGGAAATCATTTCCAAATAAATAATTATCGGGTTGCATGTGGTAATTCTAGATAGTAACAGAGATTGTTTCACAATTCAGAACTTGTACAGATGGATACCCCTTATTAAATGGGCGATTAGGAGGAACCGAGGGGAATCTGTACCAAACGAAGTGATTTTGGGTGGGTTGTTTGGTTGATTTTGGGGTCTATTTGGGTAATTAGATTTATTCCTGTTTAATCAAACATACCAGCATAACATACCCTTGTCCTGTTGTTGGTCTTAGTGTCACATCTGTAGATATTAACCCAGAGACCGATGTAAACAAACTTGAATCTGCACCGCCCCCTCCCCCCCCCCCCCCGAGATGTTGTATACCAAATATCAAAAGATTCTAATTGGTGGTTCTGAAGAAGGAGGTTTTCCATACGGAGCCCAAATTTTAACCCAGGGCCTCGATTTGAACAAACTTGAATCTGCCCCCCCCCCCCCCCCTAGAAATGTTGTATATCAAAGGTGAAAGCATTCTGACTGGTGGATCTGTAGATTTTTTACAAATGTCCTCATATTGCACTAAGTAAATACCCAGGACCCTATAGGGAGCCCAAATATTAACCCTGGGACCCGATTTAAAAAACTTGAATCTGCCCAAAACAGATGTTGTTTTCCAAATATGAAAGCATTCTGAATAGTGCATTTAAAGAGGATTTGTTTTACATATTTCCTCATATTGCACTAAGTAAATATTCAGGCTTCCATAGAGAGCCCAAATATCAACCTAGGGATCCGATTTGTACAAAGTTGAAACCGACCTACCTATAGATGTTGTATGGAAAATATGAAAGGATTCTGACCGGTGGATCGGAAGAAGACGATTTTTAGAGAAATTCTCTCATATTGCACCAAGTTAAAATTCGGGCTCCTATAGGTAGCGCAAGTATAAACCCAGGAACTTGCTTTGAACAAACTTGAATTTGACCCTCCTAAAGATGATGTATACCAAATATGAAAGGATTTTGGCTGGTTGATCTGAAGAAGAAGATTTTTAAAGAAAGTTCCTCATATTGCATTAAGTTAAAATTTGGGCTCCGATAGAGAGCTCAAATAGTAACCCAGACACCCTATTTGGATAAACTTAAATTTGACCCTCCTAACGATGTTGTATATCAAATATGAAAGCATTCTGACTGGTGGATCTGAAGAAGAAGATTTTTAAATAAATTTGCTCATATTGCACTAGGGGGCCAACATATGAACTCAGGAACTCGATTTGAACAAACTGGAATTACCCCCCCCCCCCCCTCCCAGAGATGTATATCCAATATGAAAGCATTCTGACTGGTGGATCTAAAGACGAAGATTTTCAAAGAAATGTCCTCATATTACACTAAGTCAAACTTTGGGCTCCAATAGAGACCACAAAATATTAAACCAGAGACCAGATTTGAACAACCTTAAATCTAACCCTCCTAGAGATGTTGTGTTTCAAATATGAGAGCATTGCTACCGGTGGGTCTGAAGATTTTTGAAGAAATCTCCTCTTATAGTATCAGAGCAGTAAATATTTTCCGATAATAACGTTCAAGCCAAAAATATTATGATCGCATCACTTTAATTTCTGCATTCAAATATCTTTGTCAAGTATAGCCCTTCAGACAGCGTCTTCTGACCTCAAAACAGAGGGTCATGCAACAAATAAGAGAGAAACCCTGACCAGAAGGGAAGTACTGGTCACGTGCACTTATTTTTTCAGGGAATTTCCAACAAAACCACTCCAAAAGTCACTTGTATTTTTTAGGTACAAAAGTCATCAAATCACCCCCTTTATTCATCTGGAATATTCAATAATAATGCAAGATGTCATCAGAATGTTTCAAATGTTTATTGAAACATTCTATTTTCCCAAGGCTGCTTATTTTTATAAATTGCATCATTTCCGGGCGGGTAACTCTAACTGAAATATTTACTGCAGCGATACCATAGAGAGCCGAAATATTAACACAGGAACTCCATTTGAACAAACTTACATCTGACCCCCGTAGAGATTTTATATACCAAATAACAGAAGATTCTAAAAATTGATGATACTGGAGAAGATTCTCTTTTTTTTCCAAATATATGGGCAATATCAGAGTTATGCCCTTGTGGAGCTCCTTGTGGGCGTGGTAACTTTATTTGAACACGCTTGAATGTATATATGATAGGGAACATGCGCACCAGATTTGGTTCAATTTGGTACAGTAGTTTCTGAGAAGTCGATAATGTAAAGTTAACGCCGGACGACGGGCGGATGGACGACGAACAGAAAGTGATCAATCAAGCTCCCCCATAAATGGCTTGGGTACCTACAGAAAACGTCTGAAAAATGATATTTTGCCCCGGAGATACTCTGGACAACGTTCATGTCCTGGAACTATAATAGTTTCTTTATAAATTCCCTCGAGAAGGCGGTATGTGCATTCATCGCCCCAACTATAATCGCCAGCTTTCAATTATGAAATAAGATATACACTGTGACCAGTAACTCATTCCGCGGCGGTGGCAGATACTACCATCGCGGACTGGGCATACTGGCCTTACCGTTGTATTAGTCGACCGTGTGGTCAATTATGGTCACGACAGGACCAACTCTCCTGACAGATTTTAAAACCAGGGTCGCTTTGAAGCTGACCAATTGAGGAGTAAGCGATGTGTAAAACCGATTTGTCTCAACGATTATGGCTCACGCTCAGACTGACTAGCATTCCAACTACATCAGCGGAGGTTGGTCTTAATGATGTACGTGGAGAGTGTATTATTACTAAATCACCCGCAGAGTGGAGATTCCACCCGAGGAATAATTGCAAATTTGTTGCAAAGCAAAACCAGCACCAGCAAAGTTTCAGCCAATGGACCTCCGGGTTAAACCCGGAGGTCCATTGGCTGAAACATTGCTTGTGTTTTTTGTCGATATGTACAAAATTATAGCTTGGGTGATAACTCCACTCCGCGGGTGATTTAGTTAAAATCCACGCTCCACGTACTGTATGCTGGCTCAAGTACCGACTGACTAATATTCTAATTACATCCTATCTTGATGATGAACTTGTAAAGTTAACCAGTCGAGATTATAGTTAAAAAAGATTTCTTGAAAATATATTATATTATTGTGCCTTACGTTTGTAACATCAGCCGTGATTGGTTAATTTGACACCTTCTAAAAGTCATAGTACTGGAGTTTTGGGGCAAAGCACGGGTACTATCGGAATGTTCTTCCCTGGAGACAAGAGAAGAAAGAAAATGTAAGCTCCACTTCCATTGATCAGCGTCGATTACGCACGCTCTGATTGGAATTTCTCAACACCAAACGCTGGCGCCGTGTCTGTTTAACTTTTTTCGTCACCGATAGACACAACCTTATAGACAAATATGTCATCTTCAGTGGGTGTGTTTTCAATTTTAACTGCAAACAATGAATTCAAAAGAATCAGAAATATTAAAAACTCACGTATTGTTCACCACTTCAGTGAATCCTGAATATGAGTTATGACTTCAATCAATTATATTTCCACAAGTTTAGTACTCCTCGAACTCACTGAGCCTCCGCCTCATGTTCCGCTTAATTCTAACAACTGTCGTCGTCTAAGAAACATTAATTTATATTCCATTAATTTATTCCAATTATCACACAAGCATTTATAATGAATTATAACATGAACAGCATGATGCAGTTGTAAACACTGGCATTTGGTGATAAGTCATTTTCGAATTTGGTGATCTGGAAACTCCTAAAGAGACGAAATGACGTTCGAAATGACGTCATGTTTTTGGATTCGACTACATGGTTATTACAAGATTGATGGCATGTTGCAGTTAACGCTTAACAATGAAAGCTATTTTTTGTTCGGCATAATAAAATAATTAGAACGTTTTTTTTTCATGTTCTATCGGTCGATAGTACCTGAGTTTGTGTGATTTTTGAAATAAAACCTTCAGCAGCTTCGCTGCTTCAGGTTTTATTTTAGAAATTACACAAACTCAGGCACTGTCGACCGATAAACCATGAAAAGAAACGTTCTAATATTTTATAATATTAGAACGTTTCTTTTCATGTTCTATCGGTCGATAATATCTGAGTTTGTGTGATTTCTGAAATAAAACCTGAACTCAGGTATTATCGACCGATAGAACATGAAAAGAATAAGTAGTGTAGTACTAAGAATAAGTGTGATAAGTAGTATAATGGAATATAAACTCGTGTTCCTTGGACGACGAAAGGTGTTAGAATTAAGTGGAGTGAAACAATTTATTTTGAACTTGAGGCGGAGACTCAGTGAGGTCGAGGAGTACTGATATTAAACTTGTGGAAATATAAACTGATTTAAGTCACATTCATGATTCACTAGTAAAGTGGTAAACAACACGTGAGTTTTTAATATTTCTGATTCGTTTGTATTCATTGTTTCCGGTTAAAATTGAAAACACACCCACTGAAGATGCAATATTTGTAGGTAATTTTGACGAAAAAGTGAAATTAAAGCAGACACGGCGCCAGCGTTTGGTGTTGAGAAATTGCAATCAGCGCGTGCGTAATCGACGCTGATCAATGAAGAGAAGCTTACATTTTCTTTGTTCTCATGTCTCCAGGGAAGAACGTTCCGATAGCACCCGTGTTTTCTCCAAAAACTCCAGTACTATGACCTTTAGAAGGTGTCAAATTAACCAATCAAGGCTGATGTCACAGACGTGAGGCATAATCATAGTAAATAAATCAAAAATAGATGTAGAAGTCGTGACGCAACTTATTATTTAATTAACTGACAGAGTGCAAGAAACCACTATAAGGGCTTTCAAAAAAAATGAGGGCACCAGAGCAAAAGCCTACGTTTTCATTGCTCATGTTTGATAGTCAGTCAAACGCAAATATTATTTTCTTTATATAGATTTGTTTTATTACAAATTATTGGAGAGTACCTGTCGGCACTCTCCAAAAATGTATAATAAATACATTTTGAATAACGCTTCAGCCTACCAACAATAATCTAGCCCTCAAACAGTTAACACATCCCGTACCGGAACTCGAAATTGTTCATGCTGGACTCTCACTACAAACCTCCATTTGTATGACCTACTGCGTATGTGACATAAGTCCTTGGAACAAATCTAGTCCTTTAACCCTTTCGCTGCGAATGGGTTGTGCTGAGTAAGGACCCATGTGTCATAAGTCTGTACTGAGTCCAAATATACTACATGCAGCGATGGATATCACAGCATATCGTTATTCCCAATTCAACATACTCCCTAAAACCAATATGAGACAACGATGTGACGTTATCCATTTGTTCCGCTATGTTCCACTTTTTACGGAAATATCGAAATACTCGAGGCAACAACGTGCTCGGCAAACCAAAATTAGCACCACATGCTGTTAAATAATTTCATTGTTTTAACACTTGAAGACGGTAAAGTTACCTTTTTGGAGTTTTGAAAATGCAAATATGACACGAAAAAAATAGCCAGTGCAACCTTTCTTGATGCTTTTCAAAGTAATGCTGGAAAGAAAAATACGTAAAATAGGCACTAAATTCATGTGGTAAGACACGTGGACCAGACGTCTTCAAGTTTTCTGAAAGAGTGGGTTGGGGGAATGTAACAACGCAACAACAAGGTTGAACCCTTTTTTTACTATTTTCAGCAGTGTGTGGGGGTGGCGGGGGATACGGAAGAACACGATTACTTGCACGATAGTATCTTAGCCTCTAGTCTTAATTAAAATGCCCAAGGAAACAAAAAGGTCATGCCCCGAATATAAGACAATGCACTTCGAACTAGGATAATCCAAATCACTCGTAAAAAACTCCATCATCACCCGTAGTTATTGATATCAACAACTCCAGCTATTTCTCTCCCAGCAGCCTCCTTACTCTTGCACGGTATACTGAACAGATAAGCTAGTCCATGTACTCAAATAAAAATTTAACTATGACTGTTGGAAATCCACGAGGTGGTGAAACAAGATAGATAATCAAGTTCAAATTCCATGAAACGCTTCGCGGTTCATGGAATTTGAACTTGATCATCTTGTTTCAACACCTCATGGATATCGAATATTCATGATTCAATTCTTATGTTTATTCCCTTCATAACCCTTTACCTAACATGAAAAGCAGACGACACTTGCAAAAAAAATTATTGAATAACTAATGACGAGCTCGTTCCAACGAGGGGTCATAACCTATGTTTTTGAGACAAAAAATGAAAATATTTTGAAAATTAATTGGCGATTTTGTTTTGTCCGGACACGATATCGAATTGGCTTATCTATAAGGCATCGCCCTGACTAACCATAATTCAATAAAGGTGTGTATTCCTAAAAACGAAACAAAACAACTTAGTTCTGATACGAAATAGTTCCCCCAAACTGTCACTTTGGTGCCCAAGGTACAAGTCACACACGAGTCGGAGAAACCGTCTATTTATAGAACTAAGCAGAAATTGCAGAATATCAAAAATAGACTGTAAAATCGACTGTAGTGTGTAATATCAATCATCGATGTTCGAATGTCACATGTTCAGCTGGTATTCATGGGATAAATCACATGACCAACTGGTATTCATGGGAAAATAGCATTAAATGAGCATCCACTGCCAACGTAGTATTCATCAAAGAAAATTCCAGTTGGGGTGTAAACATTTAATTATGTACCACCAAATTTCAACCTTTCACATCAGTTTGTTTGAATACTAAGATCTTTTTCAAATGAAAAAGATGATGTGTCTTGAAACATTAATACTCACAAGTTGCAAAAGGTTTGTTGCCTTCTGTCCACTGGCGCCGGCTGTCCTTCTCAAATTGTTATGCTCCCGCAAAATGAGATATTGATCTTTATGCGATACACCAGAAGACCGAACATCTGGACTGTCCCTTAAACAGGCTGTGTGTCCTCTCACCTGTTGATATCTCCATGTACAAGGGTCTGTATCAGAAAACAGAGTGTCAAAAAAGAGTGCTACGTTGTCTGGTTCAGAGGTTAAAGGAGCCTTTGTTTTGAAAGGTCGAATATATCCGCATGTCGATTACGTCCGAAAACCTCGGCCCAATCCATTAGCGTTTTGCGGAAGTAATCAGCTTACGCACACAATCTGCCTGAGTTTTGCGTACGAAATCGCTTACGGACATAACCGACTTGGGTTTTGCGGACAGAGACGTCCCACGGAAGCAATAGGTTTGCTTACGGGCACAATCTGCGTGCGTTGCATGGGTGTAATCGGCTTGTGGGCATAATCGACCTTGGGAAGGTCGACAAATAGGTTTAAATCGACCTGAGCATCACATTTTGTAACTGTTTTGTAACTGTAAAAAATCTGTCGGTCGAGTGGACGAACATTAGGAGAGCAAGGTTTGCTGCGATAATTTTTGGATGACAGATATTGGCGTGTGTTTCAGTGTGTGTATTTATGGGCGCCTGGATGAGGGAGTGGTTGACAGATATACCAGAATATAATTGACGAACTTTGCTTCTCTGTGGACTATACGATTTAAACGTTGACCATTTTCTCACTTGCACTGTAAGCCATCGCTGGCTAACTTGGCTACGGCCAGCCTGGCGTTTAATTTCTCCAACCGTAAGTTAACTAAAGCTGCCACACACGCAAAGACAAATTTTGGGGACCTGGCCGTATTTGTGAGATCATACGCTGACAACATTGTTTCCAAATTCCCATGTCGCTTCTTAAACGGGCCGTATAATGATTGCTGCCTTTGTGTAAGCCGAACTCAATTCGTCATGATGTGTAAAACCTCTATAAAGACTAAATTATCTTGAAAGCGTTATGCGATTTCCTATAAGTCATTTAACCCTTTACCCAACGAATCGCCCGCATCGGCCCCGTAATGTGCAAATTCAGCAGTTGAAAAAATATTATTTTTCAAAAAATTTCAACAAAACCATATCATGTGACCCCTCGGAGCTCGCCGAGAAAAAAATTTGAAAAAATAATATTTAAAATAATAAATTTTGATATCGTCTGCGTTGGGTAAAGGGTTAACGAAGTACGGCCATGGCCGAGTGGGTTCCTGTCAAGATTGAAATGTTAAATATAAAAAAGTCCTGTAAGACCCCCACCCTCCACTCTTACAGGAAAAGAATGGCAATGGTTTGCTCCACCACTATTTGAACTTAAGAATGTTGTGTTGTTTAGCTGTGCTCTTTTTGCAGTTCTGTAGAATTTGAACTCATACCATTAAGTAAGTGATGTCAATGGGCATATAAATGAGACGAGTGCACATTTCAAACATTGATTAACCCTTTACCTAACGAATCGCCCGCATCCGCCCGCGTAATTTGCAAATTGAGCCGTCGAAGCTCGTTCCAATGAGGGGTCACATAATATGGTTTTGTTGAAATTTTTTGAAAAATTTTAAAAAATGATATTTAAAATAATAAATGTTGATATCGTCTGCGTTGGGTAAAGGGTTAACCAGTGTGTGAATTCTTATAGGGTCGCCTCTTTGAGTTGTTTCGGTAGGATTGTCAAAAATGGAAGAGAATATCCCCTAATGGCGATGCCGTTATATGTTTTCAGCTGGATCTTGGAAATGTTCCCACTTTTCTATTCGAGACCATACATTTCAAAATGTCAAAACTACAAAGCTCCGGATTTGAAATGCCAAAGTGGTACAAAGCTCCGGATTTGAAATTTAATTTTTTAATTAACTTTTTTTCTGCGCCTGTGCTGCGTTAGACGCCAACGGCCATAAAACTGTAACGGAAACTTTTTTTAAGATCATCCATTGAGCTGTGTGTTAATTGTTCGTAGCAGTGACTATTGCAGGGTTTAATTCGGGATGTAACAAAATGGAAGAAGGATACACCCCCACGATAATGACGTCATATCCCCGGCGTTTGAAGTCAGATTTAATTTTTTTTAACTTTTCTATTTGGGACCATAACGGCTAATGGGTAACGTAGTACAATCATCCGGAATTTAAATAAAATTTTGACGTTTTTGCGACATCAGTGGAAATTAACGCCATGGCATTTAATATTTTCGGACAATGTGGACAAGAAAGCGACTAAACATAGCTTCACTTATTCATTTGGTAAGTCTGAAAGATATCACGGGGATGAATCGTGCCTCACCAGGATGAGGGAGTGGGTGTGGCGGAAGTGGCGACATGTTACGTGTTCCAGTGACGCCATGTTCAATATTTGGTTGTCCTCGTAGCTCGCGTGAGCGGCCGTGTTGTGACGTCATTATCATAGTGATATGTGATGCTAGTGCGCACGCGCAGCGCGTATTGTAAAGGTGATAGAGTTTTCGTCGTCCATTTTGCGTACAGAAAACCACCATCTTGGTTTCTATGGTTGCACATCGTTGCTATGAGACTGAAAGTGGCATCTAAAAAGGTGTGGCCGATTAAATAGTTGAAGGATTCCGGATCATTTACTTCGGAGAATTACCACAAATCATCAAAAACGACTTTCTCCAGAATCCATTTTAATAAAGAAGCACGTAGTGCGAAAGGACGTTTCTCTATAGGGTTTCTCTGGGTAAGCTCGATTTCACTAGAGTATATCTAATTACCCAATAAGACCCCACATTATCTAAAGACTGCGATGATATCACAACAAGTCTTCTTAAATATGCGATAAACGAAAGTATGGGATCCTCTAACACATATAATTAACAGTTTTTTTTTTCATAAAAGGCAAAGTCCCAGACAGGATGAAGATCGGGAAGGTGACATCCATATTTAAAGCAGCTGACGAGCACAGCTTTACAAATTGCAGACCTATCAGTATACTTCCGGTATTCTCAAAAGTAAGACAAAAGCTGCCTGAGGTGAGAGTTACTAGTTTCCTCAGTAGGTTTAATATTTTATACTCTCAACAATACGGGTTCCGAAAACGACATAGCACTACTCGGCTCCTTAAAGGCACCGCAATAGAAAATTATAAACAGGAAAGAAACAGCATCTAAGTATTGTTCCTGGATTTGTCAAAGTCCTTTGGACACCATAAATCACGAAATACTATTAGGTAAACTGGAAAAATAAATATGGCATCCGAGGTGTGGCCAGCAATTGATTTAGACGTTACTTGTCCAACAGGGCTCAATATGTTATGCGTGGACAACACAAATCGGACGTCGCTAAACAGAGTTTAGGTGTTCCATAGGGCTCACAGGCCCTGTTCTTTTTCTTTTATATATAAAGGAAATACGTAACTCAACATCACTCAGTCTTTTATCATCTATCGATGACACCACAACACACTGCTCGGGCTCCCACAACAACCCCATAACAATTAAGAACTTCAAAAACTATTCGAATTGTGCTCCGTGAATCAGCTAATGTTGAATGCTAAGAAAACCTCGTTTATTATACTTAATACAAACAAAAGTAGAAACAATAATCTCTGTCAAGAGGTAAAAGTAAATAACCGAAACATTGACAAGGTTGGGGCCACCGAAACAGAAAAATCTTTGAAAGTTTTAGGAATAAGCATTGATGAACACTTATCCTACAAGCCTCACATATCCCGAGTATGCTCGAAAATAGCACGCACGTGCAAACTATAGACCCAACAAAATAAAAAATATCCCCCCACACGGAGTTCTGAAAACATTATAGTTCGCCCTCATATATAACCATTTGGTATACGGAATCGAGGCATGGGGCAACTCAAGAGCTATTAAAAAAATAGCTGTTATGCAAATGCGATCATTATGAATAATTAATAACAAACATACCATTCTCACACAGGTCCGCTATTTAAGGAAAATCAAATACTTAAGGCTGGTGATTTGTTTAAACTGCATGCACTGCTGTTCGTGTTTGATTGACAAAACGGCAGATTGCCACCTTCTTTCGATGATATATTTAAAGTTATTGGCAAACCAACTGGTAGGACAACCAGACAGTCTGTCCTCCTATATATAGAAAAAGACACGGATCCAACCTCTAGTTACATTTCCGGTATACACCTTTCCGAAACTACGGAACGTTCTAGACGACACAATTTGTAATATTAGCGATAGAACCATGTTTGGGGACAACTTGTCCTCCACATCCCTTCCGTCATATTCCAGTTATATCCCCGATGCGATAATCCCTACTGCCCTGATTACACTTCGTAAACCTGACAATGCACGTAATTGTCATGCTATGTGTCCTATTCTGGAATTCCCGTCTTGTGCAACCTGTAGCGCTTCTCCCCTACGGTTGTCCTAGGTAAAATACTGTAGGCACGCAAATAAGAAATTGCTAACAAAAACATAAATAAATAGACAGGTAACCTGTAGCACATATTTGAACAGGTGATCTGTCAAAGATCATTCGCAATCGTTGGTATGGGTAAATTCATTACATTCGACACCCTGCGAATCCCTTTCCAACTATCCTTCCAGAATCCCTTTTTCATCGTATGTGCCAGTGCACAATGTGTCACATTGTGCAATAACACACAAGCACATATCGGCAAATCCAAGTTGTGCCTATGTGGCACCAAAGTCAATAGTAATGGAACAAGGCAGTAATGGCACAATACTATAAGGATGGTGTAAGACTATAGTACTGGATGACTATAATAGAGGCAAATCATGGGACAGACAGTTGGAAACAAGATGAATACCGTCGGTAAGACTACGTGTATAGGAGCTAGGAGCCACATAGGAGCCCGGTCAAAGGTTTCCTCAAATACCTATATGTGCCTATGTGATGTGCGCACATTGTGCATTAGCACTGAAGCACATATCGGCACATCCAAGATGTGCCTATGAGCTACCTGTCATCTTTACACATCACATAAACACATCTAGGGACGTTGGAATACTTTATAATGGTGATCTGAGAAGTCACAACATAGATTGTAGATGATTAGATAGAATCAAAGGATTCCGAATAAATCTGAACTCGATGAATATGCGGAAACTGAGGATTCTGCTGGAATCCGAACTAGTAAAATAGTTGTCGGGTCTATGTGGGTAATTAGCTGTACTCTAGTTCAATCGAACTTACCCCATGATCCTTGTCGATTTTATAGCACGGCGTGCTACTCTGCTAAAAAGGATTCTGAGGGAATCCGCAGCAAATAAAGTTTTTGATGATTTGCAAGGATTGTCGAGTTGTTTGTGATAATTCTGCGAAGTAAACGAACCGGGAAACTACTCATATTCAATCGAGCTCAGTCTCAGAACAACCACGTGCTACCATAGAAATCAAGATGGCGGCCTCCAGTACACAAAATGGACGACGGAAACATGTATCACTCAAATAACAAAATACGCTGCTCGTGCGCACTAACATCACGTATCACTGTGGTAATAACGGCAAAACATGGGTGCTCATGCGGGCTACCACGGCAGTGAAACGTGGTGTCACTGGGTCACGTGACACGATGTCACTTCCGCCTCATCCATTCCCTCACCCTGATGAGACACGTTTCATCCCTGATATACTATTTTAGATTTTCAAAGAAAAATTTCAACTTAGCGTTTGGGACCACGAGTACTAAAATGTCCCTTCATTTCAACTTTGTGTAATTAATTTTAATTTTGACGCTTCACTCCCTTCGGTTGGAATTTAATCGTACCGTTGACTTTTTCCGATAATATGAATACAAATCGACGAAACATCACTTGAAATATGCATGTATGAGTATGCGAAATATTATTGCGCTGTTTGTTGCAATTTTGGGAGTGTGGTATAACGGGGTGGTATATCCTTGACATTGTTTAAATCATATCTCTTGTGTTCGAGGTAGGATTCTCCAAATATTTTCAACTTTGTAATATTACACTTCTTTTTCCATTCGAAACTTTGAAAACACATCACTGAAATGTGCTGCTCTAGTGTCAAAGCTTTTAGGATTTTAAGACTGACCCTCCAGAATATGGATTATGAACTTCACTGAAACGAGATCATCGAGCTCATTACAATGAGGTATTACAAGTTATGTTTCAGATGTAATTAAAATAAAATTGAATGACATTGGCCTAAATTATTCGTTACGTTAGCTATATTATTTGACCCCCACCACCCACTTCAATAACACTGGTGTGTTTTTGTCTCGTCCGTCTGCCAACTGCCATCTTTTATGGAATGAAAAAATTATTTGAAGTAGTATAGCGGGAGGTGTTCGTCCCCATCATCTGAAGTTTTGGGGGAGTAGCTAGTGTTACATTCCGAACCAACCGGACTTTTGATGGTGGAGCAACATTTTCCTGTGCAAAACTTCGGCTCCGTCCAGCGAGATCCGGCAAGTGGTAGACCCAAAGCATATATAATGTGTTATGGTATGTAGAGTAATATATGTACACTCAGGCTTCCGGGTATATAGTATGGGTATGCCTGAAACTTTTCGCCGCGAAACGGTTGACGTTGTGATTGTGACGTCATAAAGTGCAAAGGACATCACAGAAGCGATGACCGTTGTTGTTATACACTGTACAATCCGACATTCCCTTGTTCGGGTCAGCGTGTGTCGGGCTTCTCGTACCAGAATGATATGGTGGTATATTTCGGGCGTTATATACCCTTGCAGGTCCCCTGTTTGGCCTTCGTTCTACTTATCTACCTAATACTTTATACTCTCCTAGCTATGACGGGAATAGATAGTACGTAATGTTATGCCAGGTGATATTGTGGGGGTGAGTGGGCAGAAATACATGGTCGTCTAGTGCGGTACTGCGAGGTAGTCCTTAAAAGTTTAGAAGTGTAGTATAGAACGCACGGTCTGTACTCTTTAGGTCTACTCTTGGCCCTTAGTACTACTGATCTCATCATGGCGGTATACTGTCCAGCAGTCGGTAGAGGTAGTAGGTAATGCTAGCACACTGCCGGATCGACTTCAGGAGCCTTTCGTTCGCCGAAGTATATTTTTTCAGTTCTGGAGATTTATCTACTTGAAATATTCCTATTTTGGGGTTACCGAGGTCTGCATTTGACAAATCACTGAAAAATCCGCACCACATCGATACATTTCTAAATATTGAATTAAAATATACTCATTTGGCTGATATGAAATCTCGTCTGAAATATAAAAAATGTCCTAACTAAACATTTTCAAGGAGGATATTTGCTGACAAAGCGGGGTCGCATTTTATTCTACGTTCCGGTTTGCTTTGGTGTATGGTTACAGTTTCGGTGGTCCACGGAGAAAATGATGTTCCGGTTTCTTTGGGTTTACAATGAACGTGATGTACGCTTTGTCTATTTCCGGGTCCAGTTTACAACACATTAAATCAACATGACTGATACAACATACAAATGCGATCACTCTGTGGGCATTTTCGGGCACCTGGACTAATTTTTGAAGCACTCGATCACCCATCATACAAGAACTCAGTTAATTTGCCAACACAAAGAGCTATGTAGCGAAACTGGTAAATTTAGTTTCAGAACCCTCGACTATATGTGCATACCGCGGTATGTTATTCTTTCCGGAAAGGAACGTGTGATTGACCAAGGATTATCATGAGAGATGCAGGGACGTCCTCGGGTTTGGATAAATTTTCTCCTTGTCTTGCCAGTCCACTGGTGAAGCAGCAGCGAACGAGCACACCTAAAGCAAAAGCTATCTTATTCCAAGATTTTAGATGAGAGTATGGCTATTTATTTATTTATTTATTGGTGTTTAATGTCATATACTTATGCACAATGGCTAATCATGACCGTGACAGTTTTACGGGTGGATGAAGCCAGACTACCCGGAGAGAACCACCGAGTGGCTGCCAACTCTCCAACATCGTAACTCCGCACTGCAGCACAGACAGGGTTAGAAATGGTTGAAGACATGCGTACCATCGACGTACAGTATGCCTTAGTACGCGACGTCATCGTGCCCTCGTGTGGACAATCGGGGTGACGTGCCTTGCCCAAGGACACAACGTCGGAGTCCGAATCGATCGTTCAGACAGTCACCCATCCAAGGCCTAACCGGGCTCGACGTTGCTTAACTTCGGTAATCTGTCGAGAACCGGTTACGCAACGACACCGCGTCCCCTGAGAGTATGGCTAATCCCAGTATTGATGAGTTAGAATATAAATTTAACCCTTTACCCAACGTAACGGCCAAAACCGACCAGCGCTATTCTCAAAAATCGCCAATTATTTTTTTCATTTTTGTCTCAAAAACATAGGCTATGACCCCTCGTTGGAACGAGCTCGCCGAGTTCGTTCCAATGAGGGGTCATAACCTATGTTTTTGAGACAAAAAATTAGTTATTAGAGATTTTTTTTTGTTTTGCAAGTGTCGTCTGCTCTTCATCTTATGAAAAGGTGAAGGGACACGGAGTCTTATCTGATATCCATGAAGACATCTGATATCCATGAAGACAAAGAGGACGACTTGAACTATTTTGTATCGCTACTTCCAGGTGTCGTAGCCGAATTGATACAGTGTGGCCATGTCAATGCCTGGAAAACATTGTTCAAACAGACGCAGATTTCCCCATGGATTCCATAGCACACCTGCTATTCCTAGATGTTGTGCTTATAGTTGACATCGGAGATCAGAAACAAATGTGTTACTCACATAATGTGAAACTCTTCTGGCTAACAGGGCAAAAACACTTTCATGGAAAGTTTATTCGGTTCATGGGTGGGGACAAACCTTCCAAAAAGGCCGAAAAGGACAGAAGGTTGTTTAATTTCGCTGTCCAAACCGACAAGATATTACACAAATTCAAAAGTTTAAGGCTTCGGAAATAAAACCAGGAGTTTTAGGGGATGCTCGACATTATTCCTCAACAAGACTAACGGTGACCGTCCGGCCACGGATGCCTCCGAACTGTGGCCCAATGGCCCATCATACTGAAACGAAAAGGTTTGTGTTGAATTTGTTCAGGATGAAAGGCCTGATTCTGTGAGAGAATTAAGTTTCTTATTCCTGTGACCTTGGTCTTTGTCACTCGAGGTGTTGCCGTACGACAGACCTTTCATTTGTTTTTACCTTTGTGTTAAGTTTTATGGAAATCCGGCATTATAGAGTGATGACTCCGGACGGAGTCTGTAAGAGAATTAAGTTTTCCCATTCCTGTGACATTGACCTTTGTCATTCGAGCATGGTGTTGCTGTGCAACAGAGCTTCCATTGGTCTTTGCCCATGTTTAAAGTTTCATGTTTTCATGGAAAATCCACCAATGCATTATAGAGTTATGGCTCCGAACGGACAAATAAAGTCGAACAGACAGACACACAGACAGACAGACTGATGGACGGACCGACGGACGCACGGACGATAAACCCGGATTTAAGATGCTTTCCTATCGGGCATAAAAAAAGATCGCTTGTGCAAATCGTCCGAGATATGCGTCGATGGAACGTAGCTCAATATGTCATCTATTAAATCCCCCCACAGCAAAAGGTCGCAACATCACAACGCGAAATTAGCCTTAGAACAGAACGGTATACCAGTAGCATGTCTCGCACGTTTGAGGACTCATTTGGGGGACCCCGGTGGGGGACCCCGGAAGTGACGTCATGTCACGTGACCTAATGGTGCCATGTTGTGTTGTCATGGTAACCCGCGTGAGCGGCCATGTATGTTGTGACGTCATCTCCATGGTGATACGTGGTGTGAGTGCGCATGCGCAGCACGTGTTGTTAAGGTGATTCGTGTTTCCGTCGTCCATTTTGTATACAGGAGGCCGCCATCTTGGTTTCTATTTCTATGGTAGCACGTGGTTGCTATGTTACCCAATTTTTCTGTAATAGGACGGGGTATGTTCGATTGTAGAAGAGGAAATCTAATTACCACAAACAACCCAACAATCTCTCCAAATCACCAAAATCCACACAACTTTTACTTTTTCGAATTCTTTCAGAATCCTCTGCGTCTATCTATATATGTAATAGTCTACGTCTACCTAGTCATGTTCCTTTATTCTAGAGTATACCCCAGTAGCGTGGAAGAGCCTACTAGTTGGAACAGTTTACCTTATTATTACTGTATTTAGCAATTTCTGGTCTATTCTTGTTAGGTCTGGCCCTATTATGTGTACTCTTGTAGTTTCCTTTATCTAGATCATTTATAAGCAATCAATATTGCTTGATTCCCATAATCTGTATGCATAGTTATCTCCCCTTAATACAACGAAGTTGTATCCGATTCTCATCATCTCTATATCCAATGGCCATATCCCATGGAATCCCATTTTTGGGGAAACACCCTTGGCTATGGAATCCCTTTTTTGTCGCATGAGGCTATGAGGGCTATGTAAAAGGCCAAAATGAGTCCTCATATATTTATGCCTCATAGCCTCATTGAATTTTGAGGTTATGAGGATCATTAAAAATCCCTCAATGAGGTATAATTTACTACGACTCTTAGCCTCATTCAGTATTTAACAGGTATATCCTATAGAATCCCATTTAGGGAAACACCCGTAGCTATGGAATCCGTTTTTTGTCGTACGAGGCCATGAGGGCTATGTAAAAGCCCTCAATGAGTCATTATTTATTATGTCTCATAGCCTCATTGAATTTTGAGGTTATGTGGACCATTAAAAATCCCTCAACGAGGTATAATTTACTACGACTCTTATCCTCATTTCAGTATTTGAGGATACCTATGGCCTGGTATTGTATTATTCGCGGGTACCTATCGAAGATACCTTTTGGAGAATCCTTTTTTTTGTCGTATGAGGTCATGAGGGCTATGTAAAAGCCCTCAATGAGTCCTCATTTATTATGCCTCATAGCGTCATTGAATTTTGAGGTTATGAGAACCATTAAAAATCCCTCAATGAGGTATAATTTACTACGACTCTTATCCTCATTTCAGTATTTGAGGATACCTATGGCCTGGTATTGTATTATTCGAGGATACCTATTAAGGATACCTATCGAGGATACCTTTTGGAGAATCCCTTTTTGTCGTATGAGGCCATGAGGACCATCAGTAATCCCTCAATGGGGTCTAATATAGTCTTATCAACCGCTTCCATCTTGTCGCCAAAGCTCCAAGGCCACTACAGGTCTATGGCCTATCTGCCCTATCATTAGCTTCTACAACAGTCTTGTTCCATTGCGGCCTTGTACCAATACTATTGGCTTCTGTCCCATATCTCATCCATTACTTCCTAACTATACCTATCTCAGTCTCGGCTATAACATTGATCAAGGTTGAATCAGATTTTCGCTGTATACATATAAGGCATTCCGTAATTGAGATTCCTAGCCGATTCCGTAAAATTTGGATTCCGTGATTTGACATCGACACTCGAGGGTATTCCATTTCCCTGTTGGAAAAATTCAGTTTAATGGGTTGTAGTTTAAAAATTCAGATCACCTTCGTTAAATTTTCATTAAGTTCAAAATTCATTCAGTTCAAAAGGGTGTTAATACCTTCATTTAGGTTATGGTTAAAAAATATAGTTCACTCAGTTCAAAGGGGTTTACACTGGGTTATATTAGGAGTTATAGTTCATTCAAACAGTTCAAAGGGTGTTTTAATTACATAAAGTCCATTCAAAGAGTTCAAAGGGTTCATTCAGGTTTGTTCAGGGGTTTTAATTACATAAAGTTCATTCAGTTGAAAACTTTGTTCAATTTATACTCTTCACTTCGATCATGGTTGTGTTGGTTCTTTGTTCACTTGTTATGTTCATTTCACTTCGATAACTTCATTGGGTCAATTTCCTTCGATCTTGGCTGTGTTCGATCAATCCAACTAGTTTGACCTTCGTTCACTTTGTTATGTTCACTTCGATCTTGGTTCTGTTGGATCTTGTTTTGTAGTGACTGGTTGTATCTATTCAGGTTCTCGTAATAATAATTGGTTGTTATCAATCCCTTTCCATACCCTCGAGTGTCGATGTCAAATCACGGAATCCAAATTTTACGGAATCGGCTAGGAATCTCAATTACGGAATGCCTTATATGTATACAGCTAAAATCTGATTCAACCTTGATCAATGTTATAGCCGAGACTGAGATAGGTATAGCTAGGAAGTAATGGATGAGATATGGAACAGAAGTCAATAGTATTGGTACAAGGTCGCAATGGAACAAGACTGTTGTAGAAGCTAATGAAAGGGCAGATAGGCCATAGACCTGTAGTGGCCTTGGAGCTTTGGCGACAAGATGGAAGCGGTTGGTAAGACTACATTAGACCCCATTGAGGGATTACTCATGGTCCTCATGGCTCATACGACAAAAAGGGATTCTCTAAAAAGGTATCTTCGATAGGTATTCTCGAATAATACCATACCAGGCCATAGGTATCCTCAAATACTGAAATGAGGATAAGAGTCGTAGTAAATTATACCTCACTGAGGGATTTTTAATGGTCCTCATAACCTCAAAATTCAATGAGGCTATGAGGCATAATAAATGAGGACTCATTGAGGGCTTTTACATAGCCCTCATGGCCTCATACGACAAAAAAGGGATTCTCCAAAAGGTATCCTCGATAGGTATCCGCGAATAATACAATACCAGGCCATAGGTATCCTCAAATACTGAAATGAGGATAAGAGTGGTAGTAAATTATACCTCATTGGGGGATTTTTAATGGTCCTCATAACCTCTAAATTCAATGAGGCTATGAGGCATAATAAATGAGGACTTATTGAGGGCTTTTACATAGCCCTCATGGCCACATACGACAAAAAAAGGATTCCATAGCTACGGGTGTTTCCCAAAATGGGATTCTATAGGATATACCTGTTAAATACTGAAATGAGGCTAAGAGTCGTAGTAAATTATACCTCATTGAGGGATTTTTAATGGTCCTCATAACCTCAAAATTCAATGATGTTATGAGGCATAATATATGAGGACTCATTGAGGGCTTTTACATAGCCCTCGTACGACAAAAAAGGGATTCCATAGCCAAGGGTGTTTCCCAAAAAATGGGATTCCATGGGATACGTCCATTGGATATAGAGATGATGAGAATCGGATACAACTTCGTTGTAATAAGGGGAGATAACTCTGCATACAGATTATGGGAAATCAAGCAATCTGATTGCTCATAAATGATCTAGATAAAGGAAACTACAAGAGTACACAGAATAGGGTCAGACCTAACAAGAATAGACCAGAAGTTGCTAAATATAGTAATAATAAGGTAAACTGTTCCAACTAATAGGCTCTTCCACGCTACAGGAGTATACTCTAGAATAAAGGAACATGACTAGGTAGACGTAAACTATTACATATATAGACAGAAGCAGAGGATTCTGAAGGAATTCGAAATAGTAAAAGTTGGGTGGATTTTGGTGATTTGGAGAGATTGTTGGGTTGTTTGTGGTAATTAGATTTCCTCTTCTACAATCGAACATACCCTCCGAACATACCCCGTCCTATTACAGAAAAATTGGGTAACATAGCAACCGCGTGCTACCATAGAAACCAAGATGGCGGCCTCCTGTATACAAAATGGACGACGAAAATACGTATCACCTTAACAACACGTGCTGCGCATGCGCACTCACACCACGTATCACCATGGAGATGACGTCACAACATGGCCGCTCACCATGACAACACAACATGGCGCCACTAGGTCACGTGACATGACGTCACTTCCGGGGTTCCAACCGGGGTCCCCCAAATGAGTCCTCAAACGTGCGAGTCATACTTCTTATACCAAAGGCGTTGGAAGTTCTAGTGACATTTGAGAGAAAAGATTGTATGTCATCAGATGACTTCTGGCACTCTCCGGCCCAACTGTGTGAACTCGTAACGCTTGCTAGCGAGATTTTAAGTGCATAGTCTTCTCGATTAAGGAAAGTTAAAGTTAAAAAGAAGCTTGCACTACAAACGTTCAGGGATATCAGTGGTGCAAAGTGAAGAAATGTCATGCAATGTTGCGGGGTATTCATGGTTGTCTAGTACGGTAATATAGGACGTACTGTACGTACATACTCCTGTACTCATGTTGTTCTACTAGTCTTGCGGTGTGGTGTATGCTTTGTTGTCTTGTACGGTAGTATTGAGTCCATGATATTTACCACCCACCCCCCCCCCCCCCCCCGCCGATGATCTACTCTTATACTTACTCCACCCAGTGCTTTGCACTATCTAATGGGTAAGTCGGAATGCAAGGTTGTCTTGTGTTATGCTTGTTTTCTAGTGCGGTAGTAGAGTATGGCTGGTCTTTTAGACATTCTTGGACTTTGCCAAGGGTAGAGGTTGTGATCCGAAATAGTGAGCAAGGCTATAGTAATGCTACAAGTTAGTAGTAATCGTACAAGGCTGTACGGGTGGAAGAATACAATAGATCTGGATGAATACCGTAGAACCTAATAGTAGGACAGATAATGATGACCATGCGTAAGTCCACAGTAGTGTTTTCAGACCTATGGAGGTGTGGGGTGGCCTAGAAAGCAAAAGCCTCTCAGGTGCTAAGAACCATAACTATCCTTGAATAGATATTCTACAACTGATCTCCTTCTTGCGGAGCCCCACGAGAACAATCACTTTTTGGAAGACGTCTGTGGAATGTGGATATGGAATCCATTTGTTAGAGATGAGCATAAGAAGAGTCAGTCGTTCGAACATATAAGCTATCGAGCAATTGTTTGAACCAGTGACTCATCTTATGACTCTTATGCTCATCTTTGAAAATGGATTCCATATGCAGAGAATTTTTTTACCTACAGAATTGCCCGCATCCGCGTAATTTGCAAATTCAGCAGTTGAAGGAAATAAATTTTTCAAAATATTTCAACAAAACCATATCATGTGACCTCTCATTGGAAAGAGCTCATCGAGCTCGTTCCAACGAGCGGTCACATTATATGGTTTTATTGATTTTTTTTTTAATTTTTAAAAATAGTAATTAAAATCATAAATTTTGATATAATTTTGGGTTAAAATGGGATTTACCTAGTAGGATTCCATAAAGATATCTGTTCGGGGATATCAATTCGAGGACAGTTATGGCCCCTAGCACCTGATAGGGTTCTGGTTTCCAGACCACCCACACCTCCACATATCTAATAACACTACTGTTGAAATCCATAGTCATCTTCACCTGTCCTGTGATCAAGTCCTACGGTAGTCACCCGAAAGTATAGTCTCCTACTTCCATTACCACCTTGTACGGTTACTACTGACTTGTAGCATGACTACAGACTTGCTAACAACCTCAGATTGCTCGAACGACTCGAATCTCATAGAGCAAATGAGCTATCAAGTAGTTGCGCGAACGACTGACTCTTCTTACGGCTCTTGTGCCCATCTTGAAAAGGACTTTTCATGTCCACAAACGTTTTCTAAAAGGGGTTCTCCCAGTGTGATTCCATAAAAAAGGATATCTATTGAAAGATATCTATTCGAGGATAGTTATAGCTCCAAGCAATTGATCGGCTTCTGGTTTCTAGGGCTGTCACGATTTTTTAATTTAAGAATCGATTTATCATCGCAAATAATCGATTAATCGTACCTAGATTACCCTCACCCCTCTCTCTCTCTCTCTCTTTGAAGTCGTTAAAAATAAAGTTTAAGTTAGCTGACCAACCTCAAGTAAACACCGAAGACGATCCTCTTTTAGGTACATTCAAACCTTTGATGTTCTGAACTTTTGAACCGTCAGTGTAATAATCAAGACCGGTCGTCTGTTGCGAACTTCGCAAGTTCGCAACTGCCGACCGGTCTTGATTATTACACAGACTGTTCTGAAGTTCAGAACATCAAAGCTTTGATGCACCTGAAAGACAAATGCTTCTAACGGCTTCTTGAGGTTTAACGTCGACGTTCTTGACCTTTTACCTTTAGCAACAATAGTTTTTTCATCCAATTTTGTTTTTAATTATTAGTAAAATTTAGCGATTCATCGACAACGAAAAATTTTAATCGATTTCGGCGTTTATAGACCAGCCACACGTTCCTAAGCCTTGGAACACTCCTGCTGGGTTATCCAGATTCGCCATCATCTGTCCTTTGATCAAGTCCTACGGTAGTCACCCAAAACGATAGTCTTCGGCCCCCTTTCAACCTTGTACAATTAACTACTGACTTGTTGTATTACTACAGGCTTGCTAGCTATTTCAGATTGGTCGAACGACTCGAATGATATTGAGCAAATAAGCTATCAAGCTATTGCTCGAACAAGTGACTCCTCGAACAATTTTTAGTCAACTCGGAAAAAGGGATGCCATAACCACAGACGTTTTCCAAACAGGGATTCTCAAAGTGGGATTTCATAAGAAAGGGTTGTCTACTAGAGGATATTTATCAAAGGATAGATATCATTCCTAGCACCAGTCCTGATAGGCTTATGGTTTAGCCCGTACCTTCATAGGCCTAAGCACACTACTGCTGACTTACCCATTATCATCATCTGTCTTATGATCAAGTTCTCTTGAAGTAACCCAGTACTATAGTATCCTACCACCAATATGGACACATACCGTACCTCACGTGCTACCGTTCTAAACTACACTGGATTATCTCGCAATACTACATGGCCTAGCATTACGTACTACCTATCCCAAATGTAAGTCAGTATAACGCCAATACTAAGGGCTAAGAGTAAGGCTGCAGGGGTACAGACCGTGCGTTCTATACTACCAAACTACCTAGGACAACCTCACGTTACCGCACTAGACGACTCCGTATTACTCCAACCCACTCCCACAATACCAATTGGAATAGCATTATGTACTACCTATACCAGTCATAAGATAGTATAAAGCATTAGGTGGATTAGTAGTACCAAGGGCAAAAAGGGGGCCTGCAGGGGTTTATAACGCCTATACTCTACAACCTCATTATGCCTCAAAGTTGGTTAGTCCAATCAGAACGCTGGAATACATTTTTTCTGGTTCGCCGTATCAGGTAACTCACCTGATATTATCTGATATCAGGTGAGTAGCAACCATTACTATTTTAATCAAATGGATGCATTTCCACTCGCTTCGAATTTTCGAACTTTGAATTAAAACAAAATAAGAGAATTTAAGTACCCAAAATGTTTTCATGGTGCCATATTTATTGATTTAAAACATTAAATATTTACAGAATGTACAGAAAATATTATTTTCAGTCCCAAAAGTTTTTTGCTGTTTTTTACGACTCTTTTCCGACTATAGTCTTCCGATTCGCCTCACCTGATATGAACTCCCATCGCTTTGTATGGAAATGTATCAGTCAGCTGCACACCATGTAACTTATAATATCAGTCTAGTAAGAGAATGTCGGATTGTACAGTGGATAACAAGTACGGTCAACGTTTATATGACGTCGCGTGTGCGTCGTAACGTCACAACCTCATTGGCAAATTCATCCGTTTCGTGGAAAAAGCTTTCAAGAAAACCCAATTCCCCAATCAATTTACCCATCACATACTAATACTATACACTCAGAGACGTGAGTGCACATATATCACTCTACAAACCATAGCATATCATACTGGCGGAAAAAAGAAACGCATGTTTTTTTTTTGTGGTAAATATTTCAAATGTGTTATGGATCATTATTTCATTGTTTGGATTTTGATGTTATGTCTTCAGTACTGATTATATTTTGACGAGCTTTGTTGTCTTAACACAGACGGTGTTAGCATGGATAATGTTCAAACGTAGGTACCTGACGCCATTTCCTGATCAAAATCAAAAGCGGGTATGCTCAACCCGGGCTTCAATCGCTTCTCTAACTCTCCTTACCATTGATCCCGTCAAGTTGTTTATGGTCCTTTGTGGAATTTTATTATTATTTATATTTTAACACTAACTGCTCCCCGAAAAGTCCGGGCAACAGGCAACAAAAACCTTCTGCTATACTACTATGAGAAACATCTTGGTTATATAATAACTATACTTCCTTATCAGAAGTAAATGAGCTTGCCTCGATTTTTCTTAAAAATTTCTTATCCACGAAAACGTTAATGGAAAATACTTTTTGAAAAGCCTAAGTTTTCGTTCCATTTAAATTTGGCTCAGGCCCGATTAAATAATTTTGACTGAATGGTCCATCTAGATAAAAAAAAATTACATCTTCGATACCCAAATCCGCGTAGGAATAGTAGTTGGAAAAATCGGTACATCTTTTGTTTTAGAGGTCAAAGGTTACAGGGTTATCATACTTATTGAAATACATTTTTGGGCCCGCCATTTGTCTGTTTCCGCTAGAGCTACCACTTATGATATGATATTGTGGCCATAAGGATATTTACCAATAAAGGTTGAAACTGGAGACGTGGGTGTTCATCTCAAGTCAGTATCTGTAAATATTTCAATGATTCTTTCATTGGCTGATTTTGATTGCGTGTCTTCTTGTTGTGTTTTTTAACCCTTTACCCAACATGAAAAGCAGACGACACTTGCAAACAAAAATTTTGAATCACTAATTTTTTTCATTTTTTGTCTCAAAAGCATAGGTTATGACCCTCATTGGAACGATCTCGACGAGCCCGTTCCAATGACAGGTCATAACCTATGTTTTTGAGACAAAAAAATAAAAAAAATAATGGAAATTAATTCGCGATTTTTGAGAATAGCGCTGAGCGTTTTTTCCGTTACGTTGGGTAAAGGGTTAAACTTAATTCCAACTTTAGTGGCAACATCCATACTTTATATAGATTGTTCTATTTGTTCATTGAAATGTTTACACGTTGCTTCGAGCTCTCGTATAAACAAGTGATGATTCTGCCTTTAACCCTTGACCCAACGAATCGCCCGCATTCGCCCGCGTAATATGCAAATTCAGCAGTTGAAAAAATATTATTTTTCAAAAAATTTCAACAAAACCATATCATGTGACACCTCGTTGGAACGAGCTCGACGAGCTCGTTCCAACGAGGGGTCACATGATATAGTTTTGTTGAAATTTTTTGAAAAATTTCAAAAAATTATATTTAAAATAATAAATTTTAATATCGTCTGCGTTGGGTAAAGGGTTAAATATCTCCCCACAAACAATACAATCACACTTCAAAAATAGTAATCAACACCCAAATACAATAATGACAATATCAAAAGTCTGGGTCCAATTTCCAAAACATTAACGCATACATACTTGCTGTACAGGCAACCAGTGGCATAATCAGCAGTAGAGCACACAGATACATGATTCAACCTAGAAAACAAGAAATAAGTACCAATGAACCAAACCCTCAGGCCTCCAGTCAAATTCTGTTCGGACATCGACGCTGTTATGGGATGTTTGCTTGCCCATATTCTGAGAAATTTGCAGACGACCCTTAATGTAACGTGATGCACCTTTGCTTGCAAAGATATACAGGTAATCTTTCCTGTCGCAGTTATAGATATTCCTATTAATAAGTATTTAATTCTCCTGAAAATATCAATATATTAACATAATTTTTGGAACAATTGACTTAATCATAACACTCCGACTGCGTTTAGTCTTCATTTCTTATTCTAATGACATCAAAATGTCGATCAAATCAAGTCTTGATTGAGCAACATTTCCAGCTTTGATTCTGGAGAACGGAATCTTGATAAGCTTTTTTCAGATTCAATCACCCGGAAAAAATCAGTTGTCCAAAAAAGGCGATGACCTATTTGAAAGCTAGACTAGTGACAGGCCATAAGAACGTCGAATTTATTATATGATTAGACTGGTGGCCTGAAAGCTTGCCAATGAACATTTGATGGGGGGGGGGGGGGGGGTAGATAAGGCAGAATTGCCAGGAGTAGATATGTACTGGCGATAGAAAGTATCGTTGTTTCTCCATTTAAAGTGACTTGGTCGATTATTTGTGAAGAGCATGGTATAAATAAACAAATAGGTACTAGGGTCGGTAATCAGATTTAAACGACTCGAAGTATAAGGGTTTTAGCCACTTGGCAGAGCCTCATGGTTAAAACCCTTATCCTACTCGTGGTTTAAATCTGATTACCGGCCCTAGTACCTATTTCTTCTATATATACTCTGTGTAGTTTAAGCGGGGGGGGGGGGGAGGGGGCGGGGGTTAGGAAAAAATTTGCAGACAACGATGCCGACTTTTTGTTTTTGACCGGTCGGAGGACCCACCCACCCCATGTAATTTTTTTCCAGTTTTACAATTTTTCCGGGGTTATCTGAACCACCCACTCCCACTTAATACATGCTTCTGCATCATCCTTCCCACCATACTGCACCATAACCAATTTTATCATACAGTATTGAGTGATTGACCTTGTACAGTTGGACAGGTCTCGAAAGAACATCCGTTTTATCAGACCAAAGTGGTCTCTTAAGGCAGATGGTCTCCCATAACAAATCAAATATAGAGTAAAGCTGGTATGTCCAGCAGGTATGTCCATATAAAACATCGTCTCCAAAGACATCGGTCTCTTGAGGCATGTTCTATTGTAATTCATTAACACTCTTGAATGTCACATCATTAACTTTTTACCTATAGTTATCTCTCCATGTGTTCAGACATGTTGTAGAAACCAACAATATATATGGTATTTGACAGAGTTCAGAGAGCTTTATAAAATATCATACAAATTGTTGATTTTTTTACGAAGGATTGGGTGGGGCATGGCTGGGTTGGGGGAGGGGATTTATTACTTATTTTAAGTCCAGCCCTAGAAGGTCTGGTACAAGATTTTGTTGACACCTGTGTTCTCAGATGTGTTTGAAATAAATTAGAAGCAATCAGGTTCAATGTTTAGTAGTGTTTGTGTTACATACTTCCTACAATGGCAATAAGAGTCATTGGTGTTTTCGTAATAGGTCTGGATACATCGTTGTACAGAATTGTTCCCGCAGCTGAAATCTGTAACTGTTCCTGACTTCACATAATTGTCTTTGCTCCTCATCTAAGCCAGCCGATCTCACCAGGGTGAACATATTAGAAATTTAATCAAACGGAACACCCTCAAGATACTTATCCTCAGAGTGCAGTGTTTGATAATTGCAATTAGTGATGCATTTTAACTTGTATTATTCAATATGTCATACATTGTATCACTATAAGCCGAATATATAATCGTATATAACCTATGGTAGGTATCCCCTGATAACTTGAGTGTCTTTTTATTGGTTCTTGAATGATACTTCACTGATTATGGTATACAATTTTGCCCAAAAGTGTTTGAGGAAAAAATTTGCAGGCATTGGAAAAAAAATTGTTTTGTCTTCCTTGACCACCCACCCACCCCGGCATCAGCGTTTTGCAAAGTTTCCCCCCCCCCCCCCGGTTTAAGGGGGGTATTTAGGTAGATTTTGATGGGTTAGGTTAAATTGCTTGGTTGTATATATTGACAATTTAAATTTATCTTCATTCTTCGTGGAGAAATGGTGTGTAAGGTTGTTCTGGCAGGTGTAAATATGGTTAGTTTTGGGGTGCAGATTGGGGAGATGGTTAGTATCAGTCGGAGTACAGGTGCGGGGGGGGGGGGGCGGTTCTGAGCAAGAGGCGTGTGGGAAGCGTGGAAGTGTGGAATTGTATACCAGGATGGCCGTGGGATGGATTGACAGGGGGCGGGGGGTCTGCGCAAATGGAACAGTTGAGGAGGAAGGTAGATAAGGCAGAATTGCCAGTGGTTACCCCGATGAAGCATCTGATGGTGGACGACAAGAGGTTGGCAGCTTGAAGAGTGGGTGGGTGGGTGGGTGGTAAGAAGAGGACTTTTGATGTAGATGATGAGGGGTTAGTTAACCCTTTACCTAACATAAAAAGCAGACGACACTTGCAAAAAAAAATCTTGAATAACTATTTTTTTTCATTTTTTGTTTCAAAAACATAGGTTATGACCCCTCATTGGAACGAGCTCGATGAGCTCGTTTCCAAAGAGTGGTCATAACCTATGTTTCTGAAACAAAAAATGAAAAAAATAATGAAAATTAATTGGCGATTTTTGTGAATAGCGCTGGCCGTTTTTGGCCGTTACGTTGGGTAAAGGGTTAACAGAAAGGTTCGTAGAGTTGAGAAGGGGAATCAAGGGGCCCCGATAGAGATAGATGTATGAAGACCAAACGGTAATTGGAGTAGGGGTCTGAGGAAGAAGATGAGGGGGATATCAACAGGATGAAAGGCGAGGCGGGTAGGTGATGAGAAAGTAGAGGATGGTATGTCAAGAGGTAGGTGTAGCGTGAAAAATAGGTTCAGTGTGTTGGAGCGGCAAGTAGTTCTGAGGACCCCGAGGAAGTGGTCGGCGATAGGCAAGAGATGCTATCAGGTGGGGGTGGTGGTATAAATCAGTTTAGAAAAGGTGAATCAGAAGACAGTAGTCTCACACGGAGTGACCTAAGTGAAAACTGGGGGTAGCGGGAAGCAGTACAGTACGGGGGCTAGGTATGGTTGGCCGTGGTCTAGATAGTTTGAACCGAACTACTCCGTGTTTTCTGGGAAGGGGGCAAGGTGGGTGATTTTAGGGATAGAGTGGATGGTACTGTTAAGGGTTCATGGTCAGACCTAGTGATGGTCGTGCATGATGGTACAACAATATCAGAGAAAGGAGGTCAGTTCAGCTTATGGCTATATACAGGGACTTGATCACCAAAAAATGAGAGAAGTTTGCATGCAAAAGTAAATGGGGGAGGGGGGGGGGGGCAAATGTGAAAAAGATAGATATATAGGGTATATCTGGAGCGATCCGAAGGCCAGAAAAGGGAAGGGGGCTAGGTATGTATGTCAAGGATGAGTTGGGCCGTGTTAGAATCACAGGCTTATCAGAAGTGAATACAATCAATCAAATAGAAAGCAAGAGCAAGCCTGAGTGGAATGATGGAATATATACGACTTTCAGATCCACTGTTACAGAACAGGAAAATAGGGGGTGTGCCATGTTATATTAATGAGAGATTTTAATGAGCACAATCACATTGGGGACGGAGGAGAGGGCTTAGCGGGTGGGGAGATGAAAATCAATGTCGACTGGAGTAAACTCTTAGAGATTTTGAATAGTGATGCAAAGTGTAATGGTAAATGGACGTGGGGAAGGGACGGCAGAAAGACGATAATCGACTCTGTACTCCCTAACAAGAGCTATGGAAAGGAGTCCTAGATAAGGAAATAGACGATGAAATAAAGTCTGAGGTAAATAGTGACCACAACATGATAACAGTAAGGGTTAGGGCAATATAATACCAAAACAAAGGGTGGTCTTTAAGGGCATTTGGAAACTAGGAAAAGAAGCAGACTGGGGACGCTATGAGGAGAATTTAAAATCAAAGCTAGAAAATGTGGCAATCCGAGAAAGCGTTCAGAAGTTGGCCGATTCAATGATGAGAAGTCTAAAATATGCTGAAAGGCAAAACATAGAAAGAATTAGAGTAACGACAAGTGAACTAGGATATAGGGTAAATAATGAGCTTAACCCTTTACCTAACCTGAAAAGCAGACGACACTTGTAAAAATAATTCTTGAATAACGATTTTTTTTTTCATTTTTTGTCTCAAAAACATAGGTTATGACCACTCGTTGGAACGAGCTCGACGAGCTCGTTCCAACGAGGGGTCATAACCTATGTTTTTGAGACAAAAAATGAAAAAATAATGAAAATTAATTGGCGATTTTTGAGAATAGCGCTGGCCGGTTTTGGCCGTTAAGTTGGGTAAAGGGTTAACGCGCAATAAACGAGGGAATGAAAAATGTGCTGCATTTAGAAGGTGTAGAAAACTTAAGGGGGTAAATCCTACAGCCACTAAAAGTGCCAAAGAAGTATATGAAGAGGCATGAACAAAGGTGCATTCTATCAAGGGCAAAAAAAGGAAAATGCGGAACAGTAACCTAATTAAAGCAATAAGAAAAACAGGGGGTCCAAGTTCCTATATATTCTGGAAATAGATAAATAAAATCAACAAAGGCAATACCGTTCAGAGAATGTAGGTGCACGACAAAGCACTGGCGATCAGGAGAGCATAGCAATAGAAATGGTCAAGCATTGGTAGAGGGTAAATGATAGAAAATGGTGGAAGGAGTTCCTCCAGAATGTATGATGGAGGGCGCAAAAAAAACGTTTCTGACTTAGTATACAGGGCAATTGAGGTGGTGGAAGTACGAAATGCAGTTGAAGAATGGCCAAGCAGCAGGTACTGACGAAATTTCCAATGAGTTTTTAAAAATAAGAGGGAATCCAATCCACTATATAAGCATCGTACATCACTATTTAACATGTTTAACATGACAATTACAAAGCAAGAGAGAGTGGACGGAGGGCGGGGTAACCTTCATACACAGAAAAGGAGTTACGGAAGTCATACATAATTACAGAGGAGTATCTTTTAGCAGCAATATTGGGAAGATATTTAGAAGGGTTCTTTGTAGCAGGCTTATGGAAGTTGGTGAAGGAAAAGGAGGAAATCCAGAATGGGTTCCGGAAAGGGAAACGTGTCACTGACCACTTGTTTACTCTCTTCCAGCAAATAGAACAACTAAAGTCAATAAAAGAAAGATGTTTATGGCATTCCTTGATGTGAAAAAACATACAACCGAGTGTGGAGGGAGGGAATGTGGCAGAAGCTTGAAGGCTTTAGATTCGGAGGAAGTTTTGTCGAAATCATAAAGAGAACTATACAAAGATGTGCAGAACGTACTCAAGCTGGGAAACATCACAACAAAAAGTGTCCCAGTGGATATAGGTCTTAAGCAGGGGTACATCTTGTCACCGGCTCTGTTAGCATTGTACATAAAAGATTTAGGAGGGGAGTTAATTGCAAGCGATTAGGGAGTCAAAGTTGGAGGGACAAAAATCCCTGGACTATTCTTTGCCGATAGCATGGTTTTATTAGCCGAGAGTGAAGAGAGACTACAAAAGCTGTTAAACATGACAGGGAAGCACGGGGATAAAAGGAGACTCGAACTGAACGAAACAAAATGCAAGGGTCGTAGGGTGGATGCGTCGTGAAGGTGGGGGTGGGTAAATTCTCTATTGGTGAAGCGGAGAATCACAGTATTTCGTTAAACTGTAACTGGGTGTTTATTTTTTATTTTCTTCTTTGAATAAGTCGTTGGTTGAACATGAAGTGTAAGGCTGGTGTTTTCCGTTCGGCATCATCTAGAGACCCCCTCCCCCCCCCCCCCCCCCCCCCCCACCAAAGAAATTAGTATTTATTTGTTGCATCAGTTCTGACTGAGACCTGAGGTAAACAGTAGATCAAGTTTGGAAGTACAAAAAGGTGAATAAAAAAAGTGTCGAGGTAAAAAAGGAGATGCCAGGCAGGTTCAGCAAGTTGAGTGCTGTTATTGGGTTGGGGTGTCGTGAGAGTAGAATATGGTTGTTTCGTACCGAACGACAGTGACACGCAGGCTGGAACTTAGCTGTCAAGCACAGACCAAGAGTTTAATCATCTAGCGTATTTTCAACTAAACCTCACACTAGCATTAATATAAATGTGTACACTCTTAAAAGTTCTCTCGTTGATTTCCGGTCTGTAGGATATACCTCCATATATAGAGGATATGGAATGGGTGTTTTTCTCATATAATATTTATGAAACGAGTCTAAGAATTTTCCGTTTTGGCGAGCCCAAACGGAACATTCGGACGAGTTTTATAAATAGTATATGAGAAAAACACTCATTTCATATTCTATTTATCATATGAGACACGCACGCACAAATTAGTCACTTAGTATGACTTTTTAACCCATCACCAAATTTCAGTTGCAGACGGCACTTGGAAAAAACATCCTCGTATAACTAACAATTTTCAGTTTTTGCTTCCAAAACATAGGTTATGACCCCTCATTGGAATGAGCTCGTTCCAATGAGGGGTCATAACCTATGTTTTGGAAGCAAAAAGTGAAAATATGAAAAAAATGAATGGCGTTTTTCTTGTAGGTAAAAGATTAATACAATATAACCCACCCTAAATAGGACAGATAACCTAAATTCTCCCTACTGAAATTATGCAAATGTGACCCAGTTGTATTTTGTTTAGCCAATCAAATTGTCTAGTTTTGAAATTGACCAATGAAAGCTCCCAACTCTAATTATGCAAATTTTGAAAATGTGGTCCAGTTGTATTTTGTTCAGCCAATCAAATTGTTTAGTTTTGAAATTGACCAATGAAATTGACGGAAGGCTTTATTTATCACTGATTAATCTGAAAACAAAATATCAAATGTTTTAAAGTGAACAAAACGGACGAGACATATGATAAATAGAGGATATGGACTGAGTGTTTTTCTCATATAATATTTATGGAACGAGTCTAAGAATTTTCCGTTTTGGCGAGCCTTTGGCGAGCCCAAACGGAAAATTCGGACGAGTTTCATAAATATTATATGAGAAAAACACTCATTTCATATTCTATTTATCATATGACACACACGCACAAATGAGCCACTTAGTATGACCCTTTTAACCCATCACCTAACTTGAGATGCAGACGGCACTTGGAAAAAACATCCTCGTATAACTAAAGATTTTCATTTTTTGCTTCCAAAACATAGGCTATGAAACCATTATTGGAACGAGCACGTCAAGCTCGTTCCAATGAGGGGTTATAACCTATGTTTTGGAAGCAAAAAGTGAAAATATAAAAAAATGAATGGCTTTTTTCTTGTATTGCGAGAGACGGTTTTTGCCGTTACGTTAGGTAAAAGATTAGTACAATATAAGTCACCCTAAATAGGACAGATAACGTAAATTCTCCCTACTGAAATTATGCAAATGTTGTTCAGCCAATCAAATTGTCTAGTTTTGAAATAGACCAATGAAATTAACGGAAGGCTTTATTTATCACTGATTAATATGAAATCAAAATATCAAATGTTTTAAAGTGAACAAAACGGACGAGTCATATGATAAAGCAGAATATCCACGTTATCCTTCTTACCTTTAAATTTAACTAATAATCAAGTAAGTAATGTCCACCAGTTTCATGCTTACCGCAGCTACAAAACGGGGAGCTTGTCAGGTGATTATTATACAGATGTTCATTGAGGTTGCTATAAAGAGGTCCTAGCCCTAAGTGCTGGATTTAGGTTTTACGTGAATTTTTACAGTTAAAAAACTTTGGAATGAATAATTTGTCTTTATTCAGATACGAATTAAATTGACATAAGGATTTGTTATCTTGAATGTCTTCGGGTATATTATAAGTTATCTCCGCCAACATGTATGGTATATGTAGATTTAATACCTGTATGTCGTTTTTTAAACACCGAGTCGCAGATGAGGTGGTTAAATGAGACATTCGGGTATGGAATCCCTATATAACACACATTGTTAGCGGAGATAACGTTTTTGTCCAGTTTGAAACACAATAGAAACATAGTGGAAACAAATTTGTGGACGCGGTTCTCTAGCTCCGAAATCGGTTGGACCAAACTCGTAAATACTGGAGCGACTATAATTTTAATCTAAAAATAACTCTTGAAGAAATCGACAATGCACATCGGCGCTATTTTGTTGACAGGTTTGCTCTTATTTTATTAATTATTTGACTGTTTAATTTATAACAGCAAAATATGATCAAACTGTCAGAAATCTGATGATATTTGTGACTATTTTCCGGTTTTCTGTTTAGATTTTTATATCAAGACGAGCGAAAGCGACAAGCTTTCATTTAAACCATATACCCCCGATGTTTCGCATGCCCTTATACCATGGATGTTGCACGTCCTCATATACCTCGGATGTTGAGTGATCCCTTTGGCATAGCTATTTGTTTTAGGCATTCTGGCCAATCAGAAGACAGGATTTATCGAGATATGGGACAACACTCCATAATCAAGACGTGGATAGAATGGATGCGATTTGACGTAGTGTGTTTCGGCAATGTGGAATTGACAAATCGCTTCTGTAGCAGAGGGTATACTCCTGGAACACCGATAAGTCAGACGGAACCAGTGTTCATAAATAAGCCCGACCAAGGTGGTGAGGCATTTTGAAAAATTATGTCAGCTTGTGTTTTGCTCCTCAAGTTTTTATTTTTTTCCACCCGGTCTCAAGATTCAAGAGGTCTCAACAGGCACTTGTTGCTCCAGTGACTATCCGTGCAACTTCAGTTTGGACTTTTTAAAGTTTCAGAGCTCCAGGTTCGGTACAACTGTCCCACATGACATCTACGAGTTCAAGTACGAGGCGTATAAAAGCAAAATAAATTTTTTCCTGGGCCCTGCGATCTAAAGCAAATTTGTATTTGCGTATGAGAGTTATTCGTTTCCATGATTTGGACATTATTTCCGAGATGTGATCTCCCCATGATGGTTATTGAAGGTTACTCCGAGGTGCTTATGGAATTCTACCTCTGCCGGGCGTACTCAGCGCTGAATAAGTGACTGCAGACGATTTGCGTGAAATGATCAATGATTCCGTCTTGGTCGGGCTGAAATCTACCAGCCACTGGCTTGCCCATCGTTCTGTTTTACTAATGCCGCTATTGATAACATCCGCCGTACGGATCAGATCTTCAACGATGAGATAGAGAGAGGTATCATCGGCAGACAATCGGATATAGCAGAAGATCTCTCTCACTATGTCATTAATATAACTATGGAACAGGAGGGGGCCCAGATATGGATATCCTTGGGGTACACCTCCGAACTTATAACAACACGCTGCTATTTTTCCTGAAAATAAGAATTGAGAATTTCTAGCAGTCTTCCCGTTATAGCTATCTTCGCAAGCTTAAAGAGAAGATCTAGGTGCCACACTTTATCACAAACCTATTAATGTCAAACACTGGATCTCTACTGTTCTGCCTGTACGATAAAAATAAAGTTGTATCGCACATGTGGGGATACAAAACACGTTCGATTTTGATTCCAACGTAAACAGAGATGGAACCCGTCTAAACAAATCACGCCAGTCATTGGTCGAAAGCACTGCAGTCGAGGTCGCTTGGAAATTCCAAGTTCCTCATTTAGATTTGTTTAACCAGGATTTTAAACAATCAGATTCGAGTAAAAAAATTTCAAAATAAAAATAACATTTTAACTGCTTGATCCTTGACAAATACTTTCCACAACTGGTCATATAATGGTGGAGTGTGCAAAACGTCTATGCTATTTTTGTTGTGTTATTCCCCGCAGTTTAGTCAATATTTAACGTTCGATTTTCGTGACCGTGACACTGATCGCTGTCAATTGCTTTCGACCAATTGAATGCCGTAAAAATTAAATAGCAAATTAGGGTTGGTACTCCGCCCATTGACAGTGATGTCTTCTTGGCAGCGAAGGAAAAGCAGCAATTATCAATTTCTTGAGTGCTTTTAGTTCAATTTTCGTGTAGACTGGTTGATACATGGGAGGTGTGTGATAAATACAGAACCGCACATACGTTTGAATGAGTTAAGAATTATCCCACTCGATTGCTTTGGCCAGGATATCATGAGAGCCGAAGGCTCGAGTGATATCCTGGGCCAAAGCAATCACGTGCGATAATTCTTAACCCATTCAAACTATGTGCGGTTCTGTATATTTATCGAACGCCTTGCTAATATCACAGAAAACGAATCTCACTTCTGTGCATCCATCCAAACTGTTTCTGATTGGGTAATAGATTTTACTTGATTGCAGCATAGTGGAGTCATTTGGCAGGAAGCCAGATTGGTAAGTCGTTTGCTTGGAGAAAGAAAACGATTTGCTTGAATATTCATCGTTCAAAGACTTGAACCCTCGATTTATAGAATGGTGTCGCCCGTACACTTACAGTGAGCTGGGTCAGTCCAATATCAATATACATGGATGACAAAATAATAACAGCAGCCGTTTGGCTGCAGGCTGGAGTTATTATTTTATCATCAATGTCCCGTGTTTATTCCTCTTATAATAAGACAAAAATGGGACGAAATTATGTCTTGAACCGAAAAATCGGTCATATGAGGTCGAAAGGTTAACAGGGATATGAGACGGTAATTTGTCTTGAGGGTTGGAGAATCTTTTTTGGAAACTGGTGATACGTTTGCGCTTTTCCATTGTGAAAGGAAAACTGCGTTTCTCCAGAAGGTAATTAAACATATGTCAGTGATTCACTCAGGCTACCAAAACATTCTTTAAGAATTCTGGAACTTATCCCGCTAGGACCGCATGCTTTTGAAGCATTAAGGGATTGTAAAACTTCAGTTACATCTTTTCTCGTGATGGAGATGTTTTCAAGGGTTGGTACATCAAGGTCAAATACTGGATTTGGGAGAGTGGTACACGCTAAAAACTAAAGTGTTCAAAACTACTCTTGAAGTGTTGTATTTAACACTTACTAAGTGCTGAACTAGCACTTTGTTCAAGTGTAGATATCCCAGAACTTGACAGGTGTTAACAATAATACCACTTGACAAGTGTAATGTCGCGACACTTAAAAGGTAACAACGCAGATGACGCGGACCAGGCTCGAACTCTCGAGCCTGATCCGCGTCATCTGCGTTATGTCCTTTCAGTTATGTACCCACCAAGCGCAAATCAAATTATGGACGATTTTGGAAGAACTACCAATGCTAGACACATGGGAAGTGCCATCCATTCAAGTTTCAGAAGTCTGACGATTGTAATGTCTAAGTGCTTAAAGCATTGCACTTTGAGTGTTAAAATCAAACCCTAAGAGTTAGAATGGGTTTAACACCTTGAAAGTGTCAGTTTTAACACTTTAGTTTTTAGTGTGTAGCTGAGTCGTCAATCGTAGAAATTGGGCAGAAGTGCAGGTTAAAAGCTTCGGCTTTGTCGGAATTAGGAGAGACTAATCGGCCATTATGACGGAGATGCTGCCTGGGGGAAGCTTAAGTGTTTTGCATTGGGTCTGAGGTATCATTTTATTAGAGTTCAGTGTATTAATCTATTTTGGTAATATATCAGCCTTCCATCTGGCAGATGTTGTTTTATTTCTTTTCATTCGGTATTTTTCCCGAGCTAAGGGAGTATTTCTGTGGTTGGCAGTGCGATGGGGGCGTTTTCGTTTGAGAATCAGACGACGACCCGTGTACATCCGGTGAGGCTCATGTAATCTCGAAAACGTTTATTTCTTTGGAATAAAATCTGAACATTTCTTTTTGAGAATGTTTACAAACTGGTCAATAATTGCAGCGGTTGAGTGCAGAGCTAGATTTTTTCTCCAATCTATCTTGTTAAAACTTTCGTTCATTCCTTCAAACTTTGCTTTATCATAGCACCAAATTTGCCGCTTAAATGGGATGCTTTAGTTCTGCCACGACAGGGCAAGGGTATCGAGTAAGATCAGCGTAAAATGGATCCCCTACCTATTGGGTCTTTGCAAGGTCTTGGTCGTTGGTGATTATTATATCAAGCAGGGGGTAGAAGTTTCAGTAAAGTATGTTGCTTGGGCTATATGTTGGGCGAGATCATATTCATTCAAGATACTTTTCAAGGGCCCATTGTAAGAAAAATAAGTTAGTCTTCGTTGAAATCTCCTGTTACTAAAATATGGTGTATCCTACACTGCAAAAAATTAGGTTCTCTTTAGAACCAAAACTGGTTCTAATCTTGTCCCTGAGATGGGACCAGTTCTGTTTAAACAGTATTTATTTTAAATCAAATAAATTTATAAAGATTAACTTTAAATATTAACAGAATTAAACATAAATTGAGGGGGTCTCAGCCGTAAGTTTAGAGCTTATACGAGGTTGTCTCAAATCATTATTAAGCAAAGGAGATATGAACAGTTGGCATATCGAACCAGTTTTGGTTCAGTATAGAACCAATATACCAGGTATTTATATTCGCTTTGTTTCAAAATGTTTGGCGACTGCGTGGAATAAGCTCCAAGTTTACTGCTGAATCTACTTCAGTTCATGTATTATTCTGTTAAAATTAAATGCTAATCTTGGTAAATTTATGTGATTTGAAATAAATACTGTTTAAACTAAACTGGTTCCATCTCAGGGACAAGATTAGAACCAGTTTTGGTTCTAAAGAGAACATATATTTTTTGCAGTGTAGAATCTATTGACCGGTCAAGTGATTGTGAAATAAGGTCGCAGTTGTTAGGGATGGGCGGTCGATAGAAGGGTCGAGTAGGAAGATCTGTTGACTACTGAAAATTTGCAATCAAACGCATTCTATATTATCGATTTCACAGTCGAGTCGACGTTTGAAAGCGAGTGCGCCCTTAACGTATATAATGATGCCACCCCATCTGGTCAACCGATCATTCCTAACCGGGCCCTAAAACCGGTATTTGTAGATCTGATTTATCATGATTGTCGTAAAGCCATAATTCAGTAAAAAAGCCGATACATAATTTACAAATACACACTGGGCAATGTCCAGTTTAGGTTTAAAGCGCTTGGCACTGAGGTGGAAGAGCTTTAAGACAGAGGGGTTTCTTGTCGATATTCATCCATTAATTGAAGCCTGTAACTCGAGAGATGGGGAAGAGCATACTTTTGGAGACAAGACTGGTGGAATTGGTAATAACAGTAGTTGGTTTCCAGGTCCTGGGTTTGACTCAATATCGGAGGACAGAGTTAACCCTTTACTCAACGTAACGGCCAAAACCGGCCAGCGCTATTCTCAAAAATCGCAAATTAATTTTCCTTATTTTTTTTATTTTTGTCTCAAAAACATAGTCTAAGACCCCTCGTTGGAACGAGCTCTTCGAGCTATTCCAACGAGGGGTCATAACTTATGTTTTTGAGACAAAAAATGAAAAAATAGTTATTAGTAGTTACGAATGTGTTTTTCGACCCTATTCTGACGGAGAGGGGCCGAGAGGGGATGAGAGGGGTCGATGACGTCATCTTAATTAAAATGTTACGTAAGGTAATTAACGTTACTTCATTAATATTTTTTTAATCACTTTAATAATTAATGTAATTAATGACTGTTGCATAATTAATGTAATTAATGTAATTAATAAGTGTAATTAGAGTTGATTATAATAATTAGCATATTAATAAATGAATTAATATTGACGTACTGGACATATATATGAATGCTATCGGCTGACTGACCCGCAAAGGTCATCGCGTGTCTGGGTATCATTAAATCGATTTTTTCTTTTCAAACGCCAAGTACTGACAGATGTTGGAGCAATTAAATCTATTGTCACACTTTAACGGCCGGTCATAAATATTGTTAGACTGGACATGCTATCATGTATTTAAAAATCAATGATGATCTCACGTGACAAGATGTGTCTTGCTTTTACCTGAAGACTGTGAACGACTCCATTGTGGCTATTTTTATAGGTATAATTTGATTTAATAACTTCGCGTGATTCTTACATATTAATTAGGCTAGTTTATTCTTCTCGTTTTTATGGCTGTCGAAAAACTCCCATAGACTAAAGGTATTCTGATTTTACGCCTCACGCGATAAAGTAATTTTTTAATCCGATGACCACATGAACAAATAACATTTCGGTTTTTGAAAAGCGGGCGTGTTTGTTTTTTCCCCTATAAAGTCTGATGATTCGAACCTCACTCTCATTAGAAACTGTGTCAGAAAAGCCAAGATGACAAGCATCGACTATACTTCCGTAAACAGCTATGAGCAAACCAAGAAGCAGCGAGCCAACGAAGAATTTGCATTAGCCTTAAAAAAGTGGTGGGCAGCGACGCTCCCCACGAAGGAACAAGAAAAGAGACTAAAAGACTACCCATTTGTTGAGGCTGCCAGACGTCCTTTTCGGGGAGATACAATACAGAAATCGCCCCAAACACTGGTTTGATCTTCCTGTACACATGCAGGAGGAAGCACTAGTAGGGCCACCAACAGTTAACGAAGATTGGGAAAAGGATTTTTTCACCGAGGCGGAGATGGGAGGAAAAAAAAATAGCTTTCTATGGAAAGCAAAAAAAAAAACGGCCCTTTTCAGGGCCACCATAATCTTAAAAAGAGTTGCTTTGTCACAAACACACACTTTTTTAACCAATCAGACACCTCCATTATCCCACACCCTCACCGTCACACCCTGTATCCCCCCACAGTACCTAAAACTTTCCTGAACTCCCCTCCTCCAGGTCATCCAATACTAAAAAAAAAAACTTTTAGAAACCTCTCTCCCCCTCCCCCAGCCCTCACAATAGCTAAATTATCTCGAACCCCAGTTCAGTTCTCTAAATGTAATGGACATGTCAGGCCCCCGAATACGCCTTCCCCACAATTTTAAGTGATCAAATTACACCCATTAGTCTCCTCTCATAACTTACCACTCTCTTAACCCGTATTTACTATGAGATTGTCCCCCTAATAAATAGCGTATGTTCATTTAATATAATATATTAATAATTTTCGTTAAATAATTCATTCCACAAGACACTTGTCGAAAAAACAAAATGGCGGATTAGTTTGACAGAAATACGCGTATCGATTTATTCAGGAATGTCTGTCGGTTGTGTCCTTGGGCAAGACACTTCATCCCTATTGACCATGTGGGAGCATGGTGACGCTGTGCACTAAGGCATACTGCACGTCGATGGAACACCTGTCTTCAACCAATGCAGACCCTGTGTAGAATCTTGACAGTTGCTTGCCATTGCTCGGTGGCTCTCTCCAGCTTTCCCCACCCGTAAATCTGTCGTGGTCATGATTAGTTATTGTGCAGACCTTAAACACCAATAAATAAATATAAATAAATAGTCGGTTATCAAAACAGCCCTTAAGTGTTTAACAGTTAATTGTGGACCAGTGCGTTTAAAAATGAAAAAAATTGGGTGATAGCACTACGGACTGTGTTTAATCATAGAAAAATCACACCCGCGCTATTACTAACCCGTATGATTTATTTTTGAATGTTCACTGAAGAATAGCCCACCCATCTAAGTAAAAGCATGAAAGAGCTAATATTATCTAATTACCTATGTGGGGGTGGGGTGGTCGGTAACGTTGTGAACTAGGGCATACTACATTCCGCCAATGATAACCCTGTGTAGAACTTTGACAGTTGTTTGCCTCTGTGCGATGGTTCTTTCCGGATTGCTCCAACTGTCGTTAAATAAATGAAAAAAACTACAATTCTATAATAACAGGCCAAGCCAACAGTACTTTCACCCCCCTTATTTTAATAGTTGAAAAGCGCTGTTACTCGATCAAAAAAATGGTAAAAGGATATGCGACTCTGTATTAGAAACCCAAATTTGCGAGACTTGGGAAAATATAACCCACCTAGAGCTGCACCAAAGCTACGTACACTATTCGAACTCCCGCATTGTGTCCTTAGGCAAGTTAATTTACCCCGATTATCCACATGGGAGCGCGATGACGGCGTGTAATAAGGTGTACTGCACGTCGGTGATACGCATATTTTAGAACAATCTAACCCTGCTTGTGCGGATTTCCGACGTTGGTGAGATGACAGTTACTCGTCGTTGCTCTGTGGTTCTCTTTGGATATTCCTGAGTCTACCCGTAAAATTGTCACGTTTAATTATAACTTGAACTTGATGTCCGGGTGTAATGAAATAGCGTATTTTCTGCAGACATTCTAAATAAACGCAGCTGGTTTACAGACCTGTATATATATTTTTTTTCAATTGAGTAAAAATATATGATAGTTACTGATGTAACACGCCGATTAGTATGTTTAATGAATCTAACTACGCCATTCCGACTGGCCGACCCTTTGCCCACCATGATCACAACAAACGTTTCAATTCTCTCTCTCTTTCTCTCTCTCTCTCTCTCTCTCTCTCTCTCTCCCTCTCTCTCTCTCTCTCTTTCTCTCACCGATACAGTATGGGTGGAAACTAATTGCGTTCAAGCTGTTGTTTTTTTTCTAGGTTTTACCACTCCCCTTACAGCGCAAATCGAAATGAAATCTAATTCATTGAACCATACTACAGTGGATGTCAAAATTAATTTTTGAACGCCATTTTTTCTATGTGCTACTATCAGCAGCTATGACCATAGCGTAACTTTGTGGTAAAATGCTTATTTTTTGTACAAAACTCAAGACCTTTCTCTGTGACAAATGCCTATATAAAAACAAGATAATACGCGAGAATGCATTGTGTACCTGCATTTTGTTGATAAAATATGGCATGACCACATTCCCGAATATTAATGATGTACCCGCTTAATAACAGCCGAATTTTTATCGGATCACAGTTTTTTTTTATTTGAATAATTGCTGATATTTTTATTAAATCACATTCAGTAATTTATGTAGATTTCCTGAACTGGGCGAAGGTCAAGAAAGGCACTCTATAGTTTAGGAGACTCCATAAATAAAAACAAAATAAAAAATCTTAGATATCTTGCATTTTTTTAATTATCCATATTAACCAGAAATCAAAACTAGTCAAATTAATTAGAATTAAATTACAAATGGATATGAAATTTGCAGTAAAATGAACACTGGTATATGCTGCTGGCCGCATTTTTAGTTGTCTGTAATGGCTGTTGTTCAGAATATCACCCTATTGGGGTGAGTTTTCGCTTTTTCGTCCAGTTTCATGAGAGCTTCCACGAAGTCCGTTCCACATTCGCAATCTTTTCCAGGGGCATTTCTTCAAAGGTTGGTCCATTGCAACTTTGCGGAGATATTGTTTTCTGGACGACAAACTGCAATATGATCTGGGTTTCCGATCAGACCCCTTGGGATATTTTGATCTTTAAGGATGTTTGCCAAAATTTTCCACCCTGTCGGTTGAAAATCTTTTCTTTTTCGCAGCAGATCATTTATTAGATCACACATATTGGAGCCCGAAATTGTAATGCCGTTATACACGAGTCGATCTTTCTCATCCCAGGATAAATTGGGTATATTCTTTATTATCTGGAGTAACAAAAGTGCCTTCTGCTGCATGGAATCTGGTATAATGGCTAACCAGTCCGGATGATTTTCCACTGAAAAACTAGTCATTAAGGAGTGTGGTTTGGTGGTTTCTTTGCATAAATTTGATTGGCGCTGAAAGATTGTCTGGTTCAGCAGCCCTTTCTCTTCAGAACCCGATGCTGAAGATTCAGGAATTGGTCTCATACCCTGGTCTATGGGCGTGACAGCTACAGCATTCAGGGGTGTGCGTATTTCCTGCAACTGTTTACTCCCCCATGGTTCAATACACTGAATTCTGCTTGAGAGTAGGTTGGTTGGGTCATCTATAGGATTTTCCCTCAGTGATTCCCCCATCACTAGCGATTTTACTGGCTCTAGCTTATTTGCAATCCCCAAAATATTTCCACTTGTTAATGCATTGTTCCAACTAAAGGCTGATTTCAAATGCACTGGAGGATAGGGTGGCTGGTTACAGACAGATCTGGTTGTTAACTTGGCTGTATTTGGGTTCGCTCCCCCTATAGTGTGTTTAAAATTTACATTTTTGTGTAATTGTCGTCTGTGTCGATAATAATGAGTTTTATGAGAGTAAGATTTTTGACACAATTCACAGACGTAGCGTGTGTTCATCCTTTTCAGAAGCGAGTTAATAGAGTGGTAATACAGTTCCAACACTCTTCCATTTATATGTATGAATAGGATGGCTCCCACCCCAACCTGTAAATCGCTGATTGGTTAATTATATATCAAGATAAGGTGGGTTCTACCCCAACCTGTTGATCATTGGTTACTTCAAATTCTCACACAGTGCATTGTGGGAAATTACAGTGGTAGAGCTCTGAGGTAAAATAAGTTTTTTGCTCATCTTCACAGAAATTGATATAGTTTACTTCAAAAAAAAGAAACATCAAAGTCACATTCATGACAAGCCGAGGTAGCACATCTGAACCACCAACTCTACACTGTTTAATCAGATAATCCCTTTAATCAGATAATTACATGTGCATATCGGTTTTTCATTGGTTTTTCATCAGTTTCCATCGGTTTTTTATTGGTTTTTATCAGTTTTCATCAGTTTTTATCGGTTTTACAATTCGATAAAATGGTTTTCATTGATTTAAATCACGTAAAATGATCACTAATTACCACTAATTGGTCACTAATGGTCACTAATTGCCACTAATTAGTGACCAATGGTCACTAATGGTCACTAATTGCCACTAATTAGTGACCAATTGGTCACTAATTACCACTAATTGGTCACTAATGGTCACTAATTGCCACTAATTAGTGACCATTAGTGACCAATTAGTGGTAATTAGTGACCAATTGGTCACTAATTAGTGACCATTAGTGACCAATTAGTGGTAATTAGTGACCAATTGGTCACTAATTACCACTAATTGGTCACTAATGGTCACTAATTGCCACCAATTAGTGACCAATTGGTCACTAATTACCACTAATTGGTCACTAATGGTCACTAATTAGTGACCAATTGGTCACTAATTACCACTAATTGGTCACTAATGGTCACTAATTAGTGGCAATTAGTGACCATTAGTGACCAATTAGTGGTAATTAGTGACCAATTGGTCACTAATTAGTGGCAATTAGTGACCATTAGTGACCATTGGTCACTAATTAGTGGCAATTAGTGACCATTAGTGACCAATTAGTGGTAATTAGTGATCATTTTACGTGATTTAAATCACTAAAAACCGTTTTATCGAATTGTAAAACCGATAAAAACCAATGAAAACTGATAAAAACCAATAAAAAACCAATGGAAACTGATGAAAAACCAATGAAAAACCGATATGCACATGTAATTATCTGATTAAAGAGATTATCTGATTAAACAGTGTAGAGTTGGTGGTTCAGATGTGCTACCTCGGCTTGTCATGAATGTGACTTTGATGTTTCTTTTTTTTGAAGTAAACTATATCAATTTCTGTGAAGATGAGCAAAAAACTTATTTTACCTCAGAGCTCTACCACTGTAATTTCCCACAATGCACTGTGTGAGAATTTGAAGTAACCAATGATCAACAGGTTGGGGTAGAACCCACCTTATCTTGATATATAATTAACCAATCAGCGATTTACAGGTTGGGGTGGGAGCCATCCTATTCATACATATAAATGGAAGAGTGTTGGAACTGTATTGCCACTCTATTAACTCGCTTCTGAAAAGGATGAACACACGCTACGTCTGTGAATTGTGTCAAAAATCTTACTCTCATAAAACTCATTATTATCGACACAGACGACAATTACACAAAAATGTAAATTTTAAACACACTATAGGGGTAGCGAACCCAAATACAGCCGAGTTAACAACCAGATCTGTCTGTAACCAGCCACCCTATCCTCCAGTGCATATGAAATCAGCCTTTAGTTGGAACAATGCATTAACAAGTGGAAATATTTTGGGGCTTGCAAATAAGCTAGAGCCAGTAAAATCGCTAGTGATGGGGGAATCACTGATGGAAAAACCTACAGATGACTCAACCAACCTACCCTCAAGCAGAATTCAGTGTATTGAACCATGGGGGAGTAAACAGTTGCAGGAAATACGCACAACCCTGAATGCTGTAGCTGTCCCGCCCATAGACCAGGGTATAAGACCAATTCCTGAATCTTCAACATCGGGTTCTGAAGAGAAAGGGCTGCTGAACCAGACAATCTTTCAGCGCCAATCAAATTTACGCAAAGAAACCACCAAACCACACTCCTTAACGACTAGTTTTTCAGTGGAAAATCATCCGGACTGGTTAGCCGTTATACCAGATTCCATGCAGCAGAAGGCGCTTTTGTTACTCCAGATAATAAAGAATATACCCAATTTATCCTGGGATGAGAAAGATCGACTCGTGTATAACGGCATTATAATTTCGGGCTCCAATATGTGTGATCTAATAAATGATCTGCTGCGAAAAAGAAAAGATTTTCAACCGACAGGGTGGAAAATTTTGGCAAACATCCTTAAAGATCAAAATATCCCAAGGGGTCTGATCGGAAACCCAGATCATATTGCAGTTTGTCGTCCAGAAAACAATATCTCCGCAAAGTTGCAATGGACCAACCTTTGAAGAATGGCCCCTGGAAAAGATTGCGAATGTGGAACGGACTTCGTGGAAGCTCTCATGAAACTGGACGAAAAAGTGAAAACTCACCCCAATAGGGTGATATTCTGAACAACAGCCATTACAGACAACTAAAAATGCGGCCAGCAGCATATACCAGTGTTCATTTTACTGCAAATTCCATATCCATTTGTAATTTAATTCTAATTAATTTGACTAGTTTTGATTTCTGGTTAATATGGATAATTAAAAAAAATGCAAGATATCTAAGATTTTTATTTTGTTTTTATTTGTGGAGTCTCCTAAACTACAGAGTGCCTTTCTTGACCTTCGCCCAGTTCAGGAAATCTACATAAATTACTGAATGTGATTTAATAAAAAAATCGGCAATTATTCAAATAAAAAAAAACTGTGATCCGATAAAAATTCGGCTGTTATTAAGCGGGTACATCATTAATATTCGGGAATGTGGTCATGCCATATTTTATCAACAAAATGCAGGTACACAACACATTCTCGCGTATTATCTTGTTTTTATATAGGCATTTGTCAGAGAAAGGTCTTGAGTTTTGTACAAAAAATAAGCATTTTACCACAAAGTTACGCTATGGTCATAGCTGCTGATAGTGGCACATAGAAAAAATGGCGTTCAAAAAATTAATTTTGACATCCACTGTAGTATGGTTCAATGAATTAGATTTCATTTCGATTTGCGCTGTAAGGGGAGTGGTAAAACCTAGAAAAAAACAACAGCTTGAACGCAATTAGTTTCCACCCATACTGTATCGGTGAGAGAAAGAGAGAGAGAGAGAGATAGAGAGAGAGAGAGAGAATTGAAACGTTTGTTGTGATCATGGTGGGCAAAGGGTCGGTCGGAATGGCGTAGTTAGATTCATTAAACATACTAATCGGCGTGTTACATCAGTAACTATCATATATTTTTACTCAATTGAAAAAAAATATATATACAGGTCTGTAAACCAGCTGCGTTTATTTAGAATGTCTGCAGAAAATACGCTATTTCATTACACCCGGACATCAAATTCAAGTTATAATTAAACGTGACAATTTTACGGGTAGACTCAGGAATATCCAAAGAGAACCACAGAGCAACGACGAGTAACTGTCATCTCACCAACGTCGGAAATCCGCACAAGCAGGGTTAGATTGTTCTAAAATATGCGTATCGCCGACGTGCAGTACACCTTATTACACGCCATCATCGGGCTCCCATGTGGATAATCGGGGTAAATTAACTTGCCCAAGGACACAATGCGGGAGTTCGAATAGTGTACGTAGCTTTGGTGCAGCTCTAGGTGGGTTATATTTTCCCAAGTCTCGCAAATTTGGGTGGCTAATACAGAGTCGCATATCCTTTTACCATTTTTTTGATCGAGTAACAGCGCTTTTCAACTATTAAAATGAGGGGGGTAAAAGTACTGTTGGCTTGGCCTGTTATTATAGAATTGTAGTTTTTTCATTTATTTAACGACAGTTGGAGCAATCCGGAAAGAACCATCGCACAGAGGCAAACAACTGTCAAAGTTCTACACAGGGTTATCATTGGCGGAATGTAGTACGCCCTAGTTCACAATGTTACCAACCACCCCACCCCCACATAGGTAATTAGATAATATTAGCTCTTTCATGCTTTTACTTAGATGGGTGGGCTATTCTTCAGTGAACGTTCAAAAATAAATCATACGGGTTAGTAATAGCGCGGGTGTGATTTTTCTATGATTAAACACAGTCCGTAGTGCTATCACCCAAATTTTTTTCATTTTTAAACGCACTGGTCCACAATTAACTGTTAAACACTTAAGGGCTGTTTTGATAACCGACTATTTATTTATATTTATTTATTGGTGTTTAAGGTCTGCACAATAACTAATCATGACCACGACAGATTTACGGGTGGGGAAAGCTGGAGAGAGCCACCAAGCAATGGCAAGCAACTGTCAAGATTCTACACAGGGTCTGCATTGGTTGAAGACAGGTGTTCCATCGACGTGCAGTACGCCTTAGTGCACAGCGTCACCATGCCCCCAAATGGTCAATAGGGATGAAGTGTCTTGCCCAAGGACACAACCGACAGACATTCCTGAATAAATCGATACGCGTATTTCTGTCAAACTAATCTGCCATTTTGTTTTTTCGACAAGTGTCTTGTGGAATGAATTATTTAACGAAAATTATTAATATATTATATTAATTGAACATACTCTATTTATTAGGGGGACAATCTCATAGTAAATACGGGTTAAGAGAGTGGTAAGTTATGAGAGGAGACTAATCGGGGTAATTTGATCACTTAAAATTGTGGGGAAGGCGTATTCGGGGGCCTGACATGTCCATTACATTTAGAGAACTGAACTGGGGTTTGAGATAATTTAGCTATTGTGAGGGCTGGGGGAGGGGGAGAGAGGTTTCTAAAAGTTTTTTTTTTAGTATTGGATGTACTGTGGGGGGATACAGGGTGTGACGATGAGGGTGTGGGATAATGGAGGTGTCTGATTGGTTAAAAAGGTGTGTGTTTGTGACAAAGCAACTCTTTTTAAGATTATGGTGGCCCTGAAAAGGGCCGAGTTTTTTTTGCTTTCCATAGAAAGCTATTTTTTTTTCCTCCCATCTCCGCCTCGGTGAAAAAATCCTTTTCCCAATCTTTGTTAACTGTTGGTGGCCCTACTAGTGCTTCCTCCTGCATGTGTACAGGAAGTTCGAACCAGTGTTTGGGGCGATTTCTGTATTGTATCTCCCCGAAAGGACGTCTGGCAGCCTCAACAAACAGGTAGTCTTTTAGTCTCTTTTCTTGTTCCTTCGTGGGGAGCGTCGCTGCCCACCACTTTTTTAAGGCTAATGCAAATTCTTCGTTGACTCGCTGCTTCTTGGTTCGCTCATAGATGTTTATGGAAGTATAGTCAATGCTTGTCATCTTGGCTTTTCTGACACAGTTTCTAATGAGAGTGAGGTTCGAATCGTCAGACTTTATAGGGGAAAAAACAAACACGCCCGCTTTTCAAAAACCGAAATGTTATTTGTTCATGTGGTCATCGGATTAAAAAATTACTTTATCGCGTGAGGCGTAAAATCAGAATACCTTTAGTCTATGAGAGTTTTTCGACGGCCATAAAAACGAGAAGAATAAACTAGCCTTATTAATATGTAAGAATCACGCCAAGTTATTAAATCAAATTATACCTATAAAAATAGCCACAATGGAGTCATTCACAGTCTTCAGGTAAAAGCAAGACACATCTTGTCACGTGAGATCATCATTGATTTTTAAATACATGATAGCATGTCCAGTCTAACGATATTTATGACCGGCCGTTAAAGTGTGACAATAGATTTAATTGCTCCAACATCTGTCAGTACTTGGCGTTTGAAAAGAAAAAATCGATTTAATGATACCCAGACACGCGATGACCTTTGCGGGTCAGTCAGCCGATAGCATTCATATATATGTCCAGTACGTCAATATTAATTCATTTATTAATATACTAATTATTATAATCAACTCTAATTACACTTATTAATTACATTAATTACATTAATTATGCAACAGTCATTAATTACATTAATTATTAAAGTGATTAAAAAATATTAATTAAGTAACGTTAATTACCTTACGTAACATTTTAATTAAGATGACGTCATCGACCCCTCTCATCCGCTCTCGGCCCCTCTCCGGCAGAATAGGGTCAAAAAACACATTCGTAACTACTGTTATTCAAGAATTTTTTTTTTTTTTTTGTAAGTGTCGTCTGCTTTTCATGCTAGGTAACAGGTTAATAGTAATAATATGCAGCAAGAAATGGGACTAAAATTGGGAGACATGCATCAGTGATCGAAGAGCAGGAGAACCTATGGGCAGTGTGACCTGTGATCTGTCACACATGACTGGGGCATTCTAAAATGAAATTTTCCAGAGTCTCCTTGACTCTAGTGTGCACTGTGAAAAGAAGCTGCAAGTTGATTTTTTTTTTTTATATTTCGACATCAGAATGCACAGAGTAGGTGATCCGCGATGTCGGATGTTCTGACTGAAATTTAATCTTCTAACCCGTCTTCCTTGTCAAATCACGTTTATTGGTATGGTTATTGGCGGATAAAATGGACAGGCAGTGTAATAATTTTGTGCATAGTGAGGTATCAGTAATTATCCCCACATTTCAAAAATGCGGGGAAAAAGTGATTATCTTCGTCCGTACGTCCGTACGCCCGTACGTCTATAAATTCGTACGTACTTTTTTTCTATAATTTTTAAATTTACCATACGTCTTGGTATAGAGATGACAAAAATAGGTTTAGTTTGATTTTTTGTCACCACATGGTGCCAGTGGCACCACTTAAAGACTGATCTCAAATATTACTTTCCGACGAAAGGCTCCTAGGATATGTAATTTCGGTTGTTTGAAGCATGTTTATGTGTTCCAGTATGGTCTCTAGATGCGCATAAAAGTTTCGGATTTTTGATTCAGTCCTTTGTAGTGCCCGTAACGCCACTTTTGTTGTTAGAGAATCGGTTCCCGGCAAGAGGCTCCTAGGGGTTTTAATTCTGAACGTTGAAAGTGTGTTCATATGTTCCGGTAGGGTCTCTGCATGTGCATAAAGATTTCGGATTTTTGATTCGGCCCCTTGTGGAGCCCGTAGCACCACTTTTGTTGTTAGGGAATAGGTTTTCGGCGAAAGGCTCCTAGGGTGTTTAATGCGAAACGCTAAAAGTGAGTTCATATGTTCAGGTAGGGTATCTAAATATGCATAAACGTTTTGGATTTTTTATTTGGGTCCCATTCCTGTCGTTAGAGAATCGATTTCCGTCGAAAACGCCTATGGAATAACAATTGATTTGTGACCATCGTGATGGCAAACTGAAAATGCGGGGTTACAGCATAGTGTGCTTTGCCCTCATTTGACACCGTTCAAGTAGATAGTGGTAGGTGTCCGAGAGCCACGAAGGTAGGAGTAAGCTGGAGATTCAAAACTTGTAGGCAATGTAATACTACGTGTGAGGATGGCCGACCAATGGACAGTGAGAGGGATATTTGGAAATTGTTGATAGAAGGATGAGGTACATACAAATAGGGTTTAATCCCGGGAACAGCAATTTTCCGGTTCTAGTTTTTGAAAGTCAGTCACGTTGCCAAGAAGTTAACCTTTCTCGTTTGAGAATACTATTACCGATACTCGGGAAATTCATAGAACAGAACGCGAATCAAAGGCCGCGTTCCGCAACCTTTGATTTCCGATTCCAATCTCTGAATTTCCCGAGCATTAGGACTATATATAATACACAATCATTGACTTTCCCGGGTATCGTGATTGACTTTCAAAACCGCGAGCCACAGAGACGAGAAATTTTTGTTCTCGAGATTAAAAATCAGAGCTAAAGTAAGACGCAATAAACATGGATTTTCTGGGATTTCATCAAAACAGGTAATGTTTGATTTAAGTTGGGGTTGGACGGAAAGTGGTTGGTAATTCGAAGAGGAAGCGTCGGAAGAACATCTGAGTTGAACGATGTGGACGACGAGGTAAGAAACAGTAAAAAGATCCGTAAAGTAGAAAAGGGAGTTGAAAAGGGTCTTTGATCTGGAGTTAATGTGTTTAGGTTGGTGACAATGAAAAGGTGATCGCGTGGAGAGGGGTTAATTGCCAGGATAAGTAGATGAGGGAAATATGGGAAGGGAATCCAGTGTGGAAAGCCGATTTGGTGTGTTAGATCCAGGTGGCTGGAGGGTAGAGAAGATGGTTGCAGATGACGATATGAAACGGACGGAGTAAAGAGTGATAGAGAGATAAGGAAATTGCGGTATGGAGCAATGGAAGAGAAGAGAAGCGACCGAAGAAGCAAGATTTTGGAGCTTTCAGCCAGAGAAGGTACGTGGCAGGTAATAAAGGATCTTGAAAGTTAGATCGGAAGGCGCTGAGGAGGAAAGGAGATTGTGTGGAGAGGAACAACACGCGGGGTTTGACAGGGTATGGCTCCATAGTATTGGTGGGGTATTCGCGAAACAGAGTGAAACATGCGGGGACGGTAGTACATGTTAGTTGAAATAGGAAGTTAGTTCAATTGATGCCAACATATTTATGAAATGGCTGAACAGCTGGAACGAAGGTAAAATAATGAGGGAATCATCCCTGATTTAAAATTATAATATGATGAAAATCAGTTTTCGATAAAGTTATCTTCCTTGAAATTATTAGACGCGCGAGGGAGGCCCAATTAGGAAGCAAGTAATTGTTGAGAATACACTCATGACATCAGTAGAAAAATGCCAAGTTTCCTTTTGTTACTTTAAAGAGACGAAAACAACAGACTGTTCGTTGACCTGTCTACTGTATTTATTTATTCAAAGTTACAAAAGAAGTTTTTTTGTTTTTGATTCCAATCCAATTATAATCAATTACTTCGCAGATAATCAGTCATTAAAAATATCTATCAGTATCACACCTACCAACACTAATTCCCCACTTTCGCTCTTTGTTTGGCGAATGTGTTCTTACAGTAATTTGCAAGTTTTTATTCTTCCCTGGAAAAAATAGTAAACCTCATCTCCAAGACTTTTATATTAATGGAAAGGAGGACCGTGTCTATATTGGGTGTCACGATGTGTATATTGACATAAAGAGTAGAAAACATTTATAGAACATCAAATGTTGGTGATTTCTTTTGTAAATGGGTTTCAACATAGACAAAAAGACAAACGGTCAAATTGATAGGGGAAAAAAGGACGAAAAGCCACCTTTTGCATTTTTATACTATTCTACAGAAAAACTTACTTAAGTTTGTGAAATGATGTGCACATCACTGATATAAATTCGGTAGCATTCCGAATTTTCAATTTCTTTTTGAAATTCCCACACATTTTGTATTAAATTTATTGGCAGCTTTACGTAGTAAAGGAGAGCTAACTTTCCTATAAATCTCTTCCAACGACGAAAATTCCCAGCCATGCCAGTTTGGTGGCAAGGAGAGCATCGCGTTCATATTAGTTAAGCATGGAGAAAGGTAATTGATAGGCGATGGGATGGGGTGGAGGTTGGGGTGGGGTGGGGGTGTGGGCGCTGTGGAATTCACCGGAGTAAAAAGTTTAACTAAGGGAAAGAAAATCCGAGCCCCATTGTTAATTCTGTGACGGGCCCCCTTTCGAAAGTTTCATTATACTGATGCAGATGCCGATGTTCTTGAAGTGAAGAATTCTTGAAGTGATAGCACCGGGTCTGGTACATAAGTATATAGATAACAGTCTATTACCTTTTACCCAACGTAACAACCAAAACTGGCCATCGCTATTCACGAATATGCCATTGGATTTCATTATTTGTTTCATATGTGTGCCTAAAAATATAGCATGACACCTCAATGGAACGAGCTCCAATGAGGGACATAAGCTATGGTTTTGACGCAAAAATGAAAAAAAATAGATATTCAATAATTTCGTTTGGAAGTGTCTGCTTTTCATGTCCACGGGGAACTCCCATTCCTTTTTACATGTATGGCACTCGTGTTCCAATACGGCGGGCAACTTATCTTGCTGATTCTCGTTCGGGGACCGTGTGGACCAGGCTTGGGGAACCCAGGCATGATCTAAGAATCCTGGATTCCACGGCCAACCACCCCTCTCCAAGTTCCGGGCCCCGGGTTACTAACCCGAGCCCCCGCCCTCTCACCGGCCCAGCTTTGAAGAGAAATACAAGAGAAATAAAAGTAGAAAAAGACGAAAAGTGGCCTCTAGATAACATATCTAATTAGGCTGAAGAGTAGGATGAAACTTCAAACGAATTCCCAATGCATGACGAGGCCACTGATTGCTTTACAACTGGTTTCCTGCAGTCTCACAGAGAAACATTGCCACTTAAACAGACCCCCCTCCTCTCCCCGCCCCAAGATGGCGTCAAAGTCAATCAAGGCGCTAATTGCAAATCCATGACAAATGATGACGTAACTGCTTTCTCTTTATTAAGTGTCACGGTGTGTACCTTCTATGACAATGGTAAAATTCAGTATTGTCCGTACAAACCAAAAAGATTGCCTTGCCATGTTACAAACAACATTATTGAATCTTAGTCCACTTGAAGCCGAGGATGGACTAGGCCAAGAAGGGTTAACGGGAATGCACCAAAGGAGCGCAGACCCAAAGAAAAATTTGATTTTGCGAATTGAACGAACGCGGCTTTCTGGCATCTGAGAGAACAGTGACAATCTACATTGAGGACATTTCGATGACATTTTTGTGTCATCATCATCTATCATATGACCAAAATGGTTCTATTGGAGGATGGGGGACCCATCGGGAAGATCATAGTTCGGCCCATTCGGAAAAAATAATTGATTTTTGAAATTGAAGGAACGCTGTTTCCTTTCATCTGAGCGATTAATGGCAGACTAGACTGCTGGTATATCGAACTGTCGTCTATGTGGACTGCCATTCGCAGTCTGTCAGTATAACAAGTAACATTGAGGTAGGATTGATTGTATTCCGGTTATCGTGTTGACAAAACAGTGCACAGAAGACGGAAATATTCCAACTACACCACCAACGCATGCCTTCTATGGATGTTATTTATTTATTGGGGTTTAACAACACTTTCGACAGCCAGGGTCACCTCGTGTCGGAGAGTTTTACAGGTGGAGGAAGCCTGAATACCCGTAGAAAACCACCGAGCAACGGCGAACAACTGTCAGGTTCCTCAACATACTAACTCCATACAACTAGAGTTAGCATTGGTAAAGACAAGTGCACCATCGACATGCAGTGCGCCTTAGTATTTTAAGCCACCGTGCTCAACATGGACAATCAATGAGGGTGAAGTTTCTTCCCCAAGGACACAACGCGGTTGCCGCAGGTGGGATTCGAACCGAGGACCTCTCGGCTTGCAGCCTGCACCTCTACCTACTGAGCCACCGCGCCCCCTCTATGAATGTAATTATTGGTATACTTTGGAGGCTTATTTTGGGAGATATAATAGTTTTAAAGAAATCAGAAACAGGTGTTCGTTAAGAGTATTTAAAAATATTCATTTAGGAATCAGACATATTTTTCTAAGAAATCAGAAAAGTCATATATGTGCACACCATTCAAAGGGTTCAATCAAGGGAATAAAAAATGTGATTTCCAGCCATTCTGAAAAATGCACTCAATGACCCCTGGGTGACCTCAGTGACGTTGACCCATATTTGGAAGCTCTGTCGTGTTTCGACACGTTTGGTGTTGGTCCCAGCTCCATACGTCATACCATACTTGAGATATGAGCTTGACCCATTTTCAAAATGTTTGGTCACGCCCACTTTTTAGTGTAAAAATGCATGTACGAACTTCGGGAAGGCATTAAGGGGTCCAAAAATGTGATTTCCAGCAATTCCGAAAATGCACTTAATGACCTCTAGGTGATTCAAGTGACCTTGTCCCTTTTTTGAACCTCCGTCCAGTGTCGACTCATTTGTTGTTGATCCCAGGTCCATAGTTGATACCACACCTGAGATATGGGCGTGAACCACTTTCCGAGAACTTGTGACTATCTGTCAGTATGCCAAAAAAACAATTCGTTTTCGAGTTATCGTGCGGACAAGAAAGTGTTAGCAGACTGAAGACAGAATAAAAAAGAAGACGAAAAAAGAAAAAAGAAGACAAAAAAGAAACAGTACAAAAACAAAAGTCTGTGTGTTTCACACATACTTATAAAAGAGCATACTAACTCGCGAAATAATTTAGGGTTTCACTCAAATTATTCATATCATAATTTTCCTCTGTCCAGTTTGAAGCGTTAGTTGATGAAAGGGAAATGGGGTCTCCAGCGCATTCCCGTTTGTTCTCTTTCATCATATTGTGTACACTCTTATTTTACATTCAAGTAATATTTCTGTGTCTCATCTGCAATGCTTTAGCATACTTGTTGAGTATGGTTATTTTTATATGTGAACAGTAGAGCTGTAGGTTAACCGAAACCGAACCGAGGTTTTGGGTTTTTTTTTTTAAACCGAAACCGAAACTGTCGCATCCCGTAATCTAAGGTTTTTCGTTTTTTTTTTTTATTAAAATACTCTCTTGCTGCAGAAGGTCACAGAATGTTGTAGCCATCCCAGAGTAGTGAGAGTACCCAGTGTCTGGGTACTCTCACTACTCTGGGAAGGCTACATTCTGTGGATTTACGACATTTCAGCTTAGTTGTGTTTGAAGCTTTCCTCAAGTTGTGTGTAGGTGTCAGACCTCGTAAAATGGCCAAGCACAATAAAAGTTCTGTATATTTAGGTAATTATTATATTGGCCTTCCTGATTCTCCATGTACATGTATTATAGCTTATTTCGGGCATTCATTGAGTTTTATTCAATTTCACTGTCATTCAGTTATGATTCCGGACATGAGAATGAGTTTTATTGAATTTTATTTGGCCTCATGAACAAACCGAACAAACCGAAAACCGAACCGAACCGAGGTTTTACTCCACCTGAAAAACCAAAACCGAAACCGAACAAGAAATTTAAAAACCTACAGCTCTAGTCAACAGTGAATTATATTTACATACCTAAGATTTCAACAGATGGAATTAACACTCTAGCTTACGGACACAGAAATATTCCTTGAATGTAAAATAAGGGTATACACAATATGGCGAAAAGGAAAAAACGGGTGTGTGCTAGACGCCCCGTTTCCCTTTTATCATAAGTACTGACTTTTTGAGTTATAAATTCTGAATTAGATTCACTAAGCCGATCTGGACAACTTCATTACTGTTGGTAAGAAATCAAATAACTCACCTGATGTTGTTGATCTCTTATTACTCACTTTCGAAGTCCTCATAAGCATTATATATGGTATCTCTTGTGACACATGTTTTGACTTCTGAACTATGTAACTAGTTCCAGGACGTGGCACTTTTTAACACTCGACAAGCAGTTACGTTTTTCCAAATTATTGATACGAATACGGTAGCGGACTTTCAGGAACCATTGGTGCTTGCTGTCAACTTTATGAGTTGATTTCATATATTTTCCGTCTTCTCTGCCTCTCAACCTTCATTTTGATGTATAATTTGTGTATATTTAATTGGCATTTAAGGAATATGAGAAGTGAAAATTACAAAATAAACAAAATTCTATTACTTATATGGCACCTTAAGGGGACGTCCAACGTAAATTTGGTCAAATTTCAGGTAATTTTCTCCAAAGTCTAGAGAAGGTCAGAAAGGAATAACCCCAATAAACTATATATCAGTTTGTGTGGAATGAAACATAGATTTTGTGGAAACAAATATTTGCCATGGAACTGTTACCATGTGACAGAAAGCACTGCCTGAAAGTCTGCTATGGCATTAGTAAAAGATCAGATTTTATACAATAATACACCTTAAATTTGTTGAATAGTTAAATTCTGCAATCCTTTTAGTACAGACTCGGAGAAATCTTTTCATCTTTCTTGCAAGGAACGGACCACGAGACCAACTGTAATTTAGGATGCCTACATTCAAAAGTGCTCCCATTTTTCTTGTGTTTGTTTACCTTTTATGAAGTTCACCAAGGGTCAAATCCACACAGTTCAGAAGAATAAGTATGGAATCATGAGAGAGTGCATCAATGAACAATGAAGAATGTCCAATGTGCTTTTGTGAGTCTGCTGTGACCCACAATCATGTGCCATTCTGCATGAGATCTGTATCAAATTGGTAAAATACGATGAGATTGATGCACCAAAAAGGGTAAACTGACAAACTTCCTCCTTTAGTATTATATGTGTCCATTTCTGGGGTTGCATGAGCAATGACAGCTGCCAAGAGTGTCATTTGAATGTTCAAGTGTGGCCAAAACAACAAAATATGGCCTGTCCTGTGTGCAGAATACTTTCACCAATCGGCTACATTTAGTTAGAAATTCTGGCTTCCAATTCATTTATGTACATGATGTGGTATGCTTCATTTGTTTTGGAACTATCGGCCTTCCGGAGTTGTTGTTTGGGGAGGCTTGATGGTTGTTTTCTCGTGATATTTAAGAACATTAATAACTGATCTGCTTACCAATACTACTTTTACAGGCGGAGAGTTACCGGCCTGAAAAATATCGGAATCGTGTTGGTTATTAAATTCATTTATCTAAACACTTGTGACACGTTGGTGTCTCATTTCTGTAATTCGTGTGAATTTTTGTCCGCCTATCGGATTTTTTTTATTACTGTTCACAGCGTGTCAACACACACAGATTTTCGCAACCTTCTGTTGCTACCAGCGCTCAAAATCGACGTTGATCCGTCTTATACACAATGCGATTGTGCGATGGAGATATTTAAATTTACGATGGTACGACATTTCACAATATTGGTGAACAGGAAAAAACCTTTCTGATAATTCTCCTTGACATTGGTTTTCTTTTTTTCGTAGCAGACTTCATTAAGGGGTCGTCCAACCTAACTTTGGTCAATTTTTTGACACTTTTCCCAATGCCTTGGAAACAGATAGGAGAAGTAAGGAAAGGCAAATTATATGGCAAAATAATGAGTAAAGTGCATAGAAAAGGTACATACAATTTTTTTCAGGAAAAAAAATGAATTTTATGATTCTGAAGAAGATTAATTTGCCAATGGCGTAAGTAACGAACCGCTAAAACCACAAAATAATCGGTAATTCGAAAGCCTTGTCCTCAATATAATGATAACATACTACAGACTCGGAGAAAGCATTTTTTTTTACACACACTCTGGTGGGTTTTGATGTTTGAATGTAATAACACCAACACAAATTATGGATGTTCCGGATGTGGCCATGTTTCAATGATGTTTATTCCGGTCATGTGATTACGATGTGGTTCTTGCAGAAATACTCAATTTGGGCAATCGTAAGAATGCAAGGACGTGATCACGCCCTTTATTTGTTCGAGACAATGTATGAGCGGATTTGCAAACAGGTGTCTGCAAATACTTGATCTGTTAATGTCATAACTGCAAAATATGGTTCGAAATTCCCTCTCGTGTTTACAGGCCGTCTGAACGTTTTTGTTGACAAAAAATCTGAATTATTGCGCACTAGAAAGACAACATGAACCACTTGTAAAAAATAACAGAGTGTATAAAATCGGGACGATACACATAAAATAAGGCAATATTCATAACAAAGTAAGCAGAATGCTTCAGAAATCACTTTTTCACGAAGTATATTCCAAGTGACCTGGAACTATATTGAGCGTGTTGATTTCCCCCAGATGCTGTGAAGTTATTTACTTCTTAGTAACCATGGAATTTGATTCGGGTGTGTTTGATGTCTGCAAAGGACCGATTGAAGATGGGTTGAAAATGAGGCATTCGTGCTTTTAAATAAGGTGCGCTTGGACGATGCTGAGAATTTATTTTTTTCTTGCAACCAACCATACTAACACAAACGTCGATCAATGTCTTTTGTGATCGTTTTACACTGACAAATGTGACAAATCTCCTTCACCGGAAACCATCCCCCAATTTGCATATCACAATAAACATAACCGCTGTCACTGAGTGTCAACGTGGTCGTGTTGTCAAAACCGAAACGAATTATCGAATGCACGGTCAATATTAGCTGCAATTGGGTTTTAAACAAATGAAATACACGAAATATTCGCAATTTCTTCATTATTCATGCCGAGTTACTTTTTAACCAGACCACATGCGTTCAGTTTCGTTTGTCGGCATCAAACTGATATTCTTTGTGGTAATTAAATAGTACGAGAAGGCGAAGGAAGCCAAATATTTTCCATCATCTATTAATTAATTCAAATTAATAATTTCTTTTATTTTACTGAAATTATGAACTGATAAGGTGGGTGTGTTGCGATTATTATGCCCCAGACCTGGAAGTTGGAAAATCAAAGGTGCATCTAGGGCCGTGCAGTGGTGACCCCTGTCGGTTCCAGGTCAACTCGCCCTCGGGTCAACTCGCCCCCGCCAGTTTTCCCGGGTCAACTCGCCCCCGATCGGGGGCGAGTTGACCCGCATTTGAAGGGCGAGTTGACCCGGGAAATTTTTTTTTTGGGGGGGGGGTGGGTAATTTTTTTTACAAAATTGGGGGAGGGGTAATCTTTTTGGGTTAAATTGCCGAGAAAAAACTGAAAACTGAAAAATAATAACTGAAGTACTTACCTTCAAAAATTTTAATCATCCTTTTAGAAAATCCAAGAATCAAAAACGTAAACCTTTCATAGAAAACCCATGGAATAACAGGGAGCACATAAACACAACATGCTAACATCTTGAAGGCATACGATACAATGATTGAATAAATAGATATTATCATAACAGTGTGTTGATCCGTGTCGTAGTATCACGTTTCGTTGAGGTGGCCAGATTTTCGGATCACACGAGCTGCCTGCGGCAGCTCGTGTGATCCGAAAATCTGGCCACCTCAACGAAACGTGATGCGATGACACGGATCAACACACTATTATGATGGTATGTTTATCACATGACATTGTTTCGATGTCAAATTCACCCAAATTTGCCATTTTAATTAATATGCGGTGAAAAGCCGGTTACAAAATAGCAGACGAAACAACAACGACTTCCCTAGTTACGAAAACTATTCACGGAAACTCTCGGATATTTCCGTGGGAGTGTGATATGGATTTTTGATTTCCGTAAGAGTGTGATATGGACTTTTGACCGGGAAAAATCTCACCCGGTGTGATACAACAGTTTGGAAAACATTGTCAAACAGTAGTGATATTTAGGGTAAAAATGTCATAGTCATATGATAAAAAAGAAATCTACAGGGACCGAGCGTAAATATGTATGTATATATGTTATTAATGGTGATGCATTTTCCTGAACTCATGTGTATTTCCATTATTCAGAACTTGATCAACATAAAATCTATTAAAATCTGAACCTACGTTTCCCCATTCCTCATCAAATATCCCTCGGCGAAAAACATTTGTGATAATAATACATTTTCTTGAACTCCGGAAAAAACAAACGAAATGCATCTTACCTTTCATTTGTCTTTTCCTGAGTTCCAAAAAATGAATTAAAATTGGAACCTACGTTTCCCCATTCCACATGATATTCCTCGGCGAAAATCAGTTGTGATTTCAATACATTTTCTCGAACTTCGGAAAAAACAAACGTTTCCCCATTCCTCGGCGAAAAGGAAATAGGTTTTACTTCCCCATTGTTCGTCATATAAAAAAATTAATTAGTATAAATGTGTCTTTACGTGTTTTGTACGAGTGCTGTAACCAACTTTATATTGTAATTTATATTGTAAAATAATAAAATATATAATATTGTTGTAAATAATAGATAATAGTATTAAAATAAAAAAAAGAGTTACGTTTTTTAACTGGGGCGACTTGACCCGGGGCGAGTTGACCCGCCCCCCCCCCCCCTGTCCTCATAGTCTTAGTCTTACCCATTCATCATTACATGTACCAACATTCTCCCTTGTATCTCAACCATTGCTACTCCAATTTGAAGGATATTTGGTGTTGTGATCGAGCATCATGGGGAAACAATGCCTGTGTAGCTGCTGTAGCATGTGTTTATTCCCACATTTTTTCAGAGTTGTGGTACTTTTTCAATCTTTTGAGTTAGAAAATTTTGTTTATAATTAGTTGATTTGTTACAATTTGTTGCAAAGTGCCTGCTAATACCCTCAATTGTATTGCTACAGAATTTTCTGGTGAAGATTTTGTTCCTATTACTTATCAAGCAACAACCTGATGAATATTCTGTATAAAGCCACCAATCTGATGTTTGACACTTTTATCGCAGCTGTTTTGAAGGCTTATGGAACTCAAACAGTTGATTATGGCAGGACTTTTCTATTCGCCCATTAATCGATGAATTAAGTGTTATAGTTGGAAGTAAGAAGCATGAAAGGGCCAGAACTAAAAGTCTAAAAAAAATGTTTTGCAATGTAACATGATTTTTGCAGATACACTTATTTGGGGAAAGTACATGCAATAATGGTTATGTAAGGTTGATTTGATGTGTTTTGAATAACAGTGTACTTTTAAGTACATTAGATGGTTTAATGCAGTGACAGGTTACAGTTACCCTTATTTCTTCTCCAACAGATATCATTAGTGTATTGGTGTCCAATAGTTAAACAAAGCTATTATACTTATTGATAAACCAGACAGATTTAACAATTTAATTACTATCATATTGATGCATGGGATAAAAGGGGTTACAGTGCAAGGGGTTTGTAAATATATTTATTCAACTACAATGTATGACTTTGCAGTGCATTCTACATAGGAGAATATCATATTTTCTTTCCAAACCATTACAGTAACACATACATCTTTATATTGGGAGACACTCTTTTGTCCTTCCATACTTCTTCTGCTGGACTCCTTCAAGTTGACATTTGTTGAACTCCCCAAAATCAAAACATAAACAAAAAATGTCTGCATTCAATCAGTGAGCACTCCACTTATAACATTTGGTCTTAATCTTTATTACTTTCATGAATTAGGAAAAGATTTCTTCGAGTATGTACTTAAATGTTTATAGAATACAGCTGTTATTTTATTTTGAGGTATTTTATTGTAAAAAATTTGTTCTCTTACTTATGCCGCAGCAGACTTTCAGGTGGTGCTATTTACACATGGCAGCAGTTCCATGGCAAATTTCAGTTTCCACATATTCTATGTTTCATTCCAAGCATTTTGGTATATAATTTATTGGGGTTATTCATTTTGGGACTTTTTTAGACTTGAAAGAAAATTACATGAAATTTGACCAAAGTTAGGTTGGACGTCCCCTTAAGCCTTCTTTACGTCACTAATATAGTTCGGCGACAGTAAAATTTCTTTTTCGTAAATATATAATTGTGAGGACTGTAATTCCTTCGGACCACCCCCAAACATTTACGCGCCCATAAATATAACAACTCCCTTGTTGCAATGGTAGGTGCTACACAGTGTCGTGCTTTATTATACCTTCTACACATTTCCATAATACACAAACCAGATGACTAATATGTCTTAAGGCCTATATAAGTAATGGAATTTTGTTTATTTTGAAATTCTCACCTCTCATATTCCTCACATTCAGATTAAATATACACAAATTATACATCAAAATGAAGGCTGGGATGTATAGAACTCGAAACACATATGCAATCAACTCATAGAGTCGACTGTAGGCACCACTGGTTCCTGGAAGTCTGCTACCGTATTCGCACCAGAACTGATAATAAAATAATATTTCATCAGAACAACTTGTGGCCAAATGTGCTTCATATATCCAAGAACAAAGCTAGGCATTCAAAACACTTTCGAATACAGCGATAGGTTTGCTTTGCTTTTTGGAAAAGGACAAAACTGTCTGCATTTTTTATTGAAGATGGTTTCCATGCTCGACAGACATGCGCAAATCACTCGTTACCACGAATTTCCATCAAAATTTATTTATTTATTGATGTTTAAGGTCACATATTTATGCACAATGGCTAATCATGACCGTGACAGTTTTACGGGTGGAGGAAGCCGGAGTACCCGGAGAGAACCACCGAGCAACTGCCAGCTCCCCAACATCGTAACTCCGCACTGCAGCACAGGCAGGGTTAGATTGGTTGAAGGCATGCGTACCATCGACGTGCAGTACGCCTTAGTACACGGCGTCTTCGTACCCCTACGCGGGCAATGGAGATGAAGTGTCTTGCCGAAGGACACAACGCGGTTGCCGCAGGTGGGATTCGAACCGAGGACCTCTCGGCTTGCAGCCTTGCAGTCTCTACCTACTGAGCCACCGCGCTCCCAATTTCCATCAAAAAACAAAATCGTAATTCTAAGAAATTTCAACAGGTATCATGATACCTTGCATTGAATATGGCAACTGTGCAATCTCCATCTAATAACAGTATACTGTATGAAGGCGATCTTTTTCATTATTTGATTTTAGACGGCGTTGTTTTTACATGCTTTTTCTGTCCGATGACGTCGACCGGAAATCGAAAGTATACTCATACGTAAACAAAAGCAAAGGCTTTGGAATTTTCCCCAATGCAGCTCTGCCGCCGTGTTTTGAAAAATGTTTTATCCTCTACCTTTGTTCTTGGATATGTAATGCACATTTGGCCACAAGTTGTTTTCCTGAAATATTATTAAATTATCAGTTCTGGTGCGAATACGGCAGCAGACTTCCAGGAACCAGTGGTGCCTACAGTCGACTCTATGAGTTGATTACACATGCGTTTCGTATTCTATACATCCCAACCTTCATTTTGATGTACATTTTGTGTATATTTAATTTGAATTGAAGGAATATCAGAGGTGAGAATTTTCAAAACTCAACAAAATTTCATTACTTATATAGGCCCTTAAAGTACAACAATACCAAAAATAGTGCCGACATCAATACAATTTGTCTCCACAAAAATAAGGATAAAAAATAATTAGTATCCAGTGCACTCCACTGCGCCGGGAGCGCGGTGGCTCAGTTGGTAGAGGTGCAGGCTGCAAGCCGAGAGGTCCTCGGTTCGAATCCCATCTGCGGCAACCGCGTTGTGTCCTTGGGCAAGACACTTCATCTCCATTGCCCGTGTGGGGGCACGATGACGCCGTGTACTAAGGCGTACTGCACGTCGATGGTACGCATGTCTTCAACCAATCTAACCCTGCCTGTGCTGCAGTACGGAGTTACGATGTTGGGGAGCTGGCAGCTGCTCGTCGTTGCTCGGTGGTTCTCTCCGGGTACTCCGGCTTCCTCCACCCGTAAAACTGTCACGGTCATGATTAGCCATTGTGCATAAATATGTGACCTTAAACATCAATAAATAAATAAATAAATACTCCACTGCGCCAGCACCTGAAATGACTTCAAATCGTCAAACAGTCCAATTGATAGATAGGATGGTTACGCCCGTACGACTCCGTGCGACTCCGAGCGCACAAATGTTTGAGAACACCCGAAGGAAAACAATTTCTTTCTTATTCACCCTGTTCAACCGAAAGAAATATTTATGTATGTTGATATGAATATATTTTTGTTTTCAAATATAATTTTCCACTTTTATGCTTTGATCATCGTTACCAACCAAATAATAGTAATTCGAATCGGTAGAATATTAATTCCTTGCTGACACTTAAGTCACATTGTACAGTTTCTGATCTCAACAGAGCTACTTTGGATTGCCTCTCGCAATTATCACATTATCAGTTGAATATTTTCCTATGAATGTTTCGTGAGTTGTACATTACATCGCCTGCCACATTCAAAAACAGCAGTGAAATGTTTGAAGATTTCAGATCGTGGGAAATCAAATCATTTTCCGACTGTGCCCAAAACCCACGTGATCATAACAAACGTGTCACCCGAACAGAATCAGGCGTTTGTGGCCATCCATTTTTCCGTGAGCGTTCTCACCACGTTGTTGATGAAATGATAAATATGCTTCCTCCGAGTATGGAGTGTGGAGTCTTTTATTCACAATTCAGACGAATTACTGATCTATTCCTTGTTAATCCTGACGGTTACTTATGCGGCTGGCAATTTGTTTGTCATCAAAAGCAAAAAAATATTTAAAAAATTCAAAAAGTGGATAAATTCGGGTTTTGTATACTTTTGTCATTATTTTGGTATATAATATGTCGTTATTCAGCACTTTAATTCGTATATAGGGCATTGTGGAAATTTTGAATAAAAATGCCCATAGTTACGATGGACGACCCCTTAAGCAGATGTATCACAAGACTGCTTTTTGATTTGACTCAGATGGCGAGGCAGTCTCACGATCACTCGGGTTCTCTCCAGTGGTTGTAGGAAGGAGTGTAAAATAATTCATTAATATGTTGTCCATTCACAGGGAGGCAACCTCACTGCCACGTTTTTCAAAAAAGTGGAGCAGTGCCCTCATCAGGTCCAGAGCGATCACATGGATCACAGGCTTTAGATTCACTACGTTATTTATAGTATAACCTGGTAGCCTCACTGTTACCAATGCATAAAAAGGAGAAAATGACGTGCAGTATCGCTCGCTGGTACTACTGAATCATTCTATCTTCTAGATTACAGACATTAATGTTCCTCATTTATTTGATCTGAGTTTCTTTCCCAGGACTGCTTATCAAGCTCGGTTCCTCGGCTAGCAATTTATTTATTTATTTATTTATTTATTTATTTATTTATTTATTTATTTATTTATTTATTTATTTATTTATTGGTGTTTAAGGTCACATATTTCTGTACAATGGCTAATCATGACCACGAGAGTGGAGGAAGCCGGGGTACCCGGAGAGTACCAAAGAACAACGGCGAGCAACTGCCAGCTCCCCAACATACGAACTCCAAACAAGCAGAGTTAGCATTGGCTGAAGATAGGTGCATCATCGACATTCAGTACGCCTTAGTACACAACGCCACCGTGCCCCCACGTGGGCAATGAGAGGGTGAAGTGTCTTGCCCAAGTGCACAACGCGGTTGCCGCAGGTGGGATTCGAACCGAGGACCTCTCTGCTTGCAGAATGCACCTCTACCTACTGGCGTCCCGGTTAGCAACTAAATGGTACGTCAAAGATACTTTCGGAACAGTAGACCCCCCTGTAAGACAAGTGAAGAGAGAAACAATCAGCCTCAAGTAACTGCCATATGTTAAGCTTAGCAGACAGTCACACGCAAAACTTGACCTTAATTCGCATTGCTTGAGTATGCTGTACACCTTAGCACAACGCACCGCTATGCTCTCACTTGCGCCTGCTGGATACGTAGTTGTGGCATTTGAGTAGAAGTCTGGGCAAAGACGTGGTATGGGAGTGGGGCTCGATCATAGCTCCCGAAAAACCCACGTCCTCCACCCACCCCCCCCCCCCCCCCCAAAAAAAAAAAAATACTGTCTTCTGTAATGTGTATGGGGTGTCAACTTTCAAAATTGTAGATGATATTCCACATTGAGTGAAAATTGGTGGTCTTTCTGGCCTCAACATGTTTCCTTATAACGCCAATAGGGGCTTAGTTTTCCAATTTTCTATGAGGGTTGCTTAGGCCTCCCCCGAATTTTTTTTACACCAATGGAGATGGACACTACCTCCATACATTTCACCAACTCAACACCCAACTTTCGATCTTCGAGACATGGTTGCGGGGTTAAAAATGTTTGCACCCCCCCCCCCCCACCAAAAAAAAAACAACAACAAAAAACAAAACAAAACAAGATTAAACATACAAGCGTCAAAAGTTTCAGTACATTTATTATTTATTTATTGGTGTTTAAGGTCACATACTTATGCACAATGGTTAATCGTGCTCGTGAGAGATTTACGGGTGGAGGAAGCCGGAGTACCCGGAGAGAACCACCGAGTATCGGCGAGCAACTGTCAGCTCCTCAACATTCTAAGTCTGTTCAAACTCCGCTCAAGCAGGGTTACAGCGGTTGAAGACATATGCACCATCGATGTGCACTACGCCTTAGTACATGGCGTCTTTGTGCTCCCATATAGGCAACAATGACACAACGCGGTTCGTCCCGGACGGGGGTCGAACTCAGGACCTCTAGAACAGAAGTCCAACATTCTACTACTGAGCCACCGCGATCCCTTCGGTACATCAGTATGAATTATCATTAAAAACCTCCACCTAACATTTTCAAACAACATGTTATACCATTTACTCTTAACTGCACCGAGGTACCTCCGTTCACAAACGAAGAACACCCGCTGTATTTGGCATTAACCTGCTGTTTGGTATCTTCCAACAACTGTGTGTGACCTAGTGAGTAAGAACTTTTTCAAAACAAAATATATTGTTGACGTGACTAATTTCTAAAGTCTCGCATTCACACAGAGAAAATTGGTTCTTCAGTTTGTCCTGGACATTGTATAAATTCTTCAATATAAAGCCGCGCCAAGTTGAAGTCTTAAAATGGCGACGAAGAAACGCCAGAAACACGTTTGCAATTGTTCCATCACGCACGAGTTAACCCTTGACTTTTCCCAACGCGCACGATATCAAATTTATTATTTTAATTATTGCAATTGCAACATAATCATATCATGTGACCCCCTCATTGGAACGAGCTCGACGAGCTCGTTCCAATGAGAGGTCATATGATATGGTATGGTTAATATTTTTCACAAATATATCATAAACTGCTCAATTTGTATACTACGTGGGCGTTTGAAGCAGATTCGTTAGGTAAAGAGTTCAGATGCGTGACAACGGAAATTTTCATATAAACGTGACAGGAATTCCAAATGAAATTTCTGGTGCTTGATCACAAGAAGTCTCATTTTTTTGGTTCTTCTATGTGTTTTGGTTGTACATGGAACCAGGTTGGACTCGAGTGTGTCACCGAATTGTCAAAGTCATGTGAGAGTTGTTTTCCTTCTTGGAGGTTTTTGAGCATGCCAATTATCTGACAAAAGTACGTTGCCTTCCAACTGCAAGACGGACAAAGAATTGTGGGGGTATCTGAGAATAGACACACTCTCCCGGGAATTACGCACTTGTTTAGTATTTATTTATGTATATTTATTTATTGGTGTTTAAGGTCACATGTTTATGCACAATGACTAATCATGACCGTGACAGTTTTACCGATGGAGGAAGTCGGGGTACCCGGAGAGAACCACCGAGTAACGACGAGCAACTGTCAGCTTCTCGACATTCTAACTCTGTTTAAGCTCCCTCAAGCAATGTTACAGCGGTGGAAGACAAGTGCACCATCGACGTGCCGTACGCCTTAATACACGGCGTCATCGTGCCCCCACGGATAACCTGGATAAAGTGCCTTGCCCAAGAACACAACGCGGGTCGTCCCGGACGGGGGCCGAACTCGGGACTTCTAGCATAGAAGTCCAACAGTCTAGCACTGAACCACCGCGATCCCCTTACTTGGTAAGTGGACGTCCGACCAAACTGGGAGGTACACCAAACGCTTGTTGCACCTCTTTATGAATTTCCGTGTGTACTAGGAGGTACACTGGCAGAAATGTTTCTTACACCGCTTTATGAATTTTTCGTGGAATTTGAGAGTTGCTATTTTTGTGGATATTACACGCTGAATGTGTTTCGTAGTAACCATTCTGCAATACGAAAGCAAATTTAATTCACACCAAATCCTGTCAAAAAATGTGACGAATGCAAGACAGGGTGCTCGATAATTTTAGGTCGTAGCTTTCTGGATGGAATGTAGGGTAATATATGTCCAGATTTCATCCAATTATCGCAATGTAGGCCTATTTATTTTTACAGGACAAAAGAAGATTATTTAGGAGGGGAGGGGAAGTCATGCATACAATTTCCATACACGGGAGTAGCGGTGGATGGGTAATTCGAGGCATGAAGAAATGGGGAAACCGGGGTGTGTGCAAAGTTTTTCGTAATTGATTTAGAATGGCCTCAATAATACTTAAATCTCTTCTGTCATCTGTAATTTTTCTGAACCACACTACTACAAGCATGGCTGTCCATTTTCGTCATTGAAAAAGTATACATGGAAGTTAACTCCCTTTAATTTTCTACAGTTGTCAGTAAATTTAACACTAAGGACATGGAAATTTCAAATAAAGATTGAAATTTCAAAATGTTAGCGAAGTTGTTGAAAAATCGATGTACGCACCATTTCTCGAACTTCAGACACACTGTACGGAAACCACTACGGGCGTTTTTCTTTGGACGGTTGAGAAACACTGACAAGATCGGGCGCAAGGGGGTGAATATTTTATTGATCATTTTCGGCAAATGCGTTACCAAATAACTGCTCCACGTGAATTTGTAGATGTGCGGTCTATCTTCACACTCTGCAAGATAATCTCAAAAAGCTTATTTTATCTCTAAAAAGTAAATTCTTGTCTACCTCGAAATTAGAAAACATGAATTTCCAGCAGGTCGTTGTCGTTTTCGACTCCAAGGGAGAATTTGTGAGTGTAAATGTTGGTCGTTTGGCAACTTTGACTATTCCCCTTTTCAAATATTTCCTTATAGAACAACTGCGTCGACCAAATCCTCTTTTCATTAATTTTCTGTGACGAGTAGGTGTGCATTGTGTACGTGTGTAGAAAATTAGTTGCGTACGGTTGATCAAATATAAAATATTTTTGAAGTGTGCGGTTTAGCCGGAGTGATTATTATTATTATTTATTGGTGTTTAAAGTCACATACTTATGCACAATGGCTAATCATGACCGTGACAGTTTTAAGGGTGGAAGATATTATTTATTTATTTATTGGTGTTTAAGGTCACATACTTATGCACAATGGCTAATCGTGACCGTGACAGTTTAACGGGTGGAGGAAGCCGGAGTACCCGGAGAGAACCACCGAGCAACGACGAGCAGCTGTCAGCTCTCCAACATCGTAACTCTGAACGCTGCACCACAGCACAGGCAGGGTTAGATTGGTTGAAGACATGCGCACCATCGACGTGCAGTACGCCTCAGTACACAGCGTCATCGTGCCCCCACGTAGGCAATCGGGGTGAAGTGTCTTGCCTAAGGACACAACGCGGTTGCCGCAGGTGGGATTCGAACCGAGGACCTCTCGGCTTGCAGCCTGCACCTCTACCAACTGAGCCACCGCGCCCCCAAGGGTGGAAGAAACCGGTGTGACAGGAATGATAGTCCGTAGGAAAATTAGTACCTCTGGACTATTATTCCGCGGAATTATAGTCCTAGGTCTAACATTTCTAGGAATAGTAGTCCGCCGGACTACTATTTATGGAAATGTTAGACCTAGGACTATAATTCCACGGAATAATAGTCCAGAGGGACTAACGTTCCTACGGACTATCATTCCTGTCACACCGGAGTACCCGGAGAGAACCACCGAGCAACGACGAGCAGCTGCCAGCTCCCCAACATCGTAACTCCGCAATGCGGCACAGGGAGGAAACGCGTCGAGACAGACGGATTATGTTCTACCTTTGCTGAAGACTACAACCAATCCAGGTATCTTCTCTAATAGGTAATATCTAGATTTCATTTTAATTTATTTCATTTCTTCATTTTAAATTCATCTACGTATTCTTCAAATGGCTCAAAAAAGACAGAAGCATCAGGGAAAGAGAGTTGCCCAGTCTGGAAGAGGCCAGGAACAATCGTTCCAGGCCTATTCTAGATTGGTCAAGGCCCTTTTCCAGGTGATTCAGTGTATGCACCATATTGGGCTCCTAGAGCAGCATTTGGCCAACCGGGATTTCCCGAAACAGTTGGAGAAGAAAGTAGATGAGTTAGGTGGCTTTCTAAAGCCGGCTCTTCCCACCCCACACATTTTTTCTGTTTTTCGACAGATTAGTGTGGGATGGGCCAACCAAACGTTAAATGCTTTAGTTGAGCATTACAAGATAAATTTAAACCAGTTGAAGTCTAAGATAACTTTGGCTATGCGGCCACCTCCTGGACTCGAAAAAATAGACTTCAACAACGCTTCGGCGCGTGCCTTGATCTGGGCTCAAAAAAACTTTAAAAATAAGTTGACAGATAAGACGATTTCGGCCTATGAGTCTTACATTTCGGAACTTCGCCCAGCGTCTGGAGTAAGGAACAATACGGGAGGGAGCAAGCAAACTCCGGCCCGTGTTGTCCCTCTACCCCAACGCGAAAAGCAAAATAAGAAAAGATCAAGGCAAAGCACTTCTCCCTCTTCTTTTCCTTCTACTTCTTCTTTCTCTCAGAGTAAGCGCCTCAATTTGCAAACATCTCCGGTCCATATTGTGACTGAAGATGCTCGCAAATTGAGTAACGCTGTCTCGCCTCGTCTTGTTCCTCTACCTCCTACTCCTCCTCAGCCTTTCTTCTCTGGTTCTCCTAGTGCTCTCACTAGAACTCCTCCTCCTCCTTCTGTTTCTTCTCCTGCTTCTGTTTCCTCTCCTGCTTCTGTTTCTTCTCCCCCTCCTCCTGCCTCTAGTGTGGTTCAACCAGGTATATCGTACTCAGAGAAAGTCAAATCACCGAGCCGCAACTCGGGCCGCTCATTTGATTCTAAATTCTCCCAATTTCGGCATAAAAGCGGAGTTAATTTTGACAAAAGAAATTGGCGCCTCTCCGATGTTTGTAAAAACATCCTTATGATTGGGAGTTCAAATTTAGGACGCATTGATCGAAATCCCCATCCGGACATCCAGGTGGAGTGTTACCCCGGCGCCAAATTCAATCATCTGCGCTCTATTTTTAAAGGGCATAGGGGCCAGTCCAGTCCCCAAAAAATATTATTAAATATTGGCGTGAATTCTCGAAACGATAATTCTGATCTCGTAGTTAAGCAGTTGCGGAATATGCTTAGCGATATCAGGGTCAAGTTTAGATCAGCAAAAAAATTTATTTCGCTGAACTAAACTTTTCGCAAAAACTCCCTCAGGCTGAGAGGAGAACCCTGAGCATCATCAACGAAACCATTCGGAAAGTGAAGGACGTTAACGTTATACCAAAAATTGATGACGCGAAGTTTGATGTTGCTCAGGATTTAATCCATTGGACCACGAGAACCGCCAATATTATGTACGATCACTGGTTGAACCACCTAAATTTAAACTAAGTAAAGGCAAAGGTAACAGCCGCCTAACAGATGTGGGATTAGGAACTAATGTGGTTAACCTGTCTGGCACCAATGACCTAACAACCCAAGAGAAATCTCTTTTAGATCGCGGTTTAACTTTTGTACCAGCACCAAAGCCTAAAACTGATAACCAAACAAATTTACCATCATACAACTGTAATTTTCTTAGGCAAATGAAATTAGCAGACCGCTTTAGAAACTCCAGCGGTCGGAAACTTCCTTTTACAGAATCATCTGGTTGGTCACCTCCAGATAGTGAAGTAGATCCCGAAATTATTGAGGCTAGCAAACGAATCATCCAAAAGGTGTTCAGCATGAACATACTCTCCGATAAAGACAATTTAGCAGCTGGTGAACGGAGAGCCCTCACGAAACTCCGAAAAAATAAGAAAATAGTAATTAAACCAGCCGACAAAGGTGGGTCGGTAGTTGTTCTATCTCGGGATAATTATATAAAGGAAGCCATGAGACAACTCAGCAATACTAAACATTATAAGAAAATAGATTCACTTATTTGGCCTAGTAATATCGAAAAATTCAATAAGATCTTAAAATTTCTCCTCGACGAAGGTCACACAACCAAAAAACAATTGAAATATTTAACAGCTAAGCTCAGTGCTCAAACAAGACAATTTTATATCCTACCAAAGATCCACAAGGACCGTTCTTCATGGACGGATGACTTAACTCCACCCGGGAGGCCAATTGTATCAGATTGTAATTCGGAATCTTATGCGATCTCGGAATTAATTGATTATCATCTGAAACCTATAGCAAATAGACATCCGAGCTATCTAAAAAATACACAGGATTTCCTGTCAAAAATTTCGAAATTGAAAATATCGAAAAATGCAATTCTGGCTACTTTGGATATCGACAGTATGTATACGAACATTGATATTGATAAAGGTGTTAAATCAGTTAAAAATGCATTTGAAAAATATCCGGATGCGAAACGCCCGGATGAACAAATTTTGGATCTTTTAGAGCTGAGCTTAAAAGGTAATGACTTTCAATTCAATGGAGAATATTTTCTACAAATAATGGGTTGTCCTATGGGTAAAAGATTCAGTCCTAATTTTGCAAGCATTTATGTAGCGGAATGGGAGGAAAATGCCTTAAGCAAATGTGCAAAGCATCCTCTCGTATATCTCAGATATTTAGATGACATTTTTATTATTTGGGAACATTCAAAAGAAGATTTTGATGAATTTTTAGAAATTTTGAACAATCACGATCCAAATATTAAACTGAAAGCTACTATCAGTGAAAATTCTGTTGATTTTCTCGATGTGACCGTGTATAAAGGCAAGCAATTTCAGGCGTCCGGTCATTTAGATTATAAAGTATATTTTAAACCAACTGATTCACATCAATTGTTGCACACAAAATCATTTCATCCTCAACATACATTTAAAGGTATCATCAAATCACAGCTCATTCGTTTCCACCGCAATTCAAGTGATAAGGTAAATTTCAATGAGGCTTGTTCTACTCTATTTGGCGCCCTCAGATCGAGAGGGTACTCGCTGCGCCTTTTGCGTAGCCTGAAATCCCAAACCCTAAAAAAGCTCGAAAGTCCAGCTGAAACTACCGATTTAGAACCACTGAAGATTGAACACAACAGACCGTTGCAAAATGGTAGTGGCGCGGTATTTAATTGCAAAAAGCCTCGTTGTAGACTGCATACTTTTATGCCTGATCAGAAAGAGGAATTTTCCTCCGAACAAACGAAAAATCATTATCAGATCCGTAACCCCCTCCATTGTGATTCACCAAACATTATTTACCTTATCACTTGTAAGCGATGTCGGAAACAGTATGTTGGTCAAAGTCAAAATCCTTTCCGAGAACGTGCTACTAGACACAAACAGGATATAAAACATAATGCTGATGCCCCAGTAGCACAACATTTTAACCTTCCTGGCCATTCTTTGGACGATTTCGAAATCCATCCTATTGAACAACCACCAATTAAAGACACATTAGAAGAAACGGATGAATTTAGAAAAAAAACGTGAAGCTTTTTGGATCAATACGCTTCAAACCCTCTGGCCATTTGGTATGAACATATCAGAGGGCGAATGCGAAAGGAGGTCCATCATTCCTTTCACTTTAACGTACAACAGAATGAATATCGAAATAGCAAAAATGTTAAAAGATGAATTCAATTTTACCAATGCTAAATTAAATAAACCTTTGAATCTTCGACCTGTCATCGCCTATAAGAAAAACAAAAGCTTGCGTAACATTCTTGTAAGGACTAAATTAGAGCCCATCAATGAATAACATCAATTTTTGCCAGTCAGTTTAACTAGTTCCTAAGCTCATAACTTAGTTTAAACCAATTTTATGTACTTTTTGTCATGTTTGAAACCAATCAGGGTTCAGTAAATGAAAACAATTTTTCGGCGGCATATTAAAAGAAAAAAACGTTTCAGTATGAAATGTCTGTGCCAGTGCGATTTTTTAACCTCAAACACACACACACACACACACACACACACACACACAACACACACACACACACACACACACACACACACACACACACACACACACACACACACGTCCAAGTTTGGATTACCTCATAACAAAGTAATGATATGATCCTTTACGTATTTGCCCCCCTTCATGGGAGTCTGCCCCCCTAGTTGCCCCCCCCCCCCCCCCCCCACAAAAAAATGTCTGGCGCCGCCACTGGAGGACCCGCAATAAAGAACCGATAACAAAACAAACAACTCCAATCTAGAGGTAACCAGTGCTATTGGTGTAATATTATTTGTTTTTTCTTGCAAGAATGGTCACCCCATGTAGTCACATACGTTACAAAAACTCAGCGTATTTAATTTATAACATAAAGCGGTAGACAGATGTTGCCGTAGTTTATCGGCAGGAAGAAATACTCTCCGAAATAAAGTGAAATAAAAGATGGTAACTTGACCAATCAATATTTTGAACGTGCAGCCCTTAGACTGCACGTTGAACATATTAATTGGTCTCTCTCCAAATAATGAATATGGACTCTTCCAATTACTGCCTTTGAATTGACGTGGAAGATACCACCAGGGTGCAAAGGATTAAAGAATTTCTAATATCTTAACGTGTATAATGTCAAACAAGTTGAAAAATTGTTTCTCTTCCCTTGATATTTATAAATATGCTGGGGACGCGGTGGGGTTGCGGTAACCGGTTCTCGTCAGATCACTGAAGTTAAGCAACGTCGAGCCCGGTTAGTCCTCGGATGAGTGACCGTAAGAGCGGACGGATGTTCTAATAAATGGGTACTTAGGTGACTATTTTTACGGGACTACAATAAAATGCATGTCCATTATACTAAAACAAGTGATTTGGGGAAAAATTTTTGGGGTGGTAGCAAACCCTGACCCTACCCTTTACTGACCCTTACCCTACACCCCCACCCTCTATTCTAAACCCCACTCTAGACTAATGAAAATGGCTATTTTTTTAGGGTACGTTATCATAAAATGCATGTCCATTCTAATAAAACAACTTTTGGGGAAAAATTTTTTTGTGGTAGTAGCAAACCCTAACCCTACCCTTTACTGACCCTAACCCCACCCCACCCCAACTCTACACCCCACCTTAGAGAATTGGGATTTACTTGAGGGACTAGCCACCTAAATCGTGGTAGTCACCTAACCCCCGTTTATACCGATAATTAGCCCCCTAAGTAGTCATTTATGAGTGCGATCGATTCGTACTCCCGCGTTGTGTCCTTAGTCAAGGCACTTAATCCCGATTGGGGGCACGATGACGCCGTGTACTAAGGCGTACTGCACGTCGATGGTGCGCATATCTTCAACCAGTCTAACCCTGCATGTGCTGCAGTGCGGAGTTACGACGTTGTGGAGCAGGCAGCTGCTCGTCATTTCTCGGTGGTTCTCTCCTGGTATTCCGGCTTCCTCCATCCGTAAAACTTTCACCGACACGATTTGAACTTGGCTGTTAAAGTGTCGTTAAACTTAAATAAGTAAACTGAATATGACGTTGCGTCACGTCTTCTACATGTATATTTTTATCCACTAATAAATTTTCCTGAAGTCTTGTGTTTGTTATTTATTTTTTTTTCTGTGGAGCGGATTTGTGGCACCATAAATGCTTGAAGGGGCCCCAGAATTTGGTGTTATCGCCTGAAAGGGCCCCCTCCCCCAGGGCTTGCGATGGGACCCCTTGAAAGTTGAACGTCCGATAATGTGCTTAGGGACTGTGATATCTCCAGTGCGGGGTCTCGACCTGGGTCTGAGATTGGGATCCCTAGAAACAGCAGAACCCATCTCACCGGGGGTTAGGGCACGCTCCAGATAACCGAAACACCGGGACCTCACTGATGGTGTCCAGGGGCCTTGCCCGAAGCCACTTCATTGAACATTTCAGTTTCTATTAGTGTTTTAATTCGAATTTCCGGTCCCAATACCAAACATTTCCGTTCCCGGTTTCCGGAAAATAAGGGTAGCGTAGAAACGGCAGTGAAAGTTTCTTCCCAGAAACTATCTACACACTGAAAACTAAAGTGTTAAAACTGACACTTTCAAGGTGTTAAACCCATTCTAACTCTTAGGGTTTGATTTTAACACTCAAAGTGCAATGCTTTAAGCACTTAGACATAACAATCGTCAGACATCTGAAACTTGAATGGATGGCACTTCCCATGTGTCTAGCATTGGTAGTTCTTCCAGAATCGTCCATAATTTGATTTGCGCTTGGTGGGTACATAATTAAAAGGACACAACGCAGATGACGCGGATCAGGCTCGAGAGTTCGAGCCTGATCCGCGTCATCTGCGTTGTTTCTGTTTAAGAGTGGCGACATTACACTTGTCAAGAGGTATTATTGTAACACCTGTCAAGTTCTGGGATATCTACACTTGAACAAAGTGCTAGTTCAGCACTTAGTAAGTGTTAAATACAGCACTTCAAGTGTAGTTTTTAACACTTTAGTTTTTAGCGTGTATGATTTTTGGGGGCATTTCCTGACTTTTTCTCCTATGGGTTCTCGAAAATTCCAACTGATGTGTCACAATCTTTTTCACCATCCCCGAATTTTGGACGCAATAGTAGTTCTAAATATATTAATGCTAACGTCGGGGCCCGCAGTGTGCATTAGCATTTAGAACTGCGTGCTTCCAGAATTCTATTGCCAAAATGGACATCAATGGTTCGTGTTACAAAATACTTGCTGCCAATTGGGAAATTCTCGCTTTCATAAACCTCAAAGATAATTACAACCAGCGAGGATGATGATCGTAATTATCATTGAGATTTATGAAAGCGAGAATTTTCCCGTTATAGAATTTCTGTTTAAAAAAAAACCCTTTCACTGCTGCATAAAAAGAGGAACATGTTAAACCCTAGCTTCTTTTTCAGTCCAGTCCAGTGGAACAAGACTCCATACTCAAATTTGTATATTGAATTTGTGCAACACGGGTAAGCTGTCTATGATAGTAGCTCATTCACCCACCAACTATCGGCCCTTTTCCCCAAATATTAGGGGTGTAGAATGCAAAACCGTCCCCGCTGGGGGGAATGTTTTCCATCACATTTTTCCTGTAGAGAAATCATTATATTTTCGGGATATGCATGTTGCCGAGAGTATCTCTTGGTCAAAATATCATTTTTAACACGTTTCCGCAGGTACCCGAGCCATTTTCTGGCTCATTTTTTTGGAAGACATCTGCTGAATTTTACCACACGGCATACATTGAATATCGTATTTGATGAAAGTATCGTTGTAGGTTGTGAGAAAAATATAGATTATTCATTAAAAGATAAAAACTTCCCGATTTCTGACGTCATGTGATAACGAACTACTGGTGCCGCGTTCAGATATTCGCCGATTCATCGAAGTTATCTGCTTCCATTCGCCATGAAAATTATTCCCTGTGCAGAAATTCGGCATGTTTGGTTTTGTTATAATTCCTGGAGTGTTTTCAATCATGTGCGACCCGAGGTAGCCAATATGTGGTTTGATTTTAGAATAAGCGAAAATATAACCTTATTCGCAAAAAAATGTCTAACGGATTTAATGTTCCACGTAAATTACACGGACCACCTATCCCGTCCAACAGACTCGTAATGTCTCGAATATAAAACGCCGTAGTCAAGTTATGATTTTTTCAGTCAGTTCAAACATCAAAATGAACAAAATTTCCCAAAATTCCCTTTAAAAACACGTAATTCTCATAAGTAGTAGCAGAGGGTTGGCTCGTTCCTTTTTAGATTGACACCGCAATGGTTCCCGAAAGTGACGTCATAATCACGTCAGACAGCTATGTCATGTTTGGTTGCCATGGTAACCCGCGTGTGCGGCTATCTTGTACCGATATCATGGTAGTGATACGTTGTAGCAGTGCGCATGGGTCGCGCGTGTTAAGGTGACACGTGTCTTCATTGTCCAGTTTCTATACTAGTGGCCGCCATATTGGTTTCTATAGTAACACGTGATATATCTTTTTTTTCAGGGTGTGTTCAATTGAATAGGAATAAATCCAGTTACCCGAAAATCACTCTAAATCACCCCAAAATAATCCACATCACGTTATTTGGTACGGATTCCTCACGAATCCTCATTATTGTCCAATAACACTGGTGGGGGGGGGGGGGGCGGGGTGCTCTGTGCTAGCTGGGGAATTCTCAAAATAAAATTCTCGGTTACTTCCTAGAATTACAACAAACAACTATTTATTTGGTAAGGATTTCCTAATCATCTGCGTCTGTCTATTCTGGTTACACTGTCCCCAACATTCCTGGACTTGCATTATCAGTACTACTGCTGTGTAATGGCTTTTACTTTAGACTTCCTGTTCCGATTTTTGCAGCAGTGTGTACACGTCACATTTAGCACATGGGCACACGCTGGGTGTGCTAATATATGCTTGTGCGCTCATACACAATGTGCGTTCATTATATATGGCACATGGGCACATGCTAGATGTTCTGATATGTGCATGGCATGTGTGCTAGTGCACAATGGGCGCAGAACTTATGCAACACGTACGGGTATTGGAGGATACCTACGACACGGTGAGGATCGCAAAGTTGACACCTCTATTTAAAGCAGGTGACGAGCATAGATTAACAAATTACAGACCTTCCGGTATTTACAAAAATAATGGAAAAGCTCATGGAGGTGATGGAGGTGAGACTTACTGGTTTCCTCAATAGGTTTAATACTTTATACCCTCACCAATACGGGTTCCTAAAACGACATAGCACTATTCATCCAGTTTTTCAACTTCTTAAAAGCATCGCAATAGAAAATAATAAACAGGAAAAACGGAAAAACACCATCTTAGTATTGTTTCCGGATTTGTGAAAGCCCTTTGACACCATAAATCACGAAATTCTATTAGTTAAACAGGAACAGTGTGGCGTCCGAAGTGTCGACAACAAATAGTTTAGAAGTTACTTGTCTAACAGATCTCAATATGTTGTGTGTGGAGAACACAAATCGGACTTCGCCAAACAGAGTTGTGGCGTTCCACAGGGCTCAATTATATGTCCTGTTCTTTTTTTCGACATGAATGATATAAGAAACTCAACATCTCTCAGTCTTTCATCATTTGCCGATGACTCCAGTGTACACTGCCCGGACTCCCACAATAACCTCATAACACCGTATTTCAATGCCGAACTTTAAAAACTATTCGAATGGTGCTCCGCGAATCAGCTAATGTTGAATGCTAAGAAAACCGCATATATTATACTTATTCCAAATAAAATTTGGAACAATAACCTCTGTCAAGAGGTAAAAATAAATAAACAAAACATTAACAAGGTTGGGGCCATCGAAACAGAAATATCTGCGAAATTTTTAGGAATTCGCATTGATGAAAACTTATCCTACAAGGTTCACATATCCCGACTGTGCTCGAAAATATCGCGTGCAAACTATAGCTTCAACAATGTGAAAAATATCCTCTCCACGGAGTCCTTTAAAACATTATACTACGCCCTTATACATAGCATTTTGGTATACGGAATCCGGGCATGGTGCACCTCCAGGGCTATCAAAAAACTAGCTGTCAGGCAAAAGCGATCATTACGAATAATTAATAACAAACAGCTCAATTAACATACAGATCCCCTATACAAGGAAACTCAAATACTCAAGGCTGATGATTTGTTTAAAATACATACACTGCTGTTCGTGTTTGACTGGAAAACTGCAGACTACAGGCTTCTTTCAATGATTTATGTTCAAGCTATTGACAATTCTTCCGGAAGCACAACGTGACAGCCGGGCCTCCTGTACATAGAAAAAAACACGGACCCAAACTCTAGACAAACTTCCTTTATACACCTTCCCGAAATAATGGAACGCTCTAGACAACACAACTCGTAGTATTAGTGATAGAACAATGTTTAGGGACAACCTATCTTCCACGTTCATTTCCAGTTTTGTCGGTTGCGATAATCCCTACGGCCCTGATTGCACTTCGTAAACTTATAAATTGTCAATACACCGTAATAGTCATGCTATGTATCCTAATCTGAAATTCTCGGCTTGTGCAACTTGCTGAGATTCTTCTCTACAGCTGTCCTTCGTAAAATACTATCTGGACGTAATTAAGAAATTGCTAACAATAATATAAATAAAGAGGCAGATAACCTGTCACACCTATTTGAGCAGGTGATCTGTCAAAGAGCATTCGCTCTCATTGGCATGGGTTAATTCAATATATTCGACACCCCACGGTGACCCAGCTGACGTATACCCCACGCTCAAACATAATTACCTACCTCCTTGTCACAGTTTAAACGACGAACTTCACGACGGGACTTGTTGCCGCTCTCATGTGTTATGATGATCAGTAGAGGGAGTCTAGTTTAGGTATCGTTGAACTAAATATTTGAATTAGAGTCACCCGCCATGAAATGTTTCACATCGGAAATGATGCAGTGTCTAATAATAAACAACCCTGGAAAAAATATATTGTTTCAATAAACGTTAGAAACATTCTGTTGACATCTTGCATTATTGTTGAATACTCCTGATAAAAAGAGGGTGATTTGAAGACTTTGGACCTAAAAAGTACAATTTTCTTTTTGTGCGTTTTTGTAGGGATGTCTCTGAAACTTATGTGCGCGTTACTGGTACTTCCCTTTGTGTCATTTTTTCTCTCTTATTTGTTGCATATACCATAAGCAGGTTGCTTCTTGTCAACCTTGAAACCCCAACTTTCCGCTGGCGTAAATGATGGGCAATATTTCTGACCCCGGAAAGGAACTTGTTCGATCCTCATACCCCATCATGTATCACATTACTGGTTCTAAGTACATTCGTTTGGTCACAATCTGTTTGCGATTACCCTATCTTCCATGGGGTGGCGGGTAGACAGCCAACCTGGCTATGCCACTTCCCACGGTATACTATAATATTAGAACGTTCCTTTTCATGTTCTATCGGTCGATAGTACCTGAGTTTGTGTGATTTCTGAAATAAAACCCGAAGCAGCGAAGCTGCTGAAGGTTTTATTTCAAAAATCACACAAACTCAGGTACTATCGACCGATAGAACATGAAAAGAAACGTTCTAATTATTTTATTATGCCGAACAAAAAATGACTTTCATTGTTAAGCGTTAACTGCTACATGCCATCAGTCTTGTAACAACAATGTAGTCGAATCCAAAAACATGACGTCATTTCGAACGAATGACGTCTCTTCGAAAATGCAGTCGCTTTAGGAGTTTCTGTATCAACAAATGCCAATGTTTACAACTGCATCATGCTATAATTCATTGTTAATGCTTGTGTGAAAAGTGATTTAAATTAATGGAATATAAATTCATGTTTCTCGGACGACAAGAGTAGATAGAATTAAGCGGAGGCTCAGTAAGGTCGAGGAGTACTAAACTTGTGGAAATATAATTGATTGAAGTCATAACTGAGACTCATAATATTCAGGATTCACTCAAGTGGTGAACAACACGTGAGTGAGTTTTTTAATATTTCTGATTCTTTTGAATTCATTGTTTGCAGTTAAAATTGAAAGCACACCCACTGAAGATGATATATTTGTTGGTAAGTTTGTGTCTACCGGTGTTGAAAAAGCTAAACGGACACGGATCCAGCGTTTGGTGTTGAGAAATTCTACCCTGATCAATGGAAGTGGCGCTTACATTTTCTTCGTTCTCTTGTCTCCAGGGAAAAACGTTCCGATAGTACCCGTGTTTTGCCCCAAAACTCCGGTACTATGATTTTTAGAAGGTGTCATATTAACCAATCACGGCTGATGTTACAAACGTGGGGCATAATAATACTTATTATATGTTTATTTGTAACCGCCTTACATGTATGAAAACCGTGAATAAAGAATCTGAATCTGAATCTTTGTGGACATCTATGACCTGGTGATGTACTATGGCAGGATACTTTTTAGATGATACCTTTTGGGGGTAGTTTCAGTAGAAAACCGGGGTCCCTAAATACGGGTACTTCACGCTACATCCAGGTACTTCTGTTGGAAAGTATAAAAAGTGTGTGAGCTTGGCTTTCAGCTCATTTGCGACGTCCAGTGAAAATATGCGGAATGTTTGGCTCTGTAGATATTGTGCTAGGATGTGCTTACCCGAGCAGACAACAGTTGGATATGCAAGATTTGTCATCGTTCTAATATCCTGACTCAGCCCAGGAAGGGATTCCGACGCCTGTTGACTTCTGTCGTGCAGCTGACATCGGTGCAGCTTGGTCTGATAAGCTGGAGTAAATCTTTCCTTTAGTGCATCATGACGTTGTCTGAAATCTTGTCGAGCTGAAGCTGCTAGATTTCCTTTCCACGTGCATCAAAATGGGATTTACAATCAAGCCACGAATCGTTTTCATCAATTGTAGCTGGCTGAATGGCATAATTGTACTGCCTTGTGCGTGCATGGCCTGCTTGAGTCCCTTGTTCACATCCGGGGTGTTATTGGGTATCGTAATGTCTTCCTGCATCGGTTATGTCAGCCACTATGTGTCCACCTGGGTTCCTGGGTTCAATGTGTATATTTATTTGCATGGAGCTGTGGCGATAACGTATATCTAGTATATGCTTTAGGTACATGAAGGTTTTTTTGCAGTAACTATCTGTTCCTCATTATGCTGCAGCTCCTGCTGCTAAGGTTGCTCATGTGCAACAAGTCTCTGCTGCTCGGTACGTTGCAGCTCCGGTAGTTGGTGTGCCTCGGTTTGCGACTCCATGTATATCTGCCATTGTCAGATGACGTCCGTAATTTTCACTTTGTTTTTCTTCGCTTGACTGGACTGCAATGACATTCCATGCCAGCGCTGTCCTTTTGCTCACTTCGCTCATGTGAGCTACCGAGCGAAATACCAGAATCAGGTAAAATGACATTTGGTCAACTCTTTCTTCCTTGCTGTTGGGCGATACCACTTTTGCAGGACTAACTGCCCTAGGCGTCGGTTGTCTTAAGATGCTAAGCTGTACGCATGTACTCTGGTAAAAATATCTGCCCCAAGTCGAGATTTCCAAAGATATTTCCTCTAAATGTATATGCATGCTATTGATAATGCCCCAAATCTGACCTCTGTCGACAATTTGTAACACTAATTGTGTTGGATGTTTTTGGGACTACCTGTCCGAAATACCTAATATGGGTCAATACCCGATTCTTCCGTGAGTTTGGGAAACAACAACTATGGTAACAATTTATTATTTACTGGGTGTAAAACACAAGTCAAGGCTCTCCAGCCTGGTTAACATTACAACATAAATGAAATGGCAGAGTAACAGTTCACGGTAAGCAGGTAGTTGTGATAGGGTAAGAGTACCCACAATAGATAGAAGCAGAGGATTTAGTGGGTAAATTCTTGCCAAATAAATAGTTACCGGGTTGTTTGTAGTAATTCTAGGAAGTAACCAAGAAGTTTGGGAAACTCCGCACGACTAAAAATATTCCTATATACAGGAACGCGCCATATTAATGGACAAAAGGAGGATTCTGTGTGAATCCATGCGAGATAAAGTGATTTGGGGTGTTTTGCGATTTGGAGTGATTATCGAACACACCCTCAAAACACACCCTCGTCCAGTTGTGGGCCTATGGGTCATATAGCAACCACGTGCAACCATAGAAACCACGTGACGGCCTCAAGTATACAAAAGGGAACACAGGATGACCGCTGACGAGGTCTCCCATAACAACCAAACATGATTTAGCTGGTTCACGTTACTATGGCGTTAGTTCCGGGGTCCTTTGTGGGGTCCATCCCTCTCCTACTGCGCCTGAGAATTACGTATTTTTTAGGGGACATTTTGTGGATTGTTGTTTCTACTGATCGTTGAACTAACTGAAAAATAATCATTTAGCTACGACGTCTTATATTCGAAACAGTTTGAGTCTATTGAAAGGGATAGTTGCTCCCTGTTATTTACGTTGGACATTAAATCCCTTATAATCATATTAGACATTTTGGAGGGTAGGGTAATAGTTTGGCATGCTGTTCCAAAATGTGATAACGCATTCGCTACTTCCGGGTATCACAGAATTGAAAACACTTCAGGGATTATAAAAAGACCAAGCATGCCGTACTTCCGCACACTTTTTAAAATACTTTTCAAAACGAATGAAAGAATATAACTTTGCTGAATCGGTAAAAATCTGAACGCGTCACCGGTAGTTTGTCATCACGTGACTCCATGACATCAGAAAATCGGGAAGTTTTTATGTTTAAGTTGGTACTCTATAGTTGGCTACCATGGACCTACAGCGATACTTTCACCAAATACGACATGCAATCTTTGCCGCGTGGTAACATTTAGCGGGTGTCTTCCAAAACAATGAGCCAAAAATGGCTCGGTTACCTACGGAAAACGTGTGAAAAATGGCATTTTGCCCTAGAGATAATCTGGGCAACATTCATATCCCGAAACTATAATGATTTTCCTATCCAAGAAAATGTGATGTCAAAAATTCCCACCAAGTGGACGGTATGTGCATTCTTCGCCCCTACTAAAATTTGAATTCGTCCATGTAAATGATGAAAGTTCTTGAACGTTCTTGGCTAGATCACTGTGCAATATTTAAACATTCAAGAGCCACCAGACAGCGAGTATAAAACACAAATAATTTTCCCAATTTGCTTGGGGGAGACCGTCCATCCCATCAATGAAGGAGGAGGATAGCACATCTCGGCCAAGGAGGAAGACACCACATCTCGGCCACGACGACTTTGCTTCTACGCAGCTTGGAAGATGAATTCCGCATCATGTCGGTCATGGCACCCAAATACTGCCTCCTAACGGGTTTCATTCACACATCGAAAACCCCTTCCAATTAAGGCGTCTTCGAAAGCTCTCTCTGAGACCTTTCCAAGAAACAATATACGTTTCTGATGAAATTATAAGAGAAAACCAGGATCGTTTTCTCTTCAACATTCTTCAACCTAAACCAGTACATACAGTACGTGGAGAGTGGATTGTAACTAAATCACCCACGGAGTGGAGTTATCACCCAAGCTATAACTTTCAAATTTTGTACATATCGACAAAAAACACAAGCAATGTTTCAGCCAATGGACCTCCGGGTTAAACCCGGAGGTCCATTGGCTGAAACTTTACTTGTACTGGTTTTGCTTTGCAACAAATTTGCAATTATTGATTGGATGGAATCTCCACTCTGGGGGTGTTTTAGTGATAATACACTCTCCACGTACTGTAGGGGCGTGGGTTATGCGCAGATGATAATGGTAACAGGAATAGGTTGATAAGCATTCGTCTTGTACAGGAGACCTGACAACAGAGGAACGCTTTAAGAAGCGACACTCCATAGGTTTTTGAGAACATCTTGACGATTTGAAAATTTTCGAATCACCGCGATTCAGATAGAATCATCGGGATTATTTCGAATCTGATCGAATCTAATTGTGAGCTACGAGATTCGTCCAATGATCCAATTCGATTCATTCCGAGTCACGCTGATTCGGAAATTTTTCGAATCTTTGAGATGTTCTCAAAATTCTATCGAGTTTTTTCTCTTGAACTCTTCTTTTATCATCAGGTCTCCTGCACAGATGACAGAAGAAATCGTCGCCTGAGTGCCAGAAGGTCCTATGTCCCGTAGGGGACATAGGACCTTCTGGCACTCAGGCGACGAAATGTTCAAGGAGGTTCCGTATCCGTATGTACTCGTTCCCGTTTGTAGTATATCTTTTGTGATCGATTTTCCAAAACAGACCAGTAGTCATTTAATAGAATACCTGAGTGGAGAATGGCAATATTCATCGTTGCAAGGAGGTGCAATATCAATAACCTGAAGTGCAGTGAATGATTCTTATTGATATGATTCTACCCGAAATCTGCGATTCACAGGTCTCTAAAACAAGTTTTACCATTGAATCGTCCCCGGAGTTCCAATGTGTTCTATGTGCCTACTGGAACATAGAACACATTGGAAGTTTGGGGACGAAATGTCTTCGTTCCCTTTCTGTATGACCATGTATTAATCCTTTGCGAAACTCGCATAAAAAAACGACACTTGCAAATAAATGCCAAAATTAAAAAACATTCCAGTTTTTGCCACCAAAAACATAGCTTTGGCCCCTTATTCCATCGAGCTAGTCTCGGAGACATAAACTATATCTGTGTGGAAATTGAAACAAAAATGAATACAGCTTTTTGTGAATAAAACGGATTGATTTTGGAACATGTCCACGTCGGAAAATAATACCAAGTGGATTTCAGTTGTCTTCAACAGAGCGTCCCAAGTCATACCGGGAGTCATGTAATATCAAGCCAGATCTAGATCGTAATGTCTCCAACAGACGTCTCGAAAATTTTCGAACCCGTCTGCCACGAGATGGACGTCGGTTTTCAGATACAGGTTATGATATTCTCTCGTGGATTTCATGTCGAATATTTTCCACACTTTTTGAACGTGTTCATGGTCAACATCGGAAATGTCAGCATCGTATAATTTCGAATAAAAATGATCTTTGGAAGGTAGCTTTGACTTGTCGAATCGAAGCAAACCATCCATATAATCATACGGATAGCGGAGGGTGGTGGGGGTCTTTAAAAGATTTCTCTAAACAGGGCCGGGGTGGGTGGGTGGTCCCGACACGAAAAAGGTCACTTTTTCCCCCTCACCACGTTTGTACATTTTCTTCTATTTTAATCTATCTAAATATGCTCGTATGTGATTTAATGGTGTTTAGGGTAGTTAGCACACATATGGCATAGTACCATGACTGATAGTCAGCTGCTGTAACTCACATTTGGTGAGATGGTACCCATCAAACAGTTAGTGGTCAATATCGCCCACCCTTGACCAGTTTACAACAGGTTTAAACCAGTGTTGCATAAAGAGAAATAAAATGTTTAATCAAATAAATCATTTAAGTATTCAAATTTAAAAAAAAAATAGAACTTAAAACGAATAGAGCGTTAACCCTTTACCCACAGCAGACAATTTCAAATTTATTATTTTAAATATCATGTTTTCAATTTTTTCAAAACATTTCAATAAAACCATATCATATGACCCCTCTTTGGAACGAGCTCGACGAGGGGTCACATGATATGGTTTTGTTGAAATTTGTCGAAAAATTATATTTTTTCAGCTGCTCAATTTGCATATTACGCGGGCGGATGCGGGCGATTCGTTTAGGTAAAGGGTTAAACTAAACATAAACTCAAGTGATGTTCATCAAGTGTATTGTATAATGAATGGATGCAGCTGGGTTGTGTGCAGAAGTAGAGAAAATTAGAATAGAAAAGTCTAACCGAGGCTAAGTGAAGGAGTAATAAGATGACGAGATGCATGAAGTAAATGAGTTAAACCGAAGAATACATAACATATTTTGTACAGAAATATGTTTCTCTACAGATATGAGAGCTACATGCATGTGCCAGTGTGGTCCATCCATATTAGGACTAACTTGATCTATTCTTGTATAATCGCATCCCCACCTCCCCTATTAATCCCATCTATTCTCGTCTACCCTGGACGCGTGGTTTTTGAAGTGATATACCCAGTAGTCATGCTCATGACAGCCCATTTTCTTCAAGAGGTTCTTAAGACTATCTCTTGACCACGGCAAGCGCAGTACTGCCCTGTGTGATAGCAGATTAAACCTTGCACCGAACTACATTAGAGTTTACCCCGACCAACCGACCAGGTTGTGTAAGTAAAAGAGGACCCCAGTCTATTACATGTACACTATACGGGTACTGGCATCAGTAACTGCATGGTGCTTCACTACAAATTTAAGCAGTCCACCGGCTGCCCACAGAGTTGTGCCGTATCGATAACCCATGATAACCAATGAATTTGCTATTTGGTGAGGGTTTAACTCTTATTTTCAAGGTATTCAAATCTACATCAAATCCAGGGGGGGGGGGGGGGGGTAGGAAAAAATTTGCAGACACCGATGCCGATTTTTTGTTTTTGACCGGTCGGAAGACCCACCCACCCACCCACCCCATGTAATTTTTTTCCAGTTTTTACAATTTGTTTCCAGGGTTATCTGAACCACCCACCCCCACTAAATACATGTTTCTGCATCATCCTTCCCACCATACTGCACTATAACCAATTTTATCATACAGTTTTGAGTGATTGACCTTGTACAGTAGGACAGGTCTTGAAGGGACATCCGTTTTATCAGACCAAAGTGGTCTCTTACGGCAGATGGTCTCCCATAACAAATCAAATATAGAGTAAAGCTGGTATGTCCAGGTATGTCCATATAAAACATGGTCTCCAAAGACATCGGTCTCTTAAGTCATGTTCTATTGTAATTCATTAACACTCTTGAATGTCATATCATTAACTTTTTACCTATAGTTATCTCTCCATGTGCTCAGACATGTTGTAGAAACCAACAATATATATGGTATTCGACAGAGTTCAGAGAGCTTTGTAAAATATCATACAAATTGTTGATTTTGTTGACTACATGCATGAACCAGCATGGACTGACATGAAGAGAGATAATTGCGGATGAGAAAGTATACTTCAATATCAAAGTGAAGCGTGTTGATGTAGCAAAAAATCTTTATGCAGCCAGGGACAACATACAATTTCGGCCAGACAAAAGTGGTCTTTCAAGACAAGTGGTATTGACAGACCATCTGTCTGAAAGACCCCTTTTGTCTGTCAAAAATGTTGGTCTCTCAAAGGAGGTTCCACGGTATGTGTTTGCAAAAAGCAATGAGTTTAGTCATTTATGTATTTGTTTATTTTTTGACGAAGGTTTGGGTGGGGCATGGCTGGGTTGGGGGAGGGGATTTATTACGTATTTTAAGTCCAGCCCTAGAAGTCTGGTACATGATTTTGTTGACACTTGTGTTCTCAGATGTGTTTGAAATAAATTAGCAGTTCAATCAGATTCAATGTTTGGTAGTTTTTGTGTTACACATACTTCTTACAATGGCAATAAGAGTCATTGGTGTTTTCGTAATAGGTCTGGATACATCGTTGTACAGAATTGTTCCTGCAGCAGAAATCTGTAACTGTTCCTGACTTCACATAATTGTCTTTGCTCCTCATCTAAGCCAGCCGATCTCACCAGGGTGAACATATTAGAAATTTAATCAAACGGAACACCCTCAAGATAACTTATCCGTAGAGTGCAGTGTTTGATAATTGCAATTAGTGATGTATTTTAACTTGCATTATTCAATATGTCATACATTGTATCACTATAAGCCGAATCATAGCTCAGCAGCAACAACAGTTTTATAATCGTATATAATCCATGGCAGGTACCCCCTGATAACTTGAGTGTCTTTTTATTGGTTCTTGAATGATATTTCACTGATTATGGTATACAATTTTGCCCAAAAGTGTCTGAGGAAAAAATTTGCAAGCATCGGAATTTTTTTTTTTTTGTCCTCCTTGACCACCCACCCACCCTGGCATCAGTGTTTTGCAAATTTTTTCCACCCCCACCCCCTGTCAAATCTAGAACAAATTATCTATGTTTAACTCAAGAAACCATTGGTGAAAAAACACATGCCAACATTATACTTATTTCAGTGGGAAGAGAAATCTAGACCTGAGTAGGAATATCCGACAGCAGCATTCACGGAGTTAAGTCAGGGTTTTTGATCACGTTTGCCAATTCCTCCACAAGATCATTGTTCTGTTGATGGTAATCGACCTTTGCTCTGTCCAGCTCATGCATTTCGAATTTACCTCAGCCGGACGCAGTTTATTAGGGAAGGCAGGAAGCGATTCTTTCTGTCTCTGATCCCTGGTCGACAGAAGATCTCTCCTCAATCCATTTCTAGGTGGATTCATCTTACGATTCGAGCGTTCTAGGCTCGTTTGGCGAGTGACGCTTGCACGGCCAATCGTTTTTTGCCCACGAGGAGCGCTCACTGTCTACCTCCTGGGCTTATGCTAACCCCGCCAAGTTGTCGGGATGTTATGCAGGCAGCCTACTGGAGAAACGTTTCTACTTTCTCCATCTAATTGCGTTATTTGCATGGGCAGTCTGGGGACCTTTTTCCTTTAGGCCGTCTTTCTTCTGCCCAGGCTGTTACCAACCCTAGCCATTAGGCTTTTCTTTCAGGATCAGTTCAGGCCTTGTGCTTTGTTCCTGTCCAAATATGAAGCCTGGTACGCTTGAGTAGGGTATAATGGAGAGTACTAGCACATCAAATCCTCTGCATGAATCGTGCCACACCAGAAAACTTAGTTTTTCGGGCAAATTGCGTTCGTCGCGATCGAATTCTATCGACTTGTTCGATGCGACACGTCTGCGTTCACATCGTCACTTTCGCCTCGTTTTTACAGTGGTGGCGGTAGACGAGGTGTCGTGGGTTCAACGTTCAATTTCTCTAACGGTTGACTCGGATCTGACTAAATTTCGACGAAATTTATTAAAAATTCGAAAAAATTCACCGTCTTAAAAATTCACTTTTAGGTGTGCCCGACAAATTTGACAACGACTCTTCTCCGGAAAACATTCACCTTTTCGCAGAGGTAACACGGACTCACCATTTAGGTGATTTTTTTCGGATTGGATACTACGTATTTTGCAAGATTGTGACCAGAGACAAGATTAGCACAGAGATTCACATTGACAAAAATTCCCAAAAAACATTGCAGTCGTGGATTGAAGACGCGCGATCTAACGTCGATTCACGCGGGAAAAATTGGGTCCGAATCGCGCGGTGAATTTTATTTGGTGTGCCAGAACCCTTCCCGAGATGATGTAGAGAGGTTTTTTGGCACGGAGAGAGAGAGAGAGAGAGAGAGAGAGAGAGAGAGAGATCGCTCGTCCGAGTCTAAAACATATGAGGTGTGCTAGAACCGGTCTGAGATTATGTAGTAAGAAGGTTTTTTAACTAACCAATCAGATTGCTTGATTCTCATAACGTGTACTCAACCGTACAGAGTTATCTCCCCTTATTGCAAAGAAGTTCTATCCGATAGAGCCGAAAAACGTCTTCCCTTTTATAAAGCCAGCCATGTGACGTATCATTTTGAAGGGCTCGTTGTGGAGAGTACGAAAATGATATTTTGCCAATTTAATTAGGGGTGGGGGGTCACGCCCATCAGAAAATCAAAAGTTTCGAGAAGGTAGTCGTGTGACCTAGCAAATTAAAGGTATCGATGAGTAGATTACGAAAATTATATGTTTAACCCTCGTCGCGGGGTGGGGTCACGTCGAAAAAACGTCTTCCTTTTCATAAAGCCAGGCATGTGACGTATCATTTTGAAGGGCTCGTCGAGGAGATACCGAAAATGACATTTTTCCTTTTTACTTGTGGGTGGCGAGACACGCCCATCAGAAAATCAAAAGTTTCGAGAAGGTAGTCGTGTGACCTAGCAAATTAAAGATATCGACGAGTAGATTACGAAAATGATATTTTGTTCCATTTTACTTGGGGTGGGGGCCACGAACATCAGAAAAATTAAAAGTTCCGAGAAGGTAGTCGTGTGACGTATCAAATTAAAGGTATCGACGAGTAGATTACGAAAATAATATTTTTCCATTCTACTTGGGGGTGGGGTCACGACCATCAGAAAAAAAACAAAAGTTTCAAGAAGGCAGTGGTGTGACCTATCAAATTAAAGGTATCGAGGAGCAGATTACGAAAATAATATTTTCAATCCTCGTCGTGAGTGTGGGGTCACGACCAGAGTCGAAAAACGTCTTCCTTTTTATAAAACCATACAAAATTTAATATTTTATAAAAACATTTTACAACAAAACGATGACAACGAAAATAATCAGTCATAATAATGACTGTGTCATTAAAGAAAAAAAACTGTAAAAAAGGTTGTTATTTTATTTTATTTACATATATAATAAGAAGTAAAGAAAAAAAACAAAAAAAAATATTTTTCACAATTAATAATTATTATCATTTAAAAAAAAAAGACACACACAAAATTTAATATTTTAGAAAAAAATTTCAACAAAACGATGACAAAAAAAATAATCAGTCATGAAATCGACAGTACCTAAACAATCTGCATTAAAACTGAAGGGAGTCGACAGATATTCGAAGTTCGGTAGTAAAATTTATAGACTGCAATTACACAATGCCATTGAATTGAAGGATGTGGAGACGATTGGATTGAGAGAGGAATACAACAAAAATACATTGCCTTTGAAATTGAACGAGAATGCCTTGGAATTAATGTACAAATGTCAAGATGATCTATTAGCCATCCTCTCAGAGAAGATAGAAAATGTTGATCCAGATGATCTATCGCTAATCTACGGGAGTAATATACATCCAAACGTCTCTAAAGAAGTGGTCAACAAATTGAATCTGATCATCGGGGAAGAACAAACGTTTGAGAGGGTGAATCTAGTTTTCTGATGGATTTATCAGCGGGGAGACAATAGCTTTAAAGTTAACATGCTCATCACAGACATGAAATTATGAAAAAAGAGAGAGTTAGTTCATTATAGATAGATTTTAAATCTTGACTCAAAAAGCTCATTAATGTACTTATCATGTTTTTTTCTGTTTTTTTGTTTGTTTTTTTTTTCTTTAATGACAACAAAAAATATATACATATATATATATTAATAAGAAGTTTAACAATTCACCAAAAAAATTTGTTTAAAAAGTAAAAAAAATATTATATATACATATTAAATAAGAAGTTTAACACATACAAAAAAATGCCAAAAATAAAAATGTATATCGTGGAAAAAAATTATATTTGTCTACCATACCCCAGTTGAAAAAGTGCTGTAGAAATCTAGGAATTAAAAATTACAACCGCCATGGAACCAAAGAACGATTGATCAAAGCCATGCATGAGGAGACCTGTGATCTATCACTGGTGAAATTAGAAGCTAAATTGCGTCAGTCGTTGAAATTGAAAGGTGTTAAATACATGAAAAAGACGATTGCATCGGTCATTTGCTCAATGGAAAGGGAAAGGATGAAAGATCTGCGGTAGCGACAAAAACAACTTGAATCGTGAAAAAAAAGATGAGAAGACAGCGACGGCAAACCAACAATGTCAACAAACGAGGAAACTAAGAAGAAGGGGACTGTTAAACGAAAAGTGGTGGAGTGGAAGGAGGTTTCGAAAGAGAATAATAAAAAAATGAAAAGCAACGCAGTTTGAGATGACGATTCGTTAGAAAAGAACGATGGATGCAATCGCAAGAGTGGTGAATGAAAAAAAGGGATTCAACGCGATAACGGAAATCATATCAAAACTTTGGAGGCACAATTGATTTTGATAGAATGAGACGAAGCCATCAAGGATGGTTTAAAATTTTTGACGTGAAGCCCGACCTCGCAAAACTCGATCCTGAATCGTTCATGGAATGGGCGAAGGGTGGAGTGTTGAACATATTTTGAAAACATCTAGATAAGGGTTTTAAAATAGAAATGATCTTGCGTTGTCTGATGAAAAAGGTGTATGCGAACACGGGTGAGAGCGTGGTGGAAGATACCTATTTCCAATCTAAAAACGAGATTGTGTTTAGAGATGACGAATTAGCCAATGTTTACGAAGTGATGAAAGACAAGATGTTGGAATCTATGGCTGCTTATCTTAAGAAGGGAAGTGGTTGGACGTTTGAGAAGGTATTGAATCTCGAGATTCATGTGAATAGACACGACCCTTTGAAAGCATCTTCCTATATAAAATTACCTTATTTCGTATTTAAAAAACAAGCCGTGATCAACGTGAAAAATGAAGATGAGAACGAGAGTTTCAAATGGGTGATTACATTGGCCTTGTATCCCATAGAAAAGAACCCTCAGAGAGTTTCCAAGTATGTGGAGACTTATAAAAATCTCGATTGGATGGGAGTGTCTTTCCCGACATGGTTGAAAGACATCAAAGGTTTCGAAAAGCTAAATTCCACCATGGCCATGAACTTCTTGGGATATCAGGGAGATGATAAATAAAGGAATAGTCTATCCTCTCACACTGGCTTTGCACAAAAAGAGAGAAAAGATTGTTAATTTGTTATGAATTTCTGAGGGTGATAATCAACATTATTGCTGGATTAAAAATATGAGTCATTTGCTGTCGAAGCAGATTTGTAAACATAACGGTGAGAGATTTTTCTGTCTCAACTGCACGAATTCGTTCCATCATCAAGAATCATTGATGCGTCATCGGGAATATTGCAGAAAAAGCAAGACGTTGCCATTGAAATGCCTAAACCTAACACTTATGTGGACGTTCATCATCACAATAGAAGATTACAACTGCCATTCGTCATCTAAGCTGATTTCTAATGTTTCACCACAAAAATGAATTCTTGCCAACCCGACGAGCGTAGGAGTTACACTGAAAAATATCAGAAGCACGTACCGTCATGCTATTGTTATTACGCGAAATGTTCTTTCAGCGATCGAGAATGGTCAGTTCCATTCATCTACACCAAATCTTCAGATGATGACGACGTGGCTCAAAGATTTGTGGAAGAGTTAGAATCGAAAATTCAAATATTATATGACAAATTTAAAAAACCCTAAAGACATGATCATCATGCCAGAGCAACAACGAGAATACAATGAAACCACCGAATGTCACATCTGTAGACAATTATTCGATAATCAGTCTGAAAATAACAAAAAAGTTAGAGATCATGATCACTACACAGGTCTGTTTCACGTCGCTGCTCACAGCAAATGTAATTTAAGATTTCAAGACGCTCAATTCTATCTGGTGATGTTTCACAATCTCTCGGTTATGACAGTCACCTGTTCGTGAAAAATATGGGTGTCACCAAGGGGGGAGTTGAGCTGCATCGTGCAAAGCAACGAAAAATACATTGCAGTCACAAAATGGAAGGTCGTCAATAAAAAGACAGTCGTCAATGGATTGAGTGAGAAATTGAGTCCCATCCCAGGAGAGATACATTTTGTCAACAGTTATAAATTCATGACGGCCAGTCTGGAAAAATTAGTCAACAGTTTGAATAGGGAGAAATTTAAAATCATGAGTAAAAATTTTGACAATCGACGACAATTGGTGGACATCATGTTGAGGAAAGGTGTCTACCCTTATGATTACATGAGCAATCTCGAGAAATTCGACGACGTCACTCTACCTCCCAAAGAAGATTTTTATTCGAAATTATACCATTCTCACATTTCCGACGATGATTATGAACACATACAAAAAGTGTGGACATTATTCAACATGAAATCCATGAGACAATATCACAACTTCCATTTGAAACCGACATGCTTCTCATGGCCGACGTGTTCGAAAATTTTCAATCAGTGTGTCATCGACATTATGAACTAGATCCAGCTTGGTATTTCATGGTACACAGACTCGCTTGGGATGCTCTCTTGAAGATGGCCAAAGTTCAATTGGAATTATTATTGGACGTCGACATGTTGATCATGTTCGAATAGGCCGTGAGGGGTGGTGTCTATGATTTCCACCAGATGTGCCAAATCTAATAATTATCACATGGAGAAAGATTTCAAATTGGACAAACTGAGTAAATACATACAGTATTGGGATGCTAATAATTTGTATGGTTGGGCCATGAGTCATCCTTTACCGATCGGAAATTTCAAATGGGTTGAAACATTAGAAGAAAAACAAAAATGGAGAGACTACCTTGTATTCTAGAGGTCGATTTGGATTATCTGGAAGTGTTACGCGATCCACAAAATGATTATCTGCTGGCTTCCAAATGAATAGAAGTGAACGTCATTGAAAAACTCACTCCCAATTTAGATCACAAATGTAAGTATGTGGTCTATTGTGAAAACTGAAACATTACATCACTCATGGGATAAGATTGATCGATGTTCATCAAATCATTGCATTCGACGAGGAGCCTTGGATGAAAAAATACATCAATCTCAACATGAATTTAAGAATGCAGGCTAAGAGTGACTTCGAAAAAGATTTCTTCAAACTCATGAATAACTGTGTGTACGGAAAATCTATGGAAAACATTATGAATAGAACCAACGTTCAACTCGTCACGTCTGAAGAGAGGTCTAGAAAATTAATCGCGAAACCCAATTATCAACATAGAGCACATTTGAGGAAAATCTAGTGGCCGTGCACATGCAAAAGACGCATCTGAGGTTAGACAAACCCTATTATCTTGGAGGGATCATCTTAGACATCAGCAAGCAATTGATGTATGAGTTTCACTACGATTCAAATCCAAATTTGGTTCGAAAGCCAAACTATTGTTCACCGACATGGACAGTCTGGCTTATGAGATACAGACTAGGGACGTCTATGAGGACCTTGTGCCAGACGTGAATGAATGGTTCGACATGAGTAATTATCCCGACGATCACCCTTCTAAGATTCCAAAGGGCATTAATAAAAAGGTGTTGGGTAAATTCAAAGATGAGAGTGGTGGAAGACACATCACCGAATTCGTGGGTTTGAGACCAAAATTGTACGCTTATCTCCTCGATGGGGAAGAGAACAATAGATGTAAAGGTGTTCAAGCATGTGTGACGAATAAAAGCATCACTTTCAATGAGTATAAAGAGTGTCTTTTCGATGGTTCGACAATGCATAAAAAGATGACTGCGATTCAATAAAAAAGCACGAGATGCACACCAAAGAAATCAATAAGATTGCATTGACGACCAATGATGATAAGAGAATTATATTCGAGGATAAAATAATAATTTCGCACTTGGACAATATTGCGCGATATTTCAACAACAAAGTCGAGAGGATGATGAATGCAGTATGACTGAAGACATTGAAATGTCATAAGTTTAAAAAAAAAAAACAACTCACGAGTTTATAAATTAAAAAAGAATAAAAAAAAAATAAATAAAATAAATATTTTAATACATTAAAATTTTTTTAGATATATATATAGAGAGATATATAAACAAAAATGTTTTTGATTGTTATAATTAAAATAAGAAAAAAAATACAATTTTTAAATAATAATAATAAAAAAAACAAAACAAAAAACAAACATGACAGTCAATAAATTTGGTTGTGCTGACAATAGTTAAGGTTCCTCTAGAAAGAAAAGAAGAACTACAGTCGAAGTTGTTGGTGGTGGTGACATTGCCAAATTGGACAAATGATATGTCCAAAGATACGAATCTCAACAAGAACCTTTAAATTAAAACAATAAGAAAATCTGCAATCTTTCCGAACCAATCGATCTGTCGGATGCCGCAACTAAAAAATACATCAATAGAGGAGACGAAAATTTTCAACAGATGATGAGAGATAAATACGTGAATAAAGTGATGACAGACGATCTCGACTTGAAATCTAAACGAAGACTCGACGGTTATCAACAAAGGTTACGTGGATTCTGCCCTACAGGATTCTCAATCCTATCTAGAATCTCAAGTTGACGAATTGTATCTGAACAAAAAATCCAGAGGAACCATGGAAGCTGACATCAACATGGATGGTCACAATCTATTTGGTCTTGACAACGAACCGGAATTGACTTCCAGCACGGGCAGTAGACACTACCTGGATGAAAGGGTGATATCATGGAAGGCAAACTGGCCATGGGAGGACACGCACTCACGAATCTGCAGGATCCCATGCACCTGTCGGATGCCTGCACTCTGATCTCCGTCGTGGAAAAGATAAAATATGCCAGACAATTGATCAACATCTGAGCCGAGGAGAGCGGTGAGTAAGATGTGGGAAAAGCTGAATGGGCCTTCAGAAACGGAGGTAACGGACGGCTGCACGGTCTGATATGATATCCCATGCCGGTGGGAGGTAAGATCATTCGAATGAGTCTGAATTCTACGGACTTGAGGAATAGAGCAGTCATCAATCTCATGGTGAACAATGTGGAAACCGATAAGAGGTACAGAATCGAAAAGATGAAGGAACAACACCCAAACACTAGCATCCTTGGTACACCTCTCAAGGGCAGATGGAGGATAGGATCAATTTCAAGACAAAAACCAATAATCCCAAAGCTGCCACTTCAGTGGTCTCTCTGTTGATCGAACTCGATCCTCTGTACAAACAGTGAAAACCAACAAAAAAAAACTGAAATAATCACTTTTCGTGATGTAAGAGAGACAACTCCAAAAAAAAATATAATTGGATTTTGAGAAATTGAATATTCAATCTCTTAAAATCCAATTATATATTTATTTTATTTTTGTATTTTATTTATTTATTTATTACTTTTTATTTTTTTGGTTTGACATTCCAAACTTGCATATATTGTTATTTGTTTTGGTTTAACATTCTTAAAACTCTCGTCCACATCTAAACTGAAAACGAACATAGCAATACTAAATTCTTCAAAAGACGTTTCTCCTCTATATGTTAACATATGTGGTAAATGTCTCACGCAATCTTTCATGGTTGTTCCCTGTTTTTTTAATTCATTCTACCATTTCTGAAATCAATATTATGGGAATTGTCATTTCCAACCGATCTAATATATTTAATAAATTGCTCTCATCTGTGTTATCTACCAAATGTTTTGATTTCATTTCAAACATTCTCTATCTTGATTATTCATTTTTTTAGTTTTTTTTTTTAATTTATATATCATTGTTTTTCTTTTTATATATATATTTTTTTTTCATCAAATGGTGGACATTTTTTGTCCATGCGATTCGAATTCTAACTCTCTATCCAACAGGGCTAGGGCAAAAGCCTTGGTTCTCTTCGGCACGTTTTGTCTGCAGAAATCATTCTTATCAAAAGAGGCATTGTAATCGATGGCCGGATAATTCATGGCGTTTAGAAATACCTGCATGTTTCTCAAGTGACAATGATCAAACAGGGACCCATCCCTATTGGTTTGAAATGCCACTACGATGAATCGTGGTCTTTCCGAAGCAGATTTCATGGTCAATCTCCAATTGAAGTGATTGCTGGATGGTGGAATACTAACCATGTTGCACTGTCTCATTCTAAATCCCACCAGTAATTTACTCTTCGATTCTATGATCTAGTATAGACGTACTGAAGGCAACACGTGTGGAATGAACCAAGATATCTTGTTCAGATGTATCTTACCTGCATTGGTCACGGTGAGTCTCATGATGGCTTCGTCGTTTCCTTTTTGAATCAATGTCAGATTGTGTTTGAATCCATAGAGAATCTTATCATAATCTTCTGCGAATCTGAATATGTGTTTCAGAGGTATCCTGAACGAAAACGTTCCTTTAGGTTTCGACGTCTTGACGATATAGCTGAACCTCAGGGTGGCACTGGTATTGGCTGGACTCATGTTGGCGACGGTGTCTTTCAAGCAGAATTGATTGAGTCCTTTAGTTTTCGAAAAATCATCCAGATATGTCAAGAGCCTGTAGATCGAGGCGGCCTGTGCGAGATGAAACATGCATGCTATCTCTTGTCCCAAGAGCATGTATTTTATATTACTAAACAGATGCATCATGCCATTATTGGCTAGAGTGAGTACATCGTCGTCGGCATAATAGCTTCCATTTTCCTTGGTGAGACGTCCTTATATCACTATATAACTTTCATCGGGATGAACGAACAGATCTTGAGTCTCGACATTGATTCCTATCTTACCGGCATTATTCAGACTGCTTCCAGTCACGGGTTCCTACTCGTGAACTTCGTATTCTTGAATGCTTTCATCTCTCAATACACCTTCGGCTATATCTAATATATTTGCCATGTTTTTTTTTTTGCTTTTTTGTGTTAATTTGTTTGCTTTTTTATTATAAATTGTTGTTTTTTTTAATTACTGTTTTTTGGGGGTTTTTTTCCTTACTATATGTGTAAAAAAAAAATAAAGTGAATGGTTGGTTTTTCAAAATGTCGTCTTCTGCAATTCTTGTTCATAAAATGTTCCAAAGATTTCTCTGCTGCCATCCTCATCATCCTCTAACACTTCTATTTTGTAAGTCACTGGATCTGTGTGAATTATTCGAATGATCTTAAAGATTTCCTTGGTCCATCGAGAAGTGTAACCTTTCACAAAGAGTGACTTATAAGAAGTGATTCTCACTCGATCACTGACTACAAATGTCAGTGGTTTGGACTCCTTCTTGGTCTTGGTCCTTTCGTGATAGAGATTCACGAAGACGAGTTTTTCGTTTCGAGGATACTTGGCTTCTGCAGGAGTCATCTTGATTGAGCTGTGTCACGTGTTGTTGTATTCTTCAACCAGTTCGTTTAGAACATTGATATATTTCCTGGTCTTATTGGCTGTGAAATACTTGTACATGTTTTCCTTCATGGTTCTCTTCCAACGTTCAATCACGTTAGCTTTCCCTTTGTTTTTGACGGAATAGAGGTGACCAACAGATGAACGTGACTGTTGTAAAATTCTTTCTCCTCGTCCACCCACAATTCATCCAGTTTTTGAGAAGATGATGTGAATATCCTCTTTAGAGCCTCGGCCACGCAAACTCCCGATTTACTTTTCAGAGGTCTCATCCATCCATATTTCCAAAACACGTCGATGGCCGTCAGTATGTATTTAACACCCTTGTTCTGTTTCAAATCTGATTTCATGTCGACCAGATCGGCTGACCAGATCTGATCCAGACCCTTCATGAACACCCTTCTCCTTCAAATGTTACGCATGATGGATTTGTATAGTTTTTTCGCCAATACATTGATTAATATTTTCTGGACGCTTTTTTCTTTTATGACCCCATCCGAATCGATGTTTGGTACCGATCACTTTACCGACCAGCGAATGTTTGAGTCTTCCTCTCCTAGTGGGTTTCGGTATATTTTTCAGCATCATCAACATGTTTTTATCACAGATTCGATTATGAGTCTCGATGGCAGGATGTTTAGCGTAGCACAGATTGTGACCATAAGCAGCCGAATCCACCCTATTGATGGGTTTGCTCCAAGATTTAGGAGTCAGATCTCCATTCAACCTCTTATTTAATTTTGTGCCGGATCCCATGAATTGATGTCCTGGCAGATTTATTTCGATGGGTAGATTATTAATCAATTTATTTGTTAGACCGGCACCGCATTTGATGAATTGTGTCATGGTCGAACTGCACACTTTACACATTCTGCGAAGCATGGACTTTTATTTTTCATCAGTACTTTTTTAACGTTAACCATATCAGTAACTCTCTTGCATTTAACACAATACATTTGTTTTTGTTTTTCGTATATATATTTAATTATTTATTTTTTTTAATTTATATATAATTTTTTTTCTTTTATATATATATATTATTTTTTCAATCGATTGCTTCTGGAATCTTTTTGGGATCCAACAATTTATGAAATGATTGTCTTGTTTCTTCCCTACCTTTTTCCATGAGACAATCCTTCAGTTGTTCCTTGATGATCTGACTACTCTTGACTCTTACCTTCGCTTCATGACTTCGTATTTTTGTTTGTTGTTCAATATGTCGATGTATTCACCGTCCGAAATCCTACCGTCTTTCAATGCCATACAGATCTTATCCAACATGGTGTCGATCTTTGCATTGGATAAAATGGTGATGTGTTTGTGCTTCTTGGCCTTCACAGATAATTTCTTAGCGAGAAATTTTCCAATAGTACTGACGAATCCGGCAGTCAAGGTCAATCCTTCTATGGATAATATGACTGGACGAGCAATGATGGTTTTTGACAATAGACTGATTCCGGCAATGTTCAAACCCATAGAGACTGTGATGAGAGTCAAATCCACACCGTTCATAAATTTCTCTAATATCGAATATTTCTTATTGAGCGAATGACGAGAATCTCTCTCTCACATCAGATATGATTGAATTCTATTGATTTGTTCAATTCGATACCTCTGCTCCACATTGTCACTACTTTCGGGTGGTAGAAGAGGTGCCGTGGGCTCAGCGTTTGACTTCACTAATGATGGATAGATGTTTTCACTTTGAAGTTCCATTTTCCTTTTATTTTATTTATTTATTTATATCTATTATTATTATTTTATGTATTTTTTTATTTTTACCCCTTATTATTTAACGAAAGAAATTTTTTTTGGTGGTTTCTTCCTTTCAACAAGGAATTTAAAAAAACGTGACTCCTGTCAGAAATTTTTTTAGTGGTGGTAGTCTCTCCTTTTCCAACAAATATTCCAAAACATGTCCTCTGTCTTGGGTGGTGAAACATTGTTGTGCTAATTTCAACTCTTCTGATTTAGTGGGCTTGGGTTCTCCAATGCAAGACATGAATTGATTCCAACTTTTGATCACGTTGTTGCATCAGACATATTCCAATGTGTGCATGAAATACATAGTGACAATGTCTTCCCATTCCATCGGGGGGCGTGGTGGCTTAGTTGGTAGAGGTGCAGGCTGCAAGCCGAGAGGTCCTCAGTTTGAATCCCACCTGCGTCAACCGTGTTGTGTCCTTGGGCAAGACACTTCACCCCCATTGCCCATGTGAGGGCACAGTGACGCTGTGTACTAAGACATACTGCAGGTTGATAGTTCATCTGTCTTCAACCAATGCTAACCCTGCTTGTGTGTAGTTGATATGTTGGGGAGCTGACAGTTGCTTGCCATTGCTCGGTGGTTCTCTCTGGGTACCCTGGTTTCCTCCACCCGTAAAACTGTCATGGTCATGGTTAGAAATATGTGACCTTAAACACCAATAAATAAATAAATAAATTCCCATTCCATCATAAGACATGAATGATTAATGTGGTTAAATTCTCTCTCCTCCCAACAACTGAGACATATTTTGTGCAAGACGCGAGGAAATTGTTTGTTCACGCAAATCGTGTAAACTCTACACAGTTCCCTTCGAAGAAACCAACCTCTCAATTCCATGGAATCATTTGTTTTACTCATAATTGTAATATATATATATATATAAAAAATTTCTATTTTTATTATTTTTTTTCTATTATTTGTTTTCGTATATTTTTTAATTTATTTTTTCTTTTTATATATTACGTTTTTTTTTTTAATAACAACACATTTATTCATCTCATCATCAACCAAATGAACAAATACTTTTTGTCTATTATGATAGGAAAGACATGACATTTTTTTTGAAAGAAGGATTTTATGCTTTTTGTATTTCGGTACAAGCATAATTTTATGGGAAATAATGATATGGGAAATAATCAATAATGATTTTTAACCTTTCAGCCAATTTGATCCACAATCTATTTGATGCGAACGAGTGTAATCTGCAAATAAATTCAACACACTCGCGAATAGATTTTTCAAGTTTTTCATCACCACCACGATCGAATATGTTAACTATGTTTTTTGTGCAAAAATTATATAACGATAATTCCTGTAATTGTAACATTCTACAAATGACACTTCATATTTTAAACGAACTAGAACATCATGTCATAATGTTGGTAAGACACTTTTTTTTCACACTTCATCGTTTCGATATTTTCGAAATAGCTCTGATTTAAGAATATGAAAAACAATAGTAACGAGAACAATGTTCTGTACCCGTTTAAACATGCGTCATGTATGATTTGTTCTGATTGAATTGTTTCTAATGCATGCTCATGTAAATATTGTGAAAAAGCTAAAACCTTTTCATAATACGAATGTCTTGTTAACATGTCTGTTGAAAGTTGTTTTCTCTCCTTTTGTTTCATTTTTTTATTGTTATTTTTTTTTTTAATTGTTATTTTTGTTTTTTTATAATAACATACCCAAAAGGGGTATATTCTTAAACGATGAATTCTGACCAAACAACAAACCTTCACCGATCGATTCCACATTCTCTCCAGTCTTCAGATAGAGACCGTCTCCGTGAAAAGCATTGCCTCCACTGCCCTTTCTTGCAAGTTCTAGATACAATCCTTTATCTTTGATGTCTACGTGACACATGGCACCTCCCTTCTTCAAAAACAATCCGTTCCCCTTCTTCTTCAAAAACAATCCTCTACCCATTAATTTGTCGACTCCTGAACTAGCGAGTCCTGAGAGAGCTCCCATGCCCAGAGCTGGTAACACCATCTTCGTGAGAATGGATAATGTTTTGGCGGCAGGTTCCGCTAATAGCAGTAAGAAACCACCTTTCATTCTCAAATTGTATCTCAAATGAGTGGGACTCGGTCTCACCATCATTCCCATTCGATTACGAATCACTTTCTCCATCCTTTTGATTTGAGTTTTAGTCCAGGCGATCTGATCGCGACCACCACTCACCAGAACTTCATAGCTGGATTTAAATCTAATGACCTCACCTTGATTACTCAATGCTCTGCGAAGTTTAGCTTTCTGTCCTTCGGATATGTTCACGTTTTTAATTATGTATCGACTACTCGTATTTGTTATTTTCTTCACTGGATTATATATATTTTTTTTTAATTATGAATATTACAAGTTTGTTTTTTTTTATTATTATGAATATTATAAGTTATTTTTTTTAGTTTTTTTATTTCTTATATAAATATATAACAAAAAATTAAAAAACAAAAAAAAATTTATTTTTTTTTTTAAGATTTTTTTTTTTCAAATTATATTTATTATTTTTATTTTTTCATATCTCTCTGATGTGTTTTGCAGCCGTATCCTCGACTATCTGTTCTAATAGTAGATGTTTTGACATTTTTTTATTATTATCTATATATTTTTTTATATTTTATCGATATTTTTTAAATTTTTTATCATGCACTCTCAAAGCAATCTGTATTCCGGTTGAAAGAGACTCTTGCCGAAAATGAATAATCTGTCGTAATCCAACCAACCAGGCTACAACAATAGATTCATCAAGAGATTGGTCTTTCTGCAATTCGATTTTCCCACTATCAGACCTCTTATGCTCTTGGGAAAGAACTCATCATTTGACCTCTTGGTCATCGCATCATTCCAAGACATGTCTTTGATATCCATTTTTATTCTCTAGTTTTTTTTAAACTGTGTTTTGAATTATGAATTTTTTTTCTATTTTTTTTTTATTATTTTTAATGTCTATTTTATATATATAAAAAAAGTTGTTTTTTTATTTATAAATAACTTTCGTCATTTTAGCTAAGTCTTGTATCGGTATGATGTCAAAGATATCTCCCCAACATTTCAATTTGATTCTCGATCGTTTGGCAGGTGGTTGTGATATCAATTTATTAATCAACGCGTCGGCACCTCTCTTGCTGGCTTCCGAAGCTATTCTACTGCTCCCTTAGGCCACAGCTTTCTTACTCACATCGATCGCCATTTTCTTTCCAATTTTGAGAGCGCTTGAGGCGATCTGTTTCACGGTGTCACCTGTGAATTTATGAGTTAAAATTCGCATCATCGAATCCATGATGCCCGATCCACCATAGATGTAAGATCTAGCATATCCCCTATTATTTATCACTAACATTTTTTTATTATTATTTATTTTTTTTTTTAATATATATATTTTTTTTAATTACTTAATTTTTTTTTTCTCTCTTACTATTCTATTATTTCAAATGATTCATCAACTTTTGATAATCCTTCTTAGTTAAGATCTTCTGTCTCAACCATTCGTCACACACGCTCACTATCTCGTTATCCACTCTGGTGTTACCAGCCTCTCTACTAGCTATCAACAATCTCAATCTCTCCAGCAAGGCATCGGGATCGTGTGGAAGAAATATTGTGTCGGTCATTCCCTTTCCAGTCATCGATCTCCCAAATTGATCAGTATCTATCTATATGGGTTCCACCACATGCTTCCATTTGTAACCTCTCCTATCATTTGGTCTCGTCTCTTTGGGATCATTGTTCCTCTTCATGGCGTGGGTCTGAACCAGAATGTCTCCGTAATTTTGGTTATCCTCATCGGTGTAATCTATAGGTTTCTTGTAAGTGAGCAGTTCATACAGTCCATCGGTCATTCCATGCCTGTTTGTACCGACGATCAATTCATTGTCTTAGCACAATATTTCCGTGTTACCACAAAACTTTTATAATCTTCGCGATGAAATCCATACATTAGATCTTTCAAATCTGACACTGCTCGAAGCATCGCTACTATCGAGGATACTTGGATCAGTATCGATTATCTCCTGAGTGAATTCGGACAAACTTCTCGTCATAAAACTACCAGGGATCGAAGCGGTCATCCTCTGAGAACCTTCTTTTATGGGTCTCAATTCCTCGATGATTTCTTTCCTAGCTCGTTCCTGAACCTTGGTTATGGGTCTGAACAACTCGTCTCAATCCCATCTCTCCCAATCACCTGGCCCTTTCCTGTGCCTGAATATTCTCCTTACTCCGTATTGATTCGCGAACCTGCTCGTCCCTTCGCTTCGAATCTCCGATGTGTAGAAACATCGTTTTATTTATTTTATTTTATTTTATTTTACTTTTTTTTAAAGATAAAAACAGTTATTTTTTTTTTGTATTCTTAATTTATTTTTAATGTTGTTTTGTATGTATATTTAAAAAAACAATTTTTTTATCATCCGTCTCACGACTCATAATATAACACACACATCTTCGATCGCAACCCATCCGCCCATCCATCCATGCTAAAAAAACAAATCTTCTTCCTTCATAATCGCAGGCTGGTTCTAGCACACCTCATATGTTTTCGACTCGGACAAGTGATCTCTCTCTCCATGCCAAAAACCTCCCTACATCATCGTGGGAAGGGTTCCGGCACAACAAATAAAATTCACCACCCGATTCGGACCATATTTTTCCAGCGGGAATCGATCGCGCATTTTCAATCCACGACTGCAATGTTATGGGGGATTTTTTGTCAATTGGAATCTCAGTGCTAATCTTGTCTCTGGTCACAATTTTGCAAATACGTAGTATCAAATTCGAAAACATTCACCTAAATGGTAAGTCTGTGCTACCTCTGTGAAAAGGTGAATGTTTTCTGCAGAAGAGTCATTGAAAATTTGCTGGGCACACCTAAAAGTGAATTTTTAAGTCGGTGAATTTTTTCTAATTTTTATAAATTCTGTTGAAATTTAGTCAGACCCGAGTTAACCTTTAGAGAAATTGAACGTTGAACCCTTGACACCTCGTCTACAGCCACCACTGTAAAAACGAGGAGAAAGTGACGATGTGAACGCAGACATGTCGCATTGAATAAGTCGATAGAATTCGATCGTGGCGAACACAATTTGTCCGAAAAACTAAGTTTTCTGGCGTGACACGATTCGTGCAGAGGATTTGGTGTGCTGGTACTCTCCATTATACCCCCACTTGCTTGCTTACATTGGAAGAGTACTATTTCTATGAGGGGACTGTAAAACCATACAGTTAGAGACTCTAGCTTCCGTGTACCCCTCGACGTTTTGTAATGGATACTCACACTCTATCTGAATCAGAATTCATCAATCCGTTTTTAGCGTATATGGTTTGACAAAGTCGTTTCCAGAATTATCTCTCGTTCTGCGACATGTGGCTATTTGTGCCTGTGCGAACCACTGAGAAGACGTCCAATCTGCAGACAGACCTTTTCAGAATATCTGACAATCTACATACTATAGAAGGGTGTGGAAAGAAAAAGCCAGAGCAATCATACTGTTTCCTCGAAAAAAAATTCCATAAAAAGTTGTAATTTTGATTTTTGTTGAATAGAAGAAATTAAAATGTAAAGATTGTGTTGTTATTTGTTGTTATTTCTTAAAATACAATGAAAACCTAAAAGGTTAGTATCCAACCAATGAGTCCACCAAACAGTGCACAAGGGTCCTGTAGTTTACTGGCATTACCTAAAAGGCCCCTTATGAGAATATGAGGGAGTTCATGGGGTTTGACTGGCGATAAATATCTTCATGACCCTCCTATTCTTATGTGAGCGAGTCTCCGAAACAGTAGATCCCCAAGCCACCGGTATCTTCAATCCCCAGAAGGGTATATGATGGACTTCCGGTAACCACCACGTGTCACTATGGTAATGATGTCACAACATGGCCGCTCACGCGCCACTGTGTCAGGTGACATGATGTCACATTCCAGGTCCCCAAAATGGGGCGTGAAAACCCCATTACATACTACTACTCACCGGGAAAAGTTGCACCTGGAAAAAATCCTACCTCTACTGGAAGTACATGTATAATGGAGAAGTAATATGTGAGAAAAATCAGTACCGGTCGAAGTGTTATTATTATTATTATTGCGGAGTTTTTAAGGGATCACTTGCACCACCGTAGAGCCTCTACGGGTTCCGCGGTGATCGCCTCCAGGTCGGAGCTCTGGTCCAAAGAAGGCTGAGAAACAAGAGTAGGAGGGGTAGGAGGTGCGTTGTCCGGGACAACTTCCTGAACAACAGACAAGTCTCCCTCCTCCATCTCCTCTTCAGAAGAACAGTCTGATGGGGAGGAGTTTGAGTTGTCACCTGGCAAACCAGACTCCTCCGGACCCTCCTCCTATGACAAGGGTCGACCAGGGGTGTAGGTGTTGACCTTTCAACACCCCCACTTACCTCCTTCTCTTCCTTCCTCTTCTCCGGGAACTCCGTCATTCGGCGGACGTCACCTCATCTGGCGGAGCGTCCCTTCTTTCTCTCTTCTTGACCCCAGCTGTACGGATCCGGTGGTTAGAATCTTCATGTAGCTTTCGCGGGTCACTTGAAGGGTGACCAGTGTGGGGGGAGATCCTCCACGAGAGGTTCTACACCTCTACAGGGACGCCGACTCGGTCTCTCGTTCAAAATCCACTGCCAGATGAATGTTACCCTACGAGCCTGGATACTCCAGGTGGCAGCAAGAGTAGCCTTCAATCTGACCAGTATTTCTTGTATATCAAGCGGGAGCTCCATTTGACCGATGTTCACACCACGGAAACCAAGGTGTTCAAGGTCGTTCAATTTGCTATATAGAACAAAGATGGCCAAATGAGTCAGGATGGGGAAAAAAGAGAATCGAGGGCGCACAGGGACGGTGTGGGGTAAGCCCCGTTCGACCCTCAGCAATAACTGTAAGTAATAGGAGAGCGATGTATCGGCCCAATTCAGCAGAACCCCCGGCAGGACCCCAGAAGTGACATTATGTCACGTGACCCAGTGGCGCCATGTTGTATTGCCGTGGTAACCCGCGCGAGCGGCCATCTTTTGACGCCACCCCCATAGAGATGCGTGGTGTTAGTGCGCATACACAGCGCGTGTTGTTAGGGTGATGCGTGTTTCCGTCGGCCATTTTGTATTCTGGAGGCCACCTTCTTGGTTTCTATGGTAGCACGTGGTTTCTATGTGACCTAAAACCTTCTTATAGGACAGGGTATGTTCGGAGGGTATGTTCCTTTGTACAAGAATAATTTTCCGATTCATAAAATTACCACAAACAACCTGACAATATCTCCAAATCACCAAAATCCACCCAAAACTACCGAAATTGACTTTATTTGATACGTTTTTCCCCCAGAATCCTATTTAGGACCGCCACACCGTGGTACCGAGAGGCCCCTATATGCCGAGAAGGCCTCCAGGGGTAAGTTCGATTGAACTAGAGTAGTTTTTCTGGTTCAGATTTCCCCAGAATCCCATTTTTTCTGCCTATTATAGATGCTACTCTAACCCTAACCCTAGAAGTTCATGTAGTCCACACTATCTCGGGTTCCCTCGTCCAAGTCTTATAATCACATTGCTTCATCCCCTGTCGTCTCTATTCAGAGTTATCTACCCTTATTACAACGAAGTCCTATCCGATTCTCATCACCTCTATATCCAAGGGCCAAATCGCATGGAATCCCTTTTGAGTAACGTCTCTGGTTATGGAATCTCTTTTTATTCGTATGAGGCCATGGGTGCTATGAGAAAAAAAATCCCTCAATGAGGTCTAATTTACTATCCCACTTAGCCTCACTTTCGGTATTTGAGGATACCTATGACATGGTATTGTATTATTTGAAGATACCTGTCGAGGATACCCTCTGGAGAATCCCTTTATAGTCGTATGAGGGCTATGAGAAACTCCCTCAATGAGGTCTAATTTACTATCCCTCTTAACCTCACTTCGGTTGAGGCCATGAGGGCCATGAAAAAATCCCTCAATGAGGTATAATTTACTATCCCTCTTAGCCTCATCTCGGTATTTAACATCCATATCCCATGGAATCCCATATTTGGAAAACGTTTGGCCTTCAGCCCCCCCCCCCCCCTTTTAGTCGTATGAGACCATGAGGGCTACGAGAAAAGCCCTCAATGATGTCTAATTTACTATCCCTCTTAGCCTCATTTCGTTTGAGGCAATGACGGCCATGAAAAGATCCCCCAATGAGGTCTAATTTACAATCCCTCTTAGCCTCATTTCGGTATTTAAATATACCCATGACCCAGCTCCAAAACAGCTCCTATATGGCTCCTATACAGATAGTCTTACCAACGGCTTCCATCTTATATCCAAAGCTCCAAGGCCGCTACTAGTCTATGGTCTATCTGTCCTATTATTAGCTTCTACAGCAGTAACTCAATACTATATTCTTCTACCACTCTTGCTGCCTTGAACAACTATTACTTCTGGTCACCCAAAACAATAGTCTTCTATCACTGTTGCAGCTTTGGCCCATTACTACTGACTTGTAACACTACTTCCTAGCTATACCTTCGCCCAGGCCTTCAAAGTGTTCAATCATATTGCTTCATTTCCCCTGTATAACACCTACACATATAGACAAGCTGTATAAGGCAGTCCGTAAGTGGGATTCTTATCCCCACGAAAGGCGCTACTCCTCTCCAAGGACGTCGGTTCGGTTTCTATCTCAAAATCCACTGTCACGTGAATTTTCCCCTTGAGCACCTGGATACTCCAGGCGTAAGCAAGGGTAACCTTCACTCTGACCAGTGTTTCTTGGACGACAATTGGGAGCTCCATTGTCTAGTTGTTGGTACCTCGAAGTCCAAGGTGCGAATGAGTCAGGATTTGCAGATTCAATGGCTTTTTGAAAGCCGATGACGCGCAGGGACCGTGCGGGGCAAACCCCTTTCGACCCTCGATAACTAGAAGGTATATTTTGCGTCATTTCTGGGCGTGGTAAAGGAGGAAAGAAGAAGAAAGAAGGTTTCTTATCCGCGTCGGTGTTTTTCTGCGGATCTTCTTTGGAGGAGGTGGCTGATATAGAGAGATCGTAGTTGCGGAGCAGCTTTCTGTGTCTTGTGGTTGTTTTTGATTTGCCAGAAATTCCCTCGATAGTCTGGTGATCTCGCTGGGGCGTCTGTGGTCTTCTTTGCATTTGGCGAAGAATTGTTGGTGGTCTGGTAGTACATCTGTCAGCGGTCCCTTGTCCTGGCTGTCTGGGAAAGAAGGAAGAGGGGAGTGAGGGGTGGGAGGTGGCGATAAAGCAACTTCCAGTTCCCCCTCAATCTTCTCAGGGCATTTCTCATCCAACTGTATAGGTTGGGGAGCCGGCAGTTGGTTGGTTTTGCCTATTGAACTGGGACGGGAACTGGCGGCTGCCTCCAACACCTCCACCACCCCAACTCCCCTCCTTCTTCTTATCATAGAAAGCCTCCAAGCGTCGGGAATCCCTCCGCTTGGTCGACGGGCTGTTCTTTCTTTCTCTTTCTTACTCTTCTCAGGGCCTCCACACCACCTTGGGTGAGGGGCAGTGTGAGAGGGGGGGGGGATTCCTCTCACAAAAGACACTACCTGTTCCCGAGGAATGTGGTGTAGTGTTCTTTTCAACTGTAAACTCCAAAGTCAGATACCCGCTCTTGCCAGACTCCTGGATAGTCCAGGTGATTGGACAAGAAACGCCCAGATCTGAGATGGTTTTCCTTAGTCTCTCTGGTAATTCCAGTGTTTTCAATATCGCTGATGAGGTGTTCACACTCTGAAGTCAGAGATGCGAATGTGAACGGAGTGAAGCGTGAGTCAGGATCTAGCAGATGGAATGGGTTTTGCGCGCTGAAGGCGAGCAGGGGCAAGCCACTTTCGAACCTCTTTAACTGTGGGATTTAAGTCTTGTCTGGCAGTTGTAAAGAAGGAGAAGACATGAGTACTCAGCGGCGTTTGTATCTTTTATGTTTTTTCTTGAGAGGAGGTGGTTTGGATGGAGAGACCCTGGCAGTCGGCGTTGTTGGAATATTGCCTGAAGGTGACTGACTTGGATCCTATGGTCCAGTCCTGGCCGAATCTGGAGTCGTTTGGTAGGTGTCTGAGGCTTTTGTTATGATTGTGCCTCCATAAGTTTGGTAGTTATCCCTTTGATCATCCCTTGTACCTGTTGGTCTTGTCGCTCCGCTTCCTCTTGATACCGGTCTCGCTCTTCCTGGTATTTCTGGCTGTCCTGTTTGATCTGCTCCATGGGTGTGTCCAGATCCTTGTGTTCTGGTTCCAAAGGGAGAGGTGAGTGAGTGTCGGGATGTGGCGAGAGGGCAACTTTCCTTTCCGCCTGTCTCCACAGACACCTCTTCATCCAGCAACACCTGCTGGGGGCCGGGAGTTGGATAGGTCTGTCAGTGAGAGTGGGAGTGGGAGAGGAAGTGGCGGTCACCTCTGGCTCTTTGTTTTCCTCATCGTTCTCTCTCTTCTCCAAGAACGCCTCCAAGCGTCGGGCATTCCTCCGCTTGGTGGGCGGGCTCTTTCTTCTCTGTCTTCTTCTCTTTTCAGGGCCTCCAGACCTCCTTGGGTGAGGACCAGTGTGAGAGGGGATCCTCTCACTAAAGGTATTACCTCTACGCGTGGGGGGGGGGTCTCACTGGTAGTAGTACTAAATTCCAAAGTCAGATAGACGCTCTCAGCCTTCTGGATCTTTCAGGTGATGGGACGAGAGATGCCCAGAGCTGATATGGTTTTCTGTAGTGTTGCAGATAAATCCAGTGCTCCAATGTTGTTTTAGATGAGATGTTCACACTCTGAGATCAGAGATGCGAATGAATGCAAGTGTGACATGACATGGTGAGTCAGGGTAAGCTGAAATGGACCTTTTATATCTCAACTTTTGTGAAACATACGGTTAATTATCCCTGAGGGTCACCGTGTCTAAAAAGTGTTGCTGGTTCGGCTAGCCAGCTAATTAATTCACAGGTTGACTGAGTTGGATTATCGCGTGCATAAATGCCTGGTTTAAAATTGTCTTTTTTAATATTTTTGTGGAGTTCGCAGCCCGTCGGATGTGGAGTACGTAATTCTTTAGTCTGTTCTTCAGACATGTAAAATCTACCACTTATGTGGTGTAGCTCATTGGGGAGGTCCAAAGCCTTCATTGACGGGTATAATTTGTCTCAGACTGTAAACAGGTGACTGTGGTCCAAAGGGTGGCATGTTGTCGATCTTCTGGCATATAACCCCGAAACCGGCTGTGCCTCGGTCTCTTGCGATCTCATTTACTATCTGCGGTCTCATTTTAATATGACCCCTCACTGACAAGCATCTTGTCTCCAGCTCGATCATAGAGGCCACTCACAGAGTACACATCGAGCCAATGAGAAGGCCGTATGGCCAAAGGTTTGACGTTCCATAGACCGGTTGATGATCCAAGATGTCTTGGAGCTTCCGGTGGTTTAGAGCGAGCGTCGGGTGGGAGGGAGTAATCTTGACTCCGCCCTGGCGGGACAAGCCAAATAAGGGAGTCTGGTCGGACCGGAGAGAAGAAATCCCAGCATCAACGTCATCTAGGAGGCGGCCCCGGCATGATATTCCAAAACGGTTACAGAATTAAGATTTAGAAAGTGGTCCTACTAAACACGGAGGAACGCGCTATGCCGAGGGATACCTAGGTGAAGAAAAATAAGTAAGTGAGGGCCGTTTAAAGGGTTTAAATTTGTGTACAGATATATAATGTCAGTTGTCATTTGAAGCAATATATGTTATATAACCGTTGATTTATTCAAGTAAGTGCGGGATATATAGAACGAGTCGTCGTCGAAAACAGCCCCTAGGTATTTAGTAGATAGCTTGGTAATGTGTGTGCGTGTCTGTGATAAGTTTCGCTCTGCTGTGTCCGATACACACAAATCTACAGATTATACTTAATATACATTCAGTATATTTTTAGCCATTTCGGCTCAGTGTCAACGGCTTTGTTTATATATTTAGTACATTTTTAGCCATTTCGGCTCAGTGTCAACGGCCTTAATTTAGCCATGTTTTTTTTTGTTGACAATTTTTGTTTTCAAAGTTTTCACCCTCTTTACCTGACTAGTTTTTTTTTTGCAGTTGCCGCGTTTTATATAGTCAAACGTCCGTCAGTCAAAGTTTGATTTTCTGAATTGTCGGCAATATATATATGTCAGCAACATTTTACTTCGACGGTCCCGTTGGTCAGTGGTAAGTGCCGGCAACGTCTCTTGTCTTACGGCAAGTTGCTTTTTTTACATCGTTGGCGAGCGAAAGGTGACCACACCCGAAAATACAAATCCTTCAGGGGGTTTGAGATGCCTTGTCTGAATGGGAGCAGGTCTTTTCGCCCTAGGGAACATTCGGCCTCGGGAACTTTCGGCCCCGGGAACATTCGGCCTGGGAACATTCGGCTTCCGTTTTAAACTAAGGAGACTAAGAGAGACGCGGTTTAAGATGAGTTTAAACACCTTTATTACAACCAAAAACAAAAATAAATCGCATGACATTGCATGCTGCCTTGGCCTAACCTCTAAACCGCACTTAATACAAGGATACATTTTTGATGTTGGACAAGCAAAAAAAGCGAGCAAGATTGATGCTGGACTCTATGATGATGATGAATCTATTTATTTATTTATTGGTGTTTAAGGTCACGTATTTTTGCACAATGGCTAATCATGACCAAAACATGAGTATCAACTCAAGACCAGGGTTGAGCGTTAACAAGTCATGTTGCCCATTTTTTAGAGGGTTTGCACCTCCCAAGCATTGGTGACTGGGTTGGTGAGGTGACATTGGTGACTTACCAGTAAAACAGAGCCTGTTTACCGCAGTGAAAAGGCACTGCTTCACTTCCCGAGGTTCCCGTGGGGAGATAATGATGAATGAAAAGTTTCAGAACGCCGAAGGCGCACGGACGATGTGGGATTGAAATCCCATACGACCCGAGTAACTTTATTTGTTTGTAACTTTATTTACTTATGAATCCATAAGAGTCGGACGGGAGGGCCCAACATCTTAGAAGTGTTCAAATAAATGTTCAAAGAAACCGAGAGAAACAGTATAAGATTATCTCATCAAGGACAATTACAGTCCACATAAAAGGTTTAAGGGTTCCAAAAAACTGTAAAACATGTTTTCATAACAATTCGCACCTCTGAGTTCAGAGTGCAAACACCCTGATTGGCATCATGGATAATCTGGAAATACCGACAAGAGTGAAGAATGCCATCTCAGCTCTGGGCGTCTCTTGCCTTATCTCCTGGACTATCCAGGAAATAGGCAAGAGCGTCCAACTGACGCTGGAATTTCAAGTAGAAGACACCACCACACCACTCTCCTCTGGGAGAGGTAGCACCTTTGGTGAGAGGATCCTCTCACCTGATGGGGCAGGGAGGCCCTGAAAAGAGAATTAAAAAGAAAAGAAAGAAGAGCCCGTCGACCAAGCGGAGGGACGCCCGGCGCTTGGAGGCTTTCCTGGATAAGAAGAAAGAGGTGAGAGGGGGGGTGGAGGTTCCGGCGGCAGCCATCAGTTCCCCTCCTAATCCCACAGGCACACCCAACCAACTGCCGGCTTCCCAGCCGATACAGTTGGATGACGAACGTCCTGTGGAGATTGAGGAGGAACTGAAAGTTGCTTTTTCGCCACCTCCCACCCTCTCACTTCCCTCTTCCTCCGCTTCCGGACAGCCCGGGCAAGGGACACACACCAATCCAGCCACCGCAGTCCTCAGATACACGCGAAGAGAAGATTATGAGGGAATACAACAAAAATCATGGCCGAGACCGAAGAATTCAAACGACAATCTGCTGAAGTCTCCAGAATGGCACAGGAATGGCTAGATAATAAGAAAAAAACAACAAAACCAAGAAACAGCATTATCTCCATTTCCATCACAGCCACCTCCTAAAAAGAAGACCCGCAGGAAACACAAGTTTACGCGGATAAGCTGCTTCCTACTCTTTTCCTCCTTCACCGCGCCCAGACATGGCCGCATGTCATACAGCTAACGAGGGACGAAAGGGGCTTGCCCTACAGCGTTCCGGCGCGCCTTTGGCGCGCAAAAAACATTTCTTCTGCGAAAACTGTAAAAACAGTGTATGATCACTTAATCAAGTGCGATTAAATCAATGAAGCTTCAGTCGCACTGTACAAACAAAATTTTTAAGCTGAGTTGTGCCCGGGCCAAACAACATCCAAGAAGAAGTATATCATTTATTTTTTTTTAATTATGAATATTACAAGTTTGTTTTTTTTTATTATTATGAATATTATAAGTTTTTTTTTTTAGTTTTTTTATTTCTTATATAAATATATAACAAAAAATTAAAAAACAAAAAAAAATTTATTTTTTTTTTTAAGATTTTTTTTTTTCAAATTATATTTATTATTTTTATTTTTTCATATCTCTCTGATGTGAAATCGTATAGTCACTCTCTCTCTCTGCGAAGATCTAACAGATCGCTGTTCTGATCTGTCAACGTGGTTTCGATGCTATACAACATGTCTAGAATCATAGGTAGATAGACGAGATTTTGAGATCGCTCCATGATCTAAAAACCTGGCAAAATGTCTGGAAAGAACAAGTAGATCATAGGCGGAGCGCTACTATCAATGTAACTTCCCGCGATCACACTGACATCACTAAAATGCTATTGACTGCAAGAATGTCAACCATATTTTCGGATGCATCATGACCTTGATATGTCTTTTGATCGAATCTCAACATCTTACAGATCGAATCTTCTGCACTAAAATCCACTCGAAAATTATCTCACAAATCTAATATCGTCTGTAGAGTACTCGTATTGGGAGTGAGTATTATCATCTTGCTTCCATGACCATCGGTCTTCAGTCTCGTCTGGATGTGATGGTTCAGATCGTCTATGTCATAACTCCCTTTGGGAATTCAAATATCGAACCAATCCACAGCATTGGAATACTTGAACGCATTATCCTTTTTGATGACATTGGGAAACAAATAGTAAGTCTCGAAATTAACCAATGTCATCTCATATCTCTTTTCCTTCTTCAGTTCAATGAAAGGTTCGAATTTCGTAGTGAATTGAGTCGTGTCGTGACTTACTATGATTTGATAGGACTGTTTTGCAGCCGTATCCTCGACTATCTGTTCTAATAGTAGATGTTTTGACATTTTTTTATTATTATCTATATATTTTTTTATATTTTATCGATATTTTTTAAATTTTTTATCATGCACTCTCAAAGCAATCTGTATTCCGGTTGAAAGAGACTCTTGCCGAAAATGAATAATCTGTCGTAATCCAACCAACCAGGCTACAACAATAGATTCATCAAGAGATTGGTCTTTCTGCAATTCGATTTTCCCACTATCAGACCTCTTATGCTCTTGGGAAAGAACTCATCATTTGACCTCTTGGTCATCGCATCATTCCAAGACATGTCTTTGATATCCATTTTTATTCTCTAGTTTTTTTTAAACTGTGTTTTGAATTATGAATTTTTTTTCTATTTTTTTTTTATTATTTTTAATGTCTATTTTATATATATAAAAAAAAGTTGTTTTTTTATTTATAAATAACTTTCGTCATTTTAGCTAAGTCTTGTATCGGTATGATGTCAAAGATATCTCCCCAACATTTCAATTTGATTCTCGATCGTTTGGCAGGTGGTTGTGATATCAATTTATTAATCAACGCGTCGGCACCTCTCTTGCTGGCTTCCGAAGCTATTCTACTGCTCCCTTAGGCCACAGCTTTCTTACTCACATCGATCGCCATTTTCTTTCCAATTTTGAGAGCGCTTGAGGCGATCTGTTTCACGGTGTCACCTGTGAATTTATGAGTTAAAATTCGCATCATCGAATCCATGATGCCCGATCCACCATAGATGTAAGATCTAGCATATCCCCTATTATTTATCACTAACATTTTTTTATTATTATTTATTTTTTTTTTTAATATATATATTTTTTTTAATTACTTAATTTTTTTTTTCTCTCTTACTATTCTATTATTTCAAATGATTCATCAACTTTTGATAATCCTTCTTAGTTAAGATCTTCTGTCTCAACCATTCGTCACACACGCTCACTATCTCGTTATCCACTCTGGTGTTACCAGCCTCTCTACTAGCTATCAACAATCTCAATCTCTCCAGCAAGGCATCGGGATCGTGTGGAAGAAATATTGTGTCGGTCATTCCCTTTCCAGTCATCGATCTCCCAAATTGATCAGTATCTATCTATATGGGTTCCACCACATGCTTCCATTTGTAACCTCTCCTATCATTTGGTCTCGTCTCTTTGGGATCATTGTTCCTCTTCATGGCGTGGGTCTGAACCAGAATGTCTCCGTAATTTTGGTTATCCTCATCGGTGTAATCTATAGGTTTCTTGTAAGTGAGCAGTTCATACAGTCCATCGGTCATTCCATGCCTGTTTGTACCGACGATCAATTCATTGTCTTAGCACAATATTTCCGTGTTACCACAAAACTTTTATAATCTTCGCGATGAAATCCATACATTAGATCTTTCAAATCTGACACTGCTCGAAGCGTCGCTACTATCGAGGATACTTGGATCAGTATCGATTATCTCCTGAGTGAATTCGGACAAACTTCTCGTCATAAAACTACCAGGGATCGAAGCGGTCATCCTCTGAGAACCTTCTTTTATGGGTCTCAATTCCTCGATGATTTCTTTCCTAGCTCGTTCCTGAACCTTGGTTATGGGTCTGAACAACTCGTCTCAATCCCATCTCTCCCAATCACCTGGCCCTTTCCTGTGCCTGAATATTCTCCTTACTCCGTATTGATTCGCGAACCTGCTCGTCCCTTCGCTTCGAATCTCCGATGTGTAGAAACATCGTTTTATTTATTTTATTTTATTTTATTTTACTTTTTTTTAAAGATAAAAACAGTTATTTTTTTTTTGTATTCTTAATTTATTTTTAATGTTGTTTTGTATGTATATTTAAAAAAACAATTTTTTTATCATCCGTCTCACGACTCATAATATAACACACACATCTTCGATCGCAACCCATCCGCCCATCCATCCATGCTAAAAAAACAAATCTTCTTCCTTCATAATCGCAGGCTGGTTCTAGCACACCTCATATGTTTTCGACTCGGACAAGTGATCTCTCTCTCCATGCCAAAAACCTCCCTACATCATCGTGGGAAGGGTTCCGGCACAACAAATAAAATTCACCACCCGATTCGGACCATATTTTTCCAGCGGGAATCGATCGCGCATTTTCAATCCACGACTGCAATGTTATGGGGGATTTTTTGTCAATTGGAATCTCAGTGCTAATCTTGTCTCTGGTCACAATTTTGCAAATACGTAGTATCAAATTCGAAAACATTCACCTAAATGGTAAGTCTGTGCTACCTCTGTGAAAAGGTGAATGTTTTCTGCAGAAGAGTCATTGAAAATTTGCTGGGCACACCTAAAAGTGAATTTTTAAGTCGGTGAATTTTTTCTAATTTTTATAAATTCTGTTGAAATTTAGTCAGACCCGAGTTAACCTTTAGAGAAATTGAACGTTGAACCCTTGACACCTCGTCTACAGCCACCACTGTAAAAACGAGGAGAAAGTGACGATGTGAACGCAGACATGTCGCATTGAATAAGTCGATAGAATTCGATCGTGGCGAACACAATTTGTCCGAAAAACTAAGTTTTCTGGCGTGACACGATTCGTGCAGAGGATTTGGTGTGCTGGTACTCTCCATTATACCCCCACTTGCTTGCTTACATTGGAAGAGTACTATTTCTATGAGGGGACTGTAAAACCATACAGTTAGAGACTCTAGCTTCCGTGTACCCCTCGACGTTTTGTAATGGATACTCACACTCTATCTGAATCAGAATTCATCAATCCGTTTTTAGCGTATATGGTTTGACAAAGTCGTTTCCAGAATTATCTCTCGTTCTGCGACATGTGGCTATTTGTGCCTGTGCGAACCACTGAGAAGACGTCCAATCTGCAGACAGACCTTTTCAGAATATCTGACAATCTACATACTATAGAAGGGTGTGGAAAGAAAAAGCCAGAGCAATCATACTGTTTCCTCGAAAAAAAATTCCATAAAAAGTTGTAATTTTGATTTTTGTTGAATAGAAGAAATTAAAATGTAAAGATTGTGTTGTTATTTGTTGTTATTTCTTAAAATACAATGAAAACCTAAAAGGTTAGTATCCAACCAATGAGTCCACCAAACAGTGCACAAGGGTCCTGTAGTTTACTGGCATTACCTAAAAGGCCCCTTATGAGAATATGAGGGAGTTCATGGGGTTTGACTGGCGATAAATATCTTCATGACCCTCCTATTCTTATGTGAGCGAGTCTCCGAAACAGTAGATCCCCAAGCCACCGGTATCTTCAATCCCCAGAAGGGTATATGATGGACTTCCGGTAACCACCACGTGTCACTATGGTAATGATGTCACAACATGGCCGCTCACGCGCCACTGTGTCAGGTGACATGATGTCACATTCCAGGTCCCCAAAATGGGGCGTGAAAACCCCATTACATACTACTACTCACCGGGAAAAGTTGCACCTGGAAAAAATCCTACCTCTACTGGAAGTACATGTATAATGGAGAAGTAATATGTGAGAAAAATCAGTACCGGTCGAAGTGTTATTATTATTATTATTGCGGAGTTTTTAAGGGATCACTTGCACCACCGTAGAGCCTCTACGGGTTCCGCGGTGATCGCCTCCAGGTCGGAGCTCTGGTCCAAAGAAGGCTGAGAAACAAGAGTAGGAGGGGTAGGAGGTGCGTTGTCCGGGACAACTTCCTGAACAACAGACAAGTCTCCCTCCTCCATCTCCTCTTCAGAAGAACAGTCTGATGGGGAGGAGTTTGAGTTGTCACCTGGCAAACCAGACTCCTCCGGACCCTCCTCCTATGACAAGGGTCGACCAGGGGTGTAGGTGTTGACCTTTCAACACCCCCACTTACCTCCTTCTCTTCCTTCCTCTTCTCCGGGAACTCCGTCATTCGGCGGACGTCACCTCATCTGGCGGAGCGTCCCTTCTTTCTCTCTTCTTGACCCCAGCTGTACGGATCCGGTGGTTAGAATCTTCATGTAGCTTTCGCGGGTCACTTGAAGGGTGACCAGTGCGGGGGGAGATCCTCCACGAGAGGTTCTACACCTCTACAGGGACGCCGACTCGGTCTCTCGTTCAAAATCCACTGCCAGATGAATGTTACCCTACGAGCCTGGATACTCCAGGTGGCAGCAAGAGTAGCCTTCAATCTGACCAGTATTTCTTGTATATCAAGCGGGAGCTCCATTTGACCGATGTTCACACCACGGAAACCAAGGTGTTCAAGGTCGTTCAATTTGCTATATAGAACAAAGATGGCCAAATGAGTCAGGATGGGGAAAAAAGAGAATCGAGGGCGCACAGGGACGGTGTGGGGTAAGCCCCGTTCGACCCTCAGCAATAACTGTAAGTAATAGGAGAGCGATGTATCGGCCCAATTCAGCAGAACCCCCGGCAGGACCCCAGAAGTGACATTATGTCACGTGACCCAGTGGCGCCATGTTGTATTGCCGTGGTAACCCGCGCGAGCGGCCATCTTTTGACGCCACCCCCATAGAGATGCGTGGTGTTAGTGCGCATACACAGCGCGTGTTGTTAGGGTGATGCGTGTTTCCGTCGGCCATTTTGTATTCTGGAGGCCACCTTCTTGGTTTCTATGGTAGCACGTGGTTTCTATGTGACCTAAAACCTTCTTATAGGACAGGGTATGTTCGGAGGGTATGTTCCTTTGTACAAGAATAATTTTCCGATTCATAAAATTACCACAAACAACCTGACAATATCTCCAAATCACCAAAATCCACCCAAAACTACCGAAATTGACTTTATTTGATACGTTTTTTCCCCCAGAATCCTATTTAGGACCGCCACACCGTGGTACCGAGAGGCCCCTATATGCCGAGAAGGCCTCCAGGGGTAAGTTCGATTGAACTAGAGTAGTTTTTCTGGTTCAGATTTCCCCAGAATCCCATTTTTTCTGCCTATTATAGATGCTACTCTAACCCTAACCCTAGAAGTTCATGTAGTCCACACTATCTCGGGTTCCCTCGTCCAAGTCTTATAATCACATTGCTTCATCCCCTGTCGTCTCTATTCAGAGTTATCTCCCCTTATTACAACGAAGTCCTATCCGATTCTCATCACCTCTATATCCAAGGGCCACATCGCATGGAATCCCTTTTGAGTAACGTCTCTGGTTATGGAATCTCTTTTTATTCGTATGAGGCCATGGGTGCTATGAGAAAAAAAATCCCTCAATGAGGTCTAATTTACTATCCCACTTAGCCTCACTTTCGGTATTTGAGGATACCTATGACATGGTATTGTATTATTTGAAGATACCTGTCGAGGATACCCTCTGGAGAATCCCTTTATAGTCGTATGAGGGCTATGAGAAACTCCCTCAATGAGGTCTAATTTACTATCCCTCTTAACCTCACTTCGGTTGAGGCCATGAGGGCCATGAAAAAATCCCTCAATGAGGTATAATTTACTATCCCTCTTAGCCTCATCTCGGTATTTAACATCCATATCCCATGGAATCCCATATTTGGAAAACGTTTGGCCTTCAGCCCCCCCCCCCCCCCCCCTTTTTAGTCGTATGAGACCATGAGGGCTACGAGAAAAGCCCTCAATGATGTCTAATTTACTATCCCTCTTAGCCTCATTTCGTTTGAGGCAATGACGGCCGTGAAAAGATCCCCCAATGAGGTCTAATTTACAATCCCTCTTAGCCTCATTTCGGTATTTAAATATACCCATGACCCAGCTCCAAAACAGCTCCTATATGGCTCCTATACAGATAGTCTTACCAACGGCTTCCATCTTATATCCAAAGCTCCAAGGCCGCTACTAGTCTATGGTCTATCTGTCCTATTATTTGCTTCTACAGCAGTAACTCAATACTATATTCTTCTACCACTCTTGCTGCCTTGAACAACTATTACTTCTGGTCACCCAAAACAATAGTCTTCTATCACTGTTGCAGCTTTGGCCCATTACTACTGACTTGTAACACTACTTCCTAGCTATACCTTCGCCCAGGCCTTCAAAGTGTTCAATCATATTGCTTCATTTCCCCTGTATAACACCTACACATATAGACAAGCTGTATAAGGCAGTCCGTAAGTGGGATTCTTATCCCCACGAAAGGCGCTACTCCTCTCCAAGGACGTCGGTTCGGTTTCTATCTCAAAATCCACTGTCACGTGAATTTTCCCCTTGAGCACCTGGATACTCCAGGCGTAAGCAAGGGTAACCTTCACTCTGACCAGTGTTTCTTGGACGACAATTGGGAGCTCCATTGTCTAGTTGTTGGTACCTCGAAGTCCAAGGTGCGAATGAGTCAGGATTTGCAGATTCAATGGCTTTTTGAAAGCCAATGACGCGCAGGGACCGTGCGGGGCAAACCCCTTTCGACCCTCGATAACTAGAAGGTATATTTTGCGTCATTTCTGGGCGTGGTAAAGGAGGAAAGAAGAAGAAAGAAGGTTTCTTATCCGCGTCGGTGTTTTTCTGCGGATCTTCTTTGGAGGAGGTGGCTGATATAGAGAGATCGTAGTTGCGGAGCAGCTTTCTGTGTCTTGTGGTTGTTTTTGATTTGCCAGAAATTCCCTCGATAGTCTGGTGATCTCGCTGGAGCGTCTGTGGTCTTCTTTGCATTTGGCGAAGAATTGTTGGTGGTCTGGTAGTACATCTGTCAGCGGTCCCTTGTCCTGGCTGTCTGGGAAAGAAGGAAGAGGGGAGTGAGGGGTGGGAGGTGGCGATAAAGCAACTTCCAGTTCCCCCTCAATCTTCTCAGGGCATTTCTCATCCAACTGTATAGGTTGGGGAGCCGGCAGTTGGTTGGTTTTGCCTATTGAACTGGGACGGGAACTGGCGGCTGCCTCCAACACCTCCACCACCCCAACTCCCCTCCTTCTTCTTATCATAGAAAGCCTCCAAGCGTCGGGAATCCCTCCGCTTGGTCGACGGGCTGTTCTTTCTTTCTCTTTCTTACTCTTCTCAGGGCCTCCACACCACCTTGGGTGAGGGGCAGTGTGAGAGGGGGGGGGGGGGTTCCTCTCACAAAAGACACTACCTGTTCCCGAGGAATGTGGTGTAGTGTTCTTTTCAACTGTAAACTCCAAAGTCAGATACCCGCTCTTGCCAGACTCCTGGATAGTCCAGGTGATTGGACAAGAAACGCCCAGATCTGAGATGGTTTTCCTTAGTCTCTCTGGTAATTCCAGTGTTTTCAATATCGCTGATGAGGTGTTCACACTCTGAAGTCAGAGATGCGAATGTGAACGGAGTGAAGCGTGAGTCAGGATCTAGCAGATGGAATGGGTTTTGCGCGCTGAAGGCGAGCAGGGGCAAGCCACTTTCGAACCTCTTTAACTGTGGGATTTAAGTCTTGTCTGGCAGTTGTAAAGAAGGAGAAGACATGAGTACTCAGCGGCGTTTGTATCCTTTATGTTTTTTCTTGAGAGGAGGTGGTTTGGATGGAGAGACCCTGGCAGTCGGCGTTGTTGGAATATTGCCTGAAGGTGACTGACTTGGATCCTATGGTCCAGTCCTGGCCGAATCTGGAGTCGTTTGGTAGGTGTCTGAGGCTTTTGTTATGATTGTGCCTCCATAAGTTTGGTAGTTATCCCTTTGATCATCCCTTGTACCTGTTGGTCTTGTCGCTCCGCTTCCTCTTGATACCGGTCTCGCTCTTCCTGGTATTTCTGGCTGTCCTGTTTGATCTGCTCCATGGGTGTGTCCAGATCCTTGTGTTCTGGTTCCAAAGGGAGAGGTGAGTGAGTGTCGGGATGTGGCGAGAGGGCAACTTTCCTTTCCGCCTGTCTCCACAGACACCTCTTCATCCAGCAACACCTGCTGGGGGCCGGGAGTTGGATAGGTCTGTCAGTGAGAGTGGGAGTGGGAGAGGAAGTGGCGGTCACCTCTGGCTCTTTGTTTTCCTCATCGTTCTCTCTCTTCTCCAAGAACGCCTCCAAGCGTCGGGCATTCCTCCGCTTGGTGGGCGGGCTCTTTCTTCTCTGTCTTCTTCTCTTTTCAGGGCCTCCAGACCTCCTTGGGTGAGGACCAGTGTGAGAGGGGATCCTCTCACTAAAGGTATTACCTCTACGCGTGGGGGGGGGGGGGGGTCTCACTGGTAGTAGTACTAAATTCCAAAGTCAGATAGACGCTCTCAGCCTTCTGGATCTTTCAGGTGATGGGACGAGAGATGCCCAGAGCTGATATGGTTTTCTGTAGTGTTGCAGATAAATCCAGTGCTCCCATGTTGTTTTAGATGAGATGTTCACACTCTGAGATCAGAGATGCGAATGAATGCAAGTGTGACATGACATGGTGAGTCAGGGTAAGCTGAAATGGACCTTTTATATCTCAACTTTTGTGAAACATACGGTTAATTATCCCTGAGGGTCACCGTGTCTAAAAAGTGTTGCTGGTTCGGCTAGCCAGCTAATTAATTCACAGGTTGACTGAGTTGGATTATCGCGTGCATAAATGCCTGGTTTAAAATTGTCTTTTTTAATATTTTTGTGGAGTTCGCAGCCCGTCGGATGTGGAGTACGTAATTCTTTAGTCTGTTCTTCAGACATGTAAAATCTACCACTTATGTGGTGTAGCTCATTGGGGAGGTCCAAAGCCTTCATTGACGGGTATAATTTGTCTCAGACTGTAAACAGGTGACTGTGGTCCAAAGGGTGGCATGTTGTCGATCTTCTGGCATATAACCCCGAAACCGGCTGTGCCTCGGTCTCTTGCGATCTCATTTACTATCTGCGGTCTCATTTTAATATGACCCCTCACTGACAAGCATCTTGTCTCCAGCTCGATCATAGAGGCCACTCACAGAGTACACATCGAGCCAATGAGAAGGCCGTATGGCCAAAGGTTTGACGTTCCATAGACCGGTTGATGATCCAAGATGTCTTGGAGCTTCCGGTGGTTTAGAGCGAGCGTCGGGTGGGAGGGAGTAATCTTGACTCCGCCCTGGCGGGACAAGCCAAATAAGGGAGTCTGGTCGGACCGGAGAGAAGAAATCCCAGCATCAACGTCATCTAGGAAGCGGCCCCGGCATGATATTCCAAAACGGTTACAGAATTAAGATTTAGAAAGTGGTCCTACTAAACACGGAGGAACGCGCTATGCCGAGGGATACCTAGGTGAAGAAAAATAAGTAAGTGAGGGCCGTTTAAAGGGTTTAAATTTGTGTACAGATATATAATGTCAGTTGTCATTTGAAGCAATATATGTTATATAACCGTTGATTTATTCAAGTAAGTGCGGGATATATAGAACGAGTCGTCGTCGAAAACAGCCCCTAGGTATTTAGTAGATAGCTTGGTAATGTGTGTGCGTGTCTGTGATAAGTTTCGCTCTGCTGTGTCCGATACACACAAATCTACAGATTATACTTAATATACATTCAGTATATTTTTAGCCATTTCGGCTCAGTGTCAACGGCTTTGTTTATATATTTAGTACATTTTTAGCCATTTCGGCTCAGTGTCAACGGCCTTAATTTAGCCATGTTTTTTTTTGTTGACAATTTTTGTTTTCAAAGTTTTCACCCTCTTTACCTGACTAGTTTTTTTTTTGCAGTTGCCGCGTTTTATATAGTCAAACGTCCGTCAGTCAAAGTTTGATTTTCTGAATTGTCGGCAATATATATATGTCAGCAACATTTTACTTCGACGGTCCCGTTGGTCAGTGGTAAGTGCCGGCAACGTCTCTTGTCTTACGGCAAGTTGCTTTTTTACATCGTTGGCGAGCGAAAGGTGACCACACCCGAAAATACAAATCCTTCAGGGGGTTTGAGATGCCTTGTCTGAATGGGAGCAGGTCTTTTCGCCCTAGGGAACATTCGGCCTCGGGAACTTTCGGCCCCGGGAACATTCGGCCTGGGAACATTCGGCTTCCGTTTTAAACTAAGGAGACTAAGAGAGACGCGGTTTAAGATGAGTTTAAACACCTTTATTACAACCAAAAACAAAAATAAATCGCATGACATTGCATGCTGCCTTGGCCTAACCTCTAAACCGCACTTAATACAAGGATACATTTTTGATGTTGGACAAGCAAAAAAAGCGAGCAAGATTGATGCTGGACTCTATGATGATGATGAATCTATTTATTTATTTATTGGTGTTTAAGGTCACGTATTTTTGCACAATGGCTAATCATGACCAAAACATGAGTATCAACTCAAGACCAGGGTTGAGCGTTAACAAGTCATGTTGCCCATTTTTTAGAGGGTTTGCACCTCCCAAGCATTGGTGACTGGGTTGGTGAGGTGACATTGGTGACTTACCAGTAAAACAGAGCCTGTTTACCGCAGTGAAAAGGCACTGCTTCACTTCCCGAGGTTCCCGTGGGGAGATAATGATGAATGAAAAGTTTCAGAACGCCGAAGGCGCACGGACGATGTGGGATTGAAATCCCATACGACCCGAGTAACTTTATTTGTTTGTAACTTTATTTACTTATGAATCCATAAGAGTCGGACGGGAGGGCCCAACATCTTAGAAGTGTTCAAATAAATGTTCAAAGAAACCGTGAAAAACAGTATAAGATTATCTCATCAAGGACAATTACAGTCCACATAAAAGGTTTAAGGGTTCCAAAAAACTGTAAAACATGTTTTCATAACAATTCGCACCTCTGAGTTCAGAGTGCAAACACCCTGATTGGCATCATGGATAATCTGGAAATACCGACAAGAGTGAAGAATGCCATCTCAGCTCTGGGCGTCTCTTGCCTTATCTCCTGGACTATCCAGGAAATAGGCAAGAGCGTCCAACTGACGCTGGAATTTCAAGTAGAAGACACCACCACACCACTCTCCTCTGGGAGAGGTAGCACCTTTGGTGAGAGGATCCTCTCACCTGATGGGGCAGGGAGGCCCTGAAAAGAGAATTAAAAAGAAAAGAAAGAAGAGCCCGTCGACCAAGCGGAGGGACGCCCGGCGCTTGGAGGCTTTCCTGGATAAGAAGAAAGAGGTGAGAGAGGGGGTGGAGGTTCCGGCGGCAGCCATCAGTTCCCCTCCTAATCCCACAGGCACACCCAACCAACTGCCGGCTTCCCAGCCGATACAGTTGGATGACGAACGTCCTGTGGAGATTGAGGAGGAACTGAAAGTTGCTTTTTCGCCACCTCCCACCCTCTCACTTCCCTCTTCCTCCGCTTCCGGACAGCCCGGGCAAGGGACACACACCAATCCAGCCACCGCAGTCCTCAGATACACGCGAAGAGAAGATTATGAGGGAATACAACAAAAATCATGGCCGAGACCGAAGAATTCAAACGACAATCTGCTGAAGTCTCCAGAATGGCACAGGAATGGCTAGATAATAAGAAAAAAACAACAAAACCAAGAAACAGCATTATCTCCATTTCCATCACAGCCACCTCCTAAAAAGAAGACCCGCAGGAAACACAAGTTTACGCGGATAAGCTGCTTCCTACTCTTTTCCTCCTTCACCGCGCCCAGACATGGCCGCATGTCATACAGCTAACGAGGGACGAAAGGGGCTTGCCCTACAGCGTTCCGGCGCGCCTTTGGCGCGCAAAAAACATTTCTTCTGCGAAAACTGTAAAAACAGTGTATGATCACTTAATCAAGTGCGATTAAATCAATGAAGCTTCAGTCGCACTGTACAAACAAAATTTTTAAGCTGAGTTGTGCCCGGGCCAAACAACATCCAAGAAGAAGTATATCATTTCGGGTTTGATGTCGGCATTGGAGCGCATATAATGTCATTCTGTTATTCAATCAAGTGGGTTTTATACAAGGGATTTTATATTTCATTATTATTCATTATGGATCAGTCGTGTGCTTGATATATTTCGACTTTATGAATAAAGGCAGGTACACCGTATATGTTATTCTTTAAAAAAAACATTCTGGAAAACCTAATAAACAGAAAAAAACCCAACAAAATGAAGTAAAAAATATTTTTTAAAGTTATTTTTCAATTCCCAAACTCATAAAATGTTTACCAAAAGTGGGAACATTCGGCCTCGACTGAGGCCGAATGTTCCCGCAAAAATACCTGGCACCGAATGTTCCCGAGGCCGAAAAGATCCGAACCCGTCTGAATCCTGCCCCCACCACACACTTGAGTTGATATAATCAGTATATCATCGTTATAAAAACAAGCAGACTGCACTTGAGAAATCTGCATGTAGTATCAAAAGTGCCAATCTCATGTGTTTGGTCTAATTTCGAGTACGAATTGATTGGCGCGAGCGTTTTGTGGATGTTTTCCTTATAATCAAATCAGTGTTGACAAATTTGCGGGAAAAGTTCAAAACTGAAGTCGAAAGTTTGAAAAGAAAGTGGGAAAATGGAAGAATTTGTAAAACACATATTTGAAACAGAGGACCTTAGGTAAAAGACCTGGCAAAGAATTTGGAGGAAATGTTTTGAATTCTTATCCGAGGAGCTCAGACGAATGGGTATCGGATCAAAAAGTTGTGATAGTTCCTGATACGGCCTGTAATCAGCCTGTGTGTCGATTTACCCAAATACACAAGTCCAGGGTATGAAAGGCTAAAGAAAACCCATTGACACCCATGAACATGACCGCGCGAATCCCTTGGAGCAATGGCGTAACCAAAAGGATGGAGAGGGCTTTACGGGTGGGCATACCCCCCACCCCCAATAAATTACGATTTACAGTACCCCCCCCCCCCCCCCCTAGTCTTTGTAAAACTGTGATCCGTGGCCCTCCTGGCCCTCACAGTCTTTGAGAGACCCGTTCAAATTTCATCTGACTAAAACTGAAAGAAACTAGCCGCATTTGGGTCGACTCAGTTCACGCTTCATATCGAAGACAAAAATCACATAATCAACATTCTACTTGTCGTACTCAGCCCAAATATAATTTATTTACGTGTCTGCATCATTTTTTAACGCAAACACAGCATCACATTCAAGAAATGTTGAAAAATATCCGACTTCACCACGTTAAAAAACATCATGTTTCAAAGATAAACAAATTGTACAACGCATGCGCACAGATACTTGCGCATGTGCAGTACAATTTGTTTATCTTTGAAATCGATGTTTTTTAACGTGGTGAAGTCGGATATTTTTCAACATTTCTTGAATTTGATGCTGTGTTTGCATTAAAAAATGATGCAGACACGTAAATAAATTATATTTGGGCTGAGTACGACAAGTAGAATGTTGATTATGTGATTTTTGTCTTCGATATGAAGCGTGAACTGAGTCGACCCAAATGCGGCCAGTTTCTTTCAATTTTAGTCAGATGAAATTTGAACGGGTCTCTCAAAGACTGTGAGGGCCAGGAGGGCCCCGGGTTAACAGTCTTACAAAGACTACCCCCCCCCCCTCCCCCTCAATGGCCTCATAATGGGAAAATTAAAGCACTAGAGTGTCTTAGATTTAGTCTCTGGGCATTGAATTTTCACAATTTACTCCGTGGGGGGGGGGGGGGGGGGAATATCCCCTCGGCCCCCCACTAATTAGTCCAATAATATTAGCCTTCGGCTTCGCCTGTGCTCCGAATTTATTATTTTTTGATTTTTAATATGTCGCACTCTCGAGAGAGACTCTTGCTGAATGGTTGGACCTCGATTAAAGATCAAATTTCCCCACCTGGTTCCTACTTCCGATTGACAGTTGTGTAAAACACATTTTTCTTCACTCTGGTGGTCATTTTCTTGCAAATAAATCGATATTTTGAATTATTTAGGCGTCATTTGCACTGCAATTTTTTCAACTCGAAACAAACTGTTGAACCGTAAGATGGGTTGACAGGAAAACGCGAAGCGATAAACGGAATACCGATAATGTAGTGCACACCAAGTCAAACGGCGCGGCAGTTGTTGCAATACATCCCGATTTGTTCGAAACCGCGGAGGTCCGTTCCCGGAAATGGGATACGATTTTTAACAATTTTCCAACCGCTGTAACATTACCGCTTGAAAAAATGTTTTTATTTAATTATTGGTATTTAATACGTAATTCGACAGTAAGTAAAGGAAATTTATACATCTAATATGAATGTGAAGGCATATTATTCTTGTCGAATGTAGGAACATGTATGGAGAATGAGTATTCATCATATTAGTGTTATGTCGCCTAATTTCGTACTTTGCTGCTGGAAAAACGAAAGATCAGATTAGACTTCGACGGTGCGACATATTAAAAATAAAAAAATAATATATTCGGTGCACAGCGAAGGCTAATATTATTGAACTACCCACCAATGGGAGGTGGGATACCATAGGCCTGGACTAGAGTAGCCCCCCCCCCCCCCCCCCCCCACGGAGGAGCCCCCTGAACCCCATCAGTGGGGTGGGGGGGGGGGCATTTGTTCGTGTTGACCAGCACAAACCATTAACCTCACTCTTGAACCTTGATATACTATGACCATGGCTTGCATTTTGACCAGGCTGATCGTGCACAAGCACCATTTTGCATTTGTGTCATGGACAGACCTTAAAGAACAACAGTCAGCCCTATGATATGAAAGGTATACACATACAGAAAGAGTCTATTGCTCAAGTCAACAAGAAATCAGCACATAGTGCCCTAGCACAAGAGCTGTGCAGTTAATGGAAAATTCGGTTTCGGTTTAGTTATCAAAACTGAGACCGAAACCGTTACATGTACAGTACGTGGAGAGTGTATTATCACTAAATCACCCACAGAGTGGAGAATCCACCCGAGGAATAATTGCAAATTTGTTGCAAAGCATAACTATCACAAACAAAGTTTCAGCTAATGGACCTCCGGGTTAAACCCGAAGGTCCATTAGCTGAAACATTGCTTGTGTTTTTTGTCGATATGTACAAAATTTGAAAGTTATAGAATGGGTGATAACTCCACTCCGCGGGTGATTTACATACAATCCACTCTCCACGTACTGTACCTCTCATTTAAAACCGACGCCAATATTGCTGATTGCTGTTATGTAACAGTTGTTCTAAAAATAGACTAGAAGCAACAGAAGCTTTTATCCTCCAAACAAACATCTGTTTTAACACCTCTGCACATGACATAATAATAATAATAATGCAATGTTAACCTCTGGAATCCACCCCAGTGCTCTCTGATTTACATTATTACCCCGATATGGTTGAGGAAAAACAAGAGACTGCAGTCAACATTTTCAGTTATTTTTATTATTATTTTAGCCTAATCTGCTGAACTTTGACGTAAGTCAAATTTGAGCTTATGCCATGGCCAGTCGTCCGACTGTCCGTCAAAAATTCAATACGGCTTGGGCTAGAGGCCGTATTTATGAACCGATCTTTACTAAACTTCTTGGGTACCTTTGGTATCACCGTGGGACGAGAACGAGTGTTTTGGGGTCTGGTCCGAAATTCAAGATGGCCGATGGCAGCCATTTTGTACAAAATTAGGTGCAGTCAGATTTTTGTGCAGAACTTCCATATGAAATCACTGATTTGAATAATTTTATGTGTGAATGTTTAGTACCATGGGATACATCACATATAATACAGGCTTTTTTCTCGTGCAGAAATTATGCAAATTAGATGAACTCTGATTTTTTCAATGCTACTAACACACAGTAAGTACACATGTCAATACAGTTCGGGCTAGAATCTTTATTTATGAACCGATCTTCACAAAACATCTTGGGTACCTTTGTTATCACCTTGTTTATTTATTGGTGTTTAAGGTCACATACCTATGCACTATGGCTAATCGTGACCATAACATCCCTCCCTGGCAAAAAACGCTATTGAATATTCTGACGGCCAAACAATTTTTATCCCAAAACTGGCCAGAAGTCTCCATTTAATAACTGATTTCCAATTTTTTTTGGGGGGGTGGGGGGGGTGGGGGAGGGGCCTCCTCAACCCCAAACCACCTATCATCGCTCATGCCTTTGGCATCTGCATCAGGGGCATACAGAAGATGATGCACAGCATTGTCCTAGCCACGTAGCAGCGAGATAGGGGCTAGCACGAGAGGTGGTGCCCCCTCTCATTGGACTGGACACGTTGCCTTCCGCGGGAATATTTTTGAAATCCAAGAACAACAAAAAAACGCAATTTCCTTGACTCTGTCCATTTGTGTCCGTAATTTATAAGTTGTGGAAGGCATCAATAATTATGCCACATTACTACCACCAAATAGCATCCGAATAAATTATGACATATTTCACAAGTAAATTTGCTATTATGCACCCCCTCGTACGGTTTATTCCCAACAAGATGAATGACAAAATTGGTCACCCCAACAAGACGAATCCCAACGAAACGAATTTAATTAAAATGTATACTTGCGATAATATAAACCAGGTAGAATCAAATGAGTTTTCATAAAAATAGCTGATTGAAAGTTTGTACTGCGTTTAGTTAACACAGTGCATTGACAAAGTATGTTATTTACTTTTGTTTATGGTCACATATTTCTGCGCAATAGCTAATCATGACCACAACAGTTTTACCGGTGGAGGAAGCCGGAGTACCCGGAGAGAACCACCGAGCAGCTCCCCAATATACTAACTCCGCACAAGCAGGTTTAGCATTGGGTCAAGACAAGTGCACCATCGACGTGCAGTACGCTTTAGTACACAATGCCACCGTGCCCCCATGTTGGCAATGAGGTGAGGGTGAAGTGTTTTTCCCAAGGACACAACGTGGTTGCCTGACAAAGTAAGACATAAGGATATAACAATTGAACTCACTATGGAAATAAACTTGTGCTCAAGTCAGATAGTGAATGTAGGTGAGCAAGAGATGAAAAATAAAAATATTAATAATAACTGCTCAGCAACTACGAAACATGTGAAACAACCACCCCAAAAGAGCGTAATTATACACTTTATATGTCTCTTTTCATGAGTTTCCCCTACAGTTAATGAAAAAAGAGGGGGCGTGGTGGCTCAGTTGGTGCAGGCTTCAAGCTGAGAAGTCCTCGGTTCGAATCCCACCTGCGGCAACCGCGTTGTATCCTTGGGCAAGACACTTCACCCCCATTGCCCACATGGGGGCACGGTGACGCTGTGTACTAAGGCATTCTGCATGTCGATGGTGCACCTGTCTTCAGCCACTGCTAACCCTGCTTGTTTGGAGTTGGTATGTTGGAGAGCTGACAGTTGCTCGGTGGTTCTCTCCGGGTACTCCGGCTTCCTCCACCCGAAAAACTGTCATGGTTAGCCATTGTGCAGAAATATGTGACCTTAAACGCCAATAAATAAATAAATAAATAATGAAAAAAGAAGTTTTCATACCCATGATCACCGTAACACTCCCTAGAAAAAGCATAGTAGGCCTACTCTGGGGATCCAAATAAACATACGGGTACTCTTATTAAATTTTGAGAAAAAATTCCCCCTGTACTCTTCTTATTTGGGTCTCTTTATTGTATTTTATTTCATTTCAAATGATTGATATTTATATAATAATCACTTCGGTGTAATTTTAAATAATTAATGACAGTCAAACAAAGGCTTTGGCATATTCTTTTGGTTCTTACAGGAGTAAACAAAGAATATTTTGGAAAATCAATCCATTTTTTCACCCCTGTACTATTATTTACTTTTGAGGAAATTTCCACCCTGTACTATTATTAGGACCCGTATGTTTATTTGGACCTTAAGAGTAATGCAAGCACTACAGTGGAAATCAAGGCAATATTCCTATGCTGTTGGGGCTTCTTAATTTTTTAACGTTTCCTTTTTATAATGTTTATTTGTTGGGCAACAACCTCTTCCTTTAAAACCACTTCTACTGTATACCCACCTACATGTACATCCACACATAGTATATTTCAAACTGAGAAAAAATGCCAAGTACAGTAAGTGGGTTGTAACAAAAACACCCGTCACTGTGGAGGTGACATAAAGTGTAGAGGATTAAAACCCACGGTGGATCCACTCGACTTAATTACTGACCACTGCGACGTCAAGTGTTGGGGATTAACAAGAATTAATTAGCAGTGCAACCGGTATGCAATCGCAAGTACTGTGACGAGTGACTCCACCGCAATGGCCAGTGATTGAGATTACAGAACACAGAAAATATCAATACATTAGTCCCTCGAAACCAGTACTTGAGACAATTTCAGGGTGAAACATAAAAGTAAAAACCATTCGTTTTTAGTGTTGATTTGAATGCAAACAACACATAATTCTATCGCGGAGAATGGAGATTTTTTGTCTTTTGTGGTGAATAGACTAATAATATTATCCGTTCAAACTTCGCAACTGGGTCAAATGAACCAACAGTTAAACTCGCCCCATAAAAAAGAGAAATTCCTGAAATATTCATTATTTTTTAATGCAAGAGAAAAATGTTTTCCTTTCAAATAAATAAAGTTTGTTGATCGAATAATAGTTGGCACGTTGTGATGAAGCAAAACTCTGACAACTCACCTATGGGTTCCCGCTCAAAGATGACCATGTGCGACTGGCCTAGACGCACTACACAATTCTCCATTTTATCACTGGCAACTTTTACTGAATATTATTCCATTGTGTGAATGCATATGGAACAAAACCAACGGCCACAACGCTGAAAATGTATACTGTTGTGGGGTTGTTTGGTGAGGAAGCACAATTTTCGAAAAATTCATATTTGTGTGTGCGAAGACGACATGATCCATCCCATGCAGCTAAAGTCAGCTGAAGTTCCTTTCATCAAAACTGCCCCCCTTTTTTCCCCTCGATTGCTTTGTCCATCATACTAGCGGTGTAACTGTGTTAAATGAATGTCCACGCCCCATAACTCAGATAACTGTCCACATCCTATGAAAGGATGAATGAATGAATGAATGAATCAATCAGTCAATCAATGAATCAATATCAATCAATCAATCCAAACAATCCAAACAATTCAGGACCCAGATTTTTTCTTTGTCGGCTTATGGGGTGAAAAATTCAATTTTTTGGCCATCAAAATGTCATTTTTTAGCATTTTTAGCATCATGCTTCAAATTTGCAAGTTTCCAGTGACCTACTGTTTTAGCTTTTGGCCGCACAATTCTGGAAGTAATATCTTTATTACGTCTGATTGCTTTTAATAAAGTTGTCACTTCATGGACACCAACATTACAACCATTGGTCATTTGCGACCCCTTCTAAAAAATGGTTACAAAGTTACAAAAGTTATTAAAGTTAGAAACAGGCTCATGAGTTTCAGCTAGTATTCAAATACGACGAGGAGGGGGGGGGGGTGCTTACCCAAGAATCCTGGACTGTTGGGGCAAGCACGCAGCCCCCAAAGTTTCGAGTACCTCTCCCTGCCCCGCCCGGCCCCGCTTCTGTTGTATTCAGAATTACTTACATGTACTCACTTGACAGGAGAAAAAAAAAAGTACACAAAAGGATGCAAAGGTGAATTTTTGAAGTCATGCATAAAGTTTTCTTGTTAGTCTTTCTCCCTAATTTGACTCCAACCATAAACATTTTAAGCAATGCACAGCTAAGTTGGTGGGGTTTTGCTTTCGTATCCAAGTTGGTGAGGTTTTGCTTTCGTAGTATTCCAGGATGGGGATGGGTATCAGGGGAAAACGTGGCCTGAAAGACCTATTTTAATTTTTGGGGTTTCAAGACACGCGTGGGTGGACAAAACCAAAAAATTAAAATAAGAAATTTCGGGGCATGTTTGATCTAGGATTATGATGTGTGGTGGTCTGGCTTGTCGATCGGCATGTCAGGGAGTGCGGTGGCTCAGTGGTAGACTGTTGGACTTCTATGCTAGAGGTCCCGAGTTCGATCCCCTGAGCTGACAGGTGCTCGTCGATGCTTGGTGGTTCTCTCCGGGTACTCCGGCTTCCTCCACCTGTAAAACTGTCACGGTCACGATTAGCCATTGTGCATACATATGTGACCTTAAACACCATTAAATAAATAAATAAATAAATAAATTGGCTTGTCATTATTGAAAAATAAAAAAAATATTTTCTGTTGATTTTATTTACATATGGTTATAATTATGATTGCTGAATTAATAAAAAGTTATTGAAATTGTTGATTTGTCTCTTATTTTTTCGCAAGCTTGTCATGTGCCGAAGTGTTAAAACAGATGTTGGTTTGACGAACAACTTCTGTGCTTTTTCGTGCCACTCAAATGTTATTTCACATCTTGTTTTGTGCACAATGGTAGTTTAATCTACTATATTTAATTAATCACTTCAATCCCGACTACTTTAATATAATAGTAGTAGTAGAATATTTTATTTAAGTGTCACATTTCAATACTCATACATAATATACATATAGTGTTTACGAAATATTTTTATGAAATCCAGCTTATGAAGGCTTATGAGACACATTTCATCAGCGGTAGGTCATTTTTACACCCAAAAAACTAAGAAAACCCAAACCCGAAAAACCAAAACACATGCACGCACACCAACACACACACTTGCGCACACTGGTCTAGTGGTTTAAGCGCTGAACACCTGATTGCCAGGCGGTGTTGCCGAGGGTTTGAATCCCGGCGAGGGATCAGAAACCAACATTAAAAATTCCTCTAAAACATGATTGTGTCATTTGAAACACACACATGCAAACACACACACACACACAGTAATATGTAGACATACGCCCACATGCACTTGCAAATACTTTCGTGTACTAATTTTTCTTTCACTTTTTCTTACCCCCCCCCCCCATCACACATACCTGTCTCTCTCCATCTCTTTCCCACTGGAGTGTACTCTCTCTTAGAATGGCACATTTGCAGATATTTTAATTCGGTATCTCCCTTACATTCACCCACATATTTTTACAAACACACAGGCTTAGCTATTTCAATTGGTAATACAAAAAACACCTATGTAGAGGAACGTTGAAAAATCTGCAAGTGCAAAGAGTATAAAAGTATGTACAAACCCCTACAGAATTGGATGACGGATATTTGTTTCGGTATGCAAATATCTCCCGTACACCCCCCCCCCCCCCCCCCCCACCACCACCATTAAATAATCATTAGTTCCAGTCACGAGTGAGATACTTTTTGGTATCCATTCAAAAACACTATATTTTCTTTTTACTATATCCTTTTTATAAGAATCTTTAATTGCGTAGCCCGACAAGAGTAAGACGGGAAAGGGGATGGGCTGGTCGAGCTGACTCAATGTCATAAACTGGTATCACTTCGATCATTAGCCGTGCTCCGTGGGTGCTTTCGTGATGCAGGTGGCTTTTTCGCCCCAACTTCCGGCCCAAGAAAAGCAAGGTTCATCACGTGTTGGCCTACAGCTGTAAACAAAATGTGAAATTGGGAAGTTATGGGAACTTCGCGAATATTAGTTGTTTTTCTCAAGTCTGGTTTATTTATTTCCTCGATCAAATCGATCGCACAAACACAACAGTTTAGTTTCGAAAGTGACGAAGACTTTGTACATAACCAAATGGAACTGACTGTTCTATTCCCAGTTTACAAGTTCAAACCACAGCAGTAGTCGCCGTCTGCCTCGTCCAAATTCCAATTTAAATTTAAAATAAATTATCTACTACCAGTAACAAACGCAGTTGTCTTGCCAGTTGACGTCCCAAGACAGTATTCATTAATCAGTAAAAAAAAACTGACATGCAAAAGCAATTAAGCTAATCCTTAACTCTTGTGACCACCGTGGTCACAGTGTTTTGAAAACTGTCTTCCATTGATCAAACACTGTGATCCACTGGAACTCCACGGTCGAGAACACACCGTGGCAGCATTTTTGTTACAATCCCTGTTGAACGTACTGTATGTGGCAATTGAAAATGCCTTAAAACATGCCTGGTTGGCTTCACACCAAGTTCACCAACATTTTACAGAATGGGGCTCATGGGCAAGGGTGGCACAACAGGAGATGGTCGACCCTAGTAAAACCGGCTTTTATCCCACCTACCTACCTACCTACCTCACCAACCTGCTTCCTTGAGTGTCCCAAACAAATTTTTTTTTACTCTGAAAATTTGGGGGCCGGGTGGGACTTCGAAAAGTTTGGACCAAAATCCGGAAATGAGTTTTTTTGTTTTTTATGCATTTTAGTCAATTTTAAGACAAAAAACACATTTTTTTTTTACACTGAAAATTTGGGGGTTAGGTGGGACTTAGACCAAAATCCGGAAATTAGTTCTTTGTTTTTTATGCATTTTGGTCCATTTTAAGAAGAAGAGAAAAAAAATTTTAGTCTGAAAATCTTTTGTTTGGGACTTCGAAAATTTCCGAACAAAAATAAAAAAATCAGTTTTTTATGTTTTAATCTCAATTTTGAGACGTACAAGTGCAGGGACTGAAAATAGAAGGAAAATCCTGTGTATTGTGTGGGCACAATAGCTTCGTCTAGTTGGTATATGCTTTTCTTAGGAGGGGCGTATGCAGCTTATTCAAGTGAAGTCCCTGGTTTGATATTTAGACTACCATGTAAGTGAGCACCTTAAGGCCCCCTCTGGCCTCTTGTTTAAGTAAACCATCCAAATAATTACTAAATAAAAATATGTCACTGCCCGGAGGTCAGTATATGCAGCCAATGGTCACTTTATTTGTATTTTTAAGAGTTAGTTCAATAAAAATTGATTCACTGATGTTTTCAACAGATATTGATATATTTTCAAGCACCCTGTGTTGAACTGAGTTGTTTACATACAGTGCTACCCCACCCCCATTCTTGTGTGACCTTGAACGAAAATAAGAAGAGTAATCATCAATAGGAAATTGATCACAGTCATCACCTTCAGCCCAAGTTTCAGAGACTGCAGTTACTCCAAATTTGAATTCCGTGGACTTTAGAAAATCCTTAAGCTTGTAAAAATTTACTGCCAAACTACAGCTATTAACCCTTTACCTAACATGAAAAGCAGACGACACTTGCAAAAAAAATTCTTGAATAACTGTCTTTTTCATTTTTTGTCTCAAAAACATAGGTTATGACCCCTCATTGGAACGAGCTCGACGAGCTCGTTCCAATGAGGGGTCATAACCTATGTTTTTGAGACAAAAAATGAAAAAATAATTAAAATTAATAGGTGATTTTTGAGAATAGCGCTGGCCGGTTTTGGCCGTTACGTTGGGTAAAGGGTTAAGGTGGATAATGGAAAAACCTGATAAATCTCATGAGTGAGAATATTTTAATTTGAACTGATCTTCAGTAAAGTATTTACTATTTATATTAAGGTGGTTGTAAAAGTTATTGTCTGGATCGATATCATCTCCCATGAAATAACCTTTATTTATGGAGTACTTGAAAGGTTCAAAATTTAAATCTGAACAGGTTTTGTAGAGATCAATTACAGTTAAAACAAGAAGTCCTGTCACAAACTGTGCACTTATCTAGACTTAATTGCGTGAAGGAATTGTGCGCAATTGTCATATCGAATGGCATCCAAAGCATGGCAGGTCCTCCTGGTTACTCATAGCAAACACAGGCAATGTCTCTGCCAATCGACCTCAGGGTTATCCGGAAGTCCATTGGCTGAAAAAGTTTAGAGATGAGACGATTAATCGGTGTAACATCAGCACTCGACCGATAAGCACCCATTGGTTCACCATTGGCACTCGATGGTTCAACATTGGCCCTCGCCAATTGTCTGAAACTCAGTGAAAGTGTTATGGATGATCTGTAATGAACTTTCTTCCCCTTCGTGGGACAACCAGTGGCAAGCGATCGGTATGTCACTCATCTGTTACTGATATCTGGTAAGTGATGGTTCGTGAAAGAAAAGGCAGAATATTATTTTAAAGATTTTGATTATGTAACTGTGTACCGAGTTGTTTTTTATCCATCATGTGAATACGGACACTCTTCACTGCCCAAACTGTACTGCATTCTGCAAAATGTTGCAATATTTCTTTCAACCGCACTCATCGTCTTATTAAATATATAATGGCATTCTTTATTTCCATATTGGAAAGATAATTCCTCCATATTAGTAATCTGTGTTAACTGTGAGAGGTTTGGGTGCAATAAGTTTAATATCGGGCCATTCGGGGTGGGATTTATCAACTCGAAGCCACTGAATTTTTCTCATGTTGAAATGTGTGGAGCACCTGATAAAAATAGATAATGCAGTGCAACGTCATGACTCGTGTGACACAATCCCATATATGGGTTTACCGAAAAGAAACTCCCACTTTAAAACGTGTGGTTCCAACAACGGCTTTTGATTTTCACAAAACATTTTCTTCCAAATGTTATATATAAGTAAGTCAGTAGAACTGTAACAGGATGTCCCAGTTGAAAATGGAACCAGGTCAAAGTACAATTGACACAGACATTCCAACAAGATTATCAAGACCAGCAGAACACTCTAATATCATGTAACCTGGATCATAATAAATAGTTGTAGTCAAATGATGAAGACATGTTTCCCTCTCTACATAAAAATCCTTCTTTAAAATATAACACCAAATAACTGATAGTCGACTTCAAAGCCTGTGTAGGTGGCGATTCGTCAAAGACCCGACTTTGAAATGAATTGTTGCCAGTGTTGATGTAAACCGCATCAAAAGTTCAGAACACAATTTACCGTGATGATGCATGTGATCAGCTCTTGACTCAGTTGTTAGATGTTTGTTTTAAATCAAAAATATACTGCACTGATGGTGCTTCATTGACATAAAATTAACCCTTTGATGTTTGTTATTTAACTTATTTAAGTGAGTATTAAAAGTGTGTTATCTTCCGGGTTGATGGGGATTAATGGCACGTAAATTAAATTCGGATTACTGTAAATCGGCCAGCTTCTGCAGTAGACTTGAATAATAAATAAACCATCTGACATCGGCATTCAGTATCGGACGATTGTTGTCTAAAATAATCGGCTGATGGGGCATTTTACTAATCGGCTCATCTCTGGAAACATTGCTTGTGCACAGGCCATATATACAGATTTTGATAGCCTTAAGTTATCATGGTTATAACGCATAGATTAACTTGCAGATCGACGTGCTGTTTGTTCGCATTTCATGACAGGACTTCCAGTTTTAACTGTTTTTGCTGGTTATCAACTATTTCTAACATTCAGATTAGTGAATTGCAGGTCGTCATTTATACACTTTTCACAAAACCATACATCCTTTTGTTGTAAAAGGTGTGCCAATTCATTAATTGATAAATTCACACATCTTCTATGGACCCAACAGCTACAGGTATCACAAAAAATTGAATTTGATCCAGAACCTTTATCACACATACTATTTGTAAGGAACCATTATTTGTATCGATACAAGTCTTCGACTTTGTGAATCTGAACGGGGGCAGATTCAGTATTTAATGTAATGTAAATTTTGCAGTTCCTTGTCCAAGTACTAAGAATTCTCTTGTTATATCTCAGGGTCTGAGCTAAATAAATAAGGAAATTGCATGCTAGTGAAGAGTGGGGGATCTCAGGGCTGAGGGCACCATACTTGTACTGATGGCAGGAAGTCAAAATAAAAATTATTTTCAAATTTAGGGGTGAGAGGTGCAAGTGGGATTTGGGGGGGGGTGGGGGTGGGGGGGGGGGGGGAGTAGGTGCTGGCTCCCTAGAAATATCCTGACTCCTCCACTGGATCCCACTAACCTGATTTTCAATTTTTGCCAGGTTTATTGACAAATGTTTTTGAAGTATTAAATTAAATTCTCTTTTCAGTATTTCTTTCTTTAGAAATTTTACTTCTCCCTGCTGACATCCTGGTGAACCAGTTCCATGCTTGTGAAAAGTGGAGAAATGGTGGGACCCAGGAATGGGGGCACTGTACTTGTACTGATGGCGAGAAATAAAAAAAAATCTGAAATTTGTGGGTGGGAGGAGCAAGTAGGATTGTGGGGGGTGGGGGTGGGGCTCCTTAGAAATCTGGCTCATCCACTGGATCCCACTAACTTGATTATCAGAGTATGAAAGGTCTGTTAAATTTTGTAATATTAAATTAAATTCTCTTCTCAGCATTTCTTTCTTTAGAAATTTCACTTCTCCCTGAAGAGCTCGTGCTTGTTCCTATTTTTCTAAGAGAGAGAAGTCATATCTCTATAAAATTCACTCCTAGGTGGGTCCCTGGTAGAAATAAATATATCTGACATTAAAAATGTGGATCAAGTGGAAAGTTCCAGTTCTGCAAAGCAAACCGTGTTTGATATGCTGATGAACATTTTACAATGCTTCACCCTTGGTGTTGATGAAGAAAGTGTGACTAATTGAGGCTCTTTTTTTTCATAAATTTTTCAATGACAAAATGGCAAAATTTATTTTATATCGATTTCCACTGTAGTTAGCAATTAGGATATAATACATATTTTTATCAATGGCTGGGCACGGTTGTCAAAGCGACTGGAGATTGTGTTTGGCAATTCCCTGGCAAGTCAGTAGCAGCACAGTGGTGCAACATATTTTGGTGCTCATGTGAAATTAGTCAAGTTTGTGAGCCAGCACATTTATTGTGCACCAGCACTATTATTCTTTTTGGTGTAAATTGTTACCCAGCACTCTTATTCGGCCAGCACTTTTATTTGGCACCTGAGATTAATGTTGTACAAAAAGACACAAAGCTACCAGCCCTGGTAAAAAAATATCCACAGCAAAAATACTGCCGAGGATGGCTTCTTCAGAATGCCTTATGGTGGCAGAAATTGCTCAACTTACAGGTCACACAAGGAATCAAATCATGTGGTTTGTACTATGCTGTGCTAATCTTACAATTTACAGTACAAGTTGCAGCATAACCACTAGAAACTATGTGTTCTGCTTCTTCTATGCTTCTTCTATGTTGATAACACCAGAATCTAACATCAGTTTCTGGAAAAGCTTTCCAGAAAATGATGTCAGATTCTTGAGTTACCAACTTAGAAGCAGTGAGATTCTTACATGTAGTTTGTGGTTATGCTGAATCTTATTTTCACTCATACTATACATATTGAGCAAGTCGCCTGCTTACTTTCAAGATTTTTTCTCAACATTCACATGGTTCATGATAGTGGCATGATCTAATTGAGTGAAAGATTCTGCACATTGATTGTGATAAATACCTGCCCCCTGATAATTTTTACACAATCAAACAGACTTCGCTTTACAGCAATTGCCGTAGAAGCATCAGTTTTCCACAGCAATTTTTTTTGCTGAGGAAACAAGGATTAATTACCAGGACTGAAGCCACAATAAGTTGTTTTATATGACTTTATAGTAGATGGCGCTAAGGCAAACTGAATGTAGACAGGCCGGCTGAAACAATGAGGTGCGAGTCTCCTGAAATCTGCAATCGGTAAACGAGAAAGGGAATCGACTAACGCATTTGACTTTCCGGGAACATGTTTAGCTTTGAACAAAATGTCGTTCTGTAAACAAACTAAAACCATTTGTTGTAACAGATGGAGAAGCGGAACATTTTTTGAAGAGTGGGAATTGATACACTGTCCGACATATTATCACAAAAGAAGAGCCCACGCTGATTACGTAAGGATGATGAAAATAAATGTAATGACAAAACAATGGGATATAAGTCTAATATTGCGATACTAGTGTCCTTGTCCGATGAAGCCCAAGCTCCATAGAACCACTGACACCCAAAAACTCCCCCCAAATCCAAGGAAGCTGCTGAATCTGTGTGGAAAACCAATGCATCGCTAGACAACCATTGATGTTTGAGAAAAAGAGATTTACCGTTAAAACTGGGCAAGAAAATTGGCCACAACTGAAGAGCCAATTTCACCTGTTATTTATTCGTCTCCTGTAATGAGCGTTGGAAAGACCAATTGTAAGATTAGTAAGAAGATGAAGGAATACTCTGCCAGGTAAAACAACCGAACAAGCAAAATTCAGAAGCCCAATTAAAGACTGTAACTCCTTCAAAGAAGCCTTTTCCTGATGCAATAAAGAATCAATCATGTCTTTACACTTTAACAGTTTGTCATGAGGAAAGCAAGCAGACATGTCCTTAGCGTTAAGGTCAATACCCAGGAAAGTTAAGCGTGTACTAGTAGGCACTGGCGAATTTGTTTCACTGGCCATTGGAACCCCAACTGTGTCACATGACTTCAAAAGCTAACTGAGGTAAAACTGGCAGGTGTCTTCCCGAGCAGCCATGAGGAAAAAATTATCCAAAACATGCAGTGTGGCGTGAACGAATACTTAGCAGCTGCAATCCAGTGTAGGGATGAACTGAAACTTTAAAAAATCTGACACGAAGAGGCACAACCCATCGGAAGACATTTATCACAATAAAACAAATTATCCCACTTAAAACCAAGAAAGGGGTGATCAAGAGAATTAACTGGAATTAGTCGAAAAGCCGACTGAATATCCGTTTTGGCCATAAAACAGCCACTACCGATCCAAGAAATAAGAACAATAGCATCTTCAATAGAATGATAATGATTTGTGGAAGCCTCTTTCGGTATACAGTGCATGGAGAGTGTATTATCACTAAATCACCCACAGAGTGGAGATTCCACTCAAGCAATAATTGCAAATTTGTTGCTGAGCATAACCAGTGCAAGCAAAGTTTCAGCCAATGGACCTCCGGGTTAAACCCGGAGGTCCATTGGCTGAAACATTGCTTGTGTTTTTTGTCGATATGTACAAAATTTGAAAGTTATAGCTTGGGTGATAACTCCACTCTGCAGGTGATTTAGTTACAATCCACTCTCCACGTACTGTACTACATCATACACAGTTTCTTCCTGAGGAAAGGAAAGATGGTGGATCATATGATATTCGTCTGGGGATTTCTTAGGACCCACACCAATGGGCGATACTACTAAATTCAGATAAGTTGATACACAGAAAGGACCCTCCAAGCGACCCGCCAAGACTTCTTTGGAAAATTTCTTCTGTACAATATCTGGAAAATCAAAAGCAGACTGAAAGTTTTTTGAATCCTTACATTGAACCACTTGAATGTTCAGACGAAACCCTGTTTGGAAACCATCAACTAAAGAAGCAGCAGATTCTGGGTCATAACCCAATAATAATTCACTGAGTACCTCTATTTTGATTGGGGTTACTACTGATTGACTTGGAAGGATGGCTGCTGGCAGGCCTGGCATTCTGAAAAATGCAGGAGGGCAAAAAATCGCTCTCCTCAATCAGCTTAGGAGAGCAATTAGCTTTACACAGCATTTTGAGTATCCAGTTAAACGAACTCATTGAAACTGAAACCAATAGACTACATCAGTGATTTTATTAACTTTACTAAGGTAAAGCGAAATCTCTTGGACATCTAGATGTCTCACTCAACAACCGAACACACACTTGACAAGACATGTGTGTGTACCCAGACCTGTTGTCCAAGAAAGTCATATGCCTACCACTACCACCTTCAACCCCCCAAGGGGGTTGAAGGTGGTAGTGGTAGGCATATGACTTTCTTGGACAACAGGTCTGCTTGAATCTACAGTCACATCCTGGTGCAAGTGCTTCAAGTGACAGGATAGCAGTAATGGTAGTATATTATAGTGTCAATATTCCTTGAATAATTATCCCTCAAACTGTGATGTCAGTTGTTGAACTTGAAACTGACAGAAAACAAATATTGCTGTGACCCATTTTGCTTCAAATGATTGCAACTGTGTTTGGGTATGGTTGCAGCCATTACCTTTTACCACTAAACCACTTTCAAAATGAAATTACGTGATGTTATGTGTCTTCGAAGTTAAATTACATTTTTGCTTTACAACAAAAATTTAATGTGAGCATAATACATGTAATCTCAATCATCCCAGACCAAAATATTTAGGAGGGCAATTTTTTGCTCTCCTTAATTCTTTCAGGAGGGCAGTAAGGAGAGCTAAAAAATCGCTCTCCTGAAATTGCCAAGCCTGTGCTAGAGCCCTCACGAAAGGACTGCTGAGTCTGCTCAACCGAGTTATTGACCTTTGGAAACTGAATTACGGCTTGAAGAACTGTACCGGTCAGGGCATTTGGAAGCACTGTGATACTTATTGCAGTGGAAGCACTGATGAGGAAAACTTCATTTACCAACACACCCAAAGCCATCATGGAAACGGAAACAAAATCCCTTAGGAATAGACTGGCTGACTGGGCGAGCACGAACTGAAGATGTTTTGTTTGCAAAATTTGGATGGGAGGAACCTGTGGAAGACCTCACACTGGTCATGGCCTTCAAAATCAATTCCCAGTGAATGGAGTCGCATGCTAAAGCTGGATTTAACTGCTTCAATAAACGAAAGTGATGATCATAGAATGCCCAATCATAGCCAATTTTGTTTAAATTGCGAACCGTAGACTGATATTGCAGGGTGGACTGAATTTGATCCGGAAATTTTTCGACATAAAGGAAAGCCATAATCCATTATGAAATAGAAGATATCACTTTGGGTTTTTTGGCAACCCAGATTAAGGAAGGGCCCTCGCCCGAATCCCGTATTGACATAGTGTATGACCCCTTGCTATTCTGCTATGGTAAAAAGAGATACAAAATTGATATGTTCATTAGCCCAAATCTGACCTTTCAATTTTTGTGAAACATGAAATGTGAGAGGAAGAGCCGAAGAAATAAAATGTTCACCTATAAAACTAGATGGTGGTTGATGGAGCAAAAAGATTCAAAGCTGTGGTGGTAGAAGAGGATGGAATGACACCGGAAGTCGGGTTTTCTGAGTTCGACAGAACTTAAAGCTGTTCCACCCTCATCTGAAATGGCTTTCTCCCTTGCAGGCTCATCATTCAAAGCAAGAAACTGTGAAGGCAAATTGACTGTCGAGGATGGCCCAGATCGCTGCTGATGTGAAGGACAATGGGGAATCATCCAAAGAAGTAAGAAGAAACCTGGTAAATGGGTCATGTTGCAGAGCCTGAGGTTAAATTAATCCCTGAAATGTCACTGAACAAAATGGAATTGGGCATGTTAAAATGTGCATTCTGAGTTATAATTGGAATATCAATATTTGTCTGAATCTGGAAGGTTGTCGATTGTCTGTCAAAAATGGAAACAGATTCATGAGGTGACCCTGATGTCACAGTGCTAGCTGTGCTAAAATGAAAACAGAGCTCGCCGGTCCTGATAAAAATACACCAAGATACTGCATAAGCACACAACACATAAATCATTAAAGATAACATGTATCATGTATCAAGTGAATAGTAGGGTGCATACATACAATGGTGGATCTCAACCGATCCACAGCCACAGCCCCAAAATGGGGCCATGGTGCAAAGTGCATACTAAATTATGGAAGATCACGACCGATCCATAACACAAACTTGGAAGACTACTAAAACGTCTGGCAAGCAAAAAATATGGTGGAACACGCTGTTACCACAAAAATGACATAGTAGACCTCAAGCGGTACATGTACTCCAAAAACGTTCACCACCCTGATGGCCCTTCTATCCCATGGTCACAAACCAGTTTATTGAAAATGCCACACACCCGGTAAAACAGCAAAGGCAACAATGAATCTTAATGTGGCATCAACACAAAAGGACAAAGTTAACAGCATACTAAAGTAAAGGTCAAGTGGGCAGAAATTGAAAATTTTGATTTTGAAATTCCATAGCCAGGTCAGTTTAACTTGGAAAAAACCCTGAGGTGAAAGAGCATCAGACGTGGTGAAAAAACTTGCGCAAAAAGCTACATCATGCAAACGGTGAAAAAATAAAAATAAAATAAAATGAACGTTATCAAGGACAGGCGAGTCAGGCACGCAACCCACAAGCATATAAACACCAAGAAATGATAACGCTTAAAGCAATATAATTTAAGTAATGGACAATGCTACCACGAATGCTGCAGAATTATTTTTAGCTCAACTTTGACGAAGTCAAATTTGAGCTATTGTCATGGCCCGTCGTCCGTCTGTCCGTCCGTCCGTCCGTCCGTCTGGCCGTCTGTCCGTACGTCAACAATTGGCTATGGCTCGGGCTAGAGGTCGTATTTATGAACCGATCTTTACGAAACTTCTTGTGTACCTTTGTTATGACCCTGGGACGGGAACGAGTGTTTTTAGGTGTGGTCCGAAATTCAAGATGGCTGCCAGTGGCCATTTTGTACCGATGATGCAAGAATCAGTTTTTTGTACAGAACTTCTATATGAAAGTTCTGATTTGAATAAAGTTTTGTATAAATGTTTAGTACCATGGGATACATCACATATAATACGGGTTTTTTTCTCGTGCGTAAATTATGCAAATTAGACTGACTTTGATTTATTTAGTGTTACTTTCAGAGCTGTAAGTGCCAAGCTGCTATGGCTCGGGCTAGAGGCCGTATTTATGAACCGATCTTTACGAAACTTCTTGGGTACCTTTGTTATGACCGTGGGACGAGAACGAGTGTTTTTGAGTGCGGTCCGAAATTCAAGATGGCTGCCAGCCGCCATTTTGTACCGACGATGCAGAAATCTGTTTTTTGTACAGAACTTCCATATGAAAGCTCTGATTTGAATAATTTTTTGTATGAATGTTTAGTACCATGGGATACATCACATATAATACGGGTTTTTTTCTCGTACGTAAATTGTGCAAATTAGACTAATTTTGATGTTTTTTGGGGTTACTTTCAGCACTGTAAGTGCAAATGCCAATACGGCTCGGGCTAGAGGCCGTATTTATGAACCGATCTTTACGAAACTTCTTGGGTACCTTTGGTATCACCGTGGGACGAGAACGAGTGTTTTTGGGTCCGGTCCGAAATTCAAGATGGCCGATGGCAGCCATTTTGTACAAAATTAGGTGCAATCAGATTTTTGCACAGAACTTCCATATGAAAGCCCTGATTTGAATAATTATTTTGTGTGAATGTTTAGTACCATGGGATGCATCACATATAATACGGGTTTTTTTCTCGTGCAGAAATTATGCAAATTAGATGAACTTTGATTTTTTCAGTGCGACTTACACACAGTAAGTACACATGTCAATACGGCTCAGACTAGAGTCTGTATTTATGAACTGATCTTCACGAAATGTCTTGGGTACCTTTGTTATCACCTTGGGACGAGAACGAGTGTTTCTGGGTGCGGTCTAAAATTCAAGATGGCTGCCAGTGGCCATTTTGTACCGAAATTAGGTCTAATCAGTTTTTTGTACACATCTTCTATACAGCTCAGACTAGAGGCCATATTTATGAACCAATCTTTACGAAACTTCTTGGGTACCTTTGTTATCACTGTGGGATGAGAGCGAGTGTTTTTGGGTGTGGTCCGAAATTCAAGATGGCCACCAGCAGCCATTTTGTACCAAAATTAAATCAGTCTTTTGTATAGAACGTCTGTATGAAAGTTCTGATTTGAATAAATTTTTGTATGAATGTTTAGTAACATGGAATACATCACATATTGTAAGGGTTTTTTTTTCGTGCCGAAATTATGCAAATTAGATGAACTTTGATTTATTCAGTGCTCTTTACACAATGTAAGCACACATGTCAATACGGCTCAGGGTAGAGGCTGTATTTATGAACCGATCTTCACAAAACTTCTTGGGTACCTTTGTTATCTCCTTGGGATGAGAATGAGTGTTTCTGGGTACGGTCCAAAATTCAAGATGGCTGCCAGTGGCCATTTTGTACCGAAATTAGGTCCAATCAGTTTTTTGTCACAAGTTCTATACAGCTCGTATTTATGAACTGATCTTCACAAAACTTCTTGAGTACTTTTGTTTTCACCTTGGGACAGGAACGAGTGTGTTTTGGGGTGCCTTTGTTATCACTGTGCTATGAGAACAAATATTTTGGGGTTCAGTCAGACCCATTCTGGGACTCAAAGATTTTTTCTAGTTCAGCATCTGACTGTCACCAACCTTTACAATACTTTACCTATACATTTGTTACAGGCAACGGTCAGTATTCATGTACAGACCGTTACAATACTTTATATTTACCTTTGTTATCAGGTCATTACCTAGATATTTGTCATTGCTGTGTCACATACTATACATGTACATGTCTTTGTCTTGACAAGTTGATCTACAGTGTCATTGACACTTTCATTTCATCCCCTCTGGTGTAAAATGAACCCCATCGCACAGGTGTTTCAGTGAGTACAACCAGGTGTGCAACCAAAATTTGATATTATTAAAGGAGGATGGTAAAACTTCTTCCAAATATTTATTGGTCTCAACAACATCTGTACAATAACATTCAACTGATAAATATGGACCACTACGCGGTTGACGGACGACAGTATGTGGAAAGAGCAGGCAAACATAAATTTTGCGAACACTCTCCTGATTCAAAATAGTAGTCGTCAGATCATCTATATTGCTACCTAAACTGATGGGTGACAAGTGCCTACTTCGTAACCTTCGATCTGTAAAATCACTAATTGGGGTTTAAAGGTATCAACATAGTGAAAGGCAAACTCACCAAAATTTGTAATTGTGACCCCCAGTTTTCCAACAACAGGGCATACGACCTTGCGGTCTTCATGAAACTTCAAATCCATTTCCGGTGCAAGGTCGTCATCATGACGCGCTTCGCGATTTAAGAATCGGGCAAGATGACTGCAAAAGAATGCTCTAAAAAGAGAACTCAGATTGTTTGACCGTCTGACATATTGGAATTCGGAGACGGGGTATAAAACTAGAATACCGACTTGGAAGATCCACCATAAAATCACAGACCGGCAGGATTTTTAACACTTGTCACCTCAACATTTTGTCAGTGAATGAATCACAAAAGATGATCATGTGACCAGAATTTCCTGCAAAATCTCATTGGCCTTGACAGCAGCGTGCAAATGGAACTATCCTTTCTAAAACATGATTGAACATTGGGAATCAGTGAAGCAAATAGAGCTCCACTGATCCCATGTTGATTTGGAATAAACATTATATAACCCATTAACCCCCATTTGCAATTGAGTGAACCAGAAAAATTTATTGCTGCATAAAGTCAACCATCATTCTTCTGGTTTTGTTTGTAATTTCTGCATCGCAGGTGGATTCCCTCCTCCCCTCCATCCAAGACATCTTTGAAAATAACCCGTCACAAAACAAAGCAATTACAATTCATTTGGAAAAATATACACTGAACATGTACTGCTTCTGTTCGTGCATTCATTATTCATGAGTGATTTATATTATGGACGTTTTTAGGGAATAATTGACAAGTGAGAGTGCATGATGTCAGATTTGTTGATCTTCAACAAAGTGAATTTTTGAAAATAAAAACAACACTGTTTTTGCTTCAGAATGGACTTTATTTTAATAAAATAAAATTACTTACCTCCTTTTGACATATCAAGAATGGCAACAATCTATTTCTTGAATGTTTGATGAAAAAGGAAATCTGCATTGTCCTCTGGGTAATGACAATACATTGCTACATGTACTATCCTAATTTTGCTTCAAATGCACCTGCTCATCACCGACTTTTAAAGTTTTTGAAACTGAGGGAGTAGGCTTGAACACATATAGGGCACCTTAGTTTTAAAAATGCAGAAAGGTGGGTGAGGGAGGGGGGGGGGGGGGGGCTCAATCATGAATATGTGCCAAGAGGCAAGACACGGATCAGCATGATATTAATATTGCCTTGTTAATAGCCCATAGCTAATTAATAAAAGGCAATTTGGTTGGAATTATTAATCTTTATTCATAACAAATCATCAAATAACACAATATACATGAAATATCAATATAATATGCACATACAAGTGTAAAAAAATAAATCAGGCCTCCGTGAAGAAAAATCAGCCTGGTCGACCACTTCATGAGGCCTATTGACCAGCCTGGTAGCAATTCTAAAATGCAAGCCCTGTATGATCCAACAAATCACAGATTCCAAGGAAACAGAAGAGCGTGTCACAATATTTTGTTGTCAAGAAGTTTGACAAATCTAATTTTATTGAAATGAAGCTGCTTGACCCAAAACTGTATGATAATTTGTTATTAGACCACTGTGTGGGTGGATATTAGATTTTTCCCTCTACTCACTAGCCCAGTAGAAATGTGAGGACTCAAGAGGCAAATCTGCAGTTATGGACCACCGGGTGACCCGGTGGTCCATAACTGCAGATTTGCTTCTGGAGTCCTCACTTTTTGATGATTGTCGAGTGTATCGTGATTCGTATTGAATCGTGGAGATTGTATCGTGATATGTGTCGTATTGTGAGTAGGGCTGTCACGATTAATCGATTGTCGATCGGTCACACCAAAATTGATTAGTATTTTTCGTTGTTGAAGAATCGGTAAATTTTACCCAGTTTTAGACGTTTAATAATTTAAAAAAAAAATTGACGAAAAAACCGTTTCAAAAGGTAAAAGGTCAAGAACATCGACGTTAAACCTCAAGAAGCCGTTAGAAGCATTTGTTTTTTACAAACATTCAAAGCTTTGATGTTCTGAACTTTTGAACCGTCAGTGTAATGATCAAGACCACTCGGCAGTTGCGAACTTAAGTTCGCAACTGACGACCGGTCTTGATTATTACACTGACGGTTCAAAAGTTCAGTACGTACGTACGTCCATACATTCATCCCAAATATGGTTTCCAGACAATAACTTTAGTTTGAACAAATGAAATGGGAATTTTATACGTTGTTGGTTTCTAACCATATAATAAAGGATGGGATTGATAGTGGGCTTGGTCCAATATTTTTTGGCAGAGTTATTACCCTTTTCCGACGTGTTAGACATGTTGATATTGGTTTCCGGATGTTATACATATATGTATCTGATTTTAATCAAACTTATTATTTCGTTACAATGTTTGTTGTTATTTCATTACAGTGTGATAACTAAGAAGATGATAAAAAAGAAATATTTGAAAGAAATATGTGGTGGCAGACATCACTTGTTTGAAGAAGAAAAACAAGCACTGAACAAATTAATCTACAGATTGTTGCAGGATTTACAGGTTAATTCTATTTTACTTACAAAGAGCATTTAACAATAAAAGTCAGCCTTCAAATTACGTCTTCAATCTGCATGCCAGATTTGACTGTTAATTGTATCAGTACAAATGTATCACTTTTTAGTCCCCTACTGGCATCGCCGGAGGGGACTATAGGCTTGCACTCTGTCCATCTGTCAGTCTGTCAGTCATCACACTTTAGTTTTCCAGACTTTTTTGGGGAAATAATTCAGCTGAATAATTTCATTTTTGGTAACCTACTATAGAACGATGACTTACAGATCAAGTTTGAGTTTCATGCTGATTGCATTATTCTTGTGTGAGTTACAGCCCTTGGAAATATGGAAAAGGGCCAAAATATCAGTTATCCAGACTTTTTTTTGGAAACGTTTCAACACAATGATTTCATTTTTGGTAAACTACTATAAAACGATGACTTACAGATCAAGTTTGAGTTTCATGCTGGTTGCATTATTCTTGTGTGAGTTACGGCCCTTGGAAATATGGAAAAACGCCAAAATATCAGTTTTCCAGACCATTTTTGGAAGCGCTTCAATGGAATGATTTTATTTTTGGTAAACTACTATAGAACAATGAGTTACAGATCAAGTTTGAGTTCCATGCTGATTGCGTTATTCTTGTGGGAGTTATGGCCCTTGGAAATATGGAAAAGCACCAAAATATCAGTTTTCCGGACTTTTTTTGGAAACGTTTCAATGGAATGATTTCATTTTTGGTAACCTACTATAGAACGATGACTTACAGATCAAGTTTCATTTGCACTCTGTCCATCTGTCAGTCTGTCAGTCACACTTTAGTTTTCCGGACTTTTTTGGAAATGCTTCAAACGAATGATTTCATTCTTGGTAACCTACTTTAGAATGATGACTTACAGATCAAGTTTGAATTTCATGCTGATTGCATTATTCTTGTGTGAGTTATGGCCCTTGGAAATATGGAAAAGTGCCAAAATATCAGTTTTTTCGGACTTTTTGGGAAACGCTTCAATGGAATTCATGCTGATCACATCTAGGTTATCACATTTGTATAATTATTAATGCTCATTGGTCCGGTAGGGGACATTGTATTGCTTCAGCGAGACGTGAGCTCTTGTCAATAATGATCTTCTTGTTGGAAGCTTTTGTCTGCGTAGGACACACATTAGTGCATTCAGGAAAATATTTTTTGACCATAATTAATTAGTGATGAACCTATTATCGGCATCGGCATCGGCCGATAATGGGGTAATCGGTGAATCATTGGCATCTGCAAAAAGGGCATCATTTCCCGCTAGGGGTGCGCCGATTGTTACAAGGTAAAAAGAAACGGTCGTATTTTTTTTACTCATGGCCATATCATCGAAAAAAGTGTTTACACCTGAAACGTCCGGGGAACGTGTCAACACTACTGATTCTAAAATTTTGTGCATTTTAATATTCTATGAATAATTTAAAGCTAAACCGCAATTTCAGTTTGTCACACAGTTATGTATGATTCTTATTACCTGGAAATCTCGGCCCAGTTTCTTAAGTTGTGACATCAGTCATCATTGTTTAAAATTTAGCCTTCCTATATTACTCCATTTTGGAAATCGCACAATTCTTATTAAAACAAATCGTGTCAGACTGTTGGTGCCGGTTTAATTTTTCATTTATTCATAAGTACTGTATTACGAAAAAAAATCTGGTGGGAGACAAGTGAAGTAAACTATACAAGGCAGCTTCTTTGAAAAAAAAACACCGTGCGCATTCCATGGAGGATTAGTGTCGTTTCGTTCACAGGCATTTCGTAGGGAACGCCACAACCCACCCGAAACGGGATCGGGACGATTCGGCCTTGAGACGTTTCGGCCCTGGGACGTTACGTTTTGGCTTGGGACGTTTCGGTCGCGAAGAAATTTGGTGGAGGGACAACGTAAATAAAATAGATTCAGCTGAAGAATGCTCTGACAATGTGTGTATACTGATTTTCTGCCTGAATTTTATTTCACTAATTCGAAAGAAGATGGGTTTATACAACATAAATAATATTAAATCTGAAAAAGTGTAATAATATGCGTTTATTCGTTGAAAACGCTGCACTGGAGCTTTTTCAATGAATAAACACGAAATTATTTGTGACCGATATATATATAAAAATTAGGGTTAGTCTTATCTAGCAATGCATTAAATTATATTAAATCTGACAGAATTGAAATAATTTTGCGTTGATTCATTGAAGCCTTTCAATGAATATTTACGCGACAAATTTAGACTTATCTAGCAATATATTAAATTAAACAAAATCTCGTAAAAAATGAAATAATTTTTCGTTTATTCGTGGAAAAAGCTGAATGGAGCTACTTCATTGAATAATTACGCAAAATTACTTGAGACAAATATAAATAACAATGGTACAGACTTATCTGGGCATTATCTGGCAATTTATTAAATTAAATGAAATCAGTAAAAAATCGAATAATTGTAGCTTATTTTAGTCACTGCCAAACAACGAGAAATTCATTTAAGAGAGTGTCGGGTGGTGGGGGGGGGGGGGGGTATGCTCCCATTTACCCCAAGCTTCCTTCAGTCGTTTTTCAAGTTTGACATATGATGGTTTGCTGTTTTTCAAAAAAAACTGAGTTGTGAAAACCAAACTCAAGAATCATCTATATGGGTGACAGCTGACAGCTTGTCATTGTGTTTAATTATGTACTGAGCTGTGAAAAAAAAACTCCAGAGGTGTAAATGTTGAATTATATTTGAAAATATTTATTGCGTCTTACGCAAATATTTATTTATTGGGGCCGAAATGACTTGGTAAAAGCTTAAAAAGTAAGACGATTCGGCCTCCCAACGTGGGACGTTTCGGCCTTTTATATAATTATGGGGCCGAAACGTCCCGGCCGAAACATCCCAGGCCGAAACGTCTCAACTCTCAAGGCTGAAACGTCACGAACCCCCGAAGGCCGAAACCAGCTGGGACAACCCGCCCTGGGATAACTCGCCCCAAGTTTTTCATGCGCCACAGTTATGAGCTATTTGACTGTGGTATTGGACTATGATTGGATTATAAGTAATAACAAATGAACTATTCAGCTGTTATTACTTATAATATGATCATTATTAATTAGCGGACAATAGATTTGTTTATTGGACTTAATTATGATGATATTAAAAGTAATATCAGGAATAATTCCGAATGAATTATTATTATCAGAAGTATCTGTGGTAATGGTCTCTGTGGGAGTCTCATTAATGGATGTTTCAGTGGCTTGACTGTTTGTTGTCTCGGACGTGTCCATGGCTTCATCTAAGTCAATGATTGTTGACAGCTTAAAAAGCACATTTATTGTCTTATTAGTTTTAGATAAAGGAAAAGTGATCAACGCTGTGATGAATCCATATCATGCTGAAACGACATGTCTGTTCATTTGATTTTTTCTCATCAAACAAATATCATTCCCCTTAGAGGGTACCCGACTGAAACAACATGACTAAAACAACACTCCACTTCTGACTTGTCTCTACATGCAACAAATTCAGTATACAACTATTATTAGTTTAATTCAGTCATTCTGGGATGTTTTAATAGGATCACTGTGGATAATTTTCGATAAAATTGGATAATTTTTCGATAAAAAAATGAGTAAAAATTTGTTTTATATATTACTACATGTATCCCCAAAAACTTTTTCTTCAAAAATCAGAAAAAAATCGGGACAACCCGCCCCAAAAAGTGGAACAACCCGCCCCAAAAATAGGCGTCAAGCAGTTTGTCCCTGGGGCGGGTTGTCCCTGATCCCATTTCGTATACTGACTTTTATATACAAAAGAAGACATTTCATACATATATCATCACTAGTACACAGGCCAATATTTGGGGTTTTTAAGTATTTTTTATATGAAATAATAGACTGTAAGGTATTATAATCCAGTATAAATTATTTTTACATACGGGGTTGTTATCTTTACTTGGCTCAAGGAAGTCAGAACCCCGTGTACGAAACGTCGTAGCTTGTGCACGAAACGTCCTACAAGTGTACGAAACGTCCAGCCCCTTTCCATGGTGGGCAGAATCACGTGATTTTCAAAATGGTCAAATGGAGAGATCTATTCTGAACGTACATATTGAATATTGGGCTTATGACTGGCATGAGAAGAAAGGAATAAGTCAGATTTATCCAGAGTCAGGACAGTGTCTGTCGATCTGTGTACAAGTTCCCACAGGATTGCTATGAGTTTTAAATACATGTATATAGAATTTAATCTTATTGGGAGAATATGTAGTATTCCACGCAGGGAGAGTCAATCTGACACGGGTGATTCCGTTCTTCCCACTGAGGAATGGACTGCACAAAACGATCAGATAAATTGTCTGGGGAGTTGATTTGGTGGCGAGTTGACCAAGAACCAAGAAACACAACCCCGCATTGACATTCTAATTGCAACTTTGCAGGGTTTGATCGCGCATTTTCATGGAATTTAAAACATCAGAATCGGTATCGGCCGATTATTAATTTTTTAACATCGGTATCGGCCGATGGTTTGTTAACCATATCGGTTCATCACTATAATTAATTAATTCTGAATTGATTGAAAATATTATTAATTATTCCTTTTCTGCCAAAGCTGGCAAGCAAGTTTTTACTAGAAACCACAACAACCGTTCTCAGACTTGTTTAACAAAACATTACCTAATGAAGGAAATTGGGTCTAAAGGTCTAAGTTCAGAAGTACAGTGGAGCCCACTTAATTGGATATCTCTTAATTGTATATCCCTGTTAATTGAATATAATTTTCAAACACAAAACCATTTACCATGCCTTCAGTACAAATTTGATCTGTTAATTGCATATGGGTTGTAGAGTAAACTCCTGTTAATTGTATATAAATTTTTGTAATATGTCGAAAAAATTACTGTGACACGCACCAAGTTCCCCTTATTTATCAACCTTTTTGGCCTCACTACATCCAATACAGGCATTTATTCTATTATATCTTGTTTGACAGAGCTCTATGAGCTCTGTCAAATAAGATATAATAGAATAAATGCTCAGTTTACCTCCAGAACACAGAAAACTGACCAAATCCCTGCTAATTGTATACTCCTGTTAATTGAATAATTTTCACTGGCAAAATGGATATTCAATTAAGAGGATTCTACTGTATGTATGTAAGATTGATCAAGAGCCACTGGCTACTCATGTATTTGGTCAGTCCCATCCGTGAAGAGCAAATGTAGCTGCAATATATCAAGTTTTAACTGCAAATCCTTTACAGTGTGAAAAGAGATTGTCTACTGTGATAACTGACGAGGATTTGCGAGCGTTATCTGCTTGCCGATTGTGAGTACCGATGTCAGAGAGTAACAGCCAAGAGGAGTAGTATGTTTAAGAATGCATAGAACAGGGTTAATTTTACAGTGCAGTCAGGTTGATTGGTTTGTTGACCTGAAGAGTATGTCAGTGTGTGTACTAAAATAAATATGGAAACAAGTTAACAGCACAGCGCCTTTGATCAACGATCAAAGACGCTGCGCTGTTAACGTGTTTCTGCTGATGTCGCATTTCATTGAATCATCACACAACATGTGTTATGTGTGTCATGAGCAGCAATCATGGGGATATCAGACCAATCAATGAGATTAGGCCAATCTTGATGCCTGCCAATCATTAGGCTTCTTCCTCCCTGCTGATCACATAACTCCAATGTTGGCAGATTCAAATAGTATGACACGTCCGTTATACATCTGTGCACTGGTACCAGAATTCGTGGATTAGTACAAAGAAGAGTGTTCCCTAGTGGGTTGTGCTGGTCACACTTGACCCAGTTTTGGCTTATTTTTTCTTGGTGCTTCTTCACCACTTCACCAGTATATTTCCGAGTTAGGGACTTCCACTGTAGTGAAAGCCTGTTGTAAACAATTGTGGTGAGTATGATAAGAAAGGAAATTTACTATAAAATTAAATTTTTTTAACTCATTTGACTGAAAATTGGGGGAGGGGTGACCACTTTCTGTCCGTCGTTCGTCTTGCGTGAACTTTACATTATCGACTTCTCCTCATAAACCACTAGGCCAAATTGAAATAAATTTGATACACATGTTCCTTATCCGTTGTCAATTCAAGATTGTTCAAATAAAGTTGCTTCGCCCCATGGGGAGGGGGCTGGGGGAAAATGCTCCAAAATTTAAAAACTCTTCTCATGAACCACTGGCTACAGTGGTTCTATATTTTGTATGGAGCTTCCTTTTGAGGTGTAGAATCAAATTTGTTCAAATGAAATTTTTTGGTTCCACCTGAAATTTCTATTTTCTGAACCGATGAGCGGATTTGAACCAAATATGGTATGTGTTATTATTGAGTCCTAAGTATTGATTCTTGCAAGAAAAAATTTCTCTGTGTCCCCATGGGAACCCCAGGAGCTAAAAATAGAAATTTTTTCAAACATCCATATTTCCCAAACTCACAGAACTGAGAACTGTTATTTGTTGGGAAGCATCCTTAGGACCAGTAGAATTAGTGCTCAAACGATTAGTCGACAAGTCGACGTCGACGGCTTTTTTGCCTATAGTCGACTCTGGTTTTTGTTGTCGACTAGTCGAAACACAGTAGGAGGACTCACAAGCCAACAAAATCTCCTTAGAAAGATCAATGAATTCACATCTCCGTGGAAATAGGGTTACAAAATGCTTGGAAAAAAAACTGCTGCCGATCGCTGGCTTCATATAGTGGCTGCGACAATGTAACAACCAACCGGAAACTCGATAAACTTCAAAGAACTTTATAGACAGTTTGTCCGCAGCACGTGTTGTGTCACGCTCCCTGTCTCCCGCGCAGTGTCTCATTGTCTTGGTTTGACTCTTCCAGTGCTTATGCGCCAATATCAAAATATAAATCGTTGAATGTTTCTCATAATTCAACTGGCCCTCGATGTTCATTTTTTCCCTCTTTTGTTTGGTAACCCGGATGTACCCAACCAACATTTTCGGTCTTTTCCAAAATTACTCCGTTCCATTTTCTGTCCTTTGACAGCGCCGAGTACTGTGCCAACCCATCAGTAAGCCCGGGGGGGCACGTAAAAAAATGGGGGTGGGCTTATCCAGGAATGAGACCGAATGTAAATGAAAAGTTGACCAGCCAGGAATGATCTGTTTTCAGAACAGTTGATCCTGTCAGTGTATGTTGTGTTCCCATTGATATTAAATAAATTAATAATGTACATAAACTTTTATGTGTTTGTTTTATTCGTTTTTTTTCCATCAGAATCATCAATCATTTAAAAATACATTTCAATAAAAAAAAATTGACAAAATCAGCACGAAATATCAACAAAATGTCAGTGATAACAAATGAGGTCAAAAACGCACGTGGTCAATTTCTTTTCACCTGGAAACATGTTTGTTCAGTCGTTACATTTCCAATTTGAATCGTGTTTATTAAAAAAAATATGTGAACTGTGTTTATTACTCACGTTAAAAAAGGTGCCCTCAGTATTCATAACTCCCATTGTGAAAAAACAAACCATAAATTACGTTGTGTTCACTTTCTACAAGTGCAAGATGAACAGGGGGCAGTTCGCAGCCAACATTGTTGGCACCGGATAACTATCTGCACTATCCACTTCCCAGTTATTGAAGTATCAACACTTGATACTGGCTGTTGGGCACCTGTAGTCATCACAGTTGACCAATCATGACCAAAAGGGGATGACATCATCTTGGCATTATATGGAGTCCACTCAACAAGTTACAATGAAATACTTCCATAAATACGGCCTATAGACTAAAGGTCTTTGGGCTTGAGCAGCCATAAATTTAGGCTGAATGATCGCGACCAAAAGGGGATGTTCTCATCTAGACATTATTTGGAGTCATCCTACCAAGCTACAATGAAATCCCTTCATAAATATTACCTGTAGACTGTGCTAAAGGTTTTCGGGCTCGGGCAACCATCATGGTTGAATGATTGCAACCAAAGGGGACAATCTCATCTGGGCATCATCTGGAGTTATCCTACGAAGTTGCACTGAAATCCCTTTATAAATATGACCTGTAGACTGTGCTCAAGGTTTTTGGGCTTTGGGCACCTGTAGCCATCACAGTTGACCAATCACAACCAAATGGGGATGTCATCATCTAGGCATTATATGGAGTCAACCTAGGTTAACAGGTTACAATGAAATCCTTCCATAAATATGACCTTTTGCCTATGCTCAAGGTTTTTGGGCTCGGGCACCCATCAAGGCTGAATGATCGCGATCAAAATGGGACGTTCTCATCTAGACATTATTTGGAGCCATCCTACCAAGTTACAATGAAATCCCTTCATAAATATGACCTGTAGACTGTGCTAAAGGTTTTCGGGCTTCGGGCCCCTGTAGCCGTTGCAGTTGCCCAGAAGTCAGAATGTTTTGATATTTGATGTGCAGCATCCTTAGATGGGTGAGATTCAAGTTTGTTAAAGCCAAGTCCCTGGGTTCATATATGGGCTCCCTGTGGGAGCCCAAATTATAACTTAGTTCAATATGAGGAATATTCTTTAAAAATCCTTTTTTTTTTTAGATCCACTGGTCAGAATCTTTGGATATTTGGAATAAGCTTTTCTTAGGAGGAGCAGATGCAACTTGTTGAAATCAATTCTCTGGGTTGATATTTAGGCTACCATGTCAGGTGAGCACCCTCAGGCCCCCTGAGGCCTCTTGTTATATATTCTCTTGATTATTCACTGTATTTTTGTGTTAAATCTCTATACCGATTTCGTGTGTGATTTTTGCATTCTGTGCTGTGTCGGTCTTTTGTTCATTAATACTAACTCTTTGGGTTCTGCTTTTATTTGAGTTAGTTGTCAGCTGGGGGCTATTGTGGAAGCTTTTCTCCCCTCTGTTCACGGTACAATTTTTGCCAGTTCCCTTTGTGGCTGTTGGGGTAAGTTTCTTTTCCCGTTAGGCCTTTGTTGCATGACACACAATATCGGACACCCAGATGACGATGGCGTAATCGTCATCTGGGTGTCCGATATTGTGTGTCATGCACTGTTATAGCATTGACACTGGAAAGATTTTGTTAGTTGGATATACAGGCCTGGCAATTTCAGGAGAGCGATTTTTTAGCTCTCCTTACTGCCCTCCTGAAAGAATTAAGGAGAGCGAAAACTTGCCCTCCTAAATATTTTGGTCTGGGATGATTGAGATTACATGTATTATGGTCACATTAAATTTTTGCTATAAAGCAAAAATGTAATTTAACTTCGAAGTCACATAACATCACATAATTTCATTTCAAAAGTGGTTTAGTGGTAAAAGGTAATGGCTGCAACCATACCCAAACACAGTTGCAATTATTTGAAGCAAAATGGGTCACAGCAATATTTTTTTTCTGTCAGTTTCAAGTTCAGCAACTGACATCACAGTTTGAGGGGTACATGTAATTATTCAAGGAATATTGACACTATAATATACTACCATTACTACTATCCTGTCACTTGAAGCACTTGCACCAGGATGTGGCTGTAGATTCAAGCAGACCTGTTGTCCAAGAAAGTCATACGCCTACCACTACCACCTTCAACCCCCCTTGGGGGGTTGAAGGTTGTAGTGGTTGGCGTATGACTTTCTAGGACAACAGGCCTGGGTACACACACAGGTCTTGTCAAGTGTGTGTTCGGTTGTTGAGTGAGACATCTAGATGTCTAAGAGATTTCGCTTTACCTTAGTAAAGTTAATAAAATCACTGATGTAGTCTGTTGGTTTCAGTTTCAATGAGTTTGTTCAACTGGATACTTAAAATGCTGTGTAAAGCTAATTGCTCTCCTAAGCTGATTGAGGAGAGCGATTTTTTGCCCTCCTGCTTTTTTCAGAATGCCAGGCCTGGATATAAAAACGACGAAAAAATCTGTTGTTATGTAGCTTTATTTTATCAATTCCACCCATACTTCCGTTCGTTTCTTAGAATGTCATGGCATAATTGTATTTTTTTCTTTCTCTCTGCCAAAGGCTCACAATTAAATTCTCGAAACTACTTCTGATTTATAATTATATGCAGACGTCCGATGTTAGCGTACATGCACATGTATGTACAATGAACGTGCATGTATACAAGATATACTGTCCGGTTACTTGACCAAGATAATCTCTATCACTAGCCGACGGGGCGGATTCGCTCAAACTATCAAATTCATTGTTCCTTTCATAACCTGATCACTAATCCCCATCACTCGATATTCCGGGGACTGTGGTTATTGTTGAGCTGTGTTGCCGTGTGTTTTAATCCTTTATGCTCGCAGTCGCTCACACGGTGACGGGGTAATTGGTGGTAATCCTCCCTCCACGTACTATAGATGGTAAAGTGAACACAAAGAAAAAATAATCAAGACACCCTGAAACAAAAAGTGCATGCGATCAAATTACTCCCAAATTGTTCTCTGCCCAAACCGTCCTCTAGCAATTTTACCCAAACTGGCCACCAATTCAACCCAAATGTCCATCGCATTGGCCGAAACATCCTCCAGCATTTTGACCAAAACCATCCTCCAGAAAATGAGTCAGTGATTCTTATGAATAACAGAACAAACGTTAAACAATAGAAACAGATTTTTCAAAAATTTTTTTTTTTTTTTCTATTTTCAACTTCATTTTGTTCTTTTTTAAAACCATACCATACACTCAGCATGTGGGAATTTTAAACTAGACTAAAATAAATAACTGTGGTGGGCCCGCCACATTTCTGCTTCAGACAAATGTCTTCTTACTTTTGCATTTGCCATATTCAATCATTAAATCACAAGGGTTTGTGTTGAAATGAAGATTGAATACCCTACACATGTCATGTACATGTTGACAGTACACGAAAACATCTTGAAAATCAAGGGGTAATGCTTTCCATGACTGTCACAAAAAGTCTGCCTGTCAAGAGAGCTAATGTAAACACTGGGGACCATCTCAATACATTCCTCAATCATATCCACCAGAAATATTGCAAATATGTCACAAGCAAATTTCACATTGATGTATCAAATATTTGGTGCTTAGCAAACTTTGAGTAGTATATTATGCCTTTATCCAATAAATTGTCCACATCTGCCCGTGTAATATACAAATTCAACAGTTGAAAAAATATTTTTCAAAAAACTTCTACAATGCTTTCTTGAAGAAATGTTCGGAAAAATTTGATAAGCTAATGTTCAAAGAAATAAATTTTGATATCGTCTGCGTAGGGAAAAAGGGTATTTTGAACTGCATCATCTCAAGGCATGCTTATTTTTTCCACTGTGATGGCACAAGTCCCCATTGTGGTATGTATGTTCAGATATCTGAACAGTCTTTCAATATATCGGTATGTGGCGGTATTTTTTTTAGTCCCCTACCAGCATCGTCAGAAGGGACTATAGGTTTGCACTCCGTCCATCCGTCAGTCTGTCCATCTGTCAGTCCATCAGTCTGTCAGTCTGTCCGTCTGTCCATCTGTCAGTCTGTCAGTCACACTTAGTTTTCCAGAGTTTTTCTGGGAACGCTTCAACGCAATGATTTCATTTTTGGTAAACTACTATAGAACGATGACTTACAGATCAAGCTTGAGTTTCATGCTGATTGCATTATTCTTGTGTGAGTTCCGGCCGTTGGAAATATGGGAAAAAGCACCAAAATATCAGTTTTCCGGAGTTTTTTGGGAAACGCTTCAATGGAATGATTTCATTTTTGGTAAACTACTATAGAACGATGACTTACAGATCAAGTTTGAGTTTCATTCTGATTGCATTATTCCTGTGTGAGTTATGGCCCTTGCAAATATGGAAAAGCACCAAAATATCAGTATTTTTATGCTGTACCAATGACCCAGACTTAGCTGGTGCTAACTCCACAAAAACCAGGGCCAAACACAAATTTTGCCCCCCAATCCCCAAAATTTGCATCCAAAACAAAAAGAAATCATGTCCTAAAGGACCTCCATAGTACGACTCTACTGCGCAAGCGCAGTGACGCAGTCGTCCCGAAATTGGCGCCAAATATCATTCTCTGTTTGGCTCTTCATCAGTCAACATCTCACTGATCTTTGTGCTTGTAAATCTCAGTTTAAAGGATGCCAGACATGTAATTTTTGGAGAAAATGTGATTCTAAGGAGGATAGAAGGAGGAGAGGAAAAAAGAAGTGGCAAAAAATAATCAGGGCTGTACTTAAAATTTTTTGTTGAAATTATGTTAAGTTGCCTATTTTCGAGGCATGGGCCTCTTGTTGTCATTCTTGCTAATTGTTGCACTGCTTATTCAGTGTTTCCTCTCCCCTAGCCTTCTAAAGTCCCCCCTTGCAATTCTCCCATGCTTTTGGCATATTTTTGAGAAGTTTCATTTCTAAAATTTCCTGGGAGAGTTGCTTGGTTACAGAATGTTTTCTGTTATTTTCCCCATAGTTACGTTTTCACCCATGGGTGTATAACGTTTGTGTTCTGCATCTTCCATCTGATGTTCTGCAGATTCTCCCCTGGGAGTCTCTGTTTTGCATCAGATAGAGTGTAATTGATGACTGATTCCGGGCCAGTTTTTTCAGTGCCTGGAGTCATGTTTTCTAGTGTGTTTACATTGTTTGTTTTCATTGGCAACAGCCTTTTTTGAGGGGGGCTGTTTGCCTTTGTGGTAGTTTATCTCATTATAAGATACATTTATATTATCCGAAAGTGTCTCATTAATTATTTTATATAATTTTAAAATTTTTGACCACACTTTGCCATCGGATCCATCGGGGCTCAACGTTACTTTTCAGCAACTTGGGCTTCTCTGAAAAAATATTTTTTCAAAATTATTTTGTTTTGCAATTGTTTTTTCATTTATTAATGGATCATGTTATTATGTATCTTTGTGTCAGGGGTTTTTGCGAGTAACTAGGACTTATTGTTGTTCTTTCACAATGAAGGGACATTGTTCAAATTGTAATAGGAAGAAATCTTCCTCTGACTTTCATGATCATTGTATTAATTGTAGTCAGTGTTCTCGCATTAATCCCTGTCCTATATGTGAACATTGGGATGAGAAACATTGGAAACGTGTGTCACGATATGTTGTTTCTGGAGAAAGAGCGATGCCGGCTCTTTCTCCACAAGGTCACTCTACTCTCTCAGTTTCTATTTCAGAGGAACCAGAACAGGGTGATGTTTCCATGTTATCTTCTTCAAGTGTGCGTCCGTCGTCACAAATGAATTCAGAGCTAGCGGCAAAAGTGCTCATGGAGATTAGACAAATGTCGTCCGCTAGCTCGCCCGGTGTAGCGTCCATTCACCGAATGGTTCGGCAGCCGGGTTCGTCCGATGCGGTCCAAGAGGAAATTTTGGGTGATGCGAGCACTATAAAAATAATAGATGCACACCCAGTGACGGCGGATAGTAAACGAGAACGGAGGAAGCCTTTTAGTCCGGTTCCTAGCTCGTCCAGGTCCAGCCGGGCCGCGAGCGAGAGAGGCCCCTCTCTCGTACAACAACATCTGGGACCAGATGTTGTGGTACAAAATGTGTCTTTAGCGGAGCATACGTCCGTCGCTCGGGACGCTCCGTTGTATAAGCAGTCCGCAGAGACTGTTAAGGCTTCCTCTTCTCGTCGGCGCACACGACTGCACCTTGGCTGCGTGACCTCCGATATTTTGCCAGCTTCGCCGATGAAGGATTCTTCCGCGACCAGGTCACACCATCCGGCAGCCAGGGATTCGAGACCGATGGACTCCGGACGTTCGCATAGGAAAAGTATGCGGGAGCCATCTGATGCGGAGCTGCCCTCGGCGAAGCAGCGAAAGACCGCGCCTCCGCAGGTCTCGACGTCGGACATTCTAGTGCAGATAGCACAGCTTATCGCAGCATCCCAGCAGCCGACAGAAACGGTGTCGGATCGAGAATTATCCGACGGCGCTGGGTCGGTACGCTCCGCCGAAGCATCGGGGGCGGACGACCGGGAACATTGGGAGGTCCGACCGGATGGTGAAAGGGATACGGATGAATTGGAGCTATCCCTTTCGGAACAACATAAAGCTGCCGTGGACTTCATCCGGCACTTTCTTCCTCAAGTTGTTCCGTCGGGCCAGACTGCTGCGCTTCCGGACAGGAGAATTATAGCGTCATTGGACTCTGAATTTTTTGAGCGGTTCAGGGACATCGTTCCCGAGTTTCCGTCGCAGTCCAATAATGTTGCAAGAACATTTGAATTATTGAACGACGCTATTTTTAAACTTGCTTCCAGGACGGGGAAAGCAGGTTTCTTGTCCGCAAATACTCTCAACCTGCCTTTCATTAATGCAAGGAATAAATTCGACACGGCAGGTCAGGGTATACCGAGAGTTCCTCTGCGTATGGACGACGAGGCGGAAGACTTAGAGCTATCATTACCGTCGTCAGCTTCTATTCCAACCGCAGTGTTGGAAACAGCTATTGCGTCTAACAGAGCCAATTTAGATGCCTTATCTTACGCAGATCACCTTACTAAGGCGTTATCACTGCGCCTTCAAGGGGAAGAGTTTCAGGACATACAATCCTCTTTAAGACTTCTTTCAAGGGCAGTAGCTTATTCCACGTGTAACTCCGCCCTTTCAGTGGCAAATCTGGAGTTGGTTAGACGTGACGCAGCCCTGGCTACATCCACACTAGTGGATTCTAAGGTGAATCGCTTCGGTCTCAGGAGAACTTCTCTTTGACGGCAAGCTTTCCGCTATTTATGATAATATTAAAAAGAAAGCTAGTGATTCTCTGTTGTTCAGATCCGCTCCTAAAAGGTCGGATACAGCAGACACGAATAAGGCGGGCACTTCTGGGTCTTATGCGCCCAAGAGAGGTTCCTATAGAGGTTCCGGTGCGTCCTCTGGCTCTTATTCGAGAGACCGTCAGGATAGCGACTCTCGTTCGGGACGTCCTTCAGGCCGGGACAATCGGTCGGACGCCCCGAGGTCGACGAGGCGAGGTGCGGGTCGTGGAAGACGTGGTTTCTCCTACCGCAGGCCTCGCAGATCCAGGAGGTGATGGTTTAAACCTCTATCGCGTTCCGGTTGGCGGAAGGTTGTCGAGTTTTTCTCAAGAGTGGGCGTCGATTACGGACGACCCGTGGGTGAGAGGAGTGACTTCGGAAGGTCTAAAGATATCCTTCAAATGAAAGCCTCCATTAACTCGAAGTCCAAAGTGGACTCATCTTCCGTCAAATCCTCAGAAAAGAGACGCTCTGGTATCAGAGGTGCAGTCTCTTTTAATGAAGAACGCGGTAGAGGTCGTAGAAAACCAGGAATCGCTGGGATTCTACAGCCATCTGTTTCTGGTTCCGAAACCAGACGGCTCGTTCCGTCCAGTCATAGATTTGAGCTGGATAAACAAGCTGATCGTCGCTCCGAAGTTTTATATGGAGACGATTCGATCGGTCAGAGCGAGTATTCGGGTGAACGATTATGCAACGAGCATAGATCTCAAAGATGCGTACTTTCACGTCATGGTACATCCGACATTCCGAAAGTATCTACGCTTCGCAGTCCTAGGAGTGGTGTATCAGTTCCGGGCCATGTGCTTCGGATTGAATCTAGCACCCTGGGCTTTCACTCGGGTAATGAACTCGGTAATGATCTACTTCCGAGCTCATTCGTCTGCGGTAACGTCGGCCTACCTGGACGACATTCTTCAGAGGTACGGCAACGAGTTAACGCTTCAGAACGATGTTCAGAATCTTCTTCTATTGCTCCGACATCTCGGTTTCATAGTAAACGAGGAGAAGTCGGATCTGGTGCCGTCCAAGTCATTCACTCATCTGGGAATGAGCTTCTAGACGCACAACAATCTCGTTCGTCTGCCGTTAACCAGAGCGAAATTAGTCAGTTGTTACGCTCGCTATTGTCTGAATGCAGACAAAGTCACGGCGAGAGAATTTATGAGACTGATAGGTCTGTGCGGAGCCGCCGCGGATCTCATTCCGATGGGACGGCTACGCACACGGCCTCTTCAAATTTTCCTGACTCAGAATTGGAGTGTGAAAATTCATTCGCTCGATGTAGACGTTCTCTTGTCAGATCAAGTGAAACAAGAGATTCAGACTTGGGCAAACATTCAGTGGTTAACTCAAGGAGTTCCGCTGCAGTTGCCGGATCCGTGTTTTACCATTATGACGGATGCCAGTCAAACAGGTTGGGGTGCATCATTAATCCACACGGATTCGAGATGCCAGGGTCTTTGGGATCCGCAATTCCTGTGCAAGCACATAAACATCAAGGAAATGATGTCAATTTGGCTTGCGTTACGTCACTGGATGGACATTATTCACGATGCTCATGTCCAAATCCTATCCGACAATACGACAGTAGTGGCGTATATACGGAATCAGGGAGGCACTCATTCAGTTCCGTTGTTCAATCTAACGGAAAGAATCCTTCTGTTTGCGTTGGAACATCACGTTCTTCTTTCGGTCCGTCACATACCGGGTCGTCTGAATGTGCTAGCAGACTCCCTTTCACGAAAGGGTCGCTTGTTGCCGTCGGAGTGGACTCTCAACAAACAAGTATTCAATCAGATTTGCTACCAATGGGAACGGCCAATGATAGACTTATTTGCGACACATCTCAACAATCAGTTGCAGACGTATGTGTCCCCGTGTCCGGATCCAAGAGCATTTGCAGTAGACGCTCTGTCGATCCCTTGGGACGGAATGATAGGATATGCGTATCCTCCAGCGCCGTTAATTCAACAAGTATTGCTAAAAATAAAACAATCTCAATGCAAGATTCTGTTGGTAGCATCTCTGTCGCCACAGAGACCGTGGATAAATCTACTCAGGTGTCTGTTGTGGGACCTACCGCGGAAGCTTCCTCCACGAGAGGATCTTCTTTCGCAGGGGAAATCGCGCCAACTCCATCACAACCCGCAAGGTCTCAACCTTCACGTTTTTCCGTTGTGCGGTCCTTCTTGCATGGCAAGCACTTTACAGGACGAGCAGTGGACGCGATTTCTAACTGTAGGAGGACCTCCTCTTCGCTAAACTATGCGGCTAAGTGGAAGGTTTTCCGTCGTTGGTGTAGGGATCATTCTGTAGATATATTTGATCCCTCTATACCAGACATTGCAAACTTTCTAGTATACTTGTTTGACGAAATCAAACTGCAGCCTGTTACTATAAAGGGTTATAGATCTATGTTATCTGATACCTATGCACATCATGATAGTTTACAAATTGGATCTAATGTCTCTTTATCGAAATTGGTTAGAAACTTTTCGATAAATAGACCCAGAACTCTTAGATTAATTCCTAAGTGGAATTTAGCTTGGGTTCTCCTTAAATTGAAGGAAAAGCCATTTGAACCTCTTGGGACAGTAGATTTCAAATTCTTATCTTATAAGACAGCTTTTCTCTTAGCTTTCTCTTCTGCCAGAAGAGTCAGTGAGCTTCATGCACTATCGGTGGATGATTCTCATTATCGTAGTGTTGGGAATACTATCACCTTCACTACTAATGTCGGTTTTTTAGCTAAGAATCAGGCTCCTAATAAATATCCGGAACCTATTGTTATTAAGGCTCTTCCGTCTTCAGACGGGCGTAGGCCTTTACTCTGTCCTGTTAGAGCACTACGTATCTATAAACAGAGATCTCAGTTCATCAGAAAGGGACGGAAACGTTTCTTTCTGTCTTTGATGCCTAATAGAAAGGACATTTCAGTCCATTCTATTGCTAGATGGATTCAGTTAACTATCCGTACTGCGTATGAAGATTTATCTTCTTCTCAGCAGTCTGTGCTTAAGATTTCTGCTCATGAAGTAAGAGCTCTTTCTACTTCCTGGGCTTATGCTAATAGTGTTGCTATTACAGATTTAATGAAGGCTGCTTATTGGTCTCAGCCTTCCACATTTACTAATTTTTATCTCAGAAATATTGAGTCCATTTCTGGAGACCTGCATTGTTTAGGTCCGTTATCTGTTGCTCAGAATGTCATCCACTAAACAGTTGCAACTATAGTTATGCAGGCTTTCTGTTCCGGCAGTGACTCCGTCCGGCTGCCCTCTTCGCTCTGGGCTATTTGACCCAGGGCAAGGGGAAGGGGGGGGGGGGGGGGGGGGGGCGGGTGTTCCCTTAGGTCACCTGCTTTATAGTGAAAAGCAAGGGAATGCCTCCTCCAAGACAGTATTTCTGAGTCGCTTCCGGGATGGTTTTAAAGTGTAATATTAATGTTTAATTTCATTCATGTCTTATTTTTAAAGTGTAGCTCGGTGTGAAGCATTTGTATATGTCAAGTGTCAAACGGGCTTTAATATACAATACTCGGACACTTTTAAATGATTATAAAGAGTCTCAATTCTCTGGACTACTTTATTTATTGGCTTGCTTTAAAAATAATTAGTATAAGGGTTATACTGGATGTTAATAGAGAACATGAATGTTATTGTGCTCAATTATTAAGGGTAGTGTATCTTTCTAATTTAATATTAAATAAGAAAGATACATGTAAAGCCTAATACTCCTTTTCTCCTTAAGGGGTTACCTCTTTATTATATAATTGAGCTTATTGGATTTTCCTCTATGTCCTAGGCCCTCCAGCCTGTTTACTATTCAGCTAAGTCTGGGTCATTGGTACAGTATAAAAATGTTAAAAAATTTATAGTAATTTATATATTTTTTATACTTACCAATGACCCAGATGGGGATGGCCCTCCCTGAGTTGGGAACTCTTGCCTCCCCGCTGAGTACATAGCGCTGACCAGGCACTGCCAGTAAGAATGATATTTGGCGCCAATTTCGGGACGACTGCGTCACTGCGCATGCGCAGTAGAGTCGTACTATGGAGGTCCTTTAGGACATGATTTCTTTTTGTTTTGGATGCAAATTTTGGGGATTGGGGGGCAAAATTTGTGTTTGGCCCTGGTTTTTGTGGAGTTAGCACCAGCTAAGTCTGGGTCATTGGTAAGTATAAAAAATATATAAATTACTATAAATTTTTTAACTTTCCGGAGTTTTTTTTTGGAAATGCTTCAACGGAATGATTTCATTTTTGGTAAACTACTATAGAACGAAGACTTACAGATCAAGTTTGAGTTTCATGTGGATTGCATTATTCTTGTACAGTACTGTGATCACAAAAGCGGTCGCGATCGAGGTGACAGACAAGAAAAAAACCTTATCGAGAGAAGCGCGGCTAAAGCGGAACACAATCTCCATTCCGCCGTTTGAATTTTTGTGGAGATTTTTCGCGAACGTCAACAGCGCCGCGATTTTGTCGGATGGAACAGTCCGAACTGCATGTGCACAAATGTAACCGGTTTGCAATGTTAATGTACACGTAGACCTAACCAATGTATCGAGTTGTTATATATTCTAAAAAGGGTCAAATTCAACACTTCCCAGATGTCGCGATTGCCCACACCCCAACATTAATCATAACATAAATTCATAATCGTATTCATCTGAATTTGAAAATCGTGATAAACATGGACTTGAGGCAGACACCCCCGCTCCACCCACTATGTCTTTCACCACTCCCTCTCTTTTTGTTGTCCCCCCCCCTGATCCGACATTGTGTAGGCAGCACCCTCCAATCTCAACTTAATTTGTACTTTCCGTTTCAGTTTCACGCATATCACCACAATCTGTCGATTGGGGTGAATACAATATCGTTGTGTCCAACTATAAGCCAATTTCGAAACTGCCATCTTGGCTTTTTAATCTATGCAAGGTCAACAGGTCGCGAGGTATAGTTTGTTTGTTTGTTGGTGGTTAACGTCACAATATTTTATGCACCATGGCTAATCGTGGACCACAACATGGAGATGAAGTCAAGTTTAGTCAATCGTTGATCTACATGTTGCCCATTTTAGAGGACTTTCACCCCAAGCATTGGTGACTGGGTCCTATTTTACTAGTAAAGCGAACTGGTTTACCACAGTAAACAAGTGGTGCTTACTTCCCGGGGTTCCCACGGGGGATCGTGAGGTATAAAACATTCCAAGAAAATGCTTTGTTAGCAATGAAATCGCACTGTTTACACCTCGCGACCTGTGACCTTGCATAGATTAAAGTCCAAAGATGGCAGTTTCGAAATTGGCTTATTCTCTCCGCTAGAAATTCAAGAGCTTTGTTGGTTGTTGGGATCTTAAAAAATAAAAAAAAACGATATTTTATCCCTTCAATTATCAAAATGACTGACATCACATGAACACATTTGTATTTTTAAGAAGCATGTGAAGCGTCAATTTTTCGGACTTTTGGGTACATGGCGGTTTTTTAATGGCGAGAGTACCAATTCGTTATCAAGTCAACTCGTAGTCAGTTTGGTGATGGATATTGAACAGCAAAATATTCATCCAGGTCAATTCAATCCTTTT